>OX422210.1:706107637-707387083 GCA_949130495.1 Sambucus nigra | reverse complement strand
AATCGGTAATTTCGGTAAAATTTCAATTTACAGCTGGCTCAACTCAAATTAAATTTTAAAAATAATTTCGGTAACCGTAGAGATGTTAGTTGATGTGGATGAGAATGATAAAATTATAAATGTAAAGCTATAATTTTCTCCTGAATGTAAACACATAAATTTTATGTATATAAGAACTACATAATCTGATATTCTCAATCAATAGTAAGAAACATCCAAGAAAATGGGTTTAGATGAACCTTTCTAGTTATTGTGATGATAAATCGGTGAGGGATTTGTTCAAAGTTTAAACAAATTGATAATGGGAGCAGTTATATATGTATATATATATATATATATATATATATATATATATATATATATATATATATATATATATAGAGAGAGAGAGAGAGAGAGAGAGAGAGAGAGAGAGAGAGAGAGAACTTACTTGGGCCGCCGGAGTCGTATACGGCTAGAGCACAGCGAGAGAACAGTGAGAGAATGAGATAAGCAGACGGGCTAGAGCACGGCGAGAGCGTGGCGAGAGAACGAGAGAAGCAAACGATGAGAGCAAGAGGGAACGAGAGAAGGAGACGACGCATATTTCAATCCATTTAGGTTTAAACTTTCATTTCAAAGTTGGGCTTTATTTGCCAAATATTAACGGCAATGATTGATTCGAAAATGGATGGTTAGAATTTATATTGAGATTTAATGGGCATAGGCTGGAATGGTGGTTTTAAAAGGGCATAATTGATAAAAAAAATAATTTGGTATTTCTCGGTTATAATTTCGGTAATTCGGTTTTTAAAATGTGTAAACCAAAACCAACCACAAAAAAATCGATAATTTCGGTTTCGGTAGTTTCGGTAAGTAAAAAGTATGTCTTTGATTTTAAATCCCAAAAATCAAAGACATATTTTTTTATATATTCAATAGCATTTATTTTGAAAATGTTATCTATTCAAAGAAAATGGTGTGGCAAAAGTGCAAAACCAATCCCATTCCACCCCCACCACCGAATTTGCCAATCATGTATCGGAATTAGGGCTGGGTATCGGTCGGTTTGGTCAGTAAATATGGAATACCAATACCAAACCATTTCTAATATGCTAAAACCGAATTTACCATTTGTACCACTCGGTACAACCTTACTCAAACCAAAATCGTACCACACATTTTTGCGAAAAACCGCGGTAAAATCGGTAATTTCGGTAAAATTTCAATTTACAGCTGGCTCAACTCAAATTAAATTTTAAAAATAATTTCGGTAACCGTAGAGATGTTAGTTGATGTGGATGAGAATGATAAAATTATAAATGTAAAACTATAATTTTCTCCTGAATGTAAACACATAAATTTTATGTATATAAGAACTACATAATCTGATATTCTCAATCAATAGTAAGAAACATCCAAGAAAATGGGTTTAGATGAACCTTTCTAGTTATTGTGATGATAAATCGGTGAGGGATTTGTTCAAAGTTTAAACAAATTGATAATGGGAGCAGTTATATATGTATATATATATATATATATATATATATATATATATATATATAGAGAGAGAGAGAGAGAGAGAGAGAGAGAGAGAGAGAGAGAGAGAGAGAGAGAACTTACTTGGGCCGCCGGAGTCGTATACGGCTAGAGCACAGCGAGAGAACAGTGAGAGAATGAGATAAGCAGACGGGCTAGAGCACGGCGAGAGCGTGGCGAGAGAACGAGAGAAGCAAACGATGAGAGCAAGAGGGAACGAGAGAAGGAGACGACGCATATTTCAATCCATTTAGGTTTAAACTTTCATTTCAAAGTTGGGCTTTATTTGCCAAATATTAACGGCAATGATTGATTCGAAAATGGATGGTTAGAATTTATATTGAGATTTAATGGGCATAGGCTGGAATGGTGGTTTTAAAAGGGCATAATTGATAAAAAAAATAATTTGGTATTTCTCGGTTATAATTTCGGTAATTCGGTTTTTAAAATGTGTAAACCAAAACCAACCACAAAAAAATCGATAATTTCGGTTTCGGTAGTTTCGGTAAGTAAAAAGGTAAACCATTTTACTTATGAAATACTAAATGGAACCCAAATTATCGATTTTTTTAAATTATTTCTGGATATGTGGGACACGCACTCATCATTTACTCCTTTTTGTCGCGTATTATTAGACTATCATTGATTATATCCATTATTTGTTGTTCGTGGATTTGGTTTTCATGGGGGTTCAGTTGGATTTGTACGAAGATAGGTTGTTAGAGCTGTGTCAGTTGGTTGGGTTAGGTTTTAGAGCTTACCCTTTCATTACCCTACCTTTTTCCCTATCTTTGTTGAGGTGGATATGTGGGACAGTATGATTTAATGATCCTCTTATCGGTACAAAACGGTACAGTATGATTTTTTACCGTACCACGAACACCCCTAATCGGAATTATCATCAGTTGTTTGACGATAGTTTTTCGCATGCGAGAGACATGATTGTTGATCCTACATCGACGGGCAAGAGTTTTTATTGTATTTGTGCTGAGCTCCATTTTTTTCGACGGGCCATAACACCTTGTGTGTGGTTCGAACACGCATGCACCACAAATGTGCAAAAATCAGTAAATTGTTTCTAGCAACTTATAAAGGTATTTTTTTTCTCTAATTTAATATTAGGATCATTAAATTTAAATTTTTTTAGTTTAATAATCTACCGAATTCTAATGAGTTTTTCCTTATACCCGCAGTACTTTGGCTACGAGTACCTTCACACGATGGCTCCCATATTGCACGATAATGCTGTGGAAAGATGGCCGCGTATGCTACGATGGGTGTCTGATCAACGTGGGGATTTATTGGGACATATGAGGTTTAAAAGTTCAGTAATGCAAGACCAACTGGAAATGCGCTCTCCCCAGTCAGTTATATGGCAACCTTTTATGGGATTGGAAGAAAACCAGTTTAATGTCGTTACAGTTGCTCACGATTTGGGGCAAAGAAGGATAATGCTTTTGGATATTGAGTTAGGTGGAACTTGGTATCTCGGAGATCACTGCTACCATCAAATGACAAGTCTCATTGCAATTCCATAAAACCCACTATATCCAATGGTATTCATTCCGAAGGATATATATATGGAACAAATTGGCCACTGACAACCTGCAATTGCTCGTCTCGAAGTCTCATCGAAGGATGAATGGTTGGCATACTGGAAGATTGTGGGTAAGGGTGAAATATTACCCTCCCTAATTCGGTGGAAAAATCATGACGGGTAGGGTTCGCCTCGATTGCACCCTCTGATTTATGGGTACCTAGCGCACCAGTAGATAGATGGGAGGCTCCCCATATATACAACACAAATGGACAATCTTCATCGTCAAATCTTATACCTTTGTCAAGGGAGTTTGAAGTTGCAAATACAAATTTGAATGGCACAATAGTCATTCAACTAGACCCGCCAAGCACTCATAATGACTTAGCTCCCAGAGAATTTTACTCACGTGGCCAATGGCGTGATATATTTTTTTTTATAGAGGACTACATAAGGGAACTTAAATCAAGAGTGTTAGAATGAGAGATTATGTGGCAAAGGTGGGTGAGAGAGCTTAAAGGCGCTGGACCCAGTTCGTCTACCGGGCACAACCCCATTCCGCAATACACACCCCATGACATATATGGAGATAAATATCCAATTACTTCTCCTAATATATCCCATCCACCATTACAAGACCCCGAAGGATCGGTCAGTCAAGCCTTTCTTGACGATGATGTTTTTGGACTGTTCAACGAATTTTCTTATCAGCAATATCTTGGTAGGGGTTCGATATAAAGTTAACATTGCAATGTAATAATTTTTTTTGATAATAAAATCATTTTTATTTAATAACGATGTGGATTATATTAGATTCAAGTACAAACACCATACTCAAAGACAAAATTATTTGGATTATATTAGATTCAAGTGCAAAGATTGTTCAAATAAAAACACCATAAAAACACCAATAAACATGGTGAGCATAATGGACAATAAACTCATACTTATGTAGTACAAACACTTAAACGCTTAGGTCGAACCTAGTGGAAGTACAACAAAATGGTTTCCCATTGCGTAATAAACATTGAGGTAAGTAAGATCGTTGCGTATCAGAATCAACATATACTTTGGTATAGTTTGATATATTTGGTTTATACTCGTCCCCATCATTTTCATATACGCATTCCAAAAAGTAATCATAACCATAATTGGTGTAGTCGAAAATGTCGTTATCTGATGCCAACGCAGAATCGTTATATATGTTAATCATTTGTTCCTGAATGTGACGACCAGATTGCATCGTGCGTTATGCTTTATGATAACGTTGTAAGCTTCTCTCCATCTGCCACAAAACATCTCCACTTCTTCGAGATACGATATTATCCAAAGTGCAGCAGCCCGATTTCTCGGCACGGGTATGTGATGGTAATGGCAAAAAACCTCCAAGTCACAACTTTCATCATATATTTCTGGCCATGACAGGTGTTCCTAAGGGGACTCAACTCCGTCTTCTGGTTTAGAAGTAGGGGAGATTATGAAAATATTACCAAATTCATTAAGAAAATGTCGAGAAGTATCAATCAGATAAGTTTGAAAAATTTATTTTTTTCCATCCCAAACGTTATCCGAAATATCTATGTATGATCCATTGTCAATGGATGAATTGTATGGAGATGAAGCCATGTTTGTAATGTTAGACGAAAAGACGTTATAACTATAGGTGATTTTAAATGTGAAGCTTCTATATAAAACACTTGTTGGGCGGGACTTATTTTACCGTGTAATAAAGACGAATGGTCACATCACCTATAATGTCAGGCCTGATTTTTTTTTACATAAATGTGAAGCTTCTGTCTAAAACACTTGTTGTGTGTGACTTATTAATCAAATCACAGACCTGAAGTTACATATTAATCGCTTGACCTGAAGTTACACACAAACACATATTAAACACATACTCAAAGACATATTAAGCATATACAAAGACATATTAAACATATATTAAACACACATACAAAATGAAGATACATATTAATTACTTCCTCATTTCCTAGGCAACCAGGGATCGCAACATATTGCATTACCATCACTCATCAACATTTGGTAGATGTTGTACAAAATCGTTGTCGGAATCGTCCCTTTTGTAGTCCGAAAGTTCTGGATCGGATACGTACTCTAGATCTTCTAGTTCTGTACTTATCAAATGTTTACAATGCCAGTGCAGTAATATTTTCCGTTTGTTCGATTTCCCGTCGCAGTTGATGGATACATTTATCACTGTCTTTCGTGGGATCTTTGCAAACTTTTGTAGATTTTTCTTGTGGCACGGGTAACCCATGCCAATTACATAAGCACTCTAAATCGCATCGTTTGTCATATAACCTGGGCCATTTCAAATGATCATCACAAGGTATATTCCCTTTTGTTAGAGTTATCCATTTCATCACATGGCCAACATCACCTAAAGAATGTAGTGTGCATATAGGGATGTTTTTAAAAACCCTTTTCTCCCTAAACCAACTCCCTCCATGGGGATCTTCGTAGATTCCGGGGTTGGTTAAAAAGGTTCCTCAATATGGCTCTCGACAAACGATGTCGATGCTTTAGATTTTTGCTTTACGTTATGGGCTGCCATTTGGTAGTTTTAGAAATGAAATTACCATTTAATTTATACTAGTGTTGGGCGGGACTTGTTTTACTGTCCAATAAGGACGATTGGTCACGTCATGTAAAATATGAGGACTGATATTTTGTGGACATGGATCTTTTCATCTTGTGTCCTGTAGACTTGTTGGGCGGGACTTGTTTTACCGCCCAATAAGGACGATTGGACACGTCATGTAAAATATGAGGACTGATATTTTGTGGACATGGATCTTTTCAGCTTTAGTCTTGTAAACTTGTTGGGCGGGACTTATTTTAACGTTCAATAAGGACGATTGGTCACGTCATGTAAAATATGAGGACTGATATTTTTGGACATGGATCATTTCTGCTTGATCCCTGTATACTTGTTGGGCGAGACTTGTTTTACCGTCCAATAAGGGCGATTGGTCACGTCATGTAAAATATGAGGACTGATATTTTGTGGACATGACTGATATTTTTGGACATTGATCTTTTCAGCTTGAGTCCTGTAGACTTGTTGGGAGGGACTTATTTTTTCATCCAATAAGGATGATTGGTCACATCATGTAAAATATGAAGACTATAAATATACCACTTTGATAGATGTTGTGCATAAAAACTACTACTCCTAAGATATAAACATTTACCACGTCTATAACAAAAATGTCTAACAACAATTTTGAAGAGATGATATTAGCGCAGATCCAAACGTATGATCTCTACTCCAATGATGAAGCCGCCGCGATACACAAAAAATTTCGGAATGCAATACATCGGTCGTCCTTACTGCACAGTAGTCGGGAAATACATGAGCGACGAACGGTGCACCGAGATAGAGAGATGGCTCATCACAATTTATGAAAAGACTATTTTCAGGAGAACCCCACTTATACTGAAGCAATGTTCAGGCGTAGGTTCAGGATGAACAAGGCGAGCTTTAATCGTATTTTGGAAGCAGTTTGTGAAAATGATTCATATTTCATCCAGAAATCGAATTGTGTTGGACGAATGGGATTAATCTCTCACCAGAAGATTGTTTGTGCACTTCGTATGTTAGTGTACAGTGGATGCGGGAATTTACAAGACGAATATCTGAAAATAGCCGAGACAACAATGATTCAAACTTTAAAACGTTTCTGTAGGGCTGTAGTGAAGGAGTTTAGCCCGGAGGATTGCCGCACACCTACAGCCAAAGATATAGCCCGTATGCGGCCAGACAATGAACGACGTGGGTTCCCTGGGATGATTGGGAGCATTGACTGCATGCACTAGGAATGGAAAAACTGTCCATATGCATGGAAATGACAATATTAAGGTCATTGCCATGCTGCCACTATAATTTTAGAGGCAGCGGGGTCTTATGATACTTGGATTTGGCATGCATTTTTTGGAATGCCTAGGGCATGTAATGATCTGAATGTTCTTGCAAAATCTCACGTGTTCGAAGAACTTCTGGAAGGAAATCGTCCCCCTATGAACTTTGAAATCAATGGAAACACGTATGACACAGGGTACTACCTTGCAAATGGTATCTATCTGCCCATCGCAACTATCGTTAAGAGTTTCAAGAGACCGGTCACTCAAAAATAGAAGGTGTTCACACGAGCCCAAGAAGTACCCCGAAATGATGTGGAACGAGCATTTGGCATCTTGCAACAACAGTTCCACTTTACTAAAAACCTGACTAATTTTTGGGAATATAAAGACTCACGTGTAATTATGAAGGCTTGTGCCATATTACACAATATGATTGTTGAGGAAGAGTTGCGGGATGGGACTTGGCGAGCTGACCTGCCCTTACCTGACCCACCCCCAGCTTAAGCAGTCAAAGTCTCACTGGCCATTATCAGTACCAGGTGCGGGAGGCAAAGATGTGGAATAAGGATGCCCATAACCAGTTACGTGAGGACTTTATGGAACATGTTTCGAATCGTCATGCAGAATCATCATCTTGATTGAAATTTTAATATTATCCATTTATCCTACCTAATATATGTAGATAATTTTCTCCGTGCTAAATAAAATTTGTTTGGGCAAAACTATTCATTGATGAACATTGGTACAAAAGCTAATAATTAATAAATTTGGATTACAAAAATAACCATATAAATCTATTAATCTATTGTGAGAAGTTCTGAAATGCTTGAGACCGACGTTGCATTATCTGAGCCAATCGCATCTCGTAAAAGGCTCTTTGTTGGGAAGTGAAGTCACTTGTATCCATGTAAATAATGTGATCTTCATCACGTTGGAGTTGAGCTTCATACTCTATGATGCGAATTGAAATTAAACCATCAATCTTTTCATTTAGAGTTCTTTTAATTGATTGGGATTCTGCAGAATTTTTTCGTAAAGTTTGTTGAATCCATCAGAGTTCTCTAAAAAGAGCGTTTGTGAAGCCGCAATGTTGGCTGCTGCTCGTTTCTTCCCTTTCAGTTTCGCAGCTTTACGTCCTTTCAGTTGTTTCAACGGATTATTGAATTTCCTTGTTTCGCTGTCATTCGAATTAAGCGAGTTTCTATTATCTTCTTCATCAGTATATTGTGAACCAATGGTCGACATTGAATACTTTGGCAAATCCTTAAGCACCTCGTAGCAGTGGTCGTAATTGAATTTATGACCTGCTTTTAATAGAAAGTTATCACGAGCTCGTTGTACCTATCGAAAAAAAATATTCTCGCTTGGGACAACTTCGCCGCATATAACACACAATCTGTGTTAATTTTTCGAAATTTTCCCTTCAATGCATTCTCGGACCGTTTGTAAATAACACCCTTGCTCGAGTTATATTAGTTCGTAGTTTTTTTTTCATAATGTTGAACTTGATTGGTTAGTCCCCATAGCACCATCTATAGAAATTTTAATGTATGCCAAACAAAGCAACACCTCATCGTGTGCATTGAAATTTGGCAATCGGCTTGATTGGCGGAGTACCTTGGGAAGAAGAATCCATAAAAATTATTTGAATTTATATGTTCAAAGATATAAAATAGTGTTGTGTTCAAAGTTTTTTAGGAGTCTAATATATATACACAAAAATAAAATAGCCGTTATAAATTTTTTTACCGTTAAAAAAGTTACCGTTTGGATATTAATTTTTTTTTTCAAAAGAGGGGTTGGGCGGATAATAGAAACACGCCCAAAAATCTGGGCGGCTAACTGTTAAACGCCCAATCTGGGCAGCTGTCATTTTAACACCCAAAGGAGGTGGGTTCCACCTGCACATTGTGTATCAGCCATCTACATTTACACACCCTCTATGTTTTCTCTCACCTAAATCTACACAATCCGTTACCCACTGTGAGACCTAAAAATCTAAATGTATACATTTACACATCCTACTACAGATGGTCTTAGGGAGACGCCTGCAGCGTAATAATACTCTGCTAAATTTTACTATGAGAATTTGATTAATATGAAGAAGCATAACATCTTGTGGACGTAACCAAATTGTCAAACTATATAAATCTCGTATGCATATGTGCCTAGCTTATTTTCTTGATTGAATTAATAACTATATTATGTGCGTAAATTGCATTATATGTAATAAACTAGCATGCAGGCCACGCATTATGTAAACTATAATGTTTTAATTGAATTTCTAAGAATAAATAAACCTGATACAATTATAAATAATAGATATAATTTAAATTAGAGCAAAATAAAAAAATAAAATTATTTTTAAGTTCAAGTACAATGAAATTTCATTTTCATAGAATTTGATAATAGCCAAAAATATATGTAGTGGCTAATTATTATTTTTTCAAGTGGAGAATCAATTAACTTGGTTATTCGTATTTTTTTAGAGAGATGGATGAATACCAACAAAAACGGATACCAAAATTCACCAACAAAGACCGATGCCAAAATTCGCAATGCCTCCCCCCAATCCTCAGAAGTGTACAGTCTTTTATAATTTGAGATGAAACCCTTAATTATAAACAAATAAAATATAAATTAATAAATAAATAACAATAAAATGGAAAGAAAGCCTGAAATATAAATTGGAAGGAAAAAAAGATTGATATAAAAAATATTGTTATTAGTGCTCTTCCACCATTTTTAGATGAATGATATAAAAAATGAGCCAAGAGGGAGCTGTAAAAAACTGTATTAATTTATCCCAAATGAGTTTTGACTGTCATCATGAATTTTGCTATAGATTATAAATCCATTATTAGATTTCCTGTCATGTGATTTAGGCCAATTATGGAAAGAAAGGTGAACACAGGTCCCAAATGCATTGCTCTTACAGTTTTGTCAAATGCTGCTATGAGGGCATCATTTCATTCAGGACATGAAATGGTCATTTGTTTCAATCAGCCCCGTCTACCAAATAAACAAACACCGAAGATGAAGTCACGAATTGCGAGCGAAAATTAATTGAGGTGTGCGTAAGTTGATCCGGACATTTCGTGGTATGAAAAATACCTTACAAAAAAAAAAAATTAAAACATTCCAAAAATGTTTATTCCAAAAACATTCCAAAAATGTCTATTCAAAAATGTTTATTCCAAAAACATTCAATATATATAATTAATATATATTGAATGAGTTTTTATTTTTTTAGAAATTCTTGAATCAATAAAAAGATATATTGAATGAGATTGACACGTGGCAGCGTAAGAAGGTGTTAAGGATACAATTTTATGTATATATACATAGGTTAGACAAATTTACTCGTAAAGAATATAGATTTATGTGTCAAAGTGTAACTAATCCCATATTATATGTAATTCCAATTTATTCATCCGGGATGCTAGACTTATATTTTTTGGGGACAATTAACAAGACACATATAGGTAATTGTTTCTTAAACAATTAACCAGTCATAATATTCATTTAACAACTTATCCCTCATTTGGGGGGGGGGGGGGGGGGGGGGGGGGGGTGTGATGGGGCCACTAGCACAAACAATTAGTTCATAAAGGGTATAGATTTCTTTTTGTTAAATGATAATATTGTTGGTTTAAACAATTAATGAGTATTACAATGAGGGACTAAACATTATTTAACCTTATTATTATTTATTGCCATCACAACAATAGTATTTATTTAATATAATATAAACCTATTTTATAATATTGAGTGGTGTTAGTGACAAAAAAAGAGATGCATTTTACAACACCTTATTCGTCCATAAGAGCATCCACAACACGTGAAGGGTACATTTACCAAATGAAAAGTAAGTTTAGCAGTCATCTCAAACAAGCTTCCATAGTGGTGGAGTAGCGGAATTTGTAAGGAATGTTCGAGTGAACAACTCTTCTTCGTAGGAAATAACAACGAATTACTGTTATTCGTAAGAACTCAAGTATATAATAAAAAAATAATTATTTATAATTTTTACGAACTTTATTTGTTCGTAGGAATTCTTACGAACAAACAAAGTTCGTAGGAACCTTTACAAATTCAGTACCAGTTCAGCAAGTTTAGAGAACGACTACAAATTCTTCTACAAAATTTGTCAACTTTAATCCACCACTGCAACCATACGAGTTTGCAAAGCAATAAATTGTCTTGGAAGATAGTATCACCACTACGGATGCTCTAATGGAGCAGGGACGTAGGCAAAAACAGGTAAAAATGATTTTCGAGACTGATTTGTGTCAAGATAGTAAAAGGATACCTCACCTCCCATATTGATTATCTTTTTAACCATATATTAAAATTATATATATATATATATATATATATATATATATATATATAGAGAGAGAGAGAGAGAGAGAGAGAGAGAGAGAGAGAGAGAGAACCAGGCTATAGTACATCATACTCTATACATCACCCGTGCATCACACCTAATTCTAAGTACTAAGAAACTTTTTTTTAAAATTTTCTATTTTTTCCTTGAAATTAACCTTCCAATCAACCCATATGCAAAAAATTATGTTAAAATACATTTTGTAGCTATTTTTAAAAAATCCACAAAAAACTGCTAAAAATATTATGAATTTTTTAAAAATAGTTACAAAATGTATTTTGACCTAATTTTTTGCATATAGATTGATTGGAAGGTTAATTTCAAGGAAAAAAATATAAAATTTGTAAAAAAAATTCTAGGGCCTAAAATTAGGTGTGATGTATAGTACATGATGTAGGTGAGTCTCTCTCTCTCTCTCTCTATATATATATATATATATATATAATGCTCTTGTGCGGACTGATCCATATTTTAAGAATGCGGACCGGACATGTGTCACCTAACGGTGCCCCTAGAAATTACCGCCTAAATTATAGGCACACTCTCTCTCTTTTCTGGGCTCACTGCAAGGTGACACATGTCTGGTCCGCATTCTTAAAATGCGGACTAGTCCGTACAAGAGCAGGACTATATATATATTAGTTTCTTGTTTTGGGACTTTGGACGATTTAATATAAGTTCACATTTCAACAAAGAAATGTATGTACGTTAGAATTCTTGTCAACACAATTATATTTTTATACATATTTGATTACTTGCTAAAAATATGTTATGGTATTACAATCGAGAAGTGACTTAAGTGGATTTTAAAAAATTAATCAACTTTTCAAAATGATAAAAATTAATATTTTCAGCCAAAGATGATTTATATACTAAGGTGATCATCAAGGAAATATATATTAAAAATAAAATTCAAAAGTGGGTGAGATGATGATCAAAAGTTTGAACCCTTGAAAATGCATGTTTCTATCAAATTTTGGTTTTCAGCTACTTATGAGTTAATTTTTTAATAGATTAATATGTATTTACATATCTAAAATTTATTGGTGGGAGTCCTGCCCCTCCCCCGACTATGGAGTTTTTAGGTTTATATTATTTACATATTGAATTTTTTTCACTTACTGTGGCATTTTTGTAAAAAAGAAGCGACACAAAAATCTTATAGAATGTTGTCAAAAATAAAAATGGAGCTCAAAGTATAAATAGAGAAAACTTTAAGCCCCATAATGCATTACTAAAAATTATTTAACACCAAAATAGTTATGGGAAAATTAGACTTATCATAATACTCTTCTAAAAAATGGACTGGCATATTGATTAAAGTCAGTGCTGTTGGTCATCACAGTTATCATCATCATACACTTACAACTTTTGAGGTTTGTTAAATTTAATAAAAATCACTGTCAATAACATAATCAAAGCTAGTAACCCTCACTCTAAGAAGTCAAATATAATTAAATATGGTTAAACCCCAAGAGCACTCTTATCCAAAGACTGTCGGCCATAAATAAGAAGAAAAAAGAAGGTTTTTGATAGTGAGAAATGCTGGAAAGAAAAGGATGGGAGTGGCTGAATTTATTAAGTAAAATAAGAGATTTTTTCTGTATTTAGTGGTTGAACTTATAAAGGAAAATAAGGGTGTGCTTGACTAAAAAGTTGGAAATGGATTGAAGAATAGTTCGTTTTTATGAGAAGTTGAAAAATGAGTAAAAAAAATATGAGAGTGGTTTAGATTTATTTTGAAGTTTTTCAAGAAAATCAATTTTTGGGTGCTGGGTAAAAAAAAAATTTCATGAAAAATGAGAAACACTATGGAGAAAATTTCGTATGTATAACTATCATTTGCATAGGACGTATTTGATTGAAATCAAACATTACAAACTAACGTCAATCAAATGGATTCTAAGAGATTTTTATTGTATTCAACAATATTTAGACCACCTCGAACACATTGCGTAAAATGGGTTCTAAATCTTTTGTCCGATTGGTACTGCTCGATGCTATTGGGCAAAATAGGATTACCATTTTTAAAGCCAAGATTTGAGTTATTTAATATGAAATATTGAATTATGTCCAGATTATTTTTGCCGCACAAACTTTTTTTTCTTCTTTTATTTTGGGAGACTGCAATACGACTTTTCCCTATTCTAGCGTGTTGGTGTTGGTCTAATAATATATGAAAGACAAAATGAATAAAGCTAATTATCATACCAAAATCAATTGATTTGGATCATATGTTAGATCTATAACTCAAAAGAGGCTTCTAATCCACATTTTAACATAATTCATTACGTTTTTATGAACCAAAATGCCCTTTCCATTATTCCAATATTGCTTTTATCAATGATAGCAAACTAATTTGATTAATTGGAAACCTTACTCACGTAAAATACGCACATGGCATGTTATGAAGTTGGTAAAATCTCAACCAAAAAAGAGTTGCAGGTATTGCGTATAATGTCGACTTGCTATGGAGTAAACGTATGTGCGGAACTTGTAAGGACATTTTTGTCCATTATCAATATGTATGTCATACGCCGTTATACCATTGAAGAAATTCAAGATCGCATCTACATCAATGGATCCGAATATCAAAACGTCTTCAACATCATAACCTCTACGAGAATGAACTTGGTAAAGTTTTGTTTTTAAGTACCTTAAAGTTTCATACTTAGTATTGGGAAATTTTTATAAATTGATTTTATAAAAATAAGAAGTAAGTTTTTTCAAGCAAAATGAGGTTTTTAAAAGAATTTAAATTTTTCTGGATAACCGGACCGATCCGCTTTGCCAGAAACAGTATACCCCAGATCGAATGCAAACCGATGAAGCCACTTTTAAAAACAATCGGTCCGAGGTCGGACCGATCCGACTCCAAAACGAACCGATTCGCTTTGGATAATTTCGCACAGATCCGCGAGATTTTTTACCATCGATTCATATTTCCTATATATATTCCTTGTTCGGTGATGTATTTTTTGAAGTCTTTGAGAAAACGTTTTTAAGAGTTAAAACACAACAAGACTTCGTTTTTTGATGTGCCAAACATCTTTTTGATTCATACACAAAAATTTCAATTACTTTTGTGAATCTTTTGGAACCCTAGAACACAAGCTTTTCTATTGTTCAACCTTTGTGGGGAGATCTTTGCAACCGAGGGTTGCGTGTCATTGTTGAGGGAGTCTCAAAAAAGTGTTATGGCTGCCTGTCATTGAGGAGAGCTGCGGTTCTTCCTTTGTTGTTTGGGCTGCGAGTCATTGAAGGGTGCTGCGTGTATTCTCTTGCTGAGTTCAAGACTGCGTGTCTTTGTGGGTTGACTGCGCAATAATACATTGCAGATTTCTCTATGTAATTGTAAGTTGCGATTTATATATTCATAGTGAAATAAAGGTTTTACCCGAAAGTTTTTTTTTTCCTGAAATCGTTGTCTCAGCATATTTTTGTGTCACATGCTTTATTTATTTATGGGTTGACACACACACCTTAGATGCATGTTTAGGGGCTGAATTAAATAAAGGTTGATTGGAAACTTGCGAATTTAATTTAATCAATTATCACACAGTCGCACTTTTCAAATTGGTATCAGAGCGGGTTACGCTAATTTATTACGTATTCCTATTTTTCGCAAAATCGTGTGATATTAATTTTTTTTGAAAAATCAGTTTTGTGAAAATTCGCATTTTTTTCCTATGGAGCACTTATATAATCAGATGCCTATTTTTGACGGGTCTAATTATGCCTACTGGAAAGCTCGTATGAAATCGGCTTTAAAATCTATTGATGAGCGTGTTTGGTTGCTTTGCGAAAATGGCTGGACTCCTCCCACGGTCACCGTTAATAACATCACCACTTTAAAACCCGTATCAGCCTGGACTGAAGATGATTATAAATTATCCAATTTTAATTCCCGTGGTCTGAGTGCTATTTTTGGAGTTGTCTCCCCTGATGAGTTTCGCCGAATTATGACGTGCACCACGTCTAAAGAGGCTTGGGATGTTTTGAAATTGACACATGAGGGTACGAACGCGGTTAAAGAATCAAAATTACAAAATTTGGCCACCCAATTTGAAACTATCACCATATCTGAGTCTGAATGCTTTGATGATTTGTATGCTCGTTTGTCAGACATTGTTAACACATCTTTTAATTTGGGCAAGGTGATTGATAGCATGCGTGTCGTTAAAAAGATTTTGAAATTTCTCCCAAAACGCTTTATTCTTAAACTCACTGTTTTGAACTCTTTGGGAATTTCGAAATCACTTAAGTTAGAAGAACTTGTAGGAGATCTTCAAACCTATGAGATTGACATGTTTCCCCAAACCATTAAGGCTAAGGATAATGGCATTGCTTTAAAGACTCATTGTAAGAAAAAGAATGAAAAAGTTTGTGAGTCCGATTCTGAGGGAGACTTTGATTTTAATGATATGACCTTGTTTGCAAAGAATTTAAAAAAAATTCTCAACATGAAGAAAAATAATTTTTCCAACAAAAATAGATTTTTTGAGAAAAATAAAAATAAAATAAAGGCCAAAGAAAGTGATGAGAGGGAAAAAGAGAATGACTCCGATGAGGAGTGTGAGGAAGATTTTGAGAATGTGACTTGTTTTGAATGTGGGGGTAAGGGGCATAAGTCGTTTGAGTGTCCTACGTGGCTTAGAAAGAAAGGAAAGAAAGTAGCCATGCCCGCCACACTTAGTGATAGTAGTGAAGGTGAGGGTAATGAGACTAGTGGTGAGAAGTTTGTAGCTTTTTCGAGTCGTGTGAGCACACCCACTTTGTCTCATGTTGATAAAGGTCATGAGAGCACCAGTGATGACTCGAGAGTTTCTAGTGGAGATGAGAGCGAGTTTGAGAGTGGAGATGAAAGTGAGCTCCAAAAAGCTTTTAGAGATTTGTACACCGAGACCTTGAAAACAAAGAAGTATAATCGAGATTTATGTCGTCGGGTTTTATATTTGGAAAGAGAGAGAAGGAGTTTTTGAGAAATGAGAAGTGTGATTTGACCAACACGGTGTCTAGTCTCACGACAGGTGTATCCCAACTCAAGAGTGATCTCGAACGTGCCAGGGAGGTCAAAGTCAATTTTGTGAACGCACCTAAGAAGGTTGAAAAGGTGGTTCATAAGGGTAAAGGTGAGAATTTAGGAATAAGTCATGACGGTACTTCTTCTTCTCAATTAGCACCCGAGCCGGTTCCCACTTTAGTGTAAGATTCACGTAAGTCTCACCCTAACCCACATAGGCATCCCATTCCTATTAGGAGAGTGCGTCCTAGAGTTTTTGAGAGAGGTGTTCCTAGGCCTATTTATGTTTGCTCACATTGCAAGAGAAGATGACACCTTAGGGAATTTTGCTTTAAGTTGGGGTATGTGTCATGTTTTGCTTCTACTCATGTTTCTGGTGCACATGCACCCGCACATGATACTTTACATGCTCCCGGAGACTACATGAGAGAGTTTGCACATTTAGGTGAGCAAGTTAAGTTTTTGGTCAAATCTTTACAAGAATTGATGGAGGTTTTTCATAAGTTGTCACCACCTTTGGAAAATCCCTCCGCACCTAATGATTGAGGTTTGACTTGTTTACTAGCATAGGGTGATTTTCATGATAACATTGTTTGCCTATTGCTAGTATGTATCATTTTTTAATGTTTTATTTTTTTGAAAAATTTTAAAAAATACAAAAAGATTTTATTTTGATAAAATGTTGAGAAAATCCAAAAAGATTTTTGTATTTTGTTAGCTCCGTTTATGGATGGACACTTAGGATGACCGAGTCATAACATCATTCCATTATTTTCATGTGACTATTTGATAGTGTTTTGAGACAATAGGTCAATTCATCCATGTGCTTTATAATGTTTGGAGTCATTAAGATGTAATTAAGTGTTACTTCCTACATGTTTGACTCATGTTTCCTTTATTGCACACATGCACAGATTTGTTTGATTATTGTGCCTGTCTTATCACATGTTGATTGGGCGTTTTCACTTCAATCCCGTCTTTAAAACGAACCAAGCGGAATAAATTTTGATAAGAAAATTGTGCATATAAAAACCGTTTTGTGAGTTTGTGTGTTTTGTTTGAAAATGGGAAAGGGCTGCGAAAGGTTCATTTTGCCTTTGCGAATACTAAGCCACTGTTAAATTGGACCTAAAAAATGGAGGAATTTTATTATCCCGGGTCCAAAGAGGTTAAAAGAGACCGAAATAAAAAAATAAAGGCAATAAAAAGCAATATATGTCAAATATGGGCCATTTAGGTTTTCGCACCAATTCTCCAAAGTTTGAGAATTTAGTTTGTATACCTCTAAAAGAAAATATGCATGAGGGAGTTTGGTTGGAGAATTTAAAACGGGTTTGCACGTCCTTGAAATGCTTGCAAATGCGCTAAATAGTTTTGGACATTATTGGGGGTGGAAATCACTTTGACTTCGATTTGTTGAGTTGCATAAGACGATGTCATCTAAATTCAATAATCTTTTCACCTAAGGATACTTTTGATGTTCATTCGTTAGGGGTACACATATGCATCTTGCACATATGATTGATTGAGTTGATTTACCTATCGAATGTGTTCACACCTATTCATTCCATTTCTATGACTTGGTTGTTTGAGTCTAAATCCATGGTGTGATTTTTGTAGCATATTTTTTTTTCAAATGTATCTTATTTTTGTATAAAAAATGAAAAATCAAAAAGAGTTTGTGTATTGTTTTTGCATCTCCTTGCAAGAGCACGTTTGCCATATTGTTTGATGCCCTGTTTTGTGTACCGTGACATCCCGATTTCGCTTATTTGATTCATTCTTCTCATTTGTCTATTTGGGGACATCATAAAAAGGGGGAGATTAAAGAATTATCATATTATGGGGGAGTTTGAATTTTGAGGGAGTTTTTGAGATGTAGCTTTTGTTTTTGAGTTTTTATCATAAATTGGTATCTATGTCTATCTCATTTCAAACTCGATATGTCACGTGGTATTTTCTTTGTCTCATGTGTGTAGGTACGAAGATTGAAGATCAATATGTTGCACACCCTGATAAGAAAATCTTTAAGCTTTGATGATTGTTGAAGATTAAAGAACAAACGATGAAGATTTAAACATTTGTATCTTTCCATCTTTAGGGTTCATGGGAGGGTAGATTTGTATAGGTCATTGGTTGATAATTCAAATATTTTTTATGTATGTACCGACATAGACATAGGGGGAGATTTGTCAGGACATTTTTGTCCATTGTTAATATGTATGTCATACGCCGTTACACCGTTGAAGAAATTCAAGATCGCATCTACATCAACGGATCCGAATATCGAAACGTCTTCAACATCATAACCTCTATGAGAATGAACTTGGTAAAGTTTTGTTTTAAAGTACCTTAAAGTTTCATACTTAGCATTGGGAAATTATTATAAATTTAGTTTATAAAAATAAGAAGTAAGTTTTTTCAAGAAAAATGAGGTTTTTAAAAGAATTTAAATTTTCTGGATAACCGGACCGGTCCGCCCATATTTTAAACCAACCGATTCGCCTCCGGACTGGTCCACCTTTATACCGGACCGATCCGCTTTGCCAGAAATAGTATACCTCGGATCGAATGCAAACCGATGAAGCCACTTTTAAAAATGAACCAGTCTGAGATTGGACCGATCCGCCTCCAAAACGGATCGATCCGCTTTGGATAATTTTGCACAGATCCGTGAGATTTTTTACCACTGATTCATATTTCCTATATATATTCCTTGTTCGGTGGTGTATTTTTTGAAGTCTTTGAGAAAACGTTTCTAAGAGATAAAACACAACAAGACTTCATTTTTTGATGTGCCCAACATCTTTTTGATTCACACACAAAAATCCCAATTACTTTTGTGAATCTTTTGGAACCCTAGAACACAAGCTTTGCTATTATTCAACCTTTGTGGGGAGATCTTTGCAACCGAGGGCTGCGTGTCATTGCTGAGGGAGTCTCTACAAAGTGTTATGGCTGCGTGTCATTGAGGAGACCTGCGGTTCTTCCTTTATTATTTGGGCTGCGAGTCCTTGGAGGGTGCTGCATGTATTCTCTTACTGAGTTCAAGATTGCGTGTCTTTGTGGGTTGGCTGCGCATTGATCCATTGCAGATTTCTCTATGTAATTGTAAGTTGCGATTTATATATTCATAGTGAAAAAAAGGTTTTACCCGAAATGTTTTTTTTCTTGAAATCTGTGCCTCAACATATTTTTGTGTCACATGCTTTATTTATTTATGGGTTGACACACGCACCTTAGATGCATGTTTAGGGGATAAATTAAATAAAGGTTGATTGGAAACTTGCGAATTTAATTTAATCAATTATCACACAGTCGCACCTCTCAGAACTTATATATACTAGCTGACTACTTTGAAGATTATAGGTGATTTTGCGTGCGGGTCTAGCGTCGACTGGCTATCGATATATCGTATGTGCAGGACCTATATTGTTTAGGTATAATGACGGTTTAAATGGACTTGATTTACGAGTATGTACGGGTTAGTGAGTGAGATCGAGTGATTTTAATTATGAAATATATGTGGTTACGTTGGTTGGATGTGGTTGTACACATTCGTAAATCAGTAATTGAGGATATTACGTGATGTTCAGGGCCGCAAGAGAGGCCCGTGAAATATAACTGTGATATCGGGTATACTATGTGACGTGCAGTGCCGTGAGATAGGATAGATAATTAGAATAATGTTAACGAGACAAAGATGACATAAATGAGATAATAAAGACATAATTGATTAATGTGTGTTTAAACGTGATAATTAATAAGGCCGATTGCCTAGAATAGAAACGAAATATGGAATGATATAACTAAAAGAAAGAGAAATGATGTAATTAACAGAACAAGAAAGTGGAAAGTAGATAAAAGGCTTTTAATGATATTATGAGTGGAAGATTATGTGATAGGTTGTATTGGTTGCTAAATTGATAGTTGTTGAGACCTACCTTTATAAAGAGATATTATTAATACTGGTTTATAAGTAGATAGTTGATAATGAATCGACAAATCCCAGATAGTTCTTTACACTCTTGATATTATCTGAAATATTGATAGACCTCGTTGTTATTCAAATAGTTGATTATGTTATATTATGTGGTAAACATTAATAAATATTCGAAGTTTAAATGTTATTATTATATAAAAAACTTAATTGTAATATTTATTTAATTTGACACTTATGGTTGTGCAATGTTACCAAATTTAGAAAACATGGCTAGTATTCTTGTAGCAGGCCCTGATCTGTTGCGTTGACTAACATCTCAAGTTAGGTTTAAGCTTTTAGGAGCGAATTGAATCTTGTAGAGCAGTCTGTGCTTTGAACATTTATTTTATGTACGTTTTACTTTCCTTTCCGTTTTGTATTTCATATGAGATAGTTTTTGGATTATGAGTTACCTGTGACTCCACAAATTTATTTAATTCAGAGAAGAGGGACGAAACCCCCACAAGTTTTATTAATGAAGAAAGTGGAAAATAACCTTCCACATGGCTCACATAAATGCGAAAGGGGATATTAAAACCTTACCTTCCATAAAAAGAAAGGAAATAAAATATTGTCCCACAAGAACCTTTATAATAGACCCAAGGGGCTTACAAGCAAAGGTTTTCGAACATAATACCCTAACCAGTCTTGAAAACATATGAAACAAAGACTCAAAAACACTAAGCCTAAGGTTATGAAAACCTATAATGAGAATTAGTTTACAAGTCTTTAGCCACCATTGCTTGGATTCAAGAGGAGAATTCCACCACCACTTCAGTTTATCATGAAGAAGATCCATATTTAATAATTTATCTGCCATTGTATTTCCTTCCCTGTATACGTGAGAGCAAACAAATTCCATTTGAGAGATAAAAAACTTGCAACTGTGCCATCTAACTTGATATTTCCATGGATGTATGTATGAATTATCATGAAAGAAATACCATACTTCCTTTGAATCTGTTTCTAATCATAAGTTCTTCCATTGATAAGCCCAAGAAAACACAATACCTAAAATTAGAGCTGAGAGTTCAGCCTCAAAAGCTGAATTTGCATCCACTTTGTAAAATCATATTAATTAGGTTAATCTGCCTCAATGTACTACCAATTAAGCTAAAAGTACAGCCTTATTAAGCATATGTATTTTTAACAATAACTAAATTCCGGTTAAGCCATAATTATTTATTATTGAGCTCAAATAACAATAAATCCATTATTCAATATCAAACCTTTACATTTAAGTCTACAAACAAAAAGTACAATCCAAATTTCCTAATTCAATTTAGATTTAATCCAATTTAAACTATGTGAATATATTCAACTTCGTCAAAATGTGGTAATAACATAAGGAATCTCAAAACTACAAGGGCTACTAATCAATTTTAAGCTTACATTTAAGATTTTGGTAAAATTAACAAGTGTATATATAATAGGAGATGAGTAGTTTAGTAACTTGCCTTTGAAATGGACAAACTTGATTTAAATGAGAAAGATGAAGCCTTTGAAAAATAAGCCTTGAAAAGCCTCTTGAAACCTCTTTAAAACTTGATTGGAAATGCTTTGAATCTTCTTTTATGAATCCCCACTTGAAACTTTGATTTGGTCTGGCAATGGTTTTTTTTGGAGAAGGGTCTAGAAAGAGTTTAGAGTTTTTTTAGAGATAAGATGAGAGAAAATAAGAGGGTTGATAGTTTTAAGATAAGATAAAAGTTCGTATAGGTTATTAAACAAAACAAGCTTCCACCCTCTTCGCGTTACCACCGTAATCTGGTCGCGATCGCAGCTACTTTCCTCGCAACAATGGTGATCAAGCCCACAATCGCGGTCCTAGGATGATTTGGGAGGCTAAGGGTCTGTTTGGTTTGCAACTATAATTCTATTTTCTGTGTTTAAATACAATTCTGGTAAAGATTTGTGTTTGGAAACCTGTTTTTAAACACTGAATTATAATATTTCTGTGTTATAATCAAGTTTTTCAGAAAACAGTAAAATGGTGTTTTATAACTCTTGTTTTTTATTTTTCAACTCAGAATTATTCATTCTTAATATTTTAATGCATTTACACCTTAATATGTAATATACATACATAATATACATTACTATATGTGCAATTCGTATAAATAAAAAATATATATGTACACGTACACAAAATTACGTATATTTATATTATTAAATTATATAATATATTAAGATCCATATGTTAAATAATAATATGAATAGATACATGATACTTATATATAGTTTTATACATGTATTATTAATGTATTGAATAATATAAAATATACATATACTACATATGTATTAAAAAATAGGGAGTTTTGGGAAAAGGTCCTAATAATTCTCAAAGTGTATAAAAATAGGACATCCACATAAAATTTATAAAATTAGTCCCTGTACTAAAAACCTAACTAAAACACCATGAAAAATGGTGCTGCTGGCGCGGACCGAAAAAATGAACTCCTAATTTTAAAGGGACCACACAAATAAATGTTGTTGTACCACAGGGACTAGATTTATAAATTTTAAAAGCATCGTCCTAAAAATCCAAATATAGGAAGGAACATGTCCTTTACCTTAAATTCTCTATAAAAAAATATTATCAATTCATGTATGTATATAATTTTATTGTGAAGTATACATGCAATATCATTATAAGACACACACACACACACACACATTTTTCATCCATCAACAGTCCTAAAACCTCTATAAATCAGTCCCAAACTCCTTCCATTAAATTCCAACTCAATTTTCCACGTAAAAGAATGATTTCTAACATCTTAAGCACATCAATTCACGATTAATTAATCCACAAACCCAAAATTCCCAAATTTCATATTCATAAACCCTAGTTCATAAGATTTCCAATTAACCCTTTTTAATCCTAGATTTATTCTAAAATTATCAACATAAATTCGTAGTTAAACTTCAAATGACAAGGACCATTCAACTTGTTATCAATTTAACCCTAATATATATCGTTTAATCATGAATCATTCATCAAATTACATGTATGTTAGGGGGTTTTCATTACCTATACTAACATGAATACATTTAATGCTAAAATAACAAGATTTAAACACTTGCCTTACGAAAGATGGTCTTATCCTTTGATGTTGCTGGTATAATTGTGACCCTCATTCTCCGATCTACGCGATGGTGGTTATGGTGGTGGAAAATGTGCACTTATGGTGGCTCTTCCATGGATTTTTCTTCATCTTCCTCTCTTTTTGGTCTCTCTTTGTGTCTAAATTTTTTCTCACGGAAGATAACCTAATCTAACCCACCTAGGACATATTTTATTTCTCTAATTTTCGTCCTTTAATTTACTCCAAAAATACAATTTACCAAAATACCCTTCCGGGGTGCCAGTTCGGCCTAAAACAACCCCGAAACACAAACTAAGCCCCCGGATAGACTTTTCTGACTATCTCGACCCTTACGGACTCAATGGAGTACTCAAAAAGACCATATGAGTGACTTATAAATATTTTACTTTTTATTCTATTAATTTAGTCCCGACATGACTGGCACGCGCGTCCCAATTTAATTTCTATAACTTATTTTTTTCTCTCACGAGAACTTTAATATATTTTCGCAATTATATATTACTTTACTCGCTAAGTAATATTCAACATAATTGTCACTAATAAGTACTAACTCTTATCATGCTAGTAATTATTTAATTTAAATCTGGATTAATTATAAATAACTTCGCTCCATTCAAATTTATTAAGCCGAGTCCCATAATTAAAATAAAATCTTTCAAAAATACGGGGTATTACATACTTCCCCCCTAACGACGGAATTTCATCACGAAATTCAAAACAGAATAAAAATAAAGGTATACATAGTAGGAATAACTCTGGGTATTTGTCCCGCATGTCATCCTCACACTCCCAGGTAGACTCCTCGACATTATGATGCCGCCACTGCACTCGTATTAACGGCACTATCTTTGACCTCAGTTTCCTCTCCCTCCGATTTTGGATAGCAACTGGCCCTTACTCGTAGGAACTATCAGGCTGTAGATCAATATCCTCTAAGGTAATATGAGTGTGGGCTAAGTCATCCCGAAGATATCTCCTCAGTGAAGAAATATGGAACACGTCATGAATCCTATGCAAGTGCTCCCGTAACCTAAGTCTATAAGTTAGTATCCTAATCCGCTCAATAATAGGGAATGACCCTACATACCTCGGCGCCAACTTCTCTTTATTCCCAAACTGCATTATCCTCTTCATAGGAGATACTTGTAGCAACACCTGATCCCCCACACTGAACTCCCTAAAGAATCTCATGGCATCGGCGTAGCTCTTTTGTTTATCCTGAGCAACCCGAATATGGATTCGAATCAACTCAACCTTACCCGAGGTTTCCTGGATCACCTCTGGACCAAGAAACTTGTTGTCACCCATCTCGAGCCAACAAGCTGAAGAACGACAAGGTCTACCATATAGCGCCTCAAATGGAGCTATGCCAATAGTTAACTGGTAGGAGTTATTATAAGCGAACTCCATCGATGGAAGGTACTGCTCACAACCCCTGACAAAATCAAGGATACACATCCGTAACATATCCTCTAACATCTGATTCGTTTGCTCTGTCTACCCGTCCGTCTGTGGGTAATGGGTCGAACTCAATCGTAACTCCATATCCATGGCTTCTTAGAATCTCTCCCAAAATATGGACAAAAAAATCTTATCTCGATCGAACACAATATCAAGGGGCACCCCATGGATTCTCACTATCTCAGCAATGAAGATCTAAGCATACTGCCCCGTAGTGTAATCGGTTCGAACTGGAAGAAAATGAGCTACCTTGGTCAACCGATCCACAATCACCCATATGAAATCGTGACCCTCTGCGATATAGGCAGCCCTGTGACGAAATCCATGGAAATGCTCTCCCATTTCCACATAGGGATCTCAAACGGCTGTAGGAGCTCTGGCGATCTCTGGTGGTCCACTTTCACCATCTGACAAGTGGCACATTTCGAAACAAATTCGATGATATCCTTCTTTATTCCACTCCACCAGTATTGTTACCTCATATCCTGGTACATTTTATCCCCTCCTGGATGTACCGTAAACGGTGAACTGTACGACTCTGCCATCACTGCATGTTGTAAATACTCCCCCTCAGGGACTACTAATCTAACATTGAAGCGTAAAATCCCATATGAGCTCATGGAATACGACTTTTCCTCCACGACTAGAAGTTGTACAATCCGATTCTGACAGAATTAATCTACTTCCTGCACCTGTATCACCCTAGTAATGACCTCAGGTGTAACCATCATCACTGACATGAATGAGCGGGCAACTACATCATGATGTCCCAGTTTCTTCCATTTCGTCTTCCACACCTCGGCCACCTCACCTGCTGGCTTACGACTTAACGTGTCTGCTACCACGTTAGCCTTCCCTAGGTGGTAATGGATGTCTAACTGATAATCCTTTGCAATTTTAAGCCACCTATGTTGACTCATATTCAACTCCCACTGCATGAATAGATACTGCAGTGGTTTGTGGTTCGTGAATAGGATAAATCTCTCCCTAAGAGATAATGTCTCCATATCCGTAATGCAAACACGACTGTCGCTAACTCCAAGTCATGGGTGGGGTAACTAATCTCGTGAGGATTAAGCTTACAAGAGGCATAAGCTATAACCTTCTCCTCCTGCTGAAGCACACCACCAATTCCTAGTAAGGACGCATCAATATAAACCAGGTATTCCACTCCCGGCGTAGATAGTGCTAGAACTGGTGCTGAAGTCATCTTGTCCTTAAGCTCATCAAAAGCTAACTGGTAGGCATCATTCCATAAAAATGACACCCCTTTGTTAGTCAAGTTTGTCAACGGATATGATATCTTTGAGAATCCCCGAATAAATCGCCTGTAGTATCCCGCCAGCCCCAAGAAACTATGTATCTTTAACGGCGTCGTGGGTTATCCCCACTCCTTCACCGCTGACACCTTCCCCGGATCTACGGATATCCCTCCTTTAGAGATAATGTGCCCCAAAAATTGAACCTCCCTCAGCAAGAACGCATACTTCTCATATTTCACATATATCTTGTGCTCACGTAGTTTCTGCAAAACCAGTCTCAAATGCTCGGCATGCTCCTCCTTAGTCCTGGAATAGATCACAATGTCATCAATGCAGACAATGACAAAATGATCTAAGAACTCTCTGAACACCTTGTTCATCAAGTCCATGAATACGACTGGTGCGTTGGTTAGCCCAAATGGCATAACCCTTAACTCATAGGATCGAAATTGCGTCAAGAAGGTAGTCTTAGGCACGTCCTGCTCTCTGATACGTAACTGACGGTATTCCGACCTCAGGTCTATCTTCGAGAAGTAGGAAGCACCCCTCAATTGGGTCGAATAGTTCATCAATTCGGGGAAATGGATACTTATTTAGTATCGCGACCTTATTCAACTCTTTGTAGTCCACACATAACCGTAACGACCCATCTCTCTTCTTTACGAATAGCATGGGAGCACCCCAGGGAGAGGCACTTCTTCGGATGAAACCCTGACCCAACAACTACTCGATCTGATCCCGTAGCTCCCTCATTTTCACCAGATCCATACGGTAAGGGTCACGGGCTATCGGTCCGGTGTTTGGTGCCAAATCTATCACAAACTCTATCTCCCTGTTGGGCGGTAATCCTGGTATGTCTTGAGATACATCAGCAAACTCACGAACAACCAAAATTGAATAAAGTGGTATCACCACCCCCTTAGAGGTCTCCTCCTCTATATAATATAAATGGGTGGACAAACTCCCCTCCGAACGAGGCATCACCACCAAAAACATCTCCTGACCCGGTATGGCGAACACAATACTACGATTATAGCAATCAGTCATGGCCTTATACATCACTAGGCAATATATCTCGATAATCGCATCATACTCGTGCATATCTAAGATAATCATATCTACAGGTAATAATAATCTCCCAATCTCTATGGCCAATCCCCGACATATAAAGAATATCAATGATTCATAGCCCAACGGTGAATCTACACTAGTAACTGTGCTCTTTGTCGTGTCTAACCCCGTGGTGCGTGTAAAACTAGTAGTAATGAAACTATGTGATGCCCCTGTGTCAAATATCATTCGCCCCAAAGTTACCTGGATAGAAAATGTACCCTTAACCGCGGGTGGATCCTGGGGAACTACGGCCTGGTGGACGTTGTAAACACGCCCATACTGTAGCTGTCCCTATTAGACTGGAACTGCTGGAACAGCTGGTATTTGCGATGGCGCTGGGAGGGCGATTGGAAACATTGGTCGCTGGGGCTTCTGACGAGCACCCAGCTGCTGCTGCTACAGGGCTCTACCCTTCTGAGGACAATCATGACGTTTGTGGCCAATGTTGCCACAAATAAAGCATCTCCCTCAAAAGTGTCCTCCCCTCTGCCCCTGCTGCTCTCAGTCCCGATGGCTATCACCACCCCTTACTTAGCCCTGCTGAAAGTGCTGTTGTCCCTGCTGGACAGGCTGGCCCTAATGGCCTTACCTAAAACCTCCCTGTCCCTGCCTATAGTCACCTAATCTGAACCTCTTAGTAAGGTCCCCCTTATAGGAACTCTGCTCACCCTGTCGCTGCTGACCCTGGGCTGATTGTGCCCCACTGGCACCATTACCTCCTGTCCGGCCCTACTGGCTGGACTCCCGCTCTCATTTTCTTCCCTTCAGATGGAAGTGGTGATCCTGGAAGTGTAGTAGGGCCGCATTAACCACATCACAATACATAGCCAATGAAATATTTCCCAACAAATGCTGGCGAATCTTTCATGTCAAATCGTCTATAAATATCATAATCTTCTTAGTTCCTCATCCGACACTATATTCAGAAGGTTCGTGAGCTCTTACTCATATTCGACAACTGTCTTCCCTTCCTGGGTGAGGTTCAGTAAATTTTACCTCATCTCAATCTAAACGGAGAAAGGGAAATATTTACGGTCGTACTGCACCCAGAAGTCCCAAATAGTCATATTGTCTCTCTCCTCAGCAGTGATAATAAACTCCCACCACTATAGTGCCGCTCCCTCCCACTAGCTTAAATGTATCTAGTATCTGCCTCTGAACCTCAGTGCACTCGTACATCCTCAAGCGCCGCTGAATGTCCTTCTTCCACTGGCTAGCGACTATAACATCTGAACTCCAAGCAAACTCCGAAGAATGCGCCATTTGGAAAGCATCCCTGACTCGCTACCAAACAGAAGGGAATGCATGAGTTGGTTCTAGGGCCACTATCGGTGCATGGGTTGGGGCCTGCTGTACCACGACCAGGGCTGCATTTATCGCCTGTGCTACGATAGCAGCAACCTTCGCTGCATTCATCATGCCCTAAACCAGAGCTGTCTGGGGCTCGGGATGGGCATCCCTAGGAGCTCATTGTGCACATTTGGGAGGCATATTAAATGAGAGAAAATATTTATAAGTCCATAGTAAATATCTCAAATAGATGAAGACGTAAAATCTACAATTAGAGAATACAACAGACCTAAATATAGGGCTCTATATCAAAGAAAGCTACGCTGGAAGCATAATACGCTGTACAGATCCTAAAGGACCATAGAACCTAATGCTCTGATACCACCTGTGATACCCCGCCTAGTTAAATACCGGGTGATTAGTCCTTTATTAAATTAAATCAGAATATCTAGCTGGTTCATAATATCCAGTTGGTTCAGAATATGCATCACAGTCGAAATTTTTTATTAAAATACTAACCACCTAATATTTAAAAAGGTCGATGACAAAATTTTATTTTTTAATTAATGTAAAATCTAGTTAATGAATAATTAACATTCACCATTTAAACCAAACTCATATGAAAGGAAATGACTGAAATAATAAATGCAACTGGAGTAAACATATTCAGTCTAAGTATCAAGTACAATAATCTAATCAAAATAATCCAACCAATGAACTGAGTAAATAAATAAATCCATATATCTCTGACTGTCTAATAGGAAGGGGCAACATGCCCATAAAGAAGTAAATGCTCGGAATAAAGAAATGGTAAACATGGAGGTGTCTACTACTGAGGTGTTGTAACTTCCATAGCAGGTATAACATGTCAAATGAATGGATCTCCTATGCTCGGTGTCCCTATGGTTGGGCACCTAAAATAATTTGACGAAAGAGAAGAGATTTGCAAGAGACGGGTCAGAGCCCGAGTGTAAAACATTTAAAAAGTTTAGCAAGTATTTAAATGTTGCAGTAAAGCAAATAGTATGCGCGTATTAGCTTTTAGAACTCTCACTTGAGATTCTCACCTCTCAACTAATGTGCACACCTAACATACCTCTAAACCCATTAATTATTCTATCATCTAGCTAGACTATAGACAAAAATCCTTCTAATCACTACCCGCTATACCAACTCGCATTTTCCATGCAACATTATATTAAATGGTAATTTGGGCAGTATTTATAAATCACGTTAAGTGCTCGCACACTTAAGTTATTTAGAGGTTATCATCATTATATATCTTATCTCTCTCTCTCTCTCTCTATATATATATATATATATATATATATATATATATATATATATATACATACTAAAAGGCACCTCTAGACTCAGCTACAGCTCCCTCATACTCTGTTATCAAGTCCCATTACATCTCGCACTGAATAATGGCAATGGGTTCGAAATCTCCCACGAACCATAAATTCATAAATCACACAAATTGGAGGCGAACATGGTTCCAAGACTATGGGCTACGCATATACTTACGCACCCATATAACCATCAACACTATCCTTCTTAGGTAGCCCGTACCTAGGTTCCATTCCCTTGAGGTAGTATTCAAATATCCCCCTCGAAGGCTCCTCAAGATAGGACTGTCCCCTTTTCCCAACATCCCGTGATAGCAAGTATGGTAGGTATGTCTTACACAAAATACATATCATTATAGGCATTCACGCAACCTATCAAGTTCATTAGGTATACACTCAACCCGAATATTTAACTTATACGTAGTATCTCTCATTACTACTTACATTATACATACTAGATTACGAATACTCTCTCGCTCGCAACTTAGAGACAATTAGTCCCTCCATATGTCATAAAATGTGATACTCCTCTTATTTTAGTTATGAAAACTATTTATAAAAATAATTAGATAGAATAACTTTGACCTTGTCAACTGAGAGTGAAAGAACAAAATCGGGATACATACCAATACCTATTACGGGTAAAAAAATAGAGATCGAAACAAATAACTCTCTCGGTTCAGAATAAAAAAACATAAGAGTTTGGAGCATTAAATAACATGTATCTGTAGAACCTCTGGCATGACATAGATAATAAATGAATAGGAGTTAATATCGTTCCAATTTTCATTACAAAAGTAATTAGTATCTTTGTCATTAAAAGATAGTTTTAGCTGGTAATTACGCCAAAAAATATTATCAATTTCGCAACAAAACCACTCATAACCGGTAATGCAAGGGAAGCCTTCGAAAAGGTACTGAAAATCATGAATATTTTTGGCATTGAGATAGTTATTCTGCCCATTTCGTCGAGATAAACAAGACGTATTCTATCATAACTCGTTTATGTGAAGAAAAAAGTGCAACACCAATAAATCTATGAGAAATTATTTGTAAAATGGCTCCATTGAGTCCCGTATCAGTTATAGAACCAATTTAATTCTATTCTAACCTGAATCCCAATTTTACTGCTGAACATCGTTTCAAATACACCTGTTACCCAGATTTGAAACAATAGAAAATTTCCCAGAAAATGAACTAGTCGTTTGAACCATAAGTTATCTCATTTGAACGAGATAGCATGTCGTTAGAATGACATATCGCGCGACAGGGGTTCTCGTTCGAACCAGGCTCCATCTTATTTGAATGAGTTTGAGCAATTTCGCCCCCAACCTGCACCTGCTACATTTTTCATCCATAAACAGTCCTAAAACCTCTATAAATCAGTCCTAAACTCTTTCCATTCAATTGTAACTCAATTTTCCATATAAAATAATGATTTCTAACATCTTAAACACATCAATTTATGATTAATTAATCCACAAACCAAAAATCTCCAAATTTCAAATTCATAAACCCTAGTTCATAAGATTTCCAATCAACCCTTTTAATCCCAGATTTACTTAGCAATTATAACATAAATTCATAGTTAAACTTCAAATTACAAGGACCATCAATTTAACCCCAATATATCGTTTAATCATGAATCCTTCATTAAATCACATGTAGTTTAAGGGGGTTTCATTACCTACACTAACTTGAACACATTTAATGATAAAAGTGCAACATTTAAACATTTGCCTTACGAAAGATGGTCTGATCCTTTGATGTTATTGGTATAGTTGCGACCATCTTTCTTCGATCTACACGATGGTGGTCACGGTGATGGAAAAGGTGCACTTGTGATAGCTCTTCCTTGGATTTTTTCTTCCTCTTTCTCTCTTTTTGGTCTCCCTCTGTGTCTAACTTTTTTCTCACAGTAGATAAACTAATCTAACCCACCTAGGAGATCCTTTATTTGTCTAATTTTCTTCCTTTAATTTGCTCCAAAAAATACAACTTACCAAAATATCCTTCCGGGGTGCCGGTTCGGCCTAAGACTTCCCCGAAACACAAACTAAGCCTCCGGGTAGACTTTTCTGACTATCTCGATCCTTCCGGACTCAACGACGTACTCAAAAAGACCATATGAGAGACTTATAAATATTTTACTTTTTATTCTATTAATTTGTCCCGACACGACTGACACGCGCGTCGCGACTTAATTGTTATAACTGTCGTATTTTTCCCTCACGTCAACTTTAATATATTTTCACAATTATATATTACTTTACTCGTTAAGTAATATTCAACATAATTATCACCAATAAGTACTAACTCTTGTCACGCTAGTATTTATATAATTTAAATCCGAATTAATTATAAATAAATTCTCTCCATTTAAATTAATTAATCCGAGTCCCATAAATAAAATAAAATCTTTCAAAAATACGGGGTATTACATCCCGTACTGGTGAGTTTCTCTCTCCCTCTCTCTCTCTCTCTATATATATATATATATATATATAAATTCTTGTCAACACAACACTAAAAGACACATATTATTTAATAATTATATGCTATGATAAAAAAAAACTTGGTACATATGATGTACAAAATTAGTGAGAAAATCATGTACTAAAACAAGTTCATGAAATATTTAATTTTATAGCGGGTGAGATGGTCCTCAAAAAAATTTAACAACAAACAAAACACATATTTATTAATTTGCATTTCACCGAGTCGTAAGTTTTATTTTTCATGAATTAATGTGTGTCTGTATGCACATATTTATAATTTATTGGTGGTAGTCCTGCCAAGAAATTCGCCTCATGGTTGTGGTAGAATGAGGGAGGGTGCTTATTGTTTAGTTCATATTTTAATAAAAACGGGTTGTTTGTACTTTGGGGGTTAGTAATTATTTGGAATGCACTTTGGAGTTTAAAGTGCTTATTATCTTCATTTTTTTGGTCTATTTCACTTATTACGATACTTTTTTTAACCAAAGGGGCTAGCCTGATGGCTACTCATGACTCTTGGGTTCAAGAGGTCGTGCGTTCAAGTCCCCCCTCTCCCCAGAGCTTGAACTTGAAAAAAAAAATGATATTTTAATTATGAAAAAAGAAGCATCATAAAATCTTGAGAAAATTTACGATCTAGCTATTTTAATAGAAGTTTTGGACGCTATGCCCCAATTAACAAACTTTAGACACTTAGGTCAAAAGTAACACACACGTCTTAATAATTATGCATGCTTTCCATTTTTACCCTTCTCCGGTAACGCGATAACGCGATGTGAGTCTAAAATTGGAAACAAATCTGATGATTCTTCACGATTTGCTATGCCCTACTTGTTTTGGTTTTAGGTTTTGATTTTGCATTTGATTGTCCTTAAGTTTTTTTGTTTTGTGAGGCGGTAGTAGATTTTCGATCGTGATTGTGTTTCAATATGAAATTTTTTCGTAATTCTAAGGTATGCTTTGAACTCTTCATTGTATGTGTGCAATATATAGATGTGTTGTTTTTTAAGTTCGTATTATTTGATCTATCTGTTGCTAGATTGAAATCTTTGTGGTGTTGTGTTCTTTTGAAAAATATAATGACGTGTATAATGTATATGTTTGATCAGTCTGAAATTATGTTTGAATGGATTTATGTTTACATTTATATTGTTATTGTCCACTTATCTCTTTTGATGTGGACTTGTGCTAGTTTGTTATATTTAGTAGATATATGTTGTCTCTTGCATATATATTTTTTTTAATGATTGTGTGTTTGTGTGGTTTTATGCATATTGTACGCATATATACATTATTCTTGTACTGGTGATAAAACATTATGTTTTGTGGTTTTTATACAAAAGGACATTATGCATGTAAGTTATATATTTGTTATGTAGTATTTATGAAAAAAGACATTGTGCATATAACTTTTATATTTGTGTTCTCTATGTTTATTCCTCCAATTATGGTTCGCTCCAGCGGCATTAGTTGAGGAATTTTAATTATTTTTTCATTTATTGCAAAGAAAAATGGAATGGTGCAGGGTTGCTAGGTGTAATTACATGTGCAATATGGTTGCTATTGAGATTAATGAGGACAACTCATTGGATTACATATGTAAAGAGTTGTGTAGTCGGTTTCATTGTGTTATTCGTTTGGTGATGAAAGTCGTTTATTGTTGTTATGTGACAAAGATGTCTATTGTATGTTTATATCTCATTTGATCATGAAAGCTAATTTTATTTCGATATTTGCACGAATTTGGGAGTGTTGAGTAGTGATGCCATATGTGAAAGGTCGTATGGTTCATGTTCAAATTTTACGTTTGATGGGAGAAGTGGTGCTAAAACGTGATATATATATATATATATATATATATATATAATTTAGGGCTGAGCCTAATTGTTGTAATATTTATCTATCTAACATTTGGAAGACGTATATAATTCATGTTGAAAAGTATTTTGAAGGAGGTGTGGATGAGTTTTGTGATAAATTGAGGAATTATGCTGCTGAGGTTGGGTTCAGGCTTATTCATGTGAAAAATGATAAAACACGGGTGACTACGGAATTTTTTAAGAAGTTCTCAAGGAATTATGTGGTGAGTTAATGCTTCAATATATGCTATTAATGGTTTCTTTTGATATGAGCGTTGAATAACTTGCATACATGTAGAAGTGTGATTCGTAGTCCGTGTTGCAAAATGATGGACTCCAAGTTGGTATCAAGTTTATTGGTCGATCAGGTTAGGTATATGCATTTAATTAGGCCAATTGATGTGATGAGAGATGTTAAGAAGAACTATGGCCTTGATATAGGTTATCATCATGCGTGGCGAGGTAAAGAGATGGCAAGTGATGTATTGAATGGTAATGAGAAGTTGTCGTATGCGCTTCTTGGTACATATAGGGATAATTTGTTGTTGTATAATCCAAAATCACGTTGCATTCTTGATGTGGAATATAAAAAAGTAGATTATTTAAAATGATTAATATTTGGAGGTTATATTTTTGGGTTTCCCTACAGCAGACTTGTGTTGTTTGTTGACGTATCCTTTTTGAAAAGACATTATGGAGTTTAAATTTTGGCTGCAACTGCAAAGAATGGTAATAATGGTAAGAGTGCATGTACTTTTATATGGAGATGTGTGTACTTTTTTTTACAACTGCAATTTTTGACATATGCATGTACTTTGTAGTAGTCTGTGTGTACTATATAGTTTTCATGCATGTATATTGTAGGACATTCTGGTGATCATAATGTACTTGTGTGATGCATTTAATCTTGTTTTCAGGCATTTTTCCTCTTGCATTTGTTATTGATTTGAAGACAAAGGATATTGAATATGTTTTTTTTCAGAATTTACATGATGCTTTAACTTCTCAGGGGAAGAATATCACATTTGTATCTGATCAAAACAATGGTCTTCTTGAGGCTGTTTCAAAGGTCTTTTGGATGTTTGCACATTCCTACTATATACATAATTTGCAGGGAAATATTAAGCATAATTCATGGAAATTATGGGACTAATTTCTGCAAGAGGATCATTGGGTTGTTTCTCCATTATGCATATGCTGTAACGATTGATGAGTTTAAGAAAAATATAGACGAGCTGAGGAAGGAAAGGGGGAGTGGCTATTGGGTAGTTTCTAGATAATTTGCTTTCAAAAAACTGGTCTTTTGCTTTTTCTTTTCGAGGAAACGTTATGGTGACATATCATCTAGTTTTGCCGAGTCATTTAATTCCAGGATCTTAGAATAAAGGCTTCTTCTTATCATGCATACGATTGATAAGTTGAGGGTCAAGATTATAAACTTCAATGTAGAAAGAATGGTTGAAGCTGAAATGTGGACAAAAAAAAAATGTCCTACGTTTAACAAGGTGTTGATGGAATCATAGGACAAGGGTTGACATTGGACAATTAGCCACTCAAATGAGTTTGTATTTGACGTACATTCGAAAGAGAGGGATACCATTGATATATCTAATCGGGTATTCTCATGCAAGAGATGATAGATTCAGTGTCTCCCCTGTTCTCACGCTATAGTTGTGATATGGAGCGAAGGTGGGGGAATACTTATGACTACATCAAGGGATATCATAGATCATCATTTTATAAACAATCATATTCATTTCCTATTATTCCTATCCCTGATTTGATGGCACTAAACATTCACATACTCGAAGAACCAGAATTCCTTCATCCAAAGACAAAGAGATACAGGACGAAAACTAAGAGAATTAAGTCTATTGGCGAGGTTCAAATGAGAAAAGTTACATGCTCTAGGTTTAGGATAGTGGGTCATACCAAGAAGAAATGTAAAGAGCCAATTTGAATACATAATTTCTATATTCTTTAATTCATTAATTGTAAATACAATTTTATTAATAGCAGTTGATTGATTTCAATAAAATTTGGTGGTTAAAAGTGGTTTACTGTTTTGAGTAAATGCGTGTGCTTTGTATTGTAATGCTTGTACTTTAAATATTTGTGGTTTTTACTATGTGTACTTAATGTTTTGATGCGTGTATTTTGTTTTAAGATTCTTTTGGTTGTGTTCCATATATGGTTATTTGTTGATTACAGTTGACTGATTTCAATAAAAGTTGGCCATTAAATTTGGTTTAGTGTTACCGAGTAAATGTGTGTACTTTGTATTGTAAAGTGTGTACTCTGAATGTTTTTGGTTTTTGCTACGCATACCTATTGTTTGATGGTGTACTTTGATTTAAGCTTCCTTTGGTTGGTATTCCATATATGGTTATGGTCTTCACCATCCGCAAAAATAATAAAAACTATCTAAACTATGTTACATTCAAACGCATACCCATAATTGTTAATACTAAAAGTGATCTAAAGCAGTTGTTTTATTTCTCAGATGAAAAATCTTCATAAATTCATGTGGAAATTTAAATACGAAAAAACCTTAATAAAAATGGAAAAGTCCTAGAAATAATAGTTGATTTATTTCAATAAAAGTGGGTCATTGAAAGTGGTATATTGTTAATGAGTAAGTGAATGTACTTTGTATCATAAATGAGTGTACTTAGTATTGTAAATGCATGTACTTTATATTATAGATGCGTATACTTTGTATTATAGATGTTTGCGCTTTGTATTATGAAGTGTGTACATTGCATTCTAAAGCATGTACTTTGAATGTTTATGGTTTTTGCTATGTGTACCTATTATCTTGATGCATGTACTTTGTTTTAAGCTTCTTTTAGTTTGTATTTCATGTATGGTTATGGTCTGCACGAGCAGTAAAAATAATAAAAAATATATAAACTATATTTCATTCAAATGCACACACTGTTTGGCTATGGCCAGCACTAAGGGTGTCCATAGGCTCAAGGCCCGCCAAGCCCGTCCAAAAAAGAACTCGAGTAAGGTAAATAAGCCTGCGAAGCGGGCTTGGCAAAATTTTACAGGCCCGACGTTTTTTTTCTGGATGGGCTTGGGTATGTATTCTTAGCCCGACTTGACCCGAGGCTCGAGAATTAGATATAATATTGACCATATATATATATATAGTATTAGTTTAGTTTTTATTCCTTTAAGGTTAAAAGTCAAAAAAATATAAATGGAAAACATTTCAAAACATGAATTTTAGACTTTATTTACTCCTAGTCTTAAGAGTTAAAATAAAATTGCTAAACAATAAAATAGGCCAAAATTTTTCTAAAACATAAAATATAGGTAAAAAAATTATTTGTGTCTTGTTTTCGGCAAGAACCTTTTGGATTTGGGGGGACTTGGAATTACACAATGAGTCATGGCTCAAGCCAGGGCGGGCTTGGGATTACTCAAATTTGTAATGGCTCGGTCCGATCTTGATTGGCCCCCAGGCTCGGTCCATGTCCACCCCTTAGTCCGTGCCAGGAGCAGAGGTCCGTGAATATTACATGCAAATATAGAAGAAAACCAAATCCCATGTAAAAAGTAACAAAAACTACGTCTAAACTATATTACATTCAAATGTATACCCTGTATGGTTATGGTCCGCGCCAGCGGAACCGTTCCATGAACATTACATGCAAATGTAGAAGAAAACCAAATTACATATAGGTAACATGCATAAATTGAATTAAAATTTTCAATACATTATTTAAGAGCCATTAGTACAAAATATTACTATTGCCATCTATTTACTAAAAGTATTACAATTTTCATCCAGTTACAAAAAAAAAAAAATTATGTTCGACAGGTTTCCTCCACAAGCCATTTGCAAAGAAATTAATAGTGTATTTAGGTAAATTCCTTTTGTAGTTTTGTCATATAAGTCATTTCCTCTATTGATAAGAACCCAAAAGTGTTAAATTTATCCTAAATTAGACGTATTTTACTTGCTAGTTCTCAATAAAATTGAATTTATATTGGTACTTGTTTGTTTTGTAATTCTATAAGCATTTGCGGTATCAAACAAGCTTAATTCAGGGCAATTGCTATAAATAAGGGGTCAAGCATATCGAATGTGGCAGTGATGCTGTTAAAGGAGCCTAACCCAGTCCCCTACTAATTATCCAAACCCGAGCCTAAGCCTAAATCGAGTCCAGACCAGTCCCAAGCCTCGTGTGTATTTAGTTCGTACTTTTTAGAATTTTTAGATTTTTATTTGTGCCGTATATAATTTTTAGAATTTATTTTATATTTTATTTTGAGTTTTGTATATTTTTAGAGTTTTTATATTTTATTTCTGTGCATATAGTTATAAATATTCAGGTCCCTGTATTTTTAATCTAAATTTTTGTTTATATATATAGTGTGCGTATTTATTAGATTTGTAGTTATTTTATCTTATTTGTTTTTAGTTAGTTTAGTTTTTGTTGATTTTATTTAAATCTTTTTATTAATAGGTTAGAATTTAAATTTAAAATTTCATAATTTATATATATATATATATATATATATATATAGTTGAGTTTAAATATTTAAATAGTTTTAATTTTCATTTTTTAGTAAGGTACACACTAAACACACGCACAACCCCCTTCCATCTTCTTCCTAGGGAGGGTTAGTCGTGTCATTTTTGAGTCGCGTTAATTTTTATTTGAGTATAAGTTTTGGGTACTCTTAAATCTATACGAGCTAATCGTGTCTTATTCGGATCATTTCGGGTAATTATCATAAACGGGTTATCGTGTAAAAAAATTTCGGCTCTACTTCTTCCTTAAACCCATTACATTTCTCTCTCCTCGATTAACACCCCAAGCTCAACACCTCCATTAAATCTCAACCATCCTAACACCACAACCCAACATCTAAATACGGGCCTGCTACAAAACCTCCGGCCTATCATCATGCTTCCTCCGATCGCGACCCGACCCACTCTTCATACCCGACCTGCTCTTCCCTTTAACCCATCTACAAACCCGCGACTCACTACTTTAACCCGAAACCAGGAACCCATTTCGACCCTTAAAACCAAGCCTCCGACCTGCTCCATAAACCAATAGCTGCTGCCATCACCTACCTCTGACACCCTTTCCAATCCTAGCTGCATACGCCACCAAACCCCTGCCAAATCCCATTTTTCCTACCTTAATCAAGGGGTTGATAATTTTATAAACAAACCGAAATGACTCTAAATTGGCACGATATGTCATGTTCATGTTTTATTTTTTTTACATGAAGTCCTATCGTATTCGTGTCAAAATTATGAGTTGTGTTATCATCTCTAGTCGTGTTAATCGTGTTTTTATTCAGATTATCGTATCTATTTATGCTTAATTTAACGTAAAATTTTAAGAAATCATGTTATTTTTATCGTGTCGTGTTATGTCGTTTTTATTTGGGTCAAGTTCGTGTTAACAAAAAAAACACAAATTCGTGTCATGTCGTGTCGTGTCGTGTTCGTGTCCGAAAAAATCTTTATCGTGTCGTATCAATCCGAAACACGATCCAAATACACGAATTGCCGCCCCTACTTAATTTGTGCCTAACCCATTATTTACAGTAGCCCTAAGTTCATGCCTATGATAAAAGAAGACACTCTCTTCATTTCAAAAGGGGAGAGGAATTTGGACACTCTAGAGGGACGAGCTTTGGAGTCTCATTTTTAGTTGTAGTTTTAGGATTAGAGTTCTATTAAAATTTTATTTCTTCTTTTGTAAGTTTTTTTAGTGACCTGAGTGAACCGGAATATATTGTGAGACACGAATTTTGAGAGTTTTGGCATCTCTTTGAGTGTTATAATATTCCAGAATTATGGGTGCACTTAATTGTTCATGTTTGGAAAATTATTATTGAGTTCAAGAAGATTTGGTTCAATTACTTTTTCTCATTCCATTTTATTTGGTACGCCTCTTATTGTGTCATTATTACATTTTATATGTAATAATAGCAAAATGAGAGACTAAATACCCCATTTAAGGGGTGAGATGAAATCCTTAACTTAATTATTTTTAGTTTTAGTTTTTTCTTTAAATATTAATATTAAAATTTTACATTTTATATTTATACTTCAAGAGAGGGTGAATTATATTCGAGAGAAAATCACAAATTCAGATTACAATATTTATTTATTAATTAAACTAGAGATAGACAATTTTTAAATAATATTATAGTTCGAATTTCTCTACTCTAAAAATGTAATTTTTAATGATTTAAAATACTTTTAATGAATTTTCCCTAGCGGATGATTTGTTAGAAAATGTCTAAATCTAATTTTTGTGAGTATGTGAAATTTAAATATTAATCTTCTAAAAGGACTATATGTAACTTTACATTTGCAACGAGAGTTGATTTGCGAATTTATATATGTTTTGGGTATTTCAAATATATAAACTAAGAAATAAAAATAAATAGGCTAAGCGGCGAATTTTAATCCCTTGAATCATCTCACGTTTATTCACTTCTTGCATTTTAGTTAACTTTATCATTTTATTTATTTATTAGTGTAGTTTAAAAATTTTGTTCATCATTAGTAGTATCAATATCCCTTCCAAATTATTTTAAAAATCATACTTACTCTTCACTTTGCTCTTATCCACATTAAGGAGCGTGGATTGACTCCTTACTTGCCAATATACAATTTTAATGTGTTGTGGGTACCAAAAGGAATTTTTAATTAACGGTCTTTTATTCTACAATGACATACACATAAAAGAGTAATATCATCTATATAATAGGAACCAACAACAAGAACAAGTTATGCTACAACATGTGCCCTCATTTCTAGCATCCAGTTCTTAAAGACGTGTCTTGAGTTGATTTCCTTTTCCCAAGTCATCTATGTTGTTAACGCAAAAATTCTCCATCTATGAGGACCAATCAGAAAAGGACACATGTCATCCTACGTGACAATATTCGACATCCGAGGAGAGTTGGTCGGCACCCGAGGAGTATTAGTCGGCACCCGAGGAGAGTTGGTCAGTACCCGAGGAAAATTAGTTGGCACCCGAGGAGTATTAGTCGGCACCCGAGGAGAGTTGGTCGGCACCCGAGGAGAGTTAGTCGGCACCCGAGGAGAGTTGGTCGGCATACCAACCAGGAAGATCAAAGGATAACTATGCATTTAATGTGCATTAATGAAGATGGCAACGCATTTAATGAGCCTTAATGTACATTTATACTGTATTAATAGATGACAACACATAGCATACCAAGCAATTCAACAATTAGATTCGTTGAATGTAGACATAAATGTCTACATACAATAAATCTCTTTATCTCCCATCACTATAAATACATGTATTCCCTTAGCCAAAAGGAAGGAGATCCGGGGGAATCTAGAAACCCCATACACAATATACACGTCCCTTCTCTCTCTACACCCTATGGTGCTATTGTAAACCCCTGGGAATAAAATAACAGTGGACGCAAGCTTTATTCATAGCCGAACCACTTTAAAAATCTTTGTCTCTTATGTGCTTGATTGGATTGCTTTCATCTATTTATCTGTGATCATAAAAATGGGATTCGGTCCAGTTTTTTGCATCAACATATGTAGTGCAAAATAACAAGCCCGCATTCAACAGTGGAAGGAAATTTTAACAAACAATATGCATTAAGATTTTGTTAATAGTAAAAAAGTAATGCAATTTGAATTTTTGGTTACTTACGAGTTATACTGTTTGGGGCATTTTGTATCTCTGATGAATTCAAACTGGACATCATGTTTCAAAGCCCTTTTAACGGTGATCTTTTCATCTTTTATAAGATCATCTATTATGGTCACTATTTCCCTTTTCCTTTCCACCATTCATGAAATCTTATTCTTCTTCATTATTAATGGTTCATTGAACTTTATTAATTTAAGGGTTTCTTGCACACAACATCTTGTGTAAAGAAATAAAAGTTAGTGTATATGAAACTAAAAAGTATGCGTAATGTAATTTATTTTAGGGTGTAACCATTTTTTTTGCGTTCACAAAGTAGACTGACTTTGTATTCTCTCATGCCTTAATATATCCATATATATGATTTTTGCTTATTTCCTGTGTATGGCGAGTAAAGTGAAATAGTTTGCAGCGTGCCTAATCGGGATGAATAAAATATCACAATATCCCAAATGCTTATACATGTGGTTGAGAAGGTATTTCTTTGTCCAAATTCGATCATTGAACAAGACTATGTCCTGTTGCATAAATTTGTTAGGAGTCGTAAACTGTACGATGGTATTCGTCTCAAAATGACAAAACATAATTGTTAGGGTGTATTTTCTATACCCAACAGTAGGTGCTCAACGTGTATGTCGTTGGATTAACTAGCCTATTTCTCCTCCTACTCTTCTCTCGAATTTCTGAAAAGCATAGGATGGCCTGCTGCACAAATTTAAACATGTAAGGGTATTTAATAAAGCATGTTAAATGAACGACATTGGTTTAGTATTCTTCGATGGTTTGAGATTTTGACTTCACTTAACAATTCCTTCAGGTCTGTCCTTCCTACCATTGCTTATTCTCCATCGTAGAGTAATTCCTTTGATTTCTAAATAAGGAGAAAGTTAGTGATGAAATATTTTACAAAATAATAACTGCGTGTACTTTTTAATTATGTGCATGTACTTTGGAAAACTTAAGTGCATAAATAGGGGATAAAGTTAGTGATGAACTATTTTGCAAAATGATAACTGTGTGTACTTTTTATAATGTGCATGTACTTTATTAAAAGATGTACGCACTTTAGAAAATCTATGTGCATTGCACAGTACACAATCAATATAAAAGAAAATATACTTAACCCATATTCCCATGATGTTTAAATTCCTACAATTTAGAATTGGCATCTTCACACAGGTATCGTGAGGCAGGAGAAAGTTGTAAGTTGAGTGGTTCATTGGACCATTTGGAGGGTGTTGGTGTTTTTTATTCATCAATATTTATCGTCTCTTAATCACTCCCTCCAGTGTTGTTCTTTTTGTGGCAATCCTCTTTTGATTTTTTCTCTGCCTTTTAGGTTGCAGTATACCATCAGGAGGGGCACTTTTAGTATCCATCCTCTCTTTATGCACCCATCGCCAATTCTCTTCTTCTCTTAGTCAACTCTCTTCTTCTCCCTGCTAATCATGTTTTTTGGTTCCTTATTATTTTTTCTCTGCCAACCCTCTTCTTTGATTCCTCATTATTTTTCTTCCCAATAACATCATACTCAAAATCTAGATCTTGATTCTCTCTTCGGTCTCCTCTCTCATGTATGCGTATATATAGAGAGTTTTGGACTGTTTGCATGTTCCGAATTTTTCGCTTCAAATTTTTTATCTCGGTCAATGATTTGTTGAGATCAAGATCCAATCCTTTGTTTTGTCTTCATGAGATCTTGCTGAATTATTTCCTAAAAAAGCACATTTCGTGTTAACTTTTTGTGTGGTGTAATCAAAATTTGATGTGATATAAGTACATGCAATATAATGGTGTCTTAAACCAAGTGTCTCGCATTACATGCAGAATAGAAAAAGTACATGCATCATATATCTCAGTACACTCAATATAAAATAAAGTGCACACAGGATAAAATAAAGTACATGCAATATAAAATAAACTGCACACAATGTAAAATAAAGTACATGTAGAATAGAAAAAAGTACATGCAAAATAGAAAAAGTACACTTAGAATATAAAAAGTACACACAAAATAAATGAAAGTACGCGCAGAATAACCCTTTTTCATCCAATACAAAAAGAAAATAATGCAGCATAAAATAAAGTACCTATTGCAATTCCTTCATTTTTGCTTCATCAACCTCCTTTTTAAGGGATTTATTCATATTATTTAATTCTTTATTTTCTTTCTCCAATTTCTTGATCTTATCCTTTAATTTGTAAACATAATTCGAAACTTTCTTTCGAGCACACTTTGCAATGTCTCTCACAAGCATATCCAATTCTTGTTCACTGATGCTTGCCCCTGAATCAGGAATGGGCTGTTAGCGTTGCCCTTATTATTCCGGGGTGAGTTGAGAAATGTTCAGAGAGAAACTTGGCATGTCATCCATCTTACTTGCTTAATTTTTCTTCTTTTTCACCTCTACCTCTTTCACCTGCACAATTGAAGTTCTCAAGTGGTAAAATTGAAAAACAATATTGAGTAAGTAAACTGATGAACAATGTTTGTGGTAATTGATCAACTGTTGATAAAACTCCTTCACACATCCATTCTATCAAACGAGGCAAGCTCCATCAGAGGAATTTATGGGTCTTGTTGTCCTTCCTTTCCGCCTGTTCTATGACATGCCCCTTGTCACATAGCTAGTACCGTGAAGAAAAAATCACAACATATTTCTAAATTAATTCATTGAAATGATAAATACAGACAGAGAAATTAATTTGCGTTCCTACTAAGAGAGAAATGGCACATCCAGTGGATGTGCTTAGCTTAGATTGTGTTGTTTTGTCAAGAGAGTTGATGAGAAATTGGTGTATTGAAACAACCCAGTCATATGACTTCATTTTGTCAACATTGTTGATGTATAGAGTAAAAAACTCACATATTGTGAAGGCATGGTTGCAAAAGAGAAGCATTGTCAAGAAATGGAGATCAACAAGGCGTACAAAGTCACGCATTCCCTCATCTTAGTCCACATCAATAGATTTTTTAAGTCAGTCTCATTCTCCGTCTTATAGATTTTTTATTTTTATTTTGAGTGAAGTATCGATTGAATTCAGGCTTGGCATTTGCCTCCACTCTCTTGTTTAAGTTAACACACTTTTGACCCTCCTCTCTTGGAATCCCAAAAATCTCACTTATGTCATTTGGTGATATCTTAGCAGGGTTCTTCAATCCAAAACTCTTTGTCTCCTTTTTGTAAAACTTCATAATCTCAAGGATATTTCTATCCCATTTCTTTTATTACACTTAGACAACCCCATTGCTATAATAAACATTGAAAAACTCCCCAAAAGTTTTTTTTTTCCTAAAAGTTCCACATGCTGGTAATTTACTTTTCTATTAGTGTCAGAATAAATATGGTAAAAATAAACAATATTTGACCTGAATTGGTCACACTTATTGACAGGCTGATGATGGTTCATCTTTTTGCTTGCTGCCCAAGTTGTTTAGCAACAGGTGTAGTTTGGGAATGTTTCATCTTATTATTTGCTTTTCGGCTTGATTTAGCCCTTTTATTCCTTTTGGATCTCACATCATGTGCACTTTGAACATTTATTAGGGCTGGCACAATAGGTTTACTTTTGGCCCTCCTCTTTTGGAATCCCCAAAATCTCATTTATGTCATTTGGTGATATCTTGGGAGGGTTCTTCAATGAAAACTCTTTGCATCCTTTTTATAAAACTTCACAATCTCAAGGATATTTCTATCCCATTTCTTGTGTTGCGCTTCAACAACCTCATTGCTATAATAAGCATTGAAAAACTCCCCAATTTTTTTTTTTCCAGAAGTTCCACATGCTAATCATTTACTTTTCTACTAGTGTCAGAATAAACATGGTAGAAAGAAACAATATTTGACCTGAATTGGTCACACTTAGTGACAGGCCGACGATGGTTGGTTTTTTCGTTTGCTGCCCGAGTTGGTTTAGTAGTGAGTGTAGGCTGGGAATGTTTCATTTTCTTATTTGCTTTCGGTAATACCCCGTATTTTTGGCTATATTTATTTTTGGGATTAATTAATTAAATGCGTATTAATCGAAAATTAATCCGGGATAAAAATACTAATGTGATACGAGTTAGTATTTGATTATGTGCATATATGATTATATATGAACTTGGTATTATAAAATTTGTCGTGGGATTTATATACGACATTTTAGAAATTTTGTTGAGACGCGTGGGACCGCCGCGTCACGGTATAATATTTTGATAATAAAAGTGAATTTAAAATCTATAATCCGTATGGTCGTTTTGAGTGCGCCAACGCGTCCGGAAGGGTCGAGATAGTCAGAAAACACTAGCCGGGGGTATAATTTGGGTCCCGGGGTATTTTTAGGCCATACCGGTAACTTAAAGGGTATTTTGGTAATTTTACATTTTGAGGAATTAAAAGTGACGAAAATTAGAGATGTAAATCTGATGTGGATTAGACCCATTAAGCCCATTAGCCAACCCATATTAACCTAGAAAGCTACGTAGGTTATCATTTAGGTTTTCTAAGTTTCCCCAAATCAAACCCTAGCCACCTTAAGCCACCATTGGAGAAGAGCTTTGAGAGAGAGGAATTTCTGCAGATAACTGCATCTAGTCTACACCAAACTCAGAGACAACCAAGGCAAGTGACTTTATTCCATTTAATTTCTGAGAATGTTTCCTCCATGTTAGAAAATTCGGATTTATGGTTTGTTCTTGAAGAAAATATGAAAACCCATGTAGTTTAGATCATAGAACTTGAGAAATTGTGAAGAGAGTTGCATGTAGTATGATAGGTAGATGATTTTCCCTTATAATAATTGTGATTTGAAGGAATTAAAATGAAATAAATTCTGGGATTTGATGATGATATAAACCTAGGGTTCATGTTCTAGAGAAATTGGGAAAAGTGTAGAGATTTGTAAATTTGGTTGATGTTATGATGATTCAATCCTTGAAAACATGTTAGGAGATGATGTAAATATGTTTAGGATGAATTAGAGACCCTAAAACGTTGATTGGATGAACTTTGGAAGAGATTAGAATTGATAAAAATGGTGAAAAATGATTTTGGGAAAAATCTGGGCCGAAACGGGTAGCTCGTTAGAAGCAGCCCCCAGGTCGTTCGAACGAGCTTCTAACGAGTTGACCAGTCGTTACTAACGAGTAGGGATTTCGTTCGACATCTCGTTCGAACGAGATATCGTTAGAAGGGACAGTTCGTTCGAACGAACTGGGATCTCGTTCGAACAGCCTCGTTCGAACGAGACTTCTAACGACCTGATCGTCCAAACTCGTTCGAAGCCTCGTTCGAACGAGACTTCTAACGAGCTGGCAGTTTGGTCCTTTTTGGACTGTTTTGACTTTTGGAGTTCCGTAAACTTGTTCGAGGATATAGATATCATTCCGTAGATGTAATAATGATAGATTTGGGACATTTGGGTATTTATGAGAAGGAATTTACATACGAGAGTGTATTACATGGACGATTTGGGTTGAGACGTGAGTGTCTACTACGACGTGAGATAATTATGGCGCGTTTAATTACAAACCGGAATAGTATGAATTGTGTTAATTATAAGATAGTATGAGAATATGTACTACGATTAAAATACGGTATTACTAAGACGTGTGTTTACTTAGTATTGGTATATGGATTGTGTGTATGACATACCTACCATACTTGCTATCACGGGAGGTTGCGTTCGCTTAGGACCCTCTATTCCTTGTGTGCCTACGGGGGGGATATAGACTGGTACCTCGATGAACATAGGTCATAGAAAGACTTATTGTGATATTAATAAGTCCGCTGACCGTGGGAGCGTAGGTATGTGCGTGACCCACGTGATGGTGACTGTGTTCGCCTCCACTACTTGTGATTTGTGTTATCTGGACTATTCCTGAGAGATTCGGAATATGTGATCCTTATGTACGTGATGTACCGGGAGGGATAGCGGAGTATGTGTGCACCATAGCTTATATTGCGGGGTGCTTGTATCGTATATTTATGATGTGAATAATATACATTTAATTAATGGAAATCCTCCTGTTAATATTGTGAACCTATTACGGTATTGTTTCGAGTTATATAATGAGTTAATTGACACTTATATATATGGCATATTTAGTAACTGAGTTTACATTAAACTTTTTTAATTACGAGCGTTATTATGTTAATGGAACCGAGTATTATGGGCAGGACCTTTGGCAGTCTAGCTAGATATGTTGTCACTTAGCTAGTAGTATGGGTAGTTATAGATGGGTACTTGCGTTGAGAGTGCACAGTTAGACGAGAGGTGAGAATATAATGTGAGTGCACGTCCTAACATGTACTTTGCATTTAATGTTTTAAATGTTTTTAAAGCCCTTGCAGGTTTTTAAAATATAACTCCACATTCGGGCTCTGACCCGTTTGCTTTTCAAATCTTTTTCTTGTAAAACCTTTTAGGTGCCCAGCCACAAGGACACCAAGCATAGATTATCCATTCAGGTGACGAGCTGTAGCGGTTTGTGGAAGCTACAGGGATTTGCAAGTAGACGCTTCTATCTTTTGGATTCCAGAGTCACTATCTATCAGTTGTAGGGCATGTTGCCCATTTCTATTTAGAGCATCGTTTACATTTCAGTTTTCAGACTTTAGCATTTATTGTTTCAATTTATTTATTTCAGTTATGGGATTGTAGTGAGGGGTTTCCTCCAGACTTTATTTACTCTATTGTGACGGTTATTTGTTTTACTTCAGTATGGTGAATGGTGTTATTTACTTCTTCATTACTTTTGTTGCATGTTAATCAGACTTAAATTAAAATTTGGCAACTTGCTTTTTAAATACTAGGTGGTTAGTAATATTAAAATGTTTTCGACAGTGATGCTATTAACTGAGCCAACTTGGCATTTTGAATTAATTTTATAAAGGAGTAGCTACCCGATATTTAATTAGTCGGGGTGTCACAGGTGGTATCAGAGCATCAGGTTCTAGTGTCCTTTAGGATCTGTACGGCTATTATGTTTCCGCTACGTTTCTTTGATATAGAGCCCTATATTTTAGGACTGTTGTACTCTTTTTGTGTATGCTTCGTTCTTCAGCTATTTTAGGTTTATAAACTGCGGACTTATAAACTTTGTTCTTATTTCAGATGCCTCCACGACGTGCACGACGAGTTCCCAGGAATGCAATGCCCGAACCCCAGCCCGCTCCAGTTCAGGGCATGATGAACGCCACTGAGGTTGCTGTTATAGTAGCCCAAGCGGTAAATGCCGCGATTGCCGTGATTCAGCAGGCACCACCTCAGGCGCCGGTTGCGGCGCCAGTACAGGTTAATGCATTCCCGTCTGCTTGGGAGCGTGTACGTGACGCTTTTCAGAAAGCGCATCTGCCAGAGTTTGCAGGTAGCTCAGATGTGGTAGTCTCTAGCCAATGGAGGAAGGACATGCAGAGGCATTTGAGGATGCATGAGTGCACAGATGTTCAGAAGCAGGTGCTAGCTACTTTCAAGCTAGTTGGATCTGCGCTGCAGTGGTGGGAGTCTATTACCACCGCAGAGGAGAGGGATACCCTCACGATTCAGGAGTTCTGGGTGCGGTTCGACCGCAAGTACTTTCCGTCCGCAGTTCATACAGAGATGAGGAGGAAGCTGATGAGTCTGAAGCAGGAGGGCAAGACAGTGGCCGAGTATGAGGCCGAGTTCACTAACCTGTTGAATATCGTTCCAGACGAGATTCCAACAGAGAAGAAGAAAATAGAGAAGTTCACCGATGGGTTAAATTGGAGGATCCGTCAACATCTGCTAGGGAACCTATCGTTGGCCACTTATTCTGATGTGGTTAACGCAGCATTGTTACACTGCCAGGACCACCGTTTCCATATGGCCGAGGGCAAGAGGTCGGGGGAGTCTAGCCATCAGGGCAGGACTGGAGGACATGGTGCCAGCGGGGCACAATCTGGTCAGGGGCAGAGGCAGAGTGAGCAGGGTACCCAGCAGGGGGATAATAAGAGGTTCCGGTCAGGGAACTACAGGCAGGGACAGGGAGGTTTCCGTCAGGGCCATCAGGGTCCAAACGGCCATCAGGGCCAGCAGGGGCAGAATGGGCAACAGTTTCATCAGGGCCAAGGGAGGAATGGTAACGGCCACCAGGGCCGGGGACAGCAGGGGCAGAGGGGAGGGAACTTTCCAGGAAGGTGCTTTACTTGTGGCAAGACTGGCCATAAGAAGCAGGATTGTCCTGATAGGGGCAGGGCCCCACAGCAGCAGCAGCAGGGTGCTCGCCAGGAGCCACAGAGACCTATATTTCCCGCCGCTCTTCCCGCACCGCCACAGATGGCAGCATTGCCACCCATTCCAGCAGTCCCAGCTCAGCAGGGGCAGCTACAGTATGGACGTGTCTACAACGTCCACCAGGCTGCAGTTCCACAGGCACCGCCCGCGATCGAGGGTACGTTTCCTATCCATGGCACTATGGGTCGGGTGTTATTTGATACGGGTGCTACACATTGTTTTATAGCTACACACTTCGCGAAAGCTTTAGGATTGTTAGCTATGGCAGAGAGCACAGTGACGTGTGTCGACTCACCATTGGGGAGTGGGTCACTTATTTTCTTTATATGCCGGGGAGTGGGAGTAGAGATCGGTGGTTTGGTATTGCCTGCAGACATGTTAGTGTTAGACATGCATGTTCACAATGTGATCATCGGTATGGATTGGCTCGTAGCATATAGGGCCATGATTGATTGCTTCAGCGGGAGCATTGTTTTTGCCATTCCGGGGCAAGAGATGTTTATAGTGGCGATGCCTCGCCCAGAGGGAGGATCGACCGCTCATCTGTATTACATAGAGGAGGATACCTCTAAGGAGGTTGTGATTCCTTTGGATTCGATCCCGGTCGTCAGGGAGTATTCAGATGTGTTTCAGGAGATAGCAGGCCTACCACCCAGTCGAGAGATAGACTTCGTTATAGATTTGCTACCAGGTACGAGACCTATAGCACGCGCACCGTACCGTATGGCTCCAGCTGAGATGAGAGAGCTACGGGATCAGATAGAGCAGCTGTTGGGACAAGGCTTTATTCGCAGGAGTACCTCACCTTGGGGCGCTCCGGTTTTGTTTGTGAAGAAGAGGAACGGTTCACTGAGGTTGTGTGTGGACTACCGAGAGTTGAATAAGGTCACGATACGGAATAAGTATCTGTTGCCTCGAATCGATGACTTATTCGACCAGTTGAGAGGAGCTTCTTTCTTCTCGAAGATTGACTTGAGGTCAGGATACCATCAGTTGCGTATCAGGGAGGAGGATGTCTCGAAGACCGCGTTCTTATCGAGATATGGTTCTTACGAGTTTCGGGTTATGCCTTTCGGTTTGACCAACGCTCCAGCAGTGTTTATGGACTTGATGAACAGAGTGTTCAGGGATTTCCTGGATCAGTCTGTCATTGTCTTCATTGATGACATTCTGGTTTACTCTCAGACAGAGGAGGAGCACGCCGAGCATTTGAGGCAGGTTTTGCAAACACTCCGTCAGAAAGAGTTGTATGCAAAATATGAGAAGTGCGGATTTTGGCTGAAGGAAGTCCAGTTCTTGGGTCACATTATTTCCGACCAAGGGATATCTGTTGATCCGGGGAAAGTATCAGCGGTGAGGGAGTGGGGACAGCCCACGACACCAACGGAGATTCGTAGTTTCTTGGGTTTGGCTGGATACTACAGGAGGTTTATTCGGGGTTTCTCGGAGATAGCAGGTCCTTTGACACATCTTACTCGTAAAGGTGTGCCGTTCATTTGGAGTGATGCCTGTCAGTTGGCATTCGATGAATTGAAGGACAAGTTGACCTCAGCACCTGTGTTAGCATTGCCGAGACCGGGAGTTGAGTATTTGGTTTACACCGACGCGTCTTTGCAAGGGCTTGGAGGTGTATTGCAGCAGGAGAGACAGGCCATAGCTTATGCTTCCCGTAAGCTTAAGCCTCATGAGAAGAATTACCCCACGCATGATTTGGAGTTGGCAGCAGTGGTATTTGCCTTACGGATTTGGAGGCACTATCTTTTGGGGGAGAAGTTTCAGTTGTTCACGGACCACAAGTCACTACAGTATCTGTTCACGCAGAAGGAATTGAATATGCGGCAGCGTAGGTGGCTTGAATTTGTGAAGGACTACCAGTTCGACATCCAATACCACCCGGGTAAGGCTAACGTGGTGGCAGACGCGTTGAGCCACAGGCCAGCAGATGAGGTGGCAGAGGTGTGGAAAGCTAAGTGGAAGGAATTGGGACACCAGGATGCAGTTGCCCGATCTTTCATGTCTGTGATGACCGTTACACCGCAGATCGTCACAAAGGTAGTATGGGCACAAGCTAATGACTCGTTCTGTCAGGAGCAGATAGTTCAATTACTTGCTGAGGGATCCGAGTCCTATACCGTTAGCTCAGACGGGGGATTGCGCTTCAATGGGAGATTGGTAGTTCCGGAAGGGGAAGAATTGCGACACGATGTTATGGAAGAGTCGCACGGCTCACGGTTCGCGGTACATCCCGGAGGGGACAAAATGTACCAAGACATGAGACGGCAGTATTGGTGGAGCGGTATGAAGAGAGATATCGCTGAGTTTGTCTCGAAATGCGCCACTTGTCAGCTTGTAAAAGTGGATCATCAGAGACCAGCAGGATTTCTACAGCCGTTGGAGGTCCCGGTGTGGATGTGGGAGAGCATATCCATGGACTTTATCACGGGGTTGCCTACGTCGCAGAGGGGTCACGACTCCGTTTGGGTAATTGTGGACAGGTTGTCCAAGGTCGCTCACTTCTTACCCGTAAGGACTGACTACACTACGGGACAGTATGCCCAGCTCTTCATTTCAGAGATTGTGAGACTTCACGGTGTGTCCCTAAATATCGTGTCTGACAGAGACAAGATATTTGTTTCGAGGTTTTGGGAGAGTTTCCAGGAGGCCATGGGCACGAAATTGCGGTTGAGTACGGCTTATCATCCGCAGACCGATGGGCAGACAGAGCGCACCAATCAGATGTTGGAGGACATGCTACGCATGTGCATTATTGACTTCGAGGGTGGATGGGAGCAGTACCTTCCACTGGTGGAGTTTGCTTACAACAACTCCTATCAGTTCACGATTGGCATGGCTCCGTTCGAGGCGTTGTACGGTAGGCCTTGTCGTTCCCCAGCATGTTGGTTGGAGGTGGGGGACAACAAACTGCTTGGGCCGGAAGTGATTCAGGATACTTCAGCAAGGATTGAGTTGATTCGGAGTCGCATTCGGGTAGCTCAAGACAGGCAGAAGAGTTATGCTGATGCGAAGAGGTTTTTCAGGGAGTTCCAAGTGGGGGACCAGGTTTTGCTCAGGGTATCTCCAATGAAGGGGATTATGCGATTCGGGAAGAAGGGGAAGTTGGCACCGAGGTATGTGGGGCCATTTCCTATTATTGAGCGGATCGGACCGGTTGCGTATAGACTTGGACTACCGGAGCACTTGCATCGGATTCATGACGTGTTCCATATTTCCTCGCTGAGGAAATACCTTAGAGATGATTTGGCTCATTCTCACATTGCCGTGGAGGACATCGATCTCCAGCCGGATAGCTCCTACGAGGAGGGGCCAATTGCTATTTTGGACCGAAGCGAGAGGAAACTGCGGTCAAAGATAGTCCTGTTAGTGCGTGTTCAGTGGCGACATCACAATGTCGAGGAGTCCACATGGGAGCACGAGGATGAGATGCGCGAACGTTATCCAGAGCTGTTTTTAGCAGGTACTTTCTAGTTTCGAATTTCGGGACGAAATTCAGTTATTAGGGGGGAAGTATGTAATACCCCGTATTTTTGGCTATATTTATTTTTGGGATTAATTAATTAAATGCGTATTAATCGAAAATTAATTCGGGATAAAAATACTAATGTGATACGAGTTAGTATTTGATTATGTGCATATATGATTATATATGAACTTGGTATTATAAAATTTGTCGTGGGATTTATATACGACATTTTAGAAATTTTGTTGAGACGCGTGGGACCGCCGCGTCACGGTATAATATTTTGATAATAAAAGTGAATTTAAAATCTATAATCCGTATGGTCGTTTTGAGTGCGCCAACGCGTCCGGAAGGGTCGAGATAGTCAGAAAACACTAGCCGGGGGTATAATTTGGGTCCCGGGGTATTTTTAGGCCATACCGGTAACTTAAAGGGTATTTTGGTAATTTTACATTTTGAGGAATTAAAAGTGACGAAAATTAGAGATGTAAATCTGATGTGTATTAGACCCATTAAGCCCATTAGCCAACCCATATTAACCTAGAAAGCTACGTAGGTTATCATTTAGGTTTTCTAAGTTTCCCCAAATCAAACCCTAGCCACCTTAAGCCACCATTGGAGAAGAGCTTGGAGAGAGAGGAATTTCTGCAGAAAACTGCATCTAGTCTACACCAAACTCAGAGACAACCAAGGCAAGTGACTTTATTCCATTTAATTTCTGAGAATGTTTCCTGCATGTTAGAAAATTCGGATTTATGATTTGTTCTTGAAGAAAATATGAAAACCCATGTAGTTTAGATCATAGAACTTGAGAAATTGTGAAGAGAGTTGCATGTAGTATGATAGGTAGATGATTTTCCCTTATAATAATTGTGATTTGAAAGAATTAAAACGAAATAAATTCTGGGATTTGATGATGATATAAACCTAGGGTTCATGTTCTAGAGAAATTGGGAAAAGTGTAGAGATTTGTAAATTTGGTTGATGTTATGATGATTCAATCCTTGAAAACATGTTAGGAGATGATGTAAATATGTTTAGGATGAATTAGAGACCCTAAAACGTTGATTGGATGAACTTTGGAAGAGATTAAAATTGATAAAAATGGTGAAAAACGATTTTGGGAAAAATCTGGGCCGAAACTGGTAGCTCGTTAGAAGCAGCCCCCAGGTCGTTCGAACGAACTCGTTCGAACGAGCTTCTAACGAGTTGACCAGTCATTACTAACGAGTAGGGATTTCGTTCGATATCTCGTTCGAACGAGATATCGTTAGAAGGGACAGTTCGTTCGAACGAACTGGGATCTCGTTCGAACAGCCTCGTTCGAACGAGACCTCTAACGACCTGACAGTCCAAACTCGTTCGAAGCCTCGTTCGAACGAGACTTCTAACGAGCTGGCAGTTTGGTCCTTTTTGGACTGTTTTGACTTTTGGAGTTCCGTAAACTTGTTCGAGGATATAGATATCATTCCGTAGATGTAATAATGATAGATTTGGGACATTTGGGTATTTATGAGAAGGAATTTACATACGAGAGTGTATTACATGGACGGTTTGGGTTGAGACGTGAGTGTCTACTACGACGTGAGATAATTATAGCGCGTTTAATTACAAACCGGAATATTATGAATTGTGTTAATTATAAGATAGTATGAGAATATGTACTACGATTAAAATACGGTTTTACTAAGACGTGTGTTTACTTAGTATTGGTATATGGATTGTGTGTATGACATACCTACCATACTTGCTATCACGGGAGGTTGCGTTCGCTTAGGACCCTCTATTCCTTGTGTGCCTACGGGGGGGATATAGACTGGTACCTCGATGAACATAGGTCATAGAAAGACTTATTGTGATATTAATAAGTCCGCTGACTGTGGGAGCGTAGGTATGTGCGTGACCCACGTGATGGTGACTGTGTTCGCCTCCACTACTTGTGATTTGTGTTATCTGGACTATTCCTGAGAGATTCGGAATATGTGATCCTTATGTACGTGATGTACCGGGAGGGATAGCAGAGTATGTGTGCACCATAGCTTATATTGCGGGGTGCTTGTATCGTATATTTATGATGTGAATAATATACATTTAATTAATGGAAATCCTCCTGTTAATATTGTGAACCTATTACGGTATTGTTTCGAGTTATATAATGAGTTAATTGACACTTATATATATGGCATATTTAGTAACTGAGTTTACATTAAACTTTTTTAATTACGAGCGTTATTATGTTAATGGAACCGAGTATTATGGGCAGGACCTTTGGCAGTCTAGCTAGATATGTTGTCACTTAGCTAGTAGTATGGGTAGTTATAGATGGGTACTTGCGTTGGGAGTGCACAGTTAGACGAGAGGTGAGAATATAATGTGAGTGCACGTCCTAACATGTACTTTGCATTTAATGTTTTAAATGTTTTTAAAGCACTTGCAGGTTTTTAAAATATAACTCCACATTCGGGCTTTGACCCGTTTGCTTTTCAAATCTTTTTCTTGTAAAACCTTTTAGGTGCCCAGCCACAAGGACACCAAGCATAGATTATCCATTCAGGTGACGAGCTGTAGCGGTTTGTGGAAGCTACAGGGATTTGCAAGTAGACGCTTCTATCTTTTGGATTCCAGAGTCACTATCTATCAGTTGTAGGGCATGTTGCCCATTTCTATTTAGAGCATCGTTTACATTTCAGTTTTCAGACTTTAGCATTTATTGTTTCAATTTATTTATTTCAGTTATGGGATTGTAGTGAGGGGTTTCCTCCAGACTTTATTTACTCTATTGTGACGGTTATTTGTTTTACTTCAGTATGGTGAATGGTGTTATTTACTTCTTCATTACTTTTGTTGCATGTTAATCAGACTTAAATTAAAATTTGGCAACTTGCTTTTTAAATACTAGGTGGTTAGTAATATTAAAATATTTTCGACAGTGATGCTATTAACTGAGCCAACTTGGCATTTTGAATTAATTTTATAAAGGAGTAGCTACCCGGTATTTAATTAGTCGGGGTGTCACACTTCCCAGCTTGATTTAGCCCTTTATCCCTATTGGATCTCACATTATGTGTACTTTGAACATCTACTGGGACTGGCACAATAGGTGAACTTTTACCCCTTTAGGCTCTCATTTTCAACCTCATTAATATTTTAAACTGCTGCTACCGAAATGATTATCAGTACAATGTATCAAAGACACACATCATTAAACAAAAATACATGCATAACACAATAAAGTACTACAGTAATAACATAGTTCATGTAGAAAATAAATACAAGCATCAATAAACAAAGTAATATGCATAACACTATAAAGTATATGCAGTAATAACAGAGGACATGTAGAAAACAACAAAGTACACAAAATAGAAAAATAATAGAAAAATACATGCAGAATAAAAAAGTACAAGCGAAATAAATGAAAGTACACGTACAAAATAGAAAAGTACACAACAAAACTCTCAAAATACAAGCACAAATGGGTGATAGGAGATTTAAACCTTAGAACACAAAATACACACAATATAAGAAAATAAGTAATATAAACCTAAGAACACAAAAATTAGTACATGCAATACACAATAAAGGCAAGAAAATACATTTATGCTTGTGTACGGTAGTGCTTTCTATTTGAGTAGAAACTCATATGAAAATGCAAGAAATCAATTTATCAATTTATGGTTTAAAAAGTTAAAATTCCTAAATTATGCCGCTGGTGTGGACCTCAACCATATATGCATATTTAAATATAAAATATAACACAAAGCAAATAAAAAAAGCCTCAGAATACAAGCACAAACATATGAGAGGAAATATAAACCTAAGAACACAAAATTTAGTACATGCAATACACAATAAAATATACATAATACACCAAGGAATAGCGTGTGTATGTTTGTGCTTTCCATTTGAGTAGAAAATCAAATGAAAATGCAAGAAATCGATAGATTGATTTAGGGTTTATATCACTTATAAACCCTAAAATAGCAAAAATTGCAAAAAAGTATGGAAACACGAATTAAAATACATTTGCATGAATTAAAAACCTAATAACGTTGATCAAGGTTTGAATTGAAGAATGATTGTAAGGATTTGATTATGGAATCAAGTGATAGAAAGAAGTGGGAGTTTGATTGTTCTCGTTTTTCTTTTCTCAGTAAGAATGAAGCGGGGATAGAATCGAAAAGGCAAACTATTCACTACATGCGCATGTTACTTGAGGGACCTCAACATCCAAACTTTGTTTTATTTGGGCATAGTGTCCAGAATCTGGTCAAAGGACTAGCTCATAAAAGCCCCTAATTTTTTTTACAAAATAGAGAAAACTTTAAACCCCAAAATGCATTACTAAAATTTATTTCACACCAAAATAATTATTGGAGAATTTATTACAATACTCTTAAAAAATGGACAGGCATATTGATTAAAGTCGGTGTTGTTTAGACCATGTTCTTACTGATTTTTATCGTGTTCGGGTCTTATCAAGTTCGTGTGTAAATTGATGACTTCTTATCGTGTGAAAAATCAAATTCAAACTTGACTCATTACTTTAATGTGTTGTGTCGTGTCATGTCGACCCGTTATTACCCGTTAAAATAATATTTTATTTTAAATCATATAAAGTTGACTTAGTAGCTCATTATTGACCACAAATATACTCATTAATTCATTGACATTACTAATTATCTCATTCAGAAAAATTCGTTATGATTAAATTAATATTAAGCTCCATAAACTCTGTAGAAGTACAAATAATATATCTTATTTACTTAAATTAATGAGTCTTAATGGTTCTTAACGAGTCTTAAAGGTGAAAGATATCAACACTAACCCGATTCGTTAATCATTGCATCTTATCGAATTGACACTAATATTACCCAAAATTATTAGTGCTAACCCATTAACTTATAATTATGTATCGATCCGTAATATTACCGTGACTCAATTTGTGAAGTCTTGTGCTGTTGGTCATCAAATTTATCATCATACCCATGAAATTTTGAGGTTTGTTCAATTAAATGTTTGAGTAAAAAATCACTTTCAATAACATAATCAAAAGTTAGTAACCTTAAGTCAATATGGGATGAGAAGTCAGATGTAATTAAATATGGTTAGACCCAAGAGCTTCCTCATCCCATGATTGTCGGCCATACAGGAGAATAGTGAATACAGATCATTACCAGAGATTCTTATCCGATCCTTTAAAGATCTAATATCAAATTGGAGGAATCTTTATAGAATTATTTTAACAAATGAATATCTAGGGGGTTATATCTAATTAAGCATTAAAACTAGTGGTAAAGTAAAACAAAATACCATGTTTTTATTGGGATTCTTCTTGTAGTTTAGTACTTTTGATATATCTTTATTGGTTGATTATTATGAATGACTAATCCGATAAATTTAAGCACGCTGAAATAATGCATTTTGAACAAAATAAAATAACATTTTTTTTCCCAAATATATACAATCATTGAAAATAAACTTCTTATTCTTGGAATAAATAAATTGGCAAATTTAGGTAAAGAAAATAATATGAAAGTTTTTTAAATTAGCAAAAAAAAATAATAAATAATAATAAATTAAAGTTTAGGTGAAGAGCCTCTTTGAAGCACAAAAGTGATTTTTCAAATTTTATAGGTCACCAAAATGCAACTTGTGAAATATTTTGTAGTGTTTAGGGTTTGCTTAGCAAGCTTACTCTACAAGTACACCTATGGTCTCCTAAAATCAAACATTTTTAAAAAAATTCCCACTTTCGAATTTATCCGAATATTTTGAATGCAAGACAAGTAGCTGGATCATTATCTTCTCATGGTTATTGTTCGGATGTGTAATCTCGTAATTTTATAAACTATTTTTTAAAACACGGCTATTAATTTTGGGATGGATTAAGGAACGCATACTAATTTGGGACGAATGGAGTATTTCAGTAGTGTTTTTAATAAGATGCATAATTTTGGGAATTATTGAGACATTCAGGGGGCCATTAGCAAAACTTTAAAATTCAAAGTTATTTTATGAACTTTGGCCTGAATAAAAAGAAGTTACGTGAAAAACACAAGTGGCATGTTATGAAGTTGGTAAAATCTCAAACAGAAAATAGTTGTGGTTAAACCACCTATTGTATCCTTCAAATGCTTATATATAATAATAAGAAATAGTATATATTCATTGTATACATTATTTGGGTCAATCAATCAGTATGTAGAGTTGCTTTCTAGTTTTTTCTACACAATTATACCTTCTAAGGCTAGGTAATAGTCGTCAATATATGCCTAATTTCAACTAGAGTTGAATATATACACATATGGTGGTCATTTTTATCTACTTTGGAAGGCATAATTAGCATTGCCAATGATCTATCTGCAATGGGTCTTTCTTTAGTGCTGCATTAACTAACACTAATTTCTTTAGTGTTGCTAATGAGGGGTCATCCTCAAGTGCTGAAATGAAAAAAATAAGCCTTGGTGTAGGATGGATACTCACCGTCGCAAAGTCCCTCACTTCAGCTGGTTGGAACACGCTGGAGCGAGTGTAAAATCTGACTCACGAGTTGGCTACCGAGAGAGTTCACAAAGTGGCCCGTTCTTGGGAAGATCCCGCGATACCAAAAAAAAAGGTTTAGCCACCTATGCTCAATTGTTGGTTTGCTCTTTCCGTAAAAAAAAATGGGAATGGAAGTGGCGAGGGGAAATTTCTTTGAAATGGAGGTCGGGACGATGATGATGGCAACGTGCCTTATTCTATTATACGTGTGTGTGTGTGAGAGAGAGAGAGAGAGAGAGAGAGAGAGAGAGAGAGAGCTTTTTGTTTAGACCATGATTAAGGTATAAAAATATTACTAACTCCATTTAATTTAAGTTCTCATAATACACATGACCAAGGTATAAAAATATTTTTCCCCCCAATGTATAATAATGATATACAAAGTATATTGTCAACGACAATTATTTAAACAAGTAATTCAAAGTAAGCCCCTAATTGTCCTCCAACACGGGCAACAACAACATCGTTAATTACCTACCCGTATCAAAATCGAGTTCTCACGCCTCCCCCTTGTTTTGTTATAATTGTTTGGTTGTGTTTCCTCCACCTCATCTCCATCTCCCAAGTCATCGCGTACTAATTGTTGATAAGGCGAGTACACCGTACTCTTAGAGTACCATTTAATATGCATGTGGTATTTCAGAACCAATAAGGGAGAAATTGAGCTAGTGGGTCCGTGTTTGACCCCACATATAGTGAGCAATGCACTTTTTTTCCGCGATGTTGCTTGCTTGCGGCTTTGTTACCAAAATGGTAAGCAAGTCATAATAATGAGAACACAGCTTTCCCTTCATCTTTGCTCGTTCAGTTTTCTCCTAAAATAGCATAGAAATTGATAAAGATATAACCACAAAATGTGCCGTGCTATTAAAGATATGCAACAAAGCACAATTTAATAAGTGTAAAAAGGTAAACGTTAATTCAATATACAAATTGTTTGTTAAAAAGAAAAAGGAAAATGTAGCTCCTAAGGGACAACCAAGAAGGTCATGATGCAAGTAGGCAAAGAATACAGGATGTTTAAAAATCTATGGCTATAGTCATTAAATTTCAATACATCAAATCAGATATACAACAACGTCAAGATGATCAAATGATCTCCTAGTAACTCCCAAAGTGATACAAAATCAATAATATGGAAACAACTCCGAATTTGGACAACCAAAAAAACAAGAATTTTTATTTGGGACGGAGGGAGTAGTTTGCTACTTTGGTAACACTCGTGTATACGCACAAATATCCATGTACATGTTTATACCAACTGTGTTTGTGTTACAAAAATTCAAAATCATAATCACAATTCTTGTAAGTAAACTAAAAAGGTCATATCCAGTACACAAGGCAACTGTGGGATCTGGGAGAGGAGGATGTCGGCTGGCCTTACCCCCATATATGGGGAGACTGCCCCCATGTCTCGAACCCGAGACCAGCTGTAGCTGGGACGAGGGCACTTTGCCATCGCACCAAGGTATGATGGCACAATTCTTGTAAATAAACTAACAAGGATTTATGCTCAGTTTTAAAAAGGGGGGGAAAGAGGAGATATAGAGGGACCAAAAAACATTACAACAGACGTAAAAATAGGAAATATTGGATACCTTAGATAAAGAATAGACAAATCCGAACGCTCTAGTTGAATATCCGATGTTACTAGTCTTCATGATCATTGCCCAAAATAGATCTGCCGGTCGATTTTGGCCAGCGCTCTCGACATTCTGCACACTAAAAACAAAATAACAATGAAAATTCAAACGAAAGGAATGTATTTACCCAATTACGCAGCTAGAGTTCACAGTCTGAAAAGATTAGTAGTTTCACACATAATCTTGTGTGAAGTTTAAGAAGACCAGAAACCCAAAAAGAAACAAAATAAACTCGATCTCTGTTATTTTCCTATTTTTGGAACTAAAATTAGGGAGTAATGAGTACCACTGGTAAGAGGGGAAAAAAAAACAAATAAAGACAAAAGTAAATACTCCTCACCTCATGGGCACTCCTTCCCTTAAATAAAGCAAAACTAAGAAAGTGGATAAATAATAAATGCGACTATTTATATGTATAAATCAGTCCTCACTATTTATTTACATCACACTCTCCTATTAAGAAGAGTTCATCCCAATGGAACCAAGATTGTGGGTGGCTCCGGTACGTGGTACGGTGGGGTTATGCTTATTTGTTTCACTACTCGTCAAGATTCATGTAATCCACCCTATAAGAAGTACCCCTAAAAATGTATGGATAATCTCAATATGCTATTATATATTAATAAGATATATGTATATATTGGTGAAGACATTTTTTTATTCTCATTTATTCTATTATTTTAGGTCAAAAGTTGCTTTATAACTAATAAGAACTAAAGTTGTAAATTTTAAATTTAGGAGTGCCATATTTGGAGATTTGGATAAAAAAAACCACCATATTACGGTTCGTGTGGCCTTGGATCGCGGTACAAAGGGGGATGTTATGATCCCGGTAACTATGGTTCATCCAAGAACTCAATACAGAATGTCACCCAAAAAGGTGAATTATCCGAGAAACAAGCAACATTGGCCTCTTTTTCCTCTTATCTTCTTCCTCTTAGGGTACTCTACAACCTTGTGTTCAAATTTGCCACCCTTAAAGAACTAGAATGTAGGCCAAGCGTGAGTGTCGTCGGTGGGTTGATCACATTGGTAGTCATGGGAGCAAGGGGTTGTTTTTTGGTCTTCTCTTGCCTGAAATAATCCTAAACTCGGAGTGCGTACTCAATCACCATCCCAACTTAGGGATATCTCCTAAAACAAGGTCATGCTAGATGCACGGCTACAAGCTATGGATATACCTTCCAATCCGTTGTTCCTCACTCTCACGCAGTGTTTTAAAAGCACGCGACGTAGTGCACGATTGCGCTTTTTGGGGCAAAAACCAACATATCCCGCTCTGACTTCTTGATGATGTGGCATGCAATTTTGACTTTTTTTGTGCTATTGACGCTATTTGGGTGCGATTTGGGCATACGACATTTTAATACACCAACTACAAAACTACATTGTTTTGTATTTGTTTTTTTCTTTTCTTTTTCTTTTTTCTTTATTTTCTAAACCTTTAGAAAATACAAATTGATATCTTAAAACACCAAGGGCTTATTTAGTTGCAGAAAATAAGGTTGTTTTCCAAAATAACATAATGTGTTCAAATTTGATATTATCCCAAATAAACATGATGTATATGGCCCTCCCAGGAATTATTTGTATTTGGGTTTATTTTTCATGTCTAGTTTAGTAATTTCTCCTCTTATAGTTAGTAATATTAATTGAGGGTAATACTCCCTTGGAATATTCTAGAGTACCTTTTTTAGTCATTTACCATTTAGGGTTGCCTTAGCTAGCAAGATAATTTAGCCTATAAATAAGGCCATTGGCCTCCTTTTGTAATCACTAATATTACTTTTGAGATGAATACTAGGGCATTGGCCTCTAAACATGTTGATGTTGTTGTTGTTGTTGCTCTTGTGTAGTGTAAATTAACTCGCTTCCGCTCCCAACTACACATTAAAAAACTCCAAACTAGTTCTTATTTTCCAATATTCCTGAAAATTGAAAAACAACTTTAACATGTTTTCAACCAATTTTCAAAACATAATTTATCTTTGCAAATTACATTTGGACCCCTGAATTTTTTGAAAATTACATTTTGACCCTTTAAATTTTAATTGTTATATTTTTATGTCTAAAATTTAAGAAAGAATGCGAAGTCCAATATTTTTTGTAGTATACATTTTGGCCCTTGAAATCTTAGTAGTATACATTGTCCCTTAAACATTGCATAAATTAAATTTTGGGCACTACACTTTCTTGAAAACATCATACTATCTGTAAATTAACTTTATTTTCAAAATTCTATAAATCACATTTTAAAAATAATGGTTTATTTCTAACTGAACGTTTTTCCCTAATTTTCTAAATTTTCTGTTGAAAATGAAAACTAAAAAATAGAAAATAGTTTTCTATAACTAAATAGGCTCTAAACCAAAACTACTTTGTTTTAGTGTTTTTTTTTTTCAGTTTATTATAATTGAGTTGTTGGGATTGTGATACAGCCTCCTTTTTTTTCCGTCGGCCTGGCTGTTAACTTGTGACAACAAAATATCTAAAAAATATTTTTGTTGGAAATATGGTCGTTGTACTTGGAATTATGTAGTACTTTATGAACCTATGACTTTATTTGAAATATAGTACTCCTTTTTTGAATAATTGTTTGAACCTATTTATTTATTTGTATTATAAAATCAAATGCTTGAATTTCTTGCGCAATGCGATTTATGCAACGTGCCTCCTGAACTAAAACGCGACACCTTTGCTCGGCTGCAATTGAAAATATTGGTCTCACGCAAGGAACGGCTTGGTAATCCCCCAATGAAGACATACTCTGATTGAGTGCTTATACTCGAACAACGAAATTTCGCTCGTAGGACTGCAAGAAGATTACCATAGGCTAAGGATATGCATCTTCCCTTGTTGACTGAATAATGGGTGAACTATTTCCCCCGAGCCTTGGCTAGCTACTACAATTTTGTAGCCACCGAACAGACACGCTTGACTCCCAAGTTGCTCTTGTATTCAAACACCTTAATGGGTTGAGACAATTTACAAGGCTGTCGACAACCATATTTATATAAAAATAGGGCACATCCACCCACATCCCTCCCCCCCACACACACACAAACGGCTTCTACGCTCTTCTTTAAAAGCCCCAAGACTTGGCTTAATTGATCAGACTCATCTACAATGTCATCATCTCCAAAACCCTCTGATGAAATATCAATAGCACAGAACACACATAGTTTTCTAGATCCCCAACACCAATAGGCGGCTGCCTGCGCTCAACCGGAGCCACAATTGGATCTTTTCCTGATATTATATCAATAGCACCCAACAGACATAGTTTTCTAGATCCTTGAACGCTTACGCAGCTGACCACGCTCAACCAGAGCCACAACTGAACTCTTCTCCTGCCCATATCTCCGGGTCTTGAAGGCTAATCATTCATCCAGTGCCCCTTAACACTGCTCAATAGGGATAGCGGGTTAACTTAGGACTCAAGTCCTCAAATGGTGAACAATGCTCAACCGGTGAGTCGGTATCAATAACTCTCTGCCCGAAAAAGTCCCAAACACCAAGGGATTCACCGGCAGTGGTGGTCGTTGCACCAGCAAGCCATGATCTTTGTTAAACTGTTTAAGCTTGAATGGGGTTGATTCGTCCATCAAATTGACGATTACGACCCCGGACATTTTAGCTGGGGCTGGTCCCTCAACCAAAACAGCATCGGTAGAGGTTTTCTCTTTTTTTTAGGGGGTGGGGTGGGGAGGATTAAGGTGGGGGGGAGGTTGGAGGGGGTATGGGATGCCCAAGACCTAGAGCCATGCCCTGGTGATAATTTAGGTTGCAGGAGGCAAGGGGGTGGGTGGGGCGATTACGACATGGCTCTCACAAGACAAAAATAACTTCTCTCTTTTACCAAGTCCACAAAGTCAGTGTCGTTTTTGTTATGAACTTGACTCTTATACCAATTGATGCACAAAAGAAGCTCTCACAAGACAAAAATAACTTCTCTCTCTAATATATTCAATGAATATCAAAGAGACTTTACATCATATCTTTATAGGCTAGTATGCGTGCTGTAGCTAGCTTAGGCAACAGTAACAAGGGAAAAAAAAAGACAAGGGCAAAAGTAAATGATGTGAGTAACAGAAGATTAAACACGCAAACAAAAAAGATATTAAAAAGATTTCCTCTCAATCCATCTCATATTCTCATAAATCAATAATAAGTCAAGTGGTTACAAAGTTTGGAGAGGGCCTTTATTTGTAGGACAAACTAACTGGAGCCTTCATAAGATAAATATTAATAATAATCTACTTCCTAAAATATCTCCTAATTTTTAGCTACTACTACTAATAATAAAATAACTATAATATGACATAATATTCTTCGACCAACATCCGGAGATCCCAAGGACCAATCACTCGTGCACATCATTCTCCCCTCCTTTGAAAATGCTTGTTGATGAGCTTTTTGGGAGATTGACACAGCCCGTGCCATGTACATAAAAAATTCTCTACTTTAATTGATGTGAATTAGGGTGCAAAAGCGGAAAAGAAGAAGTTATATACACAACAACTACACTACACAACAACAATAACAACAACTAAACTAAAGAAATGAAATGGGTTTCTTTCTCTCTCTATTCTCTATTCTCAATATTCAAGGTTAAGTAGAAATGATGGCCAAGGGGCCTATTTATAGGAAAGGTTAGCTTGCTCATCAAGCTAATACCCAAAATGACTAATAAAGGCAACTAATAACTATAATGGCAATAAACCCTAATTCCCATCATTCACCCCTACTTGATAGAGCTCATCCCGAGCGAAGAAAGTGTGTGTTAGGGCATCATCCGCGGCCTCCCCTACTTGAAAGGGAAGTCGTCCTTTGAAGCGTCCCGCATAACGACTCGCAAAATATCCTCGAAGAGAAACCACAAATTTACGCCATGGCCGATGAATAGGAATGTGGCCTCTAATCCGTCCAAATGAAGAGCTAACACAAGATGGTCGCAAAGACGGCAATTGATGCCAAATGTCATCCCAATTCTTCGTGATGAGCCTTTGTAGCATCAAATCATGTAAATGAATCGTGGAGCGCTCCTCAAAAGTAACCCAAAAGGGTCCACAAATCCCACATCAATCGTGATCTCCCCACGCAATATATACACCTCAAAGGAAACAACCATCGTCACAAAACTCATCATCGTGACCAAAAATGGGAAAGAAATCTGTCAAAACAAATATTTCCACCCGTAAGCCAGAAAGCGGTCAAAAAGCTTCTCGAAGCTATTCTATTGACCTTTCAGAGATAGATTCCAATATAGTAGTAGTAACAAAACAATGGGAGAGAAATTCTCCACTTATTCGTTTTCCCAAGCCAGAATGCGTTTGTGCAGGAGGTCCGCTGCCTTTCCTGCAGAACCAGGTTGATTTTGTTGGCTCTGGGAAATCTCTTGCATGAGCTGGTGGAGCTTTTCCAGCTTTTATGGGGAAGCATGCAAGAGGTCCAGCTTCTCAGAAACAGTGATAACAAAATCCGATCGAGCTCGAATTTTTGCTAAATGCTGATAAGAATTCATCGAGTTCCCTTTCGATTTCTTCGTATGAAGGGAAGTGAGTATGAGTCTCCCAATCATCTTCAACAAATAAATCGAAAAAATCACATAAAAAGTACCTATCATCTTCTATCCCAAAGATAGGAATGAAGTCCATAATCTCGAATGCCTCCAAATCCCTATGTCGAGTGCGAGTGATCCATCCATCCTCCTCAAATATGGGAAGAAAGTCACAAGGAAGGAACACATAATCACTATCAAGCATCGTCAGGGTCTCAACAACCTCGGGAACATCCTCATAAAGCATAACCGAAGAAATAGTATCATCGGTGTGCGCGGGAATGACATCGGATGTAGTAGGAGGGACACCGGTGGACAAGTACTCGAAATATGGGACCAAATGTCTCGCTCGTGCATGTACCCATTGTTCACGTGCCATCTCCATCTCAAGATACTCGGCTCGTCACCTATTTAGGTGTTGACGGTACATCTCATACTCCCCGATGGAGTAAGCACTATACGCGAATGTGTGAAGCTTTTAAGTTAGATATGAATCTGTCGCGGCCCAAGAATCTAGAAGACTTTGGAGTTTCTTGATGATGGCACAACTAACATTGTCGAAATCGGCGCATGCATCCATATCGAGCCCATATTTGGTACCATGCCATCCCACGATAATTTGGAAGAAATGTATTCTTTGGGTGGGGGAGGGGTGAAATCGTAGGGCCTGATTTGTAATGTTTAGAAAATTCAATTGTAATTTTCAGAAATTGGTAGGGAATTAGCGTGTTGAATAGGTCCGGGTGGTGGAAAAATTTGATTATGATTTGTGATGTGGTGGGAGATTGCCGCGGTTGAATATGAATGTCTATTAGGGATAGGGTTTTGAGATGGAGTGGGCTTTAGGGATTCTTGAAAATGGGGTAAATAGGGTTTGAAATTAAATTTTTTTGTTGAAATTGGTTAGAGTTTGCGGTAGGATGAGTTTTGGACAAATCTGGATGAATCTTGGTTTGATAAGGATTAGAAGACAAGTTATTTCCAATTCTTGATATGTGGCTTACCTGAGATGATCTTGGAGAGGCTGGACTGAGTCGGTTTTGCAAGCCCCTACTACCGGCGTGCTGACTGGGTTGGATCAGGGCTATTTTAGGCAGATTCGATAGCTAGCCCACCTTGGTGGCTGCTTCGGCAATGATTTTGGTTAATTTCTGGCGGTAATCCGCCTCCATTTGAATGTGGTGGGTCTGACAACCCCTGGTAGAAGTCCCGGTAGCATCGATGGAGGAACCTTCCTCTTTCCGGCCTGTTGGTGACGCTATTGGCTTAATGTGGCGGTTCTCATCTGAGATGGTGGGGCTGCTCTGTTGATAATGGGCCGATGTCTCCTCGCCATCTTGAATTGAAGTTAGGGTTTCTAGGTTTGAGAAAAAAAAATTGAGGGGTAATCAGGGTATCATCCGAGTGAATCCAATTCGAGTTCCAATCTTCTATGAGCATGATTAATCCAAGAACAAACCAGGCTTTAATACCAATTTGATGTGAATTAGGGTGCGGAAGCGTAAATAAAGAAGTTATCTACACAATAATTAACTACACAACAACTACACTACACAACAACAATAACTAAACTAAAGAAATGAAATGGGTTTCTTTCTCTCTCTATTCTCTATTCTCAATATTCAAGATTAAGTACAAATGATGGCCAAGAGGCCTATTTATAGGAAGTTAGCTTGTTAATCAAGCTAATACCCAAAATGACTAGAAAAGGCAACTAATAACTAAAATGACATATTAGTCCCAAACATGCTTGGAAACTAATTAAAAGACAAAAATAAAGGGAAAATAACAATAAACCCTAATTCCCATCATTAATTTTGGCCCAAAATAATTTTCTTCAAGCGGCTTGGACCCAAACATGAAATGAATTTGCGACTGAGTCGTAAAAATTTTCAGCACAAAAAATTGCCATCCAAAAGTCTTGATGGGTCAAACTGGGTATATAACCGCCTTTGCTAGTCTCTAAGATGGGCTTCTTGTCCCCATACCATTTTTATGGTTTTCCCATGTATACTAATTCTTCTGATCTAATATGTAATTATATATATATAGGAACACAAAAAGACTTTGCTACTAATTATGCGGGGACCTCTCAAGCGCCACTTGGGGGGGGGGGGGGGGGGGTCTAAAAATGTCAAGAAAGTATTATTAGCATGCAAGGAACTACAGAAAATGTAATCATGAATGTGATACCAGAGTTGGAAAGGGCACATCATTAAGAATTGTTGAAATAAGAAAGTATGCCGAATGTAAGTAACAATGACCAAGACCAAGATTCATATGTTATGCAAAAGAGTGGCATTTTCAAGAAACATTATTCAAGAATTTGGGAAAGACAAATATACAATATTACATTAGAAAGAAATAAAAGGACCAAGACTGCAACATCAGAAATGAGAAGTGCCAAGATTATGAACCCAATGAATGCTAATGTTGTTGTACTTGATGTTGAAAAGGTTAAGGATTCAACAACGTTAGAAAAAGTCTTCTTTTATCAATTACTATAAAAAATTATTAATGGAAAATAAACAGGAGTATAATAATGTCGGTGGACCCAGGATTTTCGTCAGGGGAGCCAAAGTTTCGAGTGGTGCCGGCCGCCCCCGAGGTGATTTTTTTGGGTTAATTCGAGTTTTATACAAATTTTTGGACAAGAGGAGTGTAGGGTTTAGTAGACCCCACATTTAGAGAAGATTGCACTTGGGGTTCACAATAAGTTTCATTACTTTTTTTCGTTTGAAGTATTTTCCATTAGTGTCTAAAAACACATTTGAGAATAAATTTACATTAGCCTAAATTTTGGAAGATAAGTTAATTTCTGCTAATATTAACATATATTGGATTAATAAATTTTAAAAAATAAAACGACGCCTGAACATATATAAATAAAACGGGTTCATAAAGATAAATAAACAAACATTTCATCAAATAAAAAAAAAAATCATCACACATAACATTTGACACATATTATAGAACTAATATAAATCAAAAAGATTTGAAAAAGGGAAAAAACCTAAAATATCAAGTATAGTATCAGTAAATTACTAAAACTGGTATATTAAGCAAATAGGAACATACCAATTTACAGAGGAAGATAGGTGAGTAGATAGGCACGAGTTAGCGACGAGGAGTGGCCGAGCCGGAGATGAGTGTTCCGAGAGGAGGTCAGGCGATGTCGGCGGAGTGCGTGTGGTGTAGATTTGATTTTTTGAGAGAGAATGAGAAGTGGGAGTGAAAAATGAAAAGAAGCGGCTAAGAAAGAAAATCGATTAGGTTTACTCTTTCAGTTTAAAAAATACGTCTTCTTACCCTGTTAGCTCAGAAATCTTAAAATATAGACCTTTAACTTTCTGTTTTCACACATAGCACCCATGAATTTTTTTTCTCAATAATTTTTTTTGGAAAACTCAGGAGGGGCCTCCGCCCCTCCTCGCATCATAGTGGATCCGCCCATCGGTGGAGTAGTCCACCAGAATGTCAACTTTTGAACAAACTTTCAAACAAAACATGAGTTATGCGCAGAGTTACAAAACAGAACCAACAACCAAGATACATTAAAAACAACACAGCAGTACCATATCCTACCCAATGTTACCTGGGACGGGGGGCACTCTTGTACATGCTATGGATACTAGTATGGGTATGTGGTACATTGATATAGCCAGTATATGATACGGTGCGAATAGGTTTCATTGGTCTGCAACTTCAGATTATGTAATGTTTTATTACTTTTTTAATTACTATGAATATATTGTCAAGAATACATGGACTCAACCAATGTAGAAAGTTCACTACGAATGTATAACCTACGTAATATATCAAGAAAATATAAAAACCATTCTTGTATACTTTTTTGTTTTTTCATTCTTTAATTGTTGCATTATTACTTATAATAACAAAACTAATATTAATTGTCAATATTGGAGACCTCACTTATGGAGATCACCTTCACGAACCCACTATTTCTTGGGTCGGTGATCACGAATACGTTGGGAAGTATAGAGATCCTGGTAACTATTCCGACCCACAATTTTATAACAGACTAAACTTCAATGATTGCATACGCTTCTGATGTAGATGTCCAAAGATATTATCCAAAAATGGAAATAAATAAATTATAGAAAGAAATGCCACCAAAATTCTTCCTTCACCTCACATTATCTTCAAAAGTTTTCCCGTTTTTTCAAACCAAATACTCCAATATCTTATCTTTAAAAGTTATTTTGTTCATCAATAGCCCAGAACGGTATTCTAGCATAGGAGTAAACTCCTTTTTTAATTATACCATGAAAATGTTCTCATAGAGATCCAACTATCTTGTAAAGTTGCCACGTCACACTCAACCAAAGCCAATTTTGCCTCTTGTTCCTACAAGAATCTCTAATCAAACCCTCTTCACACAAATCGAAATCCAATCCCTTCAACCTTTCTTTACTATATGAGTTCTAAAAACTCACAACTTCAACAACCTCTTCCAACTTATTGACCTTTATCACATTTCATGTGAAACACTTTTTGTTGCCATATTCTCTCATCCACAATTCTGCCTTTTGAGTCCATAAAAATTCCTTGTCTAAAACTATCTCCTTCAATCTATGATACTCTTTCAATTCTCAAGCTCTCATCCAAAAGCTCAATAACTTCCCTGTCATTAATAAAGCTAAATCTACTAGTTATAGATCCCTTTTCACTTATTACATCCCAAAAAACCTCAGCGCCATATTTTCTAACTTCCCCATAAACTTACGCCCTTCTTAAGTTCCAATGATCCCTCCCCTAAACATCACCCCCTTTCCACGAATTCTAAAAGCAACCCCTGAAATCCCTATGTTTTAACAACATATCTCAAACCTAAAAGGCTGCACTTGTGTCTACAACAAGAGGATAAACTCTAGAATATGCAACCACACATGTAGAAGTTTGTTAACAATTTCACATTCATGCATGGATATTAAAACACTACCACTAATAAGTTCAGGCTCCTAGTTGTAACGCCAAAAGTTTATGGTAAGAGATGATTGGATATAACTATCTGATGTAAATACAACAGAATTAACACAAACAATCACAAGAATAGTCACATTGAAAATCAGCTACAAAAGCTCCAAGAAACATATCAAAATATAATATCATGGAATTAAATTGTTACAATGGGTGGCCAAATGCCTTATTTATATGCAAATATGCAAATGCTAACTATCCTAATTCTTACAAATAATTAAAACAGAAACCTAGATAAAATAAAACACCAGTTAAAGATAAATCCTATCATCATTCTAATCTAAAAATAATTATATAATAGTAATGTTTATCTACTAATACAAATACTAATAATTATAAATTAAACATGTCCATCTAATATTAATAATTATAAATCAAATGTGCACATCACTATAACTAAAAAAATGAAGAAAAAGGGTGGTTGGACCAAGATCTATTTGATAGATATCAACATAGAAAGAACATAAAGAAATAAATTTTAGTAATCAACTAGAAAGGTAAGAAAGAAAGCAAGAAAAAAAGGGAATGTGAATGGACATAAATAGTTCGTACCTGCATAATTTACACCAAACATGAGGAGGATGGGAGCTTCATCTGTAATTAGAAAAGCCAAATTAGCTTTACTAACCGCCTCTATTGACACCGGAAAGCTCTTTTGCCAGTTTATTGGCCTTCAACAACTCCCCTCTTGAACAGAGTGAAGCAATTAGAGCATAGTAAGAATTAAAGTCATTCACCATCGAGCTTTTATCTGCATTGCCACTATGTTTCACCAACTTTTCTAATTTCTCCTCATTAAATGTTTTGAGATCCAAATCTTTTTCATTAGTGGAGATTAAAGACTTCCCAACAGTGAAAAACATAGAGCCAACTTCACCAAGAACAGTAATTGCTTCTTTAATACTTCCCTGCTCACATAAGAAGACAAGAAACCGTTCCATCGACTCATTTTCAACCCCCGTGTCAACTCGATTTAGAAGATTCACAATAGATTCGGTTTGAAGCATCTCTCTTAAAACGCTTCGAGATTCTTCCATCCTTCCCTTAGAACACAATCCTCTTATCAAATACAAAAAACCCAAGAAATCGGGTAAAACCTGTTTCCTTTTGAAATCGAGAAAGAACCCAAGTGCCCCTTCCATGTCACCATTTCGACAACACCCATTGATCACAGCACTAACAGTGAACTCATCCGGTACGAGGCATTTTACTTCCAAATCAAGGAGAAGCTTCAAGCCTTCCTCCAATTGACCTGTTCTGCAATACCCATTTATTAACGAGTTATAAACACGTGTATTTGGCTTTAATCCCTTGAGGATCATCCTCTCAAACAACCTCCTCGCATCCACCAAATACCCTTCTTTCGTTAAAGCGTCAATAAGAGTAGCATATGTGATTTCGGAGGGTCCCACTTCAATTTTCTCTAAGGAATCGAATAGCCTGAATGCTTCAACAAAACAACCTTGTTGGCACAACCCATTTATAACCGAATTGTAAGTGACGACACTAAGTTTAATTCCCTTCTTTTTAGCAAAGGAACAGAGATCTAACGCCTTATCAATGTATCCTCCTTTGCAAAGGCTATCCACCATGATCGTGTAATCAACGACATCCAAATGGGGTAGTTTGTTATCCGCTCCCATGATAAGTTTATAAGCATCCAAACACCTACCATTCTTTGTTAGGTAACGTATGAAAATCTTGCTCACCCTGGGTTCAACAAATCCATAATTCTTCACAAAAGTATTCAGAATGGGCTGAATCAACGGCATTTTGCCATCACGAATAAGCACTGACAAGATTGAATAATAAGACCTGCTGCTCAAAACTAACTCTTTCCTCCATATCAACATATACATCTCACAAGCAGCATCAGAAAAACCCAACTTGCACAAGTAACAAATAGCATGATTACAAAATATATCAAAGATTTCAGGCCCCGCAGTTTCGATTCTGCAAACAAAATCGATAACCCCTTCAACTCCTTTTTCTGTGGAAATCGCCTTGAGCAACATCGTACGCATGCCTTTATCAAGAGCTAAACCTCTCTCGTTGAGTTCCATAAATACCTCGATAGCCATATTAACCATTCCGTTCTTGCAGAGTCCACACAAGATACAATTGTAACATTCAACCGAAGAAATCAATGTTCTTCGAAACTCGTCAAATATCTCAAGTGCCTCGTCAATTCTACTCGATTTACAATATCCGTCAATCATAGTACAATAAGTAAACGAATTTGCAGCCAAGTCCATTTCTGGCATTCCCTTATAAATTGCAAGAGCATCCTCAAACAGCCCCACCATAAATAATGCTTTGATTAGTGTGTTACACATAACAACATCCATGCAAACTCCACTTTCTTCAAGTTTTCTCTTTGTTTCCAACATTCCAACGGAATTCTCTTCTTCAATGTACCCATGTAACAACGTACTATAAGTAAAATTATCTCCAAGTGTGCCTTTTGAGACCTCATCCGCCTCAGATGTCCTCCCAACTTTGCATAAACCATTAATCACCGTGTTATACATAACCACACTTGGACGAATACCCTTCTTGGCCATTTCATCAAGAAGATTAAAAGCACGATCGAAATCACCACTCCGACAAACCCCATCAATTAAAATCGCGTTCGTAAACTCGTCTGCTTTAATCCCTAAATCTTCAACCACCTTTAGCACCATAAAAGCCTCATCCAATTTCCCTTTCTTGCAAAATCCCAAAATGATTGCAGTATACGTAACCAAATTCGGTTTTAATCCATCCCTTTTCATATTTTTCAAAAACCCTACCGCCTTCTCAACATTTCCGTCCTTAGAAAACCCATCTATGAGTATAGTATAGCTAATAGTATCCAACTCAATTTTTCTCTCCACCATCTCCCTATGCTTTCGAAATGCCTCTCCAACATTTCCTTCACCAAAACACTCATTAATCCAACAACTATAAAACACAACATCTAAACCCAACCCATCATTTTCTATCCTAAAAACCAAATCTTTAACCTCCTCAAATTTACCCAACCTACAATAAGCACTCAAAAGAGCAGTATAAGTCACAACATTAGGCCTTACAGCAGCAGTCTTTGTAGCATTTTCATAAAACCCAACTGCAAGCTCAGGTTTCCCAATCTTAACAAACCCACAAATAACTTTACTACAAACATAATTATCAAAAGGGTACCCAATTTTCTCATCACTCATCATCTCCAACACCTCAATTGCTCTACCCATATTCCCCAAACAGCTAAAACCATGAATCAATGAACAAAAAGTAAAAGAAGAAGGCAATACACCATCAAGCCTCAAGAAATCCCTCAATATTACAAAACCCTTTTCTGGGTCCTTCTCAAAATTACAAATTTCTTGTATTAAAGAGTCCAAGATTTTATTTTTATGAGAAACTGAAGATTTTACCATGTGGGTCTTCATAAAAAGCATTGCTTCTTCAAAGTTGTGGTTATTTATGAGAGCCCTTGTGAAGATAGAGTGTGTGTGGGAGTTACCCTTTAATTGATTTGAGTTCATTTGGGAGAAAAGGTGGATTGTAGATTTAAATTTGTGATTTTGAAAGAGAAAGATGAGGAATTGGTTGAAGTGTTTGATAGTTGGAGTGAAACCACTTTTTAGGAGGGTGAGGAGAGAGAGAGTTTTGGAAGAAGAAGAAGAAGAAGAAGAAGAAGAAGAAGAAGAGAGAGTGTAGAATGATCGTTTGGTGTTTGAGAGCTTAGAGAGAACCATCTGTTTCTAAGTTTTTGAATTTGGGGGATGGTGTTGTTTGTAGTTGTTACTATTACGTGTCTTTTTCTTTAGGAGTTTTAAATTAACAAAATGCACTTTTAGTATGTATTCATGTTTAAAGCACCACAATTTTGTATCATACTTTTTATTTTATTTTATAAAATAAAAGTCAAACTCAGATTTAAAAACTTCATATTTAATCCCTAATAAAAATAATCTGAAATTTAATTATAACTTATAGAAATTATCCTAACTCCATCACCACCCTTTAACTCAAATCCTAACGGTAATGCACAACCACCACCACCCCACCACCAGGGTGACCTACACCACCACCACCACCATGAAAATCGTCAATAACCCCTATCTATTTCTCTCAAAACAACAAACCACCACCACAAAAATCGTCGCCACGCACTATGAAATTTGTTGTTTTTTAAACAACTAATATCATAAACAACTTTTAATAGGATTTTCGACCTAGGACGAACCCAAAATGAAATTAAAATCCCAAAACTAAACTCGAAATCGTAAAAAAATGTCAAAAATCTCCGCTCGAGTCATTCGGTGATAGATTGCCAAAAACGATGACAAAATTTGGTGATATATTGCCGAAGGTGCAATAAAACCTTTGAAGATTCATCATTGAATGTGCAATACAACCTTTAGTAAATCATCACCGAATATGCATTTGGTGATAAATTACCCAAGATTGTATTACACATTCAATGATGAATCGTTGAATTTTGGTCATTGTTTTCGACAGTCTATCACTGAATGATCGGGGAGGAGAATTTTGACATTTTATTTTATGATTTCAAGTTTTTGTATGGGGATTTAATTTATTTTGCATTCATTTTAGGTCGAAAATCTTATTAAATGTTATTTATGATCTTAGTTGTTTAAAAAGTCACAAATTTCGTAGGGGGTGGTGGTGGTTTTTGTGGTGGTGTTCGTGGTTTATTATTTTGAGAGAATTATAGGGGTTAATGGCAATTTACGTGCTGGTGGAGTTCATGAGGAGATGATGCGGTGATGGTGGAGGTGGTGATAATTTTGAGTTAAGGTTGAGGTTTATGATAAATTAGAGAGAGAAAAATATGTTTAGTGAAAAAAATGAATGTTTAGTGAAAAAAACAACATATATATCCTTTTTTTCGTGTGGGTGCCTAAGTTTTGGTGGTAGGAATAACTTTAACAAACTTAGTGGTATTTTTAAAAAGTGGCAGCGGAGAAAAAATTTAGGATAGCATGACCCCCCTTACAAAAATATGGCACTTCAGAACCTATTTACAAAAAGATTGCACTCAAATTATTCACATTTGAGAGGTGATAATTTACACTTGAATCCGCACCTATGAGAATTCATTTTGATTTAGCGGGATATTAATTCTTAATTCACTAAATAAATTTACAACTCCCAAGAGTGTATTTAATCAACATTGAATCTCCACCTCACAATTGCGATTTCAAATGGTGTTAGATTTGTATTTGTTTTACTCGATTAAAGGTCAAGAAGCATATGTACAAGAGGAAAAAATTATATCACATCATCTCTCTCTCTCTCTCTCTCTCTCAGCCAGCTAATCTACAAGCCCACACCATTTATACATATTTCTTTATATCTCCTCGACCCAATATTATCCCCTAGCGTCTTCCTTTCTCTGTAATATTTTCCATCCTTTATTTTTTGTTTTTATTTTTCCTATCAAGCTCTTATGGTCTCTGATTAATATGAACAGAGCCCCAAAATAATTCTAAATTTGAAATCAAGAACTAACATTGTAAACCCACTAAGAAAAAAAATTATTTTTTGTGGGTTGTTGGGGAAGTTCAATGGATTTTGGTTTGTCGGAGATGGCAGTCCTTGTGCTGGATAACTTGTACAGGTTAGTAACAATAAGAGAATTCTGGAAAACTGTTGGTTTAGAATTTTTAGAGGGGGAGGTTGTACACATTTATAACTCATTTTAGTCTATGCGTGGTTTTTGGACTAATTTAATGATTTCCCCTACCCTATTTCATTTTGGAAGAACTAAATTTAATCTATATGAGATTCGAAACATGACATTTAAAAAAGTATATGTCAATAAGATCTAGTCAAATTAATTAATTCCTTAATTAATTAACATACACTGTTACAATCAAATCACTTTTAATTAAATCAAGTTTTAATTTTACCAGATAAAATTAATTAGGTCAATTTTTATGTGGGCGATTCAGAAATAAATGCGGAAGCTAAAGCAATCACACATAATGCCCAAGGATTTAAAGTGAAAACTCTCGCGATAAAAATCACTATCGCCCCAACCCAATAAGTCCACTAAAACTATAAATAATGTTTACGAGACTTATAAAGAAACATGCACGTCGTATATATATTAAAATGATAATCGCCACGAAGTCACTCCGTTGATTTATGATCTCTAATGCCTTTGTACGTATTATCCATAGTTGTTCCATGCTAGACTGAACTTGCACATACCTCAAACCTCATTATCCATTGATCTATTTGATTAATGACAATCTGCCCACACATATGCTAAGTGTTAACCACCAACATGATTTCTCGTGCTTAAATTTTTTCTGATGAAGAAGACTAAAAGGGATTGTAAACTAAAAGTTTACATTCAAAGCATGAAATTGACGAGATCTTAATCTCTCAAAACCTATTAGAGTTTTGTAAAAATTAGGCTACGTACTTTGAAAGACACCTCTGCATTATTATTTATACTTTGGAGCATAAGATACCAATTAAAATATGTTTTCGAAGAAACTTACTCCTCATTCGAACCAGGTAACCCTTATTCAAATGAGGTATTTTGCATGAGGGGTTCTTATACGATATTGCATCTTACGAGGGGTTATGTTTACCAAATATGGTTCTCGTACGAAGTAATATTTTGGATGAGGGGTCTCTCATTTGAGCGAGAGATTAAAAAAATCCCCTTATAAAATTTTAGCAAAATAAAAGGAGTCATTTCCTCACTTTTTAAAAAGGGTTTTTTTCGTGTTAATGCTTACTAAAAATAAACTCAAGGAAGTTACAAAAATCTCAAATTCTTACCAAAACCCGTGATAGTCTGTAAATGTGAATATTTCTGGTCCAGTATCTATTTATCTTAGTGCTTTGTCTTAGCCGTTAATGCTTTGAAATTACAACTCGAAAGACTCTAAAAGGTACACTTTGACATTTGTTCTGGAATAGAAACAAAACCAATATATAAGGCATCCTTATAAATCTCTTCATTTGACTATTTCAGAACAAAAAAAAATGGAAAAGATCCAAAAAATTGCGTGATAGAAAACCTATACATCAATCTATCCATCCCCTATCCCCGTAAGACAGGCTCGAGACTTTGTACAACTTTCGACCAAAAGGTATCATGAGATTTGTAGGTCCTTCACACACAGACATATACCTTGTGACATACAAAGGATACAAGAGAGTAATAACTAAACGAGAATTTTAAATATGCAATGGATGCACTAAACTACTCCCCTTTATATATACACCGCCTGAATCCAAAATTTCTCCCATTTTTTGTCTCGAATAGTTGAAGGAAAGAATCTAGGAACATATATAAAAAATTAATAAAACCCAAGACATCCAAAAACGATACATGAAAGCACGAGCTTAAATGAGATAATTGACATATAAAACAAAATACGGACAACATAAACATATATAAAATAACTCCAAAACTATCCATGTCTCAAAATGACCAGAACAAACAAATCAAAATCAAACACGAGTGAATTACTTAATGTAAGATAACATTAAATCTATAAAATCCCTTATAAGCTATCTTAAGGGAATATGAGCGAACTCAAAATTCAAAAAAGTTACATAGACCCCACTTATATTATGCATGTACCCTTTGATACAAATCATAATGAAAATAATTTATAAATAAATTCTACTAAAAAAGTTGAGTTTTACAAAGGTTCATGTCCATAAACACCTAACATTAATCGTTTGTGTTGACAATTCAATAAGGCTAAAAAGAAATCACATATAAACCTATGGATCTTCGACTTATATCTCCCTCAAAATTTTACTATTTTTTATTTGACATAATTTCCATGAGATAGGTCCTTGCATAAATTTTTAGTTATTTTATTTTCTCATGAGCACAATGATATGAGTCTTTTGTCAATAGTAGTTAGCACCCTTTTTAGGTAGCGCTTTCTAATGCTTCTCTCATAATTTTTATAATATACTCACAAATAATGTTTTATACATGGACATTTAAAATATCTAGAGAAGAAAATATCACTCGATTGAGTGAAAATAAGTGCAAGTAAATTTTTCAGATCAAAATCGAAAATACACCCTAGTCAACTCATGTATATGTGTGTGAACTATAATAACGACCACAACATAACCAACATGGATCGTTATTGAAGAACTTCATATGAATTATTTAGCAAAACATACATAGGTTTACACTATCTTCTTAAGAATCTAATCCAATGATATGGAACTAGACAACATGGTGTGTTCCACAAACTATCAATCATCTCAACACTAGTTATCTACAAAAATTAGCGACTTTCTATTTTTGTAATTATTTTACAAAAAAAATCAAAACTTAAAATATTTTTTGGTCTTTCTTAATTGAATTAAAAGAAAACAAAATATTTTTGTATTTTTCATTTATAAAACCAAAACAAGAAAATCGGAAGATTTAACCAACAAAAAAAAATCTTTTTGTGCTTTTGTTATATTTCAAAATCAAACCTAAAAAAAACAATACTACAAATGGCACATAACTAGGTAAGGTGTTAAAAGATGCATTAATAAAACAAGATACTCTTATATTAGATAAATGCTCTGAACTTAGTCAATTGTGCAAACCCCTATGGAATTCCTAAGGTCCTCATACGTAGTGGAATTAAGAGGTTTAGTGAGTATGTATGCAATATAAGACTCGGTGGCGGATGTAACTCCATGATGCAAAACTCGCCTTAACAAGATCAGAGATAAAGTGATTGGGAATGTTTATTTGTTTTGTCCTAGAGTGATGAATGGAATTACAGAAAATTTTAATGGCCATCGTGTTATTTCAATATATAGTCATTGTACCATGATTTACCCCATAATATTGAAGCACCTTATTTATGGAGAAAAGTTGAGTATAAAACTCTTGATCACAATATACTCGACCTCTATAGTCAATAAAGAAATTAAACTTTTATTCTTGCTATGATAAGAAACAAGCTCACTCCCTAAATAAATAAAAACCACCTAAGGAGCTCTTTCGAGTGTTAATATCTTCAACCCATTCTGCATCGAAATATGCATATAATGAGGTGTTGGTATCAAAGGAATACCAAATTCCACGATTCAAAGTCCCACTCACATAGTTAATAATACGTTTCACCACTAACAAATGTGACTCCTTGGAACAAGCTTGTAACATCTCACAAACACCTACACTAATGGAAATGTCAGGACGAATCGCGATAAGATACAACAAACTACCTATCATACTATGGTAAGGTGTTTGATCTACACCCTTGCCCTAGATGTCTTTGTTAATATTATTAGTAACTGTGAGGGAATTAATTTGAATACACATGTGAGAGGGGAACATACCTATTGATCCAATCAAGATCTCATCTATGAATATAAAGACTTTTGGACCTAATCGACCGTGAAAATCATAGAGCGAGATACAGTTGATCAAGTTGGGATAACTACAACATCTATTGATCCATACATGGATCTAATATCTATTTTATTACAAATATAACCTTAACCCCTAGGGGAAAGGGGAATGTAATTATAATCATTTGAACCATACTAATAGAAAAGATAGAATCTCTCGTGGACGTAGGCACATTGTCTAACCACATAAATATTATTCTTGTGTGATTGTTCATGGTTTATTTATTGTGTTCAACTAAAACTATGTTGAATTATAACTATTAGGATTTTACCACCTACAATTGGCATCGTCTGTGGGAAACGAGTTTTCAATTTCAACCATACCAACTAAAAAACAATCATGTCTCATTCAGACAGTGAGCATTCATCGTCTCACGATGTTCAACAAGACAACTAGAACGGGCGCGTAACTCCTAAGATCGAGTTTGCAATCCATCATGATAGGATTCGTAATACCCTATCTCTCACTATCGTCCATGCGAGGAGAAGAAGGTAGAAATAAATGAGCCACCATGATCGAACCAGATATCGTAACTCGTAGATGCTTACGAGCAGCATCTTCGCCAATAGGAGCCAGTCACACACCACCTGTAGGAAGATAATTCCTGCCTCCAACGTCATTTGGAGGGGATGGAACAAGATCTCTAGGGGGACAAATGCAAGCGTCATGAAATCATCCACACCCCTAGTACTCAGGTGAGTAATACTTGTAGCTGAGGAAGGAGTTCGTAGTGTGATCAAGATCATTCCTACTAGAGGAGATCATCAGACATAAGAGTTCTCCATATTAGTTATGTGGAAAATAAGATTTTTGTAACTTCATATAGAGGAAAATGGTGACCATCCTGCTCACAGAGGGGCCAATCCATTAAGGAACTAGACATAGGGGACTTCACCTTCCAAATAAAGTCTCTATTTAGCCAATCAATCAAGGAATTTGAATCTCCCAAAAATTTCACCTCCACGAATTTAAAATATACGATGGAAAGACAGACCCCACTGATCATGTCTGCCAATATCACCAAGCTATGTCGCTTTGGAACAACAACGAGGCCCTCATGTGCTAAACTTTTTTTACCAGTTTGGGGGATGTAACACAAAAGTGGTTTAAAAAGCTATCACAACGGTCCATCTCCAACTTTAAACAACTTTCAGAGGCCTTCACAACGAGATTAATAACCAATAGCACCCATGAAAAGAGGATGGACTCCTTCCTCATGTTAAAATAAAAGCCCCAAAAAATTTTGCGTGAGTATTCTCAGTGATATTAGTAGATCTAAAATGAGGTTGAAGACTACTCTGAGAAAGTGGCAGTAGCCTCATTTAAGATTGTGTTACCTAACACTTCCATGTTATATCAATCCCTTACCAAGAAGGGCGATACCACTATCGATAACCCGATGTCTCAGATTGAGAAATAGGCCAAAGTAGAAGACATAGTATTCGGCACACATCAGGACAATAACTGACCAAACATAAGAAAAAACATAGATAAGGAGATTACTCCGAAGAAGGGGCAAAAAGAATAACGATGGACCTAAGGGCGAGGAAAAGTCAAACCTAGCAAGGCTAATTGTGCCATCAACACTCTTTTTAAATAAACAATATACAAGATCTTAAACAAGATAAAAAAAGATCAAAGATCGACAGTATTTTAAGTGGCTGGGGAAAATTACAGGAGACCCATAAAAAAGTATCACACCCATAAGATACTCCTACCATAAGAATCATGGGACAAGATAGATAATTGTAAAGTGCTTGAGTCAAATTTGTAGGAGCTGGCCCAGCCGAACACCTAGATAATTACGTTGAGAAAAAGAATGGCAAAGGTCCTGTTGAGCATGACCAAAATTCAGATAATGTTTTGGAAGATGGCGAGATAGGACATGAGTTCATAGTCATCCATGAAGCTTCAAACCCTAACCATATTAAAGGAAATATTATGAGAATATAATTAAAGAAGGTCATTGTTGTAGTGGAGCCCTTCTAGATTGATTTGGACAATACCACTATTAGAAAACGTCATCGCCCAGAGGAAATAGACTATGCTAAACACATTGTCTTCACTGAAGAGGACCTAGTTGAATTCAAAACTCCACATCATGGTGTTCTAGTATTCACACTCGGGATTACTAACTGGGATATGGATAAGCTATTGGTGGACCAGTGAAGCTCTTCAAAAGTGATGTACCTCAAGTTGTTCATCCACCTTAACGTATAAATGGAAGATCTTAAGGAAAATACCATCCTCTTGGTCGGATTCTACGAAATAATGATAATGTCATTGGGAAAGGTTGTACTTCTAGTGGGATATGGGAGTATTTAAAAAATAATTGAATTCCTAATCGTAGACATTGAATCACTATACAATGTAATTGTATGATGAAGATGGCTCCATGCGATTAATGCAGTTCCATCTACCTATCATCAAAAGCTTAAATGCTTTAACAATCAGGGGTAATAGAGATACGTGGAAATCAAGATTTTTCTTGACAATTCTTTATCGCAACTATCATACCTAAATAAGAGAAGAAAGAAGAAAAGGTGTAGAACACAGAGGGGTTTACCCCCTCTATAAAAATATAAGAGATCGGGGTAGAAGAAACAATGGTGGACCCCATAAATAGAGTTATGGAACCATTGTAAGAATTTGTGTTCGATGACTCTTACCCATATAAGAAATTTATGATTGGTAGTTCACCCGCTAATCACAAAAAGGAAGAACTAGTGCCTTTTCTAAAAAAGAACCAGGATGTTCGCCTGATAACTATATACCATGCCTCCAAAAGTAATATGTCAGAAACTTCATGTGTATTTCCACCGATCACATAGAAAGCACGACAAATAGTCCCCCAAAGTCAAAGACAGTGGAAGAAGAAGTTGGGAAACTTCTAAAGGTAAGGTCCATCAAAAACTTTAAATCCCCTAAGTAGATCTCAAACCCAGTCATGGTAAAAAAGAATAATGGGAAATGGAGAGTCTACAAAGATTTCACTGATCTGAATAAAGCAGGCCCTAAGGATAACTTTCCCCTACCAAAGATCGACCAGTTGGTGAATGCCATAACTAGCCATGAACGAATGAGTTTTTTAGACACTTATTTTTTCTATCATCAAATTCATCTATTTGGGCTCGACTAGGAAAAGATGTATTTCATCACTACACTTGGCATTTACTATTACACAATCATGTTATTCGAACTCAAGAACAAAGGGGCGACCTACCAATGGCCAGTCACTAAGATATTCAAACATCAATTGTGTGACACTATGGAGGTTTATATAGACGATATTATTATAAAAAGCAAATAAAAGGGCAACCACCTTTCAGATTTAGTGAAGATGTTTTAGGTCCTCCAGTATTATAAAATGAAGCTTAATGCAACTAAATGCTCATATGGTGTTCATTCCAGTAAATTTTTGAGTTACCTAGTCAGACAAAGAGGTATCAAGGAAAAACCCAACAGATCGAAGCTACAAGGATTGCTAAATCACCCAAGACTATCAGAGACATTCGAAAGATGACTAGAATTCTTGCGACACTCAATCACTTCATCTCCAAGTCTTTTGAAAGATGCCAATCTTTTTTTTTAACTTCTATTAAAAGATAAGAAAGAAGTTTGGAATAACGAGTGCTCAAAGGCACTTGAAGAAATCAAACGATATCTCTATCGACCTCCCTTTCTTAGAGTCCTAAAACTAGGGATCCAATCTACTTTTATTTCTCTATATCAGACCATGAGGTCAGTTCAGTATTGGTGTGTGAGAAAAAAGGACATTAAGTCCTAATTTACTAGATCAGTAAGATATTATTAGATGCTGAGATGTGGCACCTCCCGCCAGAGTTGGTGGTGTCTCAACTTGTGATAGCCTTACACAAATTAACACACTCCTTTGGGATACACTCTATCAAAATTATAACCTCCTTTCCATTAAAGGTTATCCTCAATGGATGGATGTCCAAGTGGTTGGTGGAACTGGGTAGGTTTGATACCATTATCAACCCAAAACTACACTAAAATGACAAATTTGGGTAAATTTCATTGTTGAGTTCATCAAAGAGCACAAACCTAAGGAAAATAAGTCTACTGATAAAATAAATAGAGAAAAACTTAAACACTATGATAGGTGGACTCTTTTTATGGATGAAGTGTCCAATACTAAGGAAGATGGAGTGTGGATAGTACTAGTCACCCCAGAACAAACCATCCTCGAACAGGCGATATGAGTTGGCTTTCAAGCATAAAAAATGAAGTGGAATATGAGGATATCATTGAAGGATTGTGAAAAGCTCTATCTTTTGATGCTAGTCACCATTATATATTTTGACTCAGGGTTGGTATCTAACCAAATGTCAATAGACTATAATGCCAAAGATGCGCACATCAGTTTATCTTGAAAAAGCTCCGGAGTTGGTCTCCCTATTAAAAAATGTAAAGATCCATTAATTTCCTAGGGGAAATAACAACCACGCAGGTACCTTAGCTACTCCGGCTTCATTAGTCAAATATGACCTCAAGAGGGTGATATAAGTGGAATATTTGGTGCAGTCGAACATCCTCAGGAAACAAGGCACCAACCAAATGCTCATCATTCAAAAAGCTCTTAGTTGGATGGACCTAATAATTAAGTACTTAGAGGAAGATGAGTTGCCACATATTATAGGGAGGTTAAACACTTCCCACTCCTATTTATCTCCCAAAGGAAATTTGTATATGACGTCTTTTACCAGGACATATTTACAATGTGCGAATCCCAACGATGTCGACCAATTCCTATATGAGTTGCACGAAGGAATTTGCAGAAGTCATGATAAAGGGAGGTCTCTAGTGTTCATGGTAATAAATGAGCGATATTGATTGCCTTATATGCAAAAAGATGTCGTATCCTATGTGAAAAAACACGAGAAATATCAGTTATTCTCACTATTACTTCATCATCCAGCCGGCGACCTCAAATCTTTGAGCAACCCATGGCCCTTCTCTCACCGGGGGTCAAACATTATGGGTCCACTACCCATCCCATGGAACCTAGGAACATGAAATATCTTTTGGTCGGCACGAATTATTTCACCAAGTGGATTAAAGAAGAACCTTTGTCAAACATAAGAGATGTCGATATGATCAGGTTTATTTGAGGAACATTGTAACTCATATTGGTGTACCAAGAGTGATCATCATCGACAATAGAATTCAATTTGAGAGCGACCCTTTTCTAAAATTTTTAAAATATTCACATCATCAGGCATTATTATAGTTCGGGGCTTACCCTAAGAGCAATGATAAAGCTAAAGATTCTAATAAAATGATCCTCCATGGAATGGATAAAAGGTTGGAGAAGGCAAGAGGTGCATGGGTGGAAAATTTTTCCCTCATCCTCTAGGCATAACTAATAACCCCAAGAAGGTCGATCGGGGAAACACCTTTCACCTTAGCCTATGGAATGGACTCCATAATATCGCTAGAGTCCAAACTACTGACCATAAGAACGAGCATAGCGGATCAAAACCTGAACAACGTTATCATCAACACATAACTTGACATAGTAGATGAAATGAGGGAACAAGTCCTTATAATATTGACAACATACTGACAGAAGTTGGCAAGGCACCAAAAGCACGTGCAAGGGCTACATGGATGTATTTGTATCTTAGGCCAAACACAAAAATTCACTTTTTTACCAAATTTTATTATATTTAAAATTTAAGTGAAACATGAAAATATGTGATGCCAAATTCTAAACCAAATAGCAAGAAGAAGAAATAGAGGAAAAATCCCTTTAGGGCAAAACCTTTAATGCAACACTATTTAAGAAAATACAGACACTTAACGACTTATAGACTACTTAGAGATCCACTAAATGTTATGCAATAGAGTCTTCAAATCTGCAATATAAAATAATATAGTCTAGCACTGCCCATGGTAAGTAGCTCTTGTCTCGGTATCCACCGATCAATCTCAGGAATCGCAATTCATTTCTTCTTCAGCCGTAGAGCCTAGACTCTAAAAATCAATAGTAGAGAAAATCTCTATAAGGGTTTTAGGACTTTTTTTGTGTTCTTTTTTATTTGAAAAAGTGATCTTCAAAGATCCAAGGGGGTTGGATGAATAATTGTTAAAGTTTTATCACAAAAAGAAATCTAAAAAGGCTTATTGAAAAGTCTAATCACACATCTCTATTTATAAGAAAAGTTGTTGCTAAGAGATAGGGATTAAAGATTAGAAAAGATTTGTTTTAAAAAACAAAAACATGCATACTCATTAGAACGATCTGCCATCTCGTTCGAATGATATACCTAATCTAGTTTGAACGGTTACCAATAAAACTTCAAATGATATTCTAGAGCAGATCCAAAAGGCAAAGTTATAGATCTCATTTGAACGTGGTAGCCTCGTTCTAATGACACTACACAACTCGTTCAAATGACATGTCAATCTCGTTCTAACAAGTTAGTGAGTTTTTCAAAAAAATCTTTAAAAATATTTTGAATTTTTTTAAGTGTAAACTCTTTTAAAATAACCCCTGGAAATTTAAAGATTTACCAAACCACTTCACAACTCTTCTCGGATAAAGTTGTGATGAACGATGTTCAATCTAATGTCATCAACATTTATTTTCTTCGAAGACTTGAGAATGGTCATGAAATGCAGTGGCGTGTAACAGGATAAGCCAAATAAAAATAAATTGAGAAATTATAAATTTTTCTCTTATAGATCTCCCTCTTTGGCTATTCCAGTTCAAAACACAAACCCAAGCCAAATTGACCCCTAAGACTAATACAACTAATTCCATACTAAATCGAGAAATAAAAACACATGAATGTATTAGTCTTCAACTAAAAGTCTTCATCTTGTTTGGTCCATGAAATCAAATTCAAGGTGGAAATGACCTATATACATGAGATAAAAGAAATATCGGGATGCGTACGAGTTTAAAAATAAATAAACTCCCCCTCAATTTGTTCTCCCCCCTTTTTGTTTGTAATTAACAAAGAGTAAGAAACTAAGCATGAATATTAGCATCACATCAATCCATATGAAATAACATCACAAAAATAATCAATTAAGCATATGCGATGGAATTTATAAAAGCATACGAATTATTTTTGAAAATTTTTAAATTTAAAAAACAACTATATGTATAAAAAAATACATATAGGTACCCATACATCACACCATGGAATATGGTGAAAATATTCGAATCATGAAAGAGAAATATAATTGTGTGAACATTTTCCATGGGCAAAATCAACATAGGCATTCATAACAAATGTGCATGAAGTCAACGAGATATTTCTTAAGAAATAACTCAATTTCAACCTTAGGTGTAATGATGAACTTAAATGAAATTGAATTGACTTATGCAACATGCCATGTATTTAAATGCTTCTCAAATCAATAACGACAAACTATTTAATGCTTTTTAATATAGTTTATTATGCAAATCCATTGATCTTATACTTTATAACACCCTCAAAATCTTACATATTTAAGAATTCACTTTTAATAATTTTGATGATATTATAATGCTCATATGTAGCGAAGCATCAATCAATTAAAATTGCCTTGGCGCTTCTGTTTTTGTGTGCCGTTAATCTTTTAGTATCTTTTTACAAATGGTGGATTTTAACGCAAAGAGAACTTTAATCTAGCATAGCCCCTTTCCATTGGATAACATATAACAATTTTTTCGAGAAATAAAATTCGGGCAATGGTATTTGATTCGCTATTAATTGCTATTGAGATGAGAACACCGTATTTGACACATGATAAGCAAGTAAAATGTTCAAAAATACCTACATTTGTGCAATAAATGTGATAGAAAGTTTATTATGAAGAAAGTAATCATCAATGAATAATGAAATGCTAGCCACACATTATTAAGTACGCTAAAAAAATGAAACCCTGCCTCAAAACACTATAAAAAAGTCACATGAATGGATAGAATGTAATGATGATCCGAACATCTTAAATGCACATCCATATATGGTGAAAAATGAAAATACAAAAACGTTTTTATCTTTTTCAAAAAATTTATCAAAAATATAATCTTTTTGGAATTTTTCAAACTTTTTCTCAAAAATCGAAAATCTTTTTGGATTTTTTAAGAATTTTCCAAAATAAAAGCATGTATATATAAATACATAGAAATAAAATTGAGAAATAGAGATAAAATATATGAACATTATAATCACCCTATACTAGATAAAGTGCCCAAACTCAATCATTAGTTTGGAAGGTGTTCTCAACAGGAATATACATTCATTGAAATTTGTCCATTAAACTTTGCGAAGTTTTTACCAAAACTCTTAAAATTTCTACGATTGTGTATGGGAGCATGATTTGTCACACGAGTGGGAGTGCGTGCGAGAACATATGTTTGAACTTGTGTGAGCATCTCGGGGAACACGCATATGAGAAAATCTGCCTAGCTTAAAACAAAACTCCCTAAGGCGACCTTTTTGTTTGCAATAGGAAAAAACATAAATAGAATTGGGTCTACCTTGATCAAAATGCCTAGGACGTGCTTTCCTTGGTGGGTTATGTCTCCTTAGTGGGTTAGGTCGAGGCCCATGAGGATCCATTACAAACTCGGGAATCGGCTTGGGTGCGGCATTGGAAGTGGATGCACCGTCATAATCTATTCCTTGCCTTAAATTAAAAACCTAACACAGGACCAAGTAATATCTTTCCAATCTTCTTAGATATGTACTCTATACTGAACCTGACCTCCCGAGCATATTTGAGATCTTTCTCGATTTAGAAAACACGGGCTTCAAGTTTCTCACGAGTCTCCAAAGAAGCTTAAAGAACTCTCGTAAGACTAGACACAGTGTTGGTCAAATCGGTCTTCTCTCCACCAACCACAATCAATTACTTACACAAAGAAAATTTTATTTTCTTAAGTTGACTCATTGACACCTCACGCTCTCTCAAAACTTTCACCTCATTCTTTAAATCAAACAAGCTAAGAGTCAAACTTTTATTTTGCCTTTTGGTTCTCAAGGACTCTTTGTAAAGTTCATCATAGGCACGTTGAAGTCCACCTTCTCCATCACTTAAATTCTCCTCATCACTCTCACTTTCTCCATAATAATTCAACAAAGAGTCGAGGCTATCACATTTAGAAATGTCCTCATTGGTGTGGGATGAACTAGAAGTACTAATGTGACAGGCCATGAATGCAAGACACGATTCTTATGGTGATTTATCTCTGAAATGCACAGACTCGATGTCACTATCGTTAAGAGTGGCTTTGTATGCCGCTTTGTCTTTCCCTTGTCTCTTTAGCCTAGTGGTACACTCATATGCTATGTGTCATTTCCCCTCATATTCAAAACATCTCACTTGATAATCCTCATAAACATTGTTGCCCTCATTGACATTTTTAATTTTCTTAAAACTCTTATTTTATTTGGAAGAATTTTCTTTATTAAAATTTGAGAAATTTTTCGCAAACAAGTCCAGATCATTAAGATCAAAATCAAACTCAAAGTCGGAGTCGAAAACCTTTTCCTTTTTTTCTTTTTAGACTGTGCTTTCAAGGTAATCCCTATTTCCTTTTACTTTTTAGTTTTAGGGAACTTATCGATTTCATAAGTTTTAAGGTGTCCTATGAGTTCTTCTAACCTAAGTGTATCTAAAATTCCCAATGAATTAAGGATCGTGACTTTAGGGATAAAATGGGACGGCAGGGATCTCAAAATCTTTTTCACGAATTTCATCTCAGGAATTCTCTCACCCAAATAAAAACTAGAATTGACCATATCAGATAATCTATCATAAAATTCATCAAAAGTCTCATATTCTAGCATGGTAACAGTCTCAATTTGAGTGGTGAGATTTTATAGCTTAGAAGCTTTCGCAACGCTGGTACCCTCGTAAGTGAGATGGTGAGTATCCCACACTTCCTTAGACGTGGTGCACGTCATGATGCAGTGGAACTTGTCAGGGGTGACGACTCTAGAAATTGCACTTAAGCCGCGAGAGTTAAAATTATTCCATTCAAACTCATCCTCTGTCTAAAAAGTGACAGGTTTAAAACTTTCGACACACTGATACCAATTTGAGAAAGCACTTGCAGGGGCTACATGGATTTACTTGTATCTTAGGCCAAACATCCAAATTCACCTTTTTACCAAAATTTATCTTATTTAAAATTTAACTGAAACATGCAAATATGTGAAGCCAAATTCCAAACCAAACAAGAAGTAGAAATATAGGAAAAAATCGTTTGGGGCAAAACCTTTAATTCGGCACTATTTAAGAAAAGGCAAACACTTGATGACTTACAAACTACTTAGAAATTCACTAAGTATAACGCGATAGAGTCTTTAAATCTTCAATAGAAAATGGTAAAGTCTAACATCGCCCATAAAAGTAGCTCTTTCCTCGGTATCCACCGATCAGCCTCAAGAATCGCAATTCCTTTCTTCTTCAGCTATAGATCCTCGACTTCATAAATCAGCAGTAGAGAAAATATCTAAAGGGGTTTTAGAACTTTGATTGTGTTCTTGATTTGAAAAAGTGATCTTCAAAGATCCAAGGGGTTTGGATGAAAAATTAATAAAGTTTGATCGTAAAAAGAACTCTAAAAAGTCTAATTATGTATCTCTATTTATTGGGAAAGTTGTTGTAAAGAAAAAGGGATTAAATATTAGAAAAAAATTGTTTTGAAAAATAAAAACACGTGTACTCGTTCAAACAAACTACCACCTCATTCGAATGATGTACCAAATCTCGTTCAAATGGTTTCCAATAAAACCTTGAATGACATTCCAGAGCGTACCCAAAAGGTAAAGTTTTAGATTTCGTTCGAATGTGGTAACCTCATTCTAACGACCCTACGCAACTCGTTCGAACGGCATGTCAATCTCATTCTAACGAGTTAGCGAGTTTTCAAAATTCTTTGAAAACCATTTTAAGAACATTTTGAAAACTTTTAAATGAAAACTCTTTTAAAATAACCCTTGGAAATTTAAAGATCTACCAAACCACTTCATAACTCTTCTCGAGTAAAGTTGTGACAAATGATCTTTAATCTTTGTTAATGTCATCAATGTTTCTTCTCTTTGAAGACTTGAGAACGGTCATGCAGGTATAGTGAGGTGTCAAGGAATATGCCAAATAAAAATAAAATGAGCAATTATAAATTTTTCTCTTACAAAAGATTCAGATCGAAGACTATGTCGTAAGGAAGATCGTTGAAATTGCACGGAAGACGTCATACGAAAAACTAGAACCTAAATGGTAAAGGCCATTTAAAATCACAAGAGATAACCTCCAAAGGGCCTATCATTTGTAAATAATTGAGGTCAAGGAGATACCTCAAGCTTGGAATGAGCCCAACCTTAAAAAAAATGACTTTAAGCACCAACTTTCATTTTTAATGCAATTTTATTTTGCCATTAGCTCTCAACATTTGGTACTTGAATTTTTACCAATTTATTTTATACAAGTTAGAGTTGATTATTTAAAATAACAAGCTAATGTTAATACAAGTTACCATTATTACATCTGTCCGACCAGATTATAGTCTAGATGCCTTATTGGTTTGATCACACATAGTCATTATCTTAAGGTTACATATTTTATCATTATTGATGCGATAACGTAATGGATTGCCCCTGGCAATCCAAAGACCCACAGGAAAATCCTTAGGCACTAAATAACCCGACCATACTGGTCAGATAAAATCCTGAACGGGTAGATTGCCTAGAGAATAGGTTCATTCTTTCCAAGAATTGATGTTAAGCCTAAGGTAATGTGACGACACATCCTAAAAGGTAAAACCAAGGAACACATGCTAGGCATAATTGAGATGGGCGAATGCAAACATGAATTGAAAATAAACATAATTCATTTCATTAAAATGTTCATTAATTACAAAACTAATCAAAGTCAGTTGATTACAAAAACATAAAAAAAAAAAGAACAAAGGAAGATCACATCATCTTCATCAACCATTTGATGTCCCAGCTCTATATGATGGCCGATTAATATCCGGGTTGGGGAAACACTCATCTTTATTATCATGATTAACTAGGTAATCGTTTATCAGTTATATAAGAACCGCGTCAATTGGTATACAAGACTCTTCACTTCTAGTTGGAGGGAGCCTAATAAAAGGAAAGTCTACTCCATATTAGAAACATAGTTGAGAGTCCTAAGGAACCTTGAGGACCGTAAAAGCATTCAACAAGCCATACTTATAGTCTTCTTGTATGGCTTCATCCTAGTGGATTTGGGCATCCATAAATCCCTCATTATAGCCATTAGCCCATACTGTACGAGGTTTCTTTCTAAATTGGTATCTTAATTTCATGATTTTCTGGTACAACCCCTTTCTAATTTACTCGTTCTATTTGAAAAATTTCTCAGCCTTACCCAGCTCCTACCTTAGTGCGACATTCTCATTTTGAAGAAGGAATAAATATTTTTTAATTTTCTTCCAGCTCGACTTAGATACTCATGACCTTCTTTGTTTTGTTGTCAAAGTGACTTATTTCTCTGTGAAATGCGTAGAGATAATTGTAAAGTTCTTCCATAATCGATCCAAAGCCTCATCCCCAAGCACAAAGTCCAAGTCATCATTTTCTTGGGCCATTAGCATAAGGTCCATGCTATCATCAGACTACAAGAATAATGAAATCAATTTAACATATAAATCAGCTAGAATACAAAACATATACAACAAATTTATTAAGAAAATATGAGAAAGATATGATTGAAGTAAGAAGATTTTTCATTTCACTAAAAAATAATGGGGCAATCCCTTACAAAGATCACAAAAAAAGAAAAGGAAGACATGTAAAATTATAAAAAGATCCTAAACAAAACTAAACTAAAGGAGTCTTTTTAGGATCTTTAACAACCTTTAGTTGGTCGTCAACTTTGTCCTTCTCTTCTTGTTCCTTTAAGTTAAGAGGAGATCCAGGAGCATCCTCGATGAGAAGCTCAGAGTCAATAAGAACTCCAACCTTAACTAAGGCCTCATCTTAACCCTTCTTGAAGAAGGATTTTGGGATAAAGCCTAGTTACTTTTCAGCATTGGCAAAGGATTTATCCCAACATTTTTCAAAGGCATCACTGTTTTCCTCTAGTGCTGTAATAAAGTTTTGGGCAAACTCTTAGTTTGCATTCTCCAAACCTTCCACATTTACCTTTAACGGGATAATCTCCTCGTCCTTGATCTTTAAAAAGGTCTTTCCCTCATCCATCTTGACTTTAGTAGCATCAAAGTCCTTTTAGGCTTCAATCAAGGCGACCCCCCAAGTCGTCCACATCTTTTTTCTACTTAGACCTCTTGTCAAGCATGTTGACTAAGTCCATCATAAATTTCCAAGCGAAAGAGAAAAAATAAGTTAATATCATGTTCATGCAAATTGAATTAACAAAAATCAAATGGAGGAACTTCATTAGTTAAAAGAGAAAGTGCCTAAGTGGCATGTAAAGCTAACCTATCAAATGTTAGGACAACTACCAATGTCTAGTCGCTGGGGAAAAAACTCCCATCAGAAGATTAAGAGCCAATTCTAGTTTCTTGGCAACTGACCCCTTGGTAGGGGATTTCCCATTTCTAAGAGCTTCTGCCAAATTAGAAGTTAGTATGTGGAAAGTAAGGTTATTGTTTGCATTTATCTTCTTTACAAGTTTAACATGTGTCTTCTTAGGGGAATCTCCTACAACAACTAGGTTAGAAGGACCCCGACCTCCTCCCTCTTAATCGAACGAGTAGTAAAGTGCATACTCTATCAGGTTGGGGATCTTCCTTTAGGGATCTATTTTTATCCTCCGAGGAAGTGGAGGTAATGACTGGGATGGTAGAAACATTGATAAACTCAAAAGTGGCCAATGTGTTAGTAGCTGAAGGGTTATGCTTGACAAACCCCTCTGATTATTAGGTTCTTGATCTGTAATTTGTGCAATAAATAATGTTATTGATAAAGTATAAGAGAATAATATTGGAGACAATCTAGGGTGGTCGAGGTCTTTCAAACTTTATTCGATCAACTACGCTTTATTTAAGTAAATAATATTTATATCTTATGGCTTGGGCTCTCTATTCTTTCGAGGAACTATGCAAAACAGTGCCAAAGGCATAGAGATAAGAAAATATAGCAAAGTAAAGCATTATGATAAAAAAGGGAGTTAAACCTATCTCGTGCCTTCCTTTGGGTCACCTGGGGACATTATAGGGATCATCGCCCTTGGGAATGGGCAAATGTTCTAGGCATTGACTACAAAGTCGTGGGACTAATAGTCCTTATTGAAGTCTGATAACCAAGGCCCATTCAACCTTCCTTTCTTTTAGGTAATAAACCTTCTCAGATGTCATCACCCACATGTAGTATTAATGAATATTTGGGATCCTTAGTTGAATCTCATAGAGTTTGTTCAGATAATTTACACCATTTATAATCCTCCAAGTGTTGGAGAACACTGCGCAAGGACCACATTAAAATCTTAGCAAAATTCAAGGAATAGTCAATTTTGGGGAAATGTGACCCCAACCTCAACCACAAATTGAGAATAAATCCAATTGCCTCTATCAACATTGCAATAATTCATAGGTCCAGACTCTAGCTCAACAGTCACCCTTACAGGAATATAACAACCCTTAAAGGCCTCAATAGTTTTCTCATTATTTACATGCACCATCTATACACTAGATAGAAAGAAATGAAAGAAACTATGGAACACTGTGAAAAAAATAACACCGAAATTCAGAGAGAAATGGAAAAAGGAGACTCATAGACGTGGGAGTGATAATGGGATCTATAGAACTCTTAGCATTAGCATATTTTTTTAGTAACAGACCAAACTAATGGAAATAGTGGGTTTCATGTCTTGGAACACATTCTAAGGCAAGATCTCATCATTAGGCTAATACGCTCCCAAATGTCAACTAGCACGCAACCGCCCCTTTAGTTTGGGGAGCTAAAATTACAAACATACCCCTAAAATAATGGGGTAAATTACTATCATACCCTCAAAAGTTAGGACGTAAAAATACTATTTACCTTCAAGAACTATTACTACTGTGCCCTTCGACCACAATACAATTAGATGACCAGGACTAACTGTGACCATAACACATATTTGAAGAAGCAAACAAACTTCTATGACCTCAACTAGCTATAGAACTTTGAGGAGGGAGGAATAATTTGGCCACACATATGAGGAGGGGATGTTCCCATTGATCCAGTCAATATCTTATCCATAAAGATAAGGATTGTTGGAGCTAACTAACCTCTAAAAATTAAGGAGCGAGATACAACCGATAAATTTGGGATAATAACCACACCTATTAAGCCCTACACGGCTCAACTATTTATATTAAGCCCTACATGGCTTAGCTATCTCTTTTATTATAAATATAACCATAGACCTAGGGGAAAGGAGAATGTAACTATAAGCATTTAAATCGGACTAATAGAAAGGAGAGAACCTCCCATGGACATAGACACATTGTCGAACCACGTAAATACTTTTCTTGTGTCATTGTGCATGGTTTATTTATTATGTTCGACTAAAACTGTGTTGAATTATAACTAGTTGGATTTTACCACCTGTAGTAACATATAAGGGTGTGATCACATGTTTAGCAGAATCAAGCCCAAACTTCTTCACAAAGTCTCGTGCACACTTAAATTTAAATATAAAAATCCCATCCTTGAAATGACGAATCTAAAGTCCTAATAAAAACGTAAGATCTCCTACATTAGTCATCTCAAATTCGTTCGTCATTAACTCAAAAAATGTATGAGTATGGCTCTCTTGCATGGAATCAAAAATAATGTCATCGATATAGACTTGGGCAACTAAGGTGTCATACTTCTCTCTCCGAACAAATGATGTCTTAATCACCCCTCCCTTGTAACCCAACTACATAAGAGAGGAACTAAGCCTCTAGTATCAAGATCGAGGGGCTTTCTTCAACCCTCACAAGGCATTTTAAATTAATAATGTGTTTCTAAAAGAAGACGAATGGGTTCTAGCTGGGCAACGAGCAAAAATGTCTCATCAAAATCCACACATTTAACTTGTGTGTAGCCTTAAGCTACAAGACTAGCCTTATTTATCGTGATAATAAAATTATAAACCAACTTATTATTATAAACCCACTCGGTTACTATCGTATTGGTTTTGATAAGATAAGGTAAAAAATTTAAATACCATGTTTTTGAAATTAAGGCAACTTTTGGTATTGCAAGGATCCAATGTGTGACACCCTGCCTAATTAAACATCGGGTGATCAGGCCTTTATTAAATTAAAACAGGTTTCTCAAATGGTTCATTCTTAGCATCACTGTCGAAAACTTTTTAATTACTAATCACCTAAGTGAAAATTAGACCGGTGCCAAAATTTTATCTTTCTTAAACAGATAGATCAACCATGCGAAAAGATAGCAAAACATATACCATGCTAAAACTAAAACCAACAAAGTATGAGTACAATAGCACAAGAGTATTACCGAATAAACCATCGGCTAAAAATACCAAACAACAATAGAACAACTACTAATCTGCAACTAACATCTGAGACTGATACCGGACTACAAGTCCATACATAGAATAGGGTGAGATCCTGTACTAGATCTGAATGGGAGATATCGTCTAGTCAAAATCCTATAAGCATCCATTGTGCTACAGCTTCGAGTCCCTGGAATGAAATCATCATACAAGGCGTCCCTGTGGCTGGACACCTAAAAGGTTTTGAAAATATTTTATAGCAAGAGTTAGTACTCAAAACATTTTTAAAACATTTAGCAAGCGTTTATCATAATATAAAATGCGGTTATTGATTACACATGTTAGGTTCTCGTACACTCTCTTGAGTTTGCTCACCCCTCATCTTTTGTGCACACCTAGCGTTCTACACTTAGCCCACCTAGTCATATCTTCCAAGCTAGCTAGGACTAAGTAATCATCTGAACTTATCTATACTTAAGTTCTCGTATCGCCCACACAGTACATCCATTTCATTAACATCTCGCGAAGGTTAATTAATACTCAAGTAACATTTCACCTATGTTATGTTTCAAAACTTCTCATTTAGTTTCACTACTAAATTTCTACAATTTTCACAATTTCTATCTTCCCACTTTTGTAATTAAGTTGCACTACTTAATTTACTAAATAGATATTCTCTATCAAATGTTACGTTCGTAATTAAGTTTCACTACTTAATTTACCAGTTCGGTATGTATTCTTTAAATACATAATATATATCAATCTACTAATACACAGAAGTAGAATATCATCAAGTATATATTTCACACACAATATATACTAAATATCAGTAATTACTATTTTGTCCTTTTACACACGTGAGGACTCTTGGTTCGGAATGATTCATCGACCCCAAGTAAGAATTGGTTCGGAATGATACATCGACCCCAATTATTTATACACACGATTTAAGAATTGATTCGGAATGATACATCGACCCCAATTAATTATATACACAAATTAAGAATTGGTTTGGAATGATACATCGACCCCAATTATTTATATACACAAATTAAGAATTGGTTCGGAATGATACATCAACCCCAATTATTTATATACACAAATTAAGAATTGGTTCATAATGATACGTCGACCCCAATTATTTATATACACAAATTCTGGCTCGGACTCTTTCATCACGCCACCATTACAAAGGTTTGGTTCGGCATTTTACATCGACCCCAAACATATAATAACCCTATGTTAGTTCGGAATATCTCATCGGCCCTAACATAGTAATTTATGTATACTTTTCTTAACCTAAAAGTTCATACAATTCTGTAGGTACACGCCCGACCTATCAACCATGTTTGTACGTAATATTTTATTCTCTTATATATGCCGTACAATATTCGTTTTACGATTTATCTCATTAATCGCATTTATTGAGTATTCATACAACCCTAAGGGTCCTAGTTACCCATCACATATGATTTCAGTAGTTTTTACTTACCCTACTGGTCTATTACTTGAATTGACTTTACCTCACCTCGTAACTCAATTCCAAATTTACCGATGCTCTACTAAATCAAATTATTCTCGTCGGTCCATAGCCCAAGTCCTACACTCAATGGCCTCATCGGACCTCAACAATATACCTCCTGGTCTTATTCCCACTCCCATATAAGTATAATATAAATCCTAGGATACCCATTCACTCCCGAAAATCAAAGAAACCTTAAACACGAAAAATTTGGAGAAAAATAGCTTACGTCGATCGATCGACTACTGGGTTCGATCGATCGATCGATAATTCGAGATCGATCGAACAGGGACAGACGCAGTTCGTCTTCTTCGTTAACCTCTTCCTCCATTAACAAATCTCCAAACTACATTATAGTCCACCAAACTTCGACCCAATGACCCTAACATATTTCCACATATACTAGGACCATTTCTAACGTTTCAAATACATCAAAACCTCAATATATTTAAAGGAATTGTGGATTAAACCTATGATTTCTTGAAAACCCTAACTATGGTGTTGTTCCCATAATTTCATTCAAAACCCAGATTTTATTCTGAAATACTCATCAAGTCAATTCTGAATATTATTCCTCTACATATGTTACATCATTCTACATGAAATTCCTATCCCAACATGTATAAATATCATTACTTCCTTTCCAAAATATGAGTTTAACAAAATCATTCGAAAGACCACACACATGGGTATTATAACTTTATAATCTTTGTAATAAATAACTTTCCTTGATAGAGGGTTCCTGATTTCGTGATTGTTGATGATGTTTGATTGTTTTTCTCCTTCAATCCTCCTTCCCAACAAGTTCGTGGTGACAATCTCCTTTGAATCCTTCCCAATTCTTTCTTTTTCCTTGAGAATTATTTCTCTCTTATCTCTAGTGGCTATGGTGTGTTTTCATGGGCTTTCTAACCCTAACCCCTCTTTCATACCGCTGATAAAAGACTCTCAAATTCGTAGGTCTCCTTACCATCTCATGTTAAAAGACCAAAACGCCCCCAAACGGTCTCGGTTTAGTCCAAAATTACCCCGAGACTCAACTAGTACCCTCGGGTATACTATTTTGACTAATTTGACCCTTCCGGACTCATCTGTGACCTCTGAATTATTATTTGAGTCATTTAAAAATATTACTCGTTCTCACCCCAACACGGGCTACACGCGTTAATAACTATTACCACTTGTACTAAGTAAATATATTGAGGCAATATAAATCGGTAACTATCTCTCGATTAATATTCCAAAATTACAATTTTTAATAAATCTCATTAAATTACTCCTCTTACGTAATTTAAATTAAGTTGTATTTTCTCATTTGATTCTCCAATTTAATTAAATAGAATATTCAGAAATACGGGGTATTACATACTTCCCCCCTTGCAAAGGAATTTCGTCCTCAAAATTAGGAGAAGGATGTTATTAAGGCTATGGGCCTTAAATATAATTGCATCCTCTAATACCCAAAACTAAATCATAACATCCTAACGGTCGCCCCCAGTACATGCCTTACTTCATTATAAATTCTTATCGCATGTTACCGATGCCGCATATATCATAATTAAGTCTCACTACTTAATTTCTCCATAGATTTTCCCAATCTAACGTTAATTCTTGAAATTAAGTTTCTCCCTACTTAATTTACCCTTTTGATGTATATCTCTATATATAACATCTAAGTGTCTACTATCACTCATAAGTAAAATATTATAAGGTGTATGTTTCACACACAATATATACTTTAAGGGAGATTGGTCCGACAAAATCATCGGCCCCAATAATCCTATCATTTACATTGGTCCGCTAATCCCTAGACCCCAAGGTAAATGTAATGCACATGTCGATTCAGACCTTCCGTCGATACTAATATTTATCATCGATTTGGTTTGGAAAAATCATCGACCCCAAATCGATCCCTCATGTATTGGTCCGGAACATCATCGACCCCAATACAGAGTTTAAGCACACTTACTATCGCACATAAGTAGGAAAATCAATAGGTATATATATCTTACACATAACATATACTATTAACACTTATTTCATAATCACCCCCCCTTCTATAACACTTCTAGGGTTATTGGCTCGGAATTCCACCTCGATCACCAATAGTGATTAATTACATTGTCTCGGAATCACATCTCGAGCACCAATATATGTATATATGTCTCATCGCACATTAGTAGACAATTTGTGTGCCATATATTACACATTTCATATACCCTAAAATGTCATACTCCAATAGAATGTCCTCACACCACGCGTTAAGGACTAAAAGTTCGAAATGTCTCCTTGAACCACACCTCAAAGTACATGTACTGTTCGTAATCGGTACCTACGAACCTAATCCTCATGTACAACCCATATAGGCACTCACATTACCTATAAATATGCACATATAGGTATACATTCAACCCATGAATTGATCAGTGGGCTTCTCCAAAATTCCACTATCGTAAGGGTGTATTATCATCCTTTCTCACTAACATTGAGTCGTAGGCGAAACAACATAATCAAAATAAAACTTTATTTCTATTCCTCCCTGACCATCTCTCACAGGGTGGGATTTTAGGATTTCATCCTGATTCACAACCATGTAGAACGGCGCTGTGCACTCTTCCTTTTTAACTACATACTAATTCATCCCGGTCAACCCATTCCGCTATCCCAACGAAATGTTGGTTTAGTTATGATGTTCACAGCCCATCAATAATATATAAGTCTGTCTCATCATTCCATCATTGGAAACGTAGGTTCACTACTAAATTTCCGGTTGCTCATTTCGAGTACATCTTTCTCTATCAACTAGTGGTGCGTCTGGAGACAATCTCACTATGTTTCTTCCTCAACACCGCTTCCCACTTACGTCATCTTTCCTCAAGTGATACTCTATTCCCCTTTCTCTTTGGGTATATTATACTTTACAATCCGTGCACTATTCGTAATTGGTGCACCTTTAGGGTTGATTAACTTATAAGAATCAACCTTTTAGTAACAAGTAAGTCACTCTCAACACACAGTTAAGTAGAACCTTACGTCACTTATTCACAACAGTTAAGCCTCCCATATCAAGAGATAACTTTTCAGCGGCTTCCCACCGACTTTTATCCCATAGGGTGTGCTGGCTCTCTCAGCACATAAAATCTTGGATTACCGTCTATCTCTCACGACGTTCAATCCATTTCATCAACATGATTAACCACAACTTCCCCCATCTACGTACTTAATAATTAATTAACCGCATCCCTCTTTCTCAAGTGATTAAGAAAGCCAATTAACTAGGGAGTCCATACACCCTTTTCTCCGTGCACATTTGCAAAAATCATTGCAACTGTCGCACTCATGACACGCTTTTCCTCACTCTCGCCTTGTCTTCACGGCATGTCTACAATCTTGCGGGTATTCTCAATCCCTTATAGACCAAAAATCAAATTCTTGTCCATAAAGTCCCACCTATCCCTTCGTGGTAAGATGAGCTTTTTAGTGTTTCCCCACAACACTACCGGATCCACTGATGCCGTAGCATCTAACGTCTCTTCTCCTTACGTGCATAAAAATTTAGTTGTATCCCCTTTCACAACCGAACTTAAACAAGGGACTTCTCCCAAATCATTTTTATGGAGCATTGCCAGAACAACACATAGTTGAGATACTCAAATTTCATCCCCCAACAATAGGTACAACCATACTCCATCATCTCTAAAGGAGTCAAGTGGCACTGCGCTAATACTATTACTAAATCCTTAGTTCTTGTTACAACAATGAGCTCGATCTCTCCGCCCAACGGTCATACGATATACCTTGAATCACATCATTAAGGTTCCTACACACTAAAATTAATCACTATGAGACATCCATAATCTATGGAGTCTCCCACATATTAATGAAAAATGACAGCTCGACCCTCTTTCAGGTGAGGCATCGTCATATACCCCATTCACTCGAGGCTAAAACTCATATACCATTTGCCCATCGCTCTGGTGGTTCAACTGGTTCCCGAACATAACACGATTGTCCTTTCCGAAATGTAAAACTTATCAGAGTTATTATTTCCTTAAATAACTTCGGAAAAGATCAACACGTGTGGTCTTACGTTCCACATAAGACATCTTTCCATAACTCCCCTCATTCCAGGCCACACCGACTGGTTTAGGGTATTCCTCCTCTCGGACTTGGCAACCTTGATTGTTAACACTATCATCAGGGTTCCCTTACTTTCGCTGACCAAGGAATGCACTATTAGAATTAACAGTCCCGACTTAGGTTCAAATCAATGGATCCCTTAGTGGGTTCCCACTTATGGCTTGCACTAGCCCCATTACATTCAGTCTTACTCTGACTAAATCCTTAAACTCTTTTAGCTCCGCCCACCTTGGGGCATTTACCTCAACCTTGTAAGAAGCTCCATACTGCCTTCATACACATAAGTAGTCCAAGAAGAGTTTTACCAAGATTGCGAACGACAACTCGAGAGTCCATTCTCTCAAGGGATTCTTTTTCCTTGTACTTATCTCATTGGGTACAATTTCACTTTAACAGATAAATTTCTTTCTCACAGTTGGCCTCTACCAGGCTCTCACGTGATGGGTTCAGAAATTTCCATTCACTTCGCTTCGAACCATCATTGGAGAAATTTGCGATTAAACTATACGTAAGGTCCCTCTATTTGTATACTGACCCTCAGTCCGGATGTGGTGATTGGTATCCTCACCACGTTGCCTCTAAAAATTTACTCAAATTTTCACTTTTGAGTATTTCTACTTTATCCTTAATGCCAAGACCTCTGGACATTCTACACTCATTGGTTTACATGCACCGCCCACGTTTTATCAAACCTTTCACGGTTCGTTTTCTCCAAAGGTCCTTCAGACCTTCTCCCATTATCAGTGTGTTAGGTGGGTCTAGATTAGCATCACTCCTTGCCGCCGTGGTACTTGGAAAATACCTGCTATGCCCCAAAAGCCCTTGCAGCATCTACTTCCATTACACACTAGGAGTGACCCCGATAACTGTCATCTCTCCCATGATTACCATCCTCGAACACTCCATGCTTCATGCCGAGCTACTCCCTCCTGCAGTCCTTCCAACGCCAATGTTGGTCCTAACGCCATGTTCGACGTACCATGCCCAATCGAACTCGTATATATAGCTCTACATCTACTAAATATTAGGAGAACGTAAACTACGTACGTAGAGGAGTACAACAATCCTAAGATATGGCTCTATATCAATCAAATGATACACTGAAAATGTAGTAAGCCGTACAGATCCTATGGACACTAGAACCTGATACTCTGATACCATCTATGACACCCCGCTTAATTAAACATCGGGTGATCAGGCCTTTATTAAATTAAAACAGGTTTCTCAAATGGTTCATTCTTAGCATCATTGTCGAAAACTTTTTAATTACTAATCACCTAAGTGAAAATTAGACCGGTGCCAAAATTTTATCTTTCTTAAATAGATAGATCAACCATGCGAAAAGGTAGAAAAACAAATAGCATGCTAAAACTCAAACCAACAAAGTATAAGTACAACAACACAAGAGTATTACCGAATAAACCATCGGATAAAAATACCAAATAACAATAGAACAATTACTAATCTGCAATTAACATCTGAGACTGATACCGGACTACAAGTCCATACATAGAATAGGGTGAGATCATGTACTAGATCTGAATGGGAGATATCGTTTAGTCAAAATCCTGTAAGCATCCGTTGTGCTACAGCTTCGAGTCCCTGGAATGAAATCATCATACATGGCGTCCCTGTGGCTGGACACCTAAAAGGTTTTGAAAATATTTTATATCAAGAGTTAGTACTCAAAACATTTTGAAAACATTTAGCAAGTGTTTATCACAATATAAAATGCGATTATTGATTACACATGTTAGGTTCTCGTACACTCTCTTGAGTTTTTTCACCCCTCATCTTTTGTGCACACCTAGCATTCTACACTTAGCCCACCTAGTTATATCTTCCAAGCTAGCTAGGACTAAGTAATCATCTGAACTTATCTATACTTAAGTTCTCGTATCACCCACATAGTACATCCATTTCATTAACATCTCGCGAAGGTTAATTAATACTCAAGTAACATTTCACCTATGTTATGTTTCAAAACCTCTCATTTAGTTTCACTACTAAATTTCTACAATTTTCACAATTTCTATCTTCCCACTTTTGTAGTTAAGTTGCATTACTTAATTTACTAAATAGATATTCTCTATCAAATGTTACGTTCTTAATTAAGTTTCACTACTTAATTTACCAGTTTGGTATGTATTTTTTAAATACATAATATATATCAATCTACTAATACACAGAAGTAGAATATCATCAAGTATATATTTCACACACAATATATACTAAATATCAGTAATTACTATTTTTTCCTTTTACACACGTGAGGACTCTTGGTTCGGAATGATTCATCGACCCCAAGTAAGAATTGGTTCGGAATGATACATCGACCCCAATTATTTGTACACACAATTTAAGAATTGGTTCGGAATGATACATCGACCCCAATTATTTATATACACAAATTAAGATTTGGTTCGGAATGATACATCGACCCCAATTATTTATATACACAAATTCTGGCTCGGACTCTTTCATCATGCCACCAGTACAAAGGTTTGGTTCGGCATTTTACATCGACCCCAAACATATAATAACCCTATGTTAGTTCGGAATATCTCATCGACCCTAACATAGTAATTTAGGTATACTTTTCTTAACCTAAAAGTTTATACAATTCATTAGGTACATGCCCGACCTATCAACCATGTTCGTACGTAATATTTTATTCTCTTATATATGTCGTACAATATTCATTTATGATTTATCTCATTAATCGCATTTATTGAGTATTCACGCAACCCTAAGGGTCCTAGTTACCCCTCACATATGATTTCAGTAGTTTTTACTTACCCTACTGGTCTATTACTTGAATTGACTTTACCTCACCTCGTAACTCAATTCCAAATTTACCGATGCTCTACTAAATCGAATTATTCTCGTCGGTCCATATCCCATGTCCTACACTCAATGGCCTCATCGGACCTCAACAATATACCTCCTGGTCTAATTCCCACTCCCATATAAGTATAATATAAGTCCTAGGATACCCATTCACTCCCGAAAATCAAATAAACCTTAAACACGAAAAATTTGGAGAGAAACAGCTTACATCTATCGATCGACTACTGGGTTCGATCGATCGACCTTGTTGATCGATCGACAATTCGAGATCGATCGATCGATCGAACAGGGACAGACGCAGTTCGTCTTCTTCGTTAACCTCTTCCTCCATTAACAAGTCTCCAAACTACATTATAGTCCACCAAACTTCGACCCAATGACCCTAACATATTTACACATATACTAGGACAATTTCTAACGTTTCAAATACATCAAAACCTCAATATATTTAAAGGAATCGTGGATTAAACCTAAGATTTCTTGAAAACCCTAACTATGGTGTTCTTCCTATAATTTCATTCAAAACCCAGATTTTATTCCGAAATACTCATCAAGTCAATTTTGAATATTATTCCTCTACATATGTTACATCATTCTACATGAAATTCCTATCCCAACATGTATAAATATCATTACTTCCTTTCCAAAATATGAGTTTAACAAAATCATGCAAAAGATCACACACATGGGTATTATAACTTTATAATCTTTGTAATAAACAACTTGCCTTGATAGAGGGTTCCTGATTTCGTGATTGTTGATGATGTTTGATTGTTTTTCTCCTTCAATCCTCCTTCCCAACAAGTTCGTGGTGACAATCTCCTTTGAATCCTTCCCAATTCTTTCTTTTGCCTTGAGAATTGTTTCTCTCTTATCTCTAGTGGCTATGGTGTGTTTTCATGGGCTTTCTAACCCTAACCCCTCTTTCATACGGCTGATAAAAGGCTCTCAAATTCGTAGGTCTCCTTACCATCTCATGTTAAAAGACCAAAACGCCCCCGAACGGTCTCGGTTTAGTCCAAAATTACACCGAGACTCAACTAGTACCCCCGGGTATACTATTTCGACTAATTTGACCCTTCCGGACTCATCTGTGACCTTTAAATTATTATTTGAGTCACTTAAAAATATTACTCGTTCTCACCCCAACACGGGCTACATGCGTTAAGTAACTATTTACCACTCGCACTAAGTAAATATATTGAGGCAATATAAATCGGTAACTGTCTCTCGATTAATATTCCAAAATTATAATTTTTAATAAATCTCATTAAATTACTCCTCTTACGTAATTTAAATTAAGCTGTATTTTCTCATTTAATTCTCCAATTTAATTAAATAAAATATTCAGAAATACGGGGTATTACACAATGTTCGCCTTCGAGTGATTCCTTCACATTATTGGACTCCATTTAAGATATATAGTAAAATTATCTAATCTAATTAATAGTTCTAACACGTGTCATGATGACCTTACTAGAATCTCCAAAATGTTGCAGGCATCATGATTTTTTCAAGACCACGATGGTGGATCATCCTTATTTAAGGGACGGGTCCAAACCACTTTGGTCTCTTCGAGGTATGATAGGATTATATTGAAAGGTGCATCACTCTTGATAAATGGGTCATATTCATCAATAAATTATTCAGGGGAGTCATCTTTGACCATCACAATGAATGCAAATGACCTGTACACCGGAATAAACAATGTCCAATTTTCTTTTCAAAGAAGAATGGAAACAATAATTTCTCCATAGTAATTAAGACATGTTTTATGGTTCAATTTACTAGTACATAGTGTGTAGATTTAGGAACCACTAATCATTTTATCAATTCTTTGTAGGGGTTCTAGGTAACTAGGGAGCTCCGTCGTGGATAAATGTCTCTATTCATGGATCATCACAGGAAGGCAACAGTAGTAGAGGTAGGAAATTTAGCTTTAAATTTTGGTGAAGATAATAAGTTGATATTGGTATATTGTTTTTATGTTCGTGACATTATAAGAAATTTTATTTCTATTTCAAGTGGTTTTGAATGGATATCTGGTTTATTTGAATGATGATGGTTTTATTAAAAAGGGAAAATCTTTTATTTGTTCTGGTTCATTGGAAAACGATCGTTATATTATAAGACATGTCTCGCCACTACCTCTTAATACTGAATTGAATAACTTAAATGGAAATAATCTAAAGTGAAAAAAACATTCTAAATTGAAACATACGTATCTTTGGTACTCACGCTTATGTCATATTAATCTAAAAAAAATTCCAAGACCATTATCAAGTGGACAATTAAGTTCATCGGAAGTGGAGGAACTTCTAGTCTGTAAATCCTACTTAGAGGGTAAGATGACCAAGAGGCCGTTTACGACTAAGGGCTATATAGTCAAAGATGTATTGGAACCAACTCATTCTGATTTGTGTGGCCATATGACTATTTGGGAAATAGGTGGTTACGAGTACTTCATCACTTTTATTAATGATTACTCGAGGTTTGGGTACATTTACCTCATGCATCACAAGTCTGTAGCCTTTGATTAGTTCAAAGTGTATAAGGCTGAGGTGGAGCATAATCACAATAAACTAATTACAACTCTATAATCTGATAGTTGAGGAAAGTTCCTTTTGGGAGAGTTTAGGAATCACTTCTCACTAATTTAGATTACATGTCAGTTATTTACAACGGGAACTCTACAATAAAATGTTGTAGAAGGAAGGAGGACTAGGACACTTTTGATATAGTTAGATCCATGATGAGTAGTCAAATCTTCCAAATTCCTTTTGGTTATTGGCATTAGAGATGGATACATATTTATTGAACTCAATTCCTTTTCAATCAGTCTCAACGGCTCTTACAAAAATATGGACTGGGCGCAAGTGTAGTCTAGAACATGTTCAGATATGTGGTTGCCCAAACACGTGCTGAGGAAGGATTCGAGGAAGTTGGAATCGAGGACGGATGCATTTTTTATGGGTTATCCTAAAGGAACTAAGGGTGGTTAATTTTATGATCACAAGGACCAAAGAGAATTTTTAACACATATGCTCGATACTTAGAGGAAGATTATATGATAGATCACTAGGCCAAGATCGAGATTATCTTTCAAGAGATAAGAAGGAAAGACCAATTAATTCCTTCTTAATCACTCGTACAAGATCAAATACAACCTGATATCGATAATATACTGCCTAGTGGTAGTGGGAGTATTACCGATGCTTAAGATATACATGTCACTTGTACTAGACCATAAGTGGAGCCACATTGTGGTGAGGGAGTCTTGCGTTAGCCTGATAGGTTAGTATATTTGGGTGAATACTTCAGTGAGATCTTAGGGGAACAAAAACCATATCCTAACTACTACAATAAGGAACTTTAAGTCAAGGACTCTAAGCTTTGGCTAAAGACTATTAACATTAAGATGTATTTGATGTATTTAAATAAAGTTTTGGATCTTTTAAACTTTCTAGATGGGATAGAACCCATTGGGTACAAGTAGATTTACAAGAAAAAGGGAGGAATGGACGGGAAGGTGGAAACCTTCAAGGAAATACTTATTATGAAAGGGTTTACTCAAAAAAAGGGGATTGACTATGAGGATACCTTCTCACCGGTAGCCATGATAAAGTCCATCCGGATTCTCTTATCCATTGTGGCTCATATCAACCCCACGATTTGGCAAATGGACATTAAGATTACGTTCTTAAAGTTTAGTCTTAATGAGTGCATCTATATGATGTAACCCGAGGGATTCATAATAAATGGACTGGAAAGTAAGGCGTGAAAGCTTAAGTGATCCATTTATAGACTTAATCAAGTGTCAAAGTCTTGGAACATCCATTTTGATCGGGAATCAAATCATTTGGGGATCATTAATGTATAGATAAAAGAGTGTATAAAAAGCATGACAGAACTAAGTTGATATTTTTGCTAATTTACATGGATGATATTCTTCTAATCGAGAATGATGTGGGTGTATTATCTAGTATAAGAGTGTGGTTTCCTAGTCAGTTTGACATAAAGTACTTGAAATCCATCCATATCCTTGGGATTAAGCTTATATGTGATAAAAAAAGTGGGATGTTAGGCATATCGTAAGCCACCTATATTGATAATTTGCTCACAAGGTTTGGGATGTAAAATTCTAAGAAAGGGTTTCTCCCTTTTCTGCATGAAATTTCTTTATCTAGGGATCAGTGTCCTAAGAAACTTGATCAGATAGAGGGGATAATGAATATACTTTATGCTTCGATAGTAGGTAGCCTCATATATTTTATCCTATTTATAATACCGAATATTTATTTTGCCATTATCATGTTCAGCAGATTCCAGTCTAACCCTGGATAGGAGCACTGGATCGTTGTTAAGGACATTCTCAAGTACCTAAAGAGGACTAAAGATTTATGCTGCTTTACTTATCGAATAGTCTAGTACCCGTCAAATACACAGACTCATATTTTTAGTCGATAGGGATTCCAAGAGATCGACCTCGGGATATATGTTTACCCTAGGTGGTGGATCCATAAGTTGGAGGAGTATCAAGCAATCATGCATTGTTGATTCGACCATTGAAACTGAATATGTTGCCTCTTCGAAGGCAACAAATAAGGTTATTTATCTTCAAAACTTCCTAAATGACTTGAGTTTGGTTCCTTTAATACAATTATTTATTACATTTGATTGTGAAAATAATAGGGCAGATGGAAATTTGAAAGAACCAAGGACTCATAAGATAGCAAAACACACTGAGCTCAAGTATCACCTTATTCGGGAGATCATGTAGATAGGCGATGTCATCGTGACCAAGATTGCATCTCAGGAAAACCTAGAGGATCCTTTTATGAAGATCTTACCAGCTAATACTTTTGATAGTCATGTAGAGGGAATGGAAGTCAAATGCATAGGCATATGGCTTTAAACAAAACTGGGAGATTGTTGGAGCTTTATTCTTAAAACCACGTAATGCCATTTTATTTATTAATAAAAGGTTATCTAGTTCATTTTTAAATGAGAATCATGTTTGTAAGATTGCTTTATATTTATGTTCATTAAATATATTATTCTACATATATTGGTAAATTGTACTTAATATGAATTTCGATGAGTTGGGTTTGGCTTGATCATAGGATATCGAAATTCTAGTTCTATTACTATTGAATAGTTCACAACCTAGATCGGGAGTTGACATACTATCCTAATAGTTGCGGTATAATTCTACTGGTTTATCTCAAAATATGGGAGCCTGTATGATTATTTGAGAACTTTTTCGATAATTTGAAGGAAGATTATAACCGGTGCATCCAGGAATGCATTGAACATGACCTCTCGTGAGATTTTAATTTAAAGGTTGTCTTGATTAGACTTAGATATTCTCACACCATTGTCAAAGGGTGCATATATTCTTAATCTCGATAATTATAAGGATTAAAATGCTTATAAAATTATTACTTTGATTGTTATGGGTGCGATTTAATTTTATATTAGGTCAGTAGATCCCCATATAGTGGATAATAATTATGTAAGTATGTATGAGATAATAATTCAGAGATATCTTGGATTACGATACCCTCTAGATAGAATTATAAATTTGTTTCCACTTATTAAAACCTGATCATTGGATTATTTTGTAATCCTTTATAGTAGCACATAAGTTAAGTCCGAGAATAGAGGAATTGATTAGATGTTAGTTACAATTAATTAGCAGAAAATTGATTTGACCAGGCGGGTATTGGAAGCTTAACGCAAGGAATCACATTATACACCATAATTAACTTTACAAATAAAAGCTCATTATATTCGAGTGATTTTTGAAATAATTAAATTGGAGTGCAACTATAATTATTTAGTGAAATTAATTATAATCATATATAGAAAGGAAATAAATTACGAAATTGTAATTTGGGATTTTTGAGTGTCTATTTGGAGTCCAATTTAATTATTTTTCTTGGGTCCCTAATATAGTCCATATACCTAAGTAGTTATGCCCAGATTCTCAGGGAACCCAGTTTAGCCCAAGACCACCACTTATACTAATATATATTGGTGTAAGTTAGGGTTTTAAGCTATATAATTCATTATTAGGATTTGAGAGAGAGGAAAGAAAACACTTTTCACATTTTTGTGAAGAGACCAAGAGAAAGGACCATATCTCACTCAAAATCAAGAGTTTTCATCTTAAGAAGTGCCCACACACCTACCTAACTTTAGTAGGATCATATACTAGAAGATTCTAGCCTTTTAGTGGACACCAACAAACTTTTGGAGGACTAAAATAAGGCACCCCCTAATCATCAACAAATAACTTTCTCCATATCAAATTGCAACCATATCTATAAAGGTATTGTATTTGCAACCATATCTTTAGGTTTTAACCCTAGTTTTTAAATTTTATTCTTCCTATTGCATAATCATTTTGTAAGAGAATAAGAATATTTTATTCATATGGAGAAAAGTAGCATTTATCTAGTGGCAACTACATGATTAAATACAAAGAATTTTCAAGCCACTGATAATCTGAAGATCTTGCCTAGATTTTAGTCCTTTGAAAAGAAAAGACAAAAATAACTCTCTAATGCTTTGATGAAAATTTAAAATGAGGGAATCAACTTTCATAGAAGAATCATCATTTTTGCACATGTTTCTCCTTTTCCAAAGTTCCCAAGAGATAATGGAAGGTGTAATGGTGCATACAATAAAAATTAATCCCTTGCCTCTAGTCTTGATCCACCATGCCATGAGTTCCCCTCTAATAGAAGTAGAGAATGTTTTAATACCAAGAAAACCCCCAAAGTAAGTCCAAATGAGAGAAATAACTTCACTATTCAATAAAAGACGATTGAGATTTTCCTGATGATGAGAAGTGCAATAATAGCATCTTGATAAAAAGGGAATTTTAAGTATGGATATAGCCTCATCTGTAGGGATAATGTTAGTAAGTAGTTTCCACATGAAAATGGAGATCTTTTTAGGAAGTCTTTTATTCTATATGGATCTAAATGATAATTGAGCACAACTCTTATGTCTAACAATGTTCCAAGCAGAGTTTAAAGAAAATATACCATTAACATTACCCTTCCATTTGATATCTGAAGAAGTATCAATCCAATCTCTAATCACATCAAGATAAGTATGCATCCTTTTCCACACATGAGATGAGTTGCTTCTGTAGGAAAAATCTAGAGTAAGGAATCTTTTATAATATTTATTCCTCATATATACGCCCCAAGTGGAATCAACTATCAATAATCTCCATAAAAGTTTGTAAGAAGAAGATGCCATAGATTTATACATTAACTTAAGTCCTAAGTCCCCCTCTTCAAAATAAGACAAAGGAACTCCCAATTCTTCAAATGTCTTTAAAAGATCCTTTCTATTAAGCCCTAAAAGATATTTAAGAAGATTGATTCTAAAGTTTTGATAATGGTCTTAGGAGGGTCAAGATCTGCAAATAAGTGGTAGTACATTGATTGAGTAACATGCTTAATAAGAGTGAGTTTGCCACTCAGAGATAGGAGTTTACAAGACCATACTTCCATTCTATACTTGATTTTATCCAGGATTCCATTAAAAAGAGCATTCTTATATCTACATGCATATAAAGGAACTCTAAGATATAGCATATGAGGTTTTTTTAAAGGAGAAGTGAGTTACCCTTTTAATTATTCTTGTTCTAGCAGAGGGGCAATGGCGAGGAACTATAAAGTTGCATTTAAAACTATTTAACACTTGTCCAGAGATAGCCTCATAATCTTTGATGAATGCCATGATAATCTTCAATGATTTTTTTTACCTTCAGTAGTGAATATGAGTACAATATCTACAAAAGAGAGACAAGAGACCATAGGACTACTAAGTGGCATAGAGAAAGAGTAAATTTAGCCTTCCAAAAATAATTAATAAAGCTTTCTATTAAGAACCTCGACTGTAATAATAAATAGGACAAGGGTAAAGTATCCCCTTGTATCATTCCACAAGTTGATTTGAAGAATTTATGAGGAGATCCATTGAAAAGGATAGAATACCAACAATCAGAGATAAATCTCCATGTCATGTCAATGAATGATTTACTGAATCCAAAATGTCTAAGAACTTGAATAGGGAACATCTAAGAAAGTTTATAATATGCCTTTGACATGTCAATCTTGAAAACAAGGTTAACTCCTCTATGCTTCTTGTTAAAATTAGACATCATATCCTATGCCAGTAAGGCCTGTTCAGTAATAGCTCTCCTTTTGATGAAACCAGCTTAGTTAGGACAAATAATCCTATTGAGCAACCTCCCTAATCTATTAGTAAATAGTTTATAAATGATTTTGTTGGATGTGTTACATAGGCTTATATCACTATTGGTGGTGGGATTTTCTATTTAAGAGTTAACAGGGTTGAAGTCCACCTTTTTGGTAAAGAACTTCCCATGAAAAAGTTTGAAATGGCTTTAAACAGGTCTTCTTTGATTATATGTCAACATTATTTATAAAATAATGCATTAAAACCACCAGGTCCTATAGTGCTAGAAGAGTCCATTTGACTTACAACTTTTGTGATTTCATTAAGAGTTGGAGGGGATGAAAGGAACTCATTGTCACTATCAAAGATAAGATTAGGAGTGTGGTTCAGTAGAGACAATTTATTAGGGATAAAAAAAGTATAGGAAAGAATGCTTTTATATTGATCAGAGAATATATTGCATATTTCCAATCGATCAGTAATCTAGTTACTAGATGAATCCTTGATCCTAGATATATTAAGTTTGTTCCTCTTATGTTTGACCATGTCATTAAAAATTTGAAATTTTCATCTCTTATTTTTAGCCATTTAATCCTTGTCTTTTCTCTCTAATAGTCATCTTCAGGAGATAAATGGAATTGAGTTTATCCACTGCCTCTTTATACTCAACATTGGCTTCATCTATGAAATTAGTCTCTAAGGACACTTCCTTTTGAAGAACATCATCCTTAGCATCCTGCGTTGCTTGGAAAATATTTTTGAAGGCAGTACTATTCCACATGGATAAGGCTTGCTTTGTGGCTTTAAGGTTTTAGGAAAATATCATTATAGGATTGCCAGTTAAGCTTATATTCCAAGCTTTCTCCACCACTGATTAGATGTCTTCATGTTTTGACCTGAAGTTTTGGAACCTGAAATTTCTTTTGAAAGAATCACATTGCTGAGGAATACTGAGTAAGAGAGGACTATTATTAGAATTAGCCATGTTAAACTGAGCTACAGCAGAAGAAATGAAAGTTTGACTCCATTGAAATTTTCATACCACCCTATCAAGTCTTGCCCAAATTTTGCCCATCCCCTCTCTATGGTTCCACCATGTAAATTTTGATCCATTATAAGGAACTTGTGACACCCCGCCTAATTAAATACCGAGTGATCAGTCCTTTATTAAATTAAATCAAAGTGTCCGGTTGGTTCATTCTTTGCATCACTGTCGAAAAACAATTTTTTTTCTTTATTAATCGCCTAATAAATAATTAAGCTAAGTGTCAAAACATTTAATTTTATAAATTAAGACCTATTGTTATGATTTAATATACGAAATCATTTTTACGAACATAGATAATAATATTAAAAGTCAAATCATCCAAATGAAGTAACCAAGCTAGAATAACCAATCCAAATAATATATCCCAAATCGCATGACAAGGAAATAAATAAAACAATCCCAATAATAGCTGAATATTGGAATAATAAAGAGTACAAATCTCTCTCTGAGCTAAATGAAATCTGGAAATGGGCGACACATGCCCTATATAATAAAAACTAAATAGATAGAAGAAATCATAAAATGAGAAAATAGGACTCGAATTCCAGGATTAGCCGAGGACGCCTATGTAGCCTATAGGCCATCAATGCCCACGTAGTTCGATAACGCACGAGGGTGGGGTTTAACCCATAAATTCTAATTTAGGACTTCCTATAATTTGCTTTTTAGATATTGTGCTCAAGTGTATAAAGTGTGAAAAATGAGGAAATTCAAATTTAGGGTTTATAAGAAAACCCTCTTTTTGGATTTTTTATATTTTATAAAATAAGATTTATATGTACTAAATAGAGTATTAAAAAGAGTATTTATATCCCTACAAGAATCCATTGAGTATTAAATAGATTTATGGGAATAGAATGAAAATCGTAAATCCGAATCATGCACCGCTAGGAACATTAAAAAGAGTATTGATAGCCCTACAAGAATCCATTGAGCCACTCCTAGGCTTAAGAATTAGCCCAAGTCAAACGGGGCTCGAAAGCACCCGATGGTCTCTGGACGAGGGTTTTTTGGAGTAAAAAGGTTTGTTCATTTGAACCGCGAGTCCGATTTATACACGGTATGAACCATTGGAAAAGGGTATTCAGAGAAGTATGAGATTTCATTGATATTTGCTCAGGTTGGAGAGCTGATCGATGTCAAACGAGATCCAAAATAACCAAGTGGCCTCTCAGAGTAAAAAGTCATATTCGTGCGAACTGTGAGGCTGATTCGCGCATGGTATGGGCCATTGGAAAGGGGATTCAGAGCCCTTCAGGTTATCATTGAGTTCTCTCAGGTTAAAAAGTTGAGCAAGGTCAAATAAGGCCAAAAATATCTTAGTAGCCTCTGCATTAGGTCTCAAAGTAAAAAAGGCATGTTCATGCAAATTGTGAGGCCTATTCGCACTCAGAGGAACAATAGGTGTGAAGGACTTAGAGAAGTGCTTAAGCGGGTACTAGGATGGGGTGTCTATAATAATTCTCGCAGGTCTTTTCTTAGTTACCACCATAACACTCGTTTTATGGAGCCTCCCATGAGGAATTCCATACAACATCTCGTGAAAATTTATGAGGAATGTATAAAAAAAGGTGTCAATGAAATGGACAAGTTAAAGAGATGTCTAACCAATCAGTTTAAAGTATGTGGGTCTAGCTCCCATAATCTTAAATTTTGAAAGAGGAGAGTCCGATCACTTGGGACTCCTCATGTCAATAATAATGTCAGGGCTTCTAGATCCCAAAGTCCATGCATCACACGTTCTAACCGACCATCATCAAGGCACTCCTCTATTTATAAAATTGCTAGCCAAGGTGATCAATTAGTTTAGTCGATTGAGTCGAGCCACAATAAGAGTTCGGCTAAAATCCCACCTCTTAAGAAGAGTAGATGATGGGATGACTTATGCGAGTTCATAATGAAAGAATTGGAGGGGCACTTAAACCCTAAACTGGCATGAACCCTAAAGGATCTTTCCAAAAAGGCTCTTGGTTATGAGGTGACCTCCCCCGTCACCATTGATATAGAAAAGTCTGACCCCTAATTAGTTTTCCATTATAAAAATGACTAGATATGATTGCAAGACCGACCCAACCAATCTTATCCATTATTAAAGGCAGTCCATGTCACCATAGAGCCACCATAATAACCTTATGTTTCATATTTTCCCATCTACTCTCGACAAGATCGGGCTCAGGTCATTTGAGAAGATATCCCCTAGGTCGATCTCCTATTTCAAGTGATTAGCTGAGTAGTTCATTCTCCATTACATCACTAACATTAAGACAGTCAAGGAGGTGGACTCACTAATCTACCCTAGGAGGAGGAAAGAGGAATCCATTGGGAAGTATGCTTAGAGGTATTAGGAGTTGTTCAATGAAATTGACAATTAGAATGAGAAATTGGTGATCTCTTCATTCAAGTTTGGACTTACCCGATCAAATGATATTTATTAGTCTCTTGCTAAGAAGACAACATCAATGTTTAATGACCTTGTGGCTCGTATTTAGAAATACGCCAAAGTATAATATGAGTTCCTCAATGCAAACAACAATGGTCGATCATTCTTTTAATCCAACTAAGAGGAATGGCATGAGTAATTGGGTAAAAGGTAGAGCACAACTGACCTCTATAAAAAGAAAAGATAAAGAGTTCCAAGGGATTAACAAAGATGTCGAATAATAAAAACTCCTATAAGGTCATGGATACCTTTTTTAAGGAACTAATCTATAAGTTATTCCCACGGATAAAGTATAAGTTCTATTACAAGAAGCCTCCCAAAATGGAAAATGATCATAATAAGAGGGACACCAATTTGCGATGCACATATCATTAGGACCATGGACATAAGACTGAGAATTATAAGATGTTCAAGTGCCATCTAGAGGATATTGCCTAGTTCTGCCATCTTTATGAGTACATTGACACCGATGAGACACAATCTTCAAGTCAGTTTATTTTTACTCAAAAATAAGATGATGGTAACCTCCCTCCCTCCAGAGTTATCGTATCTATTCACGAGTATACTGATCCATCACAATGTATATGAAATAAATTCCTCAGAAGAGTTAGAATCGAAACTCCTGTATAAGAATCATTCCTAGCGGAAGTATCCAAGCCTATCCTTAGCGAGAGGGAAGGAGAATAAATTAATTTTGACTTGGTAATCACATTCTCTGATGAAAACCTAGTCAGCATGAACCTCCTCCATAAAGATGCCTTGGACCTCACTCTTAGGGTGGTTAAGTTTATTGTGAAGAGAATATTGGTCAATCAGGGAAGTTCCTTAGAGATAATTTATGTAAACTTACTTACAAAATTTGGTACAACATCCAAGACCTAGATACCAAAGTCAGTCCTTTAATCGGTTTCAATGGAAATGTGGAAAAATCACTAAGAAGATCAAGCTTCCAATCAAGGTCGGCCCCGTGAATCATGAGATTTATTTTCATGTTATTGAATAAAATTCACCACACAATGCCATTCTGGGTAGGGTATGGATACACGATATAAGAGTTGTGACTTTCTTCTTGCATCAAAAGTTAAAAATTGTGAACGATCAAAGAATTATCAAAGTCAAGAGCGATCAAGTTGCAACACATAATTGTTTTGTCACCGTTATTAATTAAGATCAAGCCTAACCCAGGAAGAGTTAGAATAATGATGACTTAGATGGAGAAAACCCAATTACTAACTAACTGGAACTCGATCGAGGGTGGAAGAGACCAAAATAACCCCCATCAATCGAGTAATAGATGGACTAAATGTCATTCCTTTAGATTTATCACAACCAGAGAAGATTTTTCTAATCGAATCCGAGCTACTAAAGAACAAGGCAAAATCACTCATTGTCTTCCTCATAATGAATGCCCCCGACGTCTTCATTTGGCAACCCTAATATCTATCAGGCATCGACCCAAACATTTTTTATCATTGACCTGATGTTGATCAAGTATGTTGGCCTATAAAGCAAAGCCTAGGAAGTCATCCCCTGAGATGGTTGAGATAGCTGATACTTCATGCTGACTCTATCAAAGAATATTAGTTCCCTAATTAGAATCCTAACACAATTGTGGTAAAAAAGAAAAGTGGCAAGTGGAGGGTCTGTGTTGACTTTACAAACCGTAAATAGTCCAACCCAAAATATAACTTTCCTCTCCTTATAATATATGAACTTGTCAATTCAAGTACATTCCATAAACGAATGAGTTTAATGGATGCCTACTCAAGTTATCGATAGTAACCATTATTTGGACCCGACCAAGAAAAAACCCCCATTATCACCACCTTAAGACTCTATTGCTATAAGGTTATGCCATTTGATCTAAAGAATGTTGGGACAACATACCAACGTTTTGTAACCAAGATGTTTAGAAATTAGATTGATTCAACCATGGAAGTTTACTCTAGTAAAGAGTAAACATGTGACTGAACACATTAAATATCTCTGCAATAACTACACAAATCTGAGGAGCTATAGGATGAAGTTAAACACCTCTAAGTGTGCCTTTGAGGTCACCTAGGGCAAGTTCTTAAAATAACTCATGACTCAAATAAGTATCGAATCCAATATTGATTAGATCAAAGCTTTATTGTAAATCAAAAGGCTAATCACAGTGAGAGGTGGTCAAATACTTATTGGGAAACTAGAGACCCTTAACCAGTTCATATCCAGACAGTTCAATAAGTGTTGGCCTTTCTTTCATGCTTTAAATATTGTAAACACAATTATTTGGATAAAATATTTCGATTAAGTGCCGGAGAAGATCAAATGATACTTGGGATCTCCCATATGCTGTCAACATCAGTGGGTGGGAGAAGCTTCACTTGTACTTAGTTATTTCATAGCACACAATCAGTGGGTAATCTATCCAATCATACGATATAAATCTTCAGCCGATTTATTACGCCGACCATAATATCCTTAATTCTAAAAGGAGACACATTCCTATCGAAAAGTTTTCCTTAGTGCTAATAATGTCGTCAAGGAAGTTAAGATACTATTTTAATTCTCACACCATAATAGTCTTGAATTACTTTATCCTCAAAGACATTTTGAATAAGGATAACTTTTCTAAAAGTATGACTAAATGATTGATAGAATCAATTCAGTTTGATATCACATATGATCCCTTAACTCTCATTAAAGTGTAGGTGTTGGCCAATTTCATACTGAGTTCTCTCGAAGCCCAAAAATTAAGGCCATCAAATTAATACCTCTCCTAAAGATGTTAAACACAAAGCATGCCATTTATTCCCTTAAGTGGAGATAGTTAGTTGACATGGTATCAAAAGAATGAGGAACCGCCGATGGAATCATCTTCATCGCTCCACAAGGATTCCTCATCAAGCAAGATGGGTTAGTTTCAAAGGGATGAATAACAAAGTAAAATACGTGGGAATGATTATTGGACATAAAAGAGTAACCATTATAGGATCACAAGACGTAGCCATCCACTGCGATTATCGCTTGATCTCAATTAAATTGGAAATACAAAGCCACGGATCTCAGGATAAAGGTGAACACTATAATCGATCGCTTCACTAAGTAGGTGGAAGTCGAACCATGGACACACATCATGGAAGCCAACACTAGATATTTCATATGGAGAGGCATAATAACCAGGTTCATCATCCCTAGGTAAATAATATCAGAAAATAAGATCCATTTCGATAAGGACGAATTCAGAGACTTCTGGACATAGTATGTGATCTATAATAATTACGCTTTAATGGTCTTCCTATGGATCAATGGTGAATAAAAGATCATTAATAAGACTCTACTTTCATGGATCACACTTAGAATAGAAAATGCAAAAGGAAGGTGGGTTGATGAACTCCCTTTCGTCCTTTAAACTTACAAAATGACTCCGAGCAGACCAATAAGAGAAACCCCTTATGCTATGGCCAATGACATAGAATCAGTCATTACTATAAAGATTGGCCTAACCACACTCATGTATAATATTTATAAGGATGGACACAATAATGATGATTTTAACCATGAACTAGATCTATTTAAAGGACAAAGGCAACAAGCTCTTACCCACCTCATAGCCTATCAGCAAGAGCTCACCAAGCATCATTACAAGAAAGTCAAGGTTAAATAATTCTCGGTAGGCGACTACTACTCAAGAAACTACTCTTAGCCTCCAAAAAGCCTTCTAATGGGAAACTAACACCAAATTGGCAAGGGTTATGGAAATTTTTCTCAAATGGATGAGTCAATTCACATCGCTTAGATAAACTAGATATAATAGTAATACCTAGATAGTGGAATGGCACAAACCTCAAAAATTATATTGCTAAGTAATTTTAGCTTGTTTTTAAATAACTTAGCCATATAAATATGATTCATGTTAATGATAACATTAGTTCAACAAACATATATCCTTGTATTTTTTGCTAAGTTCTATAGAAACTCACCTAAAAACGGTGGTATAACCTAAAAATAGGTTTTTCATCATAGTTTAGGCACAAACCCACCTAATAATGGATTGTATAACTTAGAATAAATCATTTCTACCTAGAAGAGTCAAAACACACCTAATAATGGTTAGCACGACTTATAATAAGTCAGTGTCTAAAATAGGCAGAGACACCTAAAAATGGTGGTACATCCCAATAATGGGTTGGTCGGCCTAGAGTAGGCACCAAGGCACCAAAGAACGGATGGTATGACTTATAATAAGTTGGTTACACCTAGAACAGGCAAAAAGGTTTAACTTAATATAAGCAGGTACTACCTCGAATATGCGAAACCCCACCTAAAATGGTGGTTGTTAATGTCCAAAAATGGAGGTAATAAATAATAAGAGAAATAATTGATAAGAAATGATTATTGTGAAGAATGAGAGTGAGAGACAGTGAGAACACAAGGATTTTTACATGGTTCGGGCCTTGAATCGGAAGCTTACGTCCACGGTGTTACTATTGCGTTACTTTGCATGGTTACAGTTTAGGGTTTTCTTGATACAAATCTAGGTTTGAAAAGGTATCAAAAAGTAGTTCCATTCATGTATTTATATCCTATTTATATGTGGATATCAGATATTTACAAAGAGATGGAGTGCCCTTATAATTCGGGTAGTTACATCTTTATACACGTTTATTATAATGTACATATGCACGCCTTGAGGTGTGGAATTGTTTTGATGACGAGACCTCTGGATAATCATGAGGTAACCAATCTTAGCGGCTATGATTCCACGTGTTTGATAAGGTATGTTTGGTGTGTAAATTCTCACAGGGATGTATGTGTATCCCATCTTAAGGTAAATAAGCGGGCCGAGCACTTCAATCACTGAGACGACCTCTTTAGGTGATGAGACCGAGCACATTTCGTAAGTCCTCTTAGGTTAATGAGATTTATTCTACACTGAGATTATGTAGGAATAATAGTGGTACAATCCAAAAATGGGTTGGTCGGCCCAAGTTAGGCACAATTCCATAGAAGAATGGGATGTATGGCTTAAAATATGTCGGTTCCACCTACAATAGGAACAAACCCACCTAATAACGGATCGTACAATTTAAAATTAGTTAATTTTACATAGAATATGCAAAAACCCACTTAAAAATAATGGTATAACCCAAGGGTGGGTTGGTCAGTCAAGAATAGGCACAAACCCAACTAAAAATAGGTGGTATGACTTAGAATAAGTCGATTATTCATAGAACATGGAAAAACCCACCTAAATAATGGTGGTAAAATGATGGCTTAAATAAGAAAGTCGACTCATTATTATATATCACAAGTTAGTAGATTCGTTTGCAGAACTAACCTCCACTAATTAAATGATACACTAAATAAAAAGGTTAACTTTATATTCGAATTCACAAATTAGTGGAGCCAGTCACATACCTACCCTCCACTGATTAAATGATAAGTTAAGTAAGAATGTTAGCTTATTTTTCAATTTTATAATTCAGTGGAGTTGATCAAAGACCTGGTCTCCACCAATTAAAAGATAAGTTAAATTAGAAGGTTAACTTTTTATTAAAGTTTACAAGTCAGTCGAGTCAGTCATAGACCTACCCTCCACTGATTAAATGATAAGTTAAATAAGACAGTTTACTTATTATTTTAATTAATAAGTCAGCGAGGTCGGTTACAAACTTTCCCTCCACCGATTAATCGATAAGTTAAATAAGAATTTTAGTTATTATTAACTTTTACAAGTTAGTGGAGTCCGTCATAGACTTACCCTCTATATATTAAATGACACATTAAATAAAAAGGTTAACTTACTATTAAAACTCACAAGTCAGTGGATTCAGTTACGGATGTACCCTCCACCAATCATATACAAAACCACCTCAAACATTCATATAAAAATGGATGAAACAACGCATCAAACATAAATGAACTTTTCATTGATTGATAAATGGAACAAGGCCTATAATAGATGACCAAAAGGACTACATCAAAAGTTAAAACCAAAAACCCTACAAACTAGGGTGTTAAATGTTACCTCTTCCTAGATTTTAGTGAGCTCATTGCCTTGTTCAACTTGAACTTAGGGAGAAAATGCTCAATCATTGGACGATTCACTTCATGTAAAGACTCCAAAGAAGCCTCCTCATTGCCAATGATAGGATTTTCAAGAAGGGGCTTAAGATAAGCAAGATCACCTTCAGGGACATATACCCTTGACATCGGTGATCCATCATTTGTTGAACGCAACCGTCTCATGATAGTGAGGTTTTATAATGACTTCCTAGACACCAGTTTTAAATCCGTTATCGAGGTCTTCTTCCTTCTTATGCTTCAGATCGTTAGCGAGGGAAAACTTCTCCTCTAGAGGATCTCTTTATCCATGATCTTTAAGGGGTGCAATTTTTACAACGTAGTGAATTAGGATCCACCCTTTTATATTTTAGTTGAAGGGTTTCACCTTATTTTGGAAATTTCTCCTTTCTAATGGTCTCATCTGATAGCTCAGTGATCATGATATCCTTGTCGAGCAGATAAATTTTCATGATGTTTCCTTGATCATTGAGAGTGTTGTTTCATAATCTTAATGGAATGATTTATATAACTAAATGTACAAACACAAATCCATTTTTATCTTATTAAACATGTAATCACACGACAACTGAGGAAAAATCCCTTTTTAAGTCAAAACCTTTTTCAGGACTTTAGAAACTTTACAAGATAATTGACTTACGATACTACTTGATATCACCCACAAGCATAACGTGCAGTCTTCGTGGAATCTGTAAGGAGTACTTCTCAATCTATGGCAGTCCACAGGTAGAGGTCCATCCTCGGCATCCATCGATCAGCTTTCAGTCACGATCCTTACGAGTTCACAAGTTAGCCATAGAGATGATCTTTCCATATAGTATATCTGAACAATTTTCAAAATCGATTCACAAAATATATTTTTGGGGTTGTGTTCATGATTCAAAAGTGTTTTATAAACCAAAAGGGGTGTAAACCTTTGCAACAAATGTGCTGAAATCATTTTGGCAAAAGTTCTATGAAATTTGGAAACGATATCTCGTGCACAAAAATCGAGGCAGCGGTTTGTTCGAACAAAAATGAGGCTCTTTCGAATGAGAAAGGTAGTTCATTTAAATAAAAATAGAGTTCATTCAAACGACAAGTCCATCTCGTTTGAACCAGCTTCAAATGACCTTCAAACGATGCAAAATAGTACGCCATTGTTATATGCTCGTAAGATCAGAGATCAAATGATGCTTCTAAGGACATGGCAAAGTCATTCGAAAGAGAACCTAATATCTTTTGAACGAGGTTAAAAAAATTTGTTTCTTCCAATTAAACCTTCACCCCCATTTTCATAAACTTAAAAAATCCTATTTTAGTTTTAATAAAAATAGGACAACCCAAAATAAATTTCATGAATAAATTTAAACACCAGTTGATTTATACTTTTGTGGGATGTAGGGAAGTCTTCAATCTTAGAGTTGATTTGTCGTTATCTTACGTGACAGTTTTTATCGGGATACACCAAACTAGCCTAAGTGGAAAATAAAACAAATAAGAAGCCCAAGCTAAACTATTTGCCCTTACAAATCTCCCCCTTTGGCTATTCCGATATAAAACTATACGAACCTAATCGAATATCCAAATTACGTAAAATATCCTCAAAAATGACAAAATATCCCTATGATGCATCGAGTTTGAAATAGAAAATAAAAACTCATAAAGCAATATAACAATCTCCCTCTTAAATTAAACTCATCATCAAATCGACAAGTCCCCCTCAATTTATTCTCTCTTTTTGTATAAAATAGACAAAAGAGTAAACATAATCATGAATTGCAAAGCATCACGTATAAAGAAGATATCATCATAAAAGATATATGTAACACACATGCAATGATAACCTCAAAGGCTCTACAAACTATATTTGAAAATTTTTCAAATTTTTCTCAAGTAAATTTTTTTACAAAAATAACACACCATGAATTAACACAAAGATACCCGAATAATGGAAGTGAAATGTATGGGTTATGATCGTATTCCATAAATTAATTAATGTAGACAAACATAACACATGTGCAAGAAGGATTGAGACACCACTAATGAAAGATTTTAAACATTAGGTGTAAAAATGGTGAACTCATATTAAATTGACTTAACCTAATCAACAAATCAAGACCACAAGTGATTTTCACACCAATGACACCTAAAAATACATCATATTTTTTCAAGATTTTTATAGCATCTGCAAACCCATCGATCTTCGACTTAACTACCTCAAAACCGCACATATAGCAATTATAATCTTAATTATGCTGAAGAAATTAATGCTCATTTGTAGTAAATCATCAATGTTCAAAAGTGTCAAAATCTCACATATAGCAATTTTTAGGCTCTTTTCTTTGCTAATGGTGGATTTTCACGCAAAGACTTTTTCTTTCGCATCTCGATTCCATTCCTTAATATATAATAATTTTACCAAAAAAGTGATACTTTAAATCCGAGCAATGATACTTATGCGCACAACTTTTTATTATCTCGTTTTTCATATTTGGTTCGTCTTTAAAGCAAAATTGAGATGGAAACACTATGATCGACGTGTGATAAATAAGTTTAATACTCATATAAGCTTTTTCTCGTGTGCATTAAAGGAGACAATGAGTCAAACATGTAGCATGTTATTATTAATTCACATGTTAATGACTCCACACATTATAAAGCAAATACATGAAATGATGTCATGTCTCAAAAAATTACCAAATAGTCACGTGGATATGGAATGAATGGGTGACTCATACATCTTTAATGTTCACCCACATAAGGTGTAAAAAATAAAAAACTATTTTAGTCTTTTTCAAAATTTATCAAAATAAAATCTTTTTTCCCTTTTCATTTTTTCTTAAAAAAAATCGAAAATCTTTTTGATTTTTTCAAAAATTTTGAAGAAAAAAAAAGCTTTTTTTGGATTTTTTGAAACATTTATCAAAATAAAAAATATAAGTACAATGATAGTACACACTAGCAATAGGGATATACGATATGAGCATGAAAAAACACCCTATGCTAGATAAAAAGTTTTAACATCAATCTTTAGGCCCGGTGGAGTTCTCCAAAGGAGATGATATCCTATGAAATACCTGCATCAAATTTTGTGAAGTTTTGACTAAATACTCTACTTACTCTAAAAAACTCTCAAAATATCTCAAGTGGTGTGTGGGAGCATGCAGAGTAACACGTGTGGGAATGCGTGTGGGTACTCGTGTGCGAGCAAATCGAGGAACATACCTATAAGACACTCTTCCTAGCTTAAAAAAAATCCTCTAAGGTGACCTCTTTGTTTGCAATGACAACAAACATACACAAGCTCGGGTCCACCTTTCTCAAAAATGTTAAAACGAGCTCTCCTAGGTAGGTTAGGTCAAGGGCCATAAAGATTCAAAATAAACTCGGGAATCGGCTCGGGTGCGGTATGGAAAGTGGATGCACCATCATAACATATTCATTTCCTATCGACGTTACCTAAAGCAGGATGAAGGAGCATCTTTCCAACCTTCTTAGATGTTTCCTCTAAAGTGATCTTGACCTTACGAGTACATTTGAGTTCGCTCTCAAGTTGGGATACACGGGCTTCTAGTTTCTCACAAGTCTCCAACAAAGATTAAAGATCTACCATAAGACTAGCCACATCATTGGTGAAATTGATCTTTTCTCGGCCTAAAACGATTAACTACTCACATAAAGAAATCATCACCCTCTCAAGTTGACTCACCGACACCTCACACACTCTCAAAACATTCACTTCTTTATCCAAATTTAACAACCTAAAAGACCAATCCTTATTTAGCTTTTTAGTTTTCAAAGTCGCAGTGTAAAGATCACTAAATGCGTTTTGAAGATCACCTTCTTCCTCACTCAAAATCTCATTCTCACACTCGCTGTTTCCCGAATGAATTGAAACATCATCAAGGCTTTCGCGATTAGATTTTTTCACATTGACGTGGGATAAACTAAAAGTGCTAACGTGACTATCCATGAATGTGACACACGATTCATGTGGGGATTCTCCCCCTAAATCAACCGATTCGACATCACTATCACTAAGAGTGGCCGTATGTGCAACTTTCGTGCCCTTTCTCTTAAGCCTAGTGGGACATTCATGTGCCTTGTGCCTTTACCCTCACATTCAAAAAACCTTATCTCTTCCTCTTTCTCTCACTCGCTCGTGCCCTCATTCTTATTTTTATTTTTCTTAAAAATCTTATCTTTGGAAGAATTTTCTGTTGAAAATTTGAGGAACTTTTCGAATTTTTTCGCAAAAAGTGCCAAGTCATCAAAATCAGGATTGACCTCAGATTCTGACTCACTAAATTTTTCTTTCTTCTTTTTCTTAGTTTGAGTCTTCAAAGCAATCCCTACTTCCTTAGTTTTAATGGTTTTAGGGAACATATAAATATCATATATTTGAAGATCTCCTACAAATTCTTTTAACCTAAGAGCGTCTAGGATACCTAACGAATTAAGTACGGTGACCTTAGGAATAAAGTGGGCAGGGAGCGACCTCAAAATTTTCTTCACAACTCTCATCTCCAAAATCTTCTGACCCAAATTAAAACTATAATTAACTATATCCGAGAAATGTGCATAAAACTCATCAAAAGACTCAGAATCTAGCATGGTATTGGTTTCAATTTGGACGGGCAAGCCTTTACAACATTGGTATCCTCATGAGTGAGCTGGAGAGTATCCCAAGCTTCCTTAGACGTGGTACATGTCATGATGCGACGAAACTCATCAGGGGTGAGGGCTCGAGAAATAGAACTAAGTTTGCAAGAGTTAAAATTAATCCACTTAAATTCGTCCTCTGTCCATAGATAGACAAGTTTAGAGCCAATGATATTATCAACAGTGGTAGTGGGAGGAGTCCACCTTCTTTCATAAACTAACCAGTCTCATTCATATATGGCTTTTAAGGCTGAATTCATCCTGGCTTTCCAGTAGGCATAATTGGAATAAAAAAATATGGGTAATCGATTATATAAATTATCCATTAAAATCTTGCCTTTTCTAAGATCAACAATTTTTCAAAAAAATTGATATCAAAGAAAAAAATTGCGAAAAAAGATTACACAATATTTTTGTGTAACGGGCTCTGATACCAATTTGAGAGTGCACTTTCATGATCTTAATGTAATGATTTATATAATTAAATATCCAAACATAAATCCAATTTTATCTTATTATCCTAAGACATTCAACTAAGTGATAACATAGATAAATTAAACATACAATCACACGAAAATTGAGGAAAAATTCTTTTTCAGCACTTTAGAAACTTTACAAAACACTTGACTTATAATACTACTTGATATCACACACACACACACACACACACACATAATGCGCAGTCTTCACAGAATCTCTAAAGAATGCTCCTCAATCTTGAGCAGTCCACAGGTGGCGGTCCACCCTCGATATCCATCGATTAGCATTCAGTCTTTAGTCGTGATCCTTACGAGTTCACAAGTCAACCTTTGAGATGATCTCTCCACAATGCATATCTCAACATGTTTCAAAACCGATTCACAAAATATATTTTTAGGGACGTGTTTGTGAATCAAAAGTGTTTTATAAATCAAACGTGGTTAAAAACTTTTTAACAGACATGCATAAATCGTTTTAACAAAAGTCCAATGAAATTTGGAAACATAACAGATATTTATAGCTCATGCAAAAAATTCAAGGAGACAGTTTATTCGAACGAAAAATGGGTCTCGTTCGAACGAGAAAGGCGGTTCGTTTGAATGAAAATGTAGTTGGTTCGAATGACAAGGCCATCTCGTTTGAATCAACTTCAAACGCCCTTCAAATGGTGCAACATAGTACGTCCTTGTTAGATGTTCGTTAGATGTAGAGATCAAACAATGCTTCTAATGACATGGGAAAGTCGTTCGAACGAGAATCTAATCTTGTTTGAAGAAGGTTAAAAAAATTTATTTTTTCCAATTAAAAATCCAGCCTCATTTTATTAAGGACTTGACACCTTAATATCAAGGATTCCCACCCCAGTATCATGACCACAGAGCGTCGGCTGTAACAACCGTGATGCTGTCGCGTAACAGAAAGACAAATATCTATGAAGCAACTTTAATATTTTTTTTTCAAGGGTGAGGTTTGGAACTCAGTCACTTTATACCTAGTGGGAGTCACTACCACTATTTAAAGGAGGGCGTATCTGTCCCAATTTTGGATGCTAGCAGCGTCTCTTTCTCCCGTTATACAACAAACACAAAGTTGTGGTTGTATTGGCTGCCGGCGGAAGTACTTACTTAGCAGCTATTGATTAGGCAGAACTGCTGAAGCTGGTTGTACAAAGTGTGTTTGTTCATATAGGACTTAAAAAATTCCATTTTTATTTTAATAAAAATAAAACATCCCAAAATAAATTTCATATATAAATTTAAACACTAGTTGATTTATACATTTACAGGATGTAAGGAAGTCTTCAATCTTGGAGTCGATTTATCGTGACGGTACATGGCGATTTGTATCGAGATACACCAAAATATCCTAAGTGGAAAATAGGATAAATAGCAAGCCTAAGCTAAACTATTTTTCCCTTTCAATAATGAAGAATGTCATTCCCAGTCCTTAGGCGACTAGCTCAAACGGACACCTCATGCATAGTTTGCATGTCTTGCAAACACAAGTACAAACAAGATAGGTCAATATATGAATGATCTAACAACTTGTAAAAATTAAAGTAATAGAGATGGAATCAAATTAACAACACCATATGCCGGATCCCTTCTTTGTGAAGGCTCTTCTCATTGAAATATCTTAAGTCTGACATATCTTTAGTAAACATGATGGCCCGAGCGATAGAAAAGTTGACATCGATATTTTAATAAGCTGAGTATTGAGTGGTAACGAGATATTTGTCCTGAAAAAATATGGTCGTCTAGGTCTATCCCCTATATGAAGAGTAAGTAGGCGGTGATGTTGTCTTTCTTAGTGCAATTACCACTGATATGTTGCTCCCCCATCGGTGTGCGAGGGTGTATCTTTTTGATTCATTGCTTTTTGGCCTTCTTGGCCTCTCTTTATTTTTATCCATATATCTCTTTGTTTTCTTTACCCTGAGAGGAGATTAGCCTTTTCTTTGAGGTTTTGTTTGCATCTTGGGCAACTTGATCAGACTGACCACCTTTATTTTTCAAATTTACTCTAATAACATTAAGATCAACAACATTCCTAATGTGACCCATCATCCCTTTGGATTGTTGGAGGAGTAGGGAAAATGTGAAGTGTTATTCCTCCTCCTCCTCTTTTTCTACTTCCTCCCAAATATGATCAGAAGTTCCTAATAGTATGCTACCTCATATGAAAAGAATTGGGCAATGTCTTCATCTTTGAAGCTTTCTTGATGGTGAGCTTCGTCCGTTTCTTTTAATCGATGGAGATAACGTAGATCGATTAAGACGCCTTGCCTATATGAACTCCCCTCACCTATGTGTTGAGGATATGAGTCGTTATTGGAATGGACAAATATCTGACCACTATATAATCGACGTTAGTTATGGTGAGAACACCTATAAAGTTCTTAGTTGATACAACAATGAGTTCGTCGCCAATAAGTATGTGAGTTTATCTCTAATGGATTACTACACTAGAAGGATTTCACCTATACCACACCTTTTTCAAATCAATAAGGTTAAATTTAGAGTCTTTGGGTTTCCTCTTGGAGTAAGTATCTACATCAAAAGAATAAAGGGTGATTAATAGCAAATAAAAATGCATTAACTAAGAAACTAAAATGAATGGTAAGGATTATACCAGGTTATCTGATCTCTGCGTGATTCTCACCATATATTTTCCCTCATAAGATACATAAGTCTATATTAATGTGCTTTTGGTACCTGGTCAACTACCTGGCCATATTATGAGGCTTGTCCGAGTCCTGGGAATGGTAAGTGCTATACCCAAGAGAAGTATGAAGTTTGTAGCAATATCATATCTCATTCAGGACCATCTTAGTGGCACAAATTTGGTTTATGGTCGTTGTACCCATTACAATACATAAGAAACTTTTATTTTCTTCGATAATTAAGATTCCATAAAAATGGAGTACCTTTACCAGTAATGGGTGGAGGAGGAAGTCAACCCTTCCCTCTATAATAGATACCATTATAAAACCAACCTAACTACGAGGGAGGTTGTTCCTCATCAAGTGAGGTTATTATCTTGATGGAGCGAGGTATTTTATACCTAATATGGAAGTCCTCAATTCATTTTTTGAGGTCACTTCCTATAACCCGAGGCACCTAGACATGACCTATTAATGAAATGGATAATAAGTTGAAAAATATGAAGTTTTTGGAAAAAAAATCTTCTCTACAACTCAAATGGTAGAGAGAGGGAGATGAGGAAAACAATTCATAGCTTTAAATTCAACTAAGGAGTTAAAGTTTTGCTTAAAACCCCTTATAGATCTTACTGCCAAAAACCACTTGAAATGATGGCTTTTTTGGAAAGAGAGTCACGCTATCAAACATTTAGACCACGTGCATCATGCATCGTGATTTCCAAGGGGAACCCAAATAATAACACACATAACCCTAAATGCAGGGATTACGTGCTATTAGGACCATAATTGTGTTCCCATTAAAATAAGTGGGATTCATCATAGTTTATATGGCCTTAGTAGGAAAATCCATGTCACACATGGACGTCATACTAAGGCATGATTAACCAACCAGGTCTAAAGGACGTTCACCCCAATTCTTAGGGAAATTAAAGGGATTATGAGTCGGGTAGTTTATGTGTCATGACACGTGGAACCTAAAATATTTTACATCATTGTAAGTACTAGTCACCCAACGATTATGAAATATATAAGGATGAAATTATCTAATGATAATGATGATGTGACCAGAGAAAACCCTACTAAAACTAATCAACCTAAGAGATAAGTTTAGAGGTAAAGGCCAATTACATTAACAAAATCAATACATCAGTTTGCATAGTTATGACTCATGTGAAAAACATATAATACAACCTTGTACCAATGGCTTGGTTTCTCAATTAGCATTCTCTATCAATATATAAATTCTATATCCCGACGCCCTTACACTCTTCAATAGGGTCCAAACGAAGTCCCTTTACTCCTGGACCTCGAGTCATTCTTTAAACCATAAACTAGAGAATAAAAATAGTTTCCTCAGGCCCATTTGTCTTTAATCAACTCTCGAACCTGAGATTCTTTTTCTTAGGAAAATATAGAGCTCTGAATTCTCTTATGAATGGTCTCAATCGTGTGAAAAATGGACCTCAAGATCAAACATTATGGTCCAAAAATAGAATATAACTCTATGAAAATCGCCTATAGGCATGACACCTCACATGCCTGTAGGTAGATGGAGGTTTCTTAGTGAGTAATTCTTCCCAGTATGCCGATCGATAGTCCATATGATTTATCATTGACAAGTTCGTGGGACCAAACTTATCCTTTCTCCTTTTAGGGTTTCGCTAGTTAAGGAAACCCTGACCTCATTTGAAGAGGTACTCGATTTAAGTGCGGTAGCAACCTCAAATTTAACATACATTCCTCTCCCATCATTATATCAAAATTACTTTAAATAACTATACTCCACCATAAACCACTTTTCCATCACCATTATCCAAATACCAAAATTCTGCAAATTAAGCATCAAAAAAAGAATTTGAAGAAGCTTGAAGGTCCAAAACCTATTTGCGTTTACCATTATCCATAGATGTCATTTTTCATAGTTTAGTGTTTCATTCTTACACTTGTTATATTCTATTATCGGCACTAAAAATACTTTGATTCCACTCATTTTATTACTTTGTACACGTTCACGATTATTTTTCACAAAAAACCTAGAAAGGAGGTTTAAGGGATATTACTAGTTTTCGGGTGTTTTCATCATATTTTACACCCTTTCATCATATTTAACTCTTTCTCCTAAAGGAAAGAATTCACCCCAAATTCGGAATATGACTTAGCCCAACTCTCACTTGTTATTGGAACTATGTGGACTTTGATTCCTTTTAGGGTATGTGGACATCCCGAAATTACTTTTGGAATTCAAGTCCATTTTTTTCCTTTCCTTTATTTTATTACACATTTTTATTAATCTAGTCATTTATTTAGTTCATTTTATTGACGTAGTTTGTTCTTTCCCTTTCATTATTCTTTCAGCGGTCCTATTTATGCATACTCATTTATTTATAGTGAGGTTATTATTTCGGGGTGTCTCTCACATTATTGTACATTTTATCTATTTTTAAACATTCTTTCTAGTTAGTATCATCATTAGTTTACTTCTTGCGGTTCCACTCATGCATGCTCACTATTCTATAGTGAGTTCACGATTTTTTAGCGCCGCTCACATTTTGTCTCCTTAGGAGAATATGTATGCACCTTTTTCTAAGGGGAGGATATATTGACTCCACTCTTCACATACACACATGCACACCCATTCACATACTCATCTTTATTCTACCTTTGTCCATTTTACACAACAACACATTTTTCACACACATAAGCGCACACACATTGATGTATTAAACATAAAGAGAACATGTTGTGGATCCCATAAGAGATCGAAAGGGTAGAGTGGGTGCCTATCACCTTCCCACTCAGTAACAAAGTCTTCAAGCTCATATCTCATTGGTTTCTCATACACTAGTTTTATTTAGCTGCCCCTTTTGAGGTTGCTTCTTTTTTTGACCATTTTTGGAAAAATAGGCTGGAAACTTTAATCTCTACGCATTGACACACCTCATATGTCGATGACATTCATTTATGTCTTTTGTACCATGAAGGTCTCACTCCCTTCCATCCTTCTCGTAGTTCATAGGCCATTTTGACCGTGTCTCGACACATTAACGGGGTAGCAAATCTTATAGTAACATGAGTGCGATTCAAAACATCTCGAGTATTGTGTGATGGGACTCCTATGAGTCCGCCGCTCCATGCATACCGCCATGTCGGGAAGGTCACAATAGTGACTATGCTGGGGAAATTTTGAGGACTAGACTCCATTTATATGTGTTTTTATTTTTCTTCCCATTATTAAACTCCTTTCTCATATATATATATACATACATATATCTTTTTTGTTATTTTCACTTTACTTCTTTTATTTTATCTTTCCATTTCTTATACATACTTTTTGTGACACCCCGCTTATTAAAATAAGAGGTGGCCAACCCGCTACTCCAATAAAACATGAATCTTAAATGGTCCATTTTTAGAATCACTGTCGCATAAAAGATAATATGATACGACCACCCAACATTTTAAAAACGGATGTCAAAATATTTTCCAATTTAAAATGAACTATTTCAGTCATCTACTTCCATAACAAAAGGGTTAATTACAACTAACAGTTTGATAGCATTTACAAAACATAACTGAATAAGCTATCGGTTAACAGACTGATACAAAAAGGTCACACCAAATATAACAGTAGCTATGAGATATAAACTTGGTCAACATGCCCGAATACCACTGACCAATCATAACTAGAATATCCAGAAAGAGTTTGTTGCGTCTAATACAACAATCCTACAACATCCGCAATGTATTGTAGCTCCTTAACACTGGAAGGGAAGGTCAGAACAGGCGCCCTTGCGGTGGGACACCTGAACATAAACAATAACCACACCAAGAGATAAAATATAAACGGGTTAGGGCCCTATTTGATATGATTTAGAAGTGAATAAAATGCATAATAGTTATGAAAGCCAAATTTCATAAACAGATTAGTTTCGCTCTTCACTTGAAGAATTATACTCACCTCTCTTCTAAAGTGCACATCCTAACGCGTACAATTCATTTTTAAGTTAAGCTACCTGACTACTTAATATGAATAACATAACTCTATCCAATATGCCTGGTTTACCAATTTATCATTTACCCTCACAAGTCAATTAATCATTAATGATCACATATAATCAGAGTTGATTCATAATTCCATTTAATCATTTGCGTTAAAACCAAATTTGTATGAGAACAATTAGATTCATATAATAACATTTCTAAGACCATCCTACCGATAATTACCCCACTGAATGCGTTCCCTAATTGATATCATCTTTCAGGGCCTAGTTTCATCACCTGGGTACCCTAAATCACAGTGCATGGGAAACGACCATATACCTTCGACAGTGAGGCATAGCCATACCCGGAATTACTTCAGTTTGAATAAACAATCACACAATGTAACAACTGGTGCTATGGCCTGAGGACTATACTCTCCTTGCATTCATTAGCCAGTGGAAATACCTCTTTCGCGAACTTCCCTTATGATAGCATTTAGAGAGGTATGTGCATATATGCCAAAATCATAAAATGAATGTATAATGAATTAAAACGACAATTCTTATACCCTAAAGCATATATGTATAATAAATTAAGGATACAATGTATAAACACTTCCATAATAGCCCTCGAAATCCAAAACAACAAAGTCCTACTATACACCACTCCTACTATCATTTTCTTAACTAATGAGGTATTATACTATCGTTTCCATTCCCCAAAATAGGCCCGAATGCCCCCTTATCATCCTAGGGTTTTAATCTCCTCATATAAGGTCACACTTATATATAATACATCCTATAATAAGGTTCCAAATCTTTAGGCCCAAGATAAAAGGAATTAAAATAAAGTTTGATTATTTTTAAAACAACACTATTTTTGAATCGATTCTCCCTGGACGAATCAATTCACCCTTGGAAGTGAATCGATTCACCCCAGCCGAATTGATTCGATCGAGAGAACAAAACTTTCTACTAACCTGATGAATCGATTCGGCCTACCCGAATCGATTAGCTAACTCAGACTTGCAGCCTAGCATTTTACTGAATTGATTCACCAGGGGAGAATCAATTCTCCTAAGTCGGACAACCCAGTTTTGGCTACGGGTTTATATGAACCCTAAATCCCCAAACCCTTTTTCTTCCATCTAAACCTAACATCGTCAACCAACATCATCTATAAATCATTCCTACATAATAATCCACCATTATGAACACCTCAGATTATGTTTATATCATATATATAAGGGGTTAAACATCAAAATCACCAAAACCCCAAATGGTTTAAACTCAAGAACACTAACATTTTATACACTTTATTCACACACAATAATATATGCAATTTAGAAAACTTGCCTCAATATTGAAATCTCGGATTTCTCCTCGTTGATACGATTCCAAGATCAAATCTCTTCTCCTCTCTATCTCTCTAGGTTAAACACAAATGAGCTCTAATTGATCTTTCTAGACCAAATACCCAAAATATCTCAAATACATTTAAGTCTAACATTAAATGCTTCTACATACTTAAAATGACTCATAATATCATATTTAAGTCGTAACTAGCCAAAAGTGCTCCGGAACCCAAAAACACACCCAACACTTATTTTGACTATCTCAACCATTCCCGTACTAACCATGCCCTATAAACTAACATCCGAGATATCGTTTATAATTTCCTATCCCAACATCATATTACCTTTCTTAAATAGTTCGATTGGGATATAAGCCAAAACCATCGCTTTAAAGCGCAACGACGCAACATAACATAATATTACACTATTTACATTCATGTAACAGTAAATATGCAATACTCATAAATATTAACTCTAAAATCACACAATTTAATATAAAAATAAATACTCAAAAATAAGGGGTATACAATTTTATGATCCATATGCTATTCTCTTGCCATTCATTTTATACGACTCATGTAAATCCCTATTCATCTCATATATATGCTTACCTCTTTACCATTTCAATATATTCATCTATTTTTCAATTCCACATATTTACGTGTTTATCACGTATATATACTCCCCTTTATCACATGCGTCACTTCACCTGTACATATTTACACGCTTCACTTCACTTGTACATATTTATATGATGCACCTCACTTGTACATATTTACATGTTTCATTTGTACATTTATATATGTTTCACTTCACTTGTACATATTTATATGCTCCACTTCATTTGTATATACTCACATGTTTTCAATTAACTCGTATATTCACATGTTTTACTCCACTTGTATATAATAGTTCTTTATTAAATGCCACTTTTACATGCTTGCACTTTTACTTTATTCTTAGTAAATTTACTATACACACCACATTCTAGCCCCCCTCAAGTTTCTCCTTAGGTCCCTAGCACCTCCCCATTAACCATAGAACCCTAGGTCATACTCCGAGTATCGATCTAGAGGCCAACGGGGGCTATCGGGCCCCGTTTGACTCCGATTAACTTCATCGTCGGATTAAAAGCTATATAAAACTTCAAATGGCTCTGAATTCACTTTCCAATGATTTGCCCCATGCGCGAATTGTCCTTAGCGTTGGGACAAATGATCCGTTTCCACCTAAAACTAATCATAAGGCCACCAGGAGCTCCCGGACTCCATTTGACTCTCGTAAACTTTTCAACTCGAATGAGCTAAATGAATATTCGAAGGGTACTGAATACCCCTTCCAACGATCTTCCCCATGCACGAATCAGCCTTACGGTATAGAGGAACGACCCGTTTTACTCCAAAGGGTCACCTGACACTTTTAGGCCATGTTTGACCATGAGTCAACTCTCTGAACCAAATGAGACTGAATAAATCTTCAAAGTGCTCTGAATACCCTTTCCAATGGTCTATATAGTGCATGAATCATCCTTACGGTGCAGATGAACTATTCATTTTCCTTTGGGAATATCCTCTCTAAAAGACCGACGGGCGCTTTGGAGCCCCATTTGATCCAATGTCAACTCCCAGACTCGGAAGCATCCCCAAGGATTCTCAAAGGTCTCTGAATAAACTTTACAATGGTATTCCCCATGAACGATTTGGACTTATGGATCGCATTTTATGACCATTTTTGAAAAATCTATATAAGACTGCCAATTGACAGGTCCATTTCCCTGCCTATCGGCAGTGTGTCTAAGGTTACCTGTCGATAGGAAGGAAAAGGACAATGCCGATCGGTAGTCCCTTGACCCTATATAAGTAGAGCATGAGCTCACTTTAAGAGAGACCTCAGAAACATCAGCTTTAGTGATCTTAACAACATTCTTCTAAAGTCAGCGAATTTTCCTTGTTTGAAACCTCTCCCCACCTTCCCTTTCCATCACCTTCACAGCCAATTTAGCAAAATACCCCTTCTTTCTCATCCTACATTCCTCATCCACTCGCAAGGAAGATCATCAACAATCAAGATCAATCACTAAGTCTCCAAAGAAGGTCCAAACATTCTTATCTCTCTTTAAATTTCTTTATTTTCACATTAGTTATATAAGTTCTTAATTTAGCTTTAACTTTAGATCATACACATATTAATAATGTCACCTTTTTAGTATTATTTCATATAACATATTTTTTATAAAATACCCCAAAATAAGAAAAATAGGATTTTACTCATAAATTCCAAATGGGATTCCTCACTACATTTTCTTAAATTAAAATATCATTTTTCTACGCACACACATCTAAATAAAATCCCTGATTGGATTTATGGGATAAACCCTACCCTCATGTTGCATGCGAACTACGTGGAATTTGATGCCTTTATAGGATACGTAGGCATCTCGGGATAATACTCGAGACTTGAGTCTTGTTTTCTCATTTTCTTCTTTTCCCTATTTTATCCGTATATTATTTATCTTTATTATACTTGTGATTCATATGTGCATATTATATAACATATATTATCGTTTTATCATAACGATCAATTTCTCAATAAGCGTACACATAATATTTTTAATTACTATTTTTGAAACACTCCTATGGATGACCTCACTTCATTTTTTTCATGATGCGAGTAGAGCGATTCCGCTCACCACTTATATATACACGCACAGACACTTTACGGAGAAATTATGGAGAATCATAACATAAGCCCATGAGATACTGAAAGGGCGAGGTGGGTGATTAACACCTTCCCATTCCATAGCATGGCCCCTGAACCTCTGAACTAATAGGTTTCGTAAGCATCAATATATCTTTGATATCATTCTCTCGAGGCAAAAACATTTCTTTTGCCTGTTTTGTGCAAAATAGGCTCACGACTCTATCTTTTTACCTCACCACACATTAACGACAGTCGAAGTGTTCCTAAAAAAGGAGTGATACCTCTTTTCTATCTCTTCACTGCGCGCACAATCACTGATCTCGGGAGGGTAGAAATTTGGGTATGGCCACAACGATGACTCCACTAGGGATATCTTAAGAGGGCTAGACTCTGTTTGCATGGGTGTTATCATTTTCTGCTTGTGTGCCCCTACCTATATGTTCCCTTTTCCCCTCTATTACTTCTTATATATATATATATATATATATATATATATATATATATATATCTACCTCATGTTTATATCACCTCTCACTCTCTTTTCACTTCACACACTTATAAATACTCTACATGTACACCTTACACTACTTACACTAGTATATTAGGTCACTTGTGCCCACATACTTCACAAACCACTTAGAATATCCTTGTTTAGGCTTCACTAGCACACACCTCCACTTATCAAACTTATATATATCCATGATCACTTGCACTTATCATACACCACTTGTAGTTGATCCATTCTTACATTCACTACCACACACTCACTTATAGATATTCATCATCACTCACTCTCATGTATCCATGCTTAGTGTAATCTTCATGCTCTATGCTTGATTTACTTTTTATGATACTTGTACATTCTTCCATATTAGAATAGTTCTCATCATTCCAAATAAAAAATTCTCTCTCCATAATATACTAATAAAAAATCATGCATTTTGCACACTACATCACCAAGAGCATGGCTATTGACCAAAAATTATTCCGTACTGGAGGGTGATGGGAGCTGGTCCAGCAGGTCGTAGTTAGCTTAAGTAATATGACTCTCACCTTCCATTGTCCTAGTACCTTTAACGTTTATCTAACAGTTCCCCCAGCATCGTACTTCTTGACCAAACTCACGACAAGAGGTATATAGCAGGGATATCGTTCATGTACGTTGAGTATATCGAATTCTCTTCCACACGTACTCTCCCCATGAGGTATATAGTGAGGAACTCACGTACACTCAAGTATATCAACTGTCTTGTCCACACATACCTATTGCCCTCAAAAGCAAGAAGTATATCATGGAAGTCATGCCAAAGGGTGGAACCTTTCCACTAACCCAACAACTGCATACCTTCATATAGGGGTCAAACATAGGGCACTCATATTTAGTTTTCCGGTTACTACATGAAACTCTGTCGAATGCCGGGTCGGCATGCCGCCCAAATTTTCACGCGATTTCATCATTTTTTAAAACAGGACCCTATCCACGAGTCTAGAAATAAGTCAAACCCTACAATACCTAGTTTTAAATCCCAAATTTTCCCAGGCTCGGGTCCTGTCCAACATTTTCCTTGCATTTAGATAAACCCAATACACGTGAGCAGATAATAATAATAATAATAATAATAATAATAATAATAATAATAATAATAATAATAATCATGTTGAGATTCTTCCCTCGCTCATTTCTTTCCCCCTTTCTAAAAAAATCAAAATATGAAAAATATTTTTCTTCCTTTTATCATAAATGTCAAAAGCATTTTCCCCTCATTTTACCATAAACGTAAAAAATATTTCTTACTCCTTTTATGAAAAATACCAAAAATATTTTGTCCTCCCCTTTCCAAAAAAGTGTTAGAAATAATTTCCTCATTTTCAATAAAATAATTCTTCCTTTTCTCTTTCAAAAATAAATTCGAATCATTTTTTCTTCCTAGGTCGATCGCATACCCAATTTTTAGCCTGGCTCCTTATTGGCTTCGATCTTTCGTCGAACCACCTTGAAGTTTTGTCAGTTCTCCTGCTACTTCATCCAAGTCCAGAATTCACCTTCACCAGTCCTCTATGGTAAATTTCGATCAAGCATCGAACATACAACTTTTTTTATGGCAATCCTTATCCAACTAAGTTCCAAGATTGACAACCTTCAAACTGAGGTTCAAGAGATGCCACGAAACCTAATCCAAGTTCTTGAGGAGACCGAGGTCCTCTTCCCTCATACTATGGGTCCACTCGTACCTGAGCCTATTTAGATCTCGAAAGAATGTCAACACGCTCCATGTTCCCTTCCTACCATTGGCCCACCACTAGCTCAGCTCTCTATGACGAATATTGCCCATATAGGGGCTAACCTGCTAGTAGTCATCAATATAAAGGAAGAATAATTTAACATGGTCAAGGAGGACCTTAATCTATTAACCAAGAAGTTTGACGCGGGCCGAATCTCCAAAAACTACATGGATTACACCCATATGTATCCCTACCCTAAAGCAAGGCTGTAAAAAAAAGTTCAAGATGCCTAATATTGAGAAGTTTAGGGGTAGCGTGCTCCCAATTGTTCATCTTTGAATCTATCACCAAGCCATGACTCTCCTAGGTGCCTCCGAGGAAATAATGGCCTAGATGTTCCAACAGACTTTGAAAGACAACGTTCTTCGTTGGTTTCTATCCTTCGAGGAATCCAAAATTCGCAGTTAGGAGGATGTTGATCATGAATTCATGTTGCAATACAAATACAACGAGGAGTTTGAGGTTACACATCATGATCTAAAACTTCTTACGAGAACCCAAGAGAATTCGTCAGCAATTTCATAGCGAGGTGGAGGGAAAAAGCTGTCACTATGACCAACCAGCCTTTCAAAGAGGAGAAAGTTAGTATTATAAAGAAATGCTTATTACCCCATGTCTGAGTGATAATGGGAGGATAAGATTACCTACATTTTCGAGCCCTCTAGGAAGCAGGAGTGGAGGTTGAGGAAAGTATTACGAAGACAGAAGTTGAGCCAAAGAAAGTATCCGGATAATTCACTTTAAGAAAATATAAGAAGCTTGCTACAGTCTCGACCATCAACAACATCTCTCAGCCCGATACCTCCTGGGCGCCAGAAAGTCACCCTAACCCCGCCAGAAAAGAGTACACCAAGCTTCATAATCCTCTCTCTAAAGTCTACCAATCTTTGTTGGACCAAAATCTCATCAAACCTTTGGACCCTCGTCTACTACCAAACCCACTTCCCAAAAATTTCAAAGCCGATGCCCATTGTGATTTTTAGCAAAATTTCGGCCATACCATTGATCAATGCTTCCATATTTAGAATGTAATTCAAGGTTTAATTAACCAGGGTATCATCGCCCCACTAGCCAATCCTAAACCCAATAAACTTCCAAAACATACAAATGTCATCTTCCTAGAGAATGACCCAAAATTCGATCCATCTACCCAGATTGTACCTAATAAAGTACCTATCATTCCTGTATTTTCACCCAAACCACTCAAAATTTTCCCATATTTTCTCTTACACCCTACCTATTTTGCTAACCGAGCTCTGTCACTTCTCACAAGAGTGTGTATTGACATTCGTACCCGGTCCAAAGGGAAAGATATGGAATTAAAATCAGTACTGTACCAGATTCTAGAGTTTTGGCTAAAATTTCCCTCTAAAATGACCATTGACTGCCAGAAGTTTAGCATCTTATTCATGAAAGCCCCAAAATGGCTTGGGAGTTAAGTGATTGGGTGTCACCCATTGATGAAGTCAATTTGGATGATGCAGTATAGATTATGGCAGACTTGTTTCGATAGGTCAATGAGATTTATAGTATATCCGATCTACTCAATGCCTTAAAGCTAAAAGGGCAGTTGGTCCCTTCATTTATGCACCTCCTCGTTGAATGTGAATAATCCTATGAGGTTATGGAATGCATTGACTTATCATAGTAAGACGTTATTGAAGCACCCTATATGTTCGACTTACTTAAGTCTATACTATATAGGTTCTCATCTAGTTTAGAAATTGTGACAAAATTTGAGTCCCATCCCTAGTTACCAAAGGAACCTCAGACTCAACTTGATGCCTCTATAAGTTCTTAAAGCTTACTCACCAACACTACACACTATAACTGCATACATACATCATATCATGCTACAATTGGTTGTGTGTGAGTTAATTCCACTGACATTGATTTTCTACTATTTTTGGGAATTTTTAAATAATTTTTAAGAATTTAAAATGATTTTTTTGGAATTAAAATTAGTATTTTTGAAACCTTTAGGGTTGATTTATAATTTGTGTTTATATCATAAAATCTGGTTGGGTAGAAATCAAAAGCGCTTGAGAATATTATGGGTGCAATTTGTATTCCTGAGAATTCTAAAACACTCATTTTTCATTACATCGCAGCCTTACACGTGTTGCCTTTATAACGATTAGATGTGTGTTTTCTCGCTCTCACATTCTTAAAATGCACTATGTACCATTGGATCATTCTAATCAATGATCTGCATGTGTTTTCTTATAATCCCAGTGTTTGATTTTGAACCAATCATATCTGATTTAAATGCGGTGGCTTGGCAACCCTTAAATTGACTTCGAATCAATCCTGATCGTTTATTTCTCTGCGATCTTCCAGATCCTTCTTCTCTCAGTATAAAAGGATACTCCGTCTTTAATTTTGTAGATTTTGGTCATTGTATCCTTTGAGAGAAAAGAGAGAGGAGAGAGAAGAGAGAAGAGAGAAGAGAGAGAGAGAGAGAGAGAGAGAGAGAGAGAGAGAGAGAGAGAGAGAGTTTTTACAAACCCTAACTCAAATTTCAAACCAAATCCAAACTAGAAAATCTTTTTCTGAGTGTTTATAGTTCGTGATTTGGGAAGTTTTTCCTCTATTGTCTTATATCTCTTTGCCAACTTAATCACGTTGATTAAGTATTTATTTCTTTATATAAAAATTTGATATTTGATCTCTGTGATACAGATCACTTTGTTATTTGTTAAATTTGATTTCTTATTTTGAGAAATCTAATTTTTGTTGGTTGTTTTCAAACCATAAACCAACAATAACCTTTCTGATTTCAGCTTACTCAAATTGTCAGACTTAGATCTAGTCTTGAGATTTTTATTGGGGTTTTCACTTTCATAAGTAAATATTTTCAAACAAAGAAAGTGTATAGGATCTTGGCTAGTTTGTATAGCAAGATTCCTTCTTGATCTGCAGTTATTTTGAAAGATCCAAAGTCTGACTTATTTGACAAAGATGATTTTATAAACCTTTTGCATCTAGAGATAACAGTTTGTATTTGATAACTCATATTATCTGTAATTAAGTGTGTATGAGTTGCATGCATGAGTTTAGATCACTACACCACATACACCTTCACACTACTACACTAAAAAGTGTTGGTATTGAGATCTTGGACTTTTAGAGTCGATGTAAAGCTAAAAGAAGTAAAGTTACGAAGCTGGGAGAACATCAGTAACATCAGAACGTTAGGAGAAGTCAAAACACTCCAGAGGAGTTGGTACATTTCTGAACTTAGATTAGTTTTTGTTGTGTGTCTTGATTGTTATATAGCTTGTAATCTATTACTCGTTTTAGTGGACTTTTTACTTTTGTGGCGTAGAGGTCACCGTGGATATTTCTCCAATTGGGTGGGGTTTTACCACGTTAAAATTGCTTGTGTACACTTCCTTTTACTCTCATCCCTTTCTTATGGATGTGTTGGTTTATGTTGTTTAAGTTTTGTTTTTCAAAACTGGTAAACCTATAACTGAAATTACTCATTCATAACTGTTTTCCACATCTTGTGTTTAAAATTTGTTTTAAGAAAATAGTTTCTTCAACAAACTGTTCGGAGCCATTTAGATAGTTTAATCTTGTATTAAACAACTTAAGCGGTACTTTTTCAGATATTGTTGCCACCTGATGGGAGACGAGTTTGATAGCTCAAATGAATAACCAAGCCAAGAAAATGTTAGTCCGATAATCAGTATGTGTGGGATGATATCTTTTGAATATCTACTAGGGAAATCCACAATGTGGCTGTACAACCCGAAATAGAGGAAGAAATGGGGTTTCCATTATCCCCATCATCCATAAACCATATGACAAGATCTGGGAGACACTACTAGAGTCTGAATCCTCATTCAACAGGGATAGATAAAGGAGAGGGAGTTGTCAAGGAATTCCCCATGCTAGAAATGACCATTGAGGAAAGTAAGATCCTTGACCAACTCAGGAAAACTCAGTACCACGTCACCTTGTGGGAACTCTTCATGTCTTCCTAATTACATCAAAAGGTTCTAATAAAGTTGCTCACTGGGCCCATAGTCCCTCCTTACACTATGATAGAAGAAACCATGAACCTGGTTGGGTCTTTCACCACCACTAGACTCATTTCCTTCTCTAAAGAATAAATCCCAAAGTTTGGTCCTAATCATAACTATGCTTTCAATATCTCCTTTGAGGTGATGGGGAAGACAATCCTGCTCTCACTTGTCGACAACGGATCATCACTCACTGTTTGCCCGTTAAGAACCCTCAATGGCCAGGGTTTGAAAATAAGCGACCTTACTCCAACTTTCATTGCAGTGAGTGCCTATGATAATATTCGCTGAGAGATAATGGGATCAATAATACTCACAATAGGGGCTGACCTTTTAAATATCGGTATCAAGTTTAATATTATTGATACACCTCCTTATTTCAATCTACTTCTTGGTTGATCGTAGCTTCACAACATCAAAGGTGTATCTTATTCTCTCCACCAGAAATTGAAGTTGGCCAAGGGGCAGGCCATCACCATCTTAAGAGATGATGACAGTATTAAAAATGTCAGTGCCAGTAATTCGGTACTAAAAATACAGCATGGGATGAATGACATGCTTCTTTTCGGCTCCAAGGTTGATCTACTTTCCCTTTCGGTAGGGGATGACTTCAAGGACCGAGTCTGTCAAGAGCACAACCCTTACGGTATTATCAACGTAATATAAATGTTCAATAATTTGAACTTCATGCACAAAATAGGGCCGAGACAATGACAACAAGGGATACTGGAACCCATTATTCTGAAAAAAGCCTTTCCCCCTTGTGGCCTGGGTTATCAGCCTTCACAAGAAGAACTCATAATGCTCCACTAACCCCGATTGAAGAGAGGTTTAGAAAGTTCCAAGATTTTTTTCATGGGATTGCTTTAATAGAAGATTCGTTAAAGAAGTGAAGATTTTCCCTTCTATGTCTTTTTCGAACCATGGTATAATTACGTGGACAAGAAGATGAAGCCAGGGATGGAGATATTATTTTAAGACATTTACTCCTGGGTCGAAGATTCCAATCATCATGTGCAACCACTCATTGAGAAAGCTATAGCTGTTGCCGAGGTGTCCAAGGGAGGTGACTCCGAGGACTTGTTCAATCTATATACATGGGGATAACACTCTGCATGATCCACTCAAGCAATACATCGCCATACCCGTCCACTCTAATCAAGGACGCTGATGAAACCCTCCTCAATTGGAATGCTATACTAGTTCCACCTACTAAAATGCAACCCAATCCATATTTTTATCCTCTCTCTTCCTCTTTTGTTATTACTTTTTTCTCTGATAAAAATGTAACGGAGACCTCTTTTGACGAGGTTATCAATGCTGTTTTCCCCCAAACTGAAATAAACAAGGATTTTGAGTATCTTGTTGTGCCTTACATTAATTATCTTGATTCTAATCAAACTCTTGATGATGATGATTTTACAAATGAATAATGCCTAATTGATCTTAATAAGGTTAATGAGAAATAATATAACTTCATTCAAATTAATGAGGATGAAATTGTTGCTATCAATCTTAATTCTAGTAGCCGAAAGTGCGAGATTAGGATAATGTCCACCCTTGATGAGCATGAGTGTGCCCGAACTGAAGAACTGTTGAAGGGATTTATGGATATCTTCGCATGGTCCTACAACGACATGCCTGATATTAATCTAGAAATATCCCAACATGAGATTTTAACTCTCTCGGAAGGGAAACCGATCAAACAGAAACTGTGAAAGCTTCGTACTAAATGCTCGCTCAAGGTTAAAGAAGGTGTGATTAAATAGTTAAATGTGGACTTCATCAGGGTGATCGAATATCCCACATGGCTATCCAATATTGTACCTGTGTTGAAATTCGGAGGGAAAGTACACATGTGCATCGACTATCAGGGTTTGAACAAAACTTCTCCTAAAGATGATTACCGACTACCCAACATCGATGTAATTATGGAAAATATGACCAGTCACGCTCTCAAGTCATTCATCGATGGGTTTGCTGAATATAATCAGAAAAGACTGCATTCATCAACCCTTTGGGAACCTTCTGTTGCACAGTTATGCCATTTGGGCTAAAAAATGTGGGGGCAACCTACCAAAGGGCCACCACAACCATCTTGCATGATTTAATACACAAAAATTCCAAAGTCTACATTGATGATATGATCATTAAGTCTAAGACCCGGGAAGGTCACGTTCCCTCCCTTCGAAAGTTCTTCGAATGACTACGGTGATACCAGATGCGACTTAACCCTAAAAAAAGTGTCTTCGGTGTCACCAAAGGAAAGATTTTGGAATCATGGTTAGCGAGAAGGAAATTGAAGTAGACCCTACCAAATGGAAATCCATACTCGAAATGCCACCACCCCGAACGGAGAAGGAAGTTCGGGGATTCCTCAAAAAATAATAATATATCAGTCGGTTCATCATCCGATTGACTTTTATTTGTGAACCCAACTTCAAACTCCTCCGAAAATATTCCACCAAAGTCTGGAATGAAGTTTGTCAGAAAGCCTTCGATAAAATCAAGAGATATCTTACCTGACCTCCTATACTCATGCCACCAAATCCCGGTGTCCATTTACTCCTATACTTGACCATAATAAATAATTATAACTGGGGCTTTACTAGCCCAATATCTTGAAGAATCCTACAAATAAAGGGCCTTTTACTATGCCAGTTGAAAGTTGGTCGAGTACAAAGCCAACTACATTACCTTAGAGAAAGCATATGTCATCCTTGTTTGGGTCACTCAAAAGTTGAGACACTACATGCTCACTTTTCCTATCAGACTTGTGTCCTAAATGGATCCTATCAAATACCTGCTTAAGATACTGATCTTGTCTAGCCGAATGGCCTGATGGTTGATACTGCTAATCGAGTTTAATATTGTGTATGCTACGTATAAAGCCATAAAAGGAAGAGCTATATCTGACTACCTTACTGACTACACCATATAAGAAGCCGACACTTGGATATCCGAGTTCCCGGATAAAAATATCTTTTGCACACCTCAAGAAAACCTAAGGTGGAAAATGTTCTTTGACGGCGCTACCAATAAGAAAGGATATGATTTTGGGATACTCCTAATCGCCCTTAATAACTCTCATACTCCCATTGCCATCAAGCTAGATTTTTCTTGCACCATAAATATGGATGAATACGAGGTATGCACCGTAGGCCTCAAAGTCGCTCTTTAGAAAGTATCCAATGCCTAAATATCTATGGGTATTTTGCCTTCATCATCGGACAGGTCCTTATAAGATGGAAAGTCAAGGACAAAAAGTTCTTACCCTTCCATGCCCACTTGAAAAATCTAGCCTCCCAGTTTCGAGATATCACCTTCCACTACTTTCCCCTCGCATAAAGAATAACTTAGCTAATGCCCTTGCTTACCTGGCCTCCATGGTCGACATGCCCGAGGGAATAACGATGGATCCCTTCATAGTTCAAAAATGAGCTTTACTTACCCACTCCTACCACATTAAGCTCGTCACAGAGGAAAATTCCAATATGGTCGAGTTATGGTATCACGATATAAGCATGGTAGGTTTCCCCAGGATTCCAATAAGAAAGATCATGCGACCCTTTGTAAACTGGATGCCTAGTACATCATTAGAAACAAAGCATTATTCAAGAGAAATTTCTATGGAACCCATTTGCACTGCATCGCAGGGAATGACATTGAAGAAATAATGCAGAAAATCTACAGTGAGGAATGCAGAGCTCACACGAATGGCCATATGCTTGCTAGGAAGATTATTTATCAGGGGTACTATTAGGTCACCATGGTTTAGGATTACAGTTACTATGTTCGGAGATGACTTAAATGTCAATAGTTTACCAATCTCTAACACTTACCTCCTCGAGAATTGTACAACATGACTTATCCCTGGCTATTCTCCACAAAGGGAATTGATATCATAAGGAAAGTTACACCCAAAGCTCTTAATGGGCACAAGGTCATCCTGGTTTCCATTGATCACTTCACTAAATGGGTCAAAGACAAGTCATAAGTAGTACTAAATGCTAAAAAGGTAGACAAGTTAATCCGAAAGAACATCATCTACCGATACGGGGTTCCCCATGAGTTGGTGTCAGATAGTGGTTATATTTCGAAGCCAAGGTCACAAAACTGGTCGACGAGTACGAAATTCAGAAATGCAAATATTCTCCTTACCGACCACAAACCAACGGTGCAGTTGAAGCTGCCAATAATAACCTTAAAGCAATCATCATCAAAATTACCAACGGTTTACGAGATTGGACCGATCAGATCCCATACGCCCTTTTGGGCTACCACACTTTAGTCCGAGCATATAATAGGTCTACTCCTTACTGTTTGGTATACAACATGGAAGCATTCCTTCCCATTGAACTCGAAATACCTTCTTTAGGCATTATGCTTAAGATCAAAGTCAGCGAGGAGGTCTAGCATCAGAGCCATTTTGACAAATTGTCATTCTTAGATGAAAGGAGGCCAAAGGATTTATATCATATAAAAGGTTTCCATCACCGAATAGAGCGCTCATTAAACAGAAGAGTCAAGGATCATTGTGTTCGAGAAGGGTATTAGCTCTTAAAAAAATCATAGAACCCGTCTGAGACCCCAGAGGAAAATTCAAGATAAATTGGAATGGCCCCTACATCATGAAGAAGATCGTGCCCGGTGGTTCCGCTATGATTATTAACCTTGACGAAGAAGAGATGGCATGTCTGGTCAACCTAGATCGACTTAAGAAATTTTACCCTTAGTCCAAAATCTCGACGCGATACGACTCCTCTCATCCCCCTTCTGTTTAAAAAAAAATTATTCATTTCCCTCTACTCAGAACTACGTGGGGCCTGATCCTCTAAAACCCTTTTTCTTTCAGAATGAAACTCAAAAAATTTTCAAAACCCCCAGAGGTACGTAGGCAAACCATACGCTTTACATGGGCGCGATCCCCTTCTTTTTTGCAAAATGCTATTCTTTTCTTATCTCCGATAACGAAAATTCATTTTTATTATTAACATGAACAAAAGGATTATGTATGCCTTAACGATTGGTAGTGTAAAACTCATCAAGAGGCACAACAATATAATCAACATTATTTTTTATTCCAAGTGGGGGAGTTAGGTAAAAATTGCATGAAGTATCATCATAGGGAGTCAAAACAACCAAACTATACTAACCAAACGGTCCCTAAAATAAGCCTAACCAAAGTTCCTAAAATTTTTCCCAAGTTCCAGGTACACAAAAACCAAAAACAAACTAAACACATCCCAATCACAAAAGCTTCACAAGAAATGAACCCAGCTTCATAAAGACCCCATCCGCAGCTATCGAAGGACCTAGCTCCATTATCATCCGCTCCTTGTGGCCCCTAAAATTCCCCTGCTTGATACGTGTTTCGAAGGCCCTCCATAGAACGATATGCCCTGACTAGCTTAGAGAAAAGCACTATCCCCCCTTCATAATATTAAAAAGGATAAACCACTTATGGCCAGTCTCCTTTGCTAAGATCTTTTCCACCACCCTCTTTCATATCCATTTCAGATAATCTTCGAACACATGCTAGACCCTGCCTACCGATTGAGAAGGACAGGATGGAAAATGATGATTCTCCCACAAATATCCCAACCTCATGAGCATGGATTTAGTTAATTATTCCACAGGAAAGAAGTTTAGTGTTAGAGGAGGCACTATCTGCTCCGATCCGACTTGGCACAGAAGCCCCTGGGGAAAATAGAATGAGGTTTTCCAAAAGCTAATTAACCGAACATACCGGTATTTATCTAGTTCCATAATAGGCTGCGACTCTCCCAACTATGGCACCGACCAACACAAACATCGAGTCCCATGCTCTACGAACCAGTTTACCCAATTCTCTATGGATGGGCCAAAGATGATGGAATAATGAGTGAAGAAATTTGTCATAGCTTCCAAGGGATATTCAGGGGACTGCTAAAAGGAATCTCTTAGCTAGCCACCTGAACAGAATAATCAGGTTTCCTTTTAAAAAATCAGGGCAACCTTCCCGCTAAGCATCTGGACCATTCAGGGTCTCCGACAGTATCACTGTTACATGATTGCGATGATATGACATACACACTGTAATGGAAGACAATTGAGGGTCCACCATCAGGTTCCCGATCACTAGCAGTAGATTCGAAGTTAAGACCAGGGAAACAATTCTGACATGACCCGCATCGTTAAAATACCTTAGACGTATAGAATACATGATAGCTGGAAGAGAAATCATTCCCCCAGGGACCAATGGTTGAGTCACTGAAGGAGGTATATAGAGAAATTCTACTAAAAACATATGGGGAAACTGAGAGAATTCGGGCATAGTCGTCGCCACACTGGTTTAATCCCCTATATGAATAAAAACTCCTCATAGGTCAGACAGACCTTGTCCAAGACAAATCAGAAAACTTGATCCTCGCGATAACGAAATAATGTTACCGTTGCCAGTATGTTCCAATCAATAACCTGATTGCGCCACAAGAAGACTCGGCGCAAATTGAAGGCTTCATAATCTACGTTATAAAGACACATGGATTCTAGACTCTCGAGATATGAAGTGAATTTTGCACTCATAGGAAGGGCCATTTGGGAAATAATAAGGCATAAATCAAGAAATAATAAGAGAAAATGTGGAATGGGTGAAAAACTATACCCCTTTAGCCCATCTTATACCCAAATACCTTGGCTAAGGACAAGAAACCCAGACGGACCGAAATAAAATCTACCCTACCAAGTACTTTAGGCTGTAAAAAAGTGCAATCGAAGTCTTAGGGTGATTTTACTGGACTCACCTGCCAATAGGCAGGACAAGGGGCATGCTGATCGGTAACCCCCTTATTTTGGAAAATTTTATCTTTCCTTTTTTGTCAAAATAAAAAATCTAAAGAAATAAATCCTTATTTAAAAAACCCCTATGTTATTTCTTCCTATATCATCCATTTTTACTCATCCTTTCTCTAAATAAATTTTCTCTTGAGTTATTTAATAAAATATCCCATCCTTTTTACGGTCTCAGCAAGAAAGTAAAGAGTTCATATAGAAGAAATCATTTAAGGAAAAATATATAAACAAAAATCTCATTCATTATATATATTACCATTTGCATCATTACATTTTTTTAGGAAAAATAAAAGAAGAGAAATAGTAGAAAGCAAAAACAACGGGACTCATCCCGAAACCCCTAATCTCAATCTCTCTCCGTCTCTAAGACCTCCCATCCCTACGGTGAGCACACTTCCTCCGGCAGCGAGCTGTGGAACCTCCACTCCCTGATCCCGATCCCTCCTCTAAGAAAGCAGATGACACCAGACGAGAAGGAACCGGAACCAAGTACCTGATATAGGAAGTCGCGGAGTCCACCCAATCTTGGATGTCCTTAAGCCAAGTAGTTGATACCTGGGCATGCTACAAACAAAGAAACAGAAACAAAAGGAAAATTAGTCAGTCTAAAGAAAAGAAAAAGCCAGACAAGGACAAATAAAGAGAAAAGATATACTTGTGGCTAAAGGATGTCCTCCATCAACCCCAACACCCTTGGATCCATCGTATTAGGTCAGTGAGACATACGGCTCGATCCCCCTCCAATCAATTAAAAATTATAAAAAGGTGGAGTAAGCTGAATGAGCGAAACCTCCACTGCCTCCGTCGCTGATGACGCACCACTTGTGGTGTGGGTGAACCCCATCGGCCTACTCGTATCCCTGCCAGAAGCCATAAAAGGAGTAGGCTTGTTTGCCACATCGTAGATACATGACGACATCAGCCAGCTCATCACAGAATCGAGGTAGTCATAAGTTGACGTAGTATCTGTATCGAGCCAATAAGACTCGTCAAGCATCACCGCCATCTTGTTCTTCTCCGACATATCCTGCACTCACCTCATATACATTGGGGGTTCCACCTTATCCTCCATAATTAATAAGACCACTCTCTCCCTCAAATACCAAGAATAGTCTAACTCGTTCGCCAGCAGACGACACATCTGCACATGTATCATAGTCACCCTCGTGTGCTGGACAACTATCCCTCAGGGGTAGAACGTCACCTACAATTCCCAATAAAGATCAGTATTTTCATAAACAGTGGAAATGCCAAAAAAGGATTCAAAAGGAAAAAGGGATAACCTGGTCACTCAACTGGGTGTTCAAAGCCTGACGCACTGTCGACAGAGAAAGCGACTGCTTAGATCTTCAGTTGGACTTCCACCAATGGTCCATCTAGTAGAAGTCTCCCACCTCCTCATCATAAAAGCCTATAAAATATACATTGAGCCCGATCACCTCATAAAACAACGTCTGCAGGAAGACAAGAATCATCAAAAAAAGAAAACTAAAAGAAAAATTCAAGAAAATACATAAAGATAAGTGCGAGAATTACCTCCAGAAGGTATGTGGCCCCGGTAAAGGTTTACTGGTTGCATTGAATAAAAGCATCCAGAGAAGAATAAAGGGTCGCCAAGGTCAGGCTCCCTCATTCATAAAGAGGGATAGTCGAAAATACCCTAAAAATGGTAAAAACCATAGGTGAAAGACGTCGCCACTCAACGCCATCAAGAAGCCGCCTAACAAAAGAAGAATGAATAAATGGGACATCTGCCATACCTGCATCTCATGTGCTATACCTACAACTTATCTATCTCGTCGATCCTCCATCTCAACAAAAGATTTCGAAGAGAAGAAATGCGGATGAAATCTCTCAAGACTATCGTCCCCACATCTCCCAATACAGCCTCAATCGCCTCAGGTGTCACCCTAAAAAATCGATCCACCTCAATCTGTAGAACCTCACAGTCAATCCCCAACAACTGATGGATATTGATAATAGTCATCGTCATCTCCCCAAATGAATGGTGTGGGTAATGTCCTACCACATGTCCCCTAGCGCACATAGAATAGCCATAGAGCCCAGTGTCTCATCTAAAGTAGATGCCAGGCGACCGAAACCCGCAGAGGAAACTACCCAGCGCACCACCGTTGGAAGATGCACCCACATATCCTTAAATCCATTTATTTAGGAACAAAATCTTGTAGAAGCTATGTCAGTCTGCTAAAATAAAAAAAAATCAATAAAGAAACCTCATGTCAACTCAAGGAGATAAAGAGAAGAAAAGAAGAAAAAGAATGACAAAGGTTATTAATTCTTACATAGCCAGTAGGGTTCCCCACCCTAGACGACTAACGATGTGAGGGCTCGTGCAATAAAATGTGATTCTCATTGACCGACTTAAATAACTCGACGACATTTTCGCTGCCCAATGCCTGGGTCACTTCAGCTCGCCACTCTAGGTTTGCCCAATCATAGACACCCAACCATGCTATTAAAAAAATATGCCATTTTCAAGTCTCGAAAAGGAAAGAAGCTTAGAATCGGATCTTAGTAAGAAAAAGCAGAAGATCTGGATGCAAAGAGCTGTGAAAATGAGGAGAACTCATCCCTTTTTATAAGAGACTAAGGGGCATGCCGATCGACAGTCCCCTGACACCCAACAATTGGCACCTACCTCTTCCCCTTTCAAAGGCCGTACAAAAATCCTTCCAGTGTCGAACGACAACCTCTACCAGCTACTGATTGTCAGTTTCCTGGAAATTTCGTACAAAAAATCCTAAAAAATGCTAGAAATTTCCAAAAATTTCTAAAATGGCCAAAGAAATATTGGAATATATCTTCACCATGAAAACCATTTTTCGAGATCTTAATATCCCCAGCCACATTAGAACAACATCCTTATATCTAATTTAAAAGAAATGACGTGCTCACATCCCTGATACCACTACAATTCCCCAGCGAAATCCTAAAAACTCAAGTCATCCCCAACGGAATTCAAAACCTCAAAATCAAATGTTTCCCAAGTAGGACTATGTAATATCCTACCCATTTCCCTAACATAATTTCCAAATTAAACTTTCTTACAAAGAAGTTCCAACTTCCCCAGGGGAATTATAAGCCCTAGTTGGATATCTTTCCCGGCGACGCTTTAGAGAAATACACTTCCCAGTGGAACAAAAAGTGCATCCAAAGTCCCAAAGATAAATTAAAGACTCCCTTAAAAAAAAAACCCATATCCCAACTTCAAGTCCTCATAATTGACCTCGACCGCATAATTAGTCGTCATAATTTTAGGTCCTTAGAATTGACCTTGACCCGCAGAATTGGTTACCATAACTTTAGGTCCTTAGAATTAACCTCGATCCGTATAATTGGTCGCCATAACTTCAGGTTCTAATAATTGACCTCGACCTGCAGAATTGCTCGTCACAACTTTAGGTCCTATGAATTAACCTCGACCAGCAGAATTGGTCACCACAACTTTCGGTCCTCGAAATTGATCTCGACCCACATAATTAGTCGCCAAAATTTTAGGTCCTCAAAATTGACCTCGATCTGCAAAATTGGTCACCACAACTTCAGGTCCTCATAATTGACCTCGAGTCACAGAATTGGTCGTCCCAGCTTTAGGTACTCAGAATTGACCTTGAATCACAAAAATGGTTCCCTTAACATTAGGTTATCCGAATTGACCTCGACCCTATGTAACGGTCATCCTCGTCCCTTTGGTCATTAGAATTGATCTCTTTCTAAAAACATCACGTGGTGTCTATTCGATGGATTTTGCTTTTTTTAGAGCTAACCCATCGAGGGGCTCAATAGACACCATATTCTGGGACTCCCTAAGTTTCTCCTTAGGTCCCAATCACATCCCCATTCACTATACCGATCTATAGGCTGTCGGGCACTCCCCGTTTGACTGTGATCAACTTCATCTCTCAATAAAAATCTCAATGAAACTTATAAGGTCTCTAAATCCCCTTTCTAATGATCTTTCTCATGCATAAATTGGCCTTACCGTTCAAATTAACAATCCATTTTCTCTCAAAAACTGATCTGGAGGCCATCGGGTCCTCCCGGACTCCGTTTGACTCCCATAAACTCTTTTTCTCTGATGAGATCAAAAGAATCTTCAAAGGACACTGAATTTTTGAATCATCCTTACGATACAGACGAATGACTCGTTTTACTCCGAAGGATCACCGGTCGCTTTCGGGCCCTATTTGACCAAGATCAACTCTCCGAACCACACGAGACTTAATGAATCTTCAAAGGGCTCTGAATACTCTTTCCAATGATCCATCCCATACGTGAATCGGCCTTACAATTCGTATGAATGATCCGTTTCCTTCCCGAATCTCCTATCCAAAAGACCGTGAGACGCTTTTGAGCCCCATTTGACCCAATGTCAACAGACGAAACAGAGAGAGGCCAAAATGATTCTCAAAGGTATCTTAATAACGTTTCCAACGGTATGCCTCGTGCATAATTTCAACTTATGAATTTCATTTTATGACTATTTTTTAGACAATTTGCACGAGGCTACTAATTGGAAAGTCCATTTTCCTGCCTATCGACAGAGTGTCTAGGGTTACCTGTCGATAGGTAGGATAAGGACAATGCCAATCGGCAGTCCCCTGAGCCTATATAATGAGATCATGATCTCACTTTGAGAGAGACCTCAAAAACATTAACTTTAGTGATCTCAATAACATTCTTCTAAAGTCAACGAAGTTTCCTTGTTTGAAACCTCTCCTTAAATTCCATTCCCATCACCTATACACCCAATTTATCAAAATCCCCCTTCCCTATGAATGACCTCATTCCATCATTTTCATAGCGCGAGTCGAGCGATTATGATCTCCACTTATATATACACGCACACACACTTCACGGAGAAATGCAGGAGAATAATAACATAAGCCCAGGAGAGATTGAAAGGGTGGGATGGGTTCCTAACACCTTTCCATTTCGTAACTTAGCCCTCGAACCTCTGAACTAATTGGTTTCGTAAGTATATGTATGTATTTGATGCCGTTCTCTCGAGGCGACAACATTTCTTTTGCCTATTTTATGCAAAATATGTTGGAGACTCTATCTCTTTACCTCTCCCCACATCGATGACGACCGAAGCATTCCTATAAAGGGCGTGAGACCTTTTTTCTCTCTCTCCACTGTGTGCATGAGATCTGACCCCGGGAGGGGAAACAGTCGGGGGTGGCCATATGTACATATCTCTCTTGTCATATATAATTCTTTGCATAAAAATACTAATACGACTAGTGTATTTTTTGACTACATTGCATGAGTATTGAGTTTTGACTTTATAGTTGTCCCGTACAAGTGAGTTACTTTGTGATGGGTTATCGATTTTATGGGGAACTATCAACCTAAGTAATAGGCTCTCATTTTCCATTGACCATGTAACCCTAGACCTATATCGAAAGGTTCTCCCGCATCATACCGCTTAAATGAATTCATGACAGGAGGTATATGACAGGAAATCATTCACGTACGTCGAGTATATCGAATTATCTCACTCATATACCTTCACCATGAGGTATACAATGAGGCGGTTCACGTACACATGAGTATACCAAATGGTTTTTTCACACGTACACATGAATGATTGCCTCAACGGGTAATAGGTATATTCCAAAAGTCATGTCAAAGGAGGGAACCCATACCATAACCTCCATTGCATAACACTCATATAGATGCCTACCCTTGGACATTCATATATAGATTTTCGAATCCAACGTGAAACTCTGTCGAAATTTTGGGTTGCCAAACTGCCCAATTTTGTGCCTTTTTCCCGTTTTTTGAAAGAAGACCCTGTTTGCGAGTCTAGAAACAAGTTTAAATTATTTCTTTCGTTACGTACCCTCTTTTCTTATAGAATTAGGTCATGTTCAGAATTTCACTTTCACCCAAGGCAAAACATAATACAATTGGAACTTAATAATAACTATAGGTAGGGGAGTTTTTTTATACCCTCACTTTTTTCACCACATTTTAAAAATATCATAAAATGATAAAAATGAAAGGAAAAATTTCCAAAAATCAATAAATAACCCGTTTCTAAAATGAACTCATTTTGTTCCAAGAGTAATCCTATTCTTCTATCTTATCCTGATACCTTACTAGTTATGATCTGCTATCCGACCACCTTAGAGTTCTAACTTTGGAGGTTCATCTTCGTTCTTACCCTAGTTTGAAGGAAAGAAAAGTTCATACCGCAACTATCTCATAGAAAACCTGAATTAGAAAGTCAACCTTCAGCCGGATCTTATAGCTATTCTAACTTATCTCAATGCTAAGACTGAAAACCTACAATAAGATTTTATAGAACTACAGAGGACTAGGGTGCATATGCCAGGCAATCTCGATCCGAAAATGTTTTCAAATCATAATGTCACTTTCCCTCCCATTTTGGATCAAGGTGCGCATGAACCTATGTGGGATCCCAACGAGTATCAGTTTGCCTTAGAGAATAGATTTCAACCCATTGGAGTTCCTTCGCATGATCCACCTTATTAATGGACCTATGCCCGCTTATCTAACTATGCCCAAATTTTCTTAATAGGATCTAACTTGCCTGTACCTATCCCAACGGTTCTAAAATAAGAAGAACTCAATCGAGTGAATGAAGACCTCAAGATGATCTCTTATAAATATAACCAAGTTTAGTTTTATGTATATTGTATGGACTAACTCACATGCTTATTTACCCCAAATCTCATCTCCCTAAGAAATTCAAGATGCATGAAATTGAGAAGTTTAGAGTTGGGGAACCTCCCATTGTGCATTTATGAAACTACCATCAGAACATGGGTTTGAATGGCGATACCAAAGTTATTATGGCTCAGTTTTTCCAATAAGGAGAGTGCTCTTTACTAATTATTGTCCTTATACGAGTCTTCTATTCGGAACTGGGAGGATGTTACCCAAAAACTAATGGCTCAGTAAATATACAATGACGAAGTGGAAGTATCCATCATGGCCTTGAGTTTCTCAAGAAAGACTCTGGAGAATTTGTAAAACATTTCATAGTCAGATGGAGATAAAAACCCGTGACTATGACCAACTTCCCGTCAAAAGAAGAATGAGTGAATATTGTGAAAAATATTTTTTACCACACATTAGTAAGACCATGGGTAACCAGTACTATCCTTACTTTAAAACACTGTGAGAAATTGGGATAAAAATTAAAGAGAATACTATCGATCAAAATATGAAGACAAAATAAGACAAAATAAGACAAAATAATTAATCCAGTCATCTACTCCTAGAAAGTTTTAGAAGTCAACTGCTACTATAAACCTCATATCTTATAATCGAATAACTTCATGGACACCCGGGGCCCATTTCACTCTGTCTATTCCACTCCCATTAGAAAAGACTATACCGATCTCCATGTGTTAGGAATTGAAATGATAAAAAACTCTGTTTCCCTAAGAACTTCATTTTTTCATGTTTTAGAAAGTAAGCAAAAAGAACTATATACACATAATAAATCTAGAGTTCGGATCATGATACCTTAGTGATTCTAATAAAGAAACTATTTGATGAAAAGGATGATGAGGCTTCTTTTCCTCCTCATCCAAATACTTCCTAGAATGATCCTAATAAGAACCTAAAAGTGTCTATTTTATGCCCCAAATAAGTTCATTTTAGTCACTTGTTTTCATTAAAATTGGACTTATATTCGTATTTATCTATATTGCAGGTCAATCGGCAGTCCTAGTATCAAGTAATGCTAGATCAAGTTAATTGCGACAACGTAGCGGTTAAAAGTATTCAATGAAAAAATTAATGAGATCGTGAAGTCAGATGTCCTTTTTGAACTTGTTCCGATGAGTTTCGATGCCCCGAGCCTAGTCCCGTAACAAACCTATGTCTAAACTGAGCCAAGGCCATCACCTGAGCCTCATGTGTGTTAAATTTATATTTTTATTATTTTTTTAGATTTTTATTTGAGTCACATATAATTTTTAGGATTGTATATTTGCATGCGTATAGTTGTACATATTAGTGTCCGTTATTATGCGTTGAGTGTTTTGATATTATTTATGTAAATATAATAGGCGTACGTTTTATTAGATCTTATCTTATTTTTAGTTTTTAGTTTTTTTATTATTAATTTAGTTTTTATTCTTTTGAGTCTTTCATTTTTAGGGTAGGAATTTAACCGTTTTTAAGTTTTAGTAGGTTTCATTTCCTTTAGTTTTCTTTTATATTTATTTTTTTATTGTAAATATTTTAGTAAATTTTATTTTATCTTATTTTGTTTACAATTTACACACACACAACCAAACATCCCTCATACTCCCTCTATTCTCTAACCCAATTCCTCAAACCCAAAACCTACCATACCATAACCCAGGCAGCCACCTATCCGTCCTCAACCCACTTCGACTAAACCCATACGCAACTCCCTTCTTACCCACTAACCCGATCTGCTCCACCTACTCCTAAATCTGACCTCCATCAACAAAATAACCCATCAAGCCTCATCAACCTATTTACCAGCCTGAACTCGACCCATCTGCTGTCCAACCCATCGTCGACGACCCATTCCTTGACCTCAAGACCACACCGGACCTACCTGAGCTACCTAACACCGAACTTGCTCCAACCCAAGACCAACCCCATTGCGGTCCCATATCCTCCTAGTTGCTACATCCATACCCACTATTCAACTACATTTGATCCAACACCCATGTACCCATAACCAAATATTAAAGACCTATTTCCTAGTCTAAACCCATTTCGTAGATCAACTCTACTCACTACCCGGAACCATCTCAATCCAAAGAAATCTCTCCAAATCGGAGCCAAACAAACCCACGTGCATAGGTTACAAAATCTTCTAAGACTTGGGCCAAAATTCAATCCCTCAAATATTTATTCTCAACAAAGCATAATCATGGGTTATAAATGAAGAGGAGAACAACTCTGATTGAAGACTCTCACCGAGACTGAAAATATAGAAATAAAATAATAGGCTTAGAAAAATACAAAAAAAAAATAGTTTAGCTTTAGAATAATTCTTAGGTTTTATTTTTTATTTTTATTGGTGCAATCAAGTGTTGATATTGCGAAGACGTTGAACTCATGTCAGGACGCATTTCAAGAACGTGATTCGACAGAAAAATTTGCATATCATATTTCTTTTCCTTGTTTCATTTTATATTATTCTAGACATGTATTTGATTGTTGTGTTGTGTTTTAATATAAGAATTTTACGCTAAACACTCCGTTCAAGGGGTGGGATGAAACACATAAGATGTTAATATAATTGATTAATTTAATTGATTGTTATATTTTTAGAAAAAATTATCTTGTTACAAATTAATTTACGTATCGAGAGATAGTGAATTAATTTTGTTTTAATATATGATTTTGGAATCGAACTAGAGATATGTTCTTCCTAGAATTTGAATATTAACTCGGATTTGCGAATTCGGATTCATATTTTTTTTTATAAATCAATCTTAGAGGATGATTTCTTTAAAGAGAGTATAAATTGATTTTGGAGAGTAATGGCTTTTTTAAATGAGTTTTCTTAAAAAGACATTATTGAATTTGTGATTGTGATGAGAGTTAAATTTTAAATTTAATATTATCTCAAAATATTTCAATTCAATAAATTAAGAAATTAAAAATAACTGAACACGCAGTGTAATATCATCTCTTGAATCTTCTCACATTTATCACACTTGGTTACGTGCCATTTTAAGCTATTTAGTCACTTTAGATTTTAGCATTAAGTAGATAATTCTCCCTTGATTTTTTTTAAAAAAAAGAAATAAAAGATTTTAATAAAAAATTGAAATTGCAAGCATTCATGTTATTTGTTTCACCTTGAAAGTTGGATTGATACCCGTACTTAACACAATACGAGTTGTTTAATAAGTTTTGTAGGTATTCAAGGGATTTTGAGATTAAGCTTCTGAAGACAACGTCATATACTTAAAAAGTCAGTTATCAGATCCCAATGCTTTAAATATTCTAGTATATATGAATGCCCCAAAGTAAGCCTTTTGTATGGGAACTCCCACAGATGAAAACTTGGTTAAATATGAGAGAAATCACTTTCTCTTTGCTCATCCCTTCATAAAAACGTAAATAGATTTTTGAATCTCTCTCTTTAATTATATATAATGTCTCACCAACTTAAACCCCTTCCCATGACCTATATAATTAAGTACATGAAGCGGGCTTGAGGCAATACTACTTAGATAATGGACTATACTAGGGACTCAAGACTAATAATTAAATTTGCTTCTAAATGAAAATATGAAAATTCCATATTACACCCCCATAGTATATTTTCTTTCCCGTTTAATTATAATTAATTCCATTAAATAATTATAATTTCACTCTAATTTTATTATCTCAGAATTACTTGAATAATGAGGTCTTGTTTACGAAGTTAGATAGTGCATAATATGATTTTTTATATGAAGCATACAATTCTCACTTGATGAAATTAAATTAGTTGCTAATCGATTTTCACCAACCTCTTGTCTATTTCTTGATCTTAAACTCAACTTATTACATACTTTACTGGATTATAAAATCCACTGATCGGGTTTAACTAGTAGAATAGAAACTTATAACTTTATTAAGGTGGTATCATAATCTAGGATTTTTTCCAGATTCGAATTCCTCCAAGACATGATCTCAAACATGTATACCTAATGATTTCCCCACTTATGGATATTTAGACTCGATAAATTAGATCACACCCATAACAATTAAAGAAATAATTCAGGATTAAGAACCTATGCACTATTTGAAAATGTTGAAAGATTGGGAAAGTTTAATCTAGTCATCACTTAGAATTTAATATCGCCTATGGTCCAGTTTAATACAGTCCTAATGTATTGGTATGATCCTCTTTGAATTATCAAACAAGTTCTCGAACCATCACATAGGTTCCCGTAGTCAAGAAGTTCGTACTCTAATCTTACTAATAGGATGTCAATTCCCTATCTGGGTTGTGAACTATTCAATTGATATAGAACTGAATATATATCTTCCATGATGAGGCAAGGCCCAACTCACCAGAATTCTTACTAAGTTCAATTGATCGATATATATATATATATATACAAAATATATTTAAGATAAATTTAAGGTCTTCTTACAAGCATGATTTTTATCTCAAAATGAACCTAACACACCTTTATTGAAAAATAAACGTCATATATGGTTTTAAGAATAAAACCTAAACACCATGATCTTCTCTAAAAAGTTTATCAAACATTATTCTCTTCCAACCTCGTCAAGCCTTTGGACCCTTGTCCACTGCCTAACTCATTTTCCAGATACTTCAAACATGATGCTCATTAAGATTTACACCAAAATGTTGATCATACCATCAACCAATGTCACCATCTCTGAGACATCATACAAGGGTTAATCAACAAGGTCATCACCGCCTCTCCATCTGTCCCTAGACTAAACACTACCCAAAATCCTCAACCAACCAGGTGGTGAAGGCTATATTGATTGATGTTAACCTAGGATTTGACCCCTTAATAAAGATCAAACTCATAAATGACACAGTTTACTTATTTCCTCATTTAGTTCCTTAATCTCTTGCAAACATGCTTAACAAATCTACTCCACCTAGAGACTACTTATGGCCGAGAATTTTTTTTGATGACTTGATCTTGTATATTAGTTCGCACCAAAATTGAAACATGAATAATAAATATACATGGCGTAAATGAGCGTTAAACGAAATCTAAGAAGAAGATTTAACTCTCGTAACAACTCTATCTTAAAATCTCAAAATGATAGAATGCCCCAAATGAGGCTACGAGAGAAGTATTTATAGGGGGAAGTAGAAGGTTTTTACTTGGGCTACAAGAAAAGGACCTAATTACAACTATGACCATACTAACCTTTAATACTTCTCATATATAATACTAATAAAAACAACTAATAAAAAAGTACATCAAAATTAAAAAAATAACCAAAATGCCACTATGTACTAAAATGACTAAAAATAGCTTATACGCCTCCCAATGCACATCATTCTCCCCTAAATGAAAAAGAGTTCATTCTCAAACTCATAGGAGAATGCTATCGGAGTCAACCTTCAAAACGGTGATTAGAGCATGTTGTGGTGTAAAATCATCGGTCTCCTCGAGATACTCTGGGCCTCCAAAAGCATGTAAAGCATAACGACATAGTAGGGAACAATTCGAAGCCCTGTGGCCTACTACCCCATAATTGTAGCATCTAAATTCTACAAGATGGGAAGAGGATGAATGAGTAGTAGAAGTTGGCACTTTTTTCGTAGTAGTAGAGGGTGGAAAACTGGATGTAGGAGGACGTACAAAGGTAGTAGCGCATGTACAAATAGAGGAAGTGATTTGATGATATGTCTCGACCTCCGTGGCATACTCTATCGCCTTCGCAAAGGTGGAGATGTCAGGTAATGCAAGGTTCCACTGAATATAGTCCTAAATCCCATGAATGTAATAATTGATCCTTTTCTCCTTCGTCTTTCCTAGGTGAGCTCGTGCTCACAAGATCTAAAACCTCCCAGTGTAGTCCAATACAGATATATCCTACCGAAGGGCCTGAACTAGGAGAAATGGGTTTCGCTCATATGTGGTAGGGATAAAGGAGGCCATCATCACTGCTACAAAATTGATCCAAGATTGGATAGGAGGAAGTCCCTGAATCACCTAGCGCTGCTCCAAATCATGCCACCAAACACTAGCATAGTCCTCAAATTTGCTCTCCACAAAAAGGACACGACGTCGTCCACTCAACCTCTTATAATAAAAATACTCCATGGTAGAAATCCAATTAATTACTGCATTAGGCTACAGATGATCATCAAATATCGACACATCAACACGGATATCCCCTTGCATGCTCCGAAAAAGCATCCGTAGAGCTATGGGAGTAATGGTATCGGCTCTCTGGAGATTTATATCACCCTCATTAAACTCATCCTAAACTAGTGGAGGATCCTCAATTGGGATTCTATGGAGCTGCCTCCGAGGCGATGGATGATCAGGAACAAGGGATAGAGGAGGGGTCTCGACTGGTGCTGAAGGTGGAACGTTGGAGGAATCGTAGTCACCGTAGGTGCTGGAGGTGGAACTATTACAACTGACTGACGCTGTGGGAATTGATCCATCAAATGTACTCTCTATTAGCACAAAAATTAGTGCCTATAACAAATTGGCATGAATGGAGTGACTTTCGGACTCAAGGAATCAAAAGGTGACATATAAGTGCACCACTCTGTTGGCTGAGGTGACTCAAAATCCAATAATGACTGTGGATTAGGGGAAGGGGGCCCATCCTACTGGGGGTGACCTAACCAATTGTGAACACGCTCAAAATTATCAATAGGAACAGAGTATAAGAAATAGACATCCAACACAGACTGCGGGTGATGAACATGGCCTCTGCGGCGAGCTGGAGTCGTGGGGGTATGAAGTAGAGTTAGGGGAAAAAGCGTGGAAAAAGTGATAAGTGGGTGGGGGTGTGGATCAATTAAATTAGGTAGAGCCGGGGGTATGGATGGAAAAATGTGTGGATGATACGATTTGTGATATCATTGGGGATGGTGGCGGGGGTATGTGGAAACATGTAAAAGGCGTAAATCATGGTGGGAGCCCAGCGTGGTGGGGTTTAGGGTTTGATATGGCAAAGAGGTGGGTTAAAGGATACGTGGTGGTGGGAGGTGGGATGATGGTGGTTGATGATCAGATAAGTTTGGGTCAGGTTGTGGTGGAGGAATTTTGTAGGCTTGGAGGCTAGGGTTTACAAATTATGGATTTGATTGGGAAATGGATGGTGAAACATTATAATTTTGTTGATTTGGATATTGGATGGAAGGATTATGGAAATGCATTGGGCTTTGGGATTTATAAGTCAAATTATGGTTGATTAGGTGAGATGGATGGATTGTGGAAGGGGACGAAGTATCCGCGCCCCGTAGGAGGCCAACGCCACTGCCGGCAGTCATGGGTGGGGGTGGCTAGGGGTTTTGACAAACGCAGGGGTTATTTTGAGGGTGTACGGTGGGGCCATGGGGGTAGATCATCACTCCCAATTTTCTTTTCGGCCACCGTGGTGGTGGTGGATATGGTGGCAAGATTTGGTGGGTATTTTTTGGTTAGTGTAGGGGTGTAATGAGAGGAATTAGTGTAAGTGAGATTAGGGTTTTGTGCGGGGGTGGGGGCGAAGTGAGGGCGGCTTGTGGATGAATTTGTTGGAAGAAGGCATAAGTTGAAAGCATCAAATCATTCAATGGCGTGGTTTAAAACTTCCTCAAGTCAATTGGTTCGTGAATCAAAGAGGGAAAACCTTTTCTTAAGTCCCATTTCTTGCCGTCTACGATTCTGTTTTACAACAACAATAACAATGGGTGGAGCCAAAGAGGCTCTGATGCCAATTGACATAAATGAATGTCAAATGAGAATTAAGAAGAAGATTTAACTCTCATATAAACTCTCTTTTAAAATGTCAAAGTGATAGAATTCCTCAAATGAGGATACAAGAGAAGTATTTATAGGGAAAAGTAAAAGGTTCTTAATTAGCTACAAGAAAAAGGACCTAATTATAACTATGCCCTTACTAACCCTTAATACTTACCACCTATAATACTAATAAAAACAACTAATAAAAGAAACTTCATCATTGTTGATACAAAATTTAGTCTGCTGACATAACCCAATTGAATGAAGACACATGGCAATCTATGTGGCAACAACAAATACTTCCGAGGAACTCATACGCTCTGAGGAACCATACTACAACGAGGAATACTGCTTCCCCGAGGAACTCAGACGCTCCGAGGAACAAGAACTCTACGAGGAACTTTTGAGTACCGAGAAACTCTTGAGTACCGAGAAGCTTAGGCGGTCCGAGCAACTCAGGCGGTTCGAGCTGCACCTCGAACAAAGTATTAATAGCAGGATACCCAACAGTTTGACTGTTCATTAAATGTTTATCATTCAGATGTATACGCTTAAGGGGCATTTAATATATTACCCTTTCACATGTACAACATTGAATGTATTACCCTTTCACATTACAGCTTCAGGGCTATAAATACATTGTACAATCCTCATTGTAAGGGAACCGAAATTTCTTGATAGAACTAGTAATCGAGAATTCCCAAACAGTCAGCAATAACATAACAGTGGACGTAGGCCATTCTTATAAGGCTGAACCACTTTAAAATTTCTTTGTCTCATTTATTTATATGTGATTGAATAATTAGATATGATCTAATTTTTTACATCAACAGATTGGCGCCGTCTGTGGGAAACGACTGGTAATATCGTTTTTCATCGAAAACAATTCATCATAAATGGCTGATATTCCAGAATCCAGCAATCGAAACGCTGGAAACCCTCCAAATCCATCTGCTCCGCCAAATATTCCAGATCTGGCTGGAACAATGACAAATCTGGCTCAGGGCCAGATCGCCATGCAAGAAACTATGCGACAAATCATACAAATCCTCCATGGCGGTGCGTCGACCCATTCAGGACCACGAAGTATTCAAAGAAATACCCGTGCACCTTCTTCGCGTACTAGGCGTACCAATTCATATCGTAATGAGGAGTCTGGAGATTTTTCTTATCAACCTGGACGAACTTCGTCAGTGAGAGCCACAGATACTGAACAACGTATCACTCTCTCTCCAGAAAGGACTAGTGACCTAGAAAGGTTAAGCAGGGTATCACCTTTTGATCGATTAGGGCCTAGAAGGAGTAGAAGTCCTCCTAAAGTCGCATTGAGAAGTTTTCGACGACCATCAGATTTAAGGGAAGGATCTTCCCAGTCGCGACCAGCTTCTCGTCAAGATAGATCCCAGGAAGCCACATCAACGCGATTAGCTGCTTGAACCAACAGGCCCGAGGAAGGAAATGACGCATGGAAAGGCTCTATTCAGAGGCTGGAGGATAGATTAGGGGAAATGGCTAAGGCCAAGAACCCTCTACAAAGAACTTTTGTTCGAGGAACACCTTTTGTCCAGGCCATTGTAGATTTTCTATCACCATCAAAGTTCAAAGCACCTGTTGTGACCCCCAAATATAATGGAAAGACTGAGCCTGTCCTTCATATAGAACAATACCAAGCTACAGCCGATATCTATGCTGTTCCAGATGAGATAAGATGCAGGGCATTCTCTGGAACTATTACCGGATCTGCTCAAATATGGTATAATAATCTTCCTCGGGGTAAGATCTAAACTTTTCTTCAACTGGACGAGTTATTCATTGGGAATTTCTATTTTGGGGCAAAGCCAGTTAAATGAGTAGCGCATTTGTTAAGTGTTAGGTAAAAGGCTGGTGATAGTACCAGAGATTATATAACTCGTTTTAATAACGAGAAACTCGAAGTCATTGATTATGAGGAGAAGACAGTGATTACCGCCTTGATGGGTGGACTACTGCCCAACAAGTTGTACTACACTTTGACCAAAGATCCACCTAGAACCATGTTAGATCTGATGGGAAAAGCGTCCAAGATTATGAATGCCGAGGAGGCTATGGCTGCGAAGAAGAATATGGATGCCAAAAAAACCAAGGTGGAAGGTGATAAAGCTATGAAGAAAGAGCATAAGAACAATGGTAATGACAAACATTCAAAAACTAGGTCGGTATGGGACGTAATGAATAAATTCGATAATTATACTCCTTTGAAGAAGGCTATCAACAATGTTCTAGAAGAAATCAAGAACAACGAGGAATTAAACTGGCCAGAGAAAATGAAGGCAGACCCTGATCGGAGGAATAAAGCAAAGTATTGCGAGTTTTATAAAGATCATGGCCATATGACCAAAAATTGCATAGCTCTTCAGAATGAGATTGAAACACTCATCAGACGAGGAAAACTGGCAAAGTATGTTGATCGTGGAAACGAAAGAAGAAATAACGACCGAACAAGAGAGAGGTCTAGATCTCCTTATCGAGCAGAGGAGAATAAGAAAAGAAACCATGAAGTTGATCCAGAAGACGACCCCGATCTTCCCAAGAGACCAAGGCAGCCAGAACGAGAGGTATTTTCAATACGCTTTGGGTCATTTGACTGTAATGTTATTACAGGTGGAGATGCAGGAGGAGGAGACCTTACTGCAAAGAGAAAAGCTTACCTCTGTGAGGCTCAAGCTTGCTCGTACATTCAACGAATAAATCTAGCTGAGGAGGATTGCCCGAGAAAGGTGAACAAAGAGAAATTAGTCATTGGTTTCTCAAAGAACGACCTCGCAGGTGTTCTATATCCTCATGATGATCCATTGGTGATTAAGATGAGAATGAAGGAGGTAATTATTTCAAGAGTACTGGTAGACAATGGTAGCTCGGCAGACATCATGTTCTACTCGTGCTTCGACAGTTTAAATCCAAAACTATCTCAACTGGAGCCTTATCATAAACCCCTCCTCGGTTTTGCTGGCGAGAAAGTTTTTCCACTTGGGACGATCAAGTTGGATATATTCATTGGTACATGGCCTGCTTGTCGAACAGAAAGAATACGCTTCTTCGTGATGGATAAGAATGTTCAATCATCATACAATATCATCATGGGAAGAGTAGGATTGAAGAAGTTTGAGGCTGTACCATCTACGGTTCATCAATGCCTAAAATTTCCAATAAATTTTGGAGTAGGAGTTGTGAAAGATGACCAGAAAGTAGCTCGGGAATGCTATTATTCATCCGCCGAGCAAGAGGACCTATCAAATAGATGAAGGTGTAGAAATTGAAATATTGGATCCTAGAGATGAGTCACAACTCGTAAAGGGTCAAGTGGTGGAAGCTACTGAAAACATCATTCTGGACGACGAGCACCCTGAACGAACTACTCAAGTAGGTTCGTCGTTGGAAGCCTTATTAAAACAGGAATTTATAAATTTCCTAAGAAGCAGAAAGCAAACTTTTGCGTGGAGTCATGAGGATATGCCCGGGATAGACCCAAATTTCTTATATCACGAACTCAATGTGAATAAGGAGATCAAGCCTGTGAAGCAGAGAAGAAGAGTATTCAGTCCCAAGAAGAATCAAGTTATACGGGAGGAAGTCGAGAAGCTCCAAAAAGCTTGCTTTATCGAAGATGTTAAATATCCAGACTGGTTAGCCAATGTGGTGATGGTGAAAAAGAAGAACAACAAATGGAGGATGTGTGTAGACTTCACCGGCCTCAACAAAGCATGCCCAAAGGATCATTTTCCATTGCCCCGAATTGATCAACTAGTGGATGCTACCTCGGGACACGAGCTGCTGAGCTTCATGGATGCTTATTCTGGTTACAACCAGATTAAAATGAAACCTAAAGACAGGGAGAGTACTTCTTTCATTATCCCTAGGGGAACTTACTGTTATAATGTTATGCCTTTTGGTTTGAAAAATGCAGGTGCAACATATCAGCGGCTGATGAACAAGGTCTTTGCTGAACAAATTAGTTGCAATATGGAAGTCTATGTTGACGATATGCTGACAAAGAGCAAGAAAGCAGCCGATCATCTAGTTGACTTAAGTCAGACTTTTGATCAACTGGATAAATATCAAATGAAGTTGAACCCAACGAAGTGCATATTTGGAGTACGAGAAGGCATGTTTCTCGGGTACATTGTCAATCAACGAGGCATTGAGGCAAATCCTGAAAAGATCAAAGCTCTATTAGGGCTGCAATCTCCAACGATGAAGAAAGAGGTGCGAAGTCTTACAGGACGAGTAGAAACACTTAACAGATTTGTATCACGAGCAACTGATCGATGTCTTCCATTCTTCAAGACACTCCGAAAGACTTTTGAGTGGAATGATGAATGTGAGAAAGCTTTTCAAGACTTGAAGAAATACTTGGGAGCACCTCCACTGTTATCCAGGCCAGTGATGGGAGAAGAATTATACTTATATCTGGCAGTGTATGAGAATGCAGTTAGTTCGGCATTAATAAGAGTGGAGAATGGAGTACAAAAACCAATCTACTATACAAGTAAGGCATTCCGAGGAGCAGAGATCAGATATCCAAGGCTGGAAAAGTTGGCACTAGCATTAATCGAGGCAAGTAGAAGAATGAAGCCATACTTTCAAGCTCATACCATAGTAGTATATACTGATATGCCATTGAGGCAAGCCCTTCATAAACCAGAAAAGTCAGGAAGATTGATGTGCTGGGCAATAGAACTCGGTGAATACGATATAGTCTATGAACCCAGATCATCGCTAAAAGGGCAAGCTGTAGCAGATTTTATAGCAGAGTTCACTTATCCTGATACCCCCGAGGAGCAAAAGTTGCTCGCTGATCAACCTGTGGATGTTACAAGATTATCAAACATAAGCTCAGACCAACTTAGGTTGGTAAAAGGGAAAGTGAATGTTACAGGATCATCAAATTCGAGCTCAGACCAACTCAGGTTGGTAAAAGGGCAAGAAAATATGATCGATGAAGAGCAAGAAATATCAGGGGAGGATGAAAGGAAGCAACAAATATTTCATCGAGTAACTCTGTCAGATCAGAAATTTGAAGACGAGTTACCTATATGGAGGCTATATGTAGATGGCTCATCTTGCACAACAGACAGTGGGGCAGGGATTGTTTTGAATAGCCCAGACGAGGTCGACATAGAATACGCCCTACGTTTCCAATTCAAAGCTTCCAATAATGAGGCTGAGTATGAGGCCATGATTGCAGGTCTTAATTTGACAAAGATTATGGAGGCGCAACAGGTTATTGTCCTCAGTGATTCTCAATTGATTGTAAATCAAATGTTGGGAATATATGCAGCCATAGGAGAATTAATGATCAAGTATCATGCAAAGGTGATGGAGTTGGTATCAGAATTTGCTGCTATTCAACTGGTCATAATACCAAGAATGGAGAATGCAAGAGCAGATGACTTAGATCGATTAGCATCAGCTACTCGTACCGAGCTACGAAGAATAATCCCAATTAAAGTTTTAGCTGGTCGGAGTATAGATGAAGATCTGACGACGAACTTTATTACCCTCGATTTAGGATCATCATGGATGGATCCCATCAGGCCATATATTGAGACAGGAGAATTACCAACTGACAAGCTTGCAGCCAAGAAACTGAAGTTCAAGGCTGCTCGTTATGTACTGACTAATGGCATCCTATACAGACGAGAAATTATGTTAGGTTTACAAATATGTGTACATCCCTTCGAGGTAAAATATTTAATTCAAGAGATCCATGAAGGGTCCTGTGGAGCACATGTAGCAGGTCGGACTCTTTTGCAAAGGGTGATGATGCAGGGATACTACTGGCCGACTATGAGAGTTGATTGTATAGACTATGCTAAGAAATGTGATAAGTGCCAGCGCTTTTCCTCCATCCAAAGAACTCCACAAGCATTGTTGACACCCATCACTTCCCCTTGGACATTTGCCATATGGGTAATAGATTTGGTTGGGCCACTGCCAACGACCAGAGGAAGGTTTAAATATCTCGTCGTCGCAGTGGATTATTTTACTAAGTGGGTAGAAGCTGAGCCCCTCATTGATATGACGTACGCCAAGGTGTACCAATTTATTTGGAAGAACATCATTTGTCGATATGGTCTTCCTCATGCTTTCATCACAGACCATGGAACACAATTTGACAACGAGGAGTTCGCTGCCTATTGTCATCAGTCAAACATTTTGAAAATCCACTCAGCGCCAGGCCATCCTCAAAGCAATGGACAAACTGAAGTGATAAACAGAATGTTGCTGAATGGCTCGAAGAAAAGACTGGATGATGCAAAAATGAATTGGATCAACGAGCTACAATCAGTGCTCTGGGCTTACCGAACTACTCCCCGAGTAGCAACAGGGGAATCTCCATATATGCTAGCGTTTGGAAGTGAAGCTGTTATACCTGCCGAGTTGGGCCTCCCAACACACAGGGTACTGAATTTTAATTCCCCTATCAGCGACTTAATGAGAAGATTGGATTTAGACATGCTCGAGGAAGTTAGAGAAGAAGCGGCCACCAGGAATGCTGCATACCAGCAACGGACAACTTTGTTCTATAATAAGAGGGTGAAGAAGTGCGACCTGAAAGAAGGAGACTATGTGCTAAAGAAAGTGATTCAAAAGCACAACAAACTAGAGGCAAACTGGCATGGACCATATCGAGTTACAGAAGTTGTTCGACCAGGAAGTTGCCGAATAGCAACTTTAGAGGGGGAGGAGTTTAAGAATGCATGGAATGCAGAGCACCTGCGCAAGTATTATCAGTGATGTATATTCTCATGTAGCGCAGTTCCGTCAGCATGAATAAAATGAAGATATTCTTCCAAATTCTTTCCTTTTATTGAAAGTTTTTTGGGGAATACTAGTGCTACACACTACTCGACAAAGCTCGGACTACTCAAATTTTTCTCGAGAACTCCAACTAAGGTTGGTCGAGAAACAAATGTATTCCTTCGGGAAGTAAAACTTGTATTCCTCCGGGAAGTAAAACTTGTATTCCTCCGGGAAGTAAAACTTGTATTCCTTCGGGAAGTAAAACTTGTATTCCTCCGGGAAGTAAAGCTACTTGTATTCCTTCGAGAAGTAAAACTTGTATTCCTCCGGGAAGTAAAGCTACTTGTATTCCTCCGAGAAGTAAAGCTACTTGTATTCCTTCGGGAAGTAAAACTTGTTTTCCTTCGGGAAGTAAAACTTGTTCCTATGGGAAGTAAAACTATGTGTTCCTCGGGAAGTAAAAGTATTCCTAAAAATGCCAACTTATGTTGGTTAGGAAGTAAATATATTCTCGAAAATGCCAACTAAGGTTGGTCGGGAGCTACAACTATTCCAAAAAGTGCCAAAAGTTGCTCGTAGTGGAAAAACCCACTAACTATAGTTGGTCGAAAAGGAAAATTTACCGACCTTGGTTGGTCGGAAATATTTTATGAAAACAAGAAAGTGATCGAGAAAATTTTTTGATACTCGTAACTTTTTACTAAGTTGGTCGAGAAACAAAACATCATTTTTGCCAAATGACTACCACAAATTCAAACTACTCGACAATAAGTTGGTCGACAAATAACACGATATTGTTATCTTTTTAACAGATACCCATTCACAGATGTAAAGTGTTACAAAACAATAGCAGTCAAGATTTGCAAATGAAAGTCTTTCATTAAATCAAAAAACAAATTACATTGATAATGAAATGTATACAAATTTATTACATCAAAATTCCTACTCTATTGGTTTCTTCCCCTCTGCTTTTGAAACAGGTTCCTCGCCAGCAGGCGGATCATTTAAAGCAAGAGGAGAATTTATGAAGTTAAGATCTTTTAACATCCTGATATTCATCACGGATGGTCGATCTAGGAGATGCTCGGGACGAGATATCTCAACACTTGAATGGAGATTGTAGTCGTCGAGATATTTAGAAATTAAGCATCGAGGAATGACCCGAGCAGGGATCCAACTCATATCAACTTTGAATGGTGGCACGGGTAGGTCGAGCAGCCCAGGATCATGGTAGTCCCACAGGTAATGACCCTGTTCGAGTTGCAGCACACTTAAGGCATTCAGCCATCCCTGTTTGTAGCCCTCATTATTGGCATTCTGGATACGATCGTCCAAGTGGTAGAGAGCCTCGTTGTAGCCAGCCATCCAGAACTCCCTGGGCTGTTTATGGAATTGATATGTCAATCTTTCCATCTGTTCATGGAGATTTGTGATGAATAGCTCTTTATTCTTCAAGGTAGATTTCTGCGCAGAAAGCTGATCTTCCAGGTCCCTGATCTTCTTTGACATTTCAGCCAATGCCTGGTTTTTCGCCATTAATTGGAAATCTTGGTTCTCTAAAGCAGATTGAGTCATATGTTCCTCGACAGGAATTCGAGCAGCTCTTGCTTGTCCCTGAGGAGCTCTTGCTCGTCCACGAGAAGATGTAGAGGGGACAGCTCTCTTCAAGGTTTCCAATTTGTCCCTCAAGTTGGCGTTCTCGACCTCCAAGAACGAGAATCCCTCATCAGTCACTGGGATCAAGGCTTTTGAAGTGGAAGCTTCAGAATTCAACTGTGACAACTCTCTTTGCAGGTTGTTATTCTCTTGCTCTAATAATTCAGCTATTTATCTGCACTCCTCGACCTCACCCCTCAGAGTTCTCTCCCTCACATCGTAGCCAACAAAAAGTTTATCGTATCCCTTGTCGACAACGATTTGCTGATATTTCTTCTCATACCCCTCGTACAAGAGGGCAGTGAATTCCTTGTATTATTGCTGAAGGTCTTCAAGAATGCCTTGGAGATCCTCCATCATATCATAATAAGCTACATTATTGGCCACCGCACGATCAAGAAGACATTTCAAATATTGGTAAGCTTCAACTGCCTGTTCCGAAGCATCTTGGCCGAGGATGTCGATGATTTGTGCCGTACTCAGATCTGTGTGACCAACCTTAAAATATTCATTAAATTGCCGCAACAACTCTGTATTACGAGCAGACAGTAATTCCATCCTGGCCAGAAACTAGTAGAGGAAGAAAAAGCAGTAATCAATAATCAAAACAGAGCATGAAGAAGAGACAACAGTATGCAAAAACAAAAGTTCAAGTTTTATTATATCACAAGGTTCAGAGTTACATGGTTCAGGATTACATTTGTCAAAGAAAAATAAAATAGATAGAAGGTCGAAAAACTCTACACCTTTTCCTTATCTCCTAAAACTTTCTCGGGAGGCTAGGACGAGGAGGTAGGTTACTTGGATGGAGCAGATAGTAGCTGGGGAAGTGCTGGAGGTTGCTCGGAGGAAGTAGCGAGCTGCTCAAGTTCCTCGTTAGCAGGATGGATGGCTGGGGGATGATCTCCCATCACCATGGAAGACTCTTCGGAGGCAGCTTCGTCCCCCTCTTCGTCTTCAGGAGTTAGAGGGGGACCAGGGATGTGTCACTGAAAGAGTTCGGAGTTTTCATCAACCTTCATCTCCTGTAGAGCAGCGACCCACCCATCTATAAAGTATTTAAGGCTGCCATATTCTACTTGAGACATCATGGCAGCCAAGCCTTTGTTCCACCCCTTGTCCCAGCCGGCGCTGAAAGACTTCTTCACAGCCATTTTCCTCTTTAACTTCTCCGAGGAAAGCTTCTCGGACAAAAGATTTTCAGTAGTCTTCAGTTTATTCTCAACTTCTTCCTTCTGGCAACTTACTTCATGAAGTTGGATTAATTCTTCCTCAGCAACCTTGAGTTTATTCTCAAACTCTCCAGCATTTTTGAGCTTCTTGTCGAGTTCTTTATTTTTCTCCTCCAAGTCCTTTATTTTCTTCTCCAACCCCTTGGAGACTTCAACAACTTGAGCCTTCTCCTTCTCGGTGGAGGTAAGTTTCTTCTCCCAAACAGCCTTATCAGCATCGTACTTCTGACAAGAATCTTCCAAAGACTGCCTCACTCCCATCAGAGCTTCCTCCACACCAGATGAGGAGCTTGAAGCTTTAATAGCTTCATCTTTATTCAAAATTGTATTGAAGTAGCTCACCAACTGTGAAAAGAAAATGAAAGCAAGTCAGAGATAGATATAACAAGGGAAAGATGAAAAGTTCAAAGCAACAAGACTTGCAGAAGCAATATGGCGAGCAGCCAATGAGGTAACCATGTCCCGAGAAAGGTTCTCTTCAATACCTTGGATCTCGGGAATGATCCAAGTCTTCACCGAGCTCATAGCAGAGCTCGGGGGAACAAAAATGGGAACTCCACTAGTCGGGGGCTGAGAGACGGTGTCAGCCAAATTGACCGAGGATCTCTTCTTCATCCTCCTCGGAGGAACAAGAATAATTTTTACCAAGGAGGAACTCTTGGTCGGTGATATGACAATCTCATTGTAAGGGGACCGAAATTTCTTGATAGAACTGGTAATCGAGAATTCTCAAACAGTCAGCAATAACATAACAGTGTACGTAGGCCATTCTTATAAGGCTGAACCACTTTAAAATTTCTTTGTCTCATTTATTTATCTGTGATTGAATAATTAGATATGATCTAATTTTTTACATCAACAATCATAATAGAGAAAATAACCAAAATGCTACCATGTACTAAAATGATAAAAAATAGCCTATAAGCCTCCTAATGCACATCAATACATGTCGTATTTGAACAATTGAAAGAATTTGAATGAAGTTACCACTTAACTTGACCCTTGAGGATGAAGATTGTGGAATATTAGACAACCTTTATATAAAATCCCGCAAGTGGGCATGTTAATCTCTCGAATGGTTAGTGTCTCCTAATGAGTTCAGTCTACGTATCATTGTTCAGATTTTAACAAAAGAAAGCCTTAAGGAATGGACAATCTACAAAAATCCCTAGTTGTAGAAGGATTAACTAGTTGTAATTTGATATAACCTTGGTTATAAACTTATCACCTCCCATGTTCGATCTTTCAAACTAGGTGTAACCTATGCTCAATGTGATTAATCCTTTTTTGGGTTATGGATTCTGTACAACTTGTAATTGTTCTCCTATAAACACAATACAATGTAATAGCCAATTTCCTTACCCAAGTGACTTAGGAAGTTTTTAAAGCATATAGCCTCTTTAGTTTCCTCAGAAGTGGAAACATCTTTAACCTACTCTCAGGTAAAAATCTTAAAATCCTCATCTGACAGAATATCAAGTCTTTGTACTTAAAAGGTATAAGACTATTAGATTGAAATTTGCTAACCATGCGAACGAAAAAGTAGATATTATGTCCAGTTCACAACATAGCATAAATGAGGATTACCACTACCGAAGCATAAGGTATATTCCTCATCCTTTCTATATGATTAAGTGTATTAGGACCCTAGATAGAGTGATTTCATAATTATAAGGAAAAATCCTTTATTGGAATCTCGATGCTACACTTGCGAGCACAACATCGATATAAATGACTTGGGATAATCCCAACATCATTTTTATCCGATCTAACGAAAGATTAGTTATGAGGACGTGAGTAGATGATCCTATGTTTTATATTGAGTTACTTGGATAACCACACTTTTATGTAAGATAATATACGCACTTTTTTCCCTATTAGGAGAATATCACCCACATTTTATACTATAGATACCACCATATTTTCCTCATGCTTCCTATAGAAATAAGTATTGTATGGGCTTTTATCAAAATAAAAAAATGATTTCCTGATCAAAACAAATGTTCCAAGACCTTGGTGTTATCTTAAGTCCATAAAAGGACCTCTTAAGCTATCACCCTTTAATTTATCGTCTTCTTACTATGAATCCATTAGGGTTCATCATACAGATGCACTCGTCAAAACAATCATTTAAGAATGCGGTCTTGACTTAAAAAAAATATTGATAGACTTTATCACGACTAATGGCGATAAGGTTTGCTCATAGTCAATATCTTTCTTTATGCATAAACTCTTTTTCAACAAGCATCTCCTTGAATTTATTGACCTTCCATCTATATATCTTTTAACTTCTTGTAAATTCACTTGCAACCGATGGGTTTTATCACATCAACAAATATATAAACTCCCAAAATTAATTAAAATAGATCTAACCCATCTTGGTATTCATAATCTTAAATGTTAGCTAAAAGTCATTGTCTTAGAATGACTCGTAGTAGTAATTGGAACCTGGTTCATGTTCCCTTGGGATCTCATCGAAATGATCACCCGTAACACTAACTTGTCTAGATGTCTCCTGATGCTCCCATTATGACGTATCATCACTTATGATCCTGTATAAGTGACACGTGTTATATGATTATCAATAATTCTCCCACTACCATTTGGTAATGTATTATCTATATCAAGTTGTATTTCTTCCTTAATGGGCGGTCTAGCAGCATCGGTAATATAATATTACTTTTTAATGTATCTTTAGTCTAGATCACTCTTGGGCCCGTGGTTTATTACATATTCCTCTTTCAAGAACCTGGCATTGATACAATAAATTACCTTCTTATGCTTACGAATATGGCATAAACTACCATTAGTACCTTTGGGATATCCAAAATAGGGACATACTTTTGTCTTTGATTCTAACTTCCTTGGTTCCTTCTGCAACACTAGAGCTGGGCAACCTTCGATTAAAACTTTTCTTAGAATGATCTTGTGTTCAATGCACAGTTCCATGGGAGTTGAAGAAACTGATTTAGATGGAATTAAATTTAGAACGTATATATTGGTCTCTTAACAAAAAATTTCAGCATGAATGTTTTAGTCCTGGATAACTAACCATGTACCTTATCATGTCTTAAAGAGTCTTATTCCATCTTTTCATTACACCATCATGTAGTGGAATACTCAGTGTAGATGATAGGGATACAATCCCCGCTTGCGATAAATGTTTCCAAAACTATCCTAAGAGCTTTACACCTATATGATCAAATCATAGGATTTGGGTTAGTTTACCTGACCTATGATCTACACTAGTCTTGTACACGTTAAACTAATAAGGCTACAAACTTGTGGCACATAAGGTAATCAAATCCATACCTTTAGTAATCATAAATGAAATTAATGACGTACTCATTACCTCCTCTTGACTGGATAATCACATGACCACATAAATCGAAATTGACCAATGTCGAACACATTTTTGATTCTTTAGCCTTTTGTCTGTGAAGGTTCTCTTGGTTATTTTACCATCTAAAAAATATTCATAGACTGGATGTGCCTCAACTTCTAATGAACTTAATTAGACATTTATACCATTCTTTGAATTCAATTTTAAATTAAGATGATCTAATCGCAAGTACTAAAATTGTGTTTAGTTCAACTCACAAGGGAACTTTTTCCTTAATGACTGTCCATTAAAATTATTCATTTAAGTTTTTAGAAATATTAGTGAAAAAATCCTTATAATGTATAAATTATTTTCCAATGCACTAAAATAGATAAAGGATCTCCCAATTGGATAAAATATTTTTATTAAAATAATCAAATATCTGTTTGAAACCAATTTAGAAAGAGAAAGTACCTTTTCGTCTAAAACTAGGTACATAAAATAATTTACCAACATTATATTTATGTCTCCACCAAAATCTAAAGTAGATATCTGACTCCTAATATTGATGCCTTATTCTCATTGCCCATTGTTTGGAACATGTCTCTTTTAAGTAGTTTCCTGGTTACCTATAACCTCTGCCAAACCACAAATTATGCTTCTACTCTTAAAAGGAAGTTACCATTACCTTTTCCTTTTCCTTATATTATAGAAAAAACGAACACCATTTCTATCAATGTTCTAAGTACTTGAAGTGGAAACATAATCCTTTTGGAGTTTTTGCTAAGCTTGAAAAATTATGAATTTCCTTAACCCCATACCGTTGCACCTGAGACTTAATCTACTCCTTCTACCTCCCTTTTAGGAAAGAAGTCGAGTGTTTTTCAACAACTTAGACCATGCCTTAGCTTCATATGATGTTAACTACTGGATTACAAAATGGACTCGGGTTTCCCCATATATTTCTAATTCAAATAATCCCTATCTCACCCAAGATGAGAACCATCTTAAGAGAATGATTCTTACTTGAGCATCATCGACCAATATCGGGGTAAAAATTCCCATTGTTCAATTATTTAAAATTAAGATATTCATATAGAACTTCCCCAATGGGGGTACCGATCATATTTACATTTAATTTAATATAATTTCCATAAATTTTAAAATACCATAATTAATTCCCTTAGACGAGGAGGAAATCCAAATACTAGCACGATGAATTAATCACATCACATTTTTTGAAATATTAATGGAAATTATGGGTTAAATATATTTATTATCCCCTTTAGTTAGAACAATGCTCAATTATGTTTCCAATCCTTGAAATTTAATCCATTAAAACCTTTTTACTTTTAAGATTAAGACCAATGGGTGAAAAATTGGGCTCAGTTTTGAAATCTTAGAATTTGGAAAAAGTTAATTTACAATTAAATATGTGAGAACTAACTTTTGATTAATTATGATATATATATATATATATATATATATATATATATATATATATATATATATATATATATAGGCAGGCTCCTATGCACACTAAGTTTGCACACTAAGTTTGCACATTACCTTTTAAAAGTGTGCAAACTTAGTGCTGGCGCACACCAATTTTTTTATATGATATTATAACATTTCAACGGACTCACATAAAAAAAATTAGCTCAAAAAAACTTTTTTTGCTATTTTTAAAAAATCGGTCAAACTTTCGCAGTTTTTAAAGGGCTTAAAAACTGCGAAAGTTTGACCGATTTTTTAAAAATAGCAAAAAAAGTTTTTTTGAGCTAATTTTTTTTATGTGAGTCCGTTGAAATGTTATAATATCACACAAAAAAAATCAACTCAAAATTTTTTTTTTTACTATATATAAAAGGTAATGTGCAAACTTAGTGTGCAAACTTAGTGTGCATAGGAGCCTGCCTCTCTCTCTCTCTCTCTCTCTATATATATATATATATATATAATCAAACGCAAACATTACCAATTATATATCAAATAGGATACAAAAGTCCCTATTAATCATGGACTAGACTTCCTCTATGAGTAGATTCCTTGACGATAGGAGCTACCTGAAGAAGATTCCTTGTCCAATAAGAATTCTATAGAGGAAAGAGTCCCAAAACAACAAAACCTTTGAAAAATCCACACCGCTCAAAGTCGCGGCATTATACCCGATGTTGTATATTTGTACACCTATATAGGGATTGTGTTCTACCGCTATAACGGCTACACACGAAACTCTCGCGGCTTGGTGCGCAAACGCTACACATGAAACTCTCGCGGCTTGGTGCGCAGACCTTTGTTTTTCATCTGTTTCGTTTCTTTCTTCTTCAACTTTATGGAACCTCAATAAATGGATCTCCAAATTGATTATAATTAATTTCACTAAATAATTTAATTTCATTCCAATTTAATCATCTCATAATTACTCGAATAAGGAGATTTTATTTTCAAAGTCAAATAGTACATAACATGATTTCCCTCGTGAAGCATACAATACCAGCTTGGTGAAATTCAATTCGCTGCTAATCTATTTTCATGAACTTCTTATGTATTCCTTGATCTCAAACTCAACTTATTTAATACCCTTCTGGATTATAAAATCCACCGATCAAATTGAACTAGTAGAGTCAAAATTTATAACTTTATCAAGGGGTATTACAATCCAATATATTTTTTAGATGCAGATTCATCCGAAATATGATCTCAGACATGTACACACAATAATTACCTTACTTTTGGAGATTTAAACTTGATAATTTGGATCACACCCATAATAATCAAAATAATAATTTTATGCATAGTCCAATCCCTATAATCCTTAGGATTAAGAATCTATGCACCTTTCACAAACGTTGTGAGCTTGTGCAAGTCTAATATAGTCAACACTTAAACTTGAATCTCACTCGTTGTCAAATTCAATATAATCCTTATGTACCAGTATGATCCTCTTTAAACTATCAGACAAGTTACTGAACCATTACACATGTTCTCATAGTTAAGATAAACAACTAAGATCATACTCTGAGCTTACCGATAGAATGTCAACTCCTTATCTAGGCTGTGAATTGTTCAATTGAACTAGAATTGCAATATATATATATATATATATATATATATATATATATATATATATATATATAAGGCATTCGTATAAGCATGATTCTTATTTCAAAATGAACTTGACACACTTTTATTGAAAAATAAATGTTATACATGATTTTAAGAATAATCCCCCAACACTATGATCCTCTCTCAAAGTTTTATCAAACATTACTCTCTTGCAACGTCATCAAGCCTTTCGACCCTCATCCATTAACTGATCCATTTCCCAGATACTTCAAACATGATTCTTACTACGATTTACACCAAACTACTTATCATACAACTGACCAATGTCACTAACTCCGAAATGTCATACAAGGGATAGTCGATAAGGACATCATCGCCTCTCCATCTGTCCCTAGACCAAACACTACTTAGACTCCTCTACCTCCACACCAACCTAGCATGAAATCCATATTGATTGATGTTAACAAATATTTTGACCCATCAATAAAGATCAAACTCACAAACCCCATTATGCCTACTTCCTCATGCATATCCTTAGCTCTCCTAAAAACATGCCCAACTAATCTATTCGACCCATAGACTACTTATGGCTGTGAACTTTCATTGATGAATCAGGCTTGCATATTAGTCCCACACCAAATTTGAAACATAAAACATGAATTTATTTGTCGTCTTGCTATAACTGAAGGAATTCTAAATGAAGTTCGCAAATAACTTGACCCTTGAGGATAAAGATCACGGAATATTAAAAAACTTACATGAAATCTCGTAAGTGGGTACTATAATCCCACTATTGGTGCATATCTACTGATGAGTTCAGTCTAGTTAGCATAGTTCATATTTTAACGAAAAAAACCCTAAGAAAGGGGATGATCTGCGAGCCCCTAGGGATGATGAACAAGTGGGGTTTCTCTTCTACCCAACATCATTCAATCATATGAATCGATCTATTCGGTATTATAAATATCCGATTCCACTTACAGACAATGTTCTCATCAATAAGGCAAAACAAGTCACTAAAGAACTAATAATGCCAGAAATAAAAGTAAAGTAAAGAAAGATCCTAGAATAATTGAAGAAAGCCCATGTAAACATTACTTTACGCGGTCTATTCATGTTCTCGCAACTCCACATGAATTCCCTTGTCAAATTGATCACACAAGTCCAAGTTCCCCCAGATACATGAACTAATAAATCTATCTAAATATTTGGTACTTTGACTAGAAAAGGTCTCATTACCTTTGTCGATGAATAAATCGCTAACTTCGGTGTTGATCATAACTATGTCCTTTACATTTTAGTAGATGTTTGGAAAAAGAAGATCTCTTTAGTATTAGTTTATAATGTATTTTGTCTTAATGTATTCCCATTCAGAATGATCCGGTTCTTGGGGCTGTGCAAGTTAGAAACCTTAATCCAACATCCACTATTGTGTGCGCCTATGACAATAGTCATCGAAAAGTCATAGGATCAATCCTTCTCTCTAAGGACTATTATCGATTTGTTCCTAAGTTAATTTTCAAGTGATCGACATTCCAACCTTCTTTAATCTACTTCTTTGTCATTCGTGGCTACACAGTATTAGAGGTGTTTCTTCCTCCCTACGTTAGAAACCCAAGTTCTTTCAAAATAAGAAGGTTATCACTATTATTGGAAACAACAACTCAAAGTAAGCCGTCACTAGCAACTCGATTATTGTGATTCATCGTAATACAATGACATGATACTTTTTGGATTTAAGGTTAATTTGTTACTGCTCTCAGTAGGGAAGGAATTCAAAGAAAATATGAGTCTTGAACCCAGTCCACCCAAAAATATTAATGTGATTCATATGTTGATACACTTCATGATCTGAATGGGGCTCGTTCAGTGACAACAGGTGATCACTAAGCCAATCACTACAAAATTACTAAACCACCTCATTGATTAGGGTACCAAACATTACCAAAAAAACTCATGGCCATTTGGGAGCCGTACAAGAAGAGGACTTTAAAAAGAAACAAAGTTATTTATGAGGATTCCCTCAACTACCGTTTCACTTAAGTAGGAGAAGACTTCCCCTATTATGGCTTCCTTAATCCATTGTGTGGCGCATTTGAGAGAAAGATGAAAGCGAGGTTTGAAATAAGATGACTTGGATCGAAACATAAGGTGAAGTCTTTAGGCATCAAGTCTTCTAAGTAAACCTCTTCTGACAATGACAATGTTAAAATCCTCGATAACAAAGAGTCATTTATCTATGCTGAGATAGGGATGTGTATTTTCATGATCTGCACTGAGTTATACATATCGAATCCTACTAAAAAGTTCATATCTCTTAACAAGCTAATGGTCCCTTTGGGGTTATAGTGAGTAATTTCGTAATCAAAAAAATATTTTTTGCTAAAGTGGTTGAGGTTGTTAAAACAAAAATCCAACCTCCTCTATGAAAAAGAAAGGAAGAACCTTTGAGTTTTCTCAAGGTGTATCCTCTATTTTAGGGGGATCATAAGCTTAGTCTTAATTGATTAAGGAAGATAAATTGACATTACTCCCAAGGTGATGTCGATGGAAAATGTCGTGGTCTTGGACACTCTAACTAAGGCTTCTAAAGTCGTAGACCGTGATCTCTCAACTTTAACTATAAAAAATGGATGTATGGACTATAAAAGAGGTTTCAGATTCTATTGAAAAAGGTAAAGACATTGTTAAGGGGACAGAAGAATCTCTCAGCCCTTATAAATATAATGCAAACCATTACTGTTATGATCAACCTCAGGCCTTCAGTGATTTGAACTCTTATACGTTTGTTGAGGTTGCTCTAAAGCCATGTCCAAGGTAAAATGCCTTCCAATAACAGAAACGCTAAAGGCTAGGGGAGTTTAGACTTAATAGGGAATTTAGCTACCCATGCTTGGATTTTCCCCCTACATCTTTAATATTGAAGGGACCGTTGGGCATCTATCATCCTACCCATCCAGGTTAGTGTGATTCTTTTTGCTTCTTACTAAAGAGTGTAATTCTTGGCTTCTAATAAGGACCCCACACCAAGAGTGTCTTCAATATTGGAATGGAACTTAAAAAGTATCTTAACCTAGTTGGTGTTGATCACAGAGATTATAAGGACAAGAAAATAACCATGTTGGCTGACCTAGCCTGATAATATTCTTATTTACTTATAACGAATTCTTTGCTTGCTTAACCAATGCGAGTGATGTTGCACAAAAATGCAACAATCTAGATAATGAGAGGAACCGAGTGATGATGAAAGTAAACATAATGTGGGTATGATAATGAATAGTAAATAATACAGTAAATAAGATAAAAAAGAGATTAACACATATAATTTAGAGTGGTTCAACCAATTGGCCTACATCCACTATGGTGCCACTTAGTCCTCACTAGCCCAATAGTGTTTCACAAGTTATAACTGTACTTTTTCGCAATAGAGATTATTTTGACAAAGTTTTAGTGTGTTTTTACAATACAGTGACTTATGGAATAAGTAATAGGGTACATGCTATTTATAGGAGGCTTGGGTTGAAATGTGTAACCTAAGTCAAATGGTGTATGTTGAATGATATATTCCTCTTAGATGCTCCCAGATGTCTTTTTAGAAGTTGTTCTAAAAGAATGAACATTCGTTTCACGTGCAATATAATTTATGCCGACTTAATATGACCAAAATACCATTTTTAGTGAATTCTATGCGATTCCAGCTATTTGTCACAATTTGGATGACCCTATGAGGCAGAGGGTATGATGCTGAGGATATGGGGCCAAAGGTATGAGGCTAACTTTATGTAGCCGACCTATGAGGCCGAGGTATAAAGTGTTCCAAATTTATATATGAGACCATTTATTAGTTCATAAATTACCCCTAGGCTTCAATCTATTTGAATTGCTCCAATTATGATAGGAGGTTGGAGGCTATGTGTCGATCATTTAGGAGATGAAGGAGCTGATGGTCCTTAAAATGGAGGATCCGACCCCTATAGGTCAAAGGAGTTGAGGGTCCTTAAAATAATAGAGCCAAAGTAATTGAGGGTCCTTAAAATAGAGAATTCGACTCTTTATATGTCGAAGGACCTAAGGATTATTGTAATGACATAAATGAAAAAACTAAAGGTCCTTGAAACGGAAGAGCCTACCCCTATAGACCGAAGGAGATAAAGGTCCTTGAAATGATGGAACTTCAGGAATTGAGGGTCATTTAAATAGAGGAACCGACCTTCTATAAGTCGAATAAGATGAGGTTCCTTATAATGATAGATCCAAAAGAACCAAGGCTCCTTGAAATGGAGGATTCGACCCCTAATAGGAGTAAGGAGCTAAAGGTCCTTGAAATGATAGAGCCAAAGGAACTGATGGTCCTTAAAATGGAGGAGCCGACCCCTATAGGTTGAAGGAGTTGATTGTCCTTAAAATGGAGGATTTGACCCCCTTTAGACCGAAGTAGCTGAGGGTCCTTGTAATAATAGAGTTGAAGGAAATAAGGGTCTTTGAAATAGAGGAGACGACCTATATAGGTTGAAGGAGATCATAATCCTTGTTATAATAGATTCAACGGAACTCATGGTCTTTTAAATGGAGGAGTCGAACCCTTATAATCCAAAGGAGATGAGGGTCCTTGTAATGATAGAGCCAAAAGAACAAATGATCCGATCCCCTATAGGCCATATAAATTGGATCGTAGATCTTTTATTCTTGGGCCGAAGGTGAGTTTGGTAGAAATTTTCTTAGAGATAGCCAACCATTTTTATCTTAAAATGCTTTGTGTCTTTACACTTACCAATGAAAAGGATTGGCATATGAATCCCATTCCATTCATCCTTTATAAAAGGGACATCTTTCATTTGTATCAGATTACTCTAAAAAATATCTTAAGAAAAAATTCTCTCTCTAGGAGTCTTATAAGAGACTCCGATTGTTCTTAGAATCATTTATTACTTTCTTCATCTCTAGTAAGGTTTGATTCCCTTAGATCTTTTTCTAATAATATTTTGTAGTGTATAACAATTTATTCATTTTTGTTAAAATCATTAGTTACAATTAGGGCATTATTTTTCATTGTTCTTGCATAAGTTCATCAACTTTAATCCCTTTTGATCTTTAATATCCTTAAATATATTGTGTTTGTAAGTTTATGAATGATAAAAATATTTAAGGAGTTTTTTAGTGAGTTTATTAGGCATATAACCAAAGAAAACATTTATGCTGAGAGAGTAGCTGAGGGGTATTACTAGCTGACCCCTTTATCGATTGTTTACCACTATAAACCTTGTGCTTAGGGTTCTTCTTGCCCTCATAGTCCATTAGGGTTAAGTCGACTTTATCTCAGTGTTCTGGTTATTGCTCAATCAGAAGTAACACTATGAGTGCTAATAAGGATTATTTCACTGCTGCAATGGACGGCATCCCCTGTGGTGTGCAGATCTATCATTCGGTAATAATCGTTACCATATGTTCTTCTTCTAGGACTATCTCTAGAGTAGACAAGTCAGTTTCATCTTCTACTTCTTCCTTATCTTAGTCCTATCAATCTTTGGATGCTGCCTCTAGGTCATTATCTACCTCTACCTCTGGGTCATCTTTGTCCTCTGACTCTGAGGCTACCTCTTTCTAAAGAGATCCTGATGCCTAAAAAGTAATATGTCTTAGAGAGTACGATGGGGAATTAGAGCATACTTTTTTTGTATAACTTGTAACTAGGTTATCCCCTTTGAATCACTACATTAAGGAGGATACTGTTGATGATGATGAGTTTTATTCACTTGACCTATCCCGAGCCTATCTTTACAGAAGTACCAATAATAATATAAAATATTATAAACTTTAGCACCTCTATGGCATAATGTCATCCATTACCATAGGGGTTACTTAGGATGATGAGAGTGTATATATATTTTTTAAAAGGTATGGAGCCCCCACTTATATTATAAAATGATATTAGGAAGAATATCCCTTCATAGGTGGCACTTGCAAAATTGAAAGTTGACTTTATAGAGTAACCAAGATAAAAAAAGAGAGAGAGTTTCTATACATCACAAAACTTCTCCAAAACACCTACCTATCACTATATATTAAGAATGAAAGTTGACTCCCATTCTTGTTGATCCTCATATGAGGGATTCCATCTCTATACAAATTAGCAAATCCATGGGCAAGAGTAGAGGGATCCAATAGAAATTGTAAGTACTATTTTTTCGTGTGATGATCCCTTCATTAGCAGGGGAATTCTCAGCAAAATTGGCTTCTTTAAAATAATGTAAAAAATTAACAGATATAGAATTTGAGAAGTTTTGAATATATTTGACATCCTCTAATATTCTCCATGGGGGCTTCCCACCTTTGGTAATTAAGTTAATAAGGGTAAGAGAATCAAATTCTACCTCAAAGAAATCAATGCATTCTTTAAATGCCAACTGAATACATTTAGCAATTGCTTTGGATTCAACTTGGATATTAGTACCTTCCTTTAAAAATTGACTAAATCCAAAGACAAATCTATTGTGGATATCTCAATAAATGACCTTAATACCCATGAGCCTTGGGTTCAATTTATAGCAACCATCTACATTGACTTTGTACCTAACAGGAGGTTGCTAAAAAATTAGAACTGAACTAATAGTTTAGGGAGAATGTTTAATCTGGGGTCTAAGATCATAAGACACAAAGCTCTAATCTGTACAGAGATACAAAAATGGTTTAAGAAAAAAATGATATATTAACTAGATCTTTATAAACCACATAAATAGTGTTACTGGAAGTCTGACTCCCTCAAACTGATACAGATTTATGTATTTCCATATATCCCAACATATTAAGGTTGGGATTAGTTTACAAATAGCTTGAATAAAAGTTCTTTCTTTTCCATGAAACCAACATGACGTAAGGTATTCTCTAAGAGAGGAAGATCTAGTTCTGAGGCCTATCACATAGGATAAGTGGTTCCAGACATCTTTTGCTAGGGAATCTGCAAATAGGTTATGAAAGGTTTCAATTTATGGGTATGAAAGGAAACAGTGACATTTTGAGGGGATGATGAGACCTGATTTAATCAAAGCTTGATCTAGTAGAATGTTAAAATTTATGAAGCTTTTCACATAAAATTAGGCACCTCCTTATGAATATTAGGATGACAATGTTTGAGAATATTAATGATATAGGCTTGTGAGGTATGATAAAATCCCAGTCAGAACTCATAGAGAATGAGCCATATGGTGTTAGTTTTCAAATAGGGGAACCATGAATGAAGATTGAATGGTCCTCTACAGTGTCTCTTTAGAGGGACATGTCCTTCCACTCATTGGAATCTGAAGGCGTTACTACCACCATATTTGTAGAAACACTTTTACAATATTTGTTTAGCATGAACTGAGCATATTGGTGAACTGGATTTATTCTGCCACCATCTCTTATAGCCCCTACTTATGCAATATCCTTTATTGCTCTTACTCTCACACCGTCTCTTTATTTGATAGACAAAATTGGGACCAAGCAAGCCAATGGTGTGTTCTCACATTATCCCTTTCACCCAGAAGAATTTTTTAAACATCCTTTATACTTGGATAATGACAGATTTAGGGGGTTTAAGGGTTGCTAAGATATGGGTAGGGATAAAAGAGATGGCATGTTTGATTAAAATGAGTTAACCTCTAGTTGAGATAAATTTTATGCTCCAACCCTGAATTTTGTTTATGATGTTTTCTAACAAACTAGAGTAATATGAGGATTTATTTCTGTCGAGGAATATGGGAAAACCTAAGTAGATAATAGGAAATTTTTTGGTTGAAATACCTGTGCTGTGCGAGATGATATTTTTCCTTATAATGGAACACTTGCGGGAGATGAAGAATCCACTTTTTCTCTTATTAACCAACTGACCTGAACTTCATTCATAAAAGGATATAAATGAAAAAAAAATTTAGAGGGATATTTTACTTCCTAAAGTGAATATGATAATGTCATCTGCAAATGAGATATAATTCACAAAATGCATTTAAAAGGTGTTGATTTGTTTGGCCAAATCTAAATGAGTCAGCCCTATATTTAAAACCTCAGCAACTATGATGAAGAGTGTAGGTGATATAAGATCATCTTGCCACACCCCTTTACAATCATAACTTATACGTTAATAAGAAAGGAGAAATGACATTTGGAGATTAATCTCCAAACCATATCAACCATAACTTCAGAAGACCCAAAGTCCCTAAGCGTTTTGATGAGGAAAAGACAAGATAATCTATAATAGGACTTTTCCATGTCCAATTTGTTATCGCCTCTATGTTTATAATTCATTTTATGAAGAATTTATTTTACTAGTAAGACATTTTTAAATATTTCCATGCCTCTAAAAAATCGAGTCTGGTGAAGAAAGATGATTTGTGGTAAGAGGATATCTATCCTATTCCCTAACAATTTGGAAATGACCTTATTAATGAAAGTGCAAACACTTATTGGCTTTAGGTAAAAGTAATTATTAAGTGACTTCTTTTTAGGTATTAAGACCATTAGAGTGATAGATCAGCTTACTCGGAGGCAAGCACCACTAAAGAAACTTTATACAAACAATACAAAGTCTTCTTGAATTATGTCCTAGCAGGAAGTGTAAAACACCCTTGAAAATCCATCTAAACCAGTGACACTTGATCCATTTAATTCCCACACGATGATTTTTATTTCTTCTTCTAAAGGGATGGAAAACAAATTATTCTTCTCTTATGAAGAGATCATATTAGGGATATGATTTAGTAAATGTTCTTATATGTTGATGTAAGAGTCTTTTGTCACCAGATTTTTAAAGTAAGACGTAATTTCCCCTTATCTAACAAGCCAGACACCATTTGAATCTTGGAGTCTCCTAATGTTTACTTTGAATGATGGGAAGGTGTGATGGCATTAAAAAATTTTGTATTATGGTCACCTTCAGACAACAACTTTACCCTAGGCTTCTGTTTCCAGTATATTTCCTCTAAAGTCGGAGAGTGTTGTAACCTAGCCCTTGCCTCACATAGATCTAATCTTTCCTTTGTTGGAAGATATTCCTTTTATGAAATTTCTTTACTATTTTGTTATAATATTTCAGAGCTCCTTTCAGCCACTTGAGTTTTGTACTAAATAAGATCATAGGACAACTATGAGAATGCAATTTCAAATGCCATTTCTATTCAGACAATGAAAGGAATGAATGATGTTTAATCCACATGTGTTAAAATTTTAAAGGCATAGGAATATAATCCCACTGATCTTCTAAACTCACTAAAATGTAGAATGGTCATAATTTATCCTATTTAGATGGGGAACTTAAGTGTTATTTAATGTTTGGATCTAGTGAACATTATAAAATACTCTATCAAGCCTTGCCTAAATCCTTTCTAAGCCTTCTCTATTATTCCACCATGTGTATTTACTCCTTTTAAATCCCAAATCCATAATGGATCACATATCTACTACATCATAAAATTCTTCTACATCAAGGTGATTATTAGGGTTTCCTACTAGTTTTTCTTCAGGGGACATGACTACATTAAAATCCCCACCAATAATGTAATCTCTAGTCTAAGAGGTAGAAAAGAAAATCAAGTTATCCCAAAGTGGTGCCTCTATATTCTAGATCACTTAGCCTACAAAACACAATTTTAACTTCATAAACTGGGTAGGTGATGTGAGTAACTAAAAACTTCTTACAAGTAAAAGTCATTGAGGATTGTATCCCATGCCTCCAAAATAACCAAATCGTATTTCATTCATTGGCCATAGGACCTTGAAAACTGATATTGAGTTTAATTTTGGAGATATCTAAGATTTTGGGTTCTAGCATTACCAATATATAAATGTTATGATTTTTAATGAGACTCTTTAGTCTTCTTAAAGAGGATTTGTCGACTAACCCTCTTATATTCTAGAATAAGGCTCTAATCATGGAAAAAAGAAGAGTTAAAGTTAATGGGCCCTATTTAGGTTTTTGAACTAGACCTTGTATTTTTTCTTGAAGTTTGGTTTGTGAGGACTTAAAACTTCTTCTTCATTTCCAGACTTGGAATATGATAAATCATTTGAGTTGGGGCCACTGAGGGTTTTTAGAATGTCTCTTATGCCATAAAAAGGTCCCAATATTTCAGTTTATTAAAAATCTTTTTTTTGAATTGAGGTAATTACTCCACTCAAGGACAACTGTAGATACATTCTTCACAATTGAATAAGGAGAGATGTTTACTAATTGATTCTTGAAAAGTGGATTTTTTAGGAATGAGTGAAGCTTTGGGGGAGAGGTTTTGTGTGTCAATGGATCTTATACAAGTCTCACTGATCAATGGTTTTGGTGGAGCAATTTTTGGAATGTTAGGGATATCATTGGGGAGGTTATAAATGATTTTTGGTGGTTGTGTTGGGTGGCTTGCTAAGTTTCCACTTCAATAGATTTTTCTATTGGAGTTTGGTTTAAGGGAGTGGAAGGACTAGAATGGAAGAGTAATCCAAACTGGGGTAATAACACATTCTGAATGAGTTGAAAACTCTGGTGTCCATTTAAAGATAAGCATTGTGGATTTAATAATGAACCATTAGTCTCTGACCCATATTTTATGGAAATTTTCCTCACCACTGAGACAAATTATGACATGTTTATGGTCTAAAAGACCAATTTGGAATGTTGCTTTATGAGAAAAAGAATTAAAGGCTTTTCTAATGTATTCCAAAGGTGATTTCTCGTGAGAGAAATTCCTAATGAGAGTGAATAAACATAGCTTAACTAATTTTTTGATTTCTTCAGTGGTAAAGAGAACAACCAGTTCACTAAGGTGGGATGTGGGACTTTTAAGTTGGGGTAAGGGATAAGGGATGCATTTTAGAAGTGTATCAATGGTTTTATGATAAGTAGAAGTTGTGGTATCGATAGGTTTAGGGTTTTGAGGAGGCTCCATTAAAATGGTAGCCATGATATATAAAAGGGAAACCCTAGCAGGTGGGAAGGGGTTTTTTAGAGAGGGAAAGTTTTTTGAAATTGATGATGAAAGAGATACGATCTAAAGAATTCTTCTGAGATAGAATGGTACGATATGTTCCATTTAAGGTTTTGGTGTCCGTTTCATACTTGCACCTGAAATAGATTTTCTCATCTCGGAGTTGCACCTACCCATTTAGCCCTAAATTCTTAAAGGATCATACTTGGCTTCATCGTGGCGTGGAGGTCTATTCATTTTAAGAATAAAATTGGGGAGATATTTTAGACTGTTTACACCGTTATATCTACAAAACGTTTTCTAGGATATTATTACCTGATCCCTTATAATCCAAAACATAAACTTATAAGGGTTTCTGAAACCTCTAACTACCATTAAAAGATTGGTTTCTTTTTTGTTAGTGGAGATTGGGAGTTTTTAGAAGGAGAGGCACATGAAGAAACCATGTTGGTTCCTCATGACTGGGGAATGCCTCCTCTTACAATAGTATTTATTCCTCTATTTCATTTATTCTCTTCATCGTAGCAATTTTGAACTTTACTACTGAAAATTACATTCACTCAGTCTTTATTTATTTTACAAATAGATTTATTCCAAGTCTGAGTGCTACTAACTGGAAACTTGTGGATGACGTTATTTAATATGGCATAAAAACTTTTGAAGAGTTATCTCCCCTTGCTAAGCTTGAGGAATTTAGGATCATATCTAACCCTCATTAGCTTAAAGAACTTTATGAGTTGATTGACGTGTACCTTGCTTATCCTTCGTATTCATACCGTGTTTATCTGATTATGATTGGTATTTGATATAAACAAGACTTCTGATCTTACTGAAGAAGAGTGGGATATATTTATTGATTAGTCAAGAATATTTCATTTAACACCCTTTATTCTTGCATATTCTAGTATTCTTGTGCCCGTTAATTCCTATATTTAAGCTTATATATTGAACAACCTCAATTCTTTCTGTTTATATGTTTTGTGAGGAATATTTAAGCTTTTGTAAGTAGTATCGATACATAGTGATCAATTGGATGCATTTTGACAAAAAATCATCATAAGATGCAACTTCAAGGGAAATTTGGTCCTTTCAAACTTTATATTTTGTATGGTATATAATTATCGTCATGTATATCATAAAATTATCTTCACGTGGCAGCCGAACGCGCATTATTCAGATCCCGAGTGAGGAAGTTATGGTCATTTGTAAAAATTTTCAGCATGATCTTCTACTTCAAATGTAATTTGGTAATTTCATTCTTCAAATTTAGAGGATTTCAAAGCAACACCATGTACATAATTTGATTATCTTTGCGTGGGTTCTAACTGTCCATCATTCCGAGTTCGTATAAAGATTTTATAGCCTTTTCCATGCGATGTGTCAAGACTGGATCAAAGTCAGATGAGGATTGTGAGATCAGCGGTCGATCGATGGTTGAGATTGATCGACCGTTGGTCACTATTGATTACCACAATTTGTCTATTTTTGAATTATTTTTCTTTGTTTTTTAATTTTTGTATAAATAGAATATGAGGGATTGTATTTTAAATATATATCATATTAGATATTTTTTGACTTTGGGAGCTTATTTCCTCTCTCTCCAAGGGTTTAATGGTATGTCACTATTAATCATCTTTATCATGGTTTTATATATTTTTTAGTTGATTTCTCGATTTATAACCTATCCATGTTCTAATATAAGTGTTTTTTATTGGTTGTTTTGTTGTTTTCTTTCATTAATTAGTCGTGCCAATTGTTTAATCACCTGTTGTAACCAGTTTATAGGTTGGGATCATATTTCTACCATTCCTGGGTATTGAGTTAAAATCTAGGTTTTGGGTTAAAACACTTTTAATTGAAACACTTTTTATTAAAGTATGAATATTAGGCATTTATTTTCCTTTGTCATGCAATAATAGTATTTATATTGATATTGCGACTTTAATCCATTCGTCACTATATTCGAGTGAAAGTTTAATATTTAATTGTTGAATTAAATTTCTTCATGATTGATGTTTATAATCATTTGAGTATGCTGGGTTAAGTGTGTTTTGATCCATACGTGTTGATTAGCCAATGGTAGGGACATGATTCTAATCTCGTTTTTGTCATTTAATTTAGTTTTAATATTTGCCTAGTGTTAATTGTAGTATAAAATGTTTTGAAAAAAAATCATCTTTTACAACTTTAGTTGAGAAGTAATAAATCAATAGAATTCTTGCAACATTCTTCATGGATTCGATAACCAAACTCTCTGCTAAACTTATAAAATAGTTGTAGTAAAAATTTATGTTTATTATATTGTGGTGGGAAACCAAATAACGACAGTGTTCTTACGCGACCACTCAATTTTTTCCCAATCATTGATTCCCAAGCTTATATGAGACCATTTTATGGAGGCTGAGGGAAGGCGCAATGAGAACTACACCAAATCTTGCGAATGGTCACACCCAGTTAGTCACGACCCAATTCCCTGACTAGCTGGTCGCGGATTTGGGTCGTGACCTTCTTAATTTTTGGTGTGACCATATTTATTACCACATGAGTCATAGATGCTCTAGAGGTGACCACATACCAAATCCCTGACAATATATCACCATGAGATCTCGATTCTAGACATTTTTATAATTGTTGTGTCATTTTCTACTTTGATGTTGTATGGGTCATATATTGAGTCATATTTGTATTTTTATTTCCATTTTTTATTTGTTGAAACTAATGTAGATTATGGGCGAAAGTTGAATGATTTTCAAGGTTACTAATTACTCTTCTTTCATTTGTACACAAATGAGCTAAACTTTATACCATGCCCAATTGTCTTTGCATCTTTTTCTGGTGGCCTAAAAGCGTGTATGTACAAGGTTCCTCAGGTAATTGTCTTGGATAATTCGTATGACAATGTGTTTAATGGTGAATTTAACTTTCCTTTTGTTTCTATCACGAGTTCAGATAGTTCGGTTTTAATAATTTTTTCTATTTTGGTTGTAGCAGCGGCAACCCCCTTTCCTCTTCCTCACGTATTCCGGCAACCATCCGTCTCTCTCTTTCTACACACACATTCTGGTACATCTCTCTCTCTCTCTCTATATATATATATATATATATATATATATATATATATATATATAATATTGGAGGGGGTATTTTACTGTTCCAAAATATGAACGATTGAGATTGGTCCATCAAATGCGTATTTACAGTTTCATTGTGTGCCATGTCACAACTTATGTGTTATGACATGGAAAATTAAAGATACCCTATATGTTCCTCTCCCCCTCACCCCGTTTTCATTTCATTTGAGATACACCTCTATAACCTACCCCCACTGTCGCCCCCTCTCCCCGCTGTATCCCCCTTAACCCCGCTGCTACCCACTTCTCCGTATTATCGCAGTCCTCTCTTCCTCACCCTGGTGCCACTCTCAGCCCCGACCTCTTCTCCTCACGGACAATGGATTTCAAATTAGTGCTTTTCCCCCCATTTGGGTGGTTTTGAATTAAGTATGTTGTTTCGATTTAAGTATTTACAATTATTGATACCAAAAATTATCCACCTACGTGGACCAATTAGGAGTGGACAAATGTCTTCTTAAGTGGCAAAAACCCCAATCCGCATATAACATCTCGACAGACATGCCAACCAACATGAAGAGTGAAGCCCACCAATACCAACGAAGCGTCATCCTACAAAAAGACTTACTGCACGTGGTTCACACAACCAACAACCATATTCATTATGTATGAGTGTAAATGCTTAAATGTATAAAGGCATTCTATCCCTTGATATTCCAACCCTTGATCTCCGGGTTATTATAAAGGCATTGTATTCCTTTCATCAAAAGACAAGATCGAACAAAGTCTAAGTTATTCTTTCTTACAAGAGTACCTAGCTTTCTGTAATCTCTAAAATTAATATCATAACAGTAGACGTAGGCTTTCTTATATAGCCGAACCACTTTAAAATCCTTGATCTCTCTTTTATTATTTCATTATAACTCTATATTTTATATGTGATTATAAATTTGGATCAAATCCATTTTTAGACTTCAACAGATTGGCACCATCTGTGGGAACATGCGTCTAATCGCCATTCTTAATCTTGTACATCCTTATTCAAGGAAAAATGAATGATCTAGATCCCAGTTCTAGAAATGAAAGTTACCCAACTGTTCCATATGCTTTGTCAATGGCAACCGACCTAAATGGGACTCTGGACAGTATTATTAGGGAACAAGATGCTATGAAAGAATCCATGAGGTAATTGGCTCAAACGTTACAAACCAGATCTCCAGCCCTATCTGGGCAGCAAGCAGCTCCTTCGACAAGAAGAGATATGATGCCTCAACTTCCCCAGCATAGCAGACATAGCTATTTTAGATCATCACGTTATAGAACTTATCATCCAGGAGTTAGTTCATCAATTAGATCCTTAAAGTTTTATGATGGACATTCTTTCTTTCTTGAAAGACCAAGTAAAGCAACTGAAAATCTGCCTAGAGCATTGTTCAGAAGTGCTCAACGTCCAGTCGACCATCGTGAAGCCTCAATTAGGTCAAGGTCAAGCATCCGATGATCTTAACACGCTGAGCAGACTTCTCAGGAGAGCTTAACACACACACATGGTAGGGATAGCCGAGATTCTTTTTACAAAGATGATGCAAGAAATACTTCATGGAAAGGATTAATATAGCGATTGTAAGATCGACTAGAAGAGGTGGCTAAAGCAAAGAATCCCTTGCAGTGGAGCTTTATTAAAGGATCCCTTTTTATTTAGGTGATTGTGGATTTTCCTACCCAATCTAAATTTAAATCTCTTGTGGTCACTCCCAAATATGATGGCAAAAATGATCCAATTATCTATATTGAACAATATCAAGCTGTCGCTGACATTTATTGAGCCCCCGACGAGATGAGATGTAGAGTATTCTCAAGTACCATTGCGGGTTCTACCCAGATATGGTACAATAACTTACCCTGAAGAAAAAAGTACCAAGACGAGCTTTATTAGTAATTTCTATTTCAGAGCCAAACCGGTAAAGAGATTAGACCATCTCTTGAGTTTAAGGCAACAAGTAGGGGAAACCACTAGGGAGTATATCATTCGTTTTAATAATGAGAAACTGAAAGTGGTTGATTACGAGGAAAAAACATCCATAACTAATCTAATGAGCGGATTGCCTCATGAGAAATTATATTTTACTTTGACCAAAGATCCTCCTAAAACTATGGCTGAACTCATGGTGAAGGCAGGAAAGATAATGAACATCGAGAAAGTGATGGCCGCCAAACAAAACCTAGCTAGTAAGCCTGATAACAGGTATAAAAAGGAGCAGAAAGAATAGAAGTAAAAAAAGGAGGACAAACTAAAAAAATATGGAAACTATACTCCATTGAGTGTTAGTATTCACCATGTCCTAGAGGAAATCAAATACAATAAGGATTTGCGATGGCCTAAAAGGTTAAAGGCACCCCCGAACAAGAGGGACATATGTAAATATTGTGAATTCCACAAGGACTATGACTATACAATATATAATTATATCGCTTCAAAAAATAAAGTAGAATATCTTATCCGCCGTGGATAATTAAATAAATTTATTGATCAACGAGAAGGTAGAGAGGCAAGAAGAAGGTTAAATTCTCTATGCAAACCCATAAAAGCTAGGAAGAGAAAGCATGAATATGGATATGAATATGACCTCTAACTTCTAAAGAATCTCAAGTATCAAGAACGTGAGGTAGATATGATAAGTTTTGGTTCATTTAACTGTCATGTAATTACAGGTGGTGACGCAGGAGAAGGAGACCACACTGTCGAGAGAAAAGTTTATTTAAATGAGTCTAAGGCCCATTCTTATATCTAGAGAATCAATATGAACGTAGATGATCATCCCAGGAAAGTAAGCAAACACAAACTAGTAATCGAATTTTCTAATAACGGTCTCTCTGGGGTTCTTTATCCCCATGATGATCCATTGGTCATCAAATTTAGGATCCAGGATGCCATCATCTCTAACAGATAATGGGAGCTCAAAAATATTATGTTTTACCCTTGCTTTTAGAGTTTGGATTTGATTCTCAGCCAACTGGAACCTTACCACAGGCCATTAATCGGTCTTTCAGGTGAAAAGGTTTACCCTCTTGGGACAGTCAAGCTAGAAGTGTTGTTCAACACCTGGCTGACAAGTCCTACTGAGAAAATACTCTTATTTATGATGGATAAAAATGTCCAATCTGACTATAGTGTGATCATGGTAGGATTAAAAAACTTTGAAGATGTACCATCAACAGTCCATCAAGGTTTGAAGTGCCATACTCACTTCGGGGTAGGAGTGGTGAAAGGAGACCAAAAGGTATCTAGAAAGTGTACTATTCCTCTGCCGAATAAGAAGACTTATAGAATTAAAGAAAAAGACTACCACTTATCAAGTATATACTATTGATCCCAACAGAGACTATGAAGTTGAAACTTTAGATCCCTGAGATAAGATAAAATTAATCAAGGGACAAATTATAAAAACTACTGAAAGCATTGTCTTGGATGACGACAACCCAAAAAGGACAACGCAGATCAGATCAACAATAGATCCAATCCTTAAACATGAGCTGATTATGTTTCTGAGGCTACGGAGAAATGTATTTGCATGGATCCATGAGGATATGCCAAGGATTGATCCTAATTTCTTCTGCCATGAGCTTAACATCAATAAGGATGCCAATTTTATTAAGTAAAGACGCAGGGTTTTCAGTTCGGAGAATAATCAAGCTATTTAGGAAGAGGTGGAAAGATTCAAAAAGCTCAATTTATTGAAGATGTTAAGTATCTAGCCTAGTTGACTAATATTGTAATGATCAAGAAGAAGAATGATAAGTGGAGGATGTGTGTGGATTTCACTGATTTAAATAAAGCCTGCCCAAAAGACCATTTTTCTTTGCCTATAATCGATCAATTGGTGGATGCTATGTCAGGAAATGAGCTCTTAAGATTCATGGATGCTTACTCTGGTTATAACCAGATTAAGATAAAACTCGAAGATAGGGAATACATAGCTTTTATAACCAACTGAGGAACTTATTGCTATAACATAATGCCATTTGGGCTAAAAAATGCTAGAGCGACATATCAGAGGTTGGTGAACCAGATATTTGAAGAACAAATAGGAAAAAATATTGAGGTTTATATGGATGATATGTTAACAAAAATCAAGAAGGCTTTGGATCATATCAGGGACCTCGATCAAACTTTTAATCATCTAGAAAAGCAGCAGAAGAAGTTAAATCTTACCAAATGAATGTTTGGAGTCCAAGAAGGAATGTTCCTCGACTTTATAGTAAATTAAAGTGGAATTGAAGCTAATCTATCATATATCAAATCTTTAATAGAAATGCAGTCGCTAATTTTCAAGAAAGATGTACAAAGGCTCACTGGAAGTGTGGTAACTTTAAACAGATTCATTTCTCGGGCAACATATAAATGCTTACCATTATTCAAGGTATCGAGAAAGACTTTTAAGTGGAATGAAGAATGTGAAGAAGTGTTCTAGGAATTAAAGAAGTACCTAGGCTCTCCACCTTTGCAATCCCGACCAGTTTTAGGAGAGAAACTATACTTATACCTAGCAGTCTCTGAATCTACAGTTAGCTCGGCCTTGGTTAGATGGGATAATGGGGTCCAAAATCCAGTTTAATAGAAGAGATTAGGTATCCACGCTTTGAAAAGTTGGCCTTAGCAATCATTGAAGCTTCTAGATGTATAACTATAATAGTGTATACTGATTTACCTATTCGACAAGCACTCCATAAGCCTAAGAAGTCAGGTAGATTGATGTATTGGGCAGTAGAGCTAGAAGAGTATGACATTATCTATGAACCAAGGTCTTTATTGAAATTCCAAGCTTTGGAGAATTTTATTGCTGAGTTCACCTATCCAGAGATCCCTGACCAACAAAACTTGCCTGCCGAGCAGACTTCTAAAGAAGAGCGCTCAGCTCAAAAGCAAGCTGAAATTACTATCAGTCAACCAAAATCATTTAGAATTAAAGAAATAGCTCAAAAATAGGCTGAGGAGAGCAAGAAAACATTCCATCATGGATTTTTTTCTGAAGAAAGCTGCAATAATGATATCCCATTATGGAATTTATACGTCGATGGTTCTTTGTGTGCTACCGAAAGTGGAGCAGGTTTAATACTCAATACTCCTGATAATGTTGATGCTGAATATGCATTTAGGTTTCAATTCAAAGCATCGAACAATGAAGTAAAGTATGAAGCTTTGATAGTTGGACTGGATTTTTGGCCCATTCATTAGGCGTCGAGCAAGTAATGGCGCATAGTGATTCACATCTAGTGGTCAATCAAGTACTTCATTTATATGGAGTTAAGGGAGAGTTGATGACAAGATGCTATGCCAAAACCATGGAAGTTATTTCCAAGTTTCCACCTGTACAAATGAATAAGATCCCCAGAATATCCAAAGCCCGAGTAGATGAACTTGCTCGGCTAACTTCAGTAACCAGAAAGAACTCAGATGCACCATCCCAATAGAGATTTTAACCAATCAAAGAATTGATAAGGACTTGACGATTAATTTCATTAGTGTAGATTTAGGGCCTTAGTGGATGGAACCAATCAAAGCCTATATTGAAGATGGCCACCTGATCCCAAAGAGGCCAAGAAACTCCGATATAAAGCAACAAGGTATGTGTTGAACAAATGAGTTTTATATAGGAGGGGATTAACAATCTCCTTACTAAGATGTGTTCATCTAATGGAGGTCGAAGATTGGATCAAAGAGGTGAATGAAGGTTCCTATGGAGCTCATTCAGCTAGTCGTTCATTTTTTAACATAATCAACATTCACGGGTATTACTAGTTAACTATGAGGGAAAATTATACAGCTTTTACGAGAAAGTACGACAAGTGCTTAAAGTTCACTGCCATTCATAAAGCACCTAATGCTTCTCTATCTCCAATAACTTCAAGCCATTCACTATTTGGGGAATTGACCTAGTCGGCTCACTACTGACCACCAAAGGTAGGTTCAAATATTTGGTCATTACTGTTGACTAATTCACCAAATGGATGGAGGTAGAATCGCTGGTAGACATGCCTTATGAAAAGGTATATCAATTCATTTGGAAGAATGCATTATGTAGATATGGGCTACCATATGCCTTAATTACGGATCATGGAACTCAATTTGACAACGATGAATTTGAAGCATATTGCATTCAATCTAAAATATAGAAACTCCTTTTTGTACCAGGCCATCCTCAAAGTAATGGTCAAATAGAAGTAACATATATAACTTTTCTCAACGGACTGAAGAAGAGGTTTGATGCTACTAAGGTCAACTGGATTAATGAGTTATATTTTATTCTTTGGGCATACAAAACCACGCCGAGAACAGCAACTGGTGAGACTCTTTACATGCTTTCTTTTGGGACTGAAGCTATGTTTCCCGCAGAAATAGGTCTGCCAACTCACAGGGTGATGAATTTGGATTCTCCAACTAGTGATTCTCCAACTAGTGATTTGATGCGGTGACTAGATTTTGATTCTTCAACACATGAATACTCTCGTTTATAATAGAAAGGGTAACCCGACCAACCTCAAAGAGGGCGATTATGTCCTTAAAAAATTTATCTAAAAGAATAACAAGCTTGAGGCTAATTGGCAAGGCCCATATCGCATTTCAGCAATCATCAGAGTATAAACTTATCGATTAGGGACTTTGGAAGGGTAAAAGTTTAAAAAATCACGAAATGACGAGCACCTTAGAAAGTATTATCAATGATTCAAGGGGTTATTACTCTTGTATTTCTTTTGCTCTATGTTTTACATGACTATGATTCAAGTTTGAATAAAATACTGATTTCACTCCCTCCAATTTTTTAAATTTTTTTCAGAGTGTCGCGACACCAAAGAAAATTATTTCTCTTGGTATTTAGTTCTTGCCGATCAATAGAACATACTTAATCAGGTTAAACTTATCTACCAATCAGTCGATCATACATAATCATGTTGAATTTATCAAATTCCAGATGAACCAATAGCTTAAGGCACAATTATTTCTCACTCAAAATGCAAACTTCGTTCCAAATGAAAACTTCCTATATGTCTTCGAACCTACAAGTCACGAATAAAAAGTAATTATTACTTCATGTATGACTTTGTATAAACAAATCACGAATAAGAAGGATTATTCGACTAAGTTAATTATCGGAATAAAATCCTAAACACTTGGTCGACAGAAACAATTTACTTCATGTATGACTTCGTCATTGACAAGCCAAGAACAATAAGTCTGTAAAGCTTTGTACACAACTCAAAAAGTTATAAAAAAGTTTTACCCGACTATCTTAAAAGCAGGAAAACATGTAAACCTTCCTAAATATTGGAATACAAATATATATTCCTCATACACTTTGTCACCCTAGATAACTAATGGTTAATTTGGATTAATATATTTAAGTGCATTAGTAAAATCTATGGCATTACAATCATAAGTTGACTGATTGATTAATATAATAAAAAGTTAACAGAACAAAAATATGGAATCTCATTCATATAAATTGTATTACATTCAAATAAATAACACAAAAATAGACGAGCTATTCAACATGACGTTTTCCTTGAGCCTTGGAAGTCAGCTGAGATGGATGCACTCTCACCATTCCAGTAGGAGGGTCATCCAAAGTATAGGGAGAATTAATAAAGTTAAATTATCTCAACATTTTACTGTTGCTGCTGCTCGGCACATTGATCAAATGAGGAGGACTATAAGCCATAGTCTCCTAAGTATTTAGTGATCAGGCATTTGGGAATAACATCAACATAAATCCATGAGGTGTCCAACTTGAAGGGAGGATTATCATAATCTAACAGAACAGGCTCGTTCCAATACCAAAGTTGACTATTATGATCATGTTTCAACAAAGTCAAGTAGTTGGTCTACCCCCAAAGCCTTCACAATGGGCCTGAGCAAGGTGATCATCTATATGGCCCAGAGCTTCATTATAGCCTTCCATTGACACCCCTCTAGGTTGTTTGTGAAACTGAAAGGTTAACCTTTCAACTTGATGTTGGAGTTTCTTTAAAGCATCATCCTTCACCTCAGCAATAGTTTAACCCTTCGCTTTCAACTGGGCAGCTTGATCGGCCAATATTTTTTGAGTTCTGGCCTCATTGCCACTTGGTCAGCCCATCTTTTGTTATCTTGAAGTTTGCCCAGGTTTGGATTTCTTCAAGGTTTTAAGTTCCTCCATTAACTTGGAATTTTCATTCCTCAAAAAAGAGGCACCTTCATTGGCACCACTGATAGAAGATTGTTTTAAGGTATGCAATTCATTATGAAGTTTATTATTCTCTTCCTCTAAGAGCTTGGCAATATCCTCGACTTCAATAATTTCATGCCTTATAAAGAATTATTTTCTCCTATACGCTGAAGCATATTTTTCCAACTTCTTCTTAAAATCATAGCCTTCACTTAATGCCTTTTACTTGGACTCATAGTCGGCATGCAATAAAGCTTTACTTTCATTATGGTCTTCTTGTAAGTCTTCAATCATCTCAAAATAAGTAGCATTATTTACCACAACCCTGCCTAGAAAACCAAAAACATGAATAAATGCTTCTTTAGCTTGCTCAGACACATCTGGACCACGTATCCTAATCAAGTCTACTTCGGATAAATCAATATGACCAACTTTCAAGAGGTCTCTACTTTGTTTGAGTAGTTCAAATTCAGCGAAAACTATAGTCTGCTTCCTAACATCAAACTAAAATTTTCAAGTGTAAGTATGCAAGTATAATTATTGAGCAACTATAACATAAATATGAGAATTCATTCAGCTAAGCAAGAAGAGCAGAAAAGAGGATAAGTGCAAAAAATTTAGCGAGAAACTTCAAATGATTTCATTGATAATAAAAAGGTGTTACGACTTATCTTGGACCTATTACATAGTAAAGAAACATGAAAACAAAAAGAATAAGGAGTTAAACATTCACCTTGTCCTGGGAACTGCGTCCATAAGGCTGGTCGACAGAAGGGGAAACTTCATCAATGGCCTTCAAAGTAGACCCATTAGGCTGAAGGGAAGATTCCCCAGATCCTCCCTCATCATCAAATTCTTCCTCCAAGTTGGGAGAAGAACGTGGATCATGCCTAAAAAATAGTTCAGACTCTGCTGCGGTGCCCACCTCCATAAGTGCCTTCGACCAACCATCCTTAACGCATTTTTTTCTCACAAACTCTATCTGAGTAGAGGCTACCATAAATACTTTATCACAACCCTTGTTGAACGAGTCTTTTTTCAGCCTCTTATTTTGACCTTCTCAGCTAATAACTCAAAGGACAGACTAACAACTTTCTTCTCGTCAGCTTTAAGGAGAGCCTCACTTGCAACTAATTTCTCCTTGGTCGATGTAATCTTTTTCTTAGAAGATAGTAAATTCGCCTTAGTTATAGCCAATTTATCATGAACAACTGTCAAACTGGTCTCTGTAGTAACTAACCTTCCCTTAATAAGAGTGGCTCTATTTATGGCCTTTGGCATCTCTTCATCCTAATCCTTCTACTTGGACTCCAACAATTGCTTTGAAGTGTCAACTGACTTCCTCAAATCCCCAAGGACATCTTAAACTTCCACCAAACGAACAAACTTGCTCATCCTTCTTAAGAATCTGATCAAAATTTGTTAAAAACAATATAAAAAATAATATCAAATTATAAGGAATGTCAAGAAGAAAGAGGTATTAAGAGGTAACTAATAAAGACTAAGTGATTACCATTGCCAAACTTTGGCAAGCATTCTGTGGTAACTTTAGTCTTGGCAGAGGGGGAATAGATACTCTATCAGCAATACGTGTTTCAGTCTTAATCAATTTCTTGGCAACACTAGGATGGATAGAAATGGAAGATGACTCAGAAACTGCCAAGTCTTCCTACATCTTCTCGACCAACTCATGGTTCGCAGCAGAACGTTTTTCAACTTTCTTATCGGGCAAGCCTCTCTTCAACCTTTTAAATTGAGGAACATCAGTTGTTATTTCCTTAGATATGATGACCTGAGGAAATTTTTATTTCTCAAAAGCCTTGGATACTTTGTCTAGCTTCTTAGTTGTCATGGTAGCTTTCTTAGCAGGAGTAAACAAGGCTCCAGTGATCAAGTCAAGGATTTTCCTCTTTCCTATGGTAGCAAGTGGATAGGAGGGAATGGAAGAAATGTCCAAAGACTCAAAAGATGAAGAGGCTCCCAAATCCTTCTTTACACCAACAGATTCTTCAGCAGAGGAGGTAGTAATTGGCTCTTCCTCAAGATTAATGGGATCAGTAACTATTAAAATTATAGGCTGAGCAACTAAAAAAGTTATAAAGCTCCTATATTACAGCAAATAAGAGGCAAATCTGGGGCTTTCCTCGCTAATTCACTGGTGTATGCTCCAAAGTAACTTCAACTTATGAAGGTTCACATCCTCTTCTATAGGACATTTATTCTTTCTCTCAACTATGCAAAAAACAAAAACAAGACAAGAAGTGATTGATTAGCATATCATCAAATAATTGGTGAACAATGAGTAGAAGAATACAGTTATAGAAATTGATAACCTATGCCATGACCCACTTGAGGACACTTGGTCCCACCATACACTTCCCCAGTTGGTAAAAGAACATGTTACCAATTTTTAGCAAAAACTCCATAATCAAAGTAATCCTTATTAGAGTCCAAAAAATTAACAACTAAGGCCCTATTCACAATCCTAGTCTTAAAAAAATATGTACTGTCACTGGTAACCCATTTGTAACAGAACATCGGTTCATAGATTCCAATATGGGTTCCATAAATTTGATTTAGCTTATGAAATCTATTTACTACCCTCCAGGTATTGGGGTCTATCCTAACTGGGACTACTTCAAAATACTGGCATAACTCTAGACAAAACCTATTAGGGGAAATGTAAAGCCACACTCAATAATGAAGAGAGAGGGAATCTAGTGACCCTCAGGCAGTGAAAACACATCTACAGGTGGTTGGGGCATTTCTAAATCAACCCAGTTAGGGATATTTTGTTCCCATCTAAATTTCTCAAAGGAATCCCCATGTACGATGTAAACCATGGCTATAGTAAAGATAGAAGGAAAACGAAATGAAAAAGGAGAAGAAAGATTACAAAAAAATGAAGACTGAAGCGAAGGAATGATGTAAAGAAAAAATTAAAAATATAGAAATTGGGGAAAAAGGAGACTTCGAAAGCTTGAAAGGGTTTGGGAAAGAAAACTGTCGAATCTCACCTTTTATAGCTTACCTAAAAAATCATGCAAGAAATAATTACTCCATATCAATGATTGACATTTTGATGGCTTCACAATACAAAAGGTGTATAATACCCATTTACCTTTTGGCAGTTCGCTAATTTTCAAATTATTTATAGAAATGCCATTTCAAAATCAAAACATGAAAATTTTGTAAAAGTCCCACACGTCGGCACAATACCGACCAACTCTGAAAAAAATATACTCCATCCTTTCAACAAAAGCATTAAAAATGAAGTATTGGGAGATCTGTTGATACCAAAAATTATCCACCTATGTGGACCAATCAGGAGTGGACAAATGTCTTCTTACATGGCAAAAATCCTAATTAGCATATAGTAGCTCGGCAGACATGCCGACCAACATGAATAATACGGACCATTAATACTAATGAAGCTCCACCATACTAAGGGACTTACCACACGTGGTTCACACAACCAACATTCATATTCATTATGTACGGGTGTAAATTCTTAAATGTATAAAAGCATTCTATCCCTTAATATTCCAATCCTTGATCTCCAGGTCATTATAAAGACATTGTATTCCTTTCATCAAAGGACAAGATATAATGGATTCTAGGTTATTCTTTCTTACAAGAGTTACTAGCATTTTGTAATCCCTGAAATCAATATCATAACAGTGGACGTAGTCTTTCTTAAATAGCCTAACCACTTTAAAATTCCGTGTCTCTATTTTATTATTTCATTCTAACTCTATATTTTATCTGTGATTATAAATTTGGATCAGATCCACTTTTTGACATCAATAATAATATTTATTGGTATTAGTTTTAAAGGAAGGGTTGATTTAAGTATAATAGATTTTTACTCTTTTAGGGAATTTGGTTCTCTCTCAAGCTAATATTTGTGCGTTTATTTTGTATCAGGCTTGATTAAATGTTTTGGATGATGGTTTTGCAAGATTGATAAGGAAATCTGAGTTTGAACATCAGATTTTATTTGTATCTCATACATAACCCTATGGTATGGTATTCTAATTTTTTTCTTTCAAATAATTATTTTTTGTTTCAAATATGAGATTTCTCATATTAACATTCGTACCCCTGCTTTTATGGTTATATTATGTGAATAACATGATGGATTAACGTGGAGGCAATATGATACACTACATGCTTTAGGTTGTTTTTGATTACTATTGTTATGAATTAGTTGTTTGCAGCATGTGCTTTAGTATTGTCACGTAGTGTGGAAAACAGAGGTTCGTAAAAGAAATTAAAGTTGGTCAGCGATTTTAATGCTTAACATATTGAAATTAAATGGGTTGCATCCCAATTTTTGATGTTTTCACTCTAATTTCAGTATGTTAAGTTGAAGTTAAATGGTTTACATCCCAACTTTTGGTATTGTGTTGTTTGGTGGTGATAATTAACATGATTTAATTTTAATATATGAAAATGTTTAATAGATTTCTTTCTAGTCTAAATGTTGATTGTGAGTGGAGGTGCTCAAATTGTTGGATATGGGTATTATGTATCCCATTTTTTATAGTCAATGGGTCAGCCCGATTTAAGTCGTACTAAAGAAATCTTATGTTACGATGGTGAAAAATGATGAAGATGAGTTAGTACCCACCAGTATTCAAAATGGTTGGCATATGTGTATAGATTACTGGAATTTGAACACGAGGATCACCTTTCTCTTCCTTTCAATGGCCAAGTACTTGAGAAAATAGCCGGCCATCCGTATTACTATTTTCTTGATGGTTATCCAGGCTATAATCAAATTTTAATCAATCTTGAGGATTAAGAGAAAACCACTTTCACACGTCCTTTTGGTACTTTTGCTTATCGACACATGCCCTTTGGGTTATGCAATGCACTCTCTACCTTCCAACGGTGAATGATGAGTATCTTCTTAGATATGGTTGAAAGGTCTCTCAAAGTTTTTATCGATGAATTTTCATTATTTGGGTCTAGTTTTGATAAGTGCCTTCACCATCTCAGCCTCGTTCTAAAGAGGTGTAAGGAAAAAAACCTCGTACTTTATTAGGAAAAATGTCATTTCATGGTCAAACAGGGCATAATGTTAGGTCATATCATATCTAAAAAGGTATTGAGGTTAATAAGGTTAAAATTAATCTCATTTTTAATCTCTCGCCCCTGAAAACTGTGCATAAAATTTGTATATTCTTAGGACACGTTGGTTTCTATCGGAGATTCATTAACGATTTTAGAAAAACATCTCTATCATTATGAAATCTTCTTGCTAATGGCATACCCTTTGACTTAACTGAGGATTCCCTTCAAGCCTTTGAAAGGCTAAAGAAGGAATTGTTCTATGCACCCATCATGCGACCTCCCGACTAGAGTCAGCCATTTGAATTCATGCATGATGCTTCTAATAATGCCCTAGGTGCGGTTCTTGGTCAGAATAATGAGAAACTTCCTTATGTCGTACACTACGCCAGTAGGACTCTTAATGATGCCCACTTAAACTATTCCACAAATGATAAGAGTTTTTTGTTTTCATCTTCATGCTAGAAAAGTTTAGGTCCTACTTGATAGGATCGAAGGTTGTTGTTTTTAACGATCATGCGACCCCACGATACTTTTATCCAATAAGGATGCTAAGTCCTAACTCATTTTACCTCAAAATCCAAGATAAGAAGGGGTGTGAGAATGTAATGGATGATCACATGTCTAGGTTAACCATTAAATCATTTGATGACTTGCTTACACTTAATGAATCCTTCCTCGATGAGTAACTGATGCTTGTCTCCCAGTTTTCATGGTTTGTCAATATTATGAACTATCTTGTGATGGGTGATATGCTCATACATTAGCCTAAAGAAGATTGTTCCAAATTTTTTAAGGAGGCTAAGCATTTCTTTTAAGGACGACCCATACCTCTTTAAGTATTGTCCCAATTAAATTATTCAGAAGTGTGACTCTAATCATGATATTCAAAGATTAATATCTTTCTATTATGACCGATCCTGTGAAGTTTATTTCCGTGCTAAGAAAAATGCTGTAAAATTTTTACACTATGGATTCTATTGGCCTACCGTGTTTCGTCACTTGAATGACTATAGTGGGAGTTGTAACCGGTGCCAAAGGTTAGGAAAGATCACTCGTAGGAACATGATGCCCTTAAATACCATTTTAATTATTAAAGTTTCTTACCACTGGGGTATCGATTCCATTCTTTTGGCAGTTGATTATGTGTCAAAATGGGTAGAAGCTATACCAAGTAAAATGAAGGACCACTATGTGGTAGTAAAATTTATTCGAGAATATGTTTTATCTCATTTATGTATGCTTAAAGCCATCATTAGTGATTACGGAACCCATTTCTACAACTGGTCATGAAAGAGACTCGTGAAAAATATTCAGTCATGCACAAAATAGGATGTTCTTATCACCCTCAAACCAGTGGATAAGTAAAAGTTTCCAAGGAAAATTAAGTTAATCATCTAGAAAACAGTGAATCCAAATCGAAAGGATTGGTCCTTACGATTATTAATTGAACTGTGGGCTTATTGTACTGCCTATAAAATCCCACTTGGTATGTCCCCGTATAGGTTTGTCTATGAAAAATCTTGTCATCTTTCGGTGGAATTAGAGCATAAGGCCTGTTGGTCCATTAAGACCTTCAATTTTGACTTGCCTACTATGGGAGAGGTTTAAAAACTCCAACTCAATGAGTTGGAGGAGATTAGGAATGAGGCATATGAGAATGCAAAATTATACCAAGAGAAAAAGAAAATGTTTTATGATAAGTCAATCGAAAGGAAGTCATTCGAACATGGACAAAAAATTCCCTTATATAACTCTAGATTGCATCTCTTTCCTGATAAATTGAGATCTAAATGGTCTGGTCCCTTTGTTGTTAAGACGGTCTACCCACATGGGGCATTGAGATAGAGAATCCTAAAAATAGTGAAATCTTCAAGGTCAATGGTCAAAGGTTGAAGACATATCTTGAATTGAGATATCGATAATGGAAGACATTCCCCTCCAAGACCCTGTGTACCACGAGTGAACATAAATTGGGCCGTTATTTTTTATCATTGTTTTGTTTTTGTTCTTAAGTTTTTCAAGAAACGTGTGTTGGAGAAAGTATCTCGTTATGGTGATATCTTTACTAACTTTTAGCCTTTTCAATTTCTCTTTTACACTGAGGACAATGTAGACAATAGGTTTGAGGCTATTGAGGTCATTTTTTCCATATATATAAAAAAGGAAAAAGTTCAAAAATCCAAAAAGTTTTTCAATATAATTGTGTTTTGAAATGATTTTATTAATATAGAATTAATTCACAAATCGTTTTGAACATGTAGCCATATAATATGATCAAAAATGGATATTGAGGTAAAAGTTATTGTGTTTAACGAATAAATATGGAGATTGTAACCCGGTGAGATTTTCGTGCCATTCATCATTTTTGAGAAAATTTAAATCAATCGGAGTTAAAACTCAAATTTTTCTTCAGTGATTAAATTCATCAATGTTCTCAAAATTCTTTGTTTTGTTTAATTACTAAAAACAAAAAATCAAAATGTGAACTGTAAACACTAAATGTCTTATTAAGTTGACTTGAGACAAATTAGCTAAACAGAACTTGAGAAATGAGATTAGAACATCGTTTTGAAAGACTAAAAATAAAATTCTAAAATTGACCTTTTTACATCATTCCATTGTAAGCCTACTTATGACATAATGAAAAATTATATTTTTATACCCCAAAATTTGATACCAATTTTCCAATAATATCAGGGTAAATTACGCTAAAATTCCAAGAGAAAATTGTTTCCAATAATATTGCACGAAGAGAAAGAAGAAAAGGGAAGAAAGAAAGAAAGAATGAGAAAATAAAATTAAAAAGAGAAAAAGGAGTATGTGAGATTGGAAAATAAAAATAAAAAGTAAACGGATGTTAGAAAAAGTGTTTAAAAAGTCAAAATACCGAGAAACCTATATATTCTCATAAAATTATTAAAACTCCAAAATCCGTTCTTTCTAGACAAAACTCGAGCCTACAATACAATCGAAAGAAAGTCCTAATTAATCTTAAGTGAAGTTAGTTATATTGTGGACAGAAGATGAATGGGATATATGGTGTGATTCAAAGTTTTCAAAAAGTAATCAAATTTTCATTCATAAATCATAATCATCAATTATAGAATGTTTGTGTTTCATGATGTATATGTGAACTTTGTTCATTGATTTTACTCTTTTATTCACGTATACTGAGAGTAACTACCAAATTTTGATGATTCATTTGTTAGCGCATCCCGTGAGAATATGAATTAAAACGAACTTTCTAATAAGAACCTAACAATCAAATCTTTTGAATTGGAAACTTATATTGGCTATGCACACATGCACAATAAGTGGAAATTGAAAAGAGAGTTTTTACTATATTTATAAAACTTGCATTTAAGACATGGTTATATTAATTTTGTATATTTTGTAAATTGAGTCAAGTTTTTGAATTTTGTGGGTATATTCACTGCAAACCCTCATGAGATAAAACTCTTTCACTAAGGCAACCTGGGGGTGTAACGGCATATTGCATATGCTAAGTTTAATCATGATTCCTACGAAAGTTAGATAGATTTAAAAAAAAAATAGTTTTGCACGAAAACTACCAAAGTTTAGGTTTGTGGGTATTTGAAGAGTGTATTTTTTTTATTATTTATACCAAAATCTTGGCCCTATTAGGAGTGTTGCATAAAAAATAAAGAGTTTCTAGAGTCATTTTTGTTACATAAAATAAAAATAGAAATTTAAGTGTAAACTGGGTTAAAAGTGCAAATTTGAAAACCTTGTGCTCACGTCTTATACTCATGACCTTAAATATTTATTGATAATTGTTTGTGCAAGGTTTATTTTGAGTAGTGAAATGATTAGACGAATGCAAGAAGCAAAGTTCCTTCCACTAATTTATTTCCTTCTAAATTTTAATGTAATTAATACAATTAAATAATCACAATTGCACTCTTATTTGATATCTCAAAATTACTCGAATAGAAAGGCCTTGTTTGGAAAGTTAAGATAGTTAATAATATAATATTTGTGTCAATCATTCAATACCCTCCAGGTGAAATTCAGTTTGTCGAGAATCGATTCTCACCAACATTTAAATTAATTTATTGATTTTAGTATTTCTTATTTGATACTCTACCATATAATAATCCGTTAGCTGGATTAAATTGTAAAATTAAAGCTTATAAGTTTATTAAGGAGGTATCACAATCCAAAATATATTGTAGACGTAAATTCCTTTGGAACATGATTTTAGACATACTTGCATAATAATTTTCCATTCTACAAAGAATTCTATCCAAATAAATTGAATCTTATCCATATAAAATCAAAGTAATAGTTATGTAAATATTTCAATCCTCATAATCCCCAGGATTAAGTATCTATGCCCCTTTTTGAAACTATGAGATTGTACAAGTCTAATCTAGTCACCACCTACTCAAATCTCACCTTTGGACTCATTCAGTACATTCTTGATGTACCAGTATAATTTTATTTGAACTGTCAGACAAGTTATTGAAACATCAAGAAGGTTCCCATAGACAAGATAAACTACTAAGATTGCACACACAACTTTATCGATATGATATCAAATCCCAATCTAGGTTGTGAACAATTTAATCATACCTAAATAGAAATTATGATCTTTTATGATCGAACCAAACCTCACTCACCGGAATTTTTGCCAAGTATAATTGACCGACATATGCAATATATTTAAAAATATATATAAGGCATTCCCACAATGATGATTCATATTTCAAAATGAGTTAAGACAATACTTTATTAATAATAACAAATGTCATAAACGTGGATTTATGAATAAAACCCTAACACTCATAAGAGTAAAACTACCTTTTAAACGTCTTCTTCCATTGGCCTCCTCATTATCTACCATAATTGTTGTCGGCTAAAAAACACCTACTTTATAAAAGGAGTGTGCTCCTTGTATGTAGAAGATTTGTTAAGAGCTTTAGCTCCTTTAAACTAGCAACCCATCCTTTGTTGTAGGAGACTACCGATAAGTAATAAAGATGTAATACCAGATTCATGACCCCAACATTGAGTCCCTTACCATATACCTTGTTAAGAATAATCACCATATTCTCCATATAGGCTACCAATTTCTCTTTCTCACAGTTTAAGAGTTTATGGGCCGAATTAAGCCTTTTGATCTCATCTTGGCCGTTAATTTTTTTTCAAGTCCACATAATCAGCCTTCCAATTCCACTTGCACTTATTTAGTACCTTTAAATAATAATTTAAGTTAGGGATCATGTTGTTCTATTCATCCTTAATATTCGTCATCGAGTTATTTACGAGTAAATACATTAATTATTGAATTTGAGTTTTGAGTCATCCTTGCAGACCTCTTGCAACATCTTAATTCCATGAAAACAACTTAATAGACAAGTATATGAAGTTACCAAAATCATTTTGATAAAAAAATGAGAATCTATGACAAACTCACCAAAAGAATGTTCTACATTATTTTCTTGGCAAGGCTATTATTGGGGCACTCTTGTAAGGTAGTCATATCCTTGGGAAATATAAAAGCTCGACTTACAAAATGATCAACCTTGTAACTCTGACTTATAGAATCAACTTGAGTGACAATTTTATTGAATCTTTAGAAGCAAACATACTAGAAATTCAGTTATGGTGTCGAGATATTCTTAGATGCGTGAGATGGAGAACATAGTTGGTCCCCTTTAACCTAATTAGCCTTCTCCACTACCGGCTATTTGTTTATGTTGGCAGACTCATCGACCTTTTATATTCTCTCTCTCTCTCTATTCATATATATATATATATATATATATATATATATATATATATATATATATATATATATATATATATATATATATATATATATATATATATATATATATATATATATATATATATATATATATATACATCCTTCATAAACCAACATCTCTTTTAGTGTGTGTATGTGTTGGGGGGTGGTGGGTGGATGACTTCACAAGTTGTTTTTATTTGTCAAGTGTTTCATCTTATTTAAATCCTATTATTCAAAAATCTTCTGGATGTCCATAATATTGACGGGTCCTCTTTTACTTTCCCATTCTATCTTTATTTTCCTATTTAATAGAGAATATACTGATGATTGATGTCCTCGTTATCCTCTCCTGACAAGTCATATTGTGGTGTTGCGGGAACCAAATGGTGATGCACTGGGGGGGGGGGGGGAATCCCACAGGGATGCAGGAGTGCTTTTCTCTTGGTTCGCCACTTCCCCTCGAGCTTGGATTACCGATTCGAGGGTTTCCCTTGGAAGATGTTAGACACAATATCCAATTTTTATCGCATACCCATGTTTTAGGTTGAGGCCTAAGTATTCCGCATCAGGGGCTATTGGTTGTTTAGATTATCTAGTTTGTTTTATATAAAAACAACCAAAAGGTTCAAGTTATCCCTTTAGGGATAATACTAAGGCATTATTAGGTTTGCGATTGATCCATAGATTCTTATTATGGGATTAATAAATTAGGTTAAAAGTGGTAAAGGTATTAGGCAACCCCACTTATACTTTATGCTTCCTTAACAATACACTTATTATCGCTTTTACCATTATTTGATTACTTTTTAGTTTATTATAGAACACGGTTAAAGACCTTAATTTGAGAATCCCTTAGAACATAAATATGTTCTTAGGTATAAAAATGGTATTAGTGATAGGTATAGGAACATCACTTAAATCAGTGTGGGTATAAAAGAGTACTTGTGTGTGGATGTATATTCGGATAATGGGTGGTCGTTAGTGTGTATGTAGATGGGTGAAAGGATCTAGGCTTATTTAACGGGAGGCCATTGGAGAGCGTGTCTTTATGTGTATGGGCGAGAGATCGCGACTTGATATATTTTAATATCTCCTTATAGGTGTGAGAAGGGTTTAAAATGTAATACAAGAGATGGATGCATCTCTATTATGTAAACATATCAAGAGATATATTATCGACATAGGTAAAATCCCAGAGTTGTCATAGGACTCGGGATGATCCAAAATGATATAGATGATCACTTTATTTGAGAGAGGTGTTTGGAATAGATATGGAGGCATCACAAAGAAATAATATGCCAAGAGATGTATTATAAGTTTTAGGATTCATGAATTTGGTTTGGTAAAGAACCTACGTTCCCAAGGAGACTGGGGATCAAAGCCAATATATTTACAAAAAATGGGACATATTTACGGGTGTAGGTGACGGGATACAATATAAAACATTATGGTATTTATGGAGCCTAGGACTTAATATATCACCTCCATTATGAGTTTGATTGATATATTAGTATGTTAAAAATATGTTAATCAAAGGCCGATGCTTGACAAGTATTATAAGAAAACATATATTCAGGAATGTCCTCATAGCGATGGGCTTTGTTCGCATGGAGAAATGATGAGAGTATTTTGATTTCAGAGTTTGGTTTTATTGAAGTTTAGGAATGACTCATCTTAATGAAACTTTCTTGATAACGGTTTTGAAAAGTATGTTGTCATGTCATAGCATTTTATTAGTATTTTTTAAACATGTGAGTATGCCACTTCATCTAAAAAAATAAAGGCATTGGGTTAACAACCAAGATTTAAAATATAAACTCTGTAAGGTGCATACCCGGTCCCCTAAACGAGGGTCAGGATAAGTGATATAAACATATATGGACATTTTATTTCAATATATATATTTGGAGTACTTTCTTAAGATTTCTGCAGAGTTTCTTTACCCTTGTCACGCATAATGAATTTTGTTCCTTATGAGGTGGCACCGTTCAGTTAGGTGGAGCTTCATTTAGGAAAGACAACTTTTGTATGGTGCGCACAGAGGTTTGCCTTTGTATTTCGATGGAATCGACTTTTCTTAAGTACAAACTTCACTTGGGATTTTTCTAGTTAAGCTATAGTTTTTCGGACGCTCGAGATTTAAAAAAGTTAGAAAATCGAATCAATGTTGGGTTTGAGGGTGCTTTTCAATCTTGATGGGGACCTCAATTTATAAGGCCAGACTCAGGGCCTTTTAACTTTTGGTTAAAGTTCGGGACAAGTGTAAAGTAACTAATATGGTGGGGGCATGTGTATGAATTGGGTGAATTATAAAGATTCTGCAATCATTGCACTAGGATTTTTAATCGTTCGATTAAAGGGAGGAAATAACCTTTACCTGATCGGTTAAAGTCTTCCCTGTGATTTATTTCGATCCTTTGAAAGTTTTTTTTGAATTTCTCTTTAGGCCCCTACAAAATTATTCACAATGGTTTCAACCCCTTTATTTTTGGGTGGCTTCCAACTTTAAACGCTTAGTGGTTTCAGGTGCAAGATGGGAGGAGGACTAAAGCCCATATTATGAATCAGGGCATACAAATATATATATTCATATAAACCCTGTTAAAGTTGTGCAAGGGTCCGATATCATTGAAAGAAAATGCCTTTTAACTTCCCTTTTACCTTAATTGGTTGATTTTTTATGAAGCTTGATATAAATTATTTCCTTTAATGTACCATGGAGAAGGGCTCAAAATCTAATAAAAAAATTTTAACTTCTCAAAACTAGTTAGAAATCCTATATAGCACATACTCAAGTAAGACAACCATATAATGTGTTCTCAATCTCCCCCTTTGGATATTAGAGATAGAATTCCCTTGAGTAACCTGTACTCGTGGATACAAAATAAATTCCTAGATTCCTATACAAAGGAGCTAATTTACCAATTCCCATCCTAGAACTAAAAATAAGAGAAATAAAAAAATACATTACTCAACTAATTACAGACCAATACACTAATATGGTAAGATTGTACAATAAATCTATAAATCAGAATGCATGCAATAAAACACTTGATGGAATATTAGTTGAATCATATAAAGATAAAACAAGATAAATTCAAAGTTATTACTCAAGTTCTTCTCCTCCATTTTTTCTCAAATAGATAACAGGGTAAAAAATATAAACAAGGAGGTAATATGAATTATTTTGCATAGATATTGTCATAAGCAAGTGTAATATCAAGGGTCTCGTATATTATCAAGATAAAGGAGGCGTATTTTGTCATTTGTTAAATAATCACACCCTAAATCCTCATAAACCAATTATAATCATGGAAACTACCAAGGATATGACAAATATGCATAATATATTATGTAAGAACAATCATCCCTATGGATTTCCTAAGTGATTCAAACCTAATATTGTCCAACGATTTAGTAAACAAGCCGGCCAGTTATTTTTCGGTGTTAAGATATTCAATATTAAGTTCCTTGGATGCAATAAGTTCACGGATAAAGTGATGTCTAATCTTGATATGCTTTGTGCATGAGTGATGTACAGGATTTTTAGATATGTTAATAGCACTTTGGTTATGACAATATATAATTTATCTTTGATGATACCATAATCGCTAAGCATTTGTTTGATCCATACAAAATTGAGCACAATAACTACCCGTAGTTATATAGTCAAATTCAGCAGTTGAAAGGGATATAAAATTCTATTTTTTACTACTGTATCCTACTAGGTTATTTCCTACACAGTAATAGGCCCCAGACGTGCTTTTACAATCGTCTGAGCATCTTGCCCAGTCAGCATCTGTGTAGGCAACTATTGAGCTAGTAAACTAGTAGTATCTTTCATGTACCAAATGCCAAAATTTATTATGCCCTTAACATATTTTATTATCCATTTTACAAACAACGGATGACATTATTTAGGTGTGCATTGATATCATGCACAAACACATACAACAAAAGAAATATTTAGTCTAGATATAGTGAGGTATAATAAACTCCCCACCATGCTCCCATATATGGTAGGATCTATCATATTAATCTTTAGATATTTTTGTGGATGTGCTCATGGGTGTACGTGATATTTTAGAATTATCAAAACAAAACTTTTTAAAAAGATCACTAGCTTATTTAGATTGTGTTACGAATAACCCATCACTAGACCGTTTAACTTGTAAAACCTAAAAAGTATTGCAAGTCCCCCATTAAAGACATCTGAAATTCAACCTGAGTTATATTAAAAAAGTCCTTTGCTTGTTTAGAGGAGGTGGAACAAAATATGATATCATCTACATATACCTATGCAATCAAGACATGGTGTTCAATTTTCCTAACGAACAATGTCTGGTCATTGCCATCATGCTCAAACCCTTTTATTGACTAAAAAGGTCGAGAGGTAATTATACTAAGCTTTAGGATATTATTTTAAGCCATACAAAGACTTCTTAAGTCTAAAGACATGGTTAGGGTATAAGGGATATACAAAGCCCTTAGTTTGTTCTATGTATACTTCCTCTGATAAAATATCATTTAAAAATGTAGACTTGACGTCCATTTGAAAAAGTTTGAATTATAAATGGCACAAAATCACTACGAGGAGAAGAACAAACTCGAGTCTTGTGCCATGAGCATAAGTCTCGTCAAAGTCTACTCCGTCTATCTGATAATATCCTTGCGCTACTAACTTAGACTTGTTTCTAACTTCAACCCCAGACTCATCAGTTTTATTTTTAAAAATCCAACGGGTGCCAATAACCTTTTTATCTTTAGGCTATGGGACTAGATACCAAACGTCATAACTCTAAAACTAGACAAGATCTTATTGCATAACATAAATCCAGAACGAGTTGGAGAGGGTATTGTTTACATTTTTCAGTTCTACTATATAAACAAGACATGCAAAGTTAGACACTTTTTGAAGTTGGGATCTTGTTCACACTGTCTCTGATAGGTTACCAATAACCTTTCTGAGGGGGTGGTACCGCAGGGGCCTCAGGTGGAAATAAATCAGCTATCTCAAGAGAATCAGGGGTAAAACATTTTCAGACTCATCCAGGACTACTGTTTGGCTATAACGACTCTCTGCACTTGTGTCATTTAAAATTACATTAACAGACTCCATAATGACTTTGGTATGAAAATTGTAAATACAGTAAGCCCTACTTGATTGGGAGTAACTCAGAAAAATTTCTTTACCACCACGGGAATCAAAATTTGAAAGGTTCTCTATGCCTTTGCAGATGAACAAACACTTCGAAAGGTTCTGAAGTACTTCAAGTTAGGTTTTTAATTGTACCATAGTTCATAGGATGTATTTTTTTTATTTTTCCTGAGGTATACATGGTTGATAATGTGACACGCCATTTAGACTATCTCAACTCAAAAGTATTTTGGCAACCCTTTTGCGTATAATAGAACCCTACCCATCTTTTGAATGGTCTTATTCTTACGTTCCGTAAGGACATTTTGTTAAGGTGTCTTAGGTAAACTAAATTCCTGTTTATATCCATTACCTAAATAGTATTCTGTAACACCTAAGTCTTTGAACTCTCCACCTATGTCAATCTTTATGCGACATAGTTGGGTATCCTTCTCATTTTCAATCTTTAAAAGATTTTTAAAAATTCACGAAAGGTTTTCGATTTGTTTTTCATAAAAGTTCCCCAAGTAAATAGCATAAAGTTATCTACTATAACAGGAATATAACTGTTACCACAAAGGCTCATAGTATAGAGGGACCCATAAGGTACACGTGGATTTGTTCAAGAGGCTTTGAAGTTAAAATATCTTTAACCTTCTTATGAGAAGATTTACTCATCCTCCCTACTTGGCAAGGACCACAAACAGAGTTAAAAGATTTTTTAATTTTGGGCAAACCTATATCTATTTCTTGGGAGCTTAATTTACGTAGGTTATCAAAATTTGTGTGGCCTAATCTATTGTGTCATAAATCGTAATCATCTATTTTGTCTATCTTATAGGATTCATTACATGGAATCACTGTGTAACAGTTATCCCGGATTCTATTTCCTAAAAGAATACAGTTACCCTCTTTATTAAAAATTTTTCAATTGGTTTTAGAAACGGTAATAATATGATCAGAATCACAAAATTGTAATATACTAATTAAGTACGTTAGCCTCAAGAGCTTTAAATATCAAGACATCTTTTAGAGAAGGATGCCCCTCTTCACACAGTGTTTCCTTACTAATGATACGAGATGAGGCTCTGTTGCTAAACATGACACTACTTCTAAGGAAGTTTGTCTTATTCATTAATTTAATCTCATCCCCGATCATGTGTTTATAACACCCGAAATCCAAGTACCAATCAGTCGAGGTGCGTTGGGCGTTAAAAGATGTTATGACAACATTAGACTTGAGATGGGGTAATAGGTCATCTTTTCTAACCCAAATAGGCCTAGTTTAAAAAAACTTCTTAGCCTTGTTCTTAGAAAAAGTTTGAGAAGTATTTCTAAATGGTTTCTTCTTAGTTTTAGGCCCCCCCTTTTCTTCTTATCGTTAGAGTTTTATGTGGTTTGCTTTGGGAGAACATATGTATTCCTACTCTTTCTCGAATAGTTAAAGTTTTAATAAGTAGATGTGTATAACCTTTTTTGAAAACATTCGGTAATGGGGTTCCCGTAGACATCGCAATATGAACAGTACTGATGCGAGGTAAGATTTACTCTATCACCTAAGTTTTTAAAGATGGGGTTGTCCGATTTGTACAAGTCTTAGTGTTTTGTTTGAGGTCTCTTGCAGACGAACATACATACTTAGCTTTATCATTAGATTTCGGTTTTTAATTACACACGTTTTTTGTTACTTTACATTAACATTAAAATTCCTTTCTAAGGTTTTTCCAAAGCTTGGACTTCTTTTACAAAAAAATACATTTTCAAAAGAAATAGTTGTCTTATTTGGCTTAACTTTTTCCTCAAAACCCAGGTCAATTTTATCTTCAAAATTCATTTTTCTACCAATAACAATCTCTTCATAAGATTTAGCTTGTGTTTCAAAAGGTAAACATTTCTTAAAAACATTTGAAACCGTTGTTTGGATTCATCCAATTCAATTAAAGTATCCTTGTATCTTTCTTCTAAGACAACATTTTTTTAAGAAAGATATTTTAGTTTTAAAGAAAATTCTTTTGTCTCTATCTCATGTGCAATACATTGCATAGTGTAGTGTTTGGCATTTTTCATAATAGTTTCACTAAGTTGTGCAACATGTTCAGTCAATCGCTTAACCATCTTATCTAGTTTAGCACTCTTTTTATGAGTCTTAGTGTAGAGTTCTAAATATCATGTATGTCGTCATTGAACTCAGTAAGTGAGGTATGTGGGATGTCCCCTATCGCTTCATTTTATGCAGTGGGACTCACACAAACGTTTAATTCATCGTCATTATTTTCAGTTTGACTCACCCGTAAACTAGAACTATCAACATCATTTTCAACAGTAGTAGATACAACAATTTCACTAGTAAGAATAATATTAACATCAATAGGCATAATACAGTCTTCAACAATATTATCAATAGGTAAACATGCGTTGTCATCAGAATATATAATCTTGGCAAAGGACATGCATGATTCATTAACATTGGATGACTCGGGTTCATCTTCATCAGAATCACTAGCGTCGTCCCAAGTTTTGCACATATTAGCCCTGACATGATTATTATTATTAATAAATTTGACTCTACACTTAGTACCAATGTGCCCTATTTTCCCATAACGATGACATTTGATGTGGTGATTGTCAGTCATAGGCTCATTGTTATCAGTGGATTATTTGTGTTTCTATCATAAGGTCTGTGAGTTTGAAAATTTTGACAACCATGTCTACCATTTTTAGAACTAACCAAATTTCTAAACTTTATGGTTTTCTAAATTGTTTGCTCATAAGAGCAATCTAGTTATCTAGACTATCTAAATCACAGTCCTCACTAAGGTAAAGGTAGTCAAGTGGGTTCATTTTAAGGACAATCAATGTAGATGAGAATACAACATTAGACCCAGAGGATCTTTTGTTATGGGAAGTCATTTTTTTTATACTCTAACTCCATCCCGACTGTTTTAAGTTTACTACTCAGTAATTTTGGAGTCAGGTTAGGATCATCCATCTCTTCTATAGCATAATGTATATTTTCAAATTTAGCAGGTAATGATCTTAATATTTTAAGCACTATTTCCTTTATGTCATATGTTATCCCATTTGCATGGAATTTGACGACAATATCAGTTAACTTAATATAGAAATCATCAAATGACTCATTCTCATCCATAATAAGAGTATTATACTACTGGGCTAGCATTTGAGTCTTCCCGGCCGTAACACGCTCATTATATTCATGGGTAGTGACAAGGGTGTCCCAGGCATCTTTGGAAGTGGAGCAAATAGATATACGTTTGAATTCATGATCGTTTATGGACATAAAGATGCAGTTCTTTCTCTTATTATTACTAAGTGACATTTGTTTTTATTTTTTGATAAACTCACTGATACTTTTCTCAATTCTTATAGTGATGGTTTCAGTCAAAGGCTTAGTTGGGTGAACACAGTCGTTTTCTGTCATGTCCCAGGCGTCATCACCCAATGTCCCTTGTAGGAATGCAATCATCCTTACTTTCCACTAAGAAAATTTGTGTCCATCAAAGAGAGGTAGACGGAACAAGTTACTAAGCTTATCAAACCTCTCATCCATTTTAAGAAAATAAGATTTCAAAAAGTAGTTATTGGAGTTTCAGAATAAAAAATAATTTGGCATACCCGCTCTGATACCACTTGAAAATTGGTCACTAAGTTTTTAATTCAAAGTTAAAGATTAAGTAAACTCTGAAATAAACTCGTTTAGGAAACTCCTTTTAGAAATCAGAACACAAGATGTGTAAAAGTTGTTTAAGTAAGCTTCAAGATTTGGTAGCTTGATTACCTAGGTTTTAAATGAAAACCCTAATCTGATTCTTTGTAAAAAAACAACCATGCAAGCATTAAGAATAGAAAACACTAAGCTTGACACAGTTATTTTTTACGTGGTAAAATCTCAAATCTGAGAAAACATCCATGGTGAGATCTAAGCCACAATAAAAAATCCATTAGACACAATTTATAAGAATTACAAATACATGAACAAAAAACACCCAAGATCCTAAAAATAAAAAAAATAATATACCTATTGAGCAAAACTCCTCCATGATATCTAATTCCGACACTTTGGATCTTCATGTTCGTTCATTGCTTTAGTTCCTTATTCATCGTTCCAGTGACTTGGTCAAACAAGATGTCTCAAAGAAATATCACACTTCTATGTGTTCCCGTGAGAGTGATTGTGACTGTGAAGTGCCTAAGTATGCAGAATGCTACTCTCATCACTTTCAAAATTATTTAACCAGTCCTATAAATTATAAATCTTCTATATGAGATGTAGAGTTTCATTTTCAAGAAAATCAGACTTCTCAACAAAAAATATTTTCAGATAGGAAGTTAGATCTTAACAAAAATAGATCTAAACTCAATTTTATTTATGAAAAAAACAAATTTTACAAATCGTAAAACATTATTTTAAGAGATTTTTTCAGATCTAAAATCATAAATGGTTTTCGAAGTCTCTTTTCTAGATCTTGAAAACAAATAAGTTGGATCTACAAAAATATACAATAAAAACACAAGATCGAACATGAGAATGTATTTCTTCAACATAAATACACGGAAACACCTAAGATCTACCTGAATATGTATCTCAGTAGTATTTCTCATAATTTTTATAAAGAAATATGATAAAAACTTGTGAGGCTATGTTTCTAAGGGAGATAACTTTTGAAGAGGGTTTCTTCTTTGAACCGAACTTAGAAATACTCCCAAGAAAACCTAAGAATCTAACTCTCACAAATATGATTTTCAGAGATGTTTTTACACGATGAACATAGAGGAGTTTGGTTTTTAGAAACACTCAATATCTTTCTTTTCTCTCTCTACTTTCTCTCTTTACTTTCTCTTTTCTCCTTTTTCTCTCAGTTGGATGAAATGCCAAAAGTCTTCAAATGTATCACATATGGGTCCTATTTATACTGGTGAGACAAGGTTTTGGATATTTGAACGCAATTAAGGTTTGAGATTAAAATATCATTTGGAATTCAAACCTAATGGCCAACAATGCACTGCACAAACTCTGACTCTGATTGGTCCTCACAGGTTGCACTGGGATTCACTCAAGATTCATACATTACGTTGATTAGAAATGATCTAATGGTTGGAAACCAATCTCAGAATTGTGAGTGGGAGAAAACACAAACATAGCCAAACAGAAGCTCACACGTGTCTCTCTAATACCGGATATAAAACACGTGTTTTTTATTTTTTCAAAAATCCCATTTTTCACCACTAATATTTCTATCAAATTTGTTTTCTACCTAGGAAGTTATTAGGGAAATATTTAATTCAACTTCTAATCCCAAAACACTTTAAAGCCAAATTTATAAATGTTTAAAAATCATTTAAAATGTTTTAAAAATTCTTAAAAAATATTTAAAAATATTTTAACACACACACAATACAATGCATGAATTTATGCCCTATTGTGTGCTATTTTAACTTCCTTTTTACCTTGATTGGTTTATTTTTATGAAGCTTGATTCAAATTGTTTCCTTCAATGTACGATGGATAAGAACTCAAAATCTAATAAACTTTTGTCAACATATCCAAACTAGTTGTAACTCTTATATCGCACAGACTCAAGTAAGTCAATCATATAGAGTGTTCTCAAGGCAGACCGTGAAGACACCTACACGAGTAGAAGAAAGAGGAATTCCATATTATCGAATCACCCATACGTGCATATCGATAAAGTGAGTGAGAGGGGGATCCTTTTCCTCCTTCTCCCCTCGTCCCAACTTCAGGGTTGGGTCCAGGCCCGTGCCGGAGGAATCTGACCTGGATAGCCTTAGTGGCGAATCCACTAGGGACTTTATTCTAGAGGACTAACATCTTTTTTTCATATTGGTGTTACTTATTTGCTCTCCTGATTTTCTACATGTGTTCATATACCTCCACTTGTATGTTCCTTTTTACTCATATGTCCTTTTTTACTCACTTGTACATGCTCACCATGCTTCACCTTACACCCACTTGTATATATTATCCATGCTCACTTAGCACACTCGCACTTGTAGATAGTCTCACCTTTACTTACATTATCCACACACCACTTATAAATTATCCATGCTTAGCTTCACTAGCACACACCCTCACCTTTTTTAACTTATCTCCATGCTCACTCACACATTCCACACACTACTTGTGGATGATCCATGCTTAGTCTCACTAGCACACACCTCCACTTGTATATATTCACATGTTCACTTATACTATTCCCATGTCACTCCCACACCTTACACATCTCACTCACTTTTATATTCACATGCTTCCCTATGACCATTCTTCGCATAATCCTAATGATCCATGCTACCTTTACTTTTCATTTCATGTTATTTGTATATTCTCCCTCGTAGTAATAGTGCTCCCCTTTACTTGGCATACAAAAATATTTTTTTTTCAAAAGTACTAATTAATCCTTATGCATTTTTGCACACTACATCACCTGAGCATGGAAATATTGACCAAAAGTTTGTCTCGTAATGAGGGGGCACTTCTTAATGGGTGCCGATCCTACGAGGTTCAATTAACCTAAAAGATATGATTCGCACCTTTCATTAGCCTCGTACCTTCGGCATGTATTGAACAATTCTCTCTGCATAGTACCATTTGACCGAATTCACTACGGGAGGTATATAACAGGGAACTCATTCACGTACGTCGAGTATATCAAATTCTCTCTCACACGTATCATCCCCATGAGGTATATCGTAAGGTAATTCACGTAAACTCAAGTATATCAAATGGATAATCCACACGTACCGATGAATGATTACCCTTATAGGCAAGAGGTATATTGTTAAAGTCATACCAAAGGAGGGAACCAATCCACTAACCAACCAAATGCATAAACCTCATATAGGCTTCAGCCTTAGGACACACATATTAATTTGCTTGTTACTATACGAAACTCTACCAAAATTCCAAGTCATCACGCCGCTCAAATATTTGTGCTATTTTTCCAATTTTTTAAAACAAGACCCTATCCTTGAGTCTGGAAACAAGTCAAACCAGGTCTTATATCTTATACCCTATCTTTTCCCTCGGGTCGGGTCCTGTCCAGAATTTTCTTTAAATTTACGTAAATATAATACAAGTGGAACCAAATAATAATAAGCATGCTGAGGATTCTCCTTTTCTTTACTTTTTTTCAAAAACAAAAAAAATACCAATAACATATTCTCACATTTCTTAGAATACTAAAAATACTTCGTTTTTCCTCAAAAATAATCCAAAATCATTTTTTCCTCTTAGGTCGGTCGCATAAACGAATTTGTCCTTACTCCCTATTGTCTTCGTTCTTTCGTCAAACCACCTCGAAGCTCCATTGCTTCCTCTGTTGCTTCGAACGAATTTAAGATCTAGTTTTGCAAGATGTCCATGGAGAACGTAGACCATGCACCAAATGTTCAGCCAAATCGGATGTCCATCCTAGCTCCATGGGGTACCATGAATGAGGACCTTGAATTTGACTTTCTACCCAAATTGTGCCTATCAAAATACCCGACACCTCCATAATCTAACCTAATCCCCTTAAAGTTTGCCCATCCTTTGTCCTACACCCCGTAAGATTTACCGACCAAGATGTATCACTTCTCACACGAGCCTGCATTATTGTCCTCACCCGATTAGATGGGGGCACTACACCAAAAATAGGAATCTGACACAGTTTAAAATTATGCCAGATAAAATCTGGCACGATTTTGAACTGTCCCAGAATCAGGTATTCCAAAATGGCCATTTTTTTTTGGCTCAGTTTAAAAGTGTGTCAGATTTGACCAAATAGGAACACTTCTGGGACACTTTTAAACCGTGGCAGAATTTGATATTTCTGGCACAGTTTTGGCACAGCTTTGAACTGTGCCAGATTGAGCACATTTTAATAAATTTTGGCATAGTTAAAAACCATGCCAAAATTTGATACACTTTTGGCACGGTTTCGAACTGTGCCAAATTTTTGGATAAAAGAAAAAAAATTAATTATTAAAGAACAAGAAAATTCACAAATTGCAAATCTTGCACGTTGTTGATAAACTAATGTACAGACAAACTTCAAAATATTATAAGTCTTTAGTAGTTCACAGACAAAAAAAAAAAAATTGGGCAGAGATTTCTCTATTTTCTGGACATTCTAATACCTGCTAATATAAAACTTGCGTAATATAAAGCCCGCACGGCCATAAAATATAACAATAAACTTACAAAAACCTCCACGGACATAAAAGTTAACAATAAAACTACAAAAGCCCGCACGATCATAACACAAAAAAATAGAATCATGAATATTAACGACATTAAATAAATAAACCCCTTGTTGTAAAGCATTGACTTCTTTGTGTGTTCCACGTAAATAAATGCTAATGATAAAATGTTATCTTGTAAAAAAAATTGGAAACAAAAAAGAAACGATATTAGTAACCAAGTAATTTATAAAAATTGCTTACTCAAGCTAAAAAATTACATATAGGAGTTGCAATTATTATTATATTCTAAAATTAAAAATCTTACACAAGTTAGGTCTACCTGATCAGTTCCTATGAATTTTCATTGGTCTCGTGTGAGGTGTTTGTGCCTCTAACGGGACCGTTTGGCGGCTTGTTTGGGTTTTCACCCTCACATGGCTTGTTTTTAAGCCTAATCTAGATATTTCTAAATGATCACCATATTCTCAAACCTGGAGACCCGCGACTATGCAGTCAGTTCCTACAAGTTACATTGATCCCGTACGAGGTGTTCGTACCTCTTACGAGGCCGTTTGGCGGTTGGTTTGGGTTTTCACCCTTTAACTTCTTATTTTTAATCCTAATCTAGATATTTCCAAATTATCATCATATTCTCAAACCGGGAGACCCGTGATTATGCGGTCAGTTCCTATAAGTTACATTGGTCCCGTGGGAGGTGTTTGTGCCTCTTACGGGGCCGTTTGGGGGCTGATTTGGGTTTCCACGCCTAATCTATATCTTTTCAAAGTATCATCATATTCTCAAACCGAGAGGGCCATGACTAAGCGGTTAGTTCCTACAAGTTACATTGGTCCCGTGCGAGGTGTTCGTGCTTCTTACGGGTCCGTTTGGCAGATGGTTTGGGTTTTCGCCCTCAAACGGCTTGTTTTAAGCCTAATCTAGATATTTCCGAATAATCATCATATTCTCAAAGAGAGAGATCCGTGACTACGCGGTCAGTTTCTATAAGTTACATTGGTCCCGTGCGAGGTGTTCGTGCCTCTTACGGGGCCGTTTGGCGCTTGGTTTGGGTTTTCACCCTCACATGGCTTGTTTTTAAGCCTAATCTAAATATTTCCAAATTATCGTCATATGCTCAAATCGGGAGACCCGCAACTAGGCGAGGTGTTCGTGCCTTTTACGGGACCGTTTGAGGGCTGGTTTGGGTTTTCACCCTCAACTATGCTGTCAGTTCCTCTTGTCCGCATCCTTCCTAACCGTATATGTGTACCTCAAAAGAAAAAAAATTAAAAATTAATAACTAAATGTTAAATTGGAAAATATAGATGTTAGCGTCCAACATAAATTAAACTAACCTTTCTTTGAGTGATCCATAATCGAGTCCCGAATGCTCATTTTACTGAAGCTATAATCATCATCCATGACAAAAATATTTGATGCAAAAAAACAAAGGATGTGATAATAATATTTTATCCCAACACCACAAAAGGAAATATAATATGCAAACAAACAAAAAACAAAGATAGCAGTTATATTGTCAGAAATGATAGTTACTTTTACACTTGCGACTACAAAAGTGGATGCAATACCTAATTAGAACCAAGACAACTATTTTAACGATGTAAGAGCTCCATGTTCATCAAACACAATACCATAAAAGTTATGAAAGTTGACTCAATTACATCATTCGTCGGTGTTACCAATGGGAGGATAAAGTTCGTCAAGCCAATACATAATTCCATTTTTACCAACATCTTCCAAGTTCTCGTAATGAGCTTGTTTTCCACCCCAAACTGGATACTCGGGCACTTTGATGTCATCGATTAAAACTCGCACTTCATTCTTTGTCAACGTATGGAAGTGAATGATCGAGATGGCTCCTAATTGTGTTTTCCTCCCATAACTAACAAGTTCACATGTGTGGGATAGTATTTCGCATTCAATTAGATAGGTGAAATTTGGAACCTTGAATGCAGGGGATGAAAGAGAACACAAAGGATTTCCAGTGCCTAAAGTAGGTAACTCCTGAACGTTGTGTCCAACACATGAAAATTTCCCGATTTTGAAGTCGATAATGAATTCTGAAAATGAGGACTTTATCCCCTCTATGTCACTCCTAAGGTGATCAACATGATCCTTCCAATTTTTGGTGTCCTCTTTCACCTCTTCAAGCATTTCTCCAGAAACTGTCGACCCTAATATAGCGGTTCTCAAAATTGTGTACCCAACACAACGAACATGTCCTCGCGTATCTTTTTCTAAAACCTTAAAAATAGGCCTGGCATCCAAGGTCTCCTCCTAACCACTCGCTTTGTATACATCCAGAAGCAATTGAATTTGGTCGTATACAAAAATATATTAACATTAGGTTTGATGATACGATACTTTTTTTAGACAAAAGGAACATTAAAAAATTTAAATTACAGCAAATATTTTATCATGAGGGGCATAACCACCTCCTTTGACTATATGAGTTGCCAACCACAATTCAGCATGAGTGGGTGCACGCCCATGCTTCTTTCTCCAATTCTCTGAAGCTCGGGCATAACCATGATGACCTGCGTTATGAGTTGTCTTTCTCACATAATTTTGTTTAGTCTCTTTGTTCTTTCTTCGCAAATTTTTTGAACCTCTAAAGCTTCATTATTGCAAAACACCTCCCAGTTCTCAGATTTGACATTTCATGGCACTTTCTCCTTCCACTTTCCAACATCACCATCCTTCAAATTAACCTTTATCTCTGACTTGAACTTTTTCCATGCATCGTTCGCTTTTTTTATAAAAAATTGCTTCTGACTATAGCGCACATCTGGGAACTCTTTCTACAATATATGAAGAAATAAAATTAAAACATCACATAATTGAATTTACTAACTATTACATTCTTTGGAATAGAAAGGAATAGTATACCATTAATGATGACCAAACTGAGTTCTTATATCTCACATCCACTTGTTTCCAACTCGTATAAGAAATGGGAACATGTGTCCTTGCTAAATCTCCCAACCTGGTTGAGAGTGTATATGAATCTTCACCAACTGGAAGGCCGTGCTCATTAAATTTTAATTTCTTAGCGGAAGAGTCATCACCTACTCTTGAAGCACCCAAAGAAACCTTAAAACAGGAGGTTGATATAGGTGTCGCCCCGTTTGTTGACGGTTGCGAACTATCATCCATATGAGACATTTATCTGGAAAAAAGTGACTGTTGGACACCAAAATAATCTAAATAAACATTTACAGGAATATTACATGTTCAAAAGGCAATATAAAGAAGATTACATGTTCAAATAGACACCAGTATATTACATGTTCAAACATCAGTGAACATAGAATTACAAGTTCAAATAACCATACATGTATTAAATGTTTAAATAGCAATAAACTATTAAATGATTACAACAACAACAACAAACGGAATAAATAGAATATTACCCTTTCAAAATAACAAAAAATATAATATTGCATATTCAAAAACAAGTTCATAACTAAATCATTGCACTAGAAATCCGTGTCCAAAAGCTCCAATAATTTATCATTTTCCTCTGGAATAGAGTCATACATCGTACGGTCAATATCAATCGCATATATTTCTTTTGTCAATCTCTTGGGAGAGTCTTAAACAACTGACCACCCCTTCAGATTTAAATCTTGACAATAAAATACTTGACTGGCTTGAGATGCAAGGATGAACGGATCATCGTGAATGGTATTTTTACTCACGAGCTTACTAAGATTCACCATCACCAATTTTGATGTGGGTTCAATTTTGCAAGAATTCTTATCATCAACATCCACCCAAAGACAATAAAAGATAGTATGTGTGAACTCAATGTAATTGAGGTCGAGTATTTGTCTAATAACTCCATAAAAGGTTGTCATAATCCCCTTCTTATTAAAGGCCTTAGTGGATACACCACTACTCTGAAAGTTATGATTCTCTTCATGTCCAGGAGTACAAAAGGTGTACCCATTGCATTGAAATTTCTCATAACTGGTAAGCCTATGAAGCAGACCATCGGCATATGGAAAAATTCTCGTTTCATTAAATCTTGAGGCCTGTAAGGAATTGATAATTTTTTAGAGTTTCATTAAAAATAATTACGGTTGATAAAAAAGTATATGTATAAATAAATACTTGCCTCGTTCCTTAGCCAAGGGATGAAATCATCAATTCTATGCCTCGATTGAGTCTCAGTTACCACAAATTTTCTACCAGAAACTAGTTTCAAAATTAAAAAATATCACATTACAATCAATTAATATGAATTAACATAGAACTAAGTGTGTACCTTCTCCATTCATGAACACTGTCGCATTGAGATAAAACCCATCTTCGTACTTGCTTATATTATACATTATTTAAGATCAATTCTTTACTTTTACCCAATGCTCGTTGGCATTCTGAGTCATCAAACTGATTATCAAGAAAATCCTCAAGATTCCTCTTATGAGTTCCTTCACCTCTTTTCGATATGTACTCCATGGCATACAAAGAAACTTCATGTAACAAATATGCATTAGCAATGCTCCCTTCAATGTACCTCTTATTTTGTGACCATTTTTTATATCTTCCCATTTCTCTGTCAAACAACCACATCGCCCGATATCTTGGTGGCCCAGCTATCAAAGCTTCATCGATAAAATGGTGCATGAGGTGGATTATCACCACAAAAAAGGCAGGTGGAAAATAAATTTCAAAGACACAAAGTGCCTCTGCCAATGCGTTTTTAGCCTTTAAAAGATGTTCCCTAAATATCACTTTTGCACACAACACATTAAAGAATATGCTTATCCGTTGTATAGCTTTAAACAAAGGTTTATGATCCGAAAATAAAAGCATAAGCAACGCAGGAAGCAATCGTTTTATAATGACGTGATAATCGTGGGACTTGAGATTGGTAAATCCTGGTGGATCGAGGTTAACATTGTTGCTGAAATTTGATGAAAATCCAATCGGTACCTTTAATGTTTTTAGTGTACAAAAAAGGCTTCTTTCTCTTCCTTTCCTAATGTGAAAGGTGCCTTTAGCATTTGCCTTTTGTTACTGCTTTCAACATCTTTCGTTCATAATTTCCTCTTAAGATTTAAATGAACTTTTAACTCTTCACGGGCTTTGACCGTATCTTTATTTGATGAACATTTCACCTAGAGTATTGTACCTAAAAGAGTCTCCGTGACATTCTTTTCGTCATGCATAACATCTAAACTATGTCTAATATCATAATCCTTCAAGTACTCTAAGTCAAAGAAATTGACCTACTTGAAAAAACCTCGGTACCTACTAGATTCTCATCGTCACCCTCACTTGGATAATCATCGTCTTCCATTACGACATCCTCCCTCCCCTTACCCTTACCCATCCCCTTTCCCTTTCCCTTTTTGTCTCCCTCTCCCTCTCTTTGAACACCTTCTCGAGCGATAAGTGACACTATCTGCTCAACTTCTACACTTGTTAAATTTCTTGGAGCCATAGCATCCTCTATTTTACCATTAAATGTTTTCTTTGATGTGTCAAACCTATAAGGATGGTCTTTAGGAAGGAACATACGAGATCGTTGGTAACAATATTTCGTTGACTTACGAAGATATTGAGAAGGTGTATTTGTAGAACAAACAAGACACCCATTGTAACCTTGAGTTAAACAACCTGCTAACATCCCATAAGCTACAAAATCATGTATACCCCACATCAACATGGATTTTAACTGAAATTTCTCATTTTTGTATGCATCTTAAGCCTCAACTCTAGACCATAAGATCTTTAAATCATCGACCAATGGTTGGAGTAAGACATCAATATTACTTGATGGTGACTTTGGTCCGAGAATCAATACAAACGACATTGAAAACTCACTTTTAATACACATTGATGGAGGAGGATTGTGAGGTTGAATTATCACTGGCCAATAACTATACTTACAGCCAAACATTTTATTCGGGCTGAAACCATGAGTTGTTATTGAAAGTCGAATATTTCGTTCGATCTTTTGCAAAACCTCTCCACATAATGTTTGAATTTATCCATTCTGCTGAATCTCAGGGATGACGCAAGAATTCCATATAAGATCTTGCACGAGCGTGCCAAGTCATTTTCTCTGCTATCCATTTTATGGTATCCAACCGTTTTAGCCTAGGGATTAGAGGGAAATGTCGCATTACCTTCTTAGGGACCCTAAAGTACTTTTTTTCCATTAGTATTCTGAATTTCTACCTCGTCCTCATCTAGACAAGTAAACTTGTAGCGTAAAGAACCATATTTTATACATCTAGTAGATTTTCATGATCTTTCTAAAATAGCATACACAGTTGTTGATGCATACGTCATACTTAACATAATCCATACTGAGATCTCTAACGACGTTTCTCATTTCTGTATAACTAGTTGTTAAGTTGTTCCCTTCATGAAGTAGTTCATTTAACAATCTAAGAATTCCACTTGTAGCTCCATCCGATAAATTGAATTGTGTTTTCAAATCATTCAACTTTATAAGAGCATACATTGTGGTATGATGGGAAGGACCAGTTTCTGGGTGCAATGGCTCCTCTGCGAGTTGATGTAAACGATCATACTTCTTGCCTTTGTATTTATTTGTGTGCGATTCATAGGGAACCTCAAAAGTTGGGAGGGCTTCATCACTACCTACACAATTAGGTTCACTAGATCCCACTTCACCCATAAACATCTCACAATCATCATTCACAAGATCATTCAAAATTGTAATATTGTGTACATCAGCGTGTTATATTGGTGTCACAGATTGTGGTGGTGGTTGGACTTGATCAACAACTAATGTCTCACCATGAAAAAGCCATAAGGTATAGTTCATGTCCATATTATATGTCATTAAATGAACGAATATATCATCTATAACAACATGTCCTTTCCCATTTCGACAACCTCTACAGGGACATGAATGTTTAGCATTCGAATTATTAATATGCACATAATGTAGAAACTATAACACCCCATCTCTATATGTATCGGTCTCGATATTTTTCTCATTTATCCACTCTTTGTTGATTCCCGACGACATCCTGCTATGTTTAAAGAACACACATTATAATATAAACGCTTACTGTAAATATATTTACGTTTATTCAAGTGTAAATATGTATATATTTGAGCTCCTACATTTCCTCCTTCTCCTCTACAGGGTAAGGGTCTCATCCCATTCGAAAATGCATATTTTTTATTGTTCATAATGTCTCATGCCATGTCCTAATCTAAAAAAATTCACTAGTATCTCCCTACAGTTCTTCAAGTACACAACTTAAATTGGGAGTGTTCATGTGTTACTTAAGTTTTTCAACCAAGAAAACAAAAACACTACATCAGTCTAGTATTCACCCAAAGAACATAAAGAGATATCACTGAATTTTTCAAAATAGGACATGAATAAACATTATGTACAATACAAACTTTTGCATTTCCAAACTGTCCAAAAATGGGACAATTCAAGAGTTCTCACCACAGTCATAGTGAGACCTCTTGAACGGTTCTAAGGTTTTTCTACATGTGTAACATCATTATTGAATGTTTAGTATTAATGTCTACTTACTATTTAAATAGTTTTTTTTTTATTTTTCTTAAATTTTCAACACATAATCTCATTTATCCATTTAATTAGTGGGGTGTCTACTTTTCAATTTGTTATTTTTACATTATTATTGAATATTTAGCACTTAAATTTTCTTAAAACTCCGTAACCTATACTAATCGGATCAAATATGCATTTTAAATAGAAGGGTAAGAACATAAAAACAAAGATTACCACTAAAAGATTCCAAGGTCCATTCAAAAACCAATGATTTTTTTTTCATTATTAACATTCAATTTGCACAAAAAACTCACACATTAAAAAAACAATAAATATTTAAAATGTACATATAAAACCCTAAAAATCCAAACACGAATCAAATCACTCATATCATAAACTTTAGGATCAAATATAATACCTAACTTACGTTAAAAAAATACAGATGCTTTAAACAATTACCTGATTGGGATGAGTGGAGTGAGGGATATGAGTGAAGAGAGATAGAGATGAGAGGAGAGAGAGAAAAATGCGATGAGAGGCCCGGACATAGAGAGAGTGCATCGGATGTAGAGAGAGATAGTGACTACCGATCGTAGAGAGAGAGTGACCGCCGACCGTAGAGAGAGAGTGAGCTCCGACCACCGACGTAGAGAGTGAGCGGGAACGAGGAGAGAGAGCGGGCACTGTGAGAGAGGGAATTAAAGTGAGTGTAATGTTTTTTGGGGGTATTATATATTTTAGTAAGTGTACTAAATTTTGGCCCTATTTTAAAGTGTGCCAAATTTCTATTAAACCGTGCCAAAATCTGGCACAGTTTTAAACTGTGCCAGATTTTTAATATCAGGGTGTGCCAAATTGTTATTTTTGGTGTAGTGGGGAGGAATGGAACTCTCTGTAGTACTAAATCAACTCTGAAGGTTTGGATTGAAACTGCCTTAGAGATGACTGTAAACTATGAGAGGTTCAGTGACTTTTTTATGAAAGCCTAAAAGTGGGCTCGGGAATTAGATATATGGGTGGTACCCGTTAGTCTGGATGATGTCGTGCAGATCGTGTCAAATATGTTTCTCTAGAAAGGAGAAATATACAACATCTACGAGTTGCTCGTGGACTTAAACCTCCAAGGGCGTCTTGTCCTTTAGCTCCTGCACGTTCTCTCTTAGTGGGAAGACCTATTAGATAAATCCATGGAGGTTATTGAGTGCATCGATTACTCTTAACAGGAGGACATCGTCACCACCGGCCGTGTGATGACTTTGAAAGCTCAAATGGAAAATCTGAGGGGGAAGACTTACCCTTCTGTAGAGTCTTTGAACCATGGTATGAACCCATTGTAAAAAAGGTTAAAATTGGGGCTAAAAATCTTCTTCTAAGATGACAACACCTGGGGCAAGGGATGGAAGCATGAGGTGAAACCTGTCACTGATGAGACCATGAAAATCACTCAAAATATAAGTCTAGAGACACTGAGGAGTCTTTTGACCTTCAAACACTAGGTTTGAGTCTATGCATGATTCACTAAGAAACTGCGCCATCAGACTCGTCCTCTAAGATTGTAACCACGAAAGCGCCTCTCCATAACTAGCACGCCATTCTGATCCAGCCTTCTCAAGCCTAGCCAGACCTTACTTTTCATCCCCATTCAAGAAATCCCTTAATTTGTCACTATTTATCCTATTTCTGATGTCAATGTAAACGAGGCCTCTTTTAATGAGATTATCAATGTTGTATTACTTGAGAATGAAATAAAAAAAAGATTTTGAGTATATTATCGTGCCTTACATTAATTGCATTAATCATATAAAACTTTTGATGATGATAATGATAATGATTTAGTAAATGAACAATTCTTAATTGATCTCAGTAAGAAAAATAATAAATAATACACCCACATTCAAACTGATAATGATGAGACTATTGTTATTAATCTCTATTCTAGTAGCCATGTGAGCGAGATTAGGATAGGGTCCACCTTCAACGAACATAAGCAGACACAATTTGAAGAGATTCTGGAGGAATTCATGGACATTTTCACATGGTCCTACGACGACATGCTCGACATTGACCTAGAGATACCGCATCATAAGATCACCACATTACCAGAAAGCAAACTTGCGAAACAAAAACTGAGGAAGCTCCGAGCAGAATGGTCCCTCGAGGTCAAAGAAGAGGTATTCAAAGAGCTGAATGTGCGTTTCATTCACGTGGTCTAATACCTTACATAACTAGAAACTCCACATGTGCATTGACTATTGGTATCCTAACAAAGCATCCCAAAATTATGATGGTCCACTACCCAACATCGTCATGATCATAGAAAACACGGCCAGCCATGTCCTCAAATCTTTTTTTGACGAATTTTCTGGCTACATTCAAATTAAGATGCACCCTTACATCAATAGAAGACTTCCTTCATCACCCTATGGGGAACTTTATGTTACACCTTCATGTCGTTCATTCTAAAGAATGTTGTGGCTACCTATTAAAGGGACACCACAACCATCCTACATAACCTCATCCACAGAGAATTCGAGCTATATGTTGATAACATGATCATCAAGTCTAGGACTCGGGAAGGTAATGTCCACACCATGAGAAAATTCTTCAGGTGAATGCAATAGTACCAGATGCGGATCAACCCACTGAAGTGTATCTTTGGCGTCACTAAAGGCAAAATCCTTGGATTAACGGTCAATGAGGAAGGAATTGAAGCAGACTCTTCTAAACTGAAAGCCATACTCGAAATGCCACCACCCAAGATAGAGAAAGAAGTATGAGGATTCCTGGGTAAGATGTAATACATCAGTTAGTTCATCAGCCAACTAACCTTTATCTACAAACCCTTTTAAAACTTCTCTGGAAGTACTCAACTAAATTCTGGAACGAGGCGTGCCAAAAATCATTTGACTAGATCAAGCGATACCTCACCCGACCTCGGTTGCTCATGCCTCCGCAGTCATGTCTCCCCCTCCTACTAAACTTGGCCATCATCGATATTAGAGTAGAGGATTTGTTAGCCTAATACATTGAGGAATCCCAAATGGAAATATCTATCTACTATGCTAGTGGAAAGCTAGCTAGGTATGAAGTCAACTGCACTGCTTGGAGAAAGCTTGCATCGACTTAGTCTGGATCACGCAGAAACTTCGGCACTACATGCTTGAATTTCCCATAAGATTAGTGTCCTGCATGGGTCCCATAAAATACCTTCAATAAAAATGTCAAGACGAATGGACCGTTGGTTGATATTTTTAGCCAAGTTCAGTATTTTGTACATCACATAGAGAGCCATAAAGACGAGGGCCATCTTTGATTATTTTAAGCGATCATCCCGTAGAAGTAACCGTAGTCTAGGTACCCAATTTATCAAATAAAGACATCCTATGCATCCTTAGGAGAACCTCACATGGTAGATGTTCTTCGACGGAACTTCCAACAAGAAAGGATTTGGCATTGGGATAATCCTGATTGTGTTCTCCCCCGATGACTCTCATATCCCCATTGCCATCAAGTTAGACTTACCTTGCGTCAATAACAAGAATGAATATGAGGAATGTATCGTAGGGATCAAGATTAACCTCAAGAAAGAAATCAAGCAAATAGACGTTTATGGGGACCCTACCTTGATTATAGGACAAATTCTTAAAAAATGGAAAGTCGAAGACGAGAAGCTCCTACCCTTCCACACCCACCTCGAAGAGCTTGCCACCCAATTTAAAGATGTCACATTCCATTACCTTCCTCGCTCTAAGAATAGCCTAGCCGACGTACTAGAAACCTTAGCCTCCATGGTCGACATGCCTAAGGGAATAATGATGCCCCTTTGCTAATTCAGAAACAAGTTAAGCCCACTCACTGTTACCATATCGAGATCGTCACCGAAGAAGACTATGATATGGAAGGATTATGGTACTATGAAATTTGGCGCCTTCTTAAACATGATAGGTATGCCTGATATGTAGAAAATAAATATCGTGTGACTCTTCATAAACTGGTTGCCCAGTACATCATCAGCGATAAAGAACTTTTTAAGAGAAACTTCAATGGAACCCATTTGCATTGCATAGCAGGGGATGGTTTTGAAGGAATGATTCATAAAATCCACAGTAGGGAATGCAAAACCCATATTAACGGTCACATTCTTGCTAAGAAAATCATCCGTTAAGGGTATTATTAGACCACTATGATCTAAGACTGCACTGCCTATGCTCGAAGATGCCTCAAATGCCAACAATCTTTCTAACCTCTAACACTTGCCTCCCCGAGAGTTGTATAACATGACCTCTCCCTGGCCTTTGTCTACATGGAAAATTGATAACATAGGGAAGGTCACTCCTAAATCTTCTAACGGGAATGAATTCATTGTGGTCTCCATTGACAACTTCACGATGGGTCGAAATCGAGTCATACGTGGTATTAAATGCAAAGAAAGTGGCCAAGTTTATTCGAAAGAATATCATTTTCCACTATTGAGTTCCTCGTGAACTGGTATCATACAATGGTCTCCACTTTAAGGCCGAGGTCACTGAATTATTCAACGAGTATGGAATCCATAGACATAAGTCTTCTCCCTATCGGCCCTAAACCAATGGTGCTATCGAAGTCGCTAACAAAAGCCTCAAAACCATCATCAACAAGATGACTAAATGCTGCAGAGATTAGGCAAACTAGATCCTATATTCCCTATGGGGCTATCATACCTCTATCAAGACACCCATTTGGACTACCCCATATTCCCTGAAATACGACATGGAGGCAGTTCTCCCCGTCAAAGTTGAAGTAGCTTCTCTACAGGTCATGTTCGAAAGAAAATTCAATGAAGAAGACTGGCACCAGAGCCGCTACGATAAACTCTCGCTCCAAGATGAAAAGGGACTCGAAGCTCTATACAACATATAAGGGTACCATATTTGGATAACGCGATCATTAAACGAGAAAGTTAAAGGACTGCGGTGTCCAAGAAAGATATCATGCCCTAAAAGAAATTATATAACCCATTTGGGAGCCCAGAAGGAAGTTCAAACCTAATTGTAATGACCTATACATTATGAAGAAAATCATGTCATACGGTGCCGCTATGCTTACAGATCTCACTGGAGAATAAATGGCGCATCCAGTCAATCTGGACCATCTCAAGAAATTTTACCAGTAATCCAAACTCTCGGCTCACTACGACTCTTCTCATCCCCATTCTATTCTTAAAAAAATCTCTTCATTTTCCTCTACCCAGAACTACGTGGGACCAAATCCTCTCAGATCACCCTTTTCAAAATGAAGCTCATAAATTTTCAAAACCCATAGAGGTACGTAGGTATACCATGAAATACACATAGGTGCGGTCATTTCTTTCTAAAACATTATATTCTTTTCTTCCTTTGAGAACGGCGGTCAATCTCATTGTTTAAACAAACAGAAGAAATATGTATAGCTTAGTGATTAGTATATAGAGTTCAAAAATAAAAGTCATCAAAAGACATATCAAAATATGCCAAAATTACTTTCATTTTAATCAAGGAATATGGAAGTTATACGAAATATCAATGACGGGAGTCAAACAAACCATTCCTTTTCTGACCTCTATTATATCCTACCAATCCTTACCAATAATCTTCTTCATAAAAAAAATTCCAAAAGGAGCATACCAAACACCTACCCAAACAAAAATCCCTATAAAACACAAACACAACCAACTTCACAAAACATTGTTCTCTACTACCAGATGGCCCTTCCACATCATCATTACCTGCTCCTAGAGGCCCCTAAGTATCCCATTCCTAATTAGTGTTTCGAATGCACTCCATGCACTGGTACACCTTAATTGGCTTTGACAAAACCACAACACCTTCCTCCATGGTATTTAAAGCAACAAGACATCTTTTCCCGGTCTCCTCCTCCAAAATATTCCCAACTACTTGTTTTTATAACCACTTCAAATAATTCCAAAATACAAATCAAGACTTTCAATGGATTATGATGAATGAGTAGATGGTTAGTAATATTGCCATAAATTACATATTATCATTCTTAGGGATTCGATCAAATCCTCCACCATAAATAAATTGATTATATAGGGTGCTTCGATCTTCTCCCATCCTACTTATGGAGAAGCCATTTAGGAAGGTAGAAGGAAGTCTGGAGAAGCCTAAATAGCTGCACATATCTGTATTACCCTAACTGCAAAATGGGTTACAAGCCCTCCACCATGGCACAATCCATCAAAGGCATCGAGCCCCATACTCCCAAAGACAATTAGTTAGTTTAGTTCTCCATCAAAGGGAAACAACTAAAGAAGGTCCTAGAAAATAAATTGAGAACGCCCGGTAAAAGGTAGTCAAGAGGGGGCACCAAAAGTAGTCTCTCAGAAAGCCACATGAACGGCATGACAATGTTCCCCCGTAAAAAGACAGCCTAACCTTCCTTCCAGACATCTAGGCCGTTCAAAGTCTCTACTAACACCAACGCCGGTGGACTATAGTAGTAGGACAACCACACTACTCCTGCGAACACCTGAGGATCATCCGTCAGGCCACCTGTCACTAATAGAAGCCTAGCAGTTAGGTCTAGGGATACAACTCTGGCAAAGACATTGTCAAAAAATCCCTTTGGGACACCAAATTCAGGAATGACATGAGAATGACATTTCCTCCATGAACCCGCGGTCGAGCGGCTGAGGGGTAGATATGAATCAACTTCGCCAAAGACACCCGAGTGGAATGAGATAAATCCGATATAATTGTCGTAAAACTAGGGCTAACACCCAGCATCACAGAAAACTCTTCATAGGTGGGGTACACCTAGTCTAAGACAAACCAAAAAACATGATCTTTACGGTACCAGAACTGTACTGCTGCTTCTAGAAGGTTTCGCTATATCACACGATTATGCCATAAAGATACCTAGCACTAACTAAAGGCTTTATAGTCAACATTGTGGAGGCATATTGCCTTTAGACCCTCGAGGTAGTAAGAAAAGACCTCGGACAGCGAAAGAGACATTTGCAGAGAAGAAGAAAGCTACATAAGAGAGAAAATGGAAGTTAGTGAAGAAAGCACCCCCTAAAGCCCCTTTTAATACTAAAAATTCCTACAAGAAAATAATCCATTCAAAGCACCACTAGTTCCTTTGCCACCAAAGTACACAAAGTACATAGAAGGTGCAATCAAAGCCAAATGAGTCACTTGGACTTAATCCTCATGCCAATAGGCAGGTTGAGGGGTATGCCGATCGGCATCCCCTCTTTTTTAGAAAAATTCCTTCCTTTTTCACAAATATCAATTTCAAAAAATAAATATTTTTTTTGAAACAAAGTCAAATCTTTGGGTTGTCCCTTTTTGAAAAATTATTTTCCATTTTGTACATAATTTCTAAAAATAAAAATTTTCTTTTTACTTCGAGTTCCTTTTTCATTTTATCTTCATATTTTCAAATAAATGACAAACCTCATCAATAAATTAAAGTGCATAAAGAGAGTCATTAAACCAAGGTGATACTAAAAAGATAGGCATTTCTCATATATATGTTTTACAGAATCATTACTTTACTTGCATGTGCAAAAGACAAAAGAAAAGAAAAGAAAAGAAAAAAGATACATTGGGACGCATCCCTAGCCCCTCAAATCCCTAAAAAACAAGCCCTCAACCTTCATGACATACATGCTATCCCCTGTGATGAGCGGTTGAACCTCTACTCTCGGAGCCAAAGCTCTCATCAGATGTGGATGCTGGCACCAGATAGGAGCTGACTAACGTCCTCATATAAGATAAACCCAAACATCATCTAGTCCTTAATGTCCTTCAAGACACACAGACAGTCTGCAAGAAAGAAGGAACAAAGGAATAAAAATTAAGCAAGTCAGTAAAAAGAAAAAGAAAGTGGGAATAAGAAATAAAAGAGAAAGAATGGAGTATACCTAAGTCTGGAGGGCCTCATCAGAAAGACCCGACAACCCATCCATGGACGCATGGGGGTAATAGTTCCCTACTACACAACCTTAAACATTAAGAGCGATAAGTGACTTGAATATGAGGAGCCTCCTTCATTGATGTAGTTGCGCCTCCTCCAGTGCTGTGGGCCGATGCTATCAATACCCCGGTACCTCTACCTAACGCAGTAGCAGGTAGAGGCGTATTCTCCACATCAAATATATACAAAGCCATTAACCAACTGGTTACAAATTCCAAGTTGTCACAGTCTGCCTCCATATTACTGTAGAGCGTATAGTGCTAGCCCTCTATCGCCACTGCAATTGCTTTATTCGTCATTTCTCTCACCTGACTCATCTACACTGGGGGCACTAATGGTGATACCTACACTTTTCCCTCCATAATCTGATACACAACCCTCTCCCCAAGGTACTAGACGTACCTAAACTCGTGCGCCAATAACCGCCTCATTTGCACATGTACGCCCGAAACCCTCAAAGGAAGACTTCAAGGGTAGAAGGTCACTTATATCCCCATATAAGATTCAGTAATTACCCAAAAGCCAAAGATTCCAAAAACTCAAAAAGAGACAAGGATAAAAAAACCTAACCTTCATGGTAAGGGATTGGTTCGAACTCCTCTTCGACTTCCTCCACATTTACATTCTGCTGAACTCTCCCAGCTCATTCGCCTTTAATGACACAAACCCTAAGTTTTATCCTATCACCTCATAGAAACATGTTTGCTACTGGCAATGTCAAATAATATAAATAGAAAACAAAAAAGGAATATAAGAAAATTAAAAGGAAATAAAACTCGAAGATTACCTCCAAAAGGTACGTGGGTTTCGTGAATGTCTATTGGCAGCACCAATTGAATGCATCCAAAGAAACATAAAGAGACACCAGAGTGAAGCTCCTTCAGTTATATAGGTGGATCTTTGATATGATCCTCAAATATTAGAGGGTATGTTACGAATGCGTATCCTTAATTTTAGTGGAGGTTGTGAGTAGTATTTTCCCCTGGTGGAGTTTTCTTACAATAACTCCTATTAATTTACGATTGGGATGACACCACTCAAGGCATTGTACAATAGACCTTGTCGTTCTCCCTCTTATTATCTAGATGTGGGGAACAACAAGCTTCTCGGGTTAGAGTTGGTTCAGGATACTTCGATCAGGATTGAGATGATTCAGAGTCATATACAGGTAGCTCAGGATAGATAAAATAGTTACGTCGATCAGTTTAATATGGGGTAATAGGTATTACTATGTATATCTCCTATGAAAGGGTTAATGAGGTTCGTAAAGAAGGGGAAGTTGGTACCAAGGTACGTGGGGCCATTTCCTATCATCGAGCAGATTGGGCTAGTTGCATATGAACTCGAGATGCTAAAGCGCTTGCATCAGAATCACAATGTATTCCATATTTCTTCACTGAGGATATATCTCCGGGATGAGTCACACTCGTATTACTTTAGAGGAGATTGATTTATATCCCACTATTTCATACGAGAAGAGGCTAGTTACTATTCTAGACTATAGTGAGAGGAGACTGAGGTCAAAGTAGTTCCACTAGTACGGATTCAGTGGGGGCATCACATTACCAAGGAGTCTACTTGGGAGCGTGAAGATGAGATGCACGATAAATATCCTTAGTTTTTTATTCCAGGTATTTTTCCAAATTTTGAGACAAAATTCCATTATTAGGGGGAAGTATGTAACACCCCGTAATTTTATAAATTTTTGTAATTAGGAATTATTCGGATGAATTAATTTTTATTTGGAAATTAATCCAATAAATAAATATTAATTAGCGAGATAAGGGTTAATATTTATATTGAATACTACTTAGTGAATGAGTAATAGTAATGATAAGGAGATATTGTACTTGTCGTGAGTGGAAAATACGATAGTGACGGTTAATTTGGTGGGGACCCGCATGTCAGTCGTGTCGGGACTTAATGTCTTGAGATAAAAGGTAAATTATTAATGGATCATCCAAATGGTTATTTCGAGTGTTCCAATCAGTTCAGAATAGTCAGAAAAGTGTACTCGGGAGTTTGGTTTGGGTCCCGAGGCAATTTTAGGCCAAACTGACAACCCGGGAGGGTATTTTGGTCCTTTGAACTTTTGAGGAATAAAGACCTACGAATTATGGAGATCTTTATTAGCTTCTAAGTTCAGTCTTCTAAGGTTAGAAGTTACCAAGCTATCGAGAGGCCATAGGAGGAGAAAGAGAGGAAGTTCCAAGGCCATTCTACACCTTCTTGCACCAAAACCACCGTCATTGTGTAGATCGGGAGGAGACGATCATACCCATATAATTCTACAACAGAGGATCAAACCTACTAATAGAGGTGAGTATCCATATTTCCTAATTTATGACAGATATACCATCCATATTAGAGTAGGATGATTTATCTATGAATATCATACGTTTTGGCTTAATTTATAAGACTTAAAACATGTTCTTGGGTAAGAATTACATGTATACTGGACTTTCATATGATTTGAGAACGAAGTCCGATTATAGAAAAAGAGAATCATAGTTTAAATCTGAGTTTCATTGTGGTTCTTGGATAAAAATGGTGAACTAGGGTTTTTGATGATTTGATGATTATAAAACATTATAAATCATGTATACGGGTTGGTATAATGCTTGGTATTCTTGGTTGGGTGAATGGGATAGAATCATGTGGAGTTAGAGATTAAAAATGGTGGATCCCGTAACTAGTTCATCGGAGAAGATGAGACATATTCGAGCGAATTGATTCAGACCAAGGTCAAATCGATTCCGTTTCCCAGAAATTGAGAAATTTCCCCTTTTTAACTTAGAACTCGAGGGAACCAACCGGGTTAATCTTTCTAGTTCTTTTTAAATAAAATGAGAAATATATTAATGACCATTAGGTTATGAATTGAAAATGGACTTGAACCCTTGAGGAGATTTTAGGGTTAAGCTTAATTAGGTGAAAGCGAATATTACAATTTCATTCGGGAAGCAATATCACATTACGATGAAGGTGAGAGAACCTATGACTTAGACCAGTAGAATATGAGTGGGTTACCTACTGAAATATGTTAAAGAATAATGGGCACACTTCGAGTAGTGAGGGATAACTGGGAATGTACAACGAGAAGTATAATTGATGATTAATAATATGTGGGATATTCGGGAGGTATATATACTACCCATGGGATGTACAATATAGGTCGTGAGTATACCTATACAAATGATACAAATATATAGGTTGTTTGTATACCTATTGTATGATTTTTATATGTATGACATACCTACGCAGCTTGCTATCGCGGGAGGTTTTGAAATGTGGACAGCCTTATTTTCATGAACCCACAGGAGGGGATTTTAGACTTGTACCTATGAACACAGAACTTAGATTGGATCATTATCTGTGTGAACGATGGTGTGCATGGTCATTTGGGTGCATAGGTATGTGCATATCCCAAAGGCTTAGAACTATGTTCGCCTCCAATATGTGTGATTTATAATTATGGTTTGAGAGATATACTGAACCAATGGTCCTTTGTTAAGTACGTAGTGTACTGGGACTTTATACTGGAGTATTCATGCACCGCAACTCATCCTAGGGGTGTCATATTAGTATATATATAATAGAGTGATAAATATATATACTTGTGATATGTTCTACTGTGTTCGCATAGGATATGAGAAAGATAGTGACATCTCAAATAACCCTAGTTTATGGAGAACTAAACATATAATGAGAAATGCATAATTTGTTAATCTCTATAAATAATTTGGTAACATATAGTATGGGAGATACAGGTGGGCACCATGAGTTAGTTTGTGAAGAAATAGATTTGGCTCGAACTAGTTAAGAGGTGTAGCATAACTAGGATGGGTTAGAAAATATACGCTAGTTGTGCACATTAGTTGAAAGGTGAGGATCTCAAGTGCGGGCACATAAATCAACCATGTATATAATATCTGATGATTTTACATTTTAAATACTTGCAAAATTTTTAAATGTTTTCATTAGGCTCTGACCCGTTTTCTCCAAATTCATATTTTTGTAAAAACATTTTAGGTGCCCAGCTACAGGGACATCAGTCTTAAACGATCTTATCATTCGACGTGCTACAACTGCTATGAAAGTTGCAGGACCTTGTCGTGAGATGCCTAAGTATTTCTCATTCCTTCCTTACGAGCTACTTATCTCAGTCGGGCATGCTCCCCACTTCTATTCAGACATTATTCAATTGTAGTGGACATTTATTTATTTATCAGACTGTTCGGATAGTTTTTACTATGGATGTCTGTATTATTATTTTAGACTGGATTAGGTATTCCAAACACACTGTTATTATTCTGTCACTATATTCATTATGTGTTCGATTATTGAATTTTGAATGTGGTATTACAAATTTATTTGGTTGCATGTTAATTATAAAGATGAAATTTTGACATCATCTTTTCAAATACTAGGTGGCTAGTAATTAATGGTTTTCGACAGTGATGCTAAGAATGAACCAAGAGGATATATTATTTTAATTTAATAAAGGATTGATCACTCGGTATTTAATTAGGCGGGGTGTCATAGATGGTATCAGAGCATCAGGTTCTAGAGTCCTTAGGATCTATGTGTCTTTTCACGTTTCAGCTTAGCGTTCTTTGATATAGATCCTTATTGTAGGATTGTTGTATTCCTCTACGTATGCGACTTGCATTTTTCTGCTATTAAATTTAGTGATATGATTCATATGCGAGTTAGGTTGGGTTTTGTACACTGAACAATGTAGGATGACCAGCAAGGGTCATTAGAAGGACTGTAGGAGGAAAGTCCCAACAGAAGCCATGGAGTATTCGGGTAACGATGATCGCGATAGAAGTCACCATGATTATTGTTCCGGAAGATGACAATAGGATAATCACTCGGGGCAGTAGATTTTCCAAATGTTGTCATAGATAATGGTGGTATAAACTCAGACTCACCCAGTGTAGTAGGTAGGGGGAGAGGCCGAAGGAATCTTTCAAAGAGTTGTTTATAAGGATTAGGGGTAGAGAAGAAGTGTAATGGGCCAAGCGAATGAGAGAATACAAAGGCAATTGTACAGGGTAGAATATAAAGACACCCAGGATTAAACTTTGGGCAAATATTTTAGCTCATTAAAGCACTGCTAAGTGATGAGAGTCAGTCACCACATAGAGAGAAGTATAGATGGAATTAAACGATAAATTTTGATGCGATTGGATCATAAGATCACCCATCTGGTGTTCGGACAGAGATGCGAATGGAGTTTTAAAACTTATCACAAGTGGCCAAGATAGATACCAACCATGAAAGGGAGTTGAATTATTTAGCAAACTTCATACCTGACAAAGGGGGTACAGAGAATATTAAAGGGTTCATAAGTTGATAATGGATTCGTGGGTAGAATATACAAGCATGGGTGGAAAAGACGGTTAGGATGAATAATGTTTATGTCGTCAAGGACGAATGCTTATAAGTTTATATCAATGATTTCATGAGAAGGGAGCCAAGAGTGTTGAGTACCTCGCCTAAAAGCAAGACTGGAGTAAACGGTGCTAGTGATGCACCACATGAGGGTATAACCAGTAGGTGACCCGTTTAAATGATTAAGCTAAATCGGACTCCTACCAAATGACGGTGGATCCAGTGAGGTCTACCGAGACCAATAATGAGATCCATAGGTCCAGTAGAGCCTAAGGAACAAGAAGTGGGTAGAAAATCGGAGATAAGACTACTAGGTCCTAGAGAAGGACACCCTGACATGGTCAAGGTAAACAGAGATAGGGGATGTCACATAAAGTTTCCTATGTGTGGATAGTAGGGCCACCTCTATTGAACATGTCCACAACGAGAAAGTGAGACCGGTCATATTAGGAAAGTAGGTGGAAATGGTGCTAGTAGGGCACAACAGTAGCAAGAGCGATACTTCTTGCAGGAGAATAGGACTAAAAAATTTCATTCCAAAGATTACTATCCCGAGAATGGTAGGTTCAGGTAGGACCAAAAAAGTCCTCAAAAGCAAGAACGACATATCTGTCCCTCATAAACACCAGGGCTAAAGGAGTGGCGGGGAGGTCAGTACGGCCAGCGCCAGAAGCAGAAGAGTTTCTATGGAAACTGTTACGATTATGGTGAGATGGATCATAGGAAGAAGGATTACTCAAAGAAAATTAGGGGGAAACTACAGGGTGAGATCCTGGATGTATAACCATTGCAACTGATTGTGGGTCAGTTTCGGCACGAGAGTTATGTTCAGGGACCCGGCGATGAGCCGAGGCAGATGGAAAATGGAGTTAATATTTTTATTTCATCCTTACGAGTACATGATTATTTTGGGTGACATGAGTGTGTCACAACATATGATTATTAACGCTACAATTCTAGTAAGAGTCGAGTTTAGGGGGTGCGTTGGCGGTATCAGCTTTATGATGAATATATTTACAGTTGGGTAGTGGGACTTTTTGGTGTCACCTGTAAGGGATCGGGTGTAGGAACTCAGATAATTTTTATGTTATGATATACTACTATTAAGGGTTAGGAAAGCAGGACTTATCATGAACATATATAGTGGCAGCGTATCGAGGGTTTGAGCGGTAGTAGATTGTGTGATAAGACTATTGTGCTTATTATTCTAGGATGAGTTACATGGTTTTGCGAGGCATCACCTGAAAAAGGATGGGGCTTATATTTGATCCCAATGCGTGGGGACTTTTACTGATGTGATCCAGGGTGCGTTGTGGTCCTTGTCAAGTGGATAGATATAACTTGCTATTTATATCACGCTAAGAACTTGTGATAGTAAGAGCGCTATGTTGTATGTCGTCTTTAGTGACATAGGAGTTGACAAGTAGAATTTTTATGTCAACAGAAGGGACTTTGGGGGTACATGTTATGGACTAAGGGCCTAACGGATCTCGATGACCAGCAAGCTTAGGTAGTAGTGTATCGGGGGGCTTGTTTGGATTTATCTTTGCGAGACATCCCAGGCACGAGACTTAGCGAATGTTGGAGGTTGAGAGAAGTTTGGTGTTTAGGACTGGGGTTTAGTACCCTAGTTATTATACATATATGTGATTATAACTAGGAGTTGATAGTTATATTACCATTTAAGTCCGGTAGATTCGAATAATGTTGGTGTGAAAACCAGTGTAGAACATTTATACCACGAGTATACTAGTGGGATAACCTAGATAATAATTAAGTAATGATTAGTAGGTTGGTTGAGTATAACCTTACTGTATAGTCATGCCACGTACACGAGAATTAATTTAACACAAATCTATTATGTTTAGTGGAATTGTGCAAAAATGTATGGGACATAGGGTGTATGGATGCCCTAGTTAGTTGAGATTTTTAGTATCATTCACGATGAGTAGACGTGGAAATTTATCAAATAAACGTAAATGCATGAGAAAATTAGAAACTGAAATAAAATGGATGAAAGAGAATGTAGTGGCATAGAGAGCGAGGTGAGTCACCAGGAACCAAAAAGTGGATGAAAAGGGGTGATAATAATGTTGAAAAGTACACGTAATGTACATTTTAGATTTTTGGGGATAATCAGGAGCTACTCTGTGAAGAAGCGTAATATGAAGAGAGTTATGTCAAAACCAACTGAAGACATAAAAGTTTAATGTGAATAGTCAGGTATGATTGAAAATATCTTACACGAAAAGATTGATCACTAGTTTGAATAGTAGAGTACAAATCGTCAGACTAAAGAATACCATTAGTGAAGGGGTACTGAGAACAGCGTGATGTTCCAAACTTTATAAATATGCGGAACTATATGTGTAATAAGAACAAATGAATAAGGGAGATGACACATGGGGATGTTGGAGTTTTCACCAGTAGCGTAAAGACTTTAGCCATGCGTATAGAGGCTCATAATAGTGAAAAAATGGAATGAAATCGCAAAGTGTTGTGTAGACACCAAGGTGAATTGGTTGATTTAATGATGAAATATTTTGATATGTGATGACTAAAGTGAATTAGTCACTAAATGGGACAGTAGGGGAATATCGTTGGACTAAAGGATATTGTTAGTAGAGATATAGCGGAAACAACAGATGACATAACTAAGATAGCGAAATTACATTGGGTGACACTTGATGTCGTGTCTGACAGGAATGAAATCTTTGTGTCTCGTTTTTTACAGAGCTTCCAGGATACCATGGGTACAGAGTTGTGATTAAGTACAGCCTATCACCCGCAGACTGATGGGAAGACCGACAAGACAAATCAAATGTTAAAGGGTATGTTACAGATGTGTATCCTTGATTTTAGCGGAGGTTAGGAGCATTATTTCCCCTTAGTGGAGTTTTCTTACAATAGGTCCCATCAATTTACGATTGGGATGACACCATTCGAGGCATTATACGGTAGACCTTGTCGTTCACCCGCTTGTTGGCTAGAGGTGGGGGCAACAAGCTTCTCGGGCTAGAGTTAGTTCAGGATACTTTGGCCAGGACTGAGATGATTCAAAGTAATATACGAGTAGCTCAAGAGAGACAAAAGAGTTACGTCTAGAGGTTTCCTTCGGATGTTTAATGTGGGGGAATAGGTATTACAGCGTGTATCTCCTATGAAGGGGTCAATAAGGTTCAAGAAGAATGGGAAGTTGGCACCAAGGTACGTGGGGCCATTTTCGATCATTGAGCGAATTGGGCTAGTTGCATATGAACTCGAGCTGCCAAAACACTTGCATCGGAATCCTGATGTATTCCACATTTCTTCACTGAGGAGATACCCCGGGGATGAGTTATCTCACACTCATATTACTTTGAAGGAGATTGATTTACTATCCACTATTTCATATGAGGATAGGCCAGTTGATATTCTAGACCATAGTGAGAGGATACTGAGGTCGAAAGTAGTTCCACTAGTACGGGTTCAGTGGGGGCATCATAATGCCAAGGAGTCTACTTGGGAGCGCGAAGATGAGATACGCGACAAACATCCAGAGTTATTTATGCCAGATATTTTTCTGAATTTCGGGATAAAATTCCGTTATTAGGGGGGAAGTATGTAACACCTCATAATTTTATAAATTTTTATAATTGGGAATTATTGGGATTAATTAAATTATATTTGGAAATTAATCCGATAAAATAAATATTAATTGGTGAGGTAAGTGTTAATATTTATTTATATGAAAAATTACTTAGTGAATGAGTAATACTAATGATAAGGAAATATTATACTTATCGTGAGTGAAAAATATGGTAGTGACGGTAAATTTATTCGAGATACGCCGGTCAGTCGTGTCAGGACGTAATATTTTGAGATAAAAGGTAAATTATTAATGGATCATCCAAATGGTTATTTCGATTGCGCCAATATGTCTAGAAGGGTCGAAATAGTCAGAAAAGTGTACTCGGGGGGAAATTTAAGGCCAAATCGACAACCTGGGAGAGTATTTTTGTCATTTGTATTTTTGAGGAATAAAGACCAACGAATTCTGGAGATCTTTATCAGATGATAAGTTCAGCCTTCTAGGGTTAGAAGTTACCAAGTTACAGAGAGGCCATAGGGAGGGGAAGAGAGGAAGTCTCAAGGCCATTCCATACCTTCTTGCACCAAAACCACCGTCGTTGGATAGATCGGGAGGAGATGATCATACCCATGTTATCATTCTACAGAGGATCAGACCTACTAACAGAGGCAAGTATTTATCTTGCATAATTTATGAAAGATATACCATGCATGTTAAAGTAAGATGACTAATCTATGAATATCATGTGTTTTGGCTTAATTTGGAAGACTTAAAACATGTTTTTGGGTAAGAATTTCATGTATCCTAAAGTTTCCTATGATTTGAGAATGAAATCAAGTTATAAACAAAGAGAATAACGGATTAAATCTGAGTTTCATCGAGGTTCTTGAATAAAAATGTTGAACTAGTGTTTTTAGAGGTTAATCTTGAATTAACTCAAATTAATTGATGTTGTTTGATGATTTGATGATTATAAAACGTTAGAAATCATGTATATAGGTTGGTATAATGTTTGGTATTCTTGGTTGGGTGAATGGGATTGAATCATGGGGAGTTAGAGATTAAAATGGTGGATCCTGCAACTAGTTCCATTGGAGAAGATGAGTCCTATTCGAGTGATACAATTCAGACCAAGTCCAAATCGATTTGGTTTCCTAGAAACCGAAAAATTTGCCCTTCTTAACTTAGAACTCGAGGGAACTAACCTGGTTGATCATTCTAGGACTTTTTAAATAAAATGAAAAATATATTAATGACCAGTAGGTTAAGAATTGAAAATGGACTTGAACCTGTGAGGACATTTTAAGGTTAAGCTTAATTAGTAGTAAGCGAATAATAAAATTTCATTTGGGAAACAATATCACATCACGGTGAAGGTGAGAGAACCTATGACTTAGACCGGAAGGATATGAGTGGGTTACCTACTAAAGTATGTTAAAGAATAATGGGCACACTTCGAGTAGTGAGGTATACTTGAGAATGTATGATGAGAATTATAATTGATGATTAATAATATGTGGGATATTCGGGAGGTGTATATACTACGCATGGGATATACAATATTGTTCGTGAGTATACCTATACTGATGATACAAATATATAGGCTGTGTGTATACCTATTGTATAATTTATATGTGTATGACATACCTATGCTTCTTTCTATCTCAGGAAGTTCTGAAAAGGGGACAATATTACTTAAATGAGCCCATTGAGGGGGATTTTATAGTTGTACCTCTGAACATAGAACTTAGGTTGGATCACTATTTGTGTGAACGATGGTGTGCGTGGTTATTTGGGAGCATAGGTTTGTGCATAGCCCAAAGGCTTAGAAGTATGTTCACCTCCAATATGTGTGATTTGTAATTATGGTTCGAGAGAGAAATCAAACCAATGGTTCTTTATTAAGTATGTGATGTACCGGCAGTTGATAGAAGAGTGTGCATGCACCGCAGCTAAGCCTAGGAGTTATGTATTAGTATATATATAATAGAGTGAAAATATATATACTTGTTGATATACCAAATATATCCTCAACCTAGAGCTGGACCCCTCGTCTAAGGCCGACCTGTGCCAGACCGTCCAACTGATAAAGTTATGCCTCGGCATGATGGACGGTGCACAATGGGTCGACCTCGACCTATATGTTGACTCATAACTACAAAGTCTCATCATACAGTGACTACATCAGTGACCTCAGGTCTCCTCGGCCTCATAGCTCATCACTTGGTGCCTCGACCTTAGCCTCAACCTCATAGCTCATCAAATAGTGCCTCATCCTCGGCCTCATATCTCATTACATGGTGCCTCGGCCTTATAGCTCATCAAATGGTGCCTCCGCCTCATACTCAGCCTCATAGCTTATCACATGGTGCCTCGGCCTCGTCTTCGGCCTCATAGCTCATCACATCGTGCTTAGGCCTCGTCCTCGACCTTATAGTTAATCAAATGGTGTCTTGTCCTCATAATCGACCTCATAGCTCATCAAATGGTGCCTCAACCTCCTCCTCAACCTCATAGCTCATCATAAGGTGCCTCGTCCTCGACCTCATAGCTCATCACTTGGTGCCTTGGCCTCATCCTCAGCCTCATAGCTCATCATACGGTGCCTCGACCTCGACCTGGACCGTTCAGCCGATAGAGACAGTTGGTAGAGCACGTAGTTTGGGAGATACGTGGAATAGTGCGCGTTGGATGTAGGTCCTACGTGGATGAAACCGTTGCAATCGAATCATTCCCCCACGTAAGGGAATATTTCATCATCCTCTACATGTGACAGCGACAAGATGGCACAGCCTCAGTGGCTAGGAACATTCCACGCCTGCTTTTTGGTATATTACACCCCCTAAGTCCTATATATATTCTTCATCTTCTCCATGAGAAGGGATCTCATTATTCATAACCCTAGCAAAACTTTGTCAAGATATACAGAAGAGAGAGAAAAAGCTTGAGTGTCGTATTTACCGGCCATTAGTGCTATACTTATAGTGAAAACCATAATTCACACAGTACAGTGGATGTAGGCTCCTGTCGAATCACTTATATTTGGTATCAACTTCTTCTTTGCCTCATCTCCTTCTGTCTATACATTTATATCTTCAGTACACCATTGTTGTCTAGTTTAAGCTTACATACATCTTGACTTAGTGATACCATTTCTACTATCATCAGTCTGGCACCGTCTGTGGGAACGAGAAGCATCAACTCTTCCCATTATTAGGTTGTCCTCACCGGAGTCTATGGTGGTGAACCAGTCCTCCCCTTTTGTGGGGATGTTTCACCATTGAAAGAGCTTCTGCTGAGCTGCAAATCTTTTACTCTTCGATTCTAAGATCATCCACCAGGCTTTAACATAGCATCAAAATTTCCACCACCTCTACCACCAGCTGGTGGTCCTAGCTCTAGTCACCCTCCTCCTCAGTCAGAAATGATTGAAGTGGTGGAAGCGTTGAGATCCTTGGTGGCAAGTCAACAGGCGATGCAGGAGCAATTTTTAACTCTCAGCCAAAATGTGATGGCCAGGCCAGTGAGAGTCTTGCCGAAGATGATTACTTCGATAGAAGTGGAGCATCATCAGGAGGCTAGGGGAACACCCAGACTCCTCGCAAGGATCTGCCTCCTCTTCAATGATGGAGAGACATTGTTGGCCCTAGGTGTCTACGCCTGGGGAGGCAAGGCTGACCCTTCCTATAGGACCAATATGATGACTATGAGGCTGCAAATGCTCAAGCAGAATACTGGGAGCCTTATAAAATATCTAGAGATATAGTGCGCCCAGTCCAATCTAGATGGGGTCATAATAGGAGGCAGAGTCCTGATGCCCGACCAAGGGGTCAGCTTTTGATCGATTAAGCAGAGGGTCAGCCTTTAAAAGGCTTGGCTTAGTTGTTGATTTGAGAGAAGGGCTATCCAGGTCAAGGAGCAATGCTGGCTCCAGGAGGGTGGGGAAAGATGTTCTACCCTCCTATGGTCGAGATGAGGACCAGACGAAAGTGAACAGCTGACGCATGTCAATAATAAGAGAGCCCTCAATTAGACCAGTTGAGGTAGTAGGGAATAACATAGGCCAAGCCGATGTTATGGTAGCAGTAGACATGTTATGGAATGACTCAATTCAAAGGCTGAAAAGTAAGATAGGAGACATCCTTAAGAGCCTATACCCTCTTCAGAGGGGGTATTCTGAGGGCTCACTATTTATGGCTAAGATAGTCAACTTTTCGACCCCTACAAAATTTAAGCCATCAGTGGTCACTCCAAAGTATGATTGGAGCACCAACCCTGTTCATCATATAGATACGTACCAATCGGCAACAGATATCTGCTCTATCTTAGATGAGATGAAATACTGCACTTTTTCAAGAACTCTGACCGGGGATGCCGATGTTTGGTACACTTATCTCCCAAAGAACTCCATTGAAAGCTTCAAGCAACTTGCTCACAGATTCATCCATAACTTTTTCTTTGGGGTAAGACCCCAGAAAAAGACTACTCACCTGTTGTACGTAAAGTAGGGGAAGAATGAGAGTCTCAGAGATTACATTTCAAGGTTTAACAAGGAGACGCCAGAAATTGAGGATTATGAAGAAAGTATCGCTATGACAGAACTAATAGGAGGTCTCCATAAAGGGAAATTGCTTTGGAAGCTTATCGAGGACCCTTCGAAGTTTATGGCTGAGCTATTGGCGATGGACGAAAAGGTCATGAACATTGAGAAAGCTATGGCAGCAAAGTATGAGGATGAGAAGGGGACCAGCAGTGGGAGCAAGTTCCAAAAGAAGAATAAGGACGAGAAGAAGAGGTAGATCGATGATAAATTTACTGACTACACTCCACTCACAGTAAATCCTGGTCAGATTTTAAATAAGATTAAAGAAGACATAGCTTTGAGATAGCCCGAGAAGCTCAAAGCCCCTCCCCAAACGAGGTACAAAAGCAAATGGTGCGACTTTCACCAAGATCATGATCATACCACTGATAAATGCTTTGCATTAAAAGATGAGACCGAAAAGATGCTCAAACTAGCGAAGCTTCAGAATTAAGTTGACCGAAGTATTTTCAAGGAGGACATATGAAAGAGGCAAGGTGTCCTAAGAGATGAAAGGCGGCAGGCCGATAAAGAAGATGAGGAATCTGATGATGATGAAGCCGACTCTAACCTACCACCAAAAGTTGTTGCACCAAAGGGTTGGCTACCTTAATAGTTTGGTAGAAGCCGACCGTAAGCTCTTCATTCACAAAGTTGACAACAGAGTTTTGTAGAAGCCGAAAATTATCTCTCGGTGGTAGGAGTTTAATCTCTTTGACTTTATTTCAATGTATCAACTATTTTTATTATAAGAAAAGAAGTCAATGAAAAATGGTATGCGTTGTATCATATTATTTTTATACGAAGTTTTCATCTGCATGGTTCAAGTTGTCCAAGACTAAAAAACATCATTAATTTGGTAGGAAACTATCTCGGCGAAAAGACAGTATATGGATGAGACGACCCTCATCCATACGCTCTGAAAACGACGAGAGGGGACGTGATCAAACACCATAATTTGGTGGATCCAAATTCAAAAATCATTTTATGCTCCTCTTGGAGAAAAGATAGTATATGGAGGAGAAGACCCTCATCTATACACTCTAAAAATGACGAGAGGGGACTTGGTCTAACACCGTAATTCAGAAAACTTAAATTTGAAAAATCATTTTGGTATACTCATCTCGGCTAAGGACAACACGAGTAGAGAAAATTATCATTAACTTGGTGGCCTCATATCTGAAACATCATTAACTTGGTGAAATGTCATTAACTTGGTGGCCTCATATCTGAAACATCATTAACTTGGTGACATGAGAGTTAACATCATTAACTTGGTGGCCTCATATCTGAAACATCATTAACTTGGTGACATGTGAGTTAACATCATTAACTTATTGGCCTCATATCTGAAACATCATTAACATGGTGATATTGAGAGTTAACATCATTAACTTGGTGGCCTCATATATGAAACATCATTAACTTAGTGACATGAGAGTTAGCATCAATAACTTGGTGGCTTCATATTTGAAACATCAGTAACTTGGTGACATGAGAGTTAACATCAATAACTTGGTGGCCTCATATCTGAAATAACATTAACATGGTGACATGAGAGTTAACATCATTAACTTGGTGGCCTCATATCTGAAACATCATTAACTTGGTGACTCATCAATAACTTGGTGGCCTCATTTCTGAAACATCATTAACTTGGTGACATGAGAGTTAACATCATTAACTTGGTGGCCTCATATCTGAAACATCATTAACTTGGTGATATGAGAGTTAACATAATTAACTTGGTGGCCTCATATCTGAAACACCAATAACTTGGTGACATGAGAGTTAACATTAATAACTTGGTGTCCTCATATATGAAAAATTATTAACTTGGTGACATAAGAGTTAACATCATTAACTTGGTGATCTGAGACAAACATTATTAACTTGGTGATCTCATACTTAAAACATCATTAACTTGGTAAATTAGTTTATGGTTACACTCATCTAGGATTAAAATGAGAAGATACTATAATCACAAGACAAAAGCAAGCACACTCAACACAACAAAAAGTAATTACAAGAATAGGGGTATTGGTCACAGACGATAATCCTACATAGATGGTTCATTAGACAGCACTCGACCATGGTCAGCTTTAACAATCATAATACAACATCCGTGACCTCATGTCACCTTAACTTCAGCCACTAAGGCTGACCAACATCAGACCATCAGTTTGTGCAAGTAATGATTTGGTCGTGCGCCTGTCCTCGATCATGCACCCATCCTTACGAGGCCTTATCCTCCTCTCTTAGTGCAATTAAGGATTCCAGCATTATAGGTCTTATAACTCAAGTCCCTCCGACCTCGTCCACCACATGGAAGACGAAGGCTGACTGAAGATAGCTCAGCATGATAGTTAGATCAATGGACTCATGCCCCCTCGACCTCGTCCACGTCAGTGGGCAATAAGCAACCTAATAAAATGATTGTCGAATGATAACTCACGGTCATCATTCAACATCCACATGAAAGGAAGTCTCATCAACTTCTCAGCCTAAAGACACTTTATCGCTAAGCCTTCCATCCACATTGAACAATAAGGGCTAGGGGTGATTGATATACCAAATATTTCCTCGTCCTAGAGCTGGACCCCTCGGCCAAGGCCAACCAGTGCCAGACCGTCTAACAGAGAAAGTTATACCTCGGCTTGGGGGTCAGTGAAGGATAGGTCAGCCTTGGCCTACATGTTAACTCATAACTCCAAAGTATCATCAAATAGTGACTACATCAGTGACCTCGGGTCTCCTCAACCTTATAGCACATCAAATGGTGCCTTGAACTCATCCTCGGCCTCATATCTCATCACATGGAGCCTCGACCTTATCCTCATATCTCATCAAATGGTGCCTCAGCCTCGGCCTTGGCCTCATAACTCATCACGTGGTGCTTAAGCCTCATCCTCGGCCTTATAGATCATCAAGTGGTGCCTCAGCCTCGTCCTCAGCCTCATAGCTCATCACATGGTGCCTTAACCTCATCCTCAGCCTCATAGCTCATCAAATGGTGCTTCAGCCTCATAGCTCATCACATGGTGCATCGGCGTCATAGCTCATCAAATAGTGCCTCGCACTACACCAAAACTGGCGATTGGTCACGGCCAAAATCCCTGACCAAAACTGTGGGTCGCGGACTTCGGCCGTGACCATTTCTGGCGTGACCATTTTCGTGGGTCGTGGCCCAAGTCCGTGACCAAAAAATGGTCACGGCCAAGAGGGGTCACGGCAGATGGTCGCGGACTTTGGCCGTGACCCATGCCGTAATGGGTCGCGGCCCTAATCCGTGACCCATAACCGTGACAAATTGGTCGCGGCCAAAGTCCGCGACCTACGTCCGTGACAAAAAAAATAAAAATAAATTGGTCGCGGCCCTTATCCGTGACCCACAACCGTGACAAATTGGTCGCGGCCAAAGTCCGCGACCCACGCCCGTGACAAAAAAAATTAAAAAAAATTGGTCGCGGCGAAAGTCGTCGACCCACGTGCGTGACCAAAAAAAATTAAAAAAATTGGTCGCGGCCCTAGTCCGCGACCCATAACCGTGACAAAAAAATAAAAAAAATGGTCGCGGACTTTGGCCGCGACCATTTTTAAGCGCGACAAAAAAAAATAAAAATAGTCATGGACAAAGTCCATGACCATATTTATCTATAATTTAAAAAAAATGAATTTATTTTTTGTCCAATCCTAAAATTGGGGGTCCTGTGAGTGCACCGTCGGTTGCTACGAGGTGTTACAAATATTTATTATAGGCAAAATAATAAAAAAAATCACAAATTGCGAATTGAGAATGTTGTTAATAAACAAATAAATATACAAACTTAAAAATATTACACGTCTTAATAATTCACAAACCAAAAAAAATTGGGCAGAGTTTCCTCTATTTTCTTGACATTCCAAAACCTGTAAATGAAAAACCTGCTTATTATAAAGCCCGCACGGCTATAAAATTCAACAATCAAATTATAAAAGCCCGCACGGCCATAAAACCAAACAATAAAAGCCTGCACGGCTATAACACATAAAAAACATTATCCTAAATGTCCACAACATATAAATAATCTTCATGTTGTAAACCATTGCCTCCTTCATTTGATCCAAGTGAAAAAATCCTACAAAAGATAGGATACAAAAAACAAAAATATCAGTAACCAAGTAATTTTACAAAAAATTTAATCAAGCTGAAAAATTGCATATATGAGTTAAAATTATCAGTATCCAAGTAGAAATATGAAAATTACCGTCGTTTTGATAGGTGTTGGTGGGAGGTGTTGGTGCCACTCACGGGGCCGTTTGGGGGCTGTTTCGAGTTTTCACCCTCTAACGCCATGTTTTGCTTAAGTGTAGAAATACGCAAATTACCCTCGTATTCTCAAACCGGGAGACCCGCGGCTGCGAGGTCAGTTCCTACGAGTTATGTTGGTCCCGAGGGAGGTGTTGGTGCCACCCACGGGGCCGTTCGGGGGCTGTTTCGAGTTTTCAACCTCTAACGTCATGTTTTTAAGCTTAAGTCTAGAAATAAGCAAATTACGGTCGTACTCTCAAACTGGCAGACCCGCGGTTGCGGGGTCAGTTCCTACGAGTTACGTTGGTCCCGTGGGAGGTGTTGGTGCCACCCACGGGGCCGTTCGGGGGGTGTTTCGAGTTTTCACCCTCTAACGTCATGTTTTTAAGCCTAAGTCTAGAAATAAGCAAATTACCGTCGTACTCTCAAACCGGGAGACCCGCGGCTGTGAGGTCAGTTCCTACGAGTTACGTTGGTCCCGTGGGAGGTGTTGGTGCCACCCACGGGGCCGTTCGGGTGCTGTTTTGAGTTTTCACCCTCTAACGTCATGTTTTGCTTAAGTGTAGAAATACGCAAATTACCGTCGTACTCTCAAACCGGGAGACCCGCGACTGCGGTGTCAGTTCCTACGAGTTACGTTGGTCCCGTGGGAGGTGTTGGTGCCACCCACGGGGCCTTTCGGAGGCTGTTTCGAGTTTTCACCCTTTAACGCCATGTTTTTAACCCTAAGTCTAGAAATAAGCAAATTACCGTCGTACTCTCAAACCGGGAGACCCGCGGCTGCGAGGTCAGTTCCTACGAGTTACGTTGGTCCCGTGGGAGGTGTTGGTGCCACCCACGGGGCCTTTCGGAGGTTGTTTCGAGTTTTCACCCTCTAACGGCATGTTTTTATGCCCAAGTCTAGAAATACTCAAATTACCCTCGTACAATCAAACCGGGAGACCCGCGACTGCGAGGTCAGTTCCTACGAGTTACGTTGGTCCCGTGGGAGGTGTTGGTGCCACCCACGGGGCCGTTCGGGGGCTGTTTCGAGTTTTCACCCTCTAACGTCATGTTTTGCTAGTGTAGAAATATGCAAATTACCGTCGTACTCTCAAACCGGGAAACCCGCGGCTGCGGTGTCAGTTCCTACGAGTTACGTTGGTCCCGTGGGAGGTGTTGGTGCCACCCACGGGGACTTTCGGGGGCTGTTTCGAGTTTTCACCCTCTAACGCCACGTTTTTAACCCTAAGTCTAGAAATAAGCAAATTACCGTCGTACTCTCAAACCGGGAGACCCGCGGCTGCGAGGTCAGTTCCTACGAGTTACGTTGGTCCCGTGGGAGGTGTTGGTGCCACCCACGGGGTCGTTCGGGGTAGAAATATGCAAATTACCGTCATACTCTCAAACCGGGAGACCCGCGGCTGCGGTGTCAGTTCCTACGAGTTACGTTGGTCCCGTGGGAGGTGTTGGTGCCACCCACGGGGACTTTCGGGGGCTGTTTCGAGTTTTCACCCTCTAACGCCATGTTTTTAACCCTAAGTCTAAAAATAAGCAAATTACCGTCGTACTCTCAAATCGGGAGACCCGCGGCTGCGAGATCAGTTCCTACGAGTTACGTTGGTCCCTTGGGAGGTGTTGGTGCCACCCACGGGGCCGTTTGGGGGCTGTTTCGAGTTTTCACCCTCTAACGCCATGTTTTGCTTAAGTGTAGAAATACGCAAATTAGCGTCGTATACTCAAACCGGGAGACCCGCGGCTGCGAGGTCAGTTCCTACGAGTTACGTTGGTCCCGTGGGAGGTGTTGGTGCCACCCACGGGCCCGTTCGGGGGCTGTTTCGAGTTTTCACCCTCTAACGTCATGTTTTTAAGCCTAAGTCTAGAAATAAGCAAATTACCGTCGTACTCTCTAATCGGGAGACCCGCGGCTACGGGGTCAGTTCCTACGAGTTACGTTGGTCCCGTGGGAGGTGTTGGTGCCACCCACGGGGCCGTTCGGGGGCTGTTTCGAGTTTTCACCCTCTAACGTCATGTTTTTAAGCCTAAGTCTAGAAATAAGTCGTACTCTCTAACTGGGAGACCCGCAGCTGCGGGGTCAGTTCCTACGAGTTACGTTGGTCCCGTGGGAGGTGTTGGTGCCACCCACGGGGCCGTTCGGGGGCTGTTTCGAGTTTTCACCCTCTAACGTCATGTTTTTAAACCTAAGTCTAGAAATATGCAAATTACCGTCGTATTCTCAAACCGGGAGACCCGCGGCTGTGGGGTCAGTTCCTACGAGTTACATTGGTCCCGTGGGAGGTGTTGGTGCCACCCACGGGGCCGTTCGGGGGCTGTTTCGAGTTTTCAACCTCTAACGTCATGTTTTTAAGCCCAAGTCTAGAAATAAGAAAATTACCGTCGTACTCTCAAACCGGGAGACCCGCGGCTGCGGGGTCAGTTCCTACGAGTTACGTTGGTCCCGTGGGAGGTGTTGGTGCCACCCACGGGGTCGTTCGGGGGCTGTTTCGAGTTTTCACCCTCTAACGTCATGTTTTGCTTAAGTGTAGAAATACGCAAATTACCGTCGTACTCTCAAACCGGGAGACCCGCGGCTGCGGTGTCAGTTCCTACGAGTTATGTTGGTCTCGTGGGAGGTGTTGGTGCCACCCACGGGGCCTTTCGGAGGCTGTTTCGAGTTTTCACCCTCTAACGCCATGTTTTTAAGCCTAAGTCTAGAAATAAGCAAATTACCGTCGTACTCTCTAATCGGGAGACCCGCGGCTGCGGTGTCAGTTCCTACGGGTTACGTTGGTCCCGTGGGAGGTGTTGGTGCCACCCACGGGGACTTTCGGGGGCTGTTTCGAGTTTTCACCCTCTAACGCCATGTTTTTAACCCTAAGTCTAGAAATAAGCAAATTACCGTCGTCCTCTCAAACCGGGAGACCCGCGGCTGCGAGATCAGTTCCTACGAGTTACGTTGGTCCCGTGGGAGGTGTTGGTGCCACCCACGGGGCCGTTTGGGGGCTGTTTCGAGTTTTCACCCTCTAACGCCATTTTTTTTTATGAGGTGGTCACGGTCCAAGTCCGTGACCCATCCGCGACCAAGTTGGAGGGAATTTTGGCGGGGTTTTGGCGCCAACATGGTCACACCTTGGGTCACGACCAAAGTCCGTGACGCACAGTGGTCGCGGACTTGGGCCGTGACCACTTCCAAAGCATCCATGGCTCAGTGTAAAAATGGAAATGGTCACGCCAAAAATTGAGTTGGTCACGGCCCAAGTCCGCGACTAGCTGGTCGCGGACTTGGGCCGTGACCAACTGGGCGTGACCATTCGCAGGATTTGGTGTAGTGTCGATCTCGTCCTTGGCCTCATAACTCATCACATGGTGCCTCATCCTCGACCTCGTAGCTTATCACTTGGTTCCTTTGCCTCGGCCCCATAGCTCATCACTTAGTGCCTCAGCCTCGGCCTCGGACTCATAGCTCATCAAATGGTGCCTCGTCCTTATCCTCGACCTCATAGCTCATCAGTTGGTGCCTCAGCCTCCGCCTTGGCCTCATAGCTCATCACATGGTTCCTCAGCTTGGACCATGCAGCCGATAGCGATAGTTGACAGAGCACGTGGTTTGGGAGACGCGTGGAACAGTGCACGTGGGACGCAAGTCCTACGTAGATGAAACCTTTACAACCGAATCATTCCCCCACGTGAGGGAATATTTCATCATCCTTTACACGTGACAGTGATAGATGGCACAACCTCAGTGGCTAGGAACATTCCACACCTGTTTGGGTGTACAATACACCCATCAAGTCCTATATATACTCTTTATCTTCTCCATGAGAAGGGATCTCATTATTCACATCCCTAGCAGAACTCTGTCAAAATATACAGAAGAAAGAGAAAAGTTTGAGTGTTGTATTTACACGCCATTAGTGCCATACTTATAGTGAAAACCACTATTCACATGTCACAGTGGACGTAGGCTCCGAATGAACCACTTATAATTAGTATCATCTTCTTCTTTGTCTCATCTCTTTTTATCTATACATTTATATCTTCTGTACACCATTGTTATCTGGTTTGAGCTTACATACATCTTGACCTGGTGATACCATTTTTGGTATCATCACTTATGATATATTCTACTGTGTGTGCTTAGCAGATGAGAAAGATAGTGACAACTCAAATATCCCTAGTTTATGGATAATTGAACATATAATTAGAAATGCATAATTGGCAAATCGCTATAAAGAATTTGGTAACGTATAGTATGAGCGATACGAGTGGGAGCCATGAGTTAGTTTGTAAAGAAATAGATTTGGTTCAGACTAGTTAGGCAAGGTAGCATAACTAGTACGGGTTAGAAAATATACGTTAGTTGTGCACATTAGTTGAGAGGTGAGGGAACGTAAACCTACCATGTATATAATATATGATGATTTTGCAATTTAAATAGTTTCTAAATTTTGAAATGTTTTCATTTGGCTCTGACCCGTTTTCTCCAAATCTATATTTTTGTAAAAACATTTTAGGTGTCCATCCACAGGGACACCAGGCTTAGCAGATCTTATCATTCGACGTGTTGCTGTTGTTGTGGAAGGTGCATGATCTTGTTGTTAGATGCCTCAGTATTCCTCATTCCTTCATTATGATCTACTTATCTCATTTGGGCATGTTGTCCACTTCTATTATGACTTTATTTAGTTGTAGTGGACGTTTATTTTATTTCTTAGACTATTGGGCTAGTTTTTATTATGGATGTCTGTATTATTATTTCAGACTGGATTATGTATTCCGGACACACTTTTATTATTCTGCCATTTTATTCATTATGTGTTCAATTATTGAATGTTGAATGTAGTATTACAATTTTATTTGACATTAGCTTTTCAAATACTACGTGGTTAGTAATTAATGGTGCACATGCTCACACAAAAAGATCCTCTCATAACTAACCAACTCAAAAATGACTTTTAGGCAGAGAAAGAAAAAGAATCAATCACTTGGAGGTGTGAAAAATGAGGAGGGGTTGCCCCCTTTTTATAGAAGGCTAAGTGGTATACCTATCGGTAGTCCGCTGGTTCGGCCTATAGGCAGTGATCTTTACCCTTTCCCAAGAATCCCATGAGTCCATGCCCTATACCGATAGACACCTCCCCAGACCTTTATATTCTAAATCCCCTCAAAATTTTGCCACAAAAATTCGGAAAAAAAAATCCTAAAATATCCCAAAAAATCCCCGCAAGGTCAAGAACGCTTTTTATGTGAGGAAATTCCCTTATGGATCACTAAAACAATTACAAACTCTCAAGAATCCCCAACAGGATCATTATCACTCACTTTTATCATCGATATATTCCTTAGTGTATGTCTACACCAAAGTACTTTACATTTTCCATAGTAGAGCCACTCTCCTTGAACTACATATTTAGGTATGTAGAATTGAACTCGATCCGCTGAATTAGTCATCACATCTTTAGGTCTTCGGAATTGACCTCGACCCGTAGAATTGGTTGTCATAATCTTTACGTCTACAAAATTGACCTTAACCCGCTAAATTGGACATCACAACTTTAGATTTACAGAATTGACCTCGACCCACAGAATTCGTTGTCACAATCCTTATGTCCACATAATTGACCTTAACCCGTAGAATTGGTCGCTGCATCTTTAGGTCTGCATAATTGACCTCGACCCGTTGAATTGTTCATCACTCTTTAGGTTCACAGAATTGACCTTGACCCTCTAAATTGGTCATCTTAACCCTTAGGTCCGCAGAATCAACATTGACATGTTGAATTGGTCATCTCAATCTTTAGGCCCATAGAATTGGTCACCTCACTCTTTAGGTCAGCAGAATTGGCCTCGACCCACTAAATTAGTCACTACAACTTTAGGTATGCACAATTAACCTCGAGCCATTGAATCAGTCATCACATATTTAAGTCCACATAATTGACCTCAACCCCCCGAATTGGTCGCCACATCTTTAGGTTCACAAAATTGACCTTAACCCACATAATTGGTGGCTAAATCTTTAGGTTCATAGAATTGACCTTGACCCACTGAATTGGTCGTCACATCTTTAGGTCCACATAATTAACCTTGACTCGCTGAATTAGTCGTCATATCTTCAAGTCTGCAAAATTGACCTAAACCCGATAAATCAATCGTAACAAATTTAGACTCGCATAATTGACCTCGACCCGCTAAATTGGTTGTCACATCTTTGGGTTCACAGGGTTGACCTCGACCCTCAGAATCAATTGTTACCTATTTAAGTCTGAAGAATTAACCTTGACCAATTGAATCGGTTGTTTCATCTTTAGGTCCATATATTTAACCCCAACCCTCCTTAGGTCCCCAGAATTGACCTCGACCCTATGAATCGAACACGTCCGTCCCCTTAGGTGCACAGAACTAACGTCAATCCTCTTCTCTAACATAGATGAGGTGTCTATCTTTTGATGACCTTCACTTGTTCTAAGCTCACTCATCAAAGGGATCTGTAGACACCCCATCCTAGTATCCTCCCCAAAGCTCCTGCTTAGATCATTAACACTCATCCACTCACCATAAACCCTAGGTCACGCTCCAAGTACTGATCTAAATTCCACTGAGTGATATTGGGCCCCATTTGACACCAATAAACTCTCTATACAAAGAAAATCTCAATAAAACCTTGAAGGGCTCTAAATCCCCTTTCTAACAGTACATACAATGTATGAATCATCCTTACGGTCTGCATGAATGATCCGTTTCACTCCGAGTATTGATTTGGATTCCATCGGGTGCTCTCGATCCTCATTTGATTCCAGTCAATTATCCAAATTAAGTGAAGCTCAATGAAACCTATAAGGGATCTGAATACCCTTTCCAACGGTCCATATCATGCATGAATGGGCCTCACGGTTTGCACGAACGATCCTTTTTACTCTGAAAGGATACCGAGGACTTTCGGGCCCCTTTTAACCTTGGTTAACTATCCAACCAATAGAATATCAATGAAATCTTGATGGGCTCTGAATTATCTTTCCAAGGGTCTGCTCTGTCCACGAATCAGCCTCACGGTTTGCACGAACGATCTGTTTTCTTTCAAAAACCCCTATCTAGAGACCATCGATTTCTTTCAAGACACGTTTGACTTTAGTCAACACCCAGACCCAAGAGTGGGTCATTAATTCTTTAAGAGCTCTAAATTCCCTTTACAATGGTCCTAAATGTGCAGGATTCGAAATTATAATTTTCATTTTATGGCATTTTTTTCAAAAAAGTCCATTATGAACTGCCTATAAAGCACCCCAGGGTACTTTCCTTGCCTAACAAGGAAGGCTCTATGCTCATAGGCAGGTCAGGGGCTATGCTTATTCGCATCCCCAACCTTAAATGGAACTATATAAAGGTCCCGTGACCTCACCCCTTAAAGACATCCCTTTAAGTAGCAACAAATATTCTCTAGAAATCAAAGCCTTATCATTACCAAAAAAGTCCATTTTCTAACATTTTGTACCCCACTTTCTCACCAAACTTATTCCTCCACCTCACCTTATCATATTATTGTCATACCACTACAAAACTAGCCTACATACATTCTAAATTTAACAATAAAGATCTACAAGGAGGTCCATTCCTCAACCCTTTTCTAGTTTTATTCATTTAAGTGTTACTATCCATTTTATTCTCATTTTTTGATTTCTTCTAGTTTGTTTAATTATCTCACATCAAATAATTCAGTTTTTCGTTATTAGTATTTCACACAACTTATTTTCATAAAAACCCAAAAAAAACAAAAAGAGGATTTATTCATGAATTCCAAAAGTAAGACTTCCATTTTCTCACTTTTACACTTGCACAGATTTTCCTCTAAAAACACTCAAAGAGAATTCCTACATTTATATTTATAGGTGAAGCCTCACCCCTATGCTATTTTCGAACTACGTGGACTTTAATGCCCCTTGGTCTACGTAGGCATCTTAAGGCAATCCTCAGATTCGAGTCCTCCCTTTTCATTTCATGTCTTTTATATTCTATTATATCTATTTTGTGAGTCTTGGACTCCTATATACTTGTGTCCCGTCCGACATGCACATTTACTCTTTCATAGTGATTCGTGATTCGGCAAACACTTATATCATAAGTTTATTATTATTTTCTAGTACACTCTTACGGATGAGTCCTCTCTGTCCTTTTCATGATGCGAGTTGGATAATTACATTCTCCCATTATTTATATTATACACATGTGCACACACATTATGGAGAAAAAAAGGAGAAGATTAACATAACCCATGAGAGAGTGAAAGGGCGAAATGGGTGCCTAAAGCCTTCCCATTTAGTAACCCGCACTATTGAATCACTTGGTTTTGTATGCATTGGTATGACCTTGATGTCGTTCTCTCTAGGTGGCGACATTCTTTTGCCTGTTTTGACCAAAATAGGTTGGTGACTCCATCTCTTCGTATTATCTCCATTTAACTACGAAAAAATTTATATTTGAGGAAGACCGTGATATGGCCTACATGAGTGGAAGAAAGAGGACTATTATATCCTCTAATCACCCACACACGCTCGATAAGAAAGGGGGAGAGAGAGAGGGGGATCATTTTACTCCTTCTCCCCTCGTCCCGACTTTAGGATCGGGCTTGTGCTGGAGGGATCTGACCCGAATAGTGACAGTAAGTGATACTTCTTATTAGGAGGAGGTCAGTAAATTATTAATCGAGGGAGAAGATTCGTATTCGATCATATACGATGGGGGGTTTTGGTTCCACATTAGACTACTGGCTCCCGAGGATGAGGAGTTATGACATGCAGTGATGACTCAGGCGCACGAGTCATGTTTTATGGTGCATCCCGATGGGGATAAGATATACCAAGATATAAGGTGCCACGATTCATGGGTATCCATGAAGAGGGACATTGCAGTGTTTTTTCCATGTGTGCTACATTCCAGATGGTTAAGGTATATCATCAAAGACCATCAAGTGTTTTACAACATCTTGATATTCTATTGTGGAAGTGGGAGATTATTTCCATGGACTTTGTAGGTACCCAGAATTCAGGACCATGGGCCTGGACGAGTAGCCCAGTTCTGGCGGCCCAAAATCCAGGCCCTCTATCTTTCATATTGGCCCAGTCTCTCCCCACGATCCCAGGAAGAGAAATTATAGGGGAGCAAAATCCCATGAAGGGAAAGGATAGGGACGATGGCTAATATGAAGGAACCCATCATCTCCACTAACTAGCGTACACATGTATAAATTAAACCCTAGGTCCGGGGCAAAGGACAAGTTGTATTCTCTGTACCTATTCTTCAGAATATAGAGAAATAATACTGACTGCACCATCATGGACGTAGGCACATCTTTGCTGAACCACGTACACCTGTTGTTGTGTGATCGCCATTTTATTTTTTCTTTCTTGGTTATTACCTCTTTCATATTTATTTGTGTTGCATAATAATTGCCACCAAAATTGGCGCCGTCTGTGGGAAGCGTTCATCTTTCCCTGAGAAGAGCCCACCCCAAGAAAAAAAAAATCTAAGATGTCTGGTCACAGCAGCAACGCTCCTCAAGCAGGAGATATTCAGGAGCCACCTACTCCTCGCAGGATTAGGTCTGAAGTCCGACGTTCAGATCAAGGGGCTCGCTTAGAAAGGCCAGGCTCAGAAGAATGTCAAGGACCAGCAAGGTCCACGCAGATATCCAGATTGATCGATGCATACGAGGCAAGGCTCCACGAGTAGAGGGAGTCTTCTCGCAGATATGAGGCTGAGAATGCTCGCTTGAAAAGAAGACTGGAAAAACTGGAAAAGGAACTACGTCCTGATACCAGGAGACGCCCCTATCGCACTCCTAGCCCTCAGGCGAGTAAATCTCGCAGCCGAGGAAGGAGCCCTAGGCGGCAATATCCAGGGGACGAAGGTAGCGACTCGGATGACGACCTCCGTGAACAAATAAGAAAATCTCGCCGCTTCCAGAGCCCTGCTCGCAGTGACGACAACATACGGAACCTGGTCCACAGAGAAATGGACCAACATCCAGCTCACCACGGCACCAGGTCGACCAGAGAACTCGCCAGGAGAGCCCTCAAGACCCAGATGAAGTCACCCTTCACGAGGGAAATTTAAGAGGAAGAGGCTCCCAAGAAGTTTTCCATTCCAAGGTTCAAGATTTACGACGGGAAGACTGATCCCATTGATCATGTCAGGCAGTACCGGCGGGCCATGACCCTCTGGAATCACCGGGATGCACTGATGTGCCGTATGGTTCGAGAAACTCCCTCATCGATCCATCAGAAATTTCAAATCCCTGGCCGAGCTCTTTACGGCCCGATTCATCACCAGCAGCTCCCATCCCAAAAGGATGGATGCTCCATTAACAATGAAGAAAACGCCTCAGGAGACACTCCGAGACTATGCGAAGAGATACTGGGAGTTATTCAACGAGGTCGAGGACTGCACAGAAGAGGTGGCAGTAGATTCATTCAAAATTGGGCTACCTAGCTCTTCCCTCCTTTACCAGTCCTTGACAAAGAAGGAAGCTACGACCATTAACGACCTGATGGCCCAGATTGAGAAATACGCAAAGGTGGAAGATGTCACCCGCCTTAATATAGGAGAAAATGGTCGAGCCAAGCTCACTACCAAGGGAAGTGAGAAAGTTGAGAACCAGAAAAAAGGAGGAAAAAGTGGGGGCAAGAATGGCTCCAAAAACGGAGGAAACCCTGACGTTACAAAATCGTTCCAGGCGGTCAACACCGTCTTCAAAGAGCCAATTTACAAAATTCTCGTGAAGATCAAGGATGAGCCGTTCATCAAATGGCCCCGGAATATGGGAGGAGACCCCTCTAAAAGAAACAATGCATTAAGATGCACTTTCCACAAAGAGGGAGGGCATAAGACCGAGCACTGCAAGGCTCTTAAGTCCCACCTCGAGGAGTTGGCCCAGTCCGGACATTTGAATGACTTTGTGGAAAAGAAGGTAGAGAAAGTGGCTGCCCACAAAGAGACGAAACCCAACAACGTATTGGAAGATGACGCCGGACACGAATTCGCAGTAATCCACGGAGTATCTGACGTCAAGAAAATCTAAGGTAACTCAGCTCGAATGGAGGTAAAGAAGCTGACAGCGGTAATGCAAGCTTTTCAGATTGATCCAGCAAAATCACAGTCAGGAAAACGTCGGCGAGCAGAGAAAATCAACTACAACAAGCATATTGTTTTCACGGATGAAGATCTTGTTTGAGTAAGGACCCCACATCACGATGCCTTAGTCATTACACTCAGGATAGCCAACTTTGATATCGACAGGCTGCTCGTCGATCAAGGAAGCTCATCCGAAGTAATGTAACCTGTTCCGGAAATTGAAATTGAACATCGCCGACCTAAACGGAACTACTGTCCCTCTGGTCGGCTTCGCTGGGAAGATGACCATGCCTTTGGGCAAAATAGTACTGCCGTTTCGCGCTGGAAATGTTTCCAAGATGATCAAATTCTTGGTGGTCGACATTGATTCACCATATCAAGCCATCCTCGGCAGGGGATGGCTTCATGCAATGAAGGCAATCTCCTCGACCTACCACCAGAAACTCAAATATGTCACCGAGCGAGGAGTAATGGAGATACATGGCGACCAGGCGATGGAAAGGAAATGCTTCATAGCAGTTATCCGACCAAAGCCAGAGAGAAAAGCCGTTCAAACCAGAGAGAAAGTCGAGGAAGGTGCAATTCCTTCCAAATAGCAATTAAAATATGGAAGGCCTGGAGTGGAAGAGACCAGGCTCCTCCCCTCCAAGCGCGTCGTCGAGGACCTGGTAGAAGTGACGGCTAAAGAAGGCGACAGCAGCAGAGTCTTCCTGATCGGAGCATCACTCACTGACCAAGAGCAAAAGGATTTGTCAACCTTAATCAGAAGTAACATAGATGTTTTCGCTTGGGAACCCTATGAGCTGCCAGGAATCGACCCCAATATGGTCTGTCATCAGTTGCACGTTGATCCCACATTCAAGCCGGTAGCACAGAAGGCATGACGAACTGCCCCCGAAAAGGCCAGAGCAATAGAAAAAGAAGTCGAAAAGCTGCTGGATGCAGGGTCCATACGGGAAGTGCAATTCCCCAAATGGTTATCCAACCCACTGGTAGTTCCGAAAAGCAACGGGAAGTGGAGAGTTTGCATAGACTTCACTGACCTCAACAAAGCCTGCCCCAAGGATAGCTTCCCCCTTCCGAAAATAGACCAACTAGTAGACGCCACCGCAGCTCACGAACGAATGAGTTTCCTGGATGCGTACTCAGGATATCACCAGATTCCCCTATATGCCCCAGATCAGGACAAAACGGCGTTTATCACGACGGTTGGTTTATACTGTTACAAGGTCATGCCTTTTGGGCTCAAAAATGCAGGGGCAACCTATCAGTGGCTAGTAACTAAAATGTTCAGGAATCAGATGGGTGACACAATGGAGGTCTACATCGATGACATGCTCGTCAAGAGCAAGGATAAGGAAAATCACCTCTCGGACCTGTCAAGTACCTTCGAAATCCTCAGGAAATACCGAATGAAACTCAACGCGAGCAAGTGTTCCTTCGGTGTCCAGTCAGGAAAGTTTCTTGGGTATTTGGTCAGCAAGCGAGGCATAGAGGCTAATCCGGACCAGATTGAGGCAATCAATAGAGTGCAACCTCCTCGCACTGTTCGAGATGTACAAAAGGTCACTGGAATGCTCGCTGCTCTAAATCGTTTCATTTCTAAATCCTCCAAAAGATGCAAGCCTTTCTTCCAACTCTTAAAAGGCAGCAAAACAGTAGAATGGACCCCAGACTGCTCACGAGCATTAGACGAGCTCAAGACCTACCTAATCTCTCCACCATTGCTTGTCATACCATAGCAAGTGGACTCTTTGTACCTCTAGCTCTCTGTATCCAGTCATACTGTTAGCTCAGCACTAATGTGTGAAGTTACAAGAATCCAACATCCTGTCTATTACGCGAGCAAAACCTTATTAGATGCCGAGCAACGCTACCTGCCATTGGAAAAGCTCGCATTCGCCCTAGTAATGGCCTCGAGGAAACTGAAGCATTACTTCGAAGCTCATACGATCATAGTCCTTACATCACACCCCCTAAAGGTTGTCCTAAGGAAGGCGGATTTATCGGGCAGACTGTCTAAATGGTCGGTCGAGCTCGGCCGATTTGACATCCAATTTCAACCAAGGACAGCTATCAAAGGTCAAATCCTTGCTGATTTCATATCTGAATTCACAGGCGAAGAACCCTTCGACCAGCCTAAACTAACAGAACAAAATAACCAGCCTACAGTGGAAAGCTGGAAATTATTCGTTGATGCAGCCTCCAACTCAAAGGGGGCAGGGGTAGGAATTGTTCTCATCACTCCAGAAAATACATTCCTTGAGCAAGGAATCAGGCTGGGATTTGCAGCCTCCAACAATAAAGCAGAATAAAAAGCCTTAATAGCAGGTCTCCAAAAGGCACAAACTCTGGGAGCAAAGTATTTGCAGGTATTCGGTGATTTGCAACTAGTTTCCAATCAGATAAGTGGAGACTATAACGCGAAGGATGAGAGAATGGTAGCGTACCTCTCCTTGGTAAAAAACTTAATGACGAACTTTGAAGAGATCAACATCCAACAGTTTCCCAGGGGGCAAAACAGCCACGCTGATGCCTTAGCAGCCCTGAGCTCGGCAGTTGATTCTAGCCTTAAAAGGATCCTCCCTATCGATTTCCTCAGCTGCCCAAGCATTTACCCCAACTGCGAGCTGACAACAGAAAAACTAATACTCCAATTGGAATCAGCCCCCAGCTGGATGGATCCCTTGAAAGACTATTTAAAGAACGAAACGCTCCCAGAGGACAAGAGGAACCACCCACCAGATAAGAGTCAAAGCTGCTCGCTTTCACTTATCCACAGGAGGCAACTTGTATAAAAGATCTTTCTCCGGCCCCTACCTTAGATGCGTCCACCCAGGCGATATCAAGGCAGTGCTACATGAGCTTCACGAAGGAATTTGTGGAAGTCATATCGGAGGAAGGTCTTTATCCTTCCGAGCAATGAAGGAAGGTTATTGGTGTCCATATATGCAAAAGGACACCGTAGTATATGTCCGCAAATGCCTAAAATGCCAACTTCACGCTCCCATGGTCCACCATCCCGCCAGCGAATTCAAAATCCCTGACCAGTCCCTGGCCCTTCGCCCAGTGGGGGATGGACATTATAGGACCACTGCCCACCGCTGCCGACAATCGCAAATACCTGTTGGTTGCAACTGATTACTTTACCAAGTGGATAGAGGCAGAACCATTGGCGAACATCCGAGATGCTGACATGATAAGGTTCATATGGAGAAATATAATCACTCGATTCGAAATCCCCAGAACCATCATCAATGACAACGGAACACAGTTCGAGAGTGGCCCTTTTCAGGACTTCTGCAACAAACACGGGATCAGGCACCACTTCAGCTCGGTGGCCTACCCTCAAAGCAACGGACAAGCAGAAGCCTCCAACAAAACAGTGATCGCTGGATTAAAGAAGCGGTTAGAGCGAGCCAAATGCGCGTGGACAACCGAGCTACCGCATATCCTATGGGCATACAGAACGACTCCTAGGCGAGCCACAGGAGAAACACCATTCTCACTAGCATATGGTATGGAAGTGGTCATCCCACTAGAAGCGGGATTGCCTACAATGAAATCCGACCTTGTCGAGCAAGGCCAAAACGATCAGGCTTTGCTCGCTGAACTCGACCTGGCCGATGAGCGCAGGGAACTTGCCCTAGTAAAACTAGCAAGCTATCAGCAACAGCTCGTGAAGCACTACAGCAAAAGGGTCAATCCGAGGAAATTCAAAGTTGGGGACTATGTTCTAAGAAAGGTCCTAGGCAACACAGTGAAGCCATCAGACGGTAAACTGGGCCCAAACTGGGAAGGACCTTATAAGATAATTAGAGACGACCTGCGAGGTCCCTATCATTTGGAAACGATGGAGGGCAGAGAGATACCACGAGCATGGAACGCAGCTAATTTCAAGAAATTCTATTTTTAGGAGTTCTATTATTAAATCTTTTATTGTATTCATTATGTGAAAGGACAGTTCATTTCTCAATTCGCTAATGAAAATCTCTCAGTTGATCACTCTCTAATTAGTAACAATTATATCTTATTACACATCCCTTCCAAATCACCGGCATAACGGTTGTCATAGAAGGGGAACACCCCTCCTCATGTCATTGTCATAAAGCACGACAGACCTCTTAGCATTGCCCCTGGCAATATATGAAGCCCTACAAAGTATTCCTAGGAATCAAACCTACTTTGGTTAAACGAAATCCTGACCGGATGAAGACATCCAATACCAGGTGTGTCCTCGCCAACTGCCCTACTTAGGCCTAAGGGAGTGTGACGACACAACCTAAAAGGTAAAGTGAGGGCACAATGGTATTCTTATACTGGACTGGGTGGACACTCACATGACAAAATAAAAAGGATTGCGAAGCAGCAAAAATATAAAACGATTGAATGAACACGTTTAGTCGGCAAAATTGCCCAAAACTCGAACTTTTCATTAATCTTTTATATTTACAAACAATAATAGTACATGTTTAGTCGGCGAAGCTGGCCCAGAGCATTTAAAATTATTAAAAACAAAATCTCAAGGAGGTGGAAGCCTCCAAGAAAGATAATCAGCAACTTTAGCTCTCCTTCCATCATCAGGAGCGGGGGTGAGCTCCTCCACGACCTCATTTGCGTCCAATTCCAATAATCGTCGGGGAATAGCATCAATGGGGATCCATCGATCATCCCGCCTGAATGGATTGGGCATCAGAGTAGAGGAGGACATCTCGTGATGATACCACAGCGTCGAGTTCCTCGGGACCTGCAGCTCTTTGAGGGCACTCAACCACCCCCTAATGAAGGACAGCTCCTCGAACTCTGATAGTCTCGTCGGAGCTTCCAGCCAGCCTTGATCGTAGCCATCGGACCACACTTGTCGAGGACCGTTCTTGAACAAATGCCGTAGACGGGTGACGTCCCTCTGGAGCCCAGCAGCAGTCACATAAGCTCGCCGAACATCGCCGCGCAGATCCTCCATTTCCTTCTCACTCTGTTCCTCGACTTCCCTATTCCTACCCCTGGCACTCCTACCAGCTCGCGGGAGGGGAGGCCGAGTAGCTCGCGATGAAGAAGAGCCTTGTAGGACTGCCGAAATGATGCTCGGTGAATGCTCCTTAAGCCTTAGGAGTTCCCTCCTCAAGTCTTCATTCTCCTGCTGCAGGAACTCCCCAACCTGGTTAATCTCGGTGGCCTCTAGCAACCTTGCTCTCAGTGCACTGACTTCTTCTTGCACTGAAGCACCGATTTCTTCCATCTCCTGGAGCCTGTCCTTCAACTTGGCCACTAGCTCGGACTGATCCTTATATTTCTGGTTCCTTGACCTAGCAAACCTGCAAAGTATAGCAAAGGCCTGGCGAACTGCAAGGCTTGCATTAGGACCAAGAGTCCTACCTAGTTGGGAGGTAACAAGAATATAGTCATCCACATCAACCAACTACAAGTAAAAGAAAGAGAAAAGAAAGAGATCAGCATAAACAAAAATGAAGTCTTTTCATTAATAAGGAACGAGGTTACATCAGATTGAAACAGAAAAAATTACAAAGCAGCCCTATCAATTAGCAACCTCGGGTGGCCCAAAGGTGGATGGTCCATTGTCCTTATCAGCATCAGCAGGGGCATTACCCTCTGCAGGGGTGTCCTCTGTCCTCTCGACCAAAGGAGCGTTCGTAGAAGTCGCCTGAGAGACAGGATCAGTGCCTTTAGCAGTTGGGGCTGGGTCCTCATCTACGACTGACTTTGGCCCTGGATCATGCTCGTCAAAGAGTGGGGATGCAACGTCCACCCCAGCAGCCACGAGGGCCTTATTCCACCCTTTCTTGAAGTTCAGATGGCTGATATAGCCTATCTGAACCTCAGCGTCCTCATACACAGCAGCCCAGCCATAGTTATACGAGTCTTCCTTAAGGGTGGATGCCTGGGCTTTCTCCGCCTCCAGTTGCTCGACCAGAACCCTGTTCTTCTCTGAAAGGTCTAGCTTGCTCGAGCACACCAGGTCATAAGCCCTCCTCAGCTCGCCAAGCTCCCTAACCGCATCATCTCTCTCGCGGGCAGAATTAACAAGAGTCAGGTCAAATGAAACTCGAGCTGCATCAGCAGCCTTCAGGTCGGCCTCCAGCTGAGAACACCTGGCTACCAGAGCAGATTTTTGCTGTTCCAGCTCACCATTCCTTCTCACCAGCTCGTCGCGAGAGAGATAAAGCATGGCAAAGTCGGTCACAAACTGCAAAGAACAAAAGAGGGATCAAGAAGAAGAAACCATCAAAACTTGTTAAAAGAAATTGAGAATTAGAAGAGAACTTTACCAAGGCAAGCCTCTGGCTAGCTTGCAAAGCCAGTTGATCGGACCCCAACGCCCTCTCGCGATCTGCAGGAAGGACTGCTCTCTCGAGCAGCGCAGGGGCAAGCTGAGGAGAGGCGGCCACCGAAGCCCCCTCAGGAAAGGCAGACACTGGGACCAGGGCTTGGCCAGTTTTGGTCCTCAATTCCATCTTCCTCCTATCCTCCTCTTTTTCTCTTTCCCTTCTCTTTCTCTCCTCCACTTTCTTCTTCTCTTCCACCTTCTTCCTCTCCTCCTCTCTCTTCTTCCTCTCTTGCTCCTGAGAAGAAGGCCGAGAACCAGTAGCTATGGCCCCAGAGGCAGTCTTTGGTTTCTTGGACCTCTGTGCAAGGAGCACGTCATCATCATCATCGTCATCTCTGATCAAATTCTTCCTGGGAGGCATCTCTTCACCAGAACTGCTGGAAGTGCTCGACGATTCTTGAGCTTCAGAATTATCCTCAGAATTAGAAGAACTGCTACCGACAAAGCTCCCTCCACCAAGATTACCGACAGGCTCACTTTCAGAGCTCCTCTCCTCTTCGTCCAACTGGATTAACTCGACAGTAGTCTCGTCGAGAGAAGCAAACTCTAGAACACTATCCACAGGTCGTGCTAGGAAGCTGGAACCCACGTTCTTATACTCTAACAAGAAAGCGGCAGATCTGGGATGCTCGTCGTCACCCAAGGGCTCTCTGATGTTCCAAGCTTTAACCAACTCAGAAATTCGGACCTCACTGAGAGCAGGTTCCACGTTCTTTGACCTCGCTGTAAAAGAAAACGCAGAAAGGGGTTAGAGAATTCATAAGTCAGTAGAGTTTGAAGCAACAGTACCAATATCTACCTATATACTCTTCCCCATAAAAGGGAACAGTGAACCTTTCAGATCTTGACCCTTCAGATTGGGGAGAGAACTGCCAATTCCTAACAAGAAAACCTTCCTGCCAATAATCCTTATGGGAATCAGGAAGATTTACTACCAATACCCTATCAATGCTCCTAGCTTTGAGGTACAGGACACCTGAACTAGTTCGAGAGAAGGAGTAACAAAAGCAGACCTTGGCAAGACCTAACCTTGTGTCGTACAATTGATTTATCCTATGCACGCCATTCACTATTTTCCATACATTGGGCGAACATTGTGCAGGTACAATACCAAAATAGCTAAAGAAATGCAGAAACAGATCATTAGGGGGAAAGGTAAGTCCCCCCTGGGAGAGCAACAAAACGTGAATCCAATGTGCATCATCTATATCCCTAACGTTCCTAGGAGGCGAGGCACAACACTCAATCTCTACCCACTCAGGAATGTTGTAGAATTTTCTAAACTCCGCGACTGACCTATTTCTAATCTTCGCCATTGGAAAAACACAAGAAAAACTACAAACCAAAGAGAAAATGCAAAGAGCACGAGAAACTTACAAGACAGAAGATCAGGTCAAATGGCGAAGAAGCAACGAGAGTAGAGATCGAAAGCAGAAGGTACAAAGCGTAAGAGTTATCAGAAGATATAAGATTGCTGGAAAAGCTGAAGCGACGAAGGAAAATGTGTCTTATCCCAACAAGCCTTCAATTTTAATCATAGCGCACGAATAGCGAAGCGGGTGCCGCCAAAGCAACTTCTCAGTTTTCAAAGAATCACAAATCAACCATAATGGCTGATCATTTAAATTCATTGGACCCATACACATGGCCCAATAAATTTAGGGGCAATTGTAGGTACCCAGAATTCAGGACCATGGGCCTGGACGAGTAGCCCAGTTCTGGCGGCCCAAAATCCAGGCCCTCTATCTTTCATATTGGCCCGGTCTCTCCCCACGATCCCAGGAAGAGAAGTTATAGGGGAGAACAATCCCATGAAGGTAAAGGACAGGGAAGATGGCTAATATGAAGGAACCCATCATCTCCACTAACTAGCATACACATGTATAAATTAAACCCTAGGTCCGGGGCAAAGGACAAGTTGTATTCTCTGTACCTATTCTTCAGAATATAGAGAAATAATACTGACTGCACCATCGTGGACGTAGGCACATCTTTGCTGAACCACGTACACCCGTTGTTGTGTGATCGCCATTTTATTTATTCTTTCTTGGTTATTACCTCTTTCATATTTATTTGTGTTGCATAATAATTATCACCACAGACTTCATCATAGGGTTACCTATGTCATAGAGGGGACACAATTCCATTTGCATAATCATGGGCCATTTGGGTAATGCAACTAACTTTTTATTTGTTCGGGCAGATTTAACTTCAGAGAGGTATGCTAGGCTTATCATTTTTAAGATTGTGAAGTTACACGATATACCTCTCAACATCATATTAAATAGGGAAACGATGTTTGTGTCTCACTTTTATAGGAGTTTCTAGAAGGCATGGGGGATAGAGTTGAGGTTGAGTACCTTGTATCACCCATAGAGGAATGGATAGATGGAGTGGGTGAACCATATATTGGTGGACATATTTAGTATGCGAATTTTGGAATTCAAAGGCAGTTGGGATTAATAATTGACCTTGATAGAGTTTAATTACAACAACGATTATCAATTCATGGTTGGAATGGCACCATTTGAGCCTTTGTACGGGAGACCTTATCGTTCACCTACTTGTTGGTTGGAGGTGGGGGAAAACAAGCTTCTCAGACTCGAGTTTATTTAGTACATGTTAGAGAAGGTGGAGATGATGAGAGAGAATATTTGAACTACTTAAAGTCGGCAGAAGAGTCATGCAAATGAAAATAGAAGTCACCTAGAGTTTACTTTGGGATATTAGGTGTTACTTAGTGTGTATCCCATTAAAGGGGTGATGGGGTTAGGGAAGAAGGGTAAATTTACTCCCCAGTATGTGGGACTATTAACTATCATTGATCGGATTGGACCAATTGCGTATTTTTTAGCCTTACTGGATCACTTGAAGTAGGTGTACGATGTTTTTCACGTCACGATGTTATAGAAGTTCCTTAAGAAACTTATCATATCAACACATTGATCTCGATGAGATAGAGCTCCATCTCGATGTGAGTTACGAGGATAATCGAATTGCCATTTTGGATCAAAGGGGGCAAAAACTTCGCTCCAAGGTGATAGTTTTAGTGCATATCGAGTGGAAGCATTGCAACAAGGATAAGTTGACATGGGAGAGGGAGGATGACTTGCCAGAGAGGTATCCAGAACTCTTCTGATCTGGTACATATCGAATTCTGAAGACAAAATTCCTTTATTAGGGTAGGAAACAGTAATACTCATATTTTTTATATTTATTTAACGAGTAGTAATTGTGAGAACAAATTAATAAATTGAAATTATGTATTATTTGAGTGAATTGATAATAATAAAATGAATATTTAGATTATGAATAAATTTTCATGTTATGTGATTGATTTGTGTCGCATGTTATATATAATTAACGGGTGCAATTAATTAATTTGATTATATGTTGTTACGTGTAAAATAAATATGTATGTGTTTTATTTTACATTATGCAGTATTACCATCAAATATTAGATACTAGCATTTGGAGTAGACTTTAAAGTGATACGGAGGCTCGGTTATTTATTTTTATTATTTTAATTTGGACTTGTGGGATAGATATACCCTTAGGCTAAGTTTTGGACTATTCTTGGTAGTAATTTTGGTCTCATAGGCCTAATAGAGACCTACATCTTTAAAAATTAATTAGGAGTGTTAGACCTCATTAGTCACATATTTCACATCAGAGAGTTAAATCCTAGAAGCTTTGGACCTTTGGGAGAGCCTAAGAATATTTTTGTAGAAGAAGAACAAGGAATCAGACACGTAGAGATTCATCATTCATACTTTTAAGCAAGAAATCTCTTGATTTATCATATACATAATCTCTAACTTGTTTATAATCCATGTTAGGTATTAGTTCTGGAATTTAGAACGCATGTTTAGGATTTGAATACAATATATTAATCGTGTTTATTAGTGGGTTAATTAGGATTAATGTTAATTAATTATGATTTGAAAAACTTAGGGCCCATTTAGTTGTGGAAAATAGTTTTCCAGTTATATTTTCCATATTTTTGTTGTAATTTGGCAAATTATTCCCTCTAGATGGGAGTAAGAATGTGATTTCATGGAAAATTGTTTTCCAACTAGAACTAATCTGGAAATCATAAAAAAATATGTTTTCTAAAATTTCTTAAGATGAAAAACAATTTTCACTCCTTCTTCCATCTTAATGGCATATTCGCAAAAATATAGAGCAAAAAGTAGCAATAAAAAATGAAGAACAGTTTTCCACAACTAAACGTGCCATTAGGTTTTTTGAATAGAAACCTTAAATTTAATAGTTTGGATATAGGACTCTGTGATTAGAACTCACGTTTTAGGATTTAATTTCATGTATAAGTTGAATCTCTATGTTAATTTGATGTTTGGATTTGAAATCATAGGTGTATTAGCCCCCATTAATTATAAAAGAGGAACTAGGTTTAAATTTTAAAACTTTGTATAATTAAACCCTTAGTTGGTTTGATTTGGACTATAATCACTGTAGAATCTACGTAGAATCATTGATTTATCTTTACTTTTGATTTAAGTGGAGTTATGATGACCCATTGGAAGCTTGTAGGGGTAAACAATGAAGGATTTTTCGAACTGTCATTTTTCAAGAAGAAGGAATAATATGCGTGAATCTCATTCGAACGATATTGTGGTCTCATTTAAACGATATGTTTAGTTTTGTACGAATAAGGCAGAGGCTCGTTCAAAAGAGACGCGTTGCCAACGACAATTTGGATAGCGAAAGGGTGGTTTGGGATTTTAATCGCATAATTAATTTTTGAAGAATTCTTATGCACTTATTTTACAATGTAATAGGAGACTTAAAATAGAATATATAGGAAGAGATTTTAATACAAGTTTGGAGTAGAATAAACCTTATTTCAGTAGTTCAATTTGGTATTGGTGATTGGGACAATTAGGGGTATAAGTGAGAGTGATGCGACACCATATATATTATGGCCATCCCCGATCCTCGCCATGCGGGCGGGCACATGGAGGAAAGGATCCTTCGGGTCCCGTGCGTCCCTCTCGGGAGCACTTCGGCCGGCGTCATTTGAGATGTGGTATAAAAATGTAGAGAGATTCAGAGTCGCCAGTCTATTTTACTCAAAACAGACAAAAGAAAAAGGGGAAGCCACTCGAAGGATGGCATCCAAAGACATACTGGTGCGTGCGAAACCAAAATGATTTGAGAAGGGTTCGGAGGCTTAGTTACGAAATGAAAAGGTGTTAGGCACCCATTCCGCCCTTTCGGTATCTCATGGATATTTGCTATTTTCCTTTATATTTCCCCCCGTGATAAGCGTGCATGTGTATGTATAGAATGGAGGTATAAATCCTCGACTTGTATCATGGAAAAGATAAAGCGAGTCATCCGTAGGAAGATATAAGAATAATATTAGAAAAATAAGATTTACGCGATTACCCCTACGTTGATCGTTATAATGGAATGATAACGCATATGGAGTAATGCGTCACTAAGGGCAAGTATATAGAATATAAGGAAAATGGATTTAGAGAAGATAGAAAATGAGAGAAAAAGTGAGAAAAAGGACTCGAGTCTCAGGTTTTAACCCGAGACCCCTACGTAGCCTATAAAGGCATCAAAGTCCACGTATTTCGCATACAAAACGAGGTGTGGGGTTTATCCCATAAATCCAAATGGGGAATATCTTATTTGTAAGTGTGTGTGTGTGTGTGTGTGTGTGTAGAAAAAGCGTTTTAGTTGTGAGAAAAGTGTGGAAACAGTGTGAGAATCCCTACTTGGAATTTATGAGCAAACCCTATTTTTCTTGTTTTTTGGATTTTATGAAAATAAAAGATGTAAAATAATACTAAATAAAAAGTATATTAGGATGTGTGAGATGAGATAATAAAAGTGCTAAATAAGAAAACAAGTTATTGGGAATTTAAGAGAGAGTTTGAGAAAGTTGGACCTTCTTGAAGATCTTGAGCTTGATCTTGAATGTTGGAGAGCAGCCCTTGCACTTGGATGATGATGGAGAGTGGCTAATTCACTAAGTTTGATGAAAAGGATGATGAAAAGTGGAAGTAAAAAAGGGATTTGGAAGTTGAAATCACGCTGCCTTCGAGAGAGGTTTCTGGTATTCGTTCAGAGAGATTTTTATCAGATCTGGGCTCCCCTTGCAAATGAGGTGAAGGCCTCCTTTTATACGCCTAGGTAAGTGTTGATCGGCATATATATGTTCCTGCATATCGGTAGGTTCCGATAGGCAGGGTCTAGAACCTGCCATTTGGCAATGCGCTTCAGGCTTTTTCGGAAAATCGGCCGTCGAGGGCAAACCGTTGGTCAGAATCGCGCACGAGGCATACCATTGGAACCGTAATTCAAAGACTTTTGAAAGTTCTTTGTACCACTCCCAGGTTAGGGAGTTAACTTCGAGCCAAATATGGCTCAGAAACATTTGTCAGTCCATTGGACGGGGAATCGTTCGGACGCAAACGGATCGTTCATCCGCATGGTAAGTCCGAATCGTGCACGGGGCAGACCATTGGAAAGGTTAGGAGATGTACTTCGACATTCCAAAGAGTTTGACTCGATTTGGAGAGTTGACTTTGGTCAGTCGGGCCAGAGAAGCTTTCGGTGACCTCTCGGAGTCAAACGGATCGTTCGTCCCCATGGAAAGTCAGAATCGTTCACGGGATGGACCGTTGGAAAGGGTATTCAGTGCCCTTCGAATCTTCATTTAGCCTTAGTTGAGATGAAGAGTTGACTTAGGTCAAATAGAGCCCGGGAGCTCCCGGTGGCCTTTAGGTCAGGTTTCCGATGCAAATGGATCGTTCGTCCGCATGGTAAATCGAAATTGTGCACGGGGCAGACCGTTGGAAAGGGTATTCAGTGACCTTTGAATATTCATTTAGTCTTGGTCGATACGAAGAGTTTGAATTTTGGGTCAAACTGAGTCGGGGAGTGCTCGATGGCCTCCAGGTCAGTACTCGGGACCTGACCTGAGTTTACAGTGATGAAGGGAGGTACTAGGGACCTAAGAAGAGTTAGGGGTAATAGAATGGGGTGTCTATAGAGCTGCTGGACCGGTGAGTTTAGAACAAATGATGACCGTCGAATAGACACCACATGATGCTTTTGAGGGAGTATGACCGATTCAGAGGGTCGATGCCAATTTTGAGGACCTAAGGAGTGTGTTGGGGATGATCAATTCCGTAGGTCAAAGCCAAATATGTGGGCTTAGGGTAAAGTTATAATAAGCGAGGTTAATTTTGACCTAAAGAGTGGTGACGACCGAGGACCCGGGTCAATTCTGACCCAACTCAGGTGACGATCCAAGACTGAGGTCAATTCTGACCTAAAGAGTGGTGACAATCAAGGATCGAGATCAATTCTGACCTAACTCAGGTGACGATCCAAGACCGGGGCCAATTCTGACCCAAGAGTGGTGACGATCGAGGACCGAGGTCAATTCTGACCTAACTCAGGTGATAATCCAAGACCGGGGCCAATTCTGACCTAAGAGTGGTGATGACCGAGGACCGAGGTCAATTCTGACCTAACTCAGGTGACAATCCAAGATCGGGGCCAATTCTAACCCAAGAGTGGTGACGACCGAGGATCGAGGTCAATTCTAACCTAACTCAGGTGACGATCCAAGATCGGGGCCAATTCTAACCCAAGAGTGGTGACGATCGAGGACCGAGGTCAATTCTGACCTAATTCAGGTGACGATCCAAGATCGGGGCCAACTCTGACCCAAGAGTGGTGACGACCGAGGACCGAGGTCAATTTTGATCTAACTCTGGTGACGATCCAAGACTGGGGCCAATTCTGACCCAAGAGTGGTGACGACCGAGGATCGAGGTCAATTCTGACCTAACTCAGGTGACGATCCAAGATCGGGGCCAATTCTAACCTAAGAGTGGTGACAACCAAGGACCGAGGTCAATTCTGACCTAACTCAGGTGACGATCCAAGAACGGGGTCAATTTTGACCCAAGAGTGGTGATGACCGAGGACCGAGGTCAATTTTGACCTAACTTAGGTGATGACCCAAGACCGAGACCAATTCTGACCCAAGAGTGGTGATGATCGAGGACCGAGGTCAATTCTAACCTAACTCAGGTGACGATCTAAGACCGGAGAAAATTCTGACCCAAGAGTGGTGACGACCGAGGACCGAGGTCAATTCTGACATAACTCAGGTGACGGTCCAAGACCGGGGCCAATTCTGACCCAAGAGTGGTTAAAGATTGGATTTTGATTCTGCTGGAGAAAGAGCTTTATGATTTTGATCTGAGCTAGGGAGCTGATAGCTGGGGAGGCTTTTAGCGGACCTCGCAGGGGGGAACAACCTATTTTGGGTGTTGTAGGAGAATTCTGCTGGGGAAGTGATCAGGTGATCCTTAGGGATCCTCCGGAGCTTTGTCGGGAGGAGTTTTCACTTGGTTTTTGAGGATTCTGCTGGGGAAGAGGGGTTCCGCTTGAGGGAATGCGAAATTTTCTTTGTAAAAAGGCTTTAAATCCTTCCTAGGATTTTTGGGAATTTTCTGGGGATTTTTTGAGGTCTTTGGTATTTTCTGGGAATTTGTGTACAAAATTTAAGGGGGGTGCCGGTTGGCATAGTATGAAGGGTGCCATTCGGCAGTGGCATGGACTTTTGGGCTACCTCGAGAAGGCAAGGGGTCAGTGTCGATCGGTATGGTAGGGGGAGGTGCCGATCGTCATGGCGTTTAACATCCTATATAAAGGGGGCGAATCCCCTCATTTTTCACAGTTTCTTTTGCTTTCTCTCTCTCTGCGATTCTTTCGCAAATCGTTCTAGTATTTCGATCTTCAAGAAATGGTCGCTTTTGTGAGCACTGCAGTCCACCGGGAGTGGTTGACCGTTGATGACTAGGCGAATGTGGAGTGGAGGGCTAGGGCGCCTCTTGCTTTGGGGAGTGAGAACTCCTTCGATGCGTTTGAGCCTATTGCGGATGAGCAAACCTTGCTGCGGGAGCCATCGCGTCATCGCTCTTCGAGAGTGATCCCCGACGGTTATGTAAGTAACCCAACCTTTAGCATTCTTCTCTTTTTGGTGATTTTTTTCTTTCTTGACCTTTGATGAGACTTTTCTTTTTGCCAGTCTGATATTTCTTTGAAGAACATGCGTGCCCGTAGGACAATGGGGCTCAAGGATTTCTGGGAGCATCTCCCACCTGTGGTGCGTTGGGTGGTCTCATCAGCTGGTTTTGGGCGGTTGGCATCGGCGCTGGATGAGACGCCTCGTTCGACAGCGGTCTTGTGCGCTTTGGGAGAGAGGTGGTTGGACATTACCCATACCTTTCATTTCGGCTTCGGGGAGATGACTGTGACTCCCATAGACGTTCAGCAGCTGCTGGGGCTTGATTGTGATGGATAGCAGATAGAGGTGGATCGCTCTTTTTGGGTGAGACCGGAGGCAGTGCGTGCGGCTCTTGGTGATGTAGGGAGGATAGTCTCTGGGGATTCTATCCGGCAGTCCCTACTGAAGGATGTTCTATTGGGTAGGGAGATCGATGTGGAGGACGGGCTGTAAGTGAGGCAGATGGCCCAATTATTCATTATTCTGGTGTTGGGAGGTTTCATGGTGGCGTCGAGCGGCGACGTCGTCCATTTATGATTTCTGCCGTACTTGAGGATGTTTTTGAACATCCCCTTCTATGATTGGGGGAGTCTGACCTTGGCGACCCTTTACATTTCTCTGGATGCATTCAGCCGGTGCTGCCGGCAGACTTTTACTGGGGCCACGTACTTTCTTGAGGTATTCTTTAGCTTGTGCATTTCTTTTCATGCATTCGCATTTTCCTTTCATGCATTCGCATTTTCCTTATGCGTCTCTTTTTGTTTGCGAATTCAGACGTGGTTCTATGAGGTGATTGGGTGCAACACCCCGCTGATTTCTTTGAAGGACGACACTGTTGGGGACTTCTGCCAATTGTATCGATGGCGTAAGGCCAACCGGTAGTCGAAGGGATCTCTCTCCCTGGAGGCGATGCGTCAGGTCTTAATGACCTGACCAGTGGTAGGGTAAGAATCTTTCTATTTCAATCTTGGTTTTTTCTCCTTCTGATCTTGTATTGATTTATGCTCGCTCGAAGATTTTTAGGTGACCTTTTACCCGTGGGGGACAACCATTCAGGATGCGGGGGCGACCGAGGTGAACGCGCGGATGAGGCATTTTCTGGCGCATGAGTTCGGCCATTACTGGTACCTCAGGGAGAGGGTGGTTCGTCAGATTGCTGAGGAGGAGGTGGTGGTGCCACCCGCGCAACCTCCTACGTCTATGAGGCAGGAGCGACTGATGTTGGAGGATGAGAGGATCGAGGCGATGATCGGTGAGTCATACTTGCTATACACCGACACGGTTGTGCCGTATGGCTATATGGATTTTGTGACGAGCTGGTTGATGGCGCCCAGCATATATGATGTACTACCCTTCCCTCCGGTAGGTTCGAGTCGGGCGGTGGGATCTTCCCATAGCGGTGGTGGTTCGTCGGCATCTGTGGCGGCAGCGACCTCGAAGGTCCCTTTTGTACGGCTGCATACCCCTTCATACAACATTCAGCGGGCTGATGGAAGGATGGTGCCTATGCTGCACCGTCCTCATGCGATGGATCCGTAGGAGATGGGTATGACAGAGGAGGTCCTTCGACCTGCGGTATACCTTTCTGTTCTTCTCTTTCTTTCTTTTCTATTTTGGTCATTTCTGCTTTAATACTGATTTCACCTTTTCTTACAACAAGTCCGGGTGTCGACCACTTGGCTCAGGGACATTGACTGGATATCTTCGGAGACTTCCCATATTCGGGATGCGATTGCCGTTCCTTCTTTCTTGGTGCTGTCTGCCTCATCCGGAGAGAACTCTGGTTTGGGTAGTGGGGGTGCGTCGTCTCGCCGTAGGGGGAAGAGAGCATGCCGCGGGGGTGGAATCTCTTGAGAGAGAGAGAGAGAGAGAGAGAGAGAGAGAGAGAGAGAGAGAGAGAGAGAGAGAAAAGAATGTGGGTTCGGGCTGAGTCCCGTTGTTTTTGCCTTTTCCTTTCTATTTCCTGCAAAATGATGTAACACAGAAAACATATATATGCAATGCAATGGAGTTTTTTGACTATCTTTTATTTAATGATGAATGAATGCATGCACATGCGCTTTTTACTTTATTGCTGAGACCGTAAAAAGGAATATTTTTGGATTTTTTTTTTGAAGGAGTATTTTTGAAAAAAAAAGGAATTAAAGGGATTTTGAAATTCTGTTGAGAATATCAATTTATTTTTATTGAGTTTTTTGATTTGACAAAAGAGGAAAAGATAGAAATTTCCAAAGATAGGCACTACACCAAAATGACAAAATTGTCACCTTTCAGCCGGTCACCCTTGTCAAGGTCATTAACCGTGATAAAAAACACACGTTTTGTGTCATGGTCATCGACCTTGACACGACCGTGACAAAGAATTGTCACGGTCAATGACCTTGACACGACCGTGACAATGTTTGCAGCAAAAACCCTTTCCCCCTTCTTTTTTCCCTCCCTCCGTTCCCTCCCTCTCTCTCTCTCGACGCTGCTCTCTCTCTCTCTCTACTTTCAGGTTTAATTCTCTCTCTCTCTCTCTCTCTCTCTCTCTCTTCCATTTATATATATGTTTGTGTGTATATATATGTGTGTATATATGTGCGTGTGTGTGTCCGGGGGTAGGGGTGGGGCAGGGTGGGGGTAGGTGGAGGCAGAGTGGGGGTAGGGGGTGGGGTAGGGGGTTAAAAATGTAATGTTATTTTGATGCAACATTAATGTGTGTATGAGTTTCATAATTATAAATAATATCCAAAAATATTGGATAACAATTTATTTTCATTCAAAATAAATAAGTAATTTTCTACAAATTTCATAAAAAAATGAAGGCCGGCTTAATATGTGATTTAAGTGTGAAATAATCGCTATATACTTATACTAATGGAGAAAAAAACCATATATGGTGTTTTTTGTTTTTATTAGATGCAAAATAACACATATAGGTATCACATGACTTTATATCCATCAAATAAAATTTTACCATAAAATATCATTTTATGGAAGGCAAGATTTATTACAATATATTTACATACCTAAATGATTTTTTTTAAATGACATTACAACAAAAAACTACAATAAGGGTTAAACTGGCATCCGAAATTGCTAAAAGCATGAAAAATAAAATATCATTTAGTCTATGTTGTTGAAAAATTTGATCAAATTGGTGAGCCCTTCATATTTTAAAAATGTTGTTTTTCTTCCTATTTAACTTTTCTTTCTATACACCCTTAATTATATTTAACGTTTAATAAAATAGGAGTTATAGAAAGAAAAGTGGGGTTTAAATAAAAACACTTTTTTTAAATTTTAGGTTCTGGTGCATAATCTTACTTTGTCACAATTAATTTATATTCCTCAAAGTTATTTTATCACTCTTAGTTTATATTTGTGATAATACTTTATGAACCACAACTTTAGGTTGATTATTTTAGAACTTAAACTTCAAGATACAAAAAATAATTTTATAGAACAACTTAGATATCTTAACAAAACACATATCTAACATTGAATATGATTTATAAAAAGCACAAAACAATAGTAGAAATTCAATACATGAAATTAACATTGAGATTATTTTAAATAGACAGTCACTACATGAAATTAACATTGAGATTATTTTAAATAGTGAGTGGGGGTGGTGGTGTGTGTGTATGTGGTGAGTGGGGGGGGTGGAGGGAGGTGGGGGTGTGTGTTTATGTGGTGAGTGGGGGGTGTGGAGGGAGGTGTGTGTGTGTGTGTATATTTGAATTAACCCATGAATTTGTATTTTTGTATTTGAATTAACCCATGAATTTATTTTTGTATTTGAATTAACCAATGAATTTATTTTTGTATTTGAATTAACCCGTTATATGAAGCATACTTGAAAATAAATATAGTGCGCATAGATAGTAGCCTTCTAGTTCTTATGCGTACACATTCAATAGCCCTTAGACCCGTTCGAGAGTCATTACCCCTGTAATGAGATCTCTCGAATTGTACCGTTTGGACACTTTGAGACTGTATAATTTCTGTATAATATTCTTATTGGCTTAAAGTTGTTACTTTTGGAGGAAGTTCTGCAGTCGTATCTTAATGTTCTCTGGGTACATACTAGATTGACAAGTGTGACTTTTATTTCAATTGACCAATTGAAATAACACTCACACCTGCCAATCTACGTCGTGTACTTGGAGAACTAAGGGGATATGCTGTCGAATTTTTTTCAAATCGTAACAATGTGCATGAGCAGTTAAGTATATTACAGAAAAATGCAGTCTTGAATGGGATAGGACCACTTACCCTTTAATAGGATAATTAAATGATGGGATAATTAAATAAAACATACTATAAATCTAAATTTTGTTTACCTTTAATAGGTGTTTAGTTGTGGTAGCTGTGATGGGATATCCGAAATACAAAGAGTGGATGGGTGAGACTAATAGAATGGAGGATGTGTTTCGCAAGGTGCTAACGAATTTGTGAAATATGCAAAGAGATGTCGTAATGATGAAGATTTTTCGTGTCCGTGTGCTAGGTTTAAGAATGGTAACGTGTTTTAGTGGAAAACAGTTGAACTACATTTGTTAAGATCGGGTATGCTAGATAGTTATCGATTTTGGAGTTTTCACGGTGAATTGAAAGTTCCTTTTATCCCCGACCAACCTTCACAACAACCTTCAACAAGTAGAATAGATGTAAAAGGGGACGACGTAGATCATAATATGTTAGAGGATTTAGGTGATGATGCGTACGGAGTTTATGAAGCATAGGAGAATGAGGTTACTGATGATGTAGAAGATTCAAGTGCTCGTGAAGATAACACGATAAAACTTGACGATGACTACCAAAGTTTAAAATTTAAGGCGACCCAACCGTTATACTCTGGCTGTGAGAAAGATCAAACAACTTTACATGCCATGGTTGGTTTGCACAGTTTGAAGACGCAGTACGGTTTGTCTGGCAATAGCGTGATGGGAATTCTGAAATGGGTGAAGGGCTTATTACCCAAGGTGAATACACTTCCAAATAGCTATCCTGTTATGAAGAACAGTTTGAAAGGTTTAGGAATGAAGTATAAATCGATTCATGCTTGTGTGTATGACTGCATACTATATCGAAAGGAGTATGAAAATCTCGATCGTTGTCCGGTATGCGATGAACCTAGATATGTCCAATATACTAGTAAGGAAGGCACAAGCTCAAAAGTGCCTCAAAAAGTATTGAAATATTTTCCTGTTGGGCCTAGATTAAAGCGATTTTTCACAGTACCATGGATTGCAGAGGCAATGACTTGGCATGCTAGGTCAGAAGTAGGGGGTAATATCATGCGTCATCCTATTGATTCTACTGCCTGGCGGAGGATGAATTTTGAGTATCTCGATTTTTCTCGAGAACAACGCAACATTCGTTTGGCTATATCAACAGATGGTTTCAATCCATTTGGAAATCTAAGCACAAGGATTTGCGTAGGGCTATTATGCAAATTAGTATTACCTTTTCCCTCTTGTGTGAGAAGGTAGTGAATCGAGAACACATATAGGCCGCAAAATTGGCTGTGAACGAAGCAATTTGTATATTGGAGAAGTACTTTCCCCCAGCATTCTTTGACATAAGTGTTCACTTATTGGTACACCTATGCGATGAGGCACTTCTTTGTGGTCCAGTTAGATATCGGTGGATGTATCCGTTTGAAAGATTGATGAAAGTTTATAAAGATTACGTCAAGAATACGCGATATATTGCAGGATCAATTGCAGAGGAATACATCATCGTGGAGTCATCAATATATACTCGGGAATATATGCCTGACTCGACCAGCGTCGATGACACTGATGAATTCCTCGATGATGGTGGTAATGTGATGGGAAAACGAGTGAAATTAACGAGTTTGCAACATGAATAAGTAGCTCGTTATCTATTTGACACACATGAAGATGTCGAAGAATGGAAAAAGTAAGTTTTGAATATTATAATGTTTAACATTATTTTAGATTATTTTATACATGATTAATTTTGTAATATGCAGTAAATATGAAGCCCGTGAGAACAATAAAAGACGAAAAATAATGGTACAATCAGACAGCGAATTTAAGCTATGGTTGACACAAGAGGTAATTATAATGAAAACAGTCGTTATATAACGTTACATTACACTCAAATTTTACCACTAATATAATTAATTTATCTATATTCTCAGCTCCTAAAGATGGGTGATGCGACATCAAGGCTTGCTCGTCTAGCCACTGGACCCTTGTTCGTGGCACAAGAGTACAAAAAGTATCGATTGAACGGTTACATTTTCGGCACTAAAGTGTACGAGGAAAGTACAAATGTACAGAACTCGGGAATTTCATACAAGGCTCTTACTTTCTTTCGAGCGAGCGCAAAAGATAAAAACCTCGTTGAAGCTGAAATGACTTACTATGGTGTAATCCAAAATATATATGAATTGGATTATATAAGCTTCAAAGAGGTTGTATTTTACTGTGAATGGGTAAGAGTTGAGGATAAAAATGCTTGTCAAGTTGATCCTGTCACCAATTTGATCATGGTTGACTTGTCCAAGTTGAAGAGCAACGACCACGTGAGTGATGAGCCGTTTGTTTGTGCATTTCAAAAGGTTAAGCAAGTGTTTTACTCGGAGTATATCAACAACGAGCCGTGGTCAATTGTCCAACACGCGTCAAGGCGTCTAAATAGTAGTGTGGATGACTTGGCTGCTCCTACCGAATATCAATCCATTTTTTATGATAACCTGAATTTGAAACAATTTTTCAATTTGTAATAAATATTTCAATTTGTACCGAAATATCCATTTTTAATGCTTTTAATTGATCTGCACTTTATCATTTTCACTCTTGTGTAGTGTGCGTGTGTGGAGAGGAGATTAATATAAAAATATTCCAACTACATCTAAATTTTGTTTATAGTAATCCATGAATATACGCTTCTTACCTTTAATAGGTGATTAGTACATAGTTATATGGGGTGTCCTATTTGTGGAGAGGAGACTGAATCTCTTCGTCTATCCGAACACTAAAAAATGCCATAATCCTATGGAGCGATGCTCTGTAAATTCCTCCCAACCGTTATGTAGCCAAACATCACCAGTTGAAGTTGTCAATTCCACTTTCCATACCCCACCACTTAGAACTTCTAGCAAAACATGGGAGACCATTGAAAGGTGGAATTGACAACTTCAACTGCTGATTTTTGGCTACACAACGGTTGGAAGGAATTTGCAACGCATAACTCCATAGTATTATGGTATTTCTTAGTGTTTAGATATGAAGAGAATTATATTTGAGACGATTGCCCGGGGTACATTAGTTGGAAGAAGGTTCCATATAAGCTCAAGTTAGCTGTTTGAGTGACACTACAGGTAATGTATTTATATTTATATGTCAATTTTGATTTCGATTTCAATTACGATTTATATTTATCTATATTTGAGGGGCGGATACTAATTTTACTTTATTTAAATTCAGGGGACAGGGAGTGGCCCTAAGGGTAGGCCGCATATGCTCTATACTTATATAGCTATTCGAACGAGAAGGGAAGGATAAGGAGGTGTCCCCGAGCGTCGCGGTACAAAATCTCTTTTCCATGCAAATAGTTTGTAGATTTGAGATAATTGATGGTGATGTTGTTTCTTCTTAAATAGTTTCTATTTTGAATATATATTTACATTATCTTTAGTTTGTTTGGATATATGATGTTTGGAACAGGTCCAACGTTGCTATAACAGGTACAAATATACTGCTGGGCAATGGCAGTGGCCATACTGCCCAGCAGATTTTTTTTAAATTCTGCCCAGAATTGTCATGGTCATTGACCGTGACACGTTCGTGTCAAAAAGTTATCACGGACGTGTCACGGTCAATGGACGTGACAATTTTTTTAAAAAGGGTCACGACTTTGTCACGGTTATAAACCGTGACAAACGTGTCACGGCCATTGACCGCGACACGACCGTGACACAAAATGCGAGTTTTGTGTCAAGGTCAATGATTGTGACACGACCGTGACAAAAAAAGTTGTCTCGCCTCGAAATGTCACGGTCGTTGACCTTGACAAGTTGGATTTGTCAAGGTCAATGACCTTGACAATTCGGAAAATTTGGTGTAGTGAGGGGGTTGCCGATCGGCAAGCACCTGACCTACCTATAGACAGTTCAGTCTAGTCCATCAATTGAAAGCTTTGAATGGTACCCCCCGCAGCCTTTGGTACCTTGTGGGGTAGGATTCCTTCTAATTTCTGCAGGGATTGTGTCTCTTGTGAGGCTTCTCAAGTATAAAAAGGGATAAGGGTGGAGTGTTTTCATCATACTTTTGCATTTTTACCAACTTGTCCACTATCTCTTAGCCTTGCAGGATGGCTCTCCCTGGAAGCATTGAGTTTGCTGGCTACCTCGAAGACTTGGAAGCTATGTGCTCTTATAATGTCAACTACGATGCTTTCAACATGCGTCGAGTCTCCTTGTGGCGCAATCGGCCTTTTGAGTGGAACGTGCTGACGGCGGCGGTACAATTCTGGTACCCCGAAGACCATGTATTCCGCTTTGGGTTGGAAGAAATTTGTCCTACCTACGAGGAATTTTCTGCCATACTAGGTGTAAATCACAGTGTTGCTGTGGCTTTGCTCCAATTTTCCCACTCTCCCAAGGATTTATTGGCCGGGCTTCTTCATATTTCGCCTTCGGAGGCTAGATCATTGGTTGCTGGAGGAATGATCTCCCTCCTGGCGGTGCTGCAGTCCGTGCATTTACGGGAAGTAGGTGATCCTGGCTATGTTGGAGCCGTTATTCTAGGCCTGGTTTCAAAATTGATGTTGGTGACTGGGGAGGTACAAGTGGACCCATAACTTGCAGCCATTACTTCATGGTTGTCATACCGTCGCAATCATGCGACGATGATATTGGCAGAGACTCTGAATGGACTGGATGCCTGGAGAGAAGGTCATTCTGACTTTTTGAGGGGTAGCCCTATGATGCTGTTCATGTGGTTGTCTGAAAGATTCCTCTTGGCGACTCCTCCAGAGTGTCCCTTGTCGGTCGTACCCAACTTCTTTTCATGCTACTTCATTAGTGTTGGCATGTATGTTGAGAACTGGGAGAATTGGCTTATGGAGCATGGGGCTCATGGGCTGTATTGGTCAGTGCCTTGGTGGGGGCCGTTACAGCCCGTTCTGGAGTTAGGAGAGTATTCATCTGTGCATCTGGTTGGTCGCAGGCAGGCCTCTTTTTATTTCCCTTGGCAGCTCTTGTGCCAATTTGGCTGGGCGCAGGTCGTGCCCCCTCGGACCTCAAATTTCTTTCCGGTAGAATATTTGACTAAGCGCCTGTATCTGTTGCTTGAGTCTCTGTGGGAAAATCGGCGTCCATCGACCCGTCCCTCTCAGTCTATCGGGAAGGTTTGGCATTTCCCCAAAGATTATATGAAGTGGTTGCGGAGGAAAGTAGTCAGCAAGATGTATGCAGTGGAGACTGGACAAAGATGGTTTGTTTTATCTAACACCATGGAAGTGGGTGTTGTGGTCTTTTCGAAGATGGTTAAGGCTCATCAATCCATAGAATGTTTATGGCACTCTATTCAGGCAGGGGAAACTTGGGGACCTCAGGATGTAGATGATGAGGGTGCAGGCTCCTCTGGTAGCTGTGGGTAGGACTCTTGGAGAGCTTATTTATATAATAGGGAATGTATGTGGGGATTTTATTTGGATTTTTATGGTAGTAGGGGGAAGGGAGTTATCCGTTCCTTTTCTTATGCAATCCGTACTGTAATTTCTTATTAATGGAATCAATAAGTTTCTGATCACCCAACTGTGCCTTTTAATGAGTTTTGTATTTTGAATTATCTATACTGATCGCTAAGTCATACATAATCCTTTTGTTCAAGTATTTTTAGAAGCCGTTCTCAAAGGTAAGAAAAGAATAGTATTTTGTGAAAAAGAAATGGCCGCACTTATGTGAGGAGTATGAACTGCCTATGTACCTCTTGGGTTTTTTGAAAAGTTTTAAAATAGCTTTTGTAGAGGATCAGGCCCACGTAGTTCTGGGTAGAGAGAAATGAAGAGCTTTTTTTTATAATAGAAGGGGGATAAGAAGAGTGGTAGCGCGCCGAGATTTCGAACTAGGGGTAGAATTTCTTGAGACGGTCCAGGTTGACTGGATGAGCCATCTCCTCCCCATCTAGGTCAGTGAGCATGGCGGCACCGCCGGATAATATTTTCTTCACAATGTAGGGGCCGCTCCAATTGGGCTTGAATTTCCCTCTGGAGTCCCAGATGGGTTCTATTATCTCCTTGAGGGCTAAATTCCCCTCCCGGACACCGCGGTCCTTGACTCTCTTGTTGAATGATCACGCTATTCGGCGATGGTACCCCTGTATGTGGTAAAGTGCTTTTAATCTTGTTTTATCTAGGAGGGCTAGCTCATCAAGATGACTTTTGCACCAGTCTTCTTCACTAACCTTGCTTTCGAGCATGACGCGTAATGAGGGCATTTCCAGCTCCACAGGTAGGACTGCTTACATGCCGTAGACCAGGGAGTAAGAGGTAGCCCCAGTAGAGGTTCGGATTGAGGTTCGATAGCCACAGAGGGTGTATGGGATCCGGTCGGCCTAATCCCTACAACTTTCGGTCATCTTGTTGATGATAGCTTTGAGGTTTTTATTGGCGGCTTCAACTGCATCATTGGTTTGAGGTCGATAGGGAGAAGATTTGTGTCTCTGAATTCCGTACTCGTTGACTACTTCTGTGACTTCTGCTTTGAAATGCAACCCGTTATCTGATACCAGCTCGTGCGGGACCCCATATCGACAAATGATATTTTTCTTGAGGAATTTGTCCACTTTCTTGGCATTCAATACTATGTAGGACTCAGTCTCGGCCCATTTGGTGAAGTAATTAATGGCAACCAGGATGAACTCATGTCCGTTTGAAGCCTTTGGTGTAACCTTCCCTATGATGTCGATGCCCCAGGTGGAGAACGACCAGGGAGAGGTCATGTTGTATAATTCTCACGGAGGCAAATGTTAAAGATTAGAGAATTGTTGGCATTTGAGGCACCTCCGGACATAGGCGGTGCAATCCTAGATTATGGTGGTCCAGTAGTAGCCCTGTCGGATGATCTTCTTGGTGAGCATGTGACTATTCATGTGGGGTCTGCATTCCCCGCAGTGGATTTTTTGCATTATTTTCTCAATCTCAGCCCCTGCGATGCAGTGTATATGAGTTACATCGAAGTTCCTCTTCAGTAGGGCTTTATGACAGATAATGTACTAGGTGTCCAGTCTTCGGAGAGTCATTCGATCTTTCTTGTTGGAACCCTCGGGATATCTACCATGTTTGAGGAGGCACCAGTTATCATAGTACCAGCAATCGGCTAGTTCGGGATCTTCAGTTGAGACAAGCTCAATATGGTAGCAATGGGTCGGTTTGTCTTCTTTTTGAACTAGGAAGGGGGTCATTATAATTCCTTCGGGCATGTCGACCATGGAGGCCAAGGTAGCGAGAGCATCGGTTAGGTTATTCTTTGCTTGGGGTAGGTAATGGAAGGTGATATTTCAGAATTAGGAGGCTAACTATTCTAATTGGGCATGAAAGGGTTGGAGCTTTTCGTCCTTGACTTTCCACTTTCTGAGCACTTAACCGATGATGAGGGAAAAATCCCCGTAGACATCAAGGTATTGAATACCTTTCTTGAGAGCAACTTGGAGGCCCATTGTTCATGCCTCGTATTCCGTCATGTTATTAGAGTAAGGGAAATCCAATTTTATGGAGATGGGAGTGTAGGAGTCATCTGGGGCGATCAGGAGTATCCCAATGCCATATCCCTTTTTGTTGGCAGCACCATCAAAGAACATTTTCCATCGAAGGCGATCTTGAGTGGTGCAGGGGATATTTTCATCTGGGAATTCGGAAATCTGAACCTCCGCTTCTTCTACAGGGTAATCGGCGAGGTAGTCAGAGATGGCGCTTCCTTTAACCGCTTTCTGTGTGACGTATACGATATCGAACTCGATTAGGAGCATCAACCATCGGGCCATTCGACTGGATAAGGCGAGTTTCTCAAGCAGGTATTTGATGGGATCCATTCGGGATACAAGTTTGATGGGGAAGGCGAGCATGTAGTGTCGTAATTTTTGGGTGACCCAGACAAGTGCAACATATGCCTTTTCTAAAGCAGTGTAGTTAAACTCGTACCCGGCCAATTTATGATTGGCGTAATAGATGGCTCTTTCTTTGTGGGAGTCTTCAAGGTATTGGCTGCAGTGTCGGTTATGGTTAGGTATAGGAGCAAAGGGAGATCAGACTGTGGTGGCATGAGAACTAGAGGTTGGGTCAAATATTGTTTGATTTGGTCAAAAGCTTCTTGACAGGCCTCATTCCAAACCTTGGTTGAAAATTTTCGAAGGATCTTGAAGATCGGTTCACAGATGGAGGTTAGTTGGCTGATGAACCGGCTGATATATTATAATTTCCCAAGAAACCCTCAGACTTCTTTCTCTGTTCGGGGTAGTGGCATCTCAAGTATGGCTTTCATTTTTGCAGGATCTGCTTCTATCCCCTTTTCACTGACCAGGAATCCTAAGAGTTTTCCCTTTATAACGCCGAAGACACACTTTTGTGGATTAAGTCTCATCTGATAACATTGCAGTCGTTCGAAGAACTTTTAGAGAGAGGGAACATGACCTTCTCTAGTTTTGGACTTGATAATCATATCATCCACATAAACCTCGACCTCTTTCTGAATCAGATCATGCAGGATGGTTGTGGCAGCCCTTTGGTAGGTAGCCCCCGCATTCTTGAGACCAAATGGCATGACGGTGTAGCAAAAGGTTCCCCATGGGGTGATGAATACGGTTTTTTCTTAGTGGTCGGGGTGCATCTTGATTTGGTTGTATCCGGCAAACCCGTCGACAAATGACTTGAGAGCATGAGTGGTTGTGTTGTCCACGATCATGTCGATATTGGGTAGTGGATAATCATCCTTTGGAGAAGCTTTGTTTAAATCTCGGTAGTCTACACACATTCGAACCTTCCCTCATGATTTCAACATATGTACAATGTTGGCTAGCCATGCGGGATATTCGATCACCCGAATGAAACCCACGTCTAACTCTTTAACCACCTCTTCTTTGACCTTGAGGACCATTCGGTGCGGAGTTTTCTCAATTTTTGTTTCACTGGATTGTAATCTGGGAGAGTAGGGATCTTGTACTGAGCTATTTCAGGATCGATACCGGGCATATCACCATACGACCATGCAAAGACATCCACGAACTCATTCAGCAATTCTTCGAGTTGTGCATGCTCATGCTCGTCAAGGGTGTCCCCTATCCTAATCTCACGCAGTTGGCTACTAGAACCGAGATTAATAACAACGGTCTCTTCTTCATTAACTTAAACGCGGTTCTGTTTTTTATTATTAACCTTATTTAGATCAGTTAAGAATTATTCATTTGCAAAATCATTATCATCAAAAGTTTGATTAGAATTCAAGCAGTTAATGTAAGGCACAATAAGATACTCAAAATCTTCATTTATTTCATTGATAGGAAAAACAGCATTGAGAACCTCATCAAAATAGGTCTCGATTACATTTGAGCAAGGATAGGCAACAAAAGAAGAAATAAGGTAAACATTGGGGTTAGGGGAGATTTCAAGGGGTAGAACTGGCGCAGCATGCCAGTTAAGGAGAGGACTATCAGCAGCTTTAATTAGACGGGATGGGTCCATTGATGTAGTGCCTGAATGAACCATGCAGAGTGCCAGCCCCAGTATTTATAAGTTGAAGGAATCTTCAGAATCACTTTCCTCAGTCTCTTTGGTATCTTTGATGAGCGATTGTACGCGGTGTGGGAAACTTTCAGCCCATAGATAGATGTCTTGGAAAAAGATCTCCATTCCCGAACTCATTTTCTTGTCTGTGTGGTCATACCATGGTTCTGGAAAATCGCAAAAGGGGAAGTCTTATCATTCTTTGATGAATCGTCCATTTAAGGAGTCTCCTGAGATAGTTCGGATGCAGTCTGATCTTCTCTTTGGTCGAGACTGGCGGATAATTCTGAGCTCTTGTTCTAATGGTTGATACCCCAAGCCACAAGGAGGGAAGGCTTTCTTCAGTTCAATGGGCTCGAGTATCTTTTCCTGCCTTTGCCCTAGCCCCAGTCCAAACATGAAGTGCATGTTTCTGAACATCTGAATCACATTGACATTTCCATGAGGGTCATATTTCGGACAAACCCTTTCTTTAAAACCGTCCCCTGCCGGGAGTAGGAGTGGTTAAAATCAAAATCCTGATAGGAGCATATCATTTGACCCGTGTTGTATCTGAAGGATTGGACTGATGGTGCTTACGCCCTCGATATTTTTGTCGTTGCCCAAAATGGTGATGACTCGCCCGTCGGCGAAGAACTTCAATTTCTGATGGAGTGAGGAAGACACACCCTTGATATTGTGGAGCCAGGGTCGTCCGAGAAACAGGTTGAAACAAGCTGGGATGTTTATGACTTGGAATTCAACAACGGGGTTTTTAGGGCCAACCCCTATTGCAAGTTTTATGGACCCCATCACCTCATGATGGGTATTATCGTAGGCACGCACAACGGCGGAGGTTGGAGCGAGGTCACTTTCTTTCAGGCCCAAATACTTGAAAGATCTCAAAGGGCAAACGTTCAAGGCGGATCCGTTATCGACAAGGGAGAGTGGCACGGCCTTTACCATAACTTCGACAGAGATATTGAGTGCATGATTGTGATTCGACCCAATTCTGGGGATTTTTTCTTCAGAAAATGATAGCATGCGGGTAGAGGTCAAGGATTCGACCGGATTTACTGCTTCTTCTGGTGTGGTAGAGGGATGAACTATGGGTACGGTGAGTAATTTGATTAAATCACTTCTGTGAAGCTGGGAAGACATGAAAAGCCCCCATAGAGTGATGTTAGATTGGATTTTCTTCACTTGATCGAGGATCTTGCTCTCCTCGATGGTCATATCTGGCATAGGAAGGTTTTCAACACCCTTCTCTTTGTCATTTGCTGGTAGTGAGCTTGGAACCTGGTGATGTCTCCCTAATCTGGTCATGTGATTTACTGAGGAAGGAGAGAACATGAATCCCATTTCCTCGTCAATCTCGAGTTGTGATGCCACCCTATTTATTTCTCCTAGGAGTTCTTCAAATGATATCATCCCACATATGTCGGCTACCGGGCTAGCTCTTCCTGAAGCTTGTTCTTCACTTGAATCTTCGAATTCTTCCCCCCATCTGGTGGTAGCAACTCTATCTTTCCATGTAAAGTCGATGCATTCCACAACTTCAATGGTTTCTTAATACAAGTTCTCCCATTCTGTGGGGATATATGTGATTTAAGGGACTAAGCACCCTTGTAGCTTCAAAGTGTCAAGTAACCCGGTGATACTGCAAATGTTTTTGGTTCACCCGAATAATTCTGCTATAGTCTGGACAACATCATCTAGGCTGACTTCGTCGGTTGGTACCACCCACTTGTCTGAATCTCGGGCCCATTTTTTTGCCTCCAAGAACAGTGTGCTGAACTTCTGGCAATCGATGACCATCTGTGAGGGAAATTTCAGCCCGAACTCTAGAAGTTGGTTTAACACCTCTGACAATTCCATACTTCCATTTTTAGAACGGATACGGACAGCGATGCATGCTTTGGTAAGGAGTGACAGTGCCTGATCAGCGAGGCTAGTAGGGTGTAGGAGGAAATATGGGCAAATTTGAAGAGGTTTAGGAGAGGATATGGGTGTGATTTGAGTTGAGGGATCGAAATCTGGGTTTTCTTCTAAGAATATGGCATTGGTGTGATTCGGAAGTGGATTGTGAGTAGTGTTTGGCTTAGGATTGGCTGGTGGGGCGATGGTACTCCGATCAATGAGATCTTGTATTACGTTTCGGAGGTGAAAGCATTGGTCGGTGGTATGGCCGGCAGTTTGGTGGAAGGCACAATGAGCATCGGCCTTGAAGTTTCTTGGGAGTGGATTTGGTAATGGACGGGGATCCAAGGGTTTGATGAGGTTTCGGCTTAACAGGGCTTGGTAAACTTTGGAGAGGGGAGCATGGAGCTCAGTGTATTCCCTTCAGATGGGGGAAGGGCGGCTTTTTGGTGCCCACGATGTGGTTGGTTAAGAGATGTTATTGATGGTCGAAATGGTAGCACTGGTAGGCTTGCCATACTTTCTAGGGGTGAATTATCCGGACACCTTATTTGGTTCAACCTCTGTTTTAACGAGGCTTTCCTTGATTTCCACTCCTGCCTGTCTGAGAGCTCGAAAGTGGGGATAGTATTGTCCTCCCATCGTCGCTCGGACATGGGGCAAGAAGTTTTTCTTCACTATGTTGACCTGTTCTTCCTCGGATGGCCGATTAGTCATGTTAGTTGCTCGCTCCCTACACCGGGTTATGAAGTTACTGACTTATTCTAGTGGATTCAGTTTGAGAAGCTTTAAATCACGATGGGTGACCTCAAGCTCTTCGTTGTATTTATACTGTGACATAAATTCTCGGGCTACATCCTCCCAGCTACGGATCCTATATTCCTCAAGAGATAAAAACCCTCGGAGGGCACTATCCTTTAAAGTTTGCTGAAATAATTGGGCCATCACCTCTTCAGAAGCCCCTAGTAGAGTCATGGAACGATGATAACTGCGAAAAATGAACAATTGGGGGTCCACTCCCTCCAAACTTCTTGATATTTGGCCTCTTGAACTTCTCGGGTAACCTTGCTTTAGGATAAGGAGACATGTGGGTGTAGTCCATGTAATTCCCAGAGATCCTGACCTGGTCAAACTTCTTGGTGAGCATCTTGAGATCCTCTTTGACTTTATTCAACTCCTCCTCCTTTGGATCAATGACCACAGGCAGGTTAGCCATAGACTGGGCAATGTTTGCCATGGGAAGCTGGGCAGGCGGCGGCCCATTGGCAGGAGGGGCACGTGGAGCGTGCTGATATTCTTTCAGAACCTAGATAGGCTTGGGTGGGCCCATAGCACGAGGGAACAGGGCCTCGGGCTCTTGAGGAATAGGAACCTAGTTTCGTTGCATCTCTCGGACCTCGGTTTGGAGGTTGTTAATCTTGGATACGAGTTGAGCTTGGACTATTGTCAGATCTGGTTGTATGACTGGTGCTTGATCTGTATTCCCCATGGAAGATGGATAGATTCCGGACTCGAAAGAAGTAGTAGAAGAATGGATGAAACTCCGGGGTGATTTGACTGAAGACCAAAGCCAATAGGGAGCCAGGACAAGGGCTTGTGATCGACCTGAGAAGGCGTAGGATGAGATTTATTTTTGAGAAAAAAGGAAGAACTATTTTTGGATTTTCGATAAAAAAAGGGGAGAAATGTTTTTGGATTTTTTATAAAGAAGGGAGAAATGTTTTTGGATTTTTTGATAAATAAGGGAGAAATGTTTTTGGAGACGGAACTCAGCATGATTATTACGATTATTAGGTTTTCACTTGTATTTAATTCTCCTAAATGCAATGACGGAAGGGACCCGAGCCTGGAAAAGTGGGGGTCCTAATATATGCAAAGCTACGGTTTGGACTTGTAACTAGGCTCACGGACAGGGCCCCATTTTAAAAATGCGTGAAAATTAGGCGGCAGGCAGACCCGAAATTTCGACAGAGTTTCAAGTTGAAACCGGTATTCCAAAGTGCGTATCCTAGGTCTGACACCTATATGCGGGTATGCAGTTGGTTGGGTAAATCGACATGGGTTCCCCCATTTGGCGTGACTTCCACGATATACGTCTTTCTCTTGTGGGCAATCGGTATGTGTGGACAAGCCATTTGATATACCTGAGTGTACGTGAATTGCCTCACCATATACCTCGTGGGGAAGGTACGTGTGAGTGCGAATTCGATATACTCGACGTACGTGAACGAATTCCCTATGATATACCTCCCGTCATGACTTCGGTCAAGCGATACGATGTGGGGGAATCGTTTGATATACGTCAAAGGTACTTGGGGTGAGAGTCATATCGCTTAGGCTAACTGCGACCTGCCGGACCAGCACCCATCACGAAGTGACCCTCCAGTTACTGGGTAAAATTTGGTCAATATCAATGCTATTTGGTAATTTTGTGTGAATCATGCAAGATTCTCTTATTAGTATCTTATGATGAGAATGCCTTTCTTGATTATGCCAAAGAGGGAGCAAAGTATAAGTACCCCAAAAGGTATACCAAGTATGGATGGGTGATGCGTGAAATATGGGGAGATATATGTGATCCTAGGTGCACGTGGTGTGAAGTGTACATAGAGGAATTTCTACAAGCGTGTGAACATAAGCATAAAAATGGGATACATATGAGCAATGGGAACATGCGGATATGGGGGGAAACATAAACAAATATAGCATCCATGCAAATAGAGTCAATCCCACAAACAAAAACACATGTCCCCAGTAGAGTCGCCACTGTGGCCATCCCCGATCCTCGCCATGCTGGCGGGCTCGTGGAGGAAAGGATCCTTCGGGTCCTGCGCGTCCCTCTTGGGAGCGCTTCGACCAGCGTCATTTGAGATGTGGTATAAAAATGTAGAGAGATTCAGAGTTGCCAGTCTATTTTACTCAAAACAGACAAAAGAAAAAGGGGAATCCACCCCGAAGGATGGCATCCAAAGACATAATGGTGCGTGCGAAACCAAAATGATTCGAGAAGGGTTCGGAGGCTTAGTTACGAAATGGGAAGGTGTTATGCACCCATTCCGCCCTTTCGATCTCTCATGGATCTTTGTTATTTTCCTTTATATTTCCTCCCGTGATATGTGTGCATGTGTATATATAGAATGGAGGTAGGAATCCTCGACTTGTATCATGGAAAAGATAAAACGAGTCATCCGTAGGAAGATATAAGAATAATATTAGAAAAATAAGATTTACGCGATTACCCCTATGTTGATCGTTATAATAGAACGATAACACATATGGAGTAATGCGTCACTAAGGGCAAGTATATAGAATATAAGGAAAATGGATTTAGAGAAGATAGAAAATGAGGGAAAAAGTGAGAAAAAGGACTCGAGTCTCGAGTTTTACCCCGAGACGCCTACGTAGCCTATAAAGGCATCAAAGTCTACGTAGTTCGCATACAAAACGAGGGGTGGGGTTTATCCCATAAATCCAAATGGGGAATCTCTTATTTGTAAGTGTGTGTGTGTGTGTGTGTAGAAAAAGCATTTTAGTTGTGAGAAAAGTGTGGAAAAAGTGTGAGAATCCCTACTTGGAATTTATGAGCAAACCCTCTTTTTCTTGTTTTTTGGTTTTATGAAAATAAAATATGTACAATAATACTAACTAAAAAGTATATTAGGATATGTGAGATGAGATAATAAAAGTGCTAAATAAGAAAACAAGTTATTGGGAATTTAAGAGAATTTAAGAGAGAGTTTGAGAAAGTTGGACCTTCTTGAAGATCTTGAGCTTGACCTTGAATGTTGGAGAGCAGCCCTTGCACTTGGATGATGATAGAGAGTGTCTAATTCACCAAGTTTGATGAAAAGGATGATGAAAAGTGGAAGTAAAAAAGGGATTTGGAAGTTGAAATCACGCTGCCTTCGAGAGAGATTTCTGGGATTCGTTCAGAGAGATTTTTATCAGATCTTGGCTCCCCTTGCAAATGAGGTGAAGGCCTCCTTTTATAGGCCCAGGTAAGTACCGATCGACATATATTTATTATTTCCTATCAGCAGGTGCCGATAGGCAGGGTCTGGAACCTGCCATTTGGCAGTGCGCTTCAGGCTTTTTTAGAAAATCGACCACCGAGGGTAAACCGTTATTCATAATTATGCACGGGGCATACCTTTGGAACGGTAATTCAGAGACCTTTGAAAGTCCTTTGGACCGCTCCCGAGTTCAGGAGTTGACTTCAAGTCCAATATGGCTCAGAAGCATTTGTCGGTCCATTGGACGGGGAATCGTTCAGACGCAAACGGATCGTTCGTCCGCATGGTAAGTCCGAATTGCGCATGGGGCAGACCGTTGGAAAGCTTAGGAGATGTACTTTGACATTCCAAAGAGTTTGAAGCAGTTTGGAGAGTTGACTTTGGTCAACCGGACCTGAGAAGCATTCAGTGACCTTCTGGAGTTAAACAGATCGTTCGTCCGCATGGAAAGTCAAAATTGCGCATGGGATGGACTTTTGGAAAGGGTATTCAGTGCCTTTTGAATATTCATTTAGCCTCGGTTGAGCTGAAGAGTTGACTTAAGTCAAATAGAGCCTTTGGAAAGGGTATTCAGTGCCTTTTGAATATTCATCATAGCATTGACATTTTCGCCACACTCATTTTCATCACATTTTATTTTTGGGTTCCCCTATGCTTTGTCCCATATAACATAGAGAGTCTAATAGTCATCCTATAAAAATTTTCTTTTAACTTCAAAGGTATACACCTATCACATAATACGCTTGTAGAACTTCTCCACTTAACCCACCCTACTTTACTCCTATGAGTAATATCATCATTAAAATCTCCATCTTTTTAGATAATCGAGCCTAAATAATGAAAATGATCATTTCTAGGTATTTGTTAACCCTACAGTTTCACCACATCCCGTTTGTCCTTCTATTGCTACTAAAATTGCACTCCACATATTCTATTTTAGTTTGTTTATTTTTAATCCTCTTATTTTTAGAGTTCATATCCACAATTTCAATCTATCATTGATCCCTATCTTAGTCTCACCCACTTTAACAACATCATTTGAAAATAGCATACACCAAGGTACCACATCTTGTATTTTTTTCAATCAATTCATCCATAATAAGAGCAAAGAGATAAGGACATAGTGTTGAACCTAGGTGAAGAACTATAGTAATTGAGAATTAATTTCTTTCTCCAGTTGATGTTCATACTATAGTCATGGCCCCATCATATATATCCTTTATCTCATCAATATATCTATGAATCACTCATTTTATTTATGTATAACCCACCATATTATATCTATTGGTATGCTATTATAAGTCTCCTTCAAATCTATAAAAACCATATGAAGGTCCCTCCTTTTCTCCATATACCTCTCTATTAATCTCCTCAATAAATAAATTATTTTCATTGTTGACCTCCCAAGTATAAATCCAAATTGATTATTAGATACTATTGTTTTCAATCTCAATCTGTATTCAATCACTTTCGTCCACAGTTTTATTATATAACTCATTAACTTTTACCACGATAATTTGAACAACTTTGTATGTCCTCTTTATTTTTATAAATATGTACTAAAACACTTTTTCTCCATTCATCGGACATCCTGTTTGTCATTATAATTCTATTAAATAATTTTATAAGCCAAGACACTATGTCCTCCCCTAAACAATTTCAAACCTCAATAGGGATACCATCTTGTCCTAAAGCCCTCCAAATTTACATCTTTTTAAGAGAAATCCTAACCTCTATTGTCCCAATTGTGTAAAAAAATATATTTACTCGAGTCTTCCTAAGTTCCTCTAAATCTAATCTACTATCATTATCTTCATTCACTAACCTTTTGAAATAATTTTTCCATCTTTCAATAATCTCATAATATTTGACTAGGACTCTTGAATCATCACTTTTAATACACTTAACATTATTAAAATATTTTATTTTCTATCCCTAAGTTTAACAAGTTTAAAAATACTTTTTTCCTTTCATGAGCTCCTAATTTTGTATAAATATTAGCATACGCCTTTAACATAGCATCTCTTACCATTTTCCGTAACTATCTTTTGTAACAACCCTCGATTTTTGGAGACTGAGAAATTAAATTTTGGGAAAATAAATTTAATTAAATTGGAGAATTTCAAAATTTGGGAACTTAGGCCCTAAAATGGAGAATATTTCAAAGTATTCCGGATGATATTTTTGAGGGTACCAACGATCCCGGGAGGGTCGAGATAGTCAAAATGACTGTCATTGGGTCTTATTTCGGCTCCGGAATGTTTTTAAGTTATTTTGGCTCGAATTGGAGAAAACAAGTCATTTAAAGTGTGTATTAACTTTTAAAACTGGGATTTTGTTTTAAAGGTTTATGTGGCTTACGGATTAAGCCATTCTCATTTGAGAGAAAGAGAGAAAAGCCCTAGAGAGAAGAAGAAAGGAAAGAAGAAGAAAAGAGAGAGAGAGGAAGAAAGCTTGGGGATCTCCGGCCCAAACCGCGTCATCGAGGACGATCCAATCTTTACAAATCTGAGGCAAGTGTTTAATCTTGCTAAATAGCTATTTGTGTATTTCATTTCATAATTTGTGGGGTAAAGAAATGGATTTTTGGGTATAAATACCAAAAACCTAGATTTTTGGGTTTAAATCTTGAAATCAATGTTTAAATATGGATTTAATGGAATCGAAATGGTTGTGATCAACTTTAGGTTGATTTATTGGCTTAAAATCATGTTGTGATAAAAATTTGGAGATTGGAATGAGAATTTTAGGGTTTAAATTCGTGGGGTTTGCTGAAATGGAAAAACGGCCAGCTTAACTGGTATGGCCGGTCGACCGCGGTCTGGGGACCGGTCGACCGCGCCTTAAGGGAAAAGCCTACTGCATTTCTTCGTAGGCAAAATTTGGATCCGCGGTCGACCGGGGGTATGGGACCGGTCGACCGGTCCCCTGTTTTTAGCCCAAAACTTGGATTTCTTCTCCCCCTTTTCTTTTGGAGTTTATTCTTAGGGGCTTCCTTTATGGGCTGTTATATGGGTTTCCTAAGATGAATTCTAGCCCTTTTTAGTTGGGTTTATTGATTTGGGGTTCTCTCTTATAAAGTAAGAGATATCTTTTGGTGACTTATAGGGGGTCTCTCACTTAATATTTTTATAGTGGGAACTTCTTGGAATCATTGGATAAGAAATATCCATGTATGTGGTGAAATTTCTAGGCCGACATTTATGTCAAATCCTTATAAGGATAGGATATTGTTAAGTTACAGATTGGGGCCATTTGAAAGAGAGTGGTCGCATACTCTTTAAAGAGTGAGGGGTCTTATATCCTTAGAAAAGTTTAGTCTAAGGGCAATTGATAACTCAATAGGAGTGAGGGTTCCTGATTTCGACTCGAGCCATAGGTGACATTGAGAACGCTTTGGGATTGTACTATCGACTAGAATAAGCGGTAGCATAAATTCTAGTTAGGGTAGTTTTCACGTATTATGGGGATATGACCTGTGAGATTCCAATACTTGAAATGAGGTTGGAATAAATTGAGGTTTTAGACTATTAAGTCATGTGTGTGCCTATGGTTAAATAGTACTAAAGGTAATTATGTACTTTGGTTATGGATGAAATGTGTAGTGATGGATTCCTACACATACTCTTGGGTGATAACCCTAATGTTGAATATATATGTATAGATATATACATATGGTTTTGGGAGACTATTCATCATAGGAAAATGATTGAATATGTTTCAAGTGAGGGATTGTATTCACATATCGAGGTACATTTAATGGAAATTGTGGTGACGGCTTGTATATTGAGGATTATGTATACTTATAGCCGAGTTTATATATCTTATACATATGAACGAGAATTAGTTTGTATATATATTGATATAGCGATGTGTGAATATATGTACATATATCTATGATGAATATGAATAGATGGATATATTTATGTTGTGGTCATACGGGGTATGGATATTTAAACCGTATATGATGGTTTATTATATTGGATCATATGATGGGATCATATGGATGTATGTATATTGTGTATATGAGCGATATATATACTTATATAATGGTTTATTATATTGGATCATATGATGGGATCATATGGATGTATGTATATTGCGTCTATGAGAGATATATATACTTATGTGGTTAGGCATACCCCGCTCATGCTATCATTGGGAAGTTTTCGCGCAGAGGGTGAGCATCCTGGCATATAGAGCAGGGTGTGGATATTCCCCAGGTCATAGTCGTCCCTTGTGTTATTATAAGATATAGATATATATTTTTGGGATGAGACGTGGTGGGTATGTTTCGTCTCATTATCGGTTGGAACTATGACCGCTTCCCGGGACATCGTGTGTGTGTGTTACCACGAGGTGGGTGTCGTTGATCCCCACCAGGTGGTCCCCAGTTGTTACGTGAGCCGGACTCTGGGAAGATGATAGCATTGATGCAGTTTTATCGGCGCTATATATAGCCGGGTATTATATTTGCATGGCCATTGTACATCATATATGGTATGTACACTTGGTCATGGGTATATGGATGATTGGTATATGTATATATATGGTGAGCATAAAATACCTATATATATGTATTTATATATCCTATAGAGGAAAGGATATAGAATTTTGGCAAAGTACATCTTAGATGATTATGGTATACTAGATTGATGGGGATTGATGTATCGCATATAAGGAATATTTCAGTTACATCATCCCAAGGATATTATTGGAGATGTTAGTTGTAGTTATAGTATTATATTGTATATATGGCATTATGGATCTCTAGGATCGACATTGACATGGAGTAGTGTAACGGGGTGGTTCCTTGTTTGGATTTCGCTTTGCGAGACACCCCACGCATGAAACGCAGTGCAGTGTTGAAATTGGAGAAAAGTTCTGTCAGTTATGGTATGCACGGCATTATGGATCTCTATGATCGACATTGTCAAAGAGTAATGTAACGGGTCGGTTCCTTGTTTGGATTTCGCTTTGCGAGACTCCCCACGCACGAAATGTAGTACATTGTTGAGAGTAGAGGGAAGTTCTGTCGATATTTATGTGTGGCATGATGGATCTCCAGGATCGACGTTGACATGGAGTAGTGTAACAGGGCGGTTCCTTGTTTGGATTTCGCTTTGCGAGACACCCCACGCACGAAACGCAGAGCAGCGTTGAAATTGGAGGGAAGTTGTGTCAATAATAATCTTTTTCATGATTATTAATTAGAATTTAAATTCTATGCCTCTATCCAATTGCATATTGGGTAACCATAGATTTGGTAAAATATAAACCGGAATCCACTAAGCCTAACAAGGCACGTATGATTGAAATAAATGTTTAATTATGTTTAGAAAGAGGGGGTGGATTCTTGGGGTATGATAGGAGAGTAGCTCTCGTGGGTATGGGCTAGGCCTATGATTAGTTAGGTTGTCCTTACATAATGGGGTAATTTAACTAAACTTAAGGACGCGAATAGGTGCGCGCAATTAGATGAGAGGTGAGTTGGGGTTCCACGAGAGAGCGGTCTCACTTTAATTATGAAATAAGTGCACCGGTAATTATTATGCACGGTTAACACACTTGCTAAATATTTTTCACATTCGGGGCTCTAACCCGTTTACTTTTCTCTCCTCCTTGTATATATATATATTATCACAGGTATCCTACCGCATGGATGCCGGATGACTTTCTATCCAGAGTCTTGGGAGCCGTGACAGGTGCGGACTGTTGCGGGATGTTTCATGTAGTCTCTTCCTACTTCTTTAAAATTCTAGGTAGGATTCATGTTGTATATCGGGTTTGTACCCAAGGGATACTTATATACATGTTTATATTTATTCCATTTCAGTCATTGTATTGGCTGTGACCCGACAGCTTATTCGGGTCTACTTTGTGTAGTACATTAGGTTGTATTTATTTAGTTCATTTTATTTTTTTTATTTCTAGCATTTCATTTATCTTAGTCATATCATGCATCTTTCTTTTCTTTCGTAGTAGTGTTATAGTGTTGGGTTGTTGTCTGTTGCACGTTTTTCTTTGAATTTTTCATATCCCGCTTATGTGATTTCGGGTAGTTAGTCCTATATTATATAGTACTGACAGTTGATGTTGAGACTGGACCATCTGAAACTCCTGATTTATTATAGTATAGGGCTGGCCACCCATTATTATTTTAGGCGGGTTGTGACATCTTTTTAGCCCATTCACATTTCTCAAAATTTTCTTCGTTTCTAGTTGTTTTAAAACACTCCTTTTTTATTTATTTTTTCTATAATTTATACTTCTTCATTCCACCACCAAGTTTCTTTAAATTTTGGCCCCTGTCTTTTTGATTCTTCAAGAATTTCTTTCCATATTATCCTGATGCATGTGACCATCGTATCCCATATTATATTAGTCTCATCTTCGGTATTCCACGATGCTTCATTTAATATTTTATCTGTAAATAGTTTCAATTACTCTCCTTTTGAGAATGCGGGTTCGTATAGATAATCCCTACATTGGGTTAAACACACAAATTCAAATTTTACCCAAATTTTATCCTAATTAACAATTAGAAGTGATTAAATTTTCCAATCACACAAGTAAATAAAAAATACGAAGAAGATAAGGAAAAATCCCTTTGGGGAAAAACCTAATATTTCGTATTCCAAAGAGTTTGACAGACACATATCGACTTACAGTCTATTTAGCTCCACTAAGCATAACACGTAGGGTCTTCAAATCTTCTACATATTGCGATGCAATCCAGCACCACCCACAAAAAGCGGTCTTCCCTCGACCTTAACTCCAAAAAAGTCAGTCGTAAAATAGATCTCTATAAGGGTTTAATGTAGATATGGAAACTAGGGTTTTCATAAACTCAACAAATCATATATGGAATGAATGATTTAAAAAAGCAATGTATTTTTCTGAAACATAACGATGAATACTTTTGGTTCAGATATTGTGAATTCATTTTCTCCATAAGCCTTGAGAAAATCTTAACAAAACTAGTTTTTATAGCAAAAATACAAATTAAGAGGCAACAGTCTCGTTCGAAAGAAAATGGCATCTCATTCGAACGAAAACACTGTTTTCATTCTAACGAGATTTGGTCTCGTTCGAACGACGATTCATTTTCGTTCGAACAGACTTCTAATGACATTCCAAGAAGAGCCAACATGTTACAGACAATTCTCACTCGATGGACTTTCGAAGCTTGTTCTAACAAGAACCAACTTTCATTCTACCGAGATCTTAATCTCGTTCGAATGAGATAAAAGCAAAAAAAAAATTATGTCTAAAATTCGTTTTATCGAGAAGCCTCGATGTAAAAAAATAGACATCCTAGAATTTAATTTAATTAAGAAATAAAAATCACAAGTCGTATACCTCCATAAAATGTCAGTGATAAATTCGAAAAATTGCTCGTTACTAATACATCTTCAAATGACCGTGGAGGCAATGAAGATGTAGTGTTCGATTTGAAACTTCGGTTTGTAACATGATACACCAAAATAGAAAAAAAAAAGTCTAAGCTATGAGCAATTATAAAATCTTGCTCTTACAAATCTCCCCCTTTGGATATTTCGTTACAAAACAAAAATTAAAAACCAAATTACAATAAAACACCTAAGACAATATATCCTAATGTCCTCCCAAATCCAAAAAGGGAACGACATATGAAACTTTATCTTCAACTAACTGTGTTCTCCCCTTGGCCAACTTTGTCTTTTTCTTGTGTTGTTTGTGAGATTATCAGTAAAACGTAAGAGACCTACACACATTAAATGAAAAATACTGTGACGCGTACGGGTTTTAAATAAAAATAAAACTCCACCTCAATTTGTTCTCCCACTTTGTATTTCGTAACAGACAATGGTTTTGAATCGAAACATGAATAATACGCATCATAAGAAGAATAAAAGATATCATCACATATATAATCTATAAATCACATGCAATGATAATCCAAGAGGCATAAAGACTATTTTTCAAAATTTTCAATTTTTTAAGTATAAGCTATAAAAAGACATAGTCGCTATGGAATAACACAAAAATACTTGAATCTTTAAAACGAAATGAAATTTTGTGAACATTTTCCATAGGCAAATCAATATAAGCATTCATAATATAGGTGCACGAAGTCATGGAATACTTCTAACATTAGGTATAAAATGTTGAACTTAAATGATGTTGATTCGACTTATGAAATATAGCATGAATTTAAATGATTCTCAAATCACTAATGTCAAACTATTTGATGCTTTTTAATAGAGTTTATTGTGCAAACCCATTGATCTTCTACTTTATAACACCTTGAAAATTTCATATATATATATATATATATATATATATGAATTCACTCTTAAATATTTTGAGTATATCATAATGTTCATATGTGGGGAAGCATCAAAGAATATAAAATAAATGGCCTTAGCTGTTCTATTTTGTGTGTTGTTAATCTTTTTAGGCTCTTTTTACAAATGGTGTCTTTTACCGCAAAGTTGCTCTTTCGTATCCCTTATCCATTGCTTGACATATATCAATATTTTCTATAAAAAGAAATTCGGTCAATTGTTCTTACAAGCATAACTTATCTCTTTTTCACTTTTGGTTTGTTATTAAGCAGGATGGAGATGAGAACAACATATTTGACACATGATAAATAAGTATAATATTCAAAAAATCCATGCATGTGTGCAATAAAGAGATAAAGAGTCTAGCATGAAGAAAATAATCGTCATCGAACAACGTAATGTCACCCTCCCATTATTAAGCACACTAACGAAACAAAGCCATGTCTTAAAACACTATGAAAAAGTCACATGAATGGGTGGAAAGTAGGGGTGATCCGAATATCTTAAATGTTCATCCATATACGATGAAAGAAGAAAATACAATTTTTTTTTTTATCTTTTTCAACAATTTATAAAGAATAAAATCTTTTTCAATTTTTCAAATTTTTTCTTAAAAACAGAAAATCTTTTTGAATTTTTTTTCAACTTGATTATAAAAATCAAAAATCATTTTCAATTTTTTTGAAATATATTAAAAATAAAAACATATAAATAAAATAGAAATACAATCTAGAAACAGGTACAAAGATATGGACATGATAATCACCATATTCTAGAAACAAGTCTTGACCTCAATCATTAGGTCCGAGGGAGTTCTTAAAAGGAGAAGACGTCGTATGAAAACCTCCATTAAACATTATGAAGTCTTGACTAAATACTCTACTTGCTCTAAAAAAACTCTCAAAATCTCTATGTTGATGTTCGAGACCATGTGGAGAAACATGTGTGAGGGTGCATGCGAGAACATGTGTAGGGACTCATGTAGGAGCATACCATGCAACATGAATGTGAGAAACTCTCCCTATCTTAAAATAAAACTCTAAGATGGTCTCTTTATTTTCAATGGGAACAAACATAAATGGGCTTGGGTCCACCTTGATCAAAATTCCTAGGACGATCTCTCCATAATCGGTTAGGTCTTCTTGGTGGATTAGGTTGAGGCCCATAAAGATCCATCACAAATTCAGGAACTGGTTCAGGTGCGACTTTGAAAGTGGATGCACCGTCATAGCCTATTCCTTTCCTTTCAACATTACCTAATTAGGGATCGAGAAACATATTTCTAACCTTCTTAAATATGTCCTCTAAAGTGATTTTGAACTACCGGACATGTTCGAGATCAATCTTGAGTTGGGATACACGGGATTCAACTTTTTCATGAGTCTCCAATGAAGCTTGAAGATTTCTCGTAAGACTAGCCACAGTGTTGGTCAAATTAGTCTTATCCCTGCCAATAGCAATTAACTCCTCACATAAAGAAACTTTCACCTTCTCGAGTTGACTCACTGATGCCTCATAGTCCCTCAAAATATTTATCTTCTTCTCTAAATAAAACACCCTAAGAGAAAAATCTTTATTAATCTTTTTCATTTTTAAAGTCTCGATGAAAAGTTTATGAAAGGATTTTTGGAGTCCACCTTCTTCTTCACTCAAATTTTCTTCCTCACTCCCACTCTGTCCAGAATGATTCGAAGCATCGTTCAGGCGCTCACGTTTAGAAATATCCTCATTGGTGTGGGACAAACTAACAAGTACTAACATAACTTGCCATATTGCACATAAATTAGTTTCATGTGTTGATTCTTTCTCAAAATCCTTCCGACTCGACATCACCATCACTAAGAGTAGCTTTATGTGCAACTTTCCGTTTGTCATGTCTCTTTATCCTAGTGGCATAATCGTGAGATTTATAACCCTTCCCTCACACTCATAGCACCTCACCTCATCTTTCTCAAAAATATTTTTTCCCTCATTCCCATTTTTATTTTTTTCAAAAATCATTTCTTTGGAAGAATTTTCTTTTTTAAATTTGATAATTTTTTTGAATTTTTTTTGGCAAAAGGGCTAAATTATCCATCCCAAAATCAAATTCAAACTCAGAATCACAAACTTTTTCTTTCTTCTTTTTGGAAAGGGCCTTCAAAGCAATCCTTATTTTCTTTTTCTTAACAGTTTTAGGAAATATATCGATTTCATAAGTTTGAAGGTCTCCTATGAGTTATTCTAACCTAAAGTTATCTATTGTTCCCAACGAATTCAGGACTGTTACTTTAGGGATAAAATGGGTTGGCAAGGATCTCAAAATCATTTTTACAACTCTTGTCTCAGGAATTTTCTCACCCAAATTAAAACTAGAGTTGACTATATTCGATAAACATGCATAAAACTCATCAAAAGTATCAGACTCATTCATGGTGATATTCTCAAATTGGATGGTGCTTAGAATCTTTCACGGTGTTAGTACCCTCGTGAGTGAGTTGGAGGATATACCATACTTCCTTAGACGTGGTGCACGTCATGATGCGGTGGAACTCGTCAGGGGTGATGGCACTTGAACCACGTGAGTTAAAATCAATCCACTTAAAATCATCCTATGTTCAGGTAGAGACAGGTTTAGTACCTATGACATCACCATTAGTCATAGTGGGTAGTGTCCACCTTCTTTCACACACAAGCCAGATACGCTCGTCAATCGCTTTCAAATCCGACCTCATTCGAACTTTTAAATATGCATAATAAGTCCCATAAAAAATTAGTAGCCTATTAAACACATTATTTATAAAACCCAAATTTTTAAAGGATCACACAAAAACTTAGTCCAACATACTCTGATACCAATTTAAAAATGCGGGTTTGTATAGACAATCCGTATATTAGGTTACACACACATACATTCAAAATTTACCTAAACTTTACCTTGATTAGCAATTAGGTATGCATGCACTCAAGTGTCCAAATTAAATTCTCCAATCATACAAGCAAACCAAACATGTGAAGAAGATAAGAAAAAATCCCTTTCGGGTAAAACCTAGCATTCGGCACTTTAAAGAGTTTGCAGACACTAATCAACTTACAGACTACTAGCTCCACTAAGCATAACGCGCACGGTGTTTAAATCTTCTACAGAATGTGATGCAGTCTAACACCATTCATAGAAAGATGTCTTCCCTTGATATCCACCGATCAACCTTATGATTACAGAATCCGTTTTTCTTCAACCGTAGAGTCATAACTCCGTAAAAATCATTCGTAGGGAAGATATCTACACGAGTTTGATGTAGATATGGAAACTAGGTTTTTCATAAACTTAACAAGTCATATATAGTATGAATGATTTGGAAGAGCAAAGTATTTTTCTAAAAACATAAAAATGAAAACTTTTGGTTCAGATATTAGGAATTTGTTTTCACCAAAATCCGTAAGAAAATCTTAACAAAACTATAGGGAAAAAAACAAATTGCGAGACGGCGATCTCATTCAAACAAAAATGGCATCTCGTTTGAAGAAAAACACTAGTTTCGTTCTAACAAGATTTGGTCTTGTTCGAACGATAACTCATTTCCATTCGAATATACAGTAAAACTCGTATGTATGATACTGATTAAACCAAATTCTAAAATTTCCAAGTTAATCTGATTTAATTGGTGTCAATTTTTAATCCAGTTTTATTTAGCCCTAAAACATGCATTTACGTGTGTGAAATCAAACCAACATAAATAAAATTACTAACTGACAGATTTTAGGAAAAATCCCTTTCAGGTAAAATCTTTATTTCACTATAAAATAGTAACTAACAACTTATAAAGATTACAATGAAATATGCAATGATCACTCCTCGAAATAATCACATAGGCACACAGCCTAGAGTTAGCAATGGAACAACCTCAGCAGTCCACGCGAACACGCAGTCCAAATCAGCCAGGAACACCCTCGAGCACTCTCAATCGACACACAGTCGTCAACCGTAGATTTACCCTCCCTACAAGAGAAAAACTTCACCAAAGTTATATCTTAGGTTCCAAAATAATTCACATAAATATTGGGATGTTTTTTGAATTGAACACAAAGGTAAAACTCTCAAAAGTGAGAAGATAAACACTTATGTCAAAGAAGTTTTCGTAGAATAAAATTCTCAGGTCTTCTGAAGAAAAATGAAGTTGTTTAACATGCTATTTATAAAAAAGTTAAGGCGGAGCGTCACTTGAATGAAAAGTGTATCTCGCTCGAACGAGGATACTTGTCGCTCGAATGAAACACCTAAGTTGCTCGAACGAAATTTAATAAAAGATAATTTTTTTATCAGTCATCGGCCGTATATTTACCCTCTTTACAAGAGAAAACTTCAACAAAGTTTTATCTTGGGTTCCAAACAATTCACATAAAGATTGGGATGTTTTGTGAATTGAAATCAAAGATAAAACTCTCAAAAGTGATAAGACAAATGTTTCATCCAAAACAGTTTTCCTAGAATAAAATTCTCTGGTCTTCTGAAGAAAAACGAAGCTGTTTAACATGCTATTTATAAAAACGTTAAGGCGGTGCATCGCTCGAACAAAAAGAGCATCTCTCTCGAATGAGGACAACTGTCGCTCGAACGAGCTTTACGCGACATAAGGTTTTCGTTCGAACGAAACACCTAAATCGCTCGAACCAGATTTATTAAAAAATATTTTTTTATATCGCCAGAAAATACTCCGCCTCAAAACTTTAAAAAAATACTGTTGACGAAAAACTTCGCTCCAACACTTAGAAAATATTTTAGAAAAACTATCCCAACACTCTAAGTGAACTGTTAAGGTATAAAAACACAACCTTACCAAAATTAATCTCGCGGAGGCTTGACTATTAAAGAACTTTGATATTCGGATCAGTCTTGATGCATGATTGAACTTGAATAAGTCTTCGACAGTTGTAGCGGTATACGACATACAATAATGTAATCCAAACAATAAATCTAATACCCTCCCATGAATCCAAAATTGAAAAGGTACTAAACATGCAAGTCTAAAACTTTTCTTCAAAAAACTTCAACATCAAAATCTTTAAATTTTTAAGCTTTTCTCATCAGGGTGTGCAAAATAATAATCTTCAATTTTGTACCTACATAGATGAGACAAAAAAAATACCTTCATGATGCATCGAGTTTGAAATGATATAAGAATAAATAAATCAATCAATATTCAAATCTCCTCCATAATGTAAAAACTCTCCCAAAATTCGTTCTTCCCCTTTTTATTTGTCCGAAATATATAAGAAACGAATAAACAAAAAAAACATGGAGTGTCACGACAAATAGGCATAGAAAACGTGGATCAAACTAAGCTCATGCAAAGGAATAACCCAAAAGCTTCCACAAAAAATGAATAAACAAAACAAACAAGGAGTTTCACGACAAATAAACATAGCAAACATGGATCAAACTAAGCTCATGCAAAGGAATAACCCAAAAGCTTCCACAAACTATTTTTGATTTTTCAATATTTCAGATAAAAATGCAAAAATAATTTTACAAAAATCACACACCATGAAATTACACTAAGATAACCAAATCATGGATCGGAATGAAAGGATGTGAGAATATTCAATAGGAAAATTAATGCAATCACGCATAACATATGTTCACGATGAATATGTGTACTCCTAACGAATGAATCTCAAAATCGTCTTTAGGTGTCGAAAAAATGGGAATTTAGATGACATCATCTTAATCAAATTAACAAATCAAAGTCAAAAATCATTTTCACACCAATAACTTCTAAAACTATGTAACGATTTTTCGTGACTTTGTTGGGATGTGCAAACCCGTTTTATATTCCATCCAAACTCCCTCATAAATAATAATGCTTTTTATTTTTTCTTTTGAGGTGACACTACACCAAATCTGTCGAATTATCACGGTCATTGACCTTGACAAGTTAGACTTGTCAAGGTCAATGACCGTGACAATTATGGGGGTGACAACATTTGTTATCATGGACTTGTCACGGTCATTGACCGTGAGAAGTTTATTAGACTTGTCACGGTCTTTGACCTTGATAAGTTTTGTCACGGTTTAGGACCGTGCCAAACCCGTGACAACATTTAAAGAATTGTCACGGTCAATGACAAAGACAATTGACCGTGACAATTCTGGGCAGAATTGAAAAAAAAATTGTTGGGCAATATGGCCACTGCCACCGCCCAGCAGTATATTTGTACCTATTATAGCAACGTTGTACCTGTTCAAACATCATATATCCAAATAAAATAGAGATAATGCAAATATACATTCAAAACAATATGCATCACGATATAATCCAAATATAATTCAAATGTAACAACTTAAAACAATTCAATTCAAATAATGTCACTACATATCTGGGGTAGGGGTAGCTCTGAGGAGGTGAGTATGCCACACGATATATGAATTGACATACCCAACAATATGCATCGTGACTCATTATTCGTGTAACCACAATGGAGAGTTCTCCTTCCCGGGTATCACATGTGTGACGAGCACCTTGGACTCTCGATGTCTTGAAGCAAACGTCCATGAACTGGAATACCCTGGATGGTATTCGGGTCCCTCAATCCCCGCCCTATTCGTTGGCCATCAAATATGTCCAGCATAAACATGCTTGGCCAACCAAGTGTCGACATCGATCGGTCGAAGGGAGCCAAATAGAGGACTGGGTAATCAAAGTCCACACGTGTTGGCGATGAAGCAGCAAGGTCCACCTCCTCGTCATCCTGCACCTCGTCTTATTGAACCTCCTCCTCCACCACCTTATCATTCCCTTTCCCCTTACAATTTTTTCCCAATGAACGCTTCACGAATGAGAACATATCTTGGACCGTCGCCTCAAAATGGTTCAGTTTCACGTCATACGATTCCATCATTTGAGCCAACCCGGTGTCGCTCGACTCCAATCCGATGATCCTAGATTTGGCCACCCGTGAGCTCACCCCCTTGTCCTCCCCTTGCGATCAGCGCCAAGCACTTGGCTGAGTGCGTCTGTGGACAAAGATGCCTTACAAGCATCAGACTGCGACTCATGCACTTCCTTAAGCTTTGCCTAAAATGACAAAAAGCACATGATTAGTTAAATAAGTAAATAAAAACATTACAGCGTAATTAAGAAAAAGTAAACTATCGGATCACTTACAATCTTGGACGCGACAATCAGGGAAACCTACTTATCCTTTCCCTTCTTCGTCCGAATAGCCACATAAGTATCAAGCCTATGTGGTATACCCCCAGGGCCACTCCCCGTCCCCTCAAATAAAATAATGCAAAATTAGTATCGGCCCCGCAAAGTAAAATAATGCAGAATAACATATTTCTATAATTATATAAAAATTAAATCTTACCATCATCCTATGCTCCACCTCGGCGTAAGACGTCCAGCCGAAGTAGTGCATGTTCGTCTTTTTCGCCTGATTTTCCCTCCCTGATTGGCGAGATGCCAATTGTCGCTCCCCGATCTCACTGTCAATGAAATTTTGCCATTATGCCGATGAGATCGGCTACTTCGGTGGGACGAAATCACGCATTCTGATAACGAACTCTCGGGTCTTCCCAAAGTACCGGGTCCGCATATTTTTCTTCCACGTCTTGTGTTGCTCCCTCAACTGCTCCAAGATGGAATCGTGTAGTTTTGGGTCCAGGCTGAATTTTTCTTGTCCAACAAATACAATGTTAGTTGCGAATAAATATAAATATTAAATGAAATTGAAATCAAAATCAAAATTGAAATATTCATATAAATATAAATATAAATACATTACCTTTAGTGCCACCCAAATAGCTAACTTGAGCTCATTTGGCACCTCCCTCCAACTAGTGTACCCCAGGCCGAGGATAGTCTTTACCATCTTGAGGGATCTCGCTAATAGCCCCGTCTTGTTCTCGACGGCCATCCCCAATTTGCCCCATTTGGGGAGCCTAGGGGCCGAGGATCCCTCCTCACCTCTGCTACCACCAAGACTAGACGACATCACCATAATCAAAATCATCATCCTCGCCTTAATACCCGAAGGAGACATTTTCTGTAAAAAAATGTTGTTATTAGTACAAATCCAAATGAATTTGAAGAAGACATGCAAATATGTACAATTACTACAAATCCAAATGAATTATTACTGTTTAACACCTCAATTCATAATATGTACAATTACTAAAAATTCGAAACATCCCCCCTCCCCCAACACACACACAAACACTACACACACATTGCCCCCCCCCCCCCCCCCCCACACACACACATACATATACAAAGGAAAGAGACAAAGATAAAAAGAGTGAAAATGATAAAGTCCAAATCAATTAAAAGCATAAAAAATGGATTGATGAAGTACAAATTGGAATATTTATTACAAATTGAAAAATTATTTCAAATTCGGGTTATCATAAAAAATGGATTGATATTCGTTAGAAGAAGCCCAAGTCATCCACACTACTATTTAGACGCTTTGGCGCATGTAGGACAATTGATCACGGCTCTTTGTTGATATACTTCGAGTAAAACACTTGGTTGACCTTTTGAAATGCATAAACAAATGGCTCATCGCTCATGTGGTCGTTTCTCTTCAACTTGGACAAGTCAACCATGATCAAATTGGTGCTAGGATCAACTTTACAAGTATTTTTATCCTCAACTCTTACCCAGTCACAGTAAGACATAACCTTTTTGAAGCTTATATAATACAATTCAAATATATTTCGAATTACACCATAGTAAGTCATTTCAGCTTCAACGAGGTTTTTATCTTTTGTGCTCGCTCGAAAGAAAGTAAGAGCCTTGTATGAAATGTTCGAGTTTTGTACATTTGTACTTTCCTCGTACACATTTGTGCCAAATACGTAACCGTTCAATCGATACTTTTTGTATTATTATGCCATGAACAAGGGTCCAGTGGTTAGGCGAGCAAGCCTTGATGTCGCATTACCCGTCTTTAAGAGCTGAGAGTATAGATAAATTAATTAGGTTAGTTGTAAAGTTAGAGTGTAATGTAATGTTATATAACGACCATTTAATTATAATTACCTCTTGTGACAACCACAGCCTAAATTCGTTGTCTCATTGTACCATTGTTTTTCGTCTTTTATTGTGCTCACAGGCTTCATATTTTCTGCATATTACAAAATTAATCATGTATAAAATAATCAAAAATATTCTAAAATAATGTAAAACTTAAAATAATTTAAACTTACTTTTTCCATTCTTCGACATCTTCATGTGTGTCAAATAGATAACGAGCTACTTGTTCATGTTGCAAACTCGTTAATTTCACTCGTTTTCCAATCACATGACTACCATCATCGATGAACTCATTAGTGTCATCAACGATGGTCGAGTCAGGCATATACTCCCGAGTATAGATTGATGACTCCACGGTGATGTATTGCTCTGCAATTGAACCTGCAATGTATCGTTTATTCTTGACATAATCTTTAAAAACTTTCATTAATCTTTCAAAAGGATACATCCACCGATATCTAACTGGACCACAAAGAAGTGCCGCATCGCATAGGTGTACCAACAATTTAACACTTATGTCAAAGAATGCTATGGGGAAAGTACTTCTCCATAACACAAATTGCTTCGGTCACCGCCAATTTTGCGGCCACTATGTGTCCTCGATTGACTACCTTCTCACACAAAAGTGAGAAGGTAATACTAATTTGCATAATAGCCCTCCGCAAATACTTGTGCTTGGAGAAACAGTTTTTAAACAGTAGAGGAACCAATTGCATGATCTCATGCCAATTATGGGACTTACACTTATGTAAATCAAGCGTAGCATTAGTTGTGACTTAAGTTTCAAAAATTTAAGGTCTTTTCGTGCATTTTCTCCATCCTTCGAATGACTCCCCCCAATACAAGTGCCCATAATATGTTCAACGACTTTCTTATCTGCATGCATCACATCCAATACATGGTGCACCGGGTTATTCTTCCAAGAAGGCAAGTCAAATAAAATTGACCTCCTAGACTATGCCTTTCTTGTCTCAGTTTCATTCCCAGTTGGGACATTCTTATGCTTGACATTCTTAAATTTGGGATTCTTACCTGGCATATTAGGGCCACATTCAAAAGATTTACATTCAATTTCTGAACCTGAAAGTTGTCTCGGCAGTAGCCTATGTTCAACCCTACCCAATAAAAAATTAGAACCTTTCTCAAATCTGAAACTATGAGCCAGGAGTAAAAACCTCCTATGGCGATGGTATACATTTTTTGAGCTAGGGGAGAGACGAAGAGATTCAGTCTCCTCTCCACAAATAGGACACCCCATTCTATTTGTCTCACCCATCCACTCTTTGTATTTCGGATATCCCATCACAGCTACCACAACTAATCACCTATTAAAGGTAAGAAGCATATATTCATGGATTAGTATAAACAAAACTTAGTTTTTATAGTATGTTTCATTTAATATGTTTTATTTATATTCAATTTTTAAATTTCAATTTCAAATTCAATTTATAATAGAATTTCCTATTTCCTCTATCTCCTTTAAAGGTTAAGTGGTCCTATCCCATTTAAGACTGCATATTTCTGTAATATACTTAACATCTCATGCACATTGTTATGATTTGAGAAAAATTCGGCAGTATATTCCCGTAGTTCTCCAAGTACACGACGTAGATTGGCAAGTGCGAGTGTTATTTCAATTGATCAATTGAAATAACATACACACTTGTCAATCTGGTATGTACCCAGAGAACATTAGGATATGACTACAAAACTTCCTCCAAAAGTAACAACTTTAAGTCACTAAGAATATTATTATACATAAATTATGCAGTCTCAAACTGTCCAAACGGGACAATTCGAGAGATCTCATTACAAGGGTAATGACTCTCAAACGGGTCTAAGGGCTATTGAATGCATACACATAAGAACTAGAAGGCTAGTATCTATGCGCACTATATGTAATTTCAAGTATGTTTCACTTAATTATCATACTATATATATATATTTATTATTGTTCGTTATACAAGGTAATTTTCAAAAAAAGTTGAAAAATTCCACCTCCATATGGACAATAATCCAGTGGTCATGCCACTTTTAAAATTAACCAACACAACATCGATCCACTATAATCCAACTGCAATGGCAACAACAAATGTGTATCTCGTACTCCTTCTACTTCATCTACTCAAATATTTATGTTCATCAATTAAACTAACAATTAAAGTATACAATTATAAATTTACAATGAAGGGCAATCCTACTAAAAATTTAATCAATCAATTCCTTTACAAGGGGCACTACAATATGAGGGGAAATATCTAATAAATCAATAAAAAATTAATTAAAAAAAACACACATAAGCACATACACACACACACACACACGCCCTACCCCCTCCCCCCCACTGCCACTGCCCACCACACACGCACATATACACACACACGCACACATACACACACATGTATAAACACACACACACATACACACGCACATATACACACCCCACACACGCATATATACACCACACATAAACACACGCACATTTACACACACATATATACACACACGCACATATACATACACATATACATAAATGGAGGAGAAATATAGAGAAAGCGTACCAAAATCGTAGAGAGTGAGAGAGTGCAGTCGCTAGAGAGAGAGAGAGAGATAAATGGAGGGAATTATAATTGGTGGGAAAAAAGAAAAGGGAGGGTTTACTGACAGAATTATCACGAACATGTCACAGTCTTTGACCGTGATAACTTTATAGGATTGTCACGGTCAATGACCGTGACCAAAAATGCTTATTTTTTTATCACGATCAATGACTCTGATAAGGCTGGCTGGTTGAAGGGTGCCAATTTGACCATTTTGTTGTAGTGTGATGAAACAAAATAAATTGGCCCACTCTTGGCATATTTTCTTTTTATTGCCTTAAAATTTTTCAGGCTCTTTTCAACCTCATTGGACCTTGGCTTCTGGTTTTGTGCCATAAATTTTCTAGGTCTGATTTAAATGGTGGATTAATCGCAAGGATAAATGAGTACCTTTCATAGACCTTCCCCGTTTTTCAAAAGCATCACACAAACTCACGACAATGATTTTTACATGCACTACTTTCATTGTCAAATTTTATCGCATTTGGTTCATTTTTAAAGACAGATTTGAGATAAAAACACATCGACCAGCATGTGATAGACAAGAAAAATAGTCAAACGAATCCCTGTAAGTGTTCATTAAAGGAACTCATGAGTCAAACATGTACGTAGTAACAACTAATCACATGTCAATGACTTCAAACATTGTAAAGCACATAAATAGAATGATGACGCATATCAAAACACTATCAAATCATCACATGGATATGGAATGAAATTGTGTCTCGGTCATCCTAAATGTTCATTTATAAACGGTGAAAAAAAAATACAAAAATATTTTTGCCTTTTAAAATTTTTTTATCAAAATAAAATCTTTTTGGCTTTTTCAAAATTTTCTCAAAAAAATAAAATCTTTTTGTATTTTTTCAAAAAAATTCAAAAACAAAAATCTAATATAAAAAGTACACAAGTCATAACACTAGCAATAATATAACATGAATCACAACTAGCGTATGACAAACAAATCATGCAAACACAATCATCTATAAGATATAACAAGAGAAGAATCATGTGCAAGCAATCGAGAATTAACAAGTCTAACATCTAGTGCTTCTAAAAGTGATTTCCTAGCCCAAATATGCCTGCAATGACGCATGGGGATTTTGGGAACCACGGCAACACTAGACTTCAACTTCCTAGGACTTTTTCGAAGATAAAAAAAAGCCTGAAGTGATCTTTCCTACCACAATGTGAACATATGTAAACGGGTGGAATGACACCTACGGGTTGACCTTTTCTAATGTCCTTGGGATTTATTGACCCTCTAAAATAAATAATGGTCTTGGTTTTAACACTCGAAACATGAGAACACGACGATCCATTACCATTTCTACCAACATTACTCGACTCAGTCAAATCATTTTTTAACTCCAAATTTTTTACTCAAGCAAAGAATTAGACTCTTCCAATTTTAGAGACTCCTTTTGTAAATTTTCAATTATTTCTAGAAGCTTATCACGTTCTCCCTTAAAATACGTACACTTATCCGTAAGAGTCTCTCAGCATGCCACAAATTCATCGGTTAAAATATTTTTATTCTCATTGGTACAAACACAAATCCTAGAGTTTTTAAAGTCCTCCAATTCTTTTTCTAAAAATAGGACTCTATCATCACTCTCATTTTTGGATAATTTTAAAGCATTAAAGTCATGGTCCAAAGAAACAAATTTCTCACGATAAAAATCTCTTTGATTTTGAACCATTAGCAAAAGATCCATCGTGGATTTAAAATGACAATTTTATTTTTTCCATAAAATCAATTCTTTTAGCAAACGTCAAATCCAAACTATTTAAATCATCAAAACTCTGACTCGTGTCATTAAGGAGAGGCATCCAATTGCATAAGTGATCCATAAAAAAATTGCGATTTTTTAAAAAACTGATTTTTAAGAAAAAATCAATATCACAATTTTATTGCGAAAAACAAGGATCACTCGATAACTTAGAGAAACCCGATATAATACCAATTTGTAAAACTCGTATGTGTGATACTAATTAGACCGAATTCGTAAATTTCCAAGTTGATCTTATTTAATCGGTGTTAATTTTTAATCCAATTTTATTCATCCCTAAACACATGCATCTACGTATGTGAAATCAAACCAACACAAATAAAATTACTGTCTCACAAATTTCAGGAAAAATTCCTTTTGAGAAAACCCTTTATTTCACTATAAAATAGTAAATCGCAACTTACAAATATTACAATGAAATCTACAATGATCACTCCTCGGAATAATCACATAGGCGCGCAGCCTACAGTCAGCAATGGAACAACCTCAGGAATCCATACGAACACGCAATCCAAATCAACCGGGAACATCCTCGAGCACTCCCAATCGACACACAGTCGTCAGTCGTAGTTTTATCCTCTCTACAAGAGAAAAAATTCACCAAATTTGCATCTTGGGTTCCAAAACAATTCACATAAATATTGGGATGTTTTGTGAATTGAAAACCAAGCTAAAACTCTCAAAAGTGAGCAGACAAACGGTTCTGCCAAAGCAGTTTTCATAGAATAAAATCCTCAGGTTTTCTAAAGAAAAACGAAGTTATTTAACATGTTATTTATAAAAACGTTAAGACGACGTGTTGATTAGGCATAAATTCTTCAAAATTTATCCCTTTAATTTAGTTATTTTTAGCACCTCGAACAACGTAATCGATTTAATTTGTTCTCATAATCTTGCTACTGACTTATTCTAACGAGTACCCCAAGTTTCTGGTATTTCGTACTAATTTTACGTGTATTTGATGTCAATAAAGAAAGAAAGAAAGAAACCGAAAGAATAGAGAAAGAAAATAAGGAAACTCAAAAGGGCAAATCTGTAATTTTTACCCAGAATTCGGATGAGGCATATAAAGGAAAGTTGACGAGATTTCAATTATAAGTACATAGGAAGAAACGGCACCTCAATCGGAGTCCCGGTGTGAAAGTTATGAGCAGTCAAAGATATAAGAAAATGTCAATAAAAATCAGACCGATCCGAAATGAAAAGTTACAGTGAACTCGGGACCGTAGACGGAACGAAGCTGATGAAAAATAAATGAACCGATCCGTACCGAATCGATCCATCCAAGAAATAAAAGAACTGATCCGGATCCAAGCCGAACCGAACCGAAGGAGGACCGAACCAGTCCGACTGTCGCAATTTTAGTTTTTTACTTTTCCTCCAATGGAGAGTCCTGGTCAAGCCAAAACTCTTGGAGTCTTTTAGGGTATTTAAACCTGATTCATTATCATTTTAAAGGGAGGAAAAATCATCTAATTTTTCCCTTTCCAATCAAAACCCTAGTTTGAAGAATTATTGCAAATTTAATTCCAAGATTGAAGTTTGTTCAGATTTCTGTGATTACAAGTAATTTTAGTTGATGCTTTTAGTGCTTTGGTAAGTTAGTTGATTACTTTCTTATGTCTAATCTTCCTTATACATCATTCTTCAATTCTCCCTTAGTTTAATCATGATTTCCTGCAATTCAACAATTGTTTTCATTAATTTCACCATGGTAGGCTAAGTTTTTAAGGACCGGGATGCATGAACTCAACCTGATGTGATAGTTGCATGTATATAAAATTAATCCTCTAAATTTAATGGGTTATTACGACCGTATTGCGTAGAAACACGAAAATTATAGATATTTGGATCTCGTTTGCTTCAGGGTAACCGGGATGCTTCGGAATGCAATTCGAGTGTCACTATCGCAATACCGATTTACTCGTCCACTAATTAAGTATGGTGCGGACTTGAACCTCATATACGTAATGCTTGGGTGTATTAAATTATGGTTCTAATTAATCACTTAAATTTACAATTAGTTTTATACCATCAATACACTAAGGTTGAGTGATTGTATTCCCGTCCTGTTTTTCTCATTATATAATTCAAATTTTAAATCATTCACCATCAGTATTTTAGGTAATTTAGAATAGTTGAATTTCATTCATACTTTGGTTCATTAGATAAATATTTTCAAAATTGCATTAAGTTGTAGTCAATCTCCAAACCAATGTTTTTTTCTTTTTTTTTAGAGTCAAAGTTAGGTTTCCTTCGTCTGTCCAACGTCGTCACAACTCTGTTGTCCTATTTCCCTGAGGATCGATACCCGACTTATCGGATTATTACTTAAGCGACAGGCTTGCACTTGAGCCTAGAGAGTACGCACTTCTGAGACAAATTCTTAGTCGCGTCAAGTTTTTGGCGCCGTTGCCGCGAAATTAGGTAGACTTGGGTATAAATCGAGTCAATCTAAAACTTTGACCGAAAATTCCAAAAATCCAAAAACATATAAAAAATTGAAAAAAACACAAAAATATTCGTCATCATCTCTCATAACCCGTTAATGAAAAATTATGAACTCGCTCCATCTCCCAATAATACTCCAATCCGCATTCACGAAAACCCGATAGGTGAGTACAACCCTGATAGCCCTCACACTCCTAACGCTCCACAGTTCTGGGTTCCCCCTCCCATACCGTCACACTCAATATCAAATAACATGCCATTTCCCTCTCAAGACATACTTCAGAACACGTCCCGAGCATACCAAGTGAGGACACCAAGTCGTTAAGAGAGAGAGACATGTCGCAACACGGTAGTTCAGCCGCCGGTGAGGAAGAGGCCCCATACCGCCCATTGAGAGAAATCTTATATCCCGAGCGAACTGTTACTCCGGGATGCATTATACTCCCGTATAATGCAAGGAAAATTTCGTTTTAAAAGTGGGATGATCCAGATGCTTCCCCACTACCATGGGATTGATTCTGAAAAGTCATATCTCCACATCAGGGAATTTGAGGATGTGTGTGAAACCCTCAATGATCAAACTTGCACACAAGAGGTAATCTGCCTCAAACTCTTCCCATTTTCGCTAAAAGATAAGGCTAAGACCTGGCTATGGTCTTTACCTCCAAGTTCGATTGCATCCTGGAATGAGCTGCAATCTAAATTTCTCAAGAAATTCTTTCCTCCACATCGAACGAACTCCATTAAGGATCAAATTCAAACTTTTTGACAATTAGAAAATGAGTTATTAGATCGATGCTACGAGCGTTTCAATGAGTTAATCACTTCATGCCCCCATCATGGATTTGATAAAGGGCAAATCATTTTTTTATCCATAATGGGCTGAACATTAATTCCAAGCAACTCGTTGAGACCATGGGTAATGGTCCATTTGTCGACTTAGACACCCACGATGCTGAGCTTCACCTGAGGTATGTCGCCGAGACTACCCAATCCTGGGATACATCTGACCCTAATGCTCAAAATCGAAATCGTCAAGCGACCACCACTCCATCGGCATCCGGCCTATTTCATGTAGAAAAGAATTCTATGATGGAGAGTCGACTCGATGTACTTGAGAAAGGACTGCGAGACCTACGTGATGTATATTAAAGAGGACCAATTGGATTCATCCCAAATCTTGTCGAGAAGGTGTGTGCGATTTGTGAGGCGGGTCATGCAACTCAAGAATGCCCAACTATAACCACCTATAAAGTAATGCTTCAAGAGCAAGTCAGTGGTATAGGAGTATTCAAGGGTAATTTCGGTGAACCGCATGGGAATTCTTACATCCCTTCATGGAAAAACCATCTTGGTTTTAACTATGGGCAACAACATGCTGCGATGAATCCTAATTCACATGTTGCCCCTCCTCCACCATAACAGTTTCAACAACCTCCACACATGCAAGGACATGTGCAAGCACCACTGCCTCAAGGAGCATATATCCCTCCACTGTGGAGAAGTCTCGAGGATACGATAAATCAATTTATCAATAACCAGAATGCAGCCAATGCTAGATCTGATGGCATGATCAGCGACATAAATGAAAATATTTCAAAAATGTAATCATCGTGGAGTATCCAAGAGAAGGGCAAGTTTCTTGCCTAGGGCCAAAGACCTCACCAAGGTCATACTAATGTTAGCTCCACTTCTACGGAACATCAGGAGTACTATTAAGCTGTGACCACTCTTCGTAGTGGGAGAGTCGTTGATTTATCACCTCTCCCACACGACGTAACCAAAGACAAGGAGATTTCACCCGGCACAAAAGAGGCTAAAGATGTCCCCTTGAATGAGAGTGATAAAGAAGACACTAGTGATCACGAGATAGTAGTGAAACCACCCACCGCGGCACCATTTGCTCAAAGGTTGATTCCTTCCCTAAAAGGAAACCCCCGTGATGAAGTGTTAGGCGTGCTTAAGTAAGTAAAGTTAAATTTACCTTTCCTCGATGCCATTAAGCAAATTCCAGCTTATGTGAAAGTCCTCAAGGACTTGTTAACAGTAAAGAGGAAGATAAAGGTAAAGAAAAACGTCTTTCTAGCACAAAATGTGAGCTCCATCCTACTCAATGATATCCCGCCCAAATTTAAAGATCCCGGTGCACCCACCATTTCCTGCATCATTGGAGAAAATAAAATTAAAAAAGTCTTACTTGACTTGGGAGCAAGTGTCAATATCATCCCTTACGCCATCTATAGGAAACTTGATCTGGGATACCTCAAGCCCACAAAGATCACTCTCCAATTGGCGGATCGAACCATGAAGATCCCAAGAGGTATAGTTGAGGATGTGATCGTCCAAGTTGACACTTTCTACTTCCCGATAAACTTTGTCATTTGGGACACCGAACCCTCCTTCGCCTCGAGCAATCATGTTCCCATCATTCTTGGGCGCCCATTTTTAGCTACGGCTAACGCAATAATCAATACTCGAAATGGGCAGCTGCAACTCACCTTTAGGAATATGACCTTAGAGACTAACATCTTCCATATAGCCCAACATACAGGGGAAGAAGATGATCTTCACGCGGTGAGCCTAATCGATGAGATCGTATAGGAGCACTTTGAGGAAAACTATTGTGAATATGCCCTAGGGTCCTCCTCAGTGTCGAGCCACGAGAATGAGGGGTCCCACAAGAGAGAGCAATTAGGGGTGTGCCTTATTTCATCAAGTAATAGCGGTAGTCGTGATGATGAGAGAAAAGCGGGGGGGATGTGTGTAGTGACCGTGATTGAGAGAGAGAGAGAGAGAGAGGGGTTAGAAGAGAGAAAAATAGTAGAGTTAGAGATCGAGCAAGTAAGGGAGGACATAGGCACTACTCGAGAGAGAGAGAGCCAGAGGACGTGAGCATGGAAGATTTTTAGAAAGAGTTTGGGCAGGTGGATGAAAGCCTTACTATTGGACTCCAATCCCTAATGAACTCTTGTAGTCACTTAGACGAAAGTCAATGGAAAGAAAAAATTGATGAATTCCTTCTTTGTGACCATCCACCCATACCACTTAAGGTCCCGGAACCGATTGAAGAGAAAATTTTTGGTTCGTCCGACTTAGAGCCCGACCCACGCGTTCCAAAAATTAAAAGAAACTTAGGTGTTCCCTCTGAATCGGTGCACGCAGGCCATGCTTTGAGTAAGCATCACAGGGATCCCTTTCCAAGTAGTCATGACGCGTCTCCTGGTATGTCCTTTATCTATGGGCGAGGTCCCAACTTGTTCTGATTATTGGTTTACGATATGAAGATGGGAGAGATGAGGAGAGCATTGAACCCCATTCATGGGGTCGGGTGATTTTGTGGAGAGATGAGAGGTCGTCGCACCCCCGACGCGTATGGGGTGATTTTTAATATATTATTGAATCATGTGTTAGGGTCATTTAGTGTCTTTATGCATTTTAAATATTTGTTTGTTTTATTTTTCCGCACTTATCATTCGCTTTGAGTTAGATTTTAGTCCTTTTTGCTTGAGGACATTGCAAAAGTCCAAGTTAGGGGGGGTCACGAGTGCGTATTTCTAAAACTTCACAAATTTTTAAAAATGCCCAAAAATCTCAAAAAAATCGTAAATTTTGGAAAAATCCAAAAATATTTTTCTTCAAAATAAATAAAAATTGGAATTCAAATTTTTTAAAAATATCTTTAAAAGTCGGTTTAAAGTCTCAAAGTGTAAAAACCCAATGCACAAAGTCGAAATTGATCAAAGATGAAAATTGAAAGAAAATTGACGACTTAGCGAATAAGTGTGGAGATTAACAAAACCCGGTGAGATTTCGAGCCTATCAATCTTTTTGAGTTTTTAAATCAATCCGAGTTAATGGTTAACTCATAGTTCTAATTCAGCGTTTTAAATAAGTCGTTGACGTACTTAATTCTTTATTTTGATCGGTTGTGGGAAATGGAATGTTGCCTCGAAATGCGCGCTATAAATCTCTAAATTAAATTAATCTCGAGACGCATATGGTAAATTAATAAGCAATTCGGACAATGAAGTAGGCCTTCGTTTGTCACCCAAAAATATTGGCTAGAAAAAGTCGTGAAAAATTCATCCTTTTGCAACCCAATTTGAGTCGAATGATTTTTCCTTTCGTTTGACAACCCGAAAAACCCAAATAGCCCAGAATTATGAAAAATGGAAAAATTCAGAATTTAAGTCTGAAAAGTGCATAAGAAGGGGGCAAGAAAAGGAATAGAAATGCTCAACAAAAATAGCAAGAAAAGAAGTGAAAAATAGAAAAAATAGAAAAAGAAGAAAATGAGCAAAATCCCGGAAAAGCACTCATGGACATCTTAAGAATAGTTTCCAATTCCAAAATTTTTAAACCCATTTCCTTGTACCCATTACACCTTAAAACCCAAAAAAGTCCTAACCGAGTCCAAATTGCGAAATTGGTTACCACGTGGAGAGTTAAAACACAAAAAGATAATAAAAGAGATTACATGGCGTGAAAAGAGATGATGTTTCCCGTTTCCCTATGACCGTATTCCGATGAAGAGATATTTTCACCCAAAAAATTTCATCTTTCAAATTGTGTGCCTGACTTTGCGTCCATTATATTTACTCTTTATAAATCACGCACACCGAGAGAATAGCCACATTTCGAGAGATTCGTTTGAGAGAGCATCCCGTGAGCATTTTAATCAAAACGAATTTTTGAAAAGTAACGTAATGATCAATTGGTGGAAGTTAGCGGTTTAATTTTTGGCTTCGCACACACGCACTATGATTTGAGACTCTTGAACATGACTTGATGATGATTATTTTCTGGAAAAGTTTGAATTATACAATTTTTGATTATTTTGAAGTTTCTTTGAATCGAATTTTACGGGTATATTCTCTACAAACCCTCACGAGACACAATTCGTCCTATTAGGGTAACCTAGGAGTTTAAAGGCTTGTTGCATACGCTAAATGCAATTGCTTGCTTGTGAAATAGGTATTCTATCCCAATAAGATGATTTTCAAGAGTTTAGTCTTACTAGGATTCTTTTACATTACTCAGGACGCGTAAAGTTATAAGTTAGGGGGATTTGATTAGGCATAAATTCTTCCAAATTTATCCCTTTAATTTAGTTACTTTTAGCACCTCGAACAACGTAATTGATTTTATTTTATCTCATAATCTTTCTACTGACTTATTCTAACGAGTACCTTGAGTTTCTGGTATTTTGTACTAATTTTACAGGTATTTGATGTCAAGAAAGAAAGAAAGAAACTGGAAGAATAGAGAAAGAAAAGAAGGAAAGTCAAAAGGGAAAATATGTAATTTTTACCTGGAATTCGGATGAGGCATCTAAAGGAAAGTTGACGAGATTTCAATTACAAGTACATAGGAAGAAACGGCACCTCAGTCATAGTCCCGGTGTGAAAGTTATGAGCAGTCAAAGATAGAAGAAAAAGTCAAAGAAAACTCAGGCCGATCCGGATCGGTCCGATTCGAAATGTAAAGTTCCAGTGAACCCCGGACTGAAGACGGATCGAAGCTGATTAAAAATAAACGAACCGATCCGTACCGGATCGATTCGGCTAAGAAATAAAAGAACCGATCCGGATCCAAGCCGAACCGAAGGAGGACCGGATCAGTCCGACTGTCGCAATTTTGGTTTTTTACTTTTCCTCCAATGGAGAGTCCTGGTTAAGTTAAAACTCTTGGAGTCTTGTAGGGTATTTAAACCTGATTCATTATCATTTTAAAGGGCGGAAAAATCATCTAATTTTTCTATTGTCAGTCAAAACTCTAGTTTGAAGATTTATTGCAAATTTAATTCCAAGATTGAAATTTGTTCAGATTTTGTTGATTACAAGTAATTTTAGTTGATGCTTTTAGTGCTTTGGTAAGTTAGTTGATTACTTTCTTCTGTCTAATCTTTCTTCTACATCATTCTTCAATTCCTCCTTAGTTTAATCATGATTTCCTGCAATTCAACAATTGTTTTCATTAATTTCACCATGGTAGGCTAGGTTTTTAAGGATCGAGATGCATGAACTCAACCTGATTTGATAGTTGCATGTATATAAAATTAATCCTCTAAATTTAACGGGTTATTACGATCGTATTGCGTAGAAACGCAACAATTGTAGATCTTTGGATCTCGTTCGCTTCAGGGTAACCGGGATGCTTCAGAATGCAATTCGAGTGTCACTATCACAATACCGATTTACTCATCCTCTGATTAACTATGGTGCGGGCTTGAACCTCATATACGTAATGCTCGGGAGTACTAAATTTTGGGTCTAATTAGTCACTTAAATTTACAATTAGTTTTATAACATTAATACACTAAAGTTGAGAGATTGTATTCCCGTCCTGTTTTTCTCATCATATAATTCAAATTTTAAATCATTCATCATCAGTATTTTAGGTAATTTAGAATAGTTGAATTTCATTCATACTTTGGTTCATGAGATAAATATTTTCAAAATTGCATTTAATTGTAGTCAATCTCCAAACCAATCATCTTTTCTTTTTCTTTTTAGAGTCAAAGTTAGGTTTCCTTCATCTGTCCAACGTCATCACAACTCTGTTGTCCTATTTCCCTGAGGATCGATACCCAACTTATTGAATTATTACTTGAGCGACCGGCTTGCACTTGAGCCTAGAGAGTACGCACTTCTAAGACACATTCTTAGTCATGTCACGTGTCGCTCGAACGAAAAGTGCATCTTGCTCGAACGAAGACAGTTGTCGCTCGAAAGAAATACTTGGGTTGCTCGAACGAGATTTATTAAAAAATAATTTTTTTATATCGCCAAAAAATACTCCTCCTCAAAACTTAAAAAAATACTTTTGACGAAAAAGTCCGCTCCAATACTTAAAAAATATTTTTGAAAAATTATCCCAACACTCTAAGTGAACCGTTAAGGTATAAAAATACAACATTATCAAAATTAATCTCGCGGATGCTTAAATGTTGAAGAACTTTGATATTTGGATCTGTCTTGATGCATGATTGAACTTGAATAAGTCTTCGACGGTTATAGCGGTATACAACATACAATAATGTAACCCGGACAATAAAATAATGTCCTTACACAGACTTCTAATGACATTCCAATGAGAGTGTACATGTGAAATAGAGGAGTCTCGTTCGATGATCGTTCGAAGCTTATTCTAACGCAAACTAGCTTTCATTTTACTGAGATCTTAATCTCGTTCTAATGAGAAAAAAAAATATTTCTAAATTTGATTTTATAAAAAAGCCTTGATGTAACAAAATATACATCCCAGAATATAATTTCATTGAGAAATTAAAATCACTAATCATACACATCCATAAAGTGTCGGTAAAAAAATCAAAAATGGTGCTCGATCACTAATATATCTTTGAATGATCATGGAGGCAATACGGATGTAGTGTTCAATTTGAAACTCCAATTTGTAATAGGATACGCCAAAATAGCGAAAATCTTAAGATATGAGCAATTATATAATCTTGCTCTTACACTTTTTAAGCTCCACCACCTAGTTCATGGGTTAATCTTCTCTTTTCGCACTCGTGATTGATTTTTAATATTTATATCCAATACCATTTTCTTTTGTTATGAGGTTAAGCTCTCTCCTGGGATAACCTTACAGTCTTTATATCTTAATTGGACTCCTTTCCTAGTAGTAAAAAAGTCAGTTTGGTTCTTATGCATTCTACTTTTACAAGTTATTAAGTGTTCAAGCCTCTTTTTAAAACATGTATTTACTATAACAAAATCCTAACTCGTCGCAAAATCTAAGATATACTCTCTACCGTCGTTCCTATCTCCAAAATCATATCCTTCTTGCACTATCTCATATCCTACACGGCATTCTTCTATATGGCCATTAAAATCTTCCCCGATATAGATTCTCACCTACGGATATTTTTTAAATCAATTCATCCATTTGTTACCAATATTATACTTTAATGTGTTCATCCAATCCTACTTGGGGTGCATAAGCACTAACAATAATAATTATATTTTTACCTAATACCAGTTTTACAAGTATAATTCTATCACCTTTCCTAATAACAATTACGATATTATCCTTAAAATTCTTATTTACTATTATTCTGACCCCGTTCATATTTTTATATGTTTTTCTGTATAATATAATTAAATCTTGTATTTTTTATTTCTCTTACTTTCTCACAGAGTCATTTAGTTTCTTATACATAAGCTATGTTAACTTTTCTTCTTATCATCGTATTCACTAACTCCATCACTTTCCCTATCATAGTACCTATGTTCCAAGTAACTAACCAAAGTCTACTATCCTAGACTAGATTCTTTATCCTCACACATACAGATTGAAATCCTTGCCTATTTATCATCGCACCTGGGCGCCGATGCCACGCCCTTTGCCTATTTTTCAAGACACCCTGTGGCAGGCGCAATGCCCCTTGCCTATTTTTTAGACACCTGGTGGTAGGCTCAACACATCACTTAAGGGGAATGTCCTAGTATTAGCGTTTATATTAATTAGATTAATGTTCATAAGAATCTGACAATGTTTTATGCTAATGAATCTATCGCTCGGGGTTTCTTTAAAGGTTGTGAGTGTGTAATGCACACCTGGTTGTTGATGCAGGGCATTGTGGAGGTCTTATGTGTTATTTATATGTTCATTCGATATATGCTTCATGATGAAAGAGGCAGATGATCCTATCCATAGGTCGTGTTTCGTTATGAGATTACTCGGTGGTGTGATTGTGTATTGGTCCCCATTATTATATGTGTGGATTTTATGTTTTAATCTGTTAAATGAGGGACTCATACGGATTTACCAATAGAAACACAAGATGGTACTTGAAGGTAGTGGCCTTCGTGTGATATAATTGAGAACTATAAAAGAGATATATTAGTCCAACGATAGATGTTTAATTGAATGAACCCTATGTCACATTTATATGTTATAATTATAAGACTATGTATGTCATATTTGTGGGTGAGAGTATAGGGGTTGGTGTTTGTATTCTTACACGTGTAACTAATTACATCCCTATTACATTTGATTATCAGTTAATTACTTATTCGTATAGAGATAGATACTTTTAGTATAGTTATATGCCTCGAGTTGGGACATGCTCGTAGTATTTCACTTAGGTGAGGGTGAAGTATTTATCGCATGTGGGAGCCGACGAGATGACATGTTTATTTATTGTACACGAGTTGCATGATTATTACTATTAATATTGAAGATATTTTTTGCAACTTTATAGCGTTAACCCAAATCATATAAAACTATTTTCTAGGCATTCATAGACAGTATCCGCATGCCTGAGGAGATTCTGACTCACAACTCCACTTACATTCCACTTTCAATTCACTTGATTCGTAGCATATGTTTCTACTTATTTTCACTTTTAATTTGGTATTTCCATTCAAAGATTGTACCTTGAGTCCCAATTATTTTATTTTAGTCAGTTATTTATGAGATCGGACTATTTGAGTTTATTATTGTTGGATGTTGAGATATTATTCGATTCGTTTTTTATCCCTTTTGTTTATCGCATGTTGTGGATGGATTTAAATTCACTTTAAGTATTTTATTTATATGTTAATGGGGGGGGGGGGTGATATAGATTGATAAACGCTCCATAGTTTCGGCATATTAGAATGACTAACCAGTACATGAAAAATAGGGGTAGTTATAATAAGGCACACGGAATAGAGATTACCTATTGCGATCCGTAGCCCCAAGTTTTAGTTATATACTATTCAAAAGTTATCACTAAGGCCTCGTTTGATACGCCGTATAAGGGATCCGGATCGGATAGGATAAGAGTCGGATTGGATAGGATAAAGATGGACCGTATAAGGCGTATTCCAATATTGCGTTTGGAACGGTTCCGAATAAGAAGATGGGATGGAATATAATAATACAGTCATGTGTTTGAAATTATCTGGATGTGATTAATTTATCTCCAGTTTTCCAAAAATACCCTTCTTTTGTATTTAATAATAAAAAAATACAAAAATATATTATTATAACATATTTTAACTCAATATCATAATATTCAATTCCACGTGGGATGTCAAAAAAATAATATTATGAGATGAAAATATGTATGTACAAGTTGCAGGAATTTTTTTTATAACTTAATAAGGATAGAGTAGTAATTTTTAATTAAATTTTGACACCGTATAATTATATACGACCTGGGAGGTGGAATTTTTTTATACCACTCCTTGTGGGATACTCCTTGTGGGATAAGAAGCTTACTTTGGATAACTTATTCCATCTCATATCCGATCCTAAATTACACCAAACATACCTCTTATACGGCACATCAAATGAGGCCTAAGTGTATGAAATCTAAATTGAACCTTATCTCTCTCGTCTTATCGTTATTTTGGACCAAGCTCTAGCTAGTCTTCATGTACCAAGTGTAGTGGTCAAATTTGCCAAACACACCCAACCAATACATTTGGAATTTTGGGAAAAATTATTAGGCCCTCTAAAATTGCATGAAACTTCATTAAATGGATTTTGGATATGCATAAGTTTCCTAAAACATGGATGCATAGAATTATGGATTATATCACCTCTACCAATTTTTGACGAGGGTACCCCCTGCATCTTTATCCTTAGTCTAGTGTCCTCCTAAGAAGTCTAGATAATGAGAGGATAAATGAAAAGAAAATTGCTATTAGAATTTCCAAGTCTAGTCCTCCCATCACATCATTAGTGTTTGCTAATGACTGCATTCCTTTTATTAAGTCCAATGAAAAATCCATCAAACATATAAAGAATATTTTCCAAAGATTTTTGAGAGATATCTGGTATGATGTTACAAGTAGGGCGAAAGAAAGTGAACATATGTTTCTTTTGAAAATGTTAATATAATTTTCTGATTTAGTTAAAAGAAAAGTAAAAGGGTAATAATAAGAGTTAGATTTATATAAATTACCTTAGAATTATAACACAATTAATGCATAATATTTAGTTATAAGTGTAAGAATAATTAGGATATACAAACAAATAATTAAAAGTTAAAATTATAAGTATTAAATTAAACATAAATATATAGTGTTTTAGTTTTTTTATTTACTTACTATACTATTTAAACCGCATTAATAGGGCATTAAACGGTAACAATCCATATATGATTCATTTCTCAATTAAATAAACGTTTTTTTTCTTAACTCCCTGATCAATAATATTTTTGGGGTTAAGGACACCATTAGTATATACCCGATTGTTCAGTAATGCATACATTAAATTTTATAATGTCTACATAATTTTTTGAAAAGAAAATGTAATTTGTACATGAAATATTATAATATATATACAAATTTGTGTGATATATGCGTGTTAAGTTTATATATACTCTAAATTATAAGATATACATTAAGAATTGAAGGACTTTAATGCCTAAATTTTTTGTAATTGGACTAGAGCCAATATTATTACTGAGAGACTAAAATAAAAAAACTCCTTTTAAATTAATTATTTAATTATAGAACACCATACAAATATAATTATTCAAAAATATAAATATCCCTATCGTCCATTGTAATCAACCCAAAACAATAGCAAGAGTTATCCCGCGTATTAAGTATTGACCTTGAACGGAAAATTGGTTATCATTTATATATAATTAATTTTTTATTTTTTAAGTGAAAGGTGATTGATGACTATTTGTTTGTCTTCTCAAATTAAAACAGACTTTTTCATAATCATGGGGTCGAGTGTTTTTGAAGTCTTAACCAAGTTAGAAGTTAGAAACAGCTTTACTTTTGTTATATACTTCTTTTTTTTGTTTCTTTTATCTTTATCCCCACACTTTGTCCAAGTCTCCTTTTGAAGGTCAAGGTCTCCTTAACTTTACTTGATATTATTAGTCTTTGAGGAAACATTCACAATCATATTTAATTAAAAGAATATTGGTAAATATAGAAATAAATTGTGTTTTCAAATAGTAGTTAAGCTTGATAATGGATCGTGACATGTCGGTTTCGTATCGTGTTTTATCAATTTGGTGTTAAGATCAATATCACCCATACATGACTACAGGGACGAAACCAGGATTTAGTCTTCACGGGGGCCAACAATTTATTATAAGAGAATTTTTTCAAACAACATAATATGTAAGCATCACGAATTCTGTTGTTTTCTCACAATGTTGTATTACAAAATAAGAATCTAATTAATTACTAAATGAAAATGGGTCAATTATAAGTTGTCATTTTCATAGAAATAATCTCAGTTTTTACTATGAATTTGTTGCTCCTGTAAAACATATTACAAGAAAAAGTCAAAACACATACATTCAATCAATACAACAGGATCATTATGCAAATTTAGAATATGTCAACAATCATAAATCTTCAAACATAACACGTTAAATATGTTTAGCAATATAATGAGTCTCCTTTTAACATTTGCTTAATCTGAAATTATGCAATTGAAGTTGATTAAAACGTATTTTTTTACAATTAGAATAATAACAAAAGTGAAACTCAATCTTTCGCAATTAGGCAATTTTTTTGCTATTAAAGCAGATTGCCATTAAAATTAGATAAGGCTTAAAAAAATGTTTCTAATCAAATAATAAATTTATAATTCAAATAGGGAGTTAAATACTAAAAGAGTAAACAGGCTTTGGCCCCACCCCTTTCTCACTCTCTAGACCTTTTCGTTCATGGATTGGGGACCACAAATGTTTTGATATTAACACACTATAACAAAAATTGATCAAACGTTTTTTAGAGTTTTAAGGGGGGCCATGGCCCCCTTTGGTCTCTTGCTAGCTTCGTCTCTGCATGACTAGTTTATCGTGTATAAATCGTGTATTCGTTACTTTTAACAAGTCTGTAACATGTGTATCGTAGCTCTATTCATTTCACTCATTTATATAATCACTTCTAATGGGTCAACACATGCTAGTAACGCGAGCCGCCAAGTGTCGAGGTAGCATCTCTGCGAGACAAATCAAGTGTCGCACTGGCAACAACTACACTTAGCGACTAGGTGGACACCTATGTTCAATTTGTCATTACTTATATGTTTAGGCCTCAAATGTGATATATAATACACTTAAAAGAACATTATTTTATAATTTTTACACACGATTTTATCAATTTTTATTAATTTCAGGATCAATCTTGTTTGAGACATGCTCATTTACGACGTGATCGTTGCCAAATTATGTTGTACAGGTAACATTTGTTTATTTAACATCTCTTTCATCACATGAATAAAAGCACATAAATACAAACTTTGGTAATCGTGATTTTTGTAAGTCATTAGTTTATATAATAAGACTTTGCTAAACATTTCAAATATTTAATAGGGAGGGGGGTACTTTTTTTTTTGTTGAAAAGTCAAGTTTCACAACTCAAGCCTCAAGGGAACAACCAGCGACAAAAAGGTATTGAAGGCTAGAAAAAGTTAAATATTTGAGGAAGACTAGAGTGACCGGGTATCCCAACTTAAAATCCCTACTTAGTGATGTGGCACATGCCACATCATTAAGATGCACACTTTTTTTTGTTGTTACCTTGTAAATTTTTTTTTTTCAAAATAAAATTAAAAAAAAAAAAACAGTCCAATTTAAAATATATACATTAAAATTATGTGTACTAAAATATAATAAGACAAGACATGAAATCGTATTTTTTTACTTATCACAATTCAATTAAAAACTACACAATACGAATATGAATCTTTTATTTTTTAATTAAGACGATCACGATAAAAAAAAAAAAAAAAACGCAATGTGGCATGAAGTCTAATTTTTTTTTCATATCGCTGGGGCGGATCATTTTTTTCTATTTTAAAAATAATATTTTTACGATTTAAAAAAAATGATCCGTGTCAACGATATGTATAGGCGGTCCGACCACCTATACATACCGCTGCGCGCAGACCATTTTTTCTAATATGTTGGTCTGCGCCAGCAGTATGTATAGGTGGTCGGGTCGCCTACACATACCGCTGGCGCGGACCGTTTTTTTTTTAATCGTAAAAATATTATTTTTAAAATAGTAAAAAATGATCTGTGTCAGCGATATGAAAAAAATACGATTTCATGTCACGTCACATTTTTTTGTATCGTGATCCTGTTAGTTAAAAAAGTAAAAGATTCATAATTGCATTGTGTAATTTTCTAATTGATTTGTGATAAGTAAAAAAATACAATTTCGTGTCTTGTCTTCTAACACACATAATTTTAACATATATATATTTTTTAATTGGACAGCTTTTTTTTACTTTAAAATTATATTTTGAAAAAAAAATTATAACGTGATAAAACAAAAAAAGTGTGCATCTTAATGATGTGGCATGTGCCACATCATTAAGTAGGAAATTTAAGTTTGGGCTCCAAGTCGCTCTAATAGTTTTCTAAATATTATTCAAACATAATTATACAAATTAGTAAAGTATCAAAGTTCAAACTACCCTACAATTTTTTTAGTGTAGATTCTCTCCTAATTCCAATTTAATAAGATAACTTAATTCGATATTAACTTCTACTAAGTCATGGATAATGGAATTGGTCCAATCTCAAAAATTAAAAATATTGAATCAATATTAAGAGTAAATCCACATTATCACCAAACCCAAACCCAAACACAACGTCTAAGACAAGTTCAAAGCTGCTCACACTCCACTCTTCAAATTCTTATAACTAGTGATGCCTCCAACACAAAGACTTTTCAGATAGTGGTTGGTCTATCATTTTCCTAACAATTTCTCACACACGCCATGACTTTTAATAAATAAAAAAGTTAATTGTTTGACCCTAACAATTTCTCATGCTCGCAATACTATCATCCCGTTTGGGCATTGAGATTTCTTCTCCAAGGGTGATAATTTTTCACACGACATGAAATTAGTGGGTTCGGATTACGCGATCCACATATATGTATAATAAATAGGCCGGGTTAGTGTCAACCGCTAATAAGCAATGACAAGAAAACATCGAATTTTTCATATTTTAATACGTTATTATATAAATGCCATTTACATGATATTTCACTTATTTGTTGTCGGTAATTAAAATTAACGGAGTTGCGGGTGGTATGTTTGATATAGAAAATAGATGGTCTTAGTTTTATGTTTTGGTATACGGGCTCCCAATATCAATTTGAACACGACACGATTAGTGTACATGTCGGACCAGTATCAAATCATTTTGGCAGGATTAATTAACATTTCGGATTAGTGTTGACTAGTATTTGACACGAACTTGATATGACACAGCTCGAATAAAACACAAATATATGCTTCACTCTAGATAAATGGCAAGGCGAAAATACTAAAATTACAATAGTTTTAAGGGTTGAATAAGCACAAGATTAAATTTGGGTGCTGAATAGACTAAACACATAATTTAGGACCAAAACTTTGTGGGCCATGTTTTTAACATATATATAGATATACAGACTCTAGATTATTTGCATTGTAGAGAGAGAGAGAGAGAGAGAGAGAGAGAGATGGGTTGCAATTACTCTTGTGAATCATCAACTGCCATAATTAACACAATGGATTGTAGTTACTCTTGCAAATCATCAACTGCTACAATCAACAACATACGAGTGGTTCACTTGAATGGTTTTGTGGAGGATTTTGAAGATCCAGTTACAGTTAGCTATGTTACTGGAAAACCAACAAACCATTTTATGTGCACCCAAGCCCAACTTCTCTCTCCAGCCTTTAAACCGCTAAAGCCCGAGGCCCAACTCGAACCGGGCCGCATTTACTTCTTACTACCATACACCATGTTGCGATCCGATGTCTCACCGGTGGACTTGGCCTCGGTAGCAAGGAGGCTAACCGCGAAGGCAAAAACTAACCGGCCCGAGCCCAAGTCAACCCAGTCAAACATTTCGGCCGACTCACAAGGAGCAAACCCAATATGGGGTTCACCGGCTAGAAGTCCAAACCGATTCGGGCCGATGGTGGACCAGGTCCAAAATAACGAGCCATCGCATGGTATGCAAAAGTCAACGAAGTCAAGATCGTGGAGACCGATATTAACGACCATTAGAGAGATATCGTTTAATCGGAGAAGTGAATCCGATTTACAAGAAAAGCATTCTGAGACCCCAAAATAATTCAAAAATAAGGTAGGTTGTATGTTAGTAACATTTAATATTAGGCTCCAATATAGGTTTCAACCTATGATGTCCTGTCACATGCAGTATTGCTTGGGGGGAGATTTCAAGTTTGTATTGGAAAAAGGAAAAATGAGTAAAACTCATTGAATTATGCACTTTTTTTAAACATAATTCTCCCAAAAAAATATTTTAAGGGGAAAAGCCTGAAATGTTAATTTTTTTTATGACACATGGAGTTATTTGCAACAAAATCCATTATCAAGGGAAATTCTATGCACTTTTCCAACGAATTTAGTTTTTGTGTCTTGTGTATCTCTGTTGATGAACTAACATTTAAAAAACGCTTTCTACGAAATTGTATTTTTAATCACAAAATTAAATAAATAAATAAGGTTTTCTGGATTGGATCAAAACATATTCCCAGTTTAGACATTGCTCCCACCCCTTCACTTTTTATCATTGAAGATCAGCACCCAATTTAGAAGTTTTTGGTCCATTTGCAAGTTTAACCATTCATTTTGTATTGAGTTACAAATATAACTTAATTAGAGGAGAAAAATCCTAAGGTTACTTTTGTTTTTTCATCTGAATCTGAAATTTTGAAAAATATGTTTGTTTTAATGTCTGAATGGACTTTGAAATAAATGTATTTAGAGAAATTCAGATTTAAAGTTCAAATCCAGGCTTCGTAACCATAAAACGGCAAACACAATAGTTAACCAATTAATCATTTAAAAAAAAAAGCTATTTGGTATATTTTGAGTCTGAATGGTTCAAATTTCTAAGACAAAAGCAAACGACTCCACCCCCCCCCCCCCACCCCCCGAAAAAAAAAAACACGCCCCACCTTTGTCTCTCAAATTCTTGTAAAAAAAAATTAGAAGTTAATATTAGGACTCAACCTTCAATAAGACCCTCTCTGGAGCATTGTACTAATTTTACTCCGTCATAGTATGAATCCCTCCAATGCAATCAACATAGCTCACGTTCCCGTGGCAACCCAATAACGCGACAGTTGGAATGCTGCGAGACCAACATTCCTTTTTTTTCCAATTTTCTTCCATCTTTGTGTCTAATGGCTAGTTTTTTGTCTGCGAACTAGTTTTCCAAATTCCCAATGAATAATAACATCAATGCAACCGATTTCATTATGAATTTCTAACTTGCATTGTCAGTTGTGAAATTTAATATACTATCTTTGGAGCTAATGTCTTTTTTTTTTCCAGTGATTCCCTCGAAAAATTTCTTGACGAATCATCGCATTAATTCGATTGTGATGAACAAATTTCTTGATGAGCTAATGTTTTCTTAATGGATGAACACGACTCTTAGAGATCGACGCGCAATAAAAGCGAATGCGTCGTTAGCTCGGCTGAAAGTTTGTTAACAGGGGTAAGGAGGTTAGGCATCAACAATTAATAAAAGATTATTTTGATGAGGCCCAGTGTATATAATGCCGATATCTTCCGGTGTCGTTTTTACATGCGGTGCTTGTTGTTCGTCCGCATTTTTAACGATATATCTTCATACAAAGATTATGTCCAAATTGCAGAGAGCACTTCCATTGAGATGTTAGAGAGGTATTGTGACGCAGTCTACGTCGTGTATTCGATTATGCACCTCATTCCCTAGGCATTATAAATATTGCATGCACTGGGAATTGAATAGTTGTTTGGTGGCTTGGCGCGGGGGGTGTGGTGGGGGGGAGGAGAGGATGGGGGGGACACATCGAGGTCAAAAAGGCTACGATTATACTGAAGGCCGTAGCTGACTACGACCTTTGATTTTGGCATGAATTTTTCGATATGTTTCGTGCGAACAACAATTTGAATGTTCTCAACTAGACGGATGTTTTCGAGGAGCTCATACACAGCAAGGCCCCCAAATGCAATTACGTTATCAATGGACGGTCGTATGACACCAAAAGTATGTTAGTACCTTGCAGTGGCATCTACCCGGAATGGCCCACTTTGTTCAAACAATTACGCAGCCGCAAATCGAAAAACAAAGATACTTCACATAGTGCGAAGAGAACACTCAGAAAGATGTTGAACGGACTTTTGGTGTTTTACAATCTCGCTTCGCCATTATCAAATGCCCAATTCATTTTTGGTATCGTGATGATCTAGGACACATCATGATTACCTCTACCATTCTTCACATGATTATAGAATATGAATGAGACTTACTTGATCTTCCACCATGACAACCCGATGACAGGGAAGATGCACAAAAGCCCGCCGAATTGCTTAACTACAGCAACATAAATGATGCGGCCCGAGAATTTTCACAATCTTGCATTCGCAGCTCCATAACAAATGTGACTTTGTACTACGATTTACAAATGTAGTAAAATACATATTGTTACAGCCCGACTTATATTCTGATTGTATATTCCAAACTGTTTGATTGGTGTGATGAACTATTTTGGGCCTTCACTTAGTTTTTTATGTAGCTACTAAAAAACATGTACAATCACAAACTCTCATAGATGTATGCGTGTATGCATATATATTAGAATAAACTTTATAGTTTGCTTTGTGTATTACAAATATGTCAACGAGGAACAATTACAGGAGCTGGTGGGACCCATTTTTGATTTGGTACACACTCCCACCCACATTCCTTGGTGTAAGACACTGTAAAATGTTTAGGAACCCAATTTTCTCCTTTGGATTTTCTATCTCTTGCAAGCTCTCTCTCCTTTTCCTCAATTGCCATCTTTGCTTCCTTTGCTTTGTCCCAACATTTGGTCAGGATTCCTTCACTCACCTCACCCCATACAACAGCTGATTCACTTGGCCACAAACCCTGTTGCAGCATATCACACAATCAGTCACTAACAAGCATCTGACGTGTACATCCATCTGCAAACATGTATGGTTACATATACATATATTTTCTTAGGACACGTGTACTTAAGAATGGTTACTCTAATTGTCAGCTACTTAATGCAGCTATCCTTCTTTCTCCAGTCTTGGAAGCAGTAGTGTATAAAACACAACAAAGTTGTTAATTGGAAAGAAGGCTTTGTTCGGTTGAGCGCGTGCATAACTGATTCCAATTAATTGAGAAAAAGGCTTTATTGAGTTGAGCTCGCGCGTGCACAGCTTGCACACAAAGACTCCAAGAGTTTAGCGCGCGAACGCACACACACACTAAAAGAGGAAGGTTTTAATTGCTTCAAACTTGTACAAGTATCCGAATCAGTCAACTTGTCGAATACAAATTTTGTGGATATTTATGTAAGTGAATATTCGAAATCATGGATTTGGATAGTGATTTAAATTTTCACAAAAGAAGATTGAGTTATAACTAACACGGTCCAATAGATAAACGATATCCAAGACGTAATCTTTATATACATTAATATTGGTAAATTATTAAGTTATCAGACAGATAAATTCTTAACCATTCATAAGAATTTGAATTACTCATTGGTAATAAGTTTAACGCACGCGCAAAAAAAATGCGTGTGTTGTTTTATTTCCCCTGTCTATGTTGACTCTCTTCACATCTCTCCAGGTCTAAATAATATCTTAGATTTTATCTCATGTAACTCGTAAAAAAAGTATTAATGAAAATTTCCAAATTTTTTCTCATCTATGATTGTGCGACAATTTCATTGCTTAGTTACAATTTGCAATATTCTGTTTACTATTTTGTCTAAAACCACAAAATTATAATGTGTACACTTGTTCTAGTCTTCAAGTACAATAAACTACTTTTTTTAGACTCCAAACAGATAAATATGTTTTTCACCATGTTAGGCTTCTCTCAGTTTAAAAAAAATATAATATAATCCCCAAACAAGGTATAAGTAATAACAAAATCAGAAGAACATAATAATCAAATCTACTGCACCTAAGGCCCTTGCACTAAATGAGATGAAGTGTACAGCACCATTTGGTTGGTGTGAGGTGATTTACCATATGTGCAACAAAAGTTCAATAGTAGATTCAATGCATTGATTGGAAGAATGATTTACCTTTGGGTCCTTCACAATAGGTGTTTTCAGTCCTGAAAGTACATCTTTTGCATTATATATTACTGTAAGTTTTCCATTGCTAACGTCCTTAATTGTGACAGTCCTGCATGTTGATATTTAAAAATTAAAAAAAAAAGCAATAATACACATAATCAATGTCAAATTTTAAAGAGGGTTAATCAATGTTTAGTCTCTAAAAATATGTTTCATTTAATGTTTAGTCCAATATATTTTCAAAAATAATTTGTAGTCCCTAAAAAAATGTTCCACATAATGTTTAGTCCAATATATATTTTCAAGAGTAAAATTTAGCCGCTAAAAAATATGTTCCATTTAATGTTAATAATCAAGCTAATGTCACTATATAAGTGACTAAAAGTTATGTTTAAAAATATATACAATCTCATGAAAGAGAAGTACTTTAATATAAGTTTCCTTCTTTACTTTACCCCCTTAGAAAAGTGCGTAACTAAACTTACCCATCTTGAGTTCAATAATTACACTTACCCCCCACCCGCCCCCACCCCACCCGCCTCCTGGGCGATAAATAACGCATAAGGTACAAATGGGTTGATGCACATGCCGCGGGAAGGGGGGTTAAGTCTAATTACGCAAATTATTTCAGGGGAAAAGTTAGCTGGAACAATAACAAAAGACCTTGTATATCTGCTTCAATAATTTTCATTTTTCTTTATAATATTGTCCCAAACCCCCTTTTTTGGGGAAAAAAAATACCAAAAGCACCCGAATCATATTCATGTCGAATCCAGAAGTCAACATTACCAATTAAGTCCATGTATACTTATTTGAAGTATGAGATACATATTTTAGAGTTTTATTCGATTTGTATGTGTAATTTATTTTTGGAGTATTTGTTTGCTAGCATGCTAATGGACTTTGGTTAAGAGAATCAAAGTAAGGCATGGTTGTTATGGATAAGCAAATACTTCGATCCCAAATTAAGTTCCTGTTTAAAAGTAAACACTGAAAAAAATACCTCCTAAATTTAGCCCCCTTACAATTATGAATACTTTTGACTGCAACACCTCTACTTGGATCGTTACTTTTTTCATGGATGGGTAACTTTGATATCTTTATATACTATAAACAAGACTCTTAATTTGGGATGAACCAAAAGGAATACAGAACAAGGGTGTAATACCTATCCCAATGACCATTAATCTCATAAATTGTCTTCAAAGATGATGAGTTGAATATCTTTCCTCTAATAGACCGGTGATTTGCTCGACGGCCTAGAAAAGAGCTACCTTTGTAACATAGATCTGCTTCGAGACCAGTTTCTTGGCACTGTATCTTCACATTGCCCAACCACTCAACACCCGGCTTTGGGAAAAATCGTATCACGAGATTTGGAGAGTTCATTACATAAGTTTCACCCTTGCTCAAAAGCTTCAACTGCTTTCTCCCATGCACCACGACTTCTATTGAAGTACCTAAAACACATGTCTTGGCATGTAAGAAAACAATCCATGTATCATATATATGCATGCAATTACTATTTTAACTATTGTTAGTGGCGATGCAACTTTTGATTTTAACAACGGAAAAAGGGGAAAAAAGGAGTTTCCAACCCCCAAATATAATAGTATACAGGAGTAATTTATATATCTTATCAACGTGTTATATAGATAATACACTATATTCATTCCTATTGAATCCTTGTATATGTTTTTATAGAAATATACTTGAAGTTATAAAACAACCTCAACAAGCATTTTTAATTTAACTCAACAAAGCATTTTCTCAATTATTTGGGGTCAACTACATGAATTTTATTTTACCACTCTATTATGCCACCAAGTCAACAAGTGTTTTCAAGCGGATCGTAATTTAAAGTAGTGAACCAATTACCCTCACTGAACAGCGTACTGATTAAGGCATCATATCGCGTATCCATAGTAGTAGTACCCTGTATGTACCAGATTATTGTGTACGTCATTGAAATTACTGGTTACAACTGATCGATAAACTTTTATATATAAAAAGGGAGGGGGGGGGATTATTTTAGGTTAAATTTCACTTTATCACTGGTTTTGTGTTACACTCACAAGTTTAAATTAATATGCAGTACACCCATCCCGGGTTTTAGTGGCGCTTTACTAGGATCTTCTGTGATACTATTACGGGCTATTGGAATTTACTCTTATATTGGGGTATAACTCTAACTAATCATAAAAGTAGGAATTTACTCCAAATAACCCATTATAAAAATTGACGGTGTAATTATTGAATTTCAAATAGTCCGTTTAAAAAGATAACTTCAACCCGCATTCCAGATAACATTTTCGTATGTAAAGCAGAGAAGCTGGATACCATAGAATTTTGGAATGGCATAGTGACACCAAATAGTTTCAATGTCATCTTTCTCATTGGTTGCATGAAGGGCAGACACCGGCGGGTGATGTGAAACCTGAAAGCATGAAGCATATATGCTGAGTCTTCAACAAAACACAGAATGGAATAACAAAAGGAGACTAATTGGCTACCCAAAAAATGAGCTTGTTCATGTCCTTCAATTGTAAAAAATAGTATACTCCTGGAGTACTACGTGCCGTGACCATGTGGTACTATGCACCCCATGTCACACGAGCCCCATATATAACTATCATGGGAGAGAAATTTTATCGCAGTTGGACCTTTTTGCACTTATGTCATGGATTCATTGGGTGAAAACCATGAATAATGTCTAGCAACACTGGCAGATCCAGTATTTCAGATATAAGGGACAAAATATCTATTATACTTTGAGGGGCCTAATTTGTATGATAGTTATCGGGATCACTATACCCCCCCCCCCCCCCCCCCAACGTATCGCGATCCGGGGGTCATACAATTCGAAACATGGTGGGTTCACAATCCGGATCTCTAAATGTGGCGTTCCCAATTTTAACATTGATGATTTTAGCTATTATCGATAATAATGGAACTTTTGACTCCAATAACTGAATATATGTGAAGAAAAATGACTTCCCAATTAATACAAAATAAGAATAGTTCGTATCTCTTATTAATATGTTGTAGAATGTAGAGATTATACACTACATACATTCTTAGTGAACTCTTGTTGGGGTTCTTTTAGCACTATAATATTGCGTACAAGAGCAAGCCACGTACCAGGTAATAGTTATGACTACATATATTCTTTTATTGAAAAATCATTAATTTGAATATTAAAACTTCAGGGTTAATTTTGCATTCTCCCTTCAAAAAAAAAATTAAATCTCACGCACGCAAAAGTAATGCTGAAGCAAACACCTGTTCAAGTAGCACATTGAGGGTTCCCCTTGAGGCATGGTGGGTCTCTCCAAGAATGGGATTGTAGGGCGCCACCCCAAACATTAGAGGACGCAAGGTAGATATGCTCCACGCAACAACTGATATGAACCTGTCCACTGAGCTTTCCCCATTGGCACACCTACTAAGCATATCATTACTAACACAGTATACTGATTCCCCATAACACTGAAGTTGTGACTTGGGAATGTTGAAGAGAGGTGGCAGCTGAACAAAGAGAGAACAATCATCATCATCTTTATTCGTATTTGGATTAAAAAAAATGTATTCGTAAAAAATTGTAAACAAAATTTAGCTTCAAATAAGTGCATCAACTTTGAGCCTAGGCAACATTTTCTGGACCAAACGGGGCCTTAAAAGTAAAAGAAAAAAGAAAATCATAGAAACAGAATAAGAAGTCTATGACACTACATATGAGCATTGTTGCTGCTGTGAACTTTATGATACATCTGAAAATTTTAGTGTCGAGATTTTGGAATTATTGGGTTATTACATTCGACCGTGTTGGGAAATATCGTTCTTAATGTAGATTACCCCCTAAACTCCGAAAAACTTGCAAATATCACCTCTCACATAACTAAAAAGTAAAAATTTGTTTCTAACGATATAGGGGATAAGTTGCGAACAATGGGGTAAAGTTTGAGTTTGTCTCTCTCAAGATAAATAGTTCAGATTATGACAGTCTAGGGATTTCTTGTAATAGACCCTTTTCTTTAAGTGATAAATTTCATTCTAAAGACAATTTCACTCTTCATATATTGCATGTGTGTTTATCTTTGATAACGAAACCCAGAATCATATATTTGTCATCCACCATAGTTGCGTGGTTAACAAAACATCTACATAAAGCAGGGTAAAAGCCAGATTATCGTGAAAGAAAAGAAAGGTTTGACAATGATTTGACAAAAGAATTACTTCACAAGGAAGGTAACATTATTTTCATTGAAGGAAAAATATACATATACCGTCAACTACTAATCCATGATATGTGAATTACGAACATCTGTCTGTAGAAATACCACATTTTAATTAATACTCGGGAAGAGAAAAAAGTTAGATGATGAAACTGAAGATCATATTGCACCAAGTAGTAGAAGGAACACAATATCCTTAATAAGTATCTCTCACATGAACCTTAAGCTCTAATGTCCAGAGGCAGAGCTTTATCCTAATGGATTGACTAACTTGTTTATTATTTTCCCTGATGATGGCTTATCTTTTATTTAAGCAGCTTCTAATTGCTCAACCCTGAATGCATCTGGTCCATTGATAAACTTAGAGAAATCATGGCTGATTTTGAGCAAAAATGCAAGTGAAACATCCAAACTAATCCTGTGAAGTGGATACAATGTTTCATTTTATCATCATCATTATCATCCTTGCCTTGATCCCATCACATGGGGTCGGCCACATGGATTCTCTTTTTATACGAGTCCAAAAATGTACCCGGGACTCCCTACAGAAAGAGGAAGATGAGCAAATAAAAAAGGCAGACCTTAGTGAGGATGTAGCACTTAGCAGATTTTAGTTGAGTCAGGAGAGCCAATAAAGAAGGGCCCACTGCATCAGCAGGCAGAAAAGGTTTGGTATACAGTCAATATATGGTGATGAGTGAGTTGTCTATCTACAGAGAGATGTTTATCAATATCCTTACAGTGACGGCGGAGATAAAATCTTTTCATATAAATTTCATTTGGGAGCTTGTGAAGGTTCATACATTTAGAAACCGAATGGGTGCAAATGGGCTTTCATTAGGAGGAGGATAATTCTAAGTTCTGATGATAGAGGTGTAAATATGAGGCAAGATTGGCCGGAAAAGAATATGCACACATGAAAGGTGTGGATTATAATGACGTTCTTTCCAGTGGTTAAAAACACTTCCATCCGGGTTCTGCTAACTGCAATGGCACATTTGAACTTAAAGCTTAAGCAACTTAATGTCAAAACTTGTTCACAGAGACTTGGAGGAGGAGGACGTTTATATGTCATTGACCCTGGAGTTAAGATTGCCAAAAAAATTTTAAATTGTGGTATGGGTTAAAAACAATCACCCGAAGAAGAAAATGGTAAAGAGGTTTGACTCATTCACGACAAACATAAAATACACTCACACTGCATTTGACTGTGTTGTGTTTTTTCATTCATTTTTTACTTCGTGTATATAAAATTCTCAATAATGCAGAGAGCATGGCGGAGATTGATAGCTAGACGTGATATAAAAATTGAGGGGGTGATACTTGTACTGTCCCTTTTTATGTATTCTTTAATCGCACTTGTCCTTATTTGATATATGGATACTCTAGTTATTACTAGGAGAATCAAGAAGTTAGTACTAGGCGAATCTATGGGACATCACCCATGACCTCATTAGTACCAGAAGCCTCCCAATCTCCATAGGGATATTCCCCAATCCTAAGGCCTATAAATGTGCCTTTTTCCCAATGGGGAAGGATACTAATACATTTCGCGAGAGTTTGTGCCTAGTATTTTCTTTTCTTTTCTTTTTGACGCCAATGACGTGTCACATCAATTGGTATCAGAGCGAGGAGAGGATCATAACTTGGTCTCGAATGTCGCATTGCCAAGATCGAAGCCTCCTTGAAAGCATTGGTCGGCCACGTTAGTTCACTCACCACAGCCTTACTGCCCCAACCCGACAACACTACTGATTTCCCCAATACCTTTAACCTCCATGAAACCGTTGAACCCATTTCGGACATATGTCGACCCAACCCTGCTAGTGCAAGTCTAACTAGACTAGGGCTCTGATTGCACATCTCGAAAAGGTCCATCACCCAGATCAACCTCCCTCCTTCCCACCTGACCCCCGGTGACCAGCAAATGCATCCTCCTGATGAACAAGCACCAATTACAGCCCCTCCCCCAATATGAGTTCAGTCTCGACGATATCCCTACACGCAGGCAAATCGACATCAGGTAGTGAAGTGCCTGAAATGGAAAAAAGAAAGTTCCATGAAGAATCCGGGATAGAGAACCCACCAATCTATGACGAGGCTTTGATTACCCAAGTGGTTCACCCCAAAACCAAATGTGACACAACTTTGAGTTCGTGGACAAACTCTTCTCAAGGGAGGGGAGTGATTTAACTACTAAGAGAGTATACTTGTTTTCCTTTTTTGCTTTTATAAACTTGTCCTTAATATATGGATATACTACTTAGAACTAGGTGGATTTAGATCCTTCTACATGGTCGATGTCAGTCATACATGACCTCACTAATACTAGAAGCTTCCCCAATTAGTTTGCATCTCGAAGAGAATATTCCCATCTCAAAAACATTATACATGTACCCATTCCCCATTGAGGATGGAAATTAATATATTTTGTGAATCTGTCCCTAGTTGTTATTCTTTTTCGCCATTGACGTTTCACCTTAAGATCTCAATTGTGCAAGGAATTTGAGATGGAAAGACTTGTTAAGGCAAGCCGAAAGGGTCAGTCTAATGACGAGTTATGAAAGGTGATCACATTTTGTCATGGTAGTCTAAAATTATTGTCATGGTGTTGACTTATGAGATTTATGAAACTCTCAAGTAAAGACAAATTAAATTAACTCGATTTCCCAAATCTGTGAATAGATATAAAGCATAATCATGTCAAACATCAAGCAGGTCCACACAATGACACCATACAACTAAGTTTCACATCAGACATGCCACATGGCTCATCCTTTAACATAGATTTGTCATAAAATATTTTACAACTTATCTCCAACCAAATGGTCCACATGGACCACATCAAAGTCATAATCTCTCCACAAACGCATGCAAATTAAATTAACTGGATTTCCCACATTCTGTGAATAGATATAAAGCATAATCATGTCAAACATCAAGCAGGTCCACACAATGACACCATATAACTAAGTTTCACATCATACATGGTACATGGCTCATCCTTCAACACAGATTTGTCATAAAATATTTTACAACTTATCTCCAACAAAATGGTTCACATGGACCACATCAAAGTCATAATCTCTCCACAAATACATGGCCATTATATGGTCATTAAGAGCTCTTTCCTAGATTTTTCCAACTTTAAGGGAACACAACCATAATTTCAAACTCATTTAGCTCTTCCTTTACCTCCGATTTGTCCTAAAAAATTGACTTCTCTCCTACCAAATCTTACACAACATTTTTTGTGATAAAAGATAAAAATAAAAATCATCCACAACGAGGCCATCACAATACAACTGAGACTTGTGGGCCTATCATGATACACAACAATTAAACATAAACATTTTTCGTCACTAGACGTAGAATTAGACTCAAATCAGACTTGGGTACTTTTTCGTCACTAGACAGAGAATTAGAAAAATGAGAAGACACGAATCGATGCAAAATTATCAATTAGTGGGTGGACCCTTGTCATGTTTAGTCGTTATTAGTTCCACCTGATACGACCCACTATTTGACGATACGATTCAATTTGCCCTGCTTTCTTAGACCTAATAAATAATAACTAATGTGGTGTCACTTGATAAATTTGTTTTGATACAACCCAGTAATAAGAGCATCTCCAGCGCTAATGTGGATTGGAAGTATATGAATAGTCAAATTAATTTCATACACAATTACAGTAAAAAGGGTCTCCAATGTAACCATCTACAATAAATGTGAAAGTGATGTGACAATAATGATTATTCACAATGTGAAGGAGACTATCTGGACGTTGATGGTTTCTTCCACGTTGTGAAGGATTGGTCACATAGGATCCATAAGCATTATGTCCAAAATCTCTTCTCCAATGAAACTATGAATGTGTTTCTTTCATTCCACATTCGATACAAGTGAAATTTAGACATTTGCATTGGAGAAGATTTTCTTATGGACTAAGAGGAAACTAATTTCTTTGTCCACATAACACTCTCATTGTCTCGTTACACTTCCACATAAGAAAAATATATACGCTCTAAGATTCTTTAGTGTGTCAAACCGAAATGACTCGAAACAACTCGTCTATTTAACAGGTTATAGTGGGTGTGTTCATTTAACCCAATAAACAAAAGAACTGTATACGTGTACAACCCAAACACAAACACAATAATATGACACAACCACTTGTTAGGTTTACCTTTTGTGGAAAATGTTTTACTTTTGTGAACCTTGAGAGAGATTAAGATAAATGATATATTGTATTGATGTGTATTCTATGTTACAAGAGAGACTATTTATAGTAGAGTCAAGGGGACATAAGGAAGGAAACAAGGAGGGAAATAAGGCTGAGGAAAACATGAAAAAGGGAGAGAGCCAATATACAATATATATGCCATTATGTAAATACACTTTTTTTTAAATCATTTTTTTCCAAGTTCAAGCCCTTGTGGTGGGGTGGGGGGTGGGGGGGTGGAGACTCGAATTCATGACCACTTGTTAGTTAAGGGTCATAGGTAACCATCGGGGCAAGCCCCTTTATGTAAATACACTAACAACTTTCATTGATGAAAAATATAAATAGAAAAAACAATTATAATAGGCAGCAAAGTTAAAAAAAATAGTATGCAAGACCATCTCAAGGCATGCGTGCTTTTTTGCACACTCGAAATGCTCCAAGCATTTTTGCTCCCCAAAGAAGTTGATTTGCTCCGAGTATTAGAGACACGTGACGCGTGGTTGTGCTCTGGGAGAATATTTTTTTTTCTATTTTTAGTTTAGGGTATTATTGTCATTTTCTTTTATTTTTAGTGCTTAATTAGTTTCCAAGTATGTTTCGGGCTTATTAGTCAATGTTAGTTTTTAGTTGCCCTTTTTAGTCTTTTTGAGTCTTAGCTTGGTTCGCAAGCTAATCTCTGTTATAAATAGGCCTTTGACCTTCATTTGTAATTAGACTTGAATATTGAAAATCGGAATATAGAGAGAGAAACTCTTTTTTTAGTTTTATTTGGTGTATTTAGTTGGTGTGTAGTGTAACAGTAACGCTTCCGTATTCTTGATTCACATCAATTGGTATCAAAGTTGCGTTTGTTCTTGGTGTTAAGTTGCGTTTGTTCTTGGTGTTCGTCGTGGTGCGTGAAGTGGGTAACGAGTTGAGATTTCCACTCGGGCAACCCTTCAATCAGGTGGATTAATAAATGTCCAAATGAGAATCGGGTGGATGAAAACCTTATATTCCATCACCGTTAAAAGGGGGGATACCAACCCTTTTAGCCTCCTCCACCATTATCTTCCTCCACCTCCATCTCCTACCACCACACAACCACCACCATGTCTATATGAATCTCCGTCTTCAATTTTTACCCTAACCCTAACCCTAGCTACCCAAACCCTACCCCACTGTCCTCCCTTTAGCCCCGACCAAACCCCTTTTTCCCTATGGGCAGCCCTGAAAAGAACCCCCAACCTCCGATCTGTTAGCCCCCACCCCGATCTTCCCAAAACCACCACCGACTAGCCTTTCCCTACTCCTTACCCCCTGTTCCGACCCATTTTTCTACCCTAACTAGCCCTGTTGTCCTGCTACACCCGCAACCTATATTTACCTACAAAACCAAACCCTAACCTCTTTCTTTTTACCCCAACATAGCCCCACCCCAAATTTAACCCTATTTTTACCTTTCCTTACTCATTAATGTCCAACCACAATCAAATTCAACAAAAATGGGCTTCCCTACTTCGATCCAATCCCCCACCCTTATTTGACTCAAATCCGATCAAAATTGGTCTTAGAGCCTATTTGTGACACAACATATGACTTTCATGAAAAAAATGCATCCCACTTGGGGATTCATTTTTCCGACTATTTGTCATTTTTAGGTCCGACTTATCGAATGTCGCCGTCTTCAGTCCGCTTATTTTACCATCGTACTGGCAAATGTGCGATCGCTGGAGTTACCGTTCGGTCAGATTCAAGGCCCACCACACCAAGTAGCAACCATGTGCTTGTGGTGTCGAGAAGACGGATATGGTGGTCAGTTTTTGGTTGCTTGGATTTCGTAGAGCGCCATCATCGGGATTTGGTTTTTTTTACCCATTATTGATGAGGTTCATATACATGTGACTAATTCCAGTTGGTCTGCCCACTTTTGGATAATTTCGATTGAGGTCTGAAGCTTTTCTTAGTTCATATCATGTGGCATTGATGAGTCACCCTACACGCTCGAGGACGAGCTTTTTCGAAGACGGGGAGAATGATGTATATTAGAGACCCGTGGCACGTGGCTGTGCTACCGGGAGAAGACTATCTTTTTTTTTCTATTTTTAGTTTAGGAAATTATTGTCATTTTTTTTTTTAATTTTTAGTGCTTAATTAGTTTCCAAATATGTTTGGGGTAATTAGCCAATGTTAGTTTTTATTTGCCCTTTTTAATCTTTTTGAGTCTTAGCTTGGTTAGCAAGCTAATCTCTGTTATAAATAGACCCTTGACCTTCATTTGTAATTAGATTGAAAATCGAAATATAGAGAGAGAAACTCTTTTTTTAGTTTTATATTTGGTGTATTTAATTGATGTGTAGTGTAATAGTAACGCTTCCGCATTCTTGATTCACATCACAATAAGCAAAAAAGTGCTCTAATGAAGTGCCGCATGAAAAGTGGAAAAAAAATGTCGTAAAACACTAAGGGCCTGTTTGGTTTGCAACTATAATTCTGTTTTCTGTATTTAAATACAATTCTGATAAAAATCTTCGTTTGGCAACCTGTTTTTAAACACAGAATTATAATATTCCTGTGTTATAATCAAGTTTTTCAGAAAACAGATTTTTGGTGTTTTATAACATCTGTTTTTTTAATTTTTCAACTCAGAAATATTCATTCTTAATATTTTAAAGCAATTATACCTTAATATATAATATACATACATAATACATTAATGTGTGTAATTCTTATAAATAAAACATATATATGTACATATACACAAAATTACGTATGGAATAATATAAAGTTAAATAATATTATCAATAGATACATGATACTTATATATAGTTTTATACATATATTATTAATGTATGGAATAATATAAAATATACATATAGTACATATGTATTAAAAAATATTATCAATTCATGTATGTATATAATTTTATAGTGAATTATATATGCGACATCATTATAAATATATATATATATATATATATATATATATATATATATATATAGAGAGAGAGAGAGAGAGAGAGAGAGAGAGTTAAACTCCCTAACATACCTCATTAAATATACCTAAAAATACATGATATTAAATGTACGTGTATATAATTTATGATGTATGTATATGTATAAATTCATGTATCATGTATGTATGAAAGTTTTATGTATGTTTATATGTACATACATATATATATAACATACCTCATTAAATGTACATGTATATAATTTACATATTTGTCAATTTTGTCAAATTTTCAAAAAATTGTATTTAAAAACAACTTTACCAAACGCACACCAATAATTATAAACACAAAAAGCTGAATTTTAAAACTGTATTTAAAAACAGTGTTTAAATCGAATTTTCTGAATAGAGAACCAAACGGGCCCTAAAGAATTTATTTCCAAGTCATTGAAAAGCTGGAATTGAATTCTTAACCCCCCTAAAGAATTGAATTCCATGGCAAATCTGATTTTTGTGCATAAGGTGTTAGTACCTTAATGTAACTTAGAATTATTTGTCATAGCAAATAAATGCTATCAAATGTGCATAAAAGATGAAAAATGAGAAAGATTCCATATTTGCCACAGCAAATATTACTATCGGACCTAAAAGACAACAAAAATAAAACAACGCTCGCACAGCAAGTGATGTGCCACAAGAGCTTTTTGCCACGTTGCATTTGTTTTTCAAATATGCCGACGAATCTTAAAAACCAAAAACACAAAATGGGTTTGCAAAACTACTACTTCAATTTTTATTGTTTAATTCATTTGATTGGGTGGGTCATTTAACAAATAATCAATTATCAAAAGATCCCTCCTATAACTTTTAATATATAATTAGTTCAAACTTTTTCATTTTTTTTCAAAAAATGTATCAAAACACTGAAAGGAATTTAACATGCATTATTTTTTATTTCGAAATGTAATTTAGTTCACCCAGTAATGACCTGTCACTGTCACATGAGCAGTTTTGTGGTAAATATCAAAATATTTTGGATTAAAAAACAGTAATTAATTTTATTTTGATAAAAATAGCATTTAACCAAAATATGAGAGAGAGAGATGTGCCTGGAAGCGGGTGAGATCTGAGCCAGGGCGCACGCTTTTCAAGAGACTTAAAATACGTTGAATAATATTTGGTGCTCTGTAGTTGGTTTCTGATTCCCCATCTAACGACAAGGGTGACGACAAAACACCTCTCCTTCCCCCTACATCATCCTCATCCTCGCTCACCTGTACCATAACCACTCATACGTATATATTCATAACAATAATTTTACGTTGACTCACAAACGCGACTTATAAACGCGACGAAATCACGTGTCGCACCGCATTGGTATGTGTTTGGGCACAGTTGGACCCAAACATGATTCAGTACGAGTGCGATACGTTAATTGAGAATCAAATGCGTCATGTTTGGGAGTCGAGCTATACCGACACAATAACATGACACAAAAGCGCGATACAATTGACATGTCGCACCCACATTGACTCGTGTCAGAATCTAACCACAATGGACCCCAGACACGAGTCAGTGTGAGTGAAATACGTTAATTGTGTCGCTCTAATATTTTCATTTTCATAATGTATACCCACAAAAAAATATATGGATTATTTTATACATAAACTTTGATTTTTGAGAAGCCCACAACTTCCATCAACTGTACATTTATTTGGCAAAACAAGACCGGACCATTGTTTTAATATAAGGTCAAATTCAATCGTGTGGTAGTGCGTCAATTTAGAGAACCCAAGCCTTTGGCCAATAATTTTATTGGACTATGATCCATGTACATAGTTTAGTTTGGAGTAAGATTTCTCATCTTTTACTGTATATTTTAAAGTTTAAATTATATACAAATATGACACGTGTATATTATAAAATTATATATATATAAATCATAAATTTTATATAAAAATTATAATTATTTTCAAAAAAATTACAAAAATTTCATATTTACATTACAAAATTTAATGTATATATTATTGAAAATTCAGGGGTATATAAACGAATGGTGTCCTCACTGTAAAAAAAATGAGCAAGAAAAAATGTTTTTAATTTAAGTTTAAAAGGTAGTCTAGTGTGAATTGTAGAGTTATTTTGACTCTTAAATCAAACCACTTTCCCCATTTTATAATTATGTTAGGCACCCTATGTGATATTATTTAAGTACAATGTGTAATGAATTTATGCAAGATGTGGTGCCCTTAACTACCACCATTTTTATACACCAAGCATTATTTTTGGTTCACAAGTTGGATCTTAAAATAAAACATTCGGCATTAGTCAAAGACATATTTTAGTGTCATACATATACCTTAAATTAAGGCGACAATTTTTAGCACGGCATTTTGATTGCTATATGACGTGTGACACGATTAATTAAAAATATATATTTAAATTTATTAATACTCAAAACCAGTAATCTAACACAAAACAACACAAGATTATAACAAGACTAAATTAAATTGTCACATCTACTTAAAATGTACTTGTATAAACGTATATGTATAAAAAAAAATATGACTTTGGCGCCAATTAATCAAAAATACAGTATCTTAAAATACTAATAAAATTTATGCATGTCCTTTTTTATTTAAAATAAAAATCTAGGGAACTTTCAACATATTCCCTTAAACTAAATCACATGAGAGATGTAAGCATGTATACATAAAGATAAGAAAAACACAAACAAAAAGTGAAATTAAATTTCTATTAAAAGCTGAAATGATCAACTTCCAGGTGTGTGGATCTTTTTTATTAAATTAAATTATTATCTTAATTCAACCTGCCTGCTCGTTTACCAGAAGACTATTTTCAGCCGAAAGGGCTATGAACTGTCCCAATGTTATACTGGAAAAAATTAAAGAATAAAAGACAGGAGACTGCATGATTTTGCAAAGTCCAATCATATATACCAAATAGTTTAACAATTAGGTATAAAGTAGAAACAGAATCACATTTTCTAACAATTATGTATTTGTCGTTTGTAAAATATCCGTATTAATTTCGTGTACGATTAAATGGTAGTGTTAGGAATTGTAATTCGAAAAGCATGATTTAAAAAAAAAAATTGCAATAAGAACTTAAAAATAGTAATGTCAATGTTTCTTTATACAATTAATAAGAAAAAAAAATTATCGATTAGTCTCGTTTATTTAGTATGTAGTTCAATAGGTCATGCTAACTCTTTTTTGCTTCTGGTTTGATGAAAAAGGATTTTGTCCAATAGGTCATATTTGTAAATATAGAATGAATATTCACTATATGCATCGATAGGACCTATTGAAAAAAAATATTATGATAGGACTTATTAGAAAATATTTTACGTAAATAGAATTTTTTTGTCAAGCTCCCATTAATAAATGATAAATATTCATACAGAGCCGTCATACTTGTTAATTTAAGCTCAAAACATATTTCTTAAGGCATATGTTAGTATTTTCCTGAAATTTTTTGTACATATGTACGTGTGTGTGCGCTTTACAACAAACTTTTTCTAACATTACAATAATTTGCTTATCGACTAATCTCTTAAATTTAAGATCATAACTATCCTGACATTTTATTAGTGAATCCATCAAAATCATCAAAAAATACACTTAAAATGCTTGTAATATATAAACTTATAAAATGTGAGAGTTACGGTGATCTTAATTTGATGGTGAGTCAAAAAATGGATTTTTACTGATTAGTCCCGTTTACTAAGTATGTAGTTCAATAAGTCATAATATTTTATTTTTGCTCTATCAGGTCCCAATGAAAAAGATTTTTGTTCCAATAGGTCCTATTTGTAAACATACAGTGAATATTCACTATATGTACAAATATGACCTATTAAGAAAAAAATGTTACGATAGGACTTGTTAGAAAATATTTCATATAAATGGGACTTAATAGGAAGATCCCCAAAAATTTATATTCTTATCACTGTGATACCCAATGCTTAATTACTAATCAAATCGATGGCACATGGATTTGTAAAATAACTTTGGAGTACTTAACAAAAATTTTAAAATAACATTTGGCCCAACATTTTTTAAAATTTATTTTTAGCTTTTAATAGTGATTTTAGTCAAAATAGTTATTATAATACTTTTATAAATATTAAATCTTTGTTTCACACGTGGTAGTGACACGTCATCTCCAATTATCACGTGAACGCCGATGATACACGTTAACACAACGTCATGCACGTCAACATTTTCACACGAACTCGTCGAAAAAAATCATTGGGAAAATGATAACATGAAATTGCCACATCATCACTTGTGTTGGCGTGTTAGAGCCGTGTCACCAATTGTCGCAACATCACCGGTGATGATGTTTTAGTTCATCACCGATGATAACATGGTGGTTCCACTATAGATATTGTTATTACTAGAAAATAGCAACTAAAAATTGTAATTTAACACGGTCTCGTAATGAAATACACTAACATATCATTGAGGGCCGACGTGGCATGTAAGTGCACAACTAAAGGGCCGACGGTCTCGTAATGCCATTTTAGAGGGGGCATTTTGTTAATTTTGTAATATGTTAAGGTACAAAATTATAATTTGGGAACTATATACTCTTTATTCTTTTCTTCTTTGTGAAACTCTATCATTACACTTATTTGAAACGGCAAAAACGGCTCCCTTGTTTTTTGCCCTTTTTCAACTGAAAGTAAAAAGGGAAAAAGTGGTAAAAAGAAAGAGAAAAGTTTGATTTACTGCTTGAGAAATAACACTTTCTACAAAAAAAGTTATATTACAAATAAAACCGCTAAAAAAATAGAGAAAGTAAACTTTAACAGTAATCAAGATATCTCCGCATGGTACCATATCTTCTATATTTTAATTAATTAATTTATGTAAGATAAATTATAGTAAACCCCATAAATTATAGATCTTTTAAAAAATGTAAAATAAAAGTTGATAAACATTTGTCTTGTGCATAAAAAAATATTAAATTTTATATATTTTAGGTGGTCTTTAAAACATTTATAAATGGGGAGTTATAAAGAAATAATATTAAACATTTATAAAAGTTATATTACAAAATGTCTTGTGTATACCTACAAGTGTGTATTGATCATTCAAACTTTGTTCATGGTCCTATATTCCCTATCTTAACGTCACCTTAAAGTTTGAAACAATGAAGACAGAATATTGGAAATACCAACTGCCGAAAGGAAACATATTTTATATTATACAACCCAGCTAAGAAAAACAAATTGTCTACTTTATAAAGAAACTATATTATATAACATATACATACACATACACATATATATATATATATATATAAAAGTTCCCGGAAAACTGTTTTTACAAGCCGGAAAAATGAAAATCAAGCATATGTGAATGAAATAGTTGAGAAAAACTGGCCATTTTTATCGGTTTTTTAACTCATGTAAATGAACAACTGCATCTAATGAACATACATGTGTGAGAGAGATAGAGGGGTACCATTTGAATTTGAAGAGGCTGTGCTGATGGCATATAGAGAAGCGTGTGGAGAGTCTTTTAAGAGAGAGAATTTTTTTATGACAAGACAAAAGGCCTTGCTTAAAAGGTTTTGGAAAGAGCAATGAGTATTGAACTTGAAGGGTCTTTTGGTTTATATAGTTTCTTTGAAGAGAAGTTTTGAGTCTTTAACACTTGCACAAAACAATTTTATGTTTTAATGTTCATCACTAATTTTTTATTAGCTTTAGTAGATTTAGATATGTAAAATCATTGTTTTACATATGGTCATCTCCGATTATAATACAATAATTTTAGGGCGACTCGTGATTATCATACCGTGTCGCACCAACATTGAATTGTGTTTGGACTCCATTACTGTTGGATCCCCAGACATGAGCAAATACGAGTGCGACACGTGAGTGCATCATGTCAAATGTATCGAAATCATGAGTCGGCGTAAAATGATTTATTATAGGGTCTTGAGAACATGTGCCCTAGGGACACATACTTAGAACCTAAAAATAACAGGGACAAAGTTTCGATATACAATTAATAGCGCATAAATACTCATGTGGCGCCTTCATATTTGCTATTTTGAGGCTCAAAACATATGCCTTAAAAGGCACATATTATCATATTCCTTCATTATAATATTAACACTGGTGATGGTTTCGTAGTGTCACGTTAACATTTTCATGCTACCTCGCTGAAAAGTTCATTGGGGGAAAAATAACATGAAACTACGACGTGCTTACGTGTCGGAACCATGTCACCGGATGTGGCAACATCACCGGCAATGACTTGATAGTGGCGGACCAAGGAGAAATGGGGACCTAGGCATGTTTTTAATACTGGGTCCTCCTATATATATTAAAAATATTATATTAAATAATATGTTTCATTTACATTTGTTAAAAAATTAATGAAATTTTGGGAATTTTTGAGATATAAAAATATTATTTGTATGAAAGAAAATCGTAAGATGTATTTTTTTTTTAATATAATGCAGTTGATCCACAAAACTGTAATCATGAAAGATACGTTGTCTTCAATTTGAATTAATAATATGAAAATGAATAAAGATAAAAAAAAAAATATACTATGATATTAACAGTTGGTGATTGACACAAACAATGAATTTCTATCCAAGTGAGCTGAATCAATCACATAATATGGAGATAATTGAAACCGAAAGAGAAAGTGACCAAGGGATGCATAAATTAGGGTCTGTACAAATTAAACCAATGGGAGATACAAATTAGGAAGCTTAGTCAAATAATTGTGGGCAAAGATAACACATCAAGTCAATAAACTTCTTAGTTGGTTCACTTCACTCCAATTGATATTTAATTGTATTGTATGTTTATGGTTAGACTCTCAATCCCATTCCGAGACATAATTTGACTATTCGAACATGTGTTCGTGTATTATTAGTGTATTTTGAGTGAGAAAATCTTGAATTTCCCACTCAAAATGCACAACTGACACATGTCCGGATCACCAAATTATCTCACAAATTCACGTCTCCCAAGCATTTTTCTTATGATTAACGGGGGCCTTCCCCAATGGCCAAGTCATCACCGAAATGACGTGATGGCTGCACATTAGTAATTTACGTTGACCTTGATAGAAAAAAGTCATCAAAAATGTTGATCTGATAGCGTCTCCTCTATTAACATTGGCGTGGCATTGACGAGGCTTGTAACATTGATGCGGCATGTAAGTGCTACAAATAAAGTTGTTATAGTGTTCATAATGCCATTATTGGGGGGCATTTTGTTAATTTTAAAAATAAGTCAATTTAAAAGCTATAAGAGATAATTTTCTACAAACTAAATATTATTTATCCATATTTTTTCCTTATATTTGTGAGAGTCTAGCAGCACACTTATGAGCTACGGCAAAAAACGGTTTCCCTTGCTTTTTCTCTCTTTTCAACTGAAAGCAAAAAGGGCAAAAAATAAGAGAAACATTTGATTTACAGCTTGAGATAAGAACACTTTATAAAAAGAAAATACTTCACAAATAATTTTTTTTTAAAAAATAGTGAAATAGCTAAAAGTCAAAAGTAAATTTTGACACTAATGAAGATATCTCCGCATGCTACCATATCTTCTATATTTCATTTTATTTATTTAAGGTAAACCCCCCAAAATTATAGATGTTTTACAAAAATCACCAAAATGTAAAATAAAAATTGGTAAACATTTCTTGTTATTAATTTTTTTAGATTTTGGGTGTCTGTAAAAACATTGATAAATAAAGGAGCTTATTGTAACTTACCCATTTATTTATTTATACCTACGAGGATGTATCACTCATTCACACTTTCTTCGTGGTCCTATAATTCCCAATCTTAACGTAACGTTAAACTTTGAAGCAATACAAACTGAATATAGGAAACACCAACCAAGGAAAATGAAACATTATTATTATGAGTAATAATAGGGAGATTTTTTTCGTGACTTATTTACTGACTCTATTAATGTGTCACACATATAATGAATAGAATTTTAATGGACGCATTTGAATTATAAATAAAATTCAATGTTTACTTAGGTAAATAAACAATTACATCAACAATTATATATTTTTTTTCGTATCATACCATGTGGTGCTCGAGTCAGCTATAAATATATCTCGACTAATTATGTTCGCGGTCCGTGACTTTCGCTGGCAAACATTATTTTAACAGTAACTCGATCCACCTCCAAAAATGTTCTAGTGACAGTTTTATGTCACTGGAACATGAGACTTGGTTAAATATAATTTACACATACGTGTGTGTGTGTGTGTGAGAGAGAGAGAGAGAGAGAGGGTACCATTTGAATTTGAAGAGACTGTGCTGATGGCATATAGAGAAGTGTGAGGGGGAGAGAGAATTTTTTATGACAAAACAAAAGACTTTTTTTAAGGGTTTGTTTGGTTGACAATGGGTAAAAGAAAATTTGTCTAGATAAATTTTACCATGTTTTTTTTTACATGAGGCTATCAAACAATTATTTGGCGAAGTTAAAGTCAATTAAATTACTTTATTTAAAAAAAGTTTTTTATATTATATTCAAAAATGTTAAAAACAATTTTTACAATATTTTTATATTACGATTTTTTTTTAATTGTAAAACATTTTCTTAACAATTTTTTATAATATTAAAAACAGTTTTTAAAATAATACAATTTTTTTTTAAAAAATATTCACAACAGTTTTTTTAACTATTTAAAATAGTTTTTTAAAACTTTAAAACTGTTATATATTATATTCAAAACAGCTTTTAAAAATGTTAAAAACAGTTTTTACAATACTTTTATATTACGGTTTTTAAAAAAAAATTCTTAACAATTTTTTATAATATTAAAAACAGTGTGTAAAACATTACAAAATATTTTTTAAATATTCATAACATCTTTTTTAATTATTTAAAACATTAAAACTGTTTTTCAAAACAGTTTTTAAAAATGTTAAAAACAGAATTTACAATATTTTTATATTACGGGTTTAAAAAGAATTGTAAAACATTTTCTTAACAATTTTTATAATATTAAAAAATGTTTTTAAAACATTAAAAACTGTTTTTTAACTATTTAAAACAGTTTTTATAATATATTCAAAACAGTTTTTAAAAATGTTAAAAACAGTTTTTACAATATTTCTATATTTTGGTTTTAAGAAAAAATAGTAAAACATTATCTTAACAATTTTTTATAATATTAAAAACAGTTTTTAAAACATTACAAAACAATTTTTAAATATTCCTAACGTTAACAGTTTTTAAATATTCCTAACATTTTTTTTTTAATTATTTAAAACAGTTTTTAAATTATTTTTTAAAGTATTAAAATTATTTAAGAAGTTAGCAAATTTGTTGGCAAATATTTCCCACTCAAATAGGTAAGTAAAATTTGCCTAAGCATTATGCGTAGGAGGTGTTGTACATTGGCAAATAACTGGTAGACAAATTTTTGTACCAAACACACCAAATTGTAGGTAAATATCCCATTTGCCAACTTATTTTCCATTTGTCATTAAAAATAAGTCCAACCAAATGGACCCTAAAAGCTTTTTGAAAGAGCAATGGGTATGTTTCTTTACACAACATGCTTTTTTTTATGTTTTAATGTCTATCACTAATTTTTAGTAACTTTAGAAATAAGGGTAAAATAATTACAAAACTTGAATAACAAAAAAAAAGGTACAAAATTTTCTTTTTGAAAAATTGATGGTACTAGAAATAAAAAAATAAAGACAGACAAATATTCATTTTGTTATTTGTTAAGGGTGACATGTACTCAACCGTTAAGTTTAATTGGACATTCAGTTACAAAAAATACTATAGTCTAAATATATATAAGGATTGTATAGAAAGAATATAACTAGGGTCGTCCACATTCAGTCCCGAGTGAGTGCTGAAAAAAACTCGTTTAATTAATAGTATTCCTGATAATTAATAATATTAATAATATTCTAACATCCCGTTAATTAGTAATATTCTAACATCTAGAATGAAATTGGCAAACAAGTAATTAATAACAAGATGAATGAAACTCATAACATACAAAATGGTATATTTTCATTATCAATGAATATTCATTATTAAACATCATTACCTTAGTGGATAGTGGTATAGATATGCATTGCATACAAGAAGGCTTAGTTGTCAATATTTTGAGAAAGCAACCAAAGCGCTCTTTAATGCTAATGGTTGTGATATGCATATTAAATATAAGCTTACTAATATTTCTTAACTCGGTCTTGCTTTGGTAGGAATAAATTTTTTATTAAAATTTTTATTATAAGAAAGAGAAATAATATGTTTCTTATTATCCCAAAAAGCATTAAGAATATCACTACAAGCTTCGCTATTAATTGATTTTTAATAGCATTTATCTTTTTAAAAACCAAATGTCGTTCTATCTTTTTAGCTATACTTAAAAAGATATTTCCTTTTGTAAGAAATTTAATTGATTTTCTATGAAATATATATTATCTTTTAAATATTTAATTTCTTTTAGCTCTAATTGAGATATAAATTTAAAAACAATTTGTTGACCTTTTAGAGTAGTTTAAATTCCATTAGAATCTATTTTATCCACATGCAAAAGTAATGATAAGAATCGAATATCTAAAAGCGACTCCCAATACATTTCTTATTAATGTCTGAAGAGTTTCATACCAGTTGGAAAGTAAGTTACTATTCAGTGCGTGAATAGTAATTTACTACTCATAGCAATATATATGATTCAAAAGTTAAGTAATAACTAGCTTTAGAAATAAAAACGGTAATATTGTTTTGTCAAGTAAGTTTAATGAATAAATCTTTTGAAAACATTAATTCTATTGTATCCCTATGATTTTTTTTATTATAGTATGGCACGTCACCCAAGTCACGTTGGTGTTATGACCATGTCGTCACGGATTGGCTTTATAGGTCCTTTTTATCACTTGTAAATTGTTGGCAGACGTGTACCACTATTTTGGATCATATTTTATATTATGATTAATGCTTCTAACATATTTAACTAATTTTATCTCATTACAAAATATTTTGACCAATTTATTTCCAATCTTGTATATTATTTATATTTAATTCGTAAAAAGTTATATGCATATTTATTCCTAAATTAAACCATTTATACTTACTAATTTATGTTCATGCATTAACATATCTCTTATGAATATATAATGAGCCCTTTGAATTACAACCGAGTCAATTCAGAACTCAGACCTAGTAAAGTTGGATGTTCAAGATAATTTGAACAAGTGGACAATTTCTAAAATCCAATCACAAACTATTTACCATACTAAATGGTATAACTTTCGTAGCAAATTATCTATCTAGATTATGGAACAAACAATAGGTCTAGATAAGGAAGATAAATCTGTCAATTTTTTTTTAAACCAAAAGATCATAAAGATCATGTAGAAGATAAAAATTATAATTTCATCCATATAGGTTTAATTCAAATTGCTTTTAAACCTTTAACTATTTCAGGCATCAATTTCTACTTTCAAGTCACCCTTAGAGATGGCAGATGTTCTAACTTTTCTCCGTGCTTAATGGATGCAATTGAACCTAGTTTATATAATGGACCAACCTATGTTAATGTTTATACAAACCTTACATTATCTTTATCTAATATACATATTTTAAAGGGTATAAACCTTAGAGTCCATACAAAATGATGCAATATAGTATAAAATCATTTCCTTAATGGATATGAAACTATTGGGATCATTTATAGAATATAGTATAAAATCATGCATACGATGACACCCAATATAAAATAATTTAGTCCGTTTGGTGGAACAGTGTTAATAGAAACTCATTTAGTGAATTGTAATGTCCATACTCCTAAAATAACTTCTTGGGAAGAAATAGACTTTTCAGAAACTTCAAAAATTACTAATGTTATTCCTCCTCAACCACGTCAAAACGAGGATATTAAATATGTTATTGAAACTAAAGATAGAGAATTTTCCTACATTTCAGGAGCATTGGGTATTGAGCTTAAAGGGCCTTTTAGTTTATATAGTTTCTTTGAAAATAAGTTTTTAAACTTTAACACTTTCACAAAACGATGTTATTGTTTTAATATCTATCGCTAATTTTTAGTAACTTTAGTACCTTTAGAATTAAAGATGAAATAATTACAAAACTTGAATAACAAAAATAAGGTACAAGATTTTCTTTTAAAAAATTGATGGAAACTAGAATTAATAAAAAAAATAACAACGAAAAATAAAGATTCCTTTTCTTATTTATTAAAAGGTGACATGTACTTGTCTGTTAAATTTAATTGGACATTCAGTTATAGATACTAAAGTCTAAAAGAATTTACTATGGATGTATTTGTGTTTAACCCCATACACTATTTTTTGGGATTTTATTTTGTTTACATTGTATTTTTCTAAATGTACGCGGAGCTTAATGTCAATTTTGAGTACTTCTCGTTCGATTTTTAAGGGAACGTAAAACAAAAAAGTTTTCAAATGATGATTTCCTACAAGAAATCTCAAAACCTTTTAAATTACACCTTCTATAGAGGTCAACAGTGTACTTCATTACAATGTTTCCATATGTCAGCGATTTTCGCATCCTATTTTTTCTCTGTTTTTGGTCCTTAAATGGACTTTTGAGGCTCTCGACAAAATATTAGGAAATGAAATTTTATATAAGACTGGAAATTTTTATAATTTTTTGACACATTGACAATTTTTAAAAATCCATCTCAGATTATTATCGAGCAAAATGCAATATGCTCAGTTTTCGGGTTTTTTAGTTTATAATCTAAAACTACTACTACTACTACAAGTAGATGAGGGTGTAAGGTGTACCAAGTTCTAAATTTTAATCCAATTAATTAAACGAGTGAGCAATTGCCCAGTTTAAATTTCAAGTACAGATAAAGAACATGTTGCGTACAAATTATTCCAATTTTATCTTGCCTAAACATTCATCTAAGTGAGCATACAAAAATAAAGTAAGCTCACACACAATGCTGCAATGTACGAGCAAAACCCATAACAAGAAAAATCTCGGTTGACCTAGCTTACTCAAATCCACTATGATATAAGATTTATACAAGGACGACATATGAGTTGCTCACTTGACTTTCTTCAAGCCTGGAGCAATCTTTGCACCTTAAACATTTTCATAGCAACCACGGAATTCCATAAATGGCTTTAGAACGTAGTCCTCCTGTATCTCGGTATCCACCTATCTCTGACTAGAATCTGTCTCATAGTAACACAGAATCCAATATGACAAATGATACTCGAACCAATGAAGAGTAAATAGTCTCGGGGCTGCTGAAAACATAAGATCTTAAACATCATATTATATTGATTATTGGGTCTCTAAACTAGGCTGTAAACAGGTGTAAAAGAAGTTATGTTTGAAAAATTATTTTTCGAAATCCTAAAGAAAATAAACTGCCTCGGGCCTTTTTAATTTTCAAAAACGTGAAAAAATGACACCAAAACAAGTCAGGTGGTTCAAACGAAATAAGCTTCTCGTTCGAATGCCTTTAACCATCCCATTCAAACGAAATCTAGTAATTTGAATGATACCACCAAACTCGTTAGAACAAGCTTCGAGCGATCTTATAATCGCAATATGAAAGTTTAGGCATTAAACTGTCATTATAAATTCAAAGGTCATCAGTCTTATTCAAACTAATAATAAAACTCGTTCGAACATGATTAATAAATTCATTAAACGAAAATGGGATTTCGTTTGAATGACTTCAAAAATAAGAAAAAAATTCTATAAAACCTTTTTCGAAACATGCCTCAATAAAAACACCAAACACAAAAACCTAAGGATCAACATAATAAGGCTTTATACATTTTCAAGATCTCAAGGTTGAAGTCAAACACTCAACATGAATTTAATGTCGCTTTACTCAGATCGATGTGTGTCTTCATTGCACAGGCTTAAAGGTAAAACCATAACACCCTAACTAATAATTTAAAAAGTTTTGTCCAAATAGAATAAAACTAGTATTAAATTTTTTTAATAAACATTACAAACATGACACAATGACAAAAAATTTGTCCTTACATAGTCCCTAAAGGGCCTATTTAGGCTTTCGTTAAAACACGAAAGCTATAGAATATCAAATTTTACTTTGAACTAAAATATTGGATATAAAAGATATGAGGGACTTCAAAATGGAGGAGCCAGAGGTACTTAGGTTAAATATTGAGATGGACCTCCAAATATTGGACCCAGAAGAGCTGAAAGACCCCAAAATGTATAGGAGGTAGGTGTCCTTAGGCTGAAGCTTGAAAGGGACCTCAAAGTATTTAAACTGTATGAGCTAAAGTGTCCTAAAATATAGGAGTCGATGATCCTTATGAAAATCTTTTGAGGGGCCTCAAAAGCTTGAGCCCAAGGAGCTGAGGACATTAAAATGTAGGATTCAAGGGTCCTTAGTTCGAATCTTTAGAGAGATCTCAAAATGTTCGAACCAAAACAAGATGGGGGGCCTTAAAATGTAAAAATCAAAGGGCCTCAAAATTTTGAGCGGAAGGAGCTGAGGACCCCAAAATATTAGAGCCTAAGTTCATTCTGTTGAATCTTAATAGGAACCTCAAAATGTTGAGAAAAAGGTTCTAAAGGACCACAAAATAGAGGATCCTAGGGTCCTTAGGACAAATCTTGAGAAGTGCTTCAAAATGTTAGAGCCGAAGGAATTAAGAGACCCCAAAATGTAAGCATTGAGGGTCCTTAGGTGAATCTTCTTTGGAACCTAAAATGTTGGAGATGAAGGAATTGAGGGAACCAAAAAAGTAGGAGTCGATGGTCCTTAACCGGCATAATAAGTACGCCAGTCCTTTTATCTTAGTATGAGGATTTTTTTGCTAGTCGCTTAAGATTCCATCATTTGCACTTTTCAATGCCAAGCTTGACACGTAAGGCCTAACCCATTTCTCATTTATATAAGACTTGGCTCTTATTTATTTTAAACTATCTAAAAAAATTTGTTAAGTGAAAAATTATCTCTATATAATTCCTTTAATAGTCTTTAAGACGTTCTTATCATTCTTCACTCTCGCCTCTATTTACGGTAAGGTTTGCTTCAGTTTGATATTTTTCTAGCAGCTTTTAATTATTTGTAATAATTTTTCCTTATCGTTAAAATCATTAGTTGAAATTATGGAATTTTTAGTTCTTCCATAAATTCATCACCTTTCACTCTTGTTGATCTTTAATCCTATGAAATATATTCCATTTGAGAGTTTGTGAATGCCCAATCCTTTTGAGGATTTTTTTAGTGAGTTTAATAAGTACTTATTCGAGGAAGCCTTTCGGGCTAAAAAAGAGGCTTGGGATTATTACAGGTCGATCCTCTTATATTGAGGTTTACTCTTGCCCTTGTAGCTTATAAATTCCCGAGGGACTCTTTAAATTTAGGTAGATCATACCTATTTGCCCTAGTGACGTTTCAGTCGGTAACAATACTATAAATTCGAATGAAGACTCATTTGTTGCTACAATGGATAACATCCCCATGAGCATACCAGTTCATGATTCCAATATCAATGTTATGATTTTTTCATCCTTTAGGACTATAACGAAAGTTGAAGTTTTAGCTTCATCTACTATTTTGGCCTTGTCTTCTTCTTCCTTATTTACATCTAGAGCGTCATCTCATTCTAACTCATAATCTACCACATCAGAGAGACATCCTAACGCCCATAAAGTGGCTAATCTTGCAGTGGAAGATGAGTATAATGGCTAGTTGTAACTTACTCTCTTCATCGAGTTAGACGTTGAGTTCTAACCTCCGAACTATGATCTTGATGAGGAATTCATTGATGATGATGAATCCTACGAATTAGATTTTTCTTAAACTAACATTTACAAGAGTAACACTATTAACTTAAGGCTTGTAGGATTAAACATCTTTTTAGGATAAAGACGAATATGATTGTTGGAGCAACTAAAGGAGATAAAAGAGCATACATCATAAATAATGATGAGTAGATTAGTCTATATGATGTTATGTTTTGGTTATTATTTAGATTTCCCTTTTATATTTGAATTCGAGTTATACTATCAAAATTAGGAGTTACTCATTCCCAACCAGTCCAAAAAATATTTAGGATCATGCTAGGCTACGTCGTGGCTTGGAGGTCCCTCCATTTAGAGAATATAGCAGATCATCATTTCCTGAGCTATTATTACTTTAGACCTCATAACCTAAAGTGCAAGCTTATGCAGGTATCCCAAACTTCTAATCACCATTCAAAGACTAGTTATTTTTCATTAGTGGAGATTGGGATTTCTTGAAAGATGAGGAATAAGAACAAGATGTTAAAATCTTTGTGATTCGGGAAAGTCTCCTTTTAATAGTTTTTCCCTTTATTATGTTTCATTATGTAGGTTAATTTGTGACTTTAAGTACCGATGCTTACTTGTAGTGATTACTTTTTGAAGCTCAAATTTTGATTAGTCTTAGTTGAGATCATTAGCAAAAGGGTTGGCGATGTTGTGAACTCAGTTATTAAAAAATTTAAGCAGTTGTCTATACTGTCTAGGCTATAGGTGCTTAGGATCATATCTGACTCCTAACCCTCAAAGAATTTCATAAATTAGTACCTTATATTTCATTTGTATTTTCATTCGTATCCTTTTTGTTAAAATACAATATGTATCTATTACAGATTATCTAATAAGTCTTATCGATGAAGAGTGGGATATGTTGATCCTAAATCTTATGATAGATCATGAAGCCGAGATTGAGGGTAAACTTAGTGTGCCTATAAAGAAGGCTAAAAGAAGGGGAATGAGGTTAGCAGAAAGCCCTCCAAAAAGCATAGAAAGGAAAATGGTCCTTCGAAAAAGGTTGAAATCACCATGATCCCTACGAGGTAGGTGATAGATGTAAGTCTTCGTATTTCTAGGGAGATCTATTAGGCCTTATAGGCCAATCTCAGGACTTTGTACACCAATTTCTTCATAGCTCGAGACTTCATCGTCAATGGTATTCTAAATTGTGTCAATGGATATCTTGGAAACATAGACATAGGGGAGGATGTTGACATTGATGAAAATAAAGTTTATTAGGTTTATACCCTTTTTTGACCCAATATTTCTATCATAAATCCTTTTATGAGTTAAGTTTGGATTTTTCTTTACCTCATATTTTCTTTTGATGCGGGGTCTGATGCTAATAGATGATCTTCAGAGGTGGACCAAGTGGAACAATGATACCCTCATCAAAGCGCATGATAATTAGAAGGCCTAAAACCACTACAAAACTAAGTATGAGTCTGTAAAGGAAAAAAATGAAATGGGGGACTTAAGGATGGAAAAGGACATTGATATCGCCAATCTAAAGAATAAAAGGTCTGAGGCCATCATTGCACTAAAATATTCTGAGTTTTCTCGAACGAAGAAGATTGAGGAAGATGTTACAACAATTATAAAGTGGGAAAATGAAGAAGTTGTGTCTGAATATTATTTTTTAGAGTTTTAGGACCTTGATTTTTACTAAATACGCAAAGGTTATAAAGAAATGAAGGTGATAACCAGTCATAACCTCCCTGACGTGGTTAATGAGGTAGGGACTTGACAAATTTATGATGAGGAAGGGAAGGTTATTTATATTGAGTTTGATGATCAAGAGGATGAACGATATGCCATAGATTCTAGAGTGAGGGTCATAGTTGAGATCCATATGTATGTTGAAGGTGCTCATGGCGACGAGTACTTTTTTCTCGAGGGTATCCTAATCCTTATTGGCACTTCTGAAGACGAGTCTTCTTAGGATTTTTCTTTATATGAATTTCCTTTTGGACCTATCTTGTCTTTAGTCATTCTAAACATTATTATGGTATGTAATTTAATATCTCATCCTTAAAAGGGGGTTTTAATCTTTCGGGATATATATAGCAATATGGTTCTTCCTCTTTCACATGCCTTATTTGATGTATGTTATCCTTCTTGAGTAAATTTGCTTAGCATATTTCCTTTCATATTTTATAGTTGACAATCCCCTTATGAATAACTGAATTACTTAAGATTTTTATGTACTTGGTCGACTCTTATGTACCGAAAGTGGCATTGCCTGGTGATATGTTAGTTAATTTATCCTTGAATGATGTTTTCTCAAATTAAAAAAATTAATTGATTGCTGGTAAAAAAATATTCAAAACAAAACTCAGATTTACACCCTTTCCATTTTCCCTATACTTGTCTTGAGTCGTAAGTAAGTTTTTTCTTATGATGAGGGTTACTTTGTTTGAAAAGTATTTTAATGAACCTTGGCTCATAATTTTCTAATTCTTTGTAACTTTTCACAAGTGACATTTATTCCAATAATTTTAATAAAGATTTTTATCATCAATTTTATTGGTTAAGACTTATTTAGTCATGTATAGTTTGTATGGTCTTATTCATAATCATTTCAAATGAGGCTTGTTATGAAATATAACTTAACCAAGTGATATCCTTTCATAAATATTGGTAAAAAATGTATTTCATGTCCTTATTTTAGGATTTAATCCCATATCTTTACCGTAAGTCAAGGGATGCCTATAGGTTTAGATCCCTAATCGTTTCTCTTTATATTATACAAATAAGGTTTTTACTTTAAATAAACAAGTTAAACAATCATAATAAGAAAGATACGAGGGGAATTTTATTTCATTTTATTCCTATTTGTAGCATTTATATCGTATAAAAGTTCTTATTCACATTGGTACCCCCCATATTTCCTAGTGGTAGTACTTCTTTAAATGATTAACATTCTAAGAATTAGTCAACGGTTCCCCTTCTAACTTCTCAAGTTAGAATGTCCCAATGACTACTTCTTCCATAATATAATAGGGGGTGGATCGATTAGGATAAAGCTTGTTCTTATTTTAAATGACTTTCTTTAGGACGTAGTCTCCCACTTTCACCTTCCATCTCTTGACTTTCTTCTTGAAATATTGAGCGACTCTTTGTTGATATGTTGCCGGTTGTATCTAAGCATATTTTCTTATCTCTTATATGAAATCCAAATCCAAATCCATCCTCCATTCCTTATCATTGTTCTGCTCGTTCAAATGTTTCACTATGTGTCTTGGTAACCCAATTTATCTCGACACTACCACCTCGGACTCAAATACCAACATAAAGGGTGTTTCCCCAATTGGGGTTCTTAGACTTTTCATGCCTCCATCCATCTCCTTTTAACTTCTTCTAACCTGGATTTGATCCTTGAGAGTTAGTTGTGGTTTGTCATCTTTGCTTGACAATTGGTTACAAGCGAGAATTAAGAAAATATGATTGATCCCTTATTTTTTCAATTGTCTTTAAGTGAGTCCTTGTCAAACCGAGCATGGGGATCTGTGATTAAGGTTTGAGGAAATATGTAACTACACATTATATTAATCCATAGAAACTGAAAAAAATTCTATCAATATTTTGATCACGGTCTCTTCCTTAACCCACCTTACGAAGTAATCAACTGCTACTATGAGGTATTAGATTTTCTACTGCATGGGGGAAAATGTTCATTGATGTAGATTCCCTATTGGGTGAATGGCCACAATGAAATTATGGGAGTGAATAACTTATAAGACTAGCGGATTATGTTCACATGTCTGCACGATCGGCTGCTAGGTATTACGTTGGATGCACACAAGGTATTCGTGCCACTCACGGTGTCATTTTTTTTTGGGGGGGGGGGGGGTGTGACACCCCGCCTAATTAAATACCGGGCGATCACTCCTTTATTAAATTAAAATCAAGGTGAACAGTTGTATCATTCTTAGCATCACTATCGTGAAAATAAATTTCCAATTTAAACACCCTAATTAATTAAGCTAAGTGTCAAAACCATTTTTAACATTCCTTTCAAATTTTATTTTGAAAAATAAAGATTTAATTATCTACAACAAATCAATATTTAAAGAATCACACCACAATAATCCTGAAACATATAATCCAATTAATTTAAACATTCAACAACTAAATCCCAGCCTTTAAAACTTAAAGTAAAACATACATACTGAATAAATCCCAAAGTAACAGTACTAGAATAACTGAATCACAATGTCCCAATAAAACAGCTAAATAGTGGAAAGGGAGACACATGCCCCAATAAGGAGAATGATAGAAGTGGAATCAAGTAAATGAAATCGTCTAATCAAGTGGCCTGCAACTCCCACCTAAGCTGCAGCACGTTCCTTCCAAGGGATCCTAAGCAAGACGCCCCTGTGGCTGGGCACCTGTAATATATACATATATATACAAGAGAGAAAGAGAAATAGAAACGGGTCAGAGCCCGATAGTGTATATGATTTAAAAAATTCGTTTAGCAAGTATTTAAATTGATACAGGCCAATGCAACAACATATTAGTGCGACACTCTCTTGAGAAATTCTCACCTCTCTTCTAATGTGCACTCCTATCGCACTAACCTTCCCAATGGTTTATCTCATCATATATCACACTATCTTTCCCCAATGATTTAACTTATCTTAGGTTATTCACAGGATTTAAAATTGAACGATACAATTGTTTGAAAAGAATATTTCAATTAGTATCCAAAATTCTCATTTTAACTTTATTAATTTATAAAGTTTTCCAGTGTCATATTATACTTTCTCAAAACAAGTATTTATAATTTGAGTCATCAACCATGTCCTACATATCAAATCACAGTAGGCAGTTCCTGATTTCAGAATTTCATATATATATTAAATACTCGTATAATATATATATACTATAACAGCACCCCAAATAAAAACTATGGTGCGGGCATACTCTACTATCCAAAACCCCGTATCACTCATATTAAGGGGAATACAAATTCAGAATCACTCTCGAATTGTATTAACACATACACAAACAATATTGAGGCGAAGCATAGATTCCAAGTCTCTAAGAGGATGGCACATGCCTGCGTCTCTTAGGACCATCTCAACTATCACATCGATAGCCTGTACCAAGGATATCTATCTTCTAGGGTACAAGTTAATATCCCCCATAAAGCTCCCATCGAGATAAGACTGTCCCAGCGCGGTAACCTCAGGGATAGCAAGTAGCGTGGGCATGATTTTCACAAGTATATAATATATGCATACAAAATCATATAAATATACCACTTTATTATATCAATTTAGGTTTATCCCATTACCTACATTCACAACATTTATCCTTATTTTCCCATTATTATATAACAAGTATAATAGTTCGTTTCTAACTTTGACTCGAAGGGTTTTTCCAACTTACTACGTGATTGGACATAAATATTGTATATTTATTCCCCTAATTTCACTGCATTTGTGAACCCGAGTGATGCAACCCATATGAATTTAATGCACATTTATTCTACTAATCTTCGTTGGCAAGTATTTCATGTTTCGTGCTTCTCTTATTGGTTTTACAGGTTAATTATGCAAGCACTGAAAAAGGGAAAGCGAGACAATGAAAGAAAAGCTAAGAAGGCAAGTTCAAGGGAATTTTGGTAATTCTGAAGTCAGATACCGAAGGAGGAGTCAACTGGAAAGTTGAAGAGCTCGGAACAATGAGAACACTGGAAGAAACGACACCCAAATCCGAGCTACGGTTGATGAGTTATGACCCGTTGAAGTTGAAGAAAAATCCAAGGAAGAAAGGAAAGAAAACAAGAAAAATTTTCTAAGTGTTGAATGGAAGAAAAAGCATCCCAGACCAGCAAACATTCGCGAACCCAAGGGCGAACCGGTTTGGGGGGCGGACCGGTTCGGGGGTCCTGATACGCGAATTTCCTCCTTTATTCAGATTGGCTCTAAGGTTTCCTTCTTATACAACATCAAAATTTCGTGGTTCCTTCTTGTACAACATCAAAATTTCGTGGTTTAATCCTCTACATCACAAAGGTTTCCAGAATATCATTTAAGTCATCACTACATGCAATTTCCTATCTCAAATTGGGTTTTTTCTTCCATACAATTCATCCTAATCATTCCTAAACTAATTTGAAAGATGCATTAATGAAATAAGCAAGATAAACACTTGCCTGGATTTTTAGAAGTCTGGTTTGGTGCCGTAATTGGTGTGGTTGTGTTCCCCGTCTCGCGATCTACGCGTTGGCGGTGGCGGCGGTGCAAACGGTTGAGTTTTGAGCCTTGGAATGCCTTGAGAGCTCTCTTCTCTCCTCTCCAATGGCGGTTCTAGTGTTTTGAGTTATCTAACCCTAGGAGATAACCTAAACATCTGATATAGCCCCTTTAATTTTTGTGGGTTTAATTACCCAAAAATACAAAATGACTAAAATGCCGTCCCGGGGTACTAATTAGGCCTAAAAACGCCCCGAGACCCAAATCAAACCCCCGGGTATACTTTTCTGACTATATCGACCCTTCCGGACGTGTTGGCGCACTCAAAATGACCATACGGACAACTTATAAAATATTTACTTTTATTAATCCACATTTAGTCCCGACACGACACAAGCGCGTTCCGACTTAAATTTCCACAATTGCCATTTTATTCACACGTGACAATATTATAAAAATAAATCTCATATATTACTATACTCATCCAGTAATATGCAACAAATAATATATTCACAATAATTACTAACTCTTGTCACGCTAGTAAATATTTAAAACAACATTTCGGATTAAAATTAAATTAATTTATCTCAATTAAATTTAATAAATCTCATAATTTAAAAGCTATAAAAATACGGGTATTACATACTTCTCCCCTAATAACGGAATTTCGTCCCGAAATTCGGAAAATAAGGCCTATCAGGTAGCACAATTCTGGATATCCTTTTCCGTACACAAACTAACTACACATTACGGCGCTCAATCACTATAGCCCTTTCTTCACAGCAACATTGTTTAACATTCTCATTGGAGACACTTCACATTGCACTCCCAACTGACAACATTTGAATAGGTTACGTCTATACGTTATAAATTCCATTATCTCACTATCATTAGGAGGATGCACCTCACTACATGACAACTACTCGGATTTCTTCATACACAAAATTCCCATTCTGAGAAGATCATACGAACATTTGACCACTCTTGACTGCCTAAAACAGTCGTGGAATTCCACCATAGTTATCGGATATTTTCTCAACCGATCCAAAAATTCTGATTATCTACTCTCCTCTAAACATATGGAAGGAAAGCAGTCGAGGTTCTTCCATAACAAAACCTTAATAAGTACCTCGTACGCGACAAACAGGTACGAGTGCTTCTACAGAGCATTCTTGAAATCATCATACCAAGATTCCAAAATCTCCTTCACGTGGCTCCACTAATCTTTAATCACCATGCGCTTATTCCCTGGCTAAGGGTGATACATCCTACTCGAAACGAAATCTTATCTCCGCTGGTTCCTGAAATCCCATATCAAAGGTGGGATTCACCAATCTCATCCTGATTCAGAAATTTATACTGCGCCGGACCATGCACTGGCGCGATCCTTCCTTTCAAAGGAAGTCTGGGGCATACTAGTTAATATCGTAAGCTAGCCCAAAGGAATATCAATCACTTCCTTCTCGACAACTTAATTCACATGTTCAGGATAAACCATTGATCTTGTTTTGAGGATGGCAACCCATCCAAGAACTTTACCGACTTTACCAACCTCTTCCAATTTCAGGAATTTTCGATAAACACAAAATTCTTTGGTTGATTCTCCTCTTTCAACCAAACCTTACCTATGGGCAGTGCATGTAGAGACTACTCACTATGTCTCGCTAAACATTGATTCTTCCCTTGAAATGTCTCACATTAAGTGACACGTAATACTCCCCTTCCTTCCTTGGAGTATGCCGAAAGTTCCGACCCGTGCTCTTCTCTCCACGAAGTGCACTTCTAGATCTCTTATACTATACTAACATCATTACTCTTTGTATGCGCAAGTCTCTCTCACACTTGACTAATAACAACTCCGCTCCGGGTGTGCTTCATAATAATTAAATTCTACTCTATTCAAGGAATACCAATTCTTGAATGGCTTCCCACAGCCTTCCAATCAAGTTAGGGCGTGCTATTCTAATTGCACACTTATGTATGGATTATCGCCCCTCATGTGACGTTTAATCCACTCTATCACTTCCACTTCGTTATACTAGTCCCACAAACATATATTTCACACGTCTATTACCACATCCCTTCGACTCGGACTATTTTAACTGTAGTTAACCAAGATGTCCACATTCTTGCAACACCCCGATCGCTCTAGAAGAGCGAACGGCAGGCTACTCATCCGTAGAACGAACTAAATTCAACGAAATAGAAGGAATAGGGCATTCAAATTCCATGACGATAAAAAAGGAATAATAATTCTCAACCTTCTTCAGATAAGTATAACAATTTTCCCAAATAGGTACAACAACCAAAATAAATCAGTAACGCTCTATTCATCAAAATAATTTTAAGTCATCTCTTTTGTACAATATAAAGTTCTTTCCAGATAATCCATGCTAAAAGTCATTCCAACTCTTTATTCACCTTGTGTTCAGTATGCAGTTATGACATTTGGGTACTCTCAATCACCCTAGAAATCAAAATTCTTAAATTCTCCTTATCATCGTTCCACCCCTCAACTCGTGGGGATAACTTTCAATGTTTTCCTACCACAAAAATCCGGCTCCAATGACCTTAAAACAAAATTCAACTTCCAACTTACATACATAATTACTTGGTCTCATTTCGACCAGGGTACCGAACTCATAGAATAGTGACCAAACGTCTCCCTATTTCCAACCTTACGCTAAGTTTCATGCGTGGGATGTCTCGCAAAGCGAAATCCAAACAAGGAACCCCCCGATACACTACTACCTAGCATTGCCGGTTATCGAAATCCGTTAGTTCCTCCGTCCATAGTATATACCCCTTTATTCCGTCCCTTGACAGAAAAGTTACAATTTCTCCCGTAATTATGCTTAACAAAGAACGTTTCACCAATTTCACTATCGTCCCATATTGGTTGATGGTAATTACATTCTATAAACCTCGGATACATACGATCGAAATTCTCTAAATTTCCTTCTTCTAACATTAGGGGTATAACTCTTAACTCCCACATCTCTTAAGGATAAATATAACAATGCACTCTTCATATCACTAAGTCTGGAGTGCTAAACATAATACCGAATCAAGTCTTTTCGCTCAACGGTAAATCCCGATACATACTGAATCATATTGGCAAAGTCTATACATACATTGGCATCGAATATCTCGATCCCACTATTTCCTCCGAAGTCTCTAGGATAGATAATATAAGTGCGAGTCCAACCTTCTTACAGGTAAAGCCTCGCCAAAACAAAACTTGTTGCACTAATGCAACAACTCCAATAGCCTTGCAATAAATTCCCACCATCGTACTAACCATTTCTATAACGTTTTATCAAAGAATAATACTATACTCGTATATCGCATCACTACGACGAGTAACCTCAATAAAATACGTAACACTGTTAATATACACATTCATCCCCCGCGGATAGCACCAAAGAAAAATCCCTCTATACTAAGGAAAAATATTCACATAATGGTAGCATTTATAATGATATGCATTAAACTCGTCTCACATGCTAATCTAGCAATGAACAAAATATGGTGACTCGCTCGTGTCACATAAACACGCCGCATCCTCTAAGGATACAACTTATACTTCCATCCTGGTAATCGTCTTGACTTCACAAATGGTTTTCGGACGTAACACGTCTGCCCAAACCAAAATAAAATTGTTTTTAATCGTCGTCCTTTACTAGGCACCGTATTCTTGTCCCTTTTTCTCACTTTGGATCATATTATCGCGAGCAATTTCACTCCGCACCAAAATACCTCAACACATAATCCACTTATCACCTGTCCTACTAACCAGGTTAGGATTGTCCTTCTCTCGGACTTTAGTAGACTCGATTCCTGTTAGCCATCCCGGTTGTTCCCTTAGCTTTTTAGGCCATAAAGATCATGTTACTATCTATAATAGTACTTACTGAATTTACCATCACTTAGTAAGAATTCAACTATCTGAAGCATTTAAATGGTTTTCCTGATGTGTATCCACATCCTTTTGTGGTGCTATACCACCACCGTTGTATTCAGTCTTATTCTCGACTAAATTCTTCGATTCCTCTAACTTCCCCACAAAGAAGCGTTATCATCTATATTGACAAAATATGACATTGTCAACCTCTGAATCGGTCGTCCATAAGAATTTCCTCCTCGAGTATTATCAACTATTATTACAAGTTGGTCTCCCACTTGGAGTCGTTTCCTCCACTAGTATCTACCTCTTTCGATACAAAATTTGCTAACGATTAGGATTCATATCCACAATTGTACTTCTGTCATGCCCTCTGTGATGAGTTCAGAACCACGTTTGCTTCTCATCCTGAACTGTTGAGGAAGGAACATACGGTCAACACTGTACCTAAGGTTCTTCTATAGGCATAGCATTCCACTTCTAAAATTGGTGGTTGACTCCAACCATTATAATTTCGTCCCGAAAGCCAAGAAAATTTTCTCTAAATTTTCACTTTCAGTTTGCCACACTCCGTCCTATATTTAAGCCTTTGGATACTTTACCTCCTTTGGTAAACACATACAATTTTCGCATTTCTAAAATTTTACACTAACAGTCTCTACACGTTTTTGTAATACGTTGGGTAAGTTTACCCTCGCACCTCATTTGACTATAACAACATTTGAAAATCATTGCTGCACCTTAGTCGCCTTTCTAGTTGTGGCTTCTCGTTCCATAATGGAGGTGACCTCGACTACGGTCATCATCCTCGGATATATTTCATAATCTCAACTGAGCCCTGCCTCCTAATGTACGCTTAACGGTCCTCTTCTGACATCCGTCATCGCTCGGCACACGTACACATCCGAACGAAATTAGAATTCACTAGTGTATACACATTATAGCAGGAGAACGAAATCTCGTCAAAGGAATCGACAATCCTAAACATAGGGCTCTATAACAAACAAAGCAACGCTGAAAGCATAATAAGCCGTACAGATCCTAAGGACACTAGAACATGATGCTCTGATACCACCTGTGACTCCCCGCCTAATTAAATACCGGGCGATCACTCCTTTATTAAATTAAAATCAAGGTGAACAGTTGGATCATTCTTAGCATCACTGTCGTGAAAATAAATTTCCAATTTAAACACCCTGATTAATTAAGCTAAGTGTCAAAACCATTTTTAACATTCCTTTCAAATTTTATTTTGAAAAATAAAGATTTAATTATCTACAACAAATCAATATTTAAAGAATCACACCACAATAATCCTGGAACATATAATCCAATTAATTTAAACATTCAACAACTAAATCCCAGCATTTAAAACTTAAAGTAAAACATACATACTGAATAAATCCCAAAGTAACAGTACTAGAATAACTGAATCACAATGTCCCAATAAAACAGCTAAATAGTGGAAAGGGAGACACATGCCCCAATAAGGAGAATGATAGAAGTGGAATCAAGTAAATGAAATCGTCTAATCAAGTGGCCTGCAACTCCCACCTAAGCTGCAACACGTTCCTTCCAAGGGATCCTAAGCAAGACACCCCTGTGGCTTGGCACCTGTAATATATACATATATATACAAGAGAGAAAGATAAATAGAAACGGGTCAGAGCCCGATAGTGTATATGATTTAAAAAATTCGTTTAGCAAGTATTTAAATTGATACATGCCAATGCAACAACATATTAGTGCGACACTCTCTTGATAAATTTTCACCTCTCTTCTAATGTGCACTCCTATCGCACTAACCTTCCCAATGGTTTATCTCATCATATATCACACTATCTTTCCCCAATGATTTAACTTATCTTAGGTTATTCACAGGATTTAAAACTGTACTATACAATTGTTTGAAAAGAATATTTCAATTAGTATCCAAAATTCTCATTTTAACTTTATTAATTTATAAAGTTTTCCAGTGTCATATTATACTTTCTCAAAACAAGTATTTATAATTTGAGTCATCAACCATGTCCTACGTATCAAATCACAGTAGGCAGTTCCAGATTTCAGAATTTCATATATATATTAAATACTCGTATAATATATATATATATTATAACAGCATCCCAAATAAAACTATGGTGCGGGCATACTCTACTATCCAAAACCCCGTATCACTCGTATTAAGGGGAATACAAATTCGGAATCACTCTCGAATTGTATTAACACATACACAAACAATATTGAGGCGAAGCATAGATTCCAAGTCTCTAAGAGGATGGCACATGCCTGCGTCTCTTAGGACCGTCTCAACTATCACATCGATAGCCTGTACCAAGGATATCTATCTTCTAGGGTACAAGTTAATATCCCCCATAAAGGTTCCATCGAGATAAGACTGTCCCAGCGCGATAACCTCGGGGATAGCAAGTAGCGTGGGCATGGTTTTCACAAGTATATAATATATGCATACACAATCATATAAATATACCACTTTATTATATCAATTTAGGTTTATCCCATGACCTACATTCACAACATTTATCCTTATTTTCCCATTATTATATAACAAGTATAATGGTTCGTTTCTAACTTTGACTCGAAGGGTTTTTCCAACTTACTACGTGATTGGACATAAATATTGTATATTTATTCCCCTAATTTCAGTGCATTTGTGAACCCGAGTGATGTAACCCATATGGATTTAACGCACATTTATGCTACTAATCTTCGTTGGCAAGTATTTCGTGTTTTGTGCTTCTCTTATTGGTTTTACAGGTTAATTATGCAAGCACTGAAAAAGGGAAAGCGAGACAATGAAAGAAAAGCTAAGTAGGCAAGTTCAAGGGCATTTTGGTAATTCTACAGTCATATCCCGAAGGAGGAGTCAACTGGAAAGTTGAAGAGCTTGGAACAACGAGAACACTGGAAGAAACGGCACCCAAATAAGAGCTATGGTTGATGAGTTATGACCCGTTGAAGTTGAAGAAAAATCCAAGGAAGAAAGGAAAGAAAACAAGAAAAATTTTCTAAGTGTTGAATGGAAGAAAAAGCATCCCAGACCAGCAAACATTCGCGAACCCAAGGGCGAACCGGTTCGGGGGTCCTGATACGCGAACTTCCTCCTTTATTCAGATTGGCTCTAAGGTTTCCTTCTTATACAACATCAAAATTTCGTGGTTCCTTCTTATACAACATCAAAATTTCGTGGTTTAATCCTCTACATCACAAAGGTTTCCAGAATATCATTTAAGTCATCACTACATGCAATTTCCTATCTCAAATTGGGTTTTTTCTTCCATACAATTCATCCTAATCATTCCTAAACTAATATGAAAGATGCATCAACGAAATAAGCAAGATAAACACTTGCCTGGGATTTTTAGAAGTCTGGTTTGGTGCCGTAATTGGTGTGGTTGTGTTCCCCGTCTCGCGATCTACGCGTTGGCGGTGGCAGCGGTGCAAACGGTTGAGTTTTGAGCCTTGGAATGCCTTGAGAGCTCTCTCCTCTCCTCTCTAACGGAGGTTCTAGTGTTTTGAGTTATCTAACCCTAGGAGATAACCTAAACATCTGATATAGCCCCTTTAATTTTCGTGGGCTTAATTACCCAAAAATACAAAATGACTAAAATGCCCTCCCGGGGTACTAATTAGGCCTAAAAACGCCCCGAGACCCAAATCAAACCCCCGGGTATACTTTTCTGACTATCTCGACCCTTCCGGACGCGTTGGCGCACTCAAAATGACCATACGGACAACTTATAAAATATTTACTTTTATTAATCCACATTTAGTCCCGACACGACACAAGCGCGTTCCGACTTAAATTTCCACAATTGCCATTTTATTCACACGTGACAATATTATAAAAATAAATCTCATATATTACTATACTCATCCAGTAATATGCAACAAATAATATATTCACAATAATTACTAACTCTTGTCACGCTAGTAAATATTTAAAACAACATTTCGGATTAAAATTAAATTAATTTATCTCAATTAAATTTAATAAATCCCATAATTTAAAAGCTATAAAAATACGGGGTATTACAGGGAGGGAGGGTTGGCGGCATCCGGGTGTTCCTAAGTGTTCATATTTTCAAATGTGCGTCCTATTTTCAAACCAGGAGTCTCGCGACTGTGCGGACAATTGTTACATGTTACATTGGATGCGCATGAGCTATTTGTGTTGTTTGCGGTGCCATTTGTGGGGTTGGTGGCGTTCGCCCACATGTGACACATTTTCAAGCCTAAGTGTTCCTACTTTCAAATTCAGGTCCTATTCTCAAACCGAAAGTCTCATGACTGCGCAGCTAGTAGCTATGTGTTATGTTGGATGCACACGAGGTGTTTGTGCTGCTCACGGTGCCATTTAGGGGGGGTTGGTGGCATCTTTCCCACCGCGCCACGTTTTTCAAGCCTAAGTGTTCCAACTTTCAAATTCGGGTCATATTCTCAAATCGGGAGTCCCGTGACTACGTTGTCGATTGCTACGTGTTACGTTAGATGCACACATGGTGTTCATGGTGCTCGCATTACTAGTTGGGGGGAGGGGGGAATTGGTGGCTTCCGCCCCCTCACAGAATGTTTTCATGCCTAAGTGTTCCTACTTTAAAATTCGGGTCATATTCTAAAATCAGGAGTTGCATAACTATGCAGACAGTTGCTACATGTTACGTTGGATGCGCACAACATGTTCCTGCTCCTTGGGTTCCGTTTGTTTGGGGGGTGGCATCCTCTCCCCCGCGACACTTTTTCAAGCTTAAGTGTTTTGCTTTCAAATTCGGGTCCTGTTCTCAAATCGGGAGTCTTGCGATTCCGTGACCGGCTGCTAAGTCTTACATTGGACGTGCACGAGATATTTGTGCCACTCATGGTGACATTTGGGGGGGGGGTGGCATTTGCCCACTCGCGACACGTTTTCTAGCCTAAGTGTTCCTACTTTCAAATCCGAGTCCTATTCTCAAACCAGGAGTTTTGCAACTGCGCACTCGATTGTTACATTTTATGTTGGACAAGCATGAGGTGTTCATGCGACTCACGATACTTTTTGCCAAGCTTGGTGGAATTCGCCCCCTCGTGGCATACTTTCAAGCCTAAGTGTTCACACTTTTGAATCCAAGTCCTATTCTCAAATCGGAAATCTCGCGATTGTGCAGCTAGTTGTTACGTGTTACATTGGATATGCTGGAGGTGTTTATGTTGCTTGAAGTTCCATTTAGGGGAGTTGGTGGCGTCTGCCCCCTCATGGCATGTTTTCAAGCCTAAATGTTCCTACCTTCAAATCTAGGTCCTACTCTCAAACCAGAGTACCACGAATACCCAGTCAGTTACTACGTGTTACGTTGGACATGAACGAGGTGTTCATGACACTCGCGATGTCAGTTTAGGGAGATTAGTGGCGTCCCCCCTTTCACGGCCCGTTTTTAAGCCTACATGTTCCTACTTTCAAATTCGGGTCCCTTTCTTAAATCCAGAGTCCTGTGACTGCGCGGTCGGTTGCTATATGTTACGTTAGAGGCCCACGAGGTGTTCGTGTCACTTGCAGTACTGTTTGGGGGTTTTGGTGTCGCAGCATATTTTCAAGTCAAAGCATTCCTATTTTTAAATTCGGGTTCTATTCTCAACCTGGGAGTCTCTCGACTACGCGATCGATCGCTACGTGTTATGTTGGATGCGCACGAGTTGCTCGTGTTACCCGCAATTCTATTTGAGGGCATTGGTGGCATCCGCTCCCTCGTAGCACGTTTTCAAGCCTAAGTGTACTTTCAAATCTGGGTTCTACACTTAAACTGAGAGTCTCACGGTTGCGCGATAGGTTGCTACGAGTCGCGTTGGATGTGTACGAGGTGTTAGTGTCACTCACGGTGCCGTTTGGGGTGGGGGTTGGTGGCATTCTCCCCATCGCGACACGTTTTCAGGCCCAAGTGTTCTACTTTTAAATTCGTTTCCTATTCCCAAACCAGGAGTCCCTCGACTGCGTGGTCAGTTTCTACGTGTTAGGTTGGACACGCACGAGATTTTAATACTATTGTGCCATTTGGGGGAATTGATATGAGATTTTACTACTATTACTGCGGAGTCCCTCGCTACACGTTTTCAAGCCTAAGTGTTCTTACTTTATAATTTGGGTTCGATTCTCAAATCGGTAGTCCCGCCACTGCATGGTTGGTTGATACATGATATGTTGGACGAGTACGAGGTGTTCTTGCTACTCGCGGTGTCGTTTGGAAGTGGAGGGTGGCGTCCTCCTCCCCGCGGCATGTTTTCAAGCCCAACTGTTCCTACTTTCAAATCTGATTCTTATTTTCAAACTAGGAGTCCCGTCACTGCACAACTATTGCTACGTATTATGTTAGATGCGCATGAGGTGCTCGTGCTGATCATGGTGCCATTTGGAGGGGTGGATTCCGTCCTCTCGCAGTACATTTTCAAGCCTTAGTGTTCCTACTTTCAAATTAGGTTCATATTCTCAAACCGAGAGTCCCGCGACAGCGCGGACGGTTGTCGGTGTTATGTTGGATGCCCACTAGGTGTTCATGCTGCTCATGGTGCTATTTAGGGGAGGGGGTTGATGGCATCCACCCCCTCGTGGCACATTTTCAAGTCTAAGCGTCATTACTTTAAAATCCGATTCCTATTCTCAAATCGAGAGTCCCTAGACTGCGCGACTAGTTGATATGTGTTAAGTTGGATGCGCACGAGGTGTTCATGCCTCTCGCGATGACTTTAGGGGTGGGGGTTGGTGTCGTATTCCCCCTTGCGGGACGTTTTCAAGACTAAGTATTCCTACTTTCAATACCTGGTCCTATTATCAAACTGGGATTACCGCGCATGTGGCCGGTTAATATGTGTTACGTTGGACGTTCAGGAGGTGTTCGTGGGGCTTGAGGTGACGTTGGGGGGGGGGGGGGGGGGATGGGGTTAGTGGCATCCGCCCCCTCGCAACACGTTTTCAAGACTAAGTCTTCCCTACTTTCAAATCCAGGCCCTATTCTCAAACTAGATGTCCCGCGAGCACGGTTAGTTTCTATATGTTACGTTGGACGCGCACGAGGTGCTTATGTCACTCGCGGTACAATTTGTGTGTGTGGGGGGGGGGGGGGAACCTTCCCCATCGCTGCCCGTTTTCAAGCCTAAGTATTCCTACTTTTAAATTCGGGTCCGCGGTCGGTTGCTACATATTACGTTAAACGTGAGTGAAGTGTTTGTGCCACTTGCGATGCCATTTAGGGGGAGGGGGGTGACGTGTGCCCCTCGCAGCACGTTGCCAAGCCGAAGTATTCCTACTTTCAAATTCGGTTCCTATTCTCAAATCGGGACTCCTGCAACTGCGTGGTATATTTCTACGTGTTACTTTGGATGAGCATGAGGTGTTCATGGCGCTCGCGGTGTCGTTTGGGAGGTGATTGGTGGAATCCATCCCTTCATGGTACGTTTTCAAACCTAAGTGTTCCTACTTTCAAATACGTGTCCTATTCTTAAATTGGGAGTACCACGCCTTCATGTCCGGTTGATACGTATTACCTCGAGCATGGACGAGGTGTTCGTACGGTTCGCAGTGCCGTGTGGGTGAGGCAGGTTTGTGGCATTTTCCCCTTCGCGACATGTTTTCAAGCCTAAGTGTTCCTTCTTTCAAATCTAGGTGATATTCTCAAATAAGGAGTCCTGCGAGCACGGTCAATTGCTACATGTTACATTGGACATGCATGACAAGCTTGTGTCACTTGCGGTGCCATTTGATGGTGGGGGGTTAGTGGAGTTCTCCCCTCGCAGTACGTTTTCAAACCTAAGTGTTCATAGTTTTAAATTTGGGTCCTATTCTCAAACCTGAAGTCCCGTGACTGTGCGACCGGTTGATATATGTTATGTTAGATGCGCACGAGATGTTTGTTCTGCTCGAGGTGTTGTTTGGGATGAGGGGGGTTGGTGGCATCCTCCCCCTCACGGAACGTTTTTAAGCTAAAGTGTTTCTACTTTCAAATTCGATTCCTATGCTCAAAACGGAAGTCCTGCGACTACGAGTATGTTGCTACCTGTTACTTTGGATGCGCACGAGGTGTTTTTGATGATCACGACACCTCGCAGCACGTTTTCAAGCCTAAGTGTTCCTACTTTCAAATCCGAATCATATCCTCAAACTGAGATTCCCACAATTGTGAGATTGGTTGTTATGTGTTACGTTGGATGCACACGAGGTGTTCATGCCACTAGTGTTACCGTTGGGGGGGAGGTTGGTAGTGTTTGCCCCCTCGCAACATGTTTTCAAGTCCGCTTATTATTCTCAAACTGGGAGACCCACGATTGCACGAGTAGTTGCAACATGTTATGTTGGACGTACACGAAGTGTTCGTGCCACTCACAGTATTGTTTTGGGGGAGGGTTGGTGGCGTCCACTGCCTCACGACACTTTTTCAATCCTAAGTGTTCCTATTTTCAAATCCGATCGCAATTGCGTGACTGGTTGTTATGTGTTACTTTGGATCCGCACGAGGTGTAGGTATCGCTCAAGGTGCTGTTTAGGGGGTGGGGGGCGCTGGCGTTCGTCCTCTCGCGGCACATTTTTAAACGTAAGTGTTCCAACTTTTGAATTCGAGTCATATTATTAAACCAGGAGTCCTGTGATGGTACGGAAGATTGTTACATATTATGTTGGATATGCAGGAGGTGTTCATGCCTCTCGCGGTTCTGTTTGCTAGGATAGATGGCATCCGCCCTCTCACGGCACGTCTTCAAGCCTAAGTATTCATGCTTTCAAATTTGGGTCCTAATCTCAAATCGGGGGTCCCGCGACTGCGCAATTGGTTGGTACATGTTACGTTGGATGCGAACGAGGTGTTCGTCCCTCTCATGGTCCCGTTGGGGGGGGGGGGGAGTCCACCCCCTCGCGGCATGTTTTCAAGCCTGTGTATCTACCTTAAAATTCGATTCATATTCTCAAATTGGGATCCCTGCGACTACACAGTGGGTTGCTACGTGTTACGGTTGACGCGCACAAGTTGTCTTGCCAGTCTGGGTGTTGTTTGGGGGGGGGGGGAGGGGGAGGGGGTGAGGGTGGCACTTGGCCCCTCGCAACACGTTTTCAAGCCTAAGTGCTCCTACTTTTAAATTCGGGTTATATTCTCAAATTAGAAGTCCCGTGACTGCTCAACCGATTGCTACGTGTTACGTTGGATGCACACAAGGTATACGTATCGCTCGCGGTGCCATTTAGGGGGTGGGTTGGTGGCGTCCGCTCCCTCGCGACACATTGTTTAGCCCAAGTGTTCCTACTATTCGGTTCCTATTCTCAAACCGAGAGTCCCATGACTAAGCGGAAATCTTTTACGTGTTACACTAGATGCGAACGAGGTGTTCGTGATATTTTTGGTGCTACTTGGGAGGCTTAGTGGCGTCCGTCCCCTCACGGCACATTTTCAAGCCTGCGTGTTGCTACTTTCAAATTTGGGTCCTATTGTCAAATTGGGAGTTTCGCGGTTGTGCGTCTAGTTGCTACGTGTTACATTGGATGCACATGAGGTGTTCGTGCCACTCGCGGTGTTGTTTGGATGGGTGGGATGGTGCCGTCCGTCCTCTCTCGACACGTTTTTAAGCTTAAGTGTTCCTACTTTCACATCTGGGAGTCCCCCACTGAAGAGTCATTTGCTAAGTGTTACATTGGATGCACACGAGGTATTCGTGCCGCTCATGGTGCCATTTTTTATGTGTGTGGGGTGGGGGGTACATTTTCAAGCCTAAGTATTCCTACATTTAAATTCGGGTCCTACTCTAAAACTGGGTGTCCTGCGACTACACAACCGATTTCTACGTGTTATGTTGAACATGCACGAGGTGTTCATGCTACTTGCGGTACCATTTGGGGGGTTTGTGGCGTCCATATCCTCGCGCCACATTTTCAATTATAAGTGTTCCTACTTCATATTCGGTTCATATTCTCAAATCGAGAGTCTCACGACTGCACGACCGATTTCTACGTGTTACGTTGGATGCACAATAGGTCTTTGTGCCACTAGTGGTGCCATTGTGAGGTGGGGGGTTGGTTGCATCCGTCCCCTCGCATCATATTTTCAAGCCTAGGTGTTTCTTCCTTTAAATTCGGGTCCTATTCTCAAATCAAAAGTACTGCTACTATACGGCCAATTACTACATGTTATGTTGGATGCGCACATGGTATTCGTGCTACTCCCGATGCCATTTGGGGGGGGGGGGGGGGAGGGGGGGGGGGGTTGATGGTGTCTTCCCCCTCGCAGTACATTTTAGAGCCTTAGTGTTCTAGCATCAAATTTGGGTCCAATTATCAAACTGGGAGTCCCACAACTGTGTGATTGATTCCTACATATTACATTAGACATGCACGAGGTGTTTGTGTTTCTCGCATTGCCTTATGGAGGGGGGGGGTGCGTTTTCCCCCTCACAACATGTTTTCAAGCTGAAGTATTCTTACTTTCAAATCCAGTCCCTATTATCAAATCGGGAATCCCACAACTGCACACAAGGTGTTCGTGCATTTGGGGGGATGCTGACGTCTGCCCCCTCGCAGTAAGTTTTCAAGCCTAAGTGTTCTTACTTTCAAATCCGAGTCCTATTATCAAACTGAGAGTCCCATGACTGGGCTACCATTTGCTACGTGTTACATTGGACTTGCAAGAGGTGTTCATGGTGCTCGCGGTGCTGTTTGGGTGGGTGGGTGGGTGGGGGAGGGGGGAGGGGGGGAATCCACCCCCTCACAACAGGTTTTCAAGCCTAGGTGTTCCTACTTTCAAATTCGAATCCTTTTCTTAAACCAAGTGTCTCGAGACTTGACGACCAGTTGCTACATGTTACGTTTGATGCCACGAGGTATTCGTGCCGCATGCGGTTCCATTTGGGGGTGGGTTAGTGGCATCCGCTCACTCGTGGCACATTTTCAAGCCTAAGTGTTCCTACTTTCAAATTCGGGTCCTATTCTCAAACTAGGAGTCCCACGACTGAGCGACTGGTGGCTATGTGTTATATTGGATGCGCACGACATGTTCGTATCACTTGCGGCGCCCTTTTTTTTTTTTTGGGGGGGGGGGGGGTATAGGTTTTGGTGGCATCCTCCCCCCCCCCCCCCCGACATGTTTTCAATCCTCAGTGTTCCTACTTTCAAATCCGGGTCATATTCTCAAATCGGGAGTCCCGTGACTACGCGGCCGGTTGCTACGTGTTATGTTGGATGCACATGAGGTGTTCGTGCAACTCGGGGTGCCATTTCCGGGGGAGGGAGGAAGGTTGGTGGTGTTCGCCCCCTCGCGGCCCATTTTCAAGCCTATGTACTCCTACTTTCAAATTCGGGTCCTATTCTTAAACCAAGAGTCCCACAACTGTGTGTGATACCCTGTCGAATTAAATACCGGGTGAACAGTCCTTTATTAAATTTAAAAAATAATATCCAATTGGATCAGTCTTAGCATCACTGTCGATTTTTTTTTATTAATTACTAACCACCTAGTATTTAAAAGTCAGATGTCAAATTTTATCTTTTAATACAACATGCAAGCAGTTTAAATGATTAACTAAACATTCCTCATCCAATAAGAATCTCATAGGAATTAAAACTCCATAATGAAATAAGTTGAGTCTGGAGTAAACACTTTCAGTCTAAATTCAAAATATAGTGACCAGAAATGAAATATAAATGAATGTCTGAAACCACTATATCTAAATAAGAAAGGGCAACATGCCATGATCGAAAGAAATAACTCTGAATGGATCAAGGATAGATGTGAAGGCATCTAACACCGAGGTCATGAAACTTCCACGGCAGCTACATCACGTCAACTGAATGGAACTCCTATGCTTGGTGTCCCTGTGTTTGAGAACTTAAAAATTGTTTGACAAAATAGATTTGGAAGAAAACGGGTCAGAGCCCGAGTTGAAAATATTTTTAAAACAATAAGTATTTAAATTGCATAAATATCAGATATTGTATACATGTTAGTCACGTGCTCTCACTTGAAATTCTCACCTCTCAACTATTGTTCACTCATAATGTATACTCCTAACCCATACTAGTTATACTATCTCACCTAAATACTTTAAATCAAGTCTCTCAATATAATGCCTAAGTCATTTTGCCCACCCGTATTAACCGAATAATACATTCTTGTATTTCCAATATTTATTAATCAATTCAAGTATTTCTTTACTCATGTAAGTTCCCACAATTATAACATATTTTATATAATGTACTCTTTCTTATCTACTAAGCAACACAGTAGAATAATCACCAGTATATATATATATATATATATATATATATATATATATATATATATATATATATATATATATATATATATATATATATATATATATATATATGCATCACTATCATAATATATATATACTCATAAGGCACCTCGAGACTAAGCTATGGTGCATGCATACTCTCCTATCACGTCCCAGTATATCATATACTACATGAAGGACTATAGGTTCATAATCACTCTAGAACTATATAAAACACAAGTCACACATAATGGAAGCGAATCATAGTTCCAAGTCACAAGGGAGATGCACATACCCACTCACCCCTACGACTATCTGCACTATCATTCACAGATAGGCTGTACCAAGGTTATATGGTTCTGAGGTACAAGTCCATATTCACCCGCTGGGCTAATCAGAATAAGACTTTCCTAGTGCGAAAACCTCTGTGATAGCAAGTAGCGCGGTATGATGCATTACACATAACCCATAAGATAGGTAATCACACAACCTAAGTATATATCAATTCCATATAGGTATACGTAAGTCCCAATTTTCGAGTCTCCTACGTAGTATATTTATATCTCGCATATCCTACGTAATATTTTACTTAACACAATAACTCTCGTCGCATAACTTCAAGTACCTTTCCCTATCCCAAAAAGCTTACTAAGTTTCCATTTATTCCTTGGGTTATTTCAGTATCTACAATGTACCCCCACTACTGGTACTAACCTTGAATATTCATTTATCCGATTTAAACCCCAATTTATATAATTTCCAACCGTAACTCTTTAGATTAACACTCGTAAGTTTCCCCATTCAATTCCACATAAAATAACATTTTTCGGGTCTTCAGTATATCCTATTGCCCTTCCCTAAGTCTCATTATGTTGAATTAATCAACACCAAAGGTTTCTAAAAGTTGGGATTTAATCAAATATTAAAAAGGAAACAAATCACATTTTTCAGGGGAGTCGATCGATCGAAGAAATGGGTTTATCGATCGATCAGTCGATCGATCGACATTCTTGAGTCGATCGATCGATCAATTATTTGTCCAGATTTTTCTTAACAGTTACTGGTTTCTTAATTTTTAACCACCAAACTCGTATTTAAACATCTCCAAATTGACATACATGTAACCCATATCCTCTACTAACATATATGGGAAAATACTAACGTATCCAAATCATTTAAACATCATCAACATGCATAAATTCACCCAAATTTCATATTTAATCTCAAGAACCCTAGTTTTGACTTTATCATCAATTAAACATGTAAATATTAAATTTCTTCAACCAATTTGATTATAATAACGTGGGTTTAATTTTACATGCATAAACGAACCTATTCCATTTCAATTTTAACCAAAGAATCATGATTTACACTATCTAAAATCTTCCAAAGCATGGGATTTTCATATAGATGTTACCCTATTATAACATAGATCATATACCTATCGTAATTTTACACAAGATAATTACTTGCCTTATGTAGAAGGTCTGGTTCGTTGGTGATGAAAGGTACGGGGTTGATTCTCTCTCTCCGATCTATACGTTGGCGGCGATAGTGGTGCAAACAGTGTTCCAACACTAGTTCAAGCCTTAGAAAACTCTTCACTCTTCTCCCCCAATGGTCTCACAAGCTTTTGTGTTTGATATCTCTTCGAAGCCTAACCGTATCAATTGATATGGGCTTAGGAATTTTGTGGGTTTAATTACCCCAAAAATAAAAATGTCTAAAATACCCTCTCAGGGTGCCGATTTGGCTTAAAAAAATTTGGGACCCAAACTAAACCCCTGGGTAGACTTTTCTGCCTATCTCAACCCTTTCAGACACTTTGGTGCACTCGAAATGATCATATGTGTGACTTATAAATAAAATACTTTTATTCCATAAAATTTAGTCCCGACAAGGCTGACATGCGAGTCCCGACTTAATTACCATAAATGTCGTATTATTCGCTCACGACAATTTATTCATAATTACATATTACTTTACACATTAAGTAATATTAAACATAATTCATATCAATAAAACTCTCGTCGCGCTAGTAATTATTTAATTAAATTCGGATTAATTATAAATAAATTTTCCATTTTAAGTCAATTAATCCCATAATTAAAATCATTAAAAATATGGGGTATTACACTGTGCGATCGGTTAATACGTGTTACATTAGCTGCGCATGAGGTATTCTTGCCATTCGAAGTCGTTTGGGGGGGGGGGGGTTCGCCCCCCTCGGCACGTTTTTAACCCTAAGTGTTCCTACTTTCAAATTCGGGTCCTATTCTCATATCGGGAGTCCCTCGACTATGAGGGCAGTTGCTACATGTTATGTTGGACACGCCTGAGGAGTTTGTGTCACTTGTACTACCGTTTATGGACTGCTGGTGGCATCTGTCCCCTCGCGGCATGTTTTCAAGCATAAGTGTTACTACTTTGAAATCCGGGTCCTATTCTCAAATCAGGAGTCCGGTGACTGTGCGGCTCGTTGTTACTTGTTATGTTAGATACGCATAAGGGGTTCATGACACCCACGGTGATATTTTTTTTTGGGGGGGGGGGGGGGGGGTGGAGGTGTCCTCCCAAGCTAATAATTATCCCGTATTCCTTCTAACATACTATCTAACAACAAACCAACAACCAATAATGATCCAATAGCCAAATAAAATAAAACCTATAATTATCCCGTACTCCTTCTATCATCCAAAACATTTAAAAAGTCATGCATATCAATTATGTAAAAATGTTAGTTAAAGTATAGAATACCTGGTTCCTACGATCCAAGAAGGACATTAAATAGAGTCTTCTGAATATGTGATTAGACCAAATTGATCGTAGATCCCCCATCATATTCTTGTACATGTACATTTGTGGATTAGTTTCATTGATAAAAAATTCATAAAATGAATCTAAAATTAACGTCCTATATCGGACAAAAATCAGTATTAGTGATATTTTCAAATTTTGGAAACTCTAAGTTGGTGATAAGGTTGTTCTATTCTGAAAATTATCCTCAATCAAACTCAAGGACACAAATGGATATGCAATTTTTGAAAATTGAAATTGCCTATCCACTGATGTCCCTGAGTTTGATCAAGGATAATTTTCAAAACAAAACAACCTTATCAGCAATTTAGAATTTCCAAATTTATAAAATATCACCAATATTGATTTTTGTCCCATGTGAGATGTTAATTTACCATTTTTTTGTTATGAAAACTAAATCAATGAAACTGATCAACAAATTTATATGTACAGGAACACGTCGAAGTTGAGCTGAGTCAATTTGACCCAATAAAAAACTCAGGAGGCCTTATTCTCAAACTGAGCATCTCGTAAAAGGTGTTTGTACCCCCAGCATTCGATTGAACATAACATATTATCGAAAGTTAATTTTTACATAACTCCAAACCAATATTTGGAGGCAGGAAAATGAAAATTGTTCTGTTACATAAGATTAGTGACTCGTCATCATTAACATGTACAATAGTGAAGAATTAACGGTTGATATGCTAATAATGGAGAGTCCTTAATCTTATTTAAGGAACAATTTTCATTTTCCTGCCAACAAATATTGATTTGGAGTCATGTAAGTTACAAGCATAAAGTATGGAGAAGCTACTTCTGCAAATGAATAGGGTAAAATTGCTATGTCACTGTAGTATTACACACCACACATGCATTACATAAGTAAAGTTTTGAAATGTCATAAGTAAATATACATAAATTATATTAAAAATTCATAAATTATACTCAACATCCATATATCAAACTAAATATTCATACATCAAAGTAAATTGTTAATATAGTTTCAGTATCATAATAGGATAAAAATAAGATTGACAATGATAAAATAATATTTTGATACACAATCTTTCTCTAAATAAACTAAAAGATCCCTCAAATTAGGGTTGTCATCAAGAGTTGACTGGAACTCTTTTAGAGTCTTTAATGCGTCTACTTGAGTAGTCATACCTTTTGGTGTACACATAACAATAAACTAATTTCCACCGTTTATGCACTTCGAGTAGAATACATTCTTTACGTTCTAAAAGGCACAAACAAACGGCTCATCGACTATGCGATCTTTACTCTTCAGCTTTAATAAATCTTCCATAATAAGTTTGCAGTCAGGATCAACTTTGTAAGCATTCATAGTATCCTCCACCTTCACCCAATCACAATAGAATACGGTTTCAGTAAAATCTAAGTAATCAAGTTTTAGGGTTTGTTGGGTTATCCCATAATAGATTAGCACCGTGTCTTTTGGATTTTATCGATTTTGCTAGAGATACAGGTAGTCAAGAAAGAAATTAAAATTCCTCTATTTTTCATCAAAAGATTTTCCTCATATGGATATGAAACAAAATCAAAACCGTTGGTGATTTCTTAAACTCTTTTGCCCAAAACTAGGACATTTTGTTAGGCATGAAAGCCTTGAAGATATATCACCTCCTTTAGAAGTTGCATTTATTAATGAATTTGTATTATGGCATGTTTTTACCACACATGGATAAATAAACGCACACATAAGAGGTGAAAATGACCTCTTTTGGTACCCATGCCCTAAAATAAGTTATTATGCAATTTCTCCTTTGATTTTAAGCAATTTCATTCACATACTTCCAATGGTTTAATTGTAGAGTTTAGATCATAAAATATAAAATACATATAATCAAAGAAGAAAATTCAATAGATAATCATTCTCTTTAATCTTTGAATTCTTCTTGCAATTCGAAGACATAATGAGATGCTTGCTCGTATTGTAGTTTTGTGAGTTTTATCCCTTTAGTGTTACCAAAAGGCAATTCTTCCTCAAACTCGTTAGGCTCATGAATCACTCGTTCTCCATGATAACTGAACCTCCTCATCTCTTATTCTAGCATATGATCCCTATTATATAATGATGATTCCACGGTTACGTATTCTTCAGCAATTGATCCTCCAATATAACGTGTATTCTTTACGTAATCTTTAATAATTTTCATTAATCTCTTAAAAGAATACATCTAGCGATACTTAATGGGCCACATAATAAATCTTCATCGCAAAAATGCATAAGCAGGTGGATGAAATACACAAATTGCCTCGACTAAAGTTGATTTTATAGATTTAATGTGCCTTCTATTTAGTACTTCTTCACAAAGTATTGTAAAACACAAACTAATTTTCATAATTTCTCGATGGAGATCTTTGTGTTCAGAGAAGCAATGCCAAAATTACCGAGGGATTAATTGAATGATTACGTGCCCGTCGTGATACTTGCACTGTTTCCAGTCATTTGCTTGGTAGCTTACTATCCTAAGTAAATTACCAGGATAATCAGTTGGAGTCTTCAAGTTGAGCAACGTGTCTAAAAGGATCTTTTTCTCACTAGTAGGTGAAAGTAGTCAGGGGGATAAAAATTATTCTTGTTGTAGGATCATTTTTAATCATAGTTTCTTCTATATTTTCATATCCTATAGATCACAGTAGGCACGCTCTCCATCTTTTGCATGAGATCCACCCAGACTTGTTCCTATCAGATGTTCTGCAACATTCTTCTCAGTTTGCATCACATCAATTACATGCCTTACACCATGATGTTTTCAATATGACAAGTCAAAAAATATTGATCATTCAGACCATGGCTTTGCTTTATAGGGTCCTTACGATCCTCCTTAGCTTTACGCTTCAGGTTTACAAACTGAATGTGTTTGCCAATGTACCTATTACCCTGAGTTGCAACTATCACCTTCTCCTTAATCTGCTGACCAGAAATTTGAGCAGTGGCGTCTTGTGCTCGTGACTTATAAGCAAAAGGGTAGCCTTGTCATTCTTGAAAGGGTGATTGGTTAACAGAAATCTACGATGACCCGTATAACTCATCTTACCACTATAATCTAGCTAACTGGCTATAGTTTTATCACCATATATGGGACATCCATTGTGAAAATTACAACCGGATAAGGTCCCATAATCAGGAAAGTCGTGGATTCCCAACATCACCATTACCTTAAATGTGAATTCTTCACCCTTGTGAGAGTCAAACGCCGTCATGATTTTATCCCATAATTCTTTAAGTTCTTCGATTAATGAGGCTAAGAATATATCAATATCATCTCTTGGAGCTTCAGCCCGCGTATCAACAAATATAACAATGCAAACTCCTTTATTATGCACAGTGTCGGAGGGAGTCTTAAAGACGCCATGAGAACTAACCAATACCTCTAACTATTACTTATATTAATAAACTAGTTAAGCCCATCGATTAAGATTGCAAGATGGACATTTCGTAATTCCTTTGAAAATTCACGATGTTGTGTGTTTGAATTTGCAAGATGAGTGAATCAATCGGATGTCACATCAGAATCCCACCCACCTCGCATTAAGCATGCCATGTCATGACCTCCGCTATCAACGGTATAGTGAAAAACTATTTTAACCATGGCCCAAGTGGAAAATACTTCAAAACCTTTTATGGGACTTTCGAGCATTTTTTATAGTTTGCGTCTTTGTCCTTTCCATTCTCACAAACCATATATCTAGGCTCACTGCATATAGGACACTCATCCTTATCTTCGTGCTCGTTGTTGTACAATATGCAATCATACTTTCATGCATGAATAGATTTGTATTTCAAACCCAAACTCTTCAAGCTTTCCTTCATGGTAGTATAATTGTCTGGTAACCTGTTCTCTTTTGGGAGAATTTCTTTAACCCACTTAAGAGTTTCATTTACGATGTTGATAGATAACTCAAATTGAGTTTTCAAATTATTCAAACCAATTATTGTATATAATACCGAGGGATATTCATCGCAATATGTATACAATGGTCTAGTCGCATTGTCTTTCAGTTGTATGTATTCCCAATCTTCTGGTAGTTCAGAATCAAATTGTTCATTTACATGGTCATAATGCACATTATCCGCATCCATAGGTTGGTGGTTTTGATGGTTGTGGACTCCGTAAGCATCATCAATTAAGGGGGTCAATGGAAGATGTGTTGGTTATTCATGTACCACATCCACTCATTAGGGTTTTGTCATGCAGTTGGGTACCCACAATTGTTTTAGAACATATGGTACATTTTTTAACCATGGTATTTTCATATTTTGTAGTCTTGACAAATTTCCCACTTTATTAAATGCAACTCAACGTCTTTTAATGACTTGTATTTTTCGTTCATACAACGGGTGCATGAACATTAAATCTTGTCACTTTTAATATTTTTGTAAGCATATTTACAAAATTCTTGATTGCCCTTTACATAATTATTTATTATTTGGTGAGCCTCCCCCAACCACTCTTTGTATTGTGAGAAATCCATTTAATTATTTTCAAATTTCAGTCTTGTTTTGATAGATTAAAACAAATGTCATGTTGCATTAAAGAAAATAATATGATAATGGAAATGTCACAACTTAAACCCTGAATTAAATAAATTTGCCAAGTGATATTATTACAATTAAAATGGAAAAAATACTATTAAAACTCAAAAAAAAAATAGTTTTACATCTCAAACAAAAAAATTGTTATTTTGACTGAAATAAAAAATATTTGGTAAAAGAACTTAAGCAATAGATAAATTGACCAAGTGGTAATTTTTTCATAATGCCTCAATTCTCTCCCTTCCTCACTGTCAACATACACAGGTATATCTTTACAAACATTGTATATTTCATCAACCATTATTTGAGAAGCACCCTTATGCAAAGGTAGGTTGTTTCCTTTAGTTTCGACTACTAAGGAGATGAGTGTGCACATGCTAATAATCCTACTATTGACCAAGTCCTTAAAATATAACTGTTCGCCATAGTCACCGTGAGTGGTTGACGATGATCCAAGACCTGTGACAGGCAGAGGCATTGGGAAGTGGACTGTTGAAGGAGGAAACATTAGGGAAGGGAATGTCAAAGGAGGCGACATTGCAAAAGGTAATGTTGAAGTAGGTTGCATTTGGGATGGGAAACTTCCAGAGAGAGGAAAGGAGAAACCTTGAGGAAGAGAGTAAAGGAAATCTTGAGGAGGCATTGGGAGCCGATAATCTTCAGTAAAAAAAGTCACATAATTCCCAACTTGATTCATTAAGAGTCCCATGTTCTTTTTAACCTACTGTACATTCCCATCAGTCATAGACTGTTGTTCCTCTTGGGTCAAGATACGATTCCCGATCGAAGAAAGTTCATCCACAAGAGGTGCGGTGTGTTGTAATTTTATGTAACACCCCATATTTTTTAGTGTTTCAATTTAAGCATTTTAAATTACATGCGTGCACGTAATTTAAATAAAATAAGAAGTAATGAGAATTTTATAAATACTAATTAGCGAGAAAATGATTAATTTTTATGTGAAAATATATTTATTAGTGTGATAAGTAAATAAAATTATGTCAAATGATTTTTTGACGGTATCTCATTCGAGATGCGTATGTGGGATCGTGTTGGAAATGAGATGGGAAAATTATTTTAGGTGACTTGGATGGTGATTTCGAGTGTGCTGATCATTCGTAATGGGTCGAGATAGTTAGAATTAGGTACCCAGGGGGTGATAATTGGGTTCCCAAAACTTTTTAGACTAAACAGGACGCATACAGGGGCGTTCAGATCGTTTTACACTTAACACTTAGCCTAATTTCTGGATTCGGTATAGAATTAGGGAAGGTGGATGGAGTGGGTAGCCCTTCCACCATTCCAAAAGACCTAGACTTAAGACATAGGAGAAAAGAGATGGGATAACCAAAGAGGAGGTATAAAGAATCATTCCGGGGAGAAAATTGTGATAATTCAGGGACACAAAATTTGTGTGCAAAGAAGATTGATGGAAAAGATAGAATCTCTACAAATACGAAGTCAAGTGTCTATTTTACTTGATGTTTTATGTTGTCCAGTATTTTGTAGAAAAGTTTGTGTAATCTTGAATAGAAATATGAATTTTGGGGGTGGGATTTAATGTAAAAATGAGATTTTTGGGATTTAAATCATCATGTAATAAATTGATTATAATCCCATGTTAAACTTGTTAAGATTCATATTATAAAGTTGTGATATTTAATTGCAAAGATGTGGAATGATGAAATCTTGAATTTAAATTGAGAAAATAGGAATTTCTTAATGAATAAATGTAGATCCCTTGAATTGATGTGATTTTGGGTTAATTAGGTTGTAAAAATATGTATCATGATGTGTAAGATTGATAGAGAGGATCAGTTTTGGGTTGGAATGTTGATAGGTAGTGATTTGATTAATTGGGAATACATGAATCCCGTCATAGACGAGTAGGTTCCTGCCAAGAATCGAATTGATTCACTATTGGGGGCTGAATTGATTTAGCTGGCAAATCGGTTCGAGTATAGAGGAGATTCGATTCGGTCCCGCAACTTGGCCTTCTTTGTTGATTTGAGTTTTTTCGTGGATTGTTTAGGGTTCAGATTAGTTTATAAAGTTCCACGAGAGACTTAGGACTTCTGAAAAATATGTGAGACATTATAATTACCTTGGGTTAGTTGGGAATAAAATTCGGGTATGGCAATATGGGTGTTTTAGGGTGAATGACACTAAAAAATTATGAATAGGTCCCTGCCCAGAATCGAATCAATTCGCCACTCAGGGGGAGAATCGATTCGACAAGAGAACTGGTTCGGGTATGGAGCGAATCGGTTCGATCCCGCTATTTGGCTGACTTTGTTAATTGGAATGAATTGTTTAGGGTTAGGATTTATTTAGAAAGCTCCATAAGAGACTTAGGACTTATGAAAGATATGTGAGACATTATAATTACCTTAGGTTTGTCGAGAATAAAATTCGACTATGGGAATATGGGTGTTTTAGGGTGAATGACGAACATAATGAATGAGATCGGTTTAGGATTTCAGAATGAATTAAGCTACGGGATGGAGTAGAATAGCTTAGTGACTAGAATAATGATAATAATGAATTTATTTTAAGCAAGTGACTATTGAATATTCGAGAGTTAGGGGTAGCATTTAGAATTATGGGCTAGTGATACGATTGACTTATGCATGTTCAACTATATATATATATATATATATATATATATATATATATATATATATATATATATATATATATATATATATGTGTGTGTGTGTGTGTGTGTGTGTGTGTGTGTATGTATGTATGTATGTATGTATGTACATATGTATGAATAAAAGGATAGTATACACACACCCACACCCACACACACTGATTGTGTGGATGATATATGTGAAACCTACCCAATTTATGGATACTATCATTGGAGGTTGCGTATAGCGGGCGGTCCACCCTGGCACTGACCAACAGGTGTTGGATCGTTTCCCTAGGTCATAGATCTGTCTCAAGACCACTGTATGTGAGTTTAGAGTCGAGTGGGGTAATGTGGTATGGTTATGACCCACGAATGTAAGACTATGATCACCTAGAGTTATGTGCTTACGATTTGGGTTCGGTGGTGAGATTCTGGACTGCTGGCCTAAGAATGATACGTGATGTAACTAGACTCAATAACATGATAGAGAATGCATCTGCGAGATCTCAGCTCTAGGGATACAGTTATATGTATATAGCGAGTGATATATATGTATGTGTATGAGATGTGACATGTATTGACGTATATAACTCTGTTAAATATATACGTATGAATTAAAAGAATGTGTGGACATTAAAACTATAACTAGTCTAAAGTTATGTAAATCGATTAATGATAATACTATAATTGAGAATTATAATGATATAGCTTATGTGATAGCTCATTGAGAATAAAAGCTGTAAAATACGTGTAGCACAGTTTGGCTAGAAGTTTAGCATGTAGGGCTAAGGTAAGTGACGATACTAGTGAGGTGGAGTATCATAACTAGGGTATTAAAATATATGCATTAGGTGTACATTATAGTTGAGGGGTGAGGATTATCTCAAGTGAGTGCGGCACCAGTTTAAATATGAACGATTATTTTGCATTTACATCCTTATATTTTAAATAGCTGCAAAAAATTTCATCTAGTTTGGGGCTCTTACCCATATCAAAATCTTTTCAAAACCTTTTAGATGCCCAACCACAGGGACACCAGGCGTGATTATCTTTTCGGTTAGACGATGCTGCAGTAACTGTGGATGACTGCAGGCCTCGGCTAGATGCATCTCTCCTTGTTATATAGATAAGAGTTCATTCAGTCATTTATTCAGGGCATGTGGTACATTATTAAGTAATACTACTTTTTACAGACTTTATTTATTTCAGTTCAGTTACTGTATTGGAATTTCACTGAGAGTTTTGAGTATTTCATTTATTCAGCAATCATTTTATTAGCATCGTGAATATGTATTCATATTATTGGAATGGTTGTTGTATGAATGGAAGTTTTTCATAAGAAAGTTAATAAGTTTTAAAATTTAACACCGAGTTTGATAAGTTATTAGTAATTAATTTTATTTTCGATAATGATTCTATGAATGAGCCAGTTTGAGATTCCCGTTTTATTTTTGTAGAGGGATGGCCATCCGTTATTTAAATAGGCAGGGGGTCACATTTTATTTTTGACATATGTGATCCAACACCTTTTGTTCTCCCCTTTTTCTCCTTTCCAAAGGTCTAGTCAAAGCATAATTATCCAAGTCATCAAAAGCTCTCGAACTTGATTAACTGCTAATGGCTTCTATAGATTCTAAAGTCTTAGACAAGTGCGATGAGAATTTATTTTCTTTAACCCGTCGATCATAAACGTATAAGTTGGCCTAATTTGGTTGTTTATCGGCATCTGAACCATACTTTATCCTACTCGGCCATTCATTCTTCAAATCTTCATAAGATTTGGATCCTAGCCCGTGGACATAAGCTTTTTTGCCTTGTTTCGTTTATTATTTTTCCTCTGGACAAGCTTCTTGTCCTTCGACTCATTCTCCAAAAAATCATTCCACTGCTCCACTGGCATTTCAACATTGCAAGGCACCCTATATTTTAGAGCAAAAATATTAGAGCTTGATGCATCCTTCGAGAAATGTATCTGTAACAATACACTCAAAATAGACCTTTAATCCCTCTAGAATATAATAGTTTCAAATAAAATCTAGACTTTTAACAAATTAACAAAATATCCCTAAAAGAAAAATTAAGATAACTTACACTTTTATATATCAATTAAAATCCAACTTTTAAGTTTGACCTAGTAACTTATATTTTATGGGAATATCAAGGACAAATCCATTAGTTTTGAATAATTGAACGTAAGCCCCAAAAATTTTACAAAGTTACTTTAAAACCCTAAATTATATACAAAAACTATCTAAAGACCTAAACCAAAACCCAAACTTATTCATATTTGCTCCCTTGTTGACATGGGATCAACTGGACTGCTAACATGGCATGTGCCATGTGGAGTACCATGGGTAGCCATTTTTCATCCACATATACAATGTTGGAACTTGTGAAATATTAGTTGATGTTCACCTCCCAAACCAGCCAATAAACTCCTCCCCACCAACCCTATAAAAGGCCCTCCTCACCTCGGTAAAAACTAACAACAGTTAAGAGCTTTGCCAATGTAAAATTTTAAGAGTTTTTTGTATTTCTATTATTTTATTTATGAATGTTTATTTCTTCAATTTGGTTCTGTTTATGCACCTATATAGAGTAGAATTACATATTTGCATATGAATGTCAACGTGTGAATGCACTGAAATAACTAAAAAATTAGAAAACTTCATTAAAGCTTGAGCTTCAATGGATAATTCCGACTTTGAACCAGTTTCAAAGTGAGATAAGTTGACCTTAGGTTCTCAGGAACCTAAGTGCAAGGTTTAATTGAACCAAGAACAATTTTGATACTTCAAATCAATTATTGAAGTTTTCGGGTCTAAATTTTTTAGAGAACTAATTCAAGATTTTTACTCAACCAAAATCCCTCAAACTAGGCTTGTTTTGCTACATTTTCTATATAGAACAAAACACTTATGATCTCGAAATCAGAATCATAGCTTTCAGTCACTTATGTTTAGTCAAAAAATTTCTATTGTTACAAAAACTTAATAGCTCAATTTAGCCCACCAAAATCTTTAAAACCAATATGGTTGGATTCCTCTCCAAAAATTATGCAATTTTCATTCAGGAACCAACTCAAATGGATTTTTAAAATGTCTCAAATTTAATGTCAAATTTTCAAAAGCCTAAACTCAAACTATCAAAGGTTGAAGATGAGTGAGTTACATGCGCATAAGTGAGAGTCAAACCAGGCACGTGAATTGTTTAACTTATTGCGTGAGGGCACGTCTCCAATAATTTTTTTTTGATTTTTTCCAATAATTCTATTTTGAAATTATGAACAAAATGATATATTACATAACCCTGTGTTGGATCCTTGGAAAGTATTATCTCGAGAAAACTAGTTTTAAAGTTCAAAATCAAGTTTTAAGTTTACACATAAACCCTTTACCAATCTTCCAACTATTTCAAAACACCCTAAGACTTTTCCACAAATTATTTAGTACAAATAAAGAGATTTTGTCTCTTGTCACTAATTCCATCTTCAAATAGATATAAAGGAAAACATTATTTTTAAAAATTATATATTATACCCTCTTAGTTGTTTCTACACTGAAACTTGTTACAATTTAGCATCCTAATGCATCACATAAGCATTATTTTAGACCTATATGACCTACTTAGACTCTCCATGATCTCATACTATCCACTCAACCCAAGTGAATTAGATGCACAAACCCAGAATTCGTAATTTTAAAGTGGGTAATTTCAATTTCAGTATTGAACAAATTGAGCTTATGTCTTTCAAAAATTTGTGATTATTATATCACTCTATGATAATTTCGTGCTCATGTTTTAATTACAAACTCATTTTTTTAGTTCATGTTTATCCCTCATGTTTATCCCGTATATTGATTCTCTCAATATTCAGTTAGCCCTAAACCCACTAAACCGCTACAGTCTACGACTTTAGTAAAATCCACTGAACTCTTTTTTCCCTTAATTGTTGTATACCCCTGCAAACTACTGTGATAATTTCAAATTACCCTACAATTTATGACCATTATGAGTGAAAACCCTAGTAGCATACCTTGTGATTTAGGGATTAGACCCCGGTATACCATAATAGTTCTAATTGGCCTGTAGGACTCTGATGTTGAGTGCCCAGTTTTTATTCGGTACATACGTATGAGTTCCACTCTAGCTAAGTGTTCTAAGACAATATTATTATTATTATTGTCATTCAACAACAATTTGGGATTGCCTATTTAAGTGTATGATATGCTTTGGACGATATTGTAATGTGTTGTTTGCGCATTTCAAGCCCCTATAACCGATAATTTATGGGTTATGTTGTTATAGTCTGAATCCTTATCCTATTAACTGAATACACAACTTATCCAGTTGTACTCCACCATATTATTTACTTACATATCATTAGACTCCAGTAGATCCCTGATAGTTCTATGATATTTCAGTTTGCCTCCAGATTCTTATATCAATATTAACTCCAGTTACTCTCTAACAATATATTTTTTCCCGTATCTTGTATAGAATTAAAATTATCTACTTGGCATGTCTAATTAATTATTTTCCTTCCAGGTGGATGATGAACTTGAGTAAGATGAGATACCTCCCACGCATTTGGACTTTTATTCTATATTACCTCGGAAAAGTATTTTCAATTACGTACGTATGGGCGTTAGCAGACAAAGATGGTAGTCCCCCCGCTGGAAGATCTACACAACAACTTATCATCTCTTGTGATTCCCTACAAATTTTATATTATACATGGAATGGATGAATAATAATGTATTTATGTTATTTCAGACTTAGCTATGTAATAGGATGCTAGGCATCCCTATAATAAAAATCTTTTAATTTTTGTTGTCTCTAATTTATATGTTGTATTTATTTTTACTCCTTACTTATCATTAAAAAAACCTAAATTCTCGGATGCGGCAACATGGTATTAGAGCATCACCGAGTTTTATGCCTATACAAGGCCAAATATAATAATCTTTCGCCTATGACTTATACGATTATTACTATGAATATTTCCTTTATCACATTTTGTTACTCATACTGATTTGTAGTAATGAATAATTAGGTGATATCTATCTGGATATTCGTGATTCGAATCACAAAATATTTGAACGAGCAATTAAAGAGGTCGGATATGAAAATCTTTGTCAACACATAAGGATCCTTGATCGTGACGGGGCGATTTATACTCCTGAAATCAAGCACAATTTGCTTATTGGTAGCCTTATGGGAGAGGCTCAAGCACCCCGATAGGCCAAAAGGTTCTCTGAAGACCCTGACACTCTTTAACAAGCAATCCATCTAGCATGGGATGTTGTGCCACCTAATGAAGTCACAGTTACTCCCCCTGACTCACCAACTGACTATGGTTATCTTTCTCCCACCACTTTTATTTTTACCCCAATAAATGCCAGTACTTCCTCAGATGATTCAGATCCCCTTAGAAACTGACCCAGATCCCTAGTTTGACCGATTGGTTCCTCAAGTGGCTTGAATACTATCATTGTAATATGGTTGTAATTAAATAAAATCTAAAGGTGTACGTGTGCACGTAGACAAAACCCATATTCTTAAGTGATGACAATAGTTTAAACTAATAGTTCTTTTGCCTTAATTAAGCAATCTTTTGTTGTGAAATTGGTTCAACGGCTAAGTAATTTCTTTCTCTGTGTTTTTTTTTCTTGTGTAATAATATGTAGCCCAACATGATATAATATAACAAGTTCATTTTTTGTATCTTTACTTGTAATTTATCTATCGATACATTGTTTATATAGGATTGTAAATACTTGAGCAACTACCAGTGGAACCCAAAAGGAACGGTCTATTCCACAGATGACTAATCAAACTATCCCCAATGAAGGAATTATATATTATCTATAAGAATTAACTATACTAACCCATCAAGAACAAAATATACCTCCACCCCTTGTTAATAATGAATTATCAGAAGAAACTCGGAGAATAAACGCCCATAAGGATTTTTTTAGACAAAACCCCCCGGCATTCTTTAGGAAACTTGGTGAGATTGAAGCAAAAAATGGATTCGTTAAACACTTAAATTGCTTAACGGGGTAGGCATTATCCCTGAATATAGGGTAAGATTGTCTTCATATCTATTCAAAGGAGAAGCGGACTTTTGGTGGCAGTCTATTCCACGTTCTCTAAATTTGAACAAACTATCTGGGAGAAGTTTAAAGAAATCTTCTTTGATAAGTACTTTTCAGAGTCCGTAAGAGATCAAATGACCATATATTTACTAAGCCTACAACAACAACAGATGAATGTGGCCCAGTATGATGCTAAGTTCACCGAATTATCTCAATATATTCAAGAATACATTAACACTGAATCCAAAAGGCGCAAGCATTTCGAGCGAGGTTTATGGAAGAACATTAAATCTTCCATCATTCCTTTATAAGTTCAAGAGTTTAACCGAATGATAGAAATATCCTCCCTTATAGAAAACACCCAGCCTTTACCAATAGAGCTCGAATCTCTACTCCTTCCCGAAATCCCTATGTTATTAGGAATCATCCTAATAAACAAAATCATCCTTACAACAAGCCCAAGGATGGACGAGTATTCAGTCAGATTCAAAACAATCACAAAACATTGTCATAAATGAAACCAAATAGGACACCTTAGACCCCAATTCCCTATTCTACACATGCCTCCTCCTTCTACCTCCCCCAACTTTTTTGAACCTCTTTTTAATAATCCAACCAATAACTCTAATCATTCACCGTAGGAAAATCCTCATGAAAGAAATCAAGAACCACTCAATAGGAACGAAGGTCAGAATTCCTCCTTTCTCCTAGCAAATTGTCTGAATTACCTCGGTGTGGTTGAAGGTAATCTTCCTTTTTATAATATTTCAGCATATATATTATTTGATTCTAGATTTACACACTCTTTCTGCAATTATCTTCTAGTCTATTAGCTCACCCTTTTATTATAGGAATGCTAACAAGAAAAATGGCCATTATCGATAGGATTTATAAACATCACACTCGACATTTTGGAACCAGGACATTAACCCTAGATTTAATATTCCCCGATTTAACTAATTTTGATTTAATAAGAGGAATGGACATTTTATCTCCGAACTTTTCTCACACTGACTGCCATGCAAAGACGGTAATATTCAAACCACCCCATCAAACTTTATTTCATTGCCAAGGTAAACACCCCCCACCAACCTTTGCTTTTTTGGATAAGTGAAAAAATAACCTACTCCCTTTCAAATATATGTTTCTCGAAGATTTACCTAGCATCCCCCCACCTCGAGAAATTGAATTTTTTATCAACTTGTTGCCAAATACCTATCCTATCTCAATACCCCCTTACCGTATGGCTCCTTTAGAATTGAGAGATATTTTAATACAATTGGACGACCTACTAGACAAAGGATTTATATGCCCCAGTACATCACCTTGGGCAGCTCCAGTTGTATTCATGCAAAAGAAAGACGGTTCTTTTCGATTATATACCGACTAATGAAAATTAAACTAAGTGGTCATTAAGAATTAGTATCCATTTCCTAGGATAGGTGATTTGTTTGAACAACTATGAGGGTTAAAGTTTTTTTTAAGAATTAAGTTAAGATCTGGGTATCACCAACTTTGTGTTAAGAAATAAGACATACCCAAAATCGCTTTCTGAACATGATATGGCCATTTTTAATTCTTAATCATATCTTTTGGATTAACCAATGCCCCCACGACTTTCATGGACCTAATGCATAGAATATTTTTCCCTTTCTTAGATCAATTTGTGATCGTCTTTATAGATGACATATCAATTTTTTTCAAGACCATGGCTGAACATGAGAGCTCCTATGTATAGTGGTGGAAACCCTTTGTAAACACCGGCTTAACGCAAAAAATAGTAAATTAAATTTCCTCATGAAAGAGGTAAAGTTCCTTGGACATATAGTCACTGTAGTAGGTATACAAGTATATCCAGCCAAAACCACCTCAGTAATTGAATGGCCTCAACCCTCCACCATCACAGAACTACATAGCTTTCTAGGACTTGTCGAATATTATCGATGCTTTATGGAAGGATTTTCTCGAATTTCCCTACCATTAATGAATTTGACCAGAAAGGATGTTCAATTTATATGAACCTATGAGCACGAATAAGCATTTTGTACTTTAAAGGAAAAGTAAACCAATGCCCGTGTTTTGACCATTCCTTCCAACAACAATAATAATGATGTTTATACCGATGCCTACCTACAAGGACTCAGTTGTGTATTGATGCAACAAGGAAAAGTGATCGACTATGAATCACAAAAATTAAAAATTCACGAGTGTAAATATCTGGTACATGACTTGGAATTAGTAGCAGTAGTCTTTGACCTGAAAACTTGCAGATGTTATCTGTGTGGAGAAGAATTTAATGTATTTTTGGATCATAAGAATCTTAAGTACATCTTCAAGCAAAATGATCTCAACCTTCGACAAAGACGATGGATAGAATGTTTAGAGAATTACAAGTTTAACATACTTTATCATCCCGAAAAAGGTAATGTAATTGCCAATGCCTTAAGACACATAACCCAAGGAAGCCTCTATAGTTTTTTGTATTCTTAGAAACTATTAGAGATTACAATCTACAATGAGACTCCTCCAAGACCCAAGTTGTTTTATGAAACATTGCCACTCACCCCATTCTGCATAAGAAAATCATCGACTTCCAAGACCGGGATGAATTTTTACGTTCCCAGAAGCAAAAACTTCAAAAGAATCTCCTCGAAAAAATATTGGAATTCGGACCCCGAGCGTAGGTTAAAATTAAAAAATCTAGTATGTGTTACTTTCAAAGTCTCATTATGAGAAGAAATACTATAGGAAGGTCACCATTCTAAATTCACGATTCACCCCGAAATCACCAAAATGTATCAAACTCTCAATCAATATTATTGGTGGTCCAGTATGAATAAAGATATTATACACTTTGTAGAAAAGTGTCTAACTTGCCAACAAGTGAAGATCGAGTATCAACATCAGAGCGATTTACTCCAACCACTCCCCATGCAAGAATGAAAATTGGATCATATAACTGTGGACTTTGTTGGTGGATTTCCCCGAACTTTTCAATGATACAATGCGATACGGGTAATCATCGATCGTGTTAAAAAGCCACCCATTTTCTACCAATCAGATCCACTGATTCCTTCCAACGACTAGTGAACTTTACATCAACGAAATTGTTAGAATTTATGGAGTAACTGTTTTCATTGTGTCTCATCTATACCCCATATTTATAGGAAGATTTTGGCAGCCTTACAAACCTCCCTTGGAACCAAAATCTAACTATGCACTGCTTTTTATCCTCAGATCGACAGATAATCTGAACGAGTAATTCAAATTCTGAAAGATATGTTATGATCTTAAACATTAGAATTTTTTGGTTCATGGAATAATCAGTTTGCCTTAATCGAATTCTCCTATAATAATAGTTATCTAACCAGCATTCACACCACTCCCTATGAAGCTCTCTATGGATGACCTTGTCGTTTGCCTTTATGCTGGAATGAATCAGGAGAAAACCACACATTTGGACCCGAGATTAAAATCAAAACATAAGCAAAGATACGCCTTATTCGATAAAGATTACATTTAACCCAAAGTCGAAAAAAGAGTTATGCCGACACCCACCTACAGCCCTTATAATTTCAAGTAAATAACCAAGTGCTCTTATGAGTATCTCTAAGGAAGGGGATAATTCAATTTAGAAAAGAACGAAAATAACAACTTGCTATGTTGGTCCCTTTAGAATCATCAAATGTATTGGACCAGTAGCATATCATCTGAAATTACCTCCAGAACTATCCAATCTCTGTGACGTGTTTCATGTTTCACTATTGTGAAGATATATCTCTCACCCGAGTCACATCATCACTTGGAAGGGTTTAACAGTTAAATCCAACCACGAATTTATGGAAATTCCTATTCAGATTCTCGATCGATAAGAAAAAAGTTCTCCGACATAAAACCACCCCCTAGTTAAAGTTCTTTTTCGACACTACGGAACTGAAGAAGCAACGTGAGAAAGTGAAGACATTATAAGAGCAATACCCCGTGCTTTTTCCAGGTAATTTTGGGGAACACACCCTAAATAGACCTTTAATCCCCCTAAAATGTAATAATTCTAAATAAACCTTAGACTTTTATCAAATTACCAAAATACCCCTAAAAGAAAAATTAAGATAACTTACACTTTTATATATCAATTAAAATCCAACTTTCACTCAAAGTGTGACGTAATGACTTATATTTAATGGGAGTATTAAGAAAAAATCCATTAGGTTTGAGTAACTTCACATAAGTCCCTAAGCTTTTACAAAGTAACTTAAAAACCCTATTCTATACAAAAACTATATAAGGACTTAAACCAAGACCCAAACTTATTCATACTAGCTCCCTTGCTGACTCGGAACCAGCTGTACTGCTAACATGGCATGTGCCTTGTGGAGTACCATGGGTACCCATTTCCCATCCACATATATAATGATGGAACTTGTGCAAACTTAGTTGATATTCACCTCCCAAACCAACCAATAAACTCCTCTCCATCAACCCTATAAAAGGCCCTCCTCACCTCAGTAAAAATGCAGAGCAATTGAGAGCTTTTCCAATGTAAAATTTTGTGAGTTTTTACATTATTGTTATTTTATCTATGAATGTTTGTTTCTTAAATTTGTTTATGTTTCTTCACTTATATAGTATAATTATGTGTTTGCCTATGAATGTTAATGTGTGAATGCACTAAAATAGTTAAAAAAACCCAGGAAACTCCATTAAAGCTTGAGCTTCAGTGGTGGATTATACTTCCTTAACTTTGAACTAGTTTCAAAGTGAGTTAAGTTGAGCTTAGGTTCTCGGAACCTAGGTGCATGGTTTAATGGAACCAAGAACATGTATTAATACCTCAAATCAAAGCATGAAGTTTTTGGGCCTAAAACTTTCGAAAAACTTATTTATGAGTTTTAGTCAACTAAAATATCTCAAACTAGGCTTGTTTTTCTATATTTTCAATATTGAACAAAACCCATATGATTCCAGAGTGAGTTACATGCGCGAAGTGAGAGTCAAAGCAGGTGCGTGAAATATTTGACCTAATGCGTGAGGGCGGGTCTCCAATCAGAAAAATCTGATTTTTTCAAAAAAATTATTTTTAAACTGTGAACAAAATGATATATTACGTCATCCTGTTTGGATCCCTGGAAAGTATTATGTCGAGAAAATCGGTTTTAAGGTTTAAAATCAAGTTTTAAGTTTGCACAGAAACCCTTATCAATTTTCCAAGTATTTCAAAAGACCCCAAACTTTTTCCACAAATTCTTTGGTACAAATAAATCCATTTTGTCTCTTATCACTAAATCCAAATCCAAATTGAAATAAAGGAAAGCATTATGTTTAAAGCCTTTAAAAATTATATATTATACCCTCTTAGTAGTTTTTACATTTAAATTTATTATAATTTATCATCCTACTGCATCACATAAGCATTATTTTAGATATATATGACCTAATTATACTCTTCATGATTTCGGACTATCCACTCGATCCCAGTGAATTAGACACATAAACCAGAAATCCGTAATTTCAATGTAGATATTCTCAATTTTAGTATTAAGCAAATTAAGCTTACGTCTTTCAAAAATTTGTGATTATTATATCACTCTGTGATAATTTTGAACTCATGTTTCAATTAAGAACTCATTTTTGTAGGTCATGTTTATCCCGTATATTGACTCTCTCGATATTCAGTTAGCCTTAAACCCACTAAACCACTACTGCTTACGACTTCAATAAAAGCCACTGAACTCTTTTTACCCTTAATTGTGATATAGCCCTCTAACCTACTGTAATAATTTCTTATCACTCTGCAATTTATGACCATTATCAGTGAAACCCCTAGTAGCATACCTTATAATCTAGTGATTAGACCCTTGTATACCACAACAGTTCTAATTGGCCTATAGGACTCTGATGTTAAGTGCCTAGTTTTTATTTATTATATAAGTATGAGTGCCAAACTAGCTCAGTGTGCCAATCCACTATTATTATTATTCCAACGATTTAGGATTGCATGTCCAAGTGTATGATATGCTTTGGACGATATTGTTATGCTTTGTCTATGCATTTGAAGCCCCTATAATCGATAATTTATGGGTTACCTTGTTATAGTCTGAACCTTTATTCTAGTAACTTGATACACAACTTATCAGGTTACACTCCACCATTTTATTTATTTACATATCATTTGACTCCAGTATACCCGTGACAGTTCTATGATATTTCAGTTTGCCTCTAGATTCTTATATCAATTTTAACTGCAGTTACTCTCTAATAATATATTTTTTTTGTATCTTGAATAGAAATAAAATTATCTACATCGATTGTCTGCTTAACTGTTTTCCTTCCAGATGGACGACGAACCTAAAGAGGATGAGATACCTCCCATGCAATTGGGATTTTATTCTATATTACCTTGAAAAATATTTTCAATTACGTACGTATGGGCGGTAGCAGACAAAGATGGAAGTCCTCGCAAGAATATCTACACCGCAACTTATTTTTACTCATTGTTTACCATTAAGAAAACCTAAATTTGTGGATGCGATAGTCTCTACAGAAGGTTTCTTCGGTATGTCCTCAACTATTTAGTAACACGAGAAAGATCCTTTTAATTTAAATATTCAAGAAATGTAAACTTCTTGCAGAGTTGATCGTAGATGTCATCTTTGTTGACTTGTTCAATAAGGTTCCAATTGTCTACTCCCCTGACTCCCACGTTCATTTTTCCTATTGACAAAAATTGGGCTATAATGTTCAGCAGGTCATGTTTATCGTTCGTGGGCTTATTTTCGGGAATGGAGAACCAAATGGGCTTCTTTTCATTTGAAGGGAGGTGTTGGGTGTAGTGGATAGGGCGTTGGAGCAATAGGGGTTTATTGTCTACTCGTACATGGAGTCGTACTTAGAGTAGGGGAATGAATCAGAGGTGAAGTTATGAATTTATCAATGATTGGTGATGAGAATTCTTGTTGTTTCGCACAAGATTAGGATCCTTGTGGGGTATCACCTCGTCACTTGGTACATTTTGACGGTTACCTCACAACATTATCTACAAAAACGAAAAATCATAAGAGACTAAATAATTATAATAATATGAAATTATAACTAACTTATCAAGCTTATGACTATATATATATATATATATATATATATATATATATATATATATATATATATATACCTTCATTGAATTATCTATTGGAACGGGCATTTATTGATGTTTATCATCGAAAACAAAGGCAAAATACCCAACAAAGGATAAAAAAGAAAAAAAAAAATCTTTCTGAATTTTTTCAATTTTAATAACAAAATCATTCTTGAAAAAAACATCTAATCAAATCACGGACTCAAAAAGCAATGGGAAGAATATCCCACACCTCATAACTTAAATAATGTATTGTCCTCAATGTGAACCAAATCCAAGTTAAAGAGAGGAAAATAGTGATATTACCCAAAATGGAGCAATCTCCTAAAACTAAAAGTTCAATGATTTTACAAAATATGTTAGCACCAAGCATAACAAAAAGAAGAACTAAAACTTTTAGTAATTACATTAGATAATAAGTAAAAAGAAAAAATCAACCTAATATGTGAAACCTACAATTTTAACTTCTAACTAACTATACAATAAAAGTTAAAAAAATTTAGGGTCCACCCAAAATACAATTTGACTTTGACGGATAATCGGTGTCCCTTCATTTGCGTGCATACCTTTTAAAAAATAAAAATTTTACTTGAACAATGGAAGGCAAGTATAAGGCGGAAGAAATGAACCATCACCAATTTAAAAAAAATGGGGGATTTGGATTGAATGGGTGACGAATACACATGGGGTCCTAAAAAAATAGAGTTTTCTCCCAAAGATTTTGCAATTGGAATGGGAGGTGGCACACATGGAGGCAAGATTGCATTCATAGAAAGAAACTCGAGTAAATAATCCTCATCGGTGAAAGGATACTTGTAACGGTTCGATAATGGAGAATGAAAAGGGGGAGGAAATAAATTCAATCTCGAGAGATGAGCTATCATCACTCAAATTTTTTTGAAGGAGATAGGATCATTTTTAATAAAACTTTCTTCTTTGGTTACCAAAGAAGAAATCATTTGATTGCAAATGGATACTACATCCATTACTTCCTCACTTTCATTCTTTATTATTCCTTGGGCCAAGTGAAGAATGGTTTATTCTAAAGTAGGCATCAATTCTTCATTTGGTCCAAAGCATTACTCGGCTTCAAAAGTCTAGAAAGAAAAATCATCATTTAATTCAAATATTAAATTTAAGTCATCCTCTCAATAATGATTTTTTTCCCAATAATGGTTTTTAAGTTTTTCATTTTCAAGAATGCGCATGCCCTCATGCAATGTCATAAAAGGAGGTGCGGATTCTTAAAAATGAGAAGTTTGGAAACTATCCTCACAACTACTATCAAAATTATTATTATAAGAATTTTGAAAGCTATTGCAATCACTACAAGAAAACCATTTTTTCCCAACACTTTTTTCTCTGTATTATTTAAAAATACTGAGAATTTTCTTTTTACCAACTTTTATTTATAAGTATTGAAAATTCAAAGTATTTGTATTTATGTGCCGCAGAATTAGAGGATTTTTAGTTAAGAATGAAATAAATGTGGTATTTTTTAGGCATTTCATAACTAATGCCAGAAAAATTGGGAAAAAGCGCCTCTTCCTTAGTTTTTGGTGGGTGTTTGTGTTTTGTTATAAAAAAAATACCCAAGAATCCTTCTTCTAAGCTATCACCTCAATACTCTCTCCCTTCATGCCTCTTCTTCTTCGAAAGAATCTCTATAATTCTAATCCTTTCCAAACCTCTTTCCCCCTCAATTAGTTTGACCTAATAATCCTCTCTCTTATTTATTCTCCACCTGTTCGTGGTATTAAGCATACCCAATTGTTTATTCTCCATGACCTGTTCATGGTATTGTTTTGAAAGTTGATATTCACTACAAACATTGCTGTTGGGTTTTAATCTTTGAAGACTTTATCGAACGTGGACCTATTTTTTTATGTTTCTTCCATTGCATCACTTTATCTACCATTGCTTTTTATTTATTTATTTCGGTGTATATTAATTCTAAAATGAAAATTAATTTTCATATTTGATTGAGTTTTCAATGGTCGAGGTGTTAATACATTTGAGTATTTCAGGCTACTACCGAGAATTCAAGCAATTAATTGATTGAGTAGTGAAAATAACATCAACGATCTAGATTTTATGATCAAATTGCAACCGATAACATATATTTCATAATGTTGGTGAGTGGTTCTATTATCTGCATAAGATGGATACTTTGTAATTTTAAAAAAGAATTAAGTGTTGGTCACTTATTCAGATGGATGACTTCTGAAATAAAAAAAAATTATGTAATATATAAATTTACTATCACATATCACTTTTGGAAAACATAAAATCAATTGGCAAGATCTACTTAATACCACAAATGAAAGATTGAAGGTCTTCTAGATTACTTGTATATAATAAGAATTGGTTGAAAGACACTTCTCAATCAATTTAATATTTGTCAGAAAAATATTATTTTTGACATCTTTCTTATGAAAGATGTCAAAACAAAAAAATTGACAGCACAGGGGTAAGTTTTTTTAGGGCTTGCTTCCTCATTGTAAGAAATATTTTTAGACGTAAAAAAATTTGACAGCACATCAGAAGAAATATTATTGGAATTTTGACATCTTTCTTCTTCTGCTGATGTTTATTATTTAACTCTTTCTTACTTTTTCAAATTTGAAATTATATGATCATGTAATATAAAATAGTGTAATCTTTGTTTTTAATTGATGTGTGAGAGAAAAAAGTGCTGAAAATTTGAATGCTCAACTAAATTGATGCCAGATCGTATACTTAAGTGTGTGTTTTGTCTAATTTTTTATTGATATGTACTCGAAATTTTATTATACAAGTCTCTTTTAATTGATTGTTGTCCCCATATATATATATATATATATATATATAGCGGGAGAGTTTTTTTTGTGAGTTTTTTACTAAATTTTTTTGTTTAGTTTTTAAAGAATTGTAATTGTGTAATGTCAAATCAATTTATATATCTCATATGCTTGGATATAATCTCCTAATAAATAATCGATATTGTCTGAGTGTATTTGTGTTTGAACCTTTAGTGGCTTATTTTTAGATTTATTTTTTAGTAAATGGTTTGAATATCATTCAATGCATTTTTTTTCTTTTTTTGTTGTCAATTAAAATTAGCCAATTCACTACAGTTTTGGTTCAAGTTGGTGAAATTTATACTCATTTTTAATGACCACTTTTATGGAGTTTTTGTAGTTTTTATAAAATATCTAGAATTGTTGCCTTGAATCTTGAGAATGTCAAAGTACAAAATTTGTAGAACAATTGAATTCATTGTTATATTATTATTATTATTATTATTATTATTATTATTATTATTATTATTATTATTATTATTATTATTATTATTATTATTATTATTATTATTATTGTTGTTGTTGTTGTTTACATTGATCTTGTTTCTCAGTCGTTGTTGTTTTATTGGTTCTATTTATATAATTAGATGAAGTATAAATAAGATGAGATTTATCCAGGACCTAGCGTATTTATTTGGATTTTCTCATCTATTTTTGGTAACTACTAATTTTTTCACTACTTCATTTATTTTATTTGATTAAAAAAGTTCAGTTCAATGCAAATTTAAATTACTCCCTATGATATCATCTTTGTGTAACTTTAACACTCTTGTTTTATGTATGTGTGTATTCATGTGCACGTATATATGTATCACATTAGCCTTTTAGTTTGATATTACAAAACTTACCAGTTTTAAATGAAAATTAGACGTCTCTACATGTCTTTATTCATTTTGTTTTAAACTATTTTAGAATTACTGGTTTATTTTACTTTTATGTGAAAATGTCTAGGATGCAAGTTAGAGCTAATCGCCAGAGTTCCACAATATACATATTGCCCGAACACATGTAAGAACTTTTTTTACAATGTTGTCAGTCACTCAACTTAGTTTGTGTATGTTCCGTTTTGTAATTAATGTTGTTGCGATGGTATCTTTACAAAACTAGTTTTTTACACTGTAGTTGAATTTAGTAAGCTCCTTTATTCATGCAACATGTGTTGTATTTTAAGATAACAAACAAGTTTTAATATTACTTTCTAATATGAAATTTTTGATTTAGTAGCGTTTCCATCTAGATTATATGATTTAATTATGCTATCTCATTATTGACAAGGAGATTGGCTTTTCGTAATTTTTATTTTTGACTAAAGTTGTTGTTTTAAGAGACGACCTTAGGCATACATTTGTGTTTTATCTTTTTAGCTTTTAGAAAATTAAGTCTTGATGTGTGTTGTTGTGTTGGGTATTCACTAGTTGTACACTGTTTTTGTTTCAGCTAAAATGTTTAGGCATTAGACGTAGACTTCTTCTTAATGTGTCATGATTTAATGCTATATAAATATCTTTTAGTAATTGATTATGTTATGAGTGAGTTTTCTTAATTATTGTTAACTAAATATGGTTAAAATATATTGATAGTTAAGTTTCCCCATTTTATATCACTAAATATTGGTAGTTTTTACATAAGGCCATATCCAAATGGTGTTATAATTAAAGTCTTACTATTTATAAATTTACATGGTTTTGAAGGAGCATGTTAATGATTTATGGTTTAACATTTTGTTTATTTATTGTATTTTTAATGAATTTTTCCTAATGAATCTAACAACAATTTTGTGAATGTGGAAGGGTTTAAAAAAATCTTTTCAAATGGACAGCAATAAGAGTTTGATGGAATTGTCAAGAGTTTCCCAACATTATATTAATGGAATAGCAATGCAGAAGTCGGACTTTGCTTCAGCCAAAGACGATACATTTAGTAGCTAAATCTTCCAATGTTCTAAATAAACTATAATTTCTAATGATAAGATAGTAGGTGCCAAAATTTTCAAGCCAGGCCCATTGTCTCCTTAGTATGCACTCCTATAACCTCTTATTATTAGTTTCCTCAAACTCCCAAAAGCAAGGGTTAAACTGTATCTTGATTTGTTATCATCATAACAATGAGTAAAGTGACACCTATACAATTCGAGAAACTCTAGAGAAGGGCTACCCTTGAGAATTTTGCAGATCATAGAATGAGTTAACTCTTAATTTTTTATGGTTAAGAACCTGAGTGAAGTCCAATCAGGTATGTTGTGGGGTTTGATTTTGTATAATTTCGACACCTACTATCTTGTCATTAGAGATAACCCATGCAATGCATGGTCATCTAGGGTATTTATCATTGGTAAGGTATATCAATCCTATTAACATGATTTGTTGAGGGAAGTTATCTAATTTTTCTAATATCAATCCTAATATTTAGTGGAAATCAATCCTAATATTTATAATATTTCTGTTCCTCATTCGGGTTCAAGTTATCCACATTTAATTACTAAATATTTCTCAACTTGATACATAAGGTATTTCTCAACTAAATATTTCTATGATTTGGTAAGGGATATCAATCCTAATATTTCTCTTCATCATTTGGGTTCAAGTTATCTACATTTAACAACTCAATATTTGGGCTATTTTCATAGTCTTGCTTTGTTGCCTCCAACAAAGATTGAATGATGAATTTTTTGTGTCAGCCACGGCCCTTTGACTATTTCCTTGTATTCTTATTGCAAGGACAATGGCTTTAGATCCTTCAAGTAGCCTCTTATTTATGGTGTTTGGCGACTTGTCCATTTCCCGTATTTTCCTCTTCGTCCCCAAGCACTTCTCACTCCTGGAAGGTGTAGCAAAACACAAAAAAAATCTAGTGGTTTTTATCATAATATCGGGTTTATTGAGGGAAGGTATTCATTTAATGACATTGTAGGTTGATAAGAGATATGCCACCAAAAAATAGATCTATATAATTATGATGGAATATTCAGCCTCTACAATGAGTGGAAATGTGATGTAACATGTCATATGAGTCATCTCTCCATTAAATGCCATAGGAGGAGTCATAATAGGTATGAGGTTACTTATTTCCAATCCACGAATCTATAGGTTTTCATGAAGATGATGTGAGATAAACTCCTTATGTCAATGTTTATCTTGTCCATCTTTGAATTCTGCATAATCAATAATGAAAAAAAGGTTTCATCATGAGGAAATATGATCATGGTGAGGTAATATTTTTTAAATAACATCATAAAAATCTCTACTTTCGTGTGTCTTGCAAAGTTGATCTGGTAAACTTCCCTCAGATGGGACTTTTGGGCAAATACAATGCCCCTTCCTCCAAAGCCACCTGATATGGTTTGAACATTAGTTAAGGTAATTTTTTTCACTACCTTTACGTTTTCTTGTGCTTATGTACCTTTGTAAACAAATTGTGAGATGTGTCCTCTCTTAATAACCTATTAAATGGTTTTTTGAGGAAAAAACAATCATTTGTGTTATAACCATGGAACTTATGGAATTTGAAATATTTGGACTTATTTTTATTTTCTTTAGGGATATTTAAGGGCACAAGTTCAGGTAAAAAGTTCTGAAGTTTTATTTCCAAATAGACCCGTTCTATAAATTTAATGAGAGAGGTGAAGTTCTTAGCTTTCATAGTCCTTCCTTTCTCATCTTTCTTCTTTTTAACTTCCTCCTTATGAAGTGAGGCCATTTTAGTTGAATCAACACAACCTTCCTCTTTACTTCTTGATATTAACAGGGAGGATTAAGGTTAGACATACTTAATGATATGGTATCTCCTGGGTTTATGTACTTGTGAGGTTTGTAGAAAAAATACACCAGAGGTGGTCTAGCTGGGATGAGGCTTTTTGGAGAGTTATGGAATTGCTAGACGATAAGAAATGGAGATGGTTTCAATGGAGGTCCAGAGATATTTCCAGCTCATGGTGAATGTACTTATTTTGACAACGTCCCTGATGGGCAAGAAATAGAGGATCTAGAGGAGTATAGAATCAGGTAAGGCACTGAGTAAATCAGGTTGTGTTATTTCATCTGCATCTGTATATATATCTTGATAAGAGAAGTGGGATTGTTTCTTTCGGCGTTTACGAGATAGCAAGGGTGGGGGAGGGAGGTTGGTAGGGGTCTTCTTCATTATAATCAGTTTCTTAATGTTGAAATTGGTAAAATTAGTGACCTACTAGTGTACATGCATACCCAGATGCAATGCCACAAACTCTACATAAGTGCACAAAAGTATTGGTCAATGCAGTGAAAATGGATTCCATCGAAGTTTCTCTTGAACATTGTTTTATCGTAGACAATGTATAGGTCAGCCAATTTATGGAGGGTCGCTCGGTCTTTCTTGTTGGCATCCTTAGTATACCTACTGTGTTTGAGGAGGCGCCAAATATTGTAATACCATAACTCAACTTTGTCAGAGTCCTCTTTTGTGACGATCTCAATGTGGTAGCAGTGGGTTGGCATAGCTTATTTTTGGACTAAGAAAGGGGGCCATCATTATTCCCTCTAGCATGTCAACCATGGAGATGAGAGTAGCTAGAGTATCGGCTAAGCTGTTCCTTGCTCTAAGCAATTAGTGTAAGGTAATATCTCAGAATTGGGAGGCCATCTCTTCTAAGTGGTAAGAGATTTTCGTCTTTGACTTTCCATTTTCTAAGGACTTGACCATGATGAGGGTAGAGTCTACACAGACATCTAGGCATTGGATACCTTTCTTGAGAGAGACTTTGAGGCCTACGGTGCATGCCTCATATTCGATTATATTGTTGGTGCAGGAAAAATCTAGCTTGATGGCAATAGGAGTGTGAGAGTCTTGAGGGGCGATTGGGAGTATCCCAATGCCGTATCCGTTCTTATTAGCAGAGCCATCGAAGAACATTTTCCACCAGAGGTGTTCCTGATAGGTGCAAAGGATGTATTCATCATGGAATCTAGAGACCCAAACATCAACCTCTTCCATAGGGTAGTCAGCAACGTAGTTAGAGATGGATCTTCTTTACATGGATTTCTGTGTGACATATACAATATGGAACTCCGCTAGTAGCATCAAACATTGGGCCATTTAGCTAGATAGGTCAGGTTTCTTAAGAAAGTATTTGATAGGATCCATTTAGGAAACAAGTCTCATGAGAAAAATGAGCATGTAGTGCGTTAATTTTTGAGTGACCCGAACAAAGGTGACACAAGCTTTCTCCAAGACAGATTAGTTGACTTCGTACCCGGCTAACTTTTGACTGGTATAGTAAATGTCTCTTTCTCTATGGATATCTTCAATGTATTGGGCTAGGAAAGCATCGACTGAAGTATCTGTTACGGTCAAGTATAGGAGTAGAGGGAGACCAAGCTGCGATGTCATGAGTACCGAAGGTTGGGTAAGGTATAGCTTTATTCGATCCAAGGCTTTAGGACAGGCTTTATTCTTGACTTTGGTGAAATCCTTTCAGAGGAGTTTGAAGATGGGTCCACAATTAGAAGTCAACTAGCTGATGAACCGACTGATATACTGTAATTATCCAAAGAATTACCGAACTTCCTTCTCCGTTTGGGTGGTGGAATTTCGAGTATGGCTTTCAGTTTGGCAGGGTCTACTTAAATTCCCTTATTGCTAACCATGAATCCCAAAAGATTTACTTTGGTGATGCTAAAAAATGCATTTATGCGGGTTAAGTCGCATATGGTATCACCGTAGAGATTGAAGAACTTTTGGAGTGCGGGAACATGACCTTCTGATCATACTCAAATATTGTGTATTTCATCCCTCGAACTGATGCATTTTAGCCCCCTCGGGTATCTTATTCCCTATATTTATGCTCATTAACCAGACAACCTCAGATTTCTTCGTTAACACGTTTTGCAGGGGTTAATTGAGCTTTATAGGTATTTGGATGCTAAGTGTGAAGTTCGGACGCATTCCGCTCGATTTTGGTATGCACTTGCACGTTCAAGGGAATTTTAGTATTTTCACAGCTTGGGCACTTGGCCCAACATCTCATGGAAGTTGTATCCCTCCTCGCAAGCTTCGCGTGGCCGTGAATGGTGCACGATTCCGATTTAGAACGAAGAAGTTACGGCGATTTTAGCGGACGGGAAATGCAAATAACCAAAACAGCAAGCAGCATGGCTGATACCTTCTTGATCGATCAATCGATCAAAATGATCGATCAATCGATCAAAATGATCGATCGATCGGTCCTTCTCGACAGTGGTCTATTTTATTCACCATCGATCGATCGACAATTTGGGTCGATCGATCGAACCCCTATTTTCAGGAGATATTTTGCTTTTATTTTCTTTCTTCTTTTCTTTTATTCCCACTTACTATATAAAGCTTTTTTGTTGTAAATATCAGAGGTGAATGTTTTAGGATAGATTTTAGGTTAGGGTTTAGGAGTTGAGAGCTCTTTTCTTCTTCCTCATAAGGTGTGACAACATTTGGGTTTGCAAGATTGTACTTTCATCTTCCTCTCCATTAATATAGTTGTATGCCATTATTTCTTGCTTTGAAGTGTAATTTCCACGCTTTCTAATTTAGGTTTACATGCTTGCTTTACTCGCTTTCTAGTTTAGATTTACCGCGTTTATTTACAAGCTTTCATTTACCGCATTTTTACGATAATTTCTAGCTAATTTAAATTAGATTGTGTTTGAATTGAACTCACTTGGATTGATGCGTTGCTTTTCTTTGGTGATGGTGTTTACGGGTCTATTTCGGGTGCGTTGTCCTAGTTATTTAGCCTAGGAGATTTGACGGGGCATATCATGTATGCCCCGTGCTTACGACCTTACTTGTGCAATTTCCAGGATATTTGTTGACGCCAAAATCATATTAGGCTTTTATGAGAATTTAGGGGTGTGACAACTCTTGGTTTAATTAACTGTCGAAACGAGACGCATTCTAAATAACTCGTCGACCCATGTATCCATTTTATACAAATTAACTTGGGTGAGGGATATTCGACGCAACCTATAGTTTTATAACTTTGTTAATCTAGTTTTAATACACTCGCCTAGATTAATATTTCCCTTTTATGCATCTTTTCCTTTTTAGTTTGTAATCATCTTTTTCACTTTTATTTCAGAGTATTAAATCTTATAAACTCTAGCAACTCGTCCCTGTGGATTTTCGATACCCGACTTACCGCTATACTCACTAGTTGAGTATAGTCGTAATTTAGGTTTGTTTGTATTATCGCGGTGAAATGAAAACAACGACCGACGTCTGACACGCGCCGCACTTTTCATGTGTTAATCAAAATGGCGCTCATAGTATTGTCTTTCTATTTGTATTATTTTCTAACCTTTTTTCAGGACTTTCACATTTTAGCACTTGAAAACGCTCGAATTTTTCCCGCGCGCACCTACTTTGTGGAATTCGCAATTTCGAGCCATTTTTGGAGTAAGCATGTCTTATTCTAATTCTTTCTGTAATCATTGTTATAATTCTCAAAATTCTCACAAACCTATGACTTTCGGTGAGTACTTAGAATCCCAAAGTATAACAAATTCAAATATGACTTTGGGCGAGTATAACGAAAGTCAAAATTTGGGTTATTGGAATTTCAATGATGATGATAATGATTTTGGGCTTTTACCTCATTATAATAGGAATTTTGAAACAAATTCGAATAGTTTTCAAAATTACTATAATAATGAGTTTTCATTTTAAGTCCGATGGTAATTTTCAAAGTTCCCATTTTCATGGATCTGCACCTCGACCTATGACATTCGGTGAGGGTTTGCGTATATATGAAAATGAGCAAATTGAAAATCGTTATCGAGAAGAAAATCATTTGTGGGAACATGACTTGGATTTATTATTTTAGTCCGACGATGATTTTTGCTTCCGAGACTTTCGAAGCCGAGGAATGTTTTGAACCAAATGAGGACTTTGTGTCTACTTTGGAACAAACCATTCTAAACTTTGCCCATTGCATAATAGATACTGAAAGTGAGGATGAAAATGACGTAATATCTATTTGTAATGAAATGATTTCTTCTTTGGCCCCCAAAGAAGAACATTTCATTGAAAATGATATTATTTCCTTCGAAACTCAATCTTCATGCGATGATGATTCATCTCATGAGTTTGAATTTCTTTCATCCCCATTTTCATTCTCTGTTATCACACCGTCATAAGTACCCGATAATTAGGTTTCAAACTTTAATGTTTTAAACCTTTTCGTCGATAAGGAGTACTTGCTCGAGTCGCCTTCCATGATCGCATTCGTGCCTTCGTGTGCGCCGCCTCCCATCCCAATTTCAAAATCCTTGGGAGGATATTCATCTTTTCTCAGTCCCCACATGTTTTTGTAACCCGTTCAATCCAAACCCCCCATCATCCCTCCAAAATTTTTAATTGCCGATGGTTCCTTTCTTCCGCCTTACACATGCCTTCCGGCTTTTAAACGGAATTCATATTTTTTGGAAGGCATGCTTGAGAGTGAGGGTGCACCGGTTATCCTCCAAAATCAAATCATTTTTACGGTGGACCCTCAGTTATTTAGACTTCTAGTGTATAGTTAGTGTGAATCCTAAATAGTAGGCTGTATATAGTTAGCTTTTTATTCTTTCATTCTTTTTATTTTTTCTTTCTTTTTATTTTTTCTTTCTTTTTATTTAATCTAGTGTAATTAGTTAACTTTTTGTATTTGTTTTTGCTATGCTCGGTACTAACTTGTTTTGTAGATTCTTTGGAATTGTTCTTATGGGGATCGCTCCAATTTTGGGTAATATCGCTCTTTTCCTCTCGTTAACTTGGTTCTTAATTCACATTGAGGGCAATCTCAGGTTTTAAGTTAGGGGGTGTGGGATATTCTATCCATTTCTTTAATTAGTCCATGTTTTGCTCACATGTTAGTTACTTAGTATTCTTTTCTTAGAAAAATTCAAAAATTTCAAAAAGATTTTCTTTCTTTTTTCTCCTTTTTTGGGCATTTTGCCTTTGTTTTCGATGATAAATTTCAATAATTGCCCGATCCAATAGACAACCCAATGATGCATGTTCTCGATTTTAGAAGTTATTAGACATTAGTCCTCGATTATTGATATTATGAATAACTTCATGAATTAAACTTTAATCCCATGAGCACATGCACTTTTCTTGCTTTATTGATTTGGTTTAAGATTTTTATTACTCGGTAATATTTTGTTGTATTGTATATACGTACACCGAGTAATCTTTGCACCTTTCATCATTTGTGAGTGTTATACAATATTCTTTCCTCTTTGAAAACGTTGAATTCGTTGGTAATCTCTCTATTCTTTCATTGATCGTTCATTAATTGAGTTCATATCTTGAAATGTGTTACTTGAGCATGATTTTCAAAGTTTGTTTTGACCCGAGAATTGCGTAAACTTTGTGAAGTGATCATAGTCCATCTCTGTTATATCACCCATATTGACCTTGACCACACCTTATATGTTTCCCCTCGTCAATCCCTTTGAGCCTAAATATAGCCTTTCGTTTCAAAACCCAAATCCCATAACCAACTCTAAATTTGAGTTTTAGCCCATATATACACCTTCCATACCTTTGTTTGGAATCTTGCTTGGGATTTAAAGATGTGGTTATGATGTCGGTTGCAATTTAGGCATATGAGAGTTCGAAAAGTAAAGAAAAGAAAGTAGTGAAAGAATCGAAGAAAAAGAGAAAGCAAAAAGCAAAAGAAAACATGAGAAAAAGAAGAAAATAAAGAGAAAGGGAAAGTTGTAAATATTGTGTATATAGTGTTCAATAATCTTTGATTACTCTCCCCGGTGATATATCTAATGCTTTTGGAACTTGTTTTCCAATTTTGATATAGCTCGCATCTTCCCATTATCCCAAGTTTTCATCCCGAACACTTTGAATCCGTACATACATTCATTTCATTCCATACCCTAGCCTAGCCTACATTACAACCCTATTAAAGTCCTATGTGATCTTAAGTAGATGTAATTCAAAAGTTTAAATAGTTTTGATAATCTGTGAAAATGCATTTTGCCTCTTTTAATGTGCGATATCTTTCATTGAGATTACAGTTTTTCATTTTATATATAGCGTTCTTCATTTATGACATTTGTGCGGCCTAGTTTCCATTTACATTTACTCTTTATGTACACATGTTCTGTATGTTACCTCCCTGTTTTGAGTGAATTCTCTTGATGAGTGTAATGCCCCTGAGGATTGAATGTATGCTTTCTTTAATGTTTATCCGATTTATATAAGTTTTTCGCCAAATCACACTTTGCATGTGCTCACTCCCCTCCCACATTTTAAGGTTTCAATTCTATGAGGTGCATTCTATAATGTTAATAATTCGGACTTTTGTTTGAATTCGTTCAATGTGCTAATAATGTGTATGAAATCCTTTTTGCTTTTGTTGGGCTTGTCGCATGTTGGTTTGGGCATATTTTGAGGAAACCATGTGATGTTTGTGGATACCATCCCTGAAAACCCTCACGAGACGACACTCTCCACTAGGGTGACCTAGGGGTTTAACGGCTTATTTCATACGCTAAATGCAAGCGAATCGCTCATGAAAGTGGACTTTTGCTTTTATACCATACGTTTGTACTATCTCCTGCTTTTGGTTTTCTTTTGGTTTGCTTGTAAGTTAGGGGGTGTGATCATACACAAATATTGTGTATTTCATCCCTCGAACCGACGCATTTTAGCCCCCTCGGGTATCTTATTCCCTATATTTATGCTCGTTAACCAAACAACCTCGGATTTATATGTTAACATGTTTTGCAGGGGTTAATTGAGCTTTTGTAGGTATTTGGATGCTAAGTGTGAAGTCTGGACGCATTTCGCTCGATTTCTGTACGCGATCGCATGTTCAAGAGTATTTTAGTCTTTTCACAACTTGGGCACCTGGCCCAACATCTACACGAAAATTGTATCCCTCCTCGCAAGCTTCGCGTGGCCATGAACGACGCGCGATTCCGATTCAGAACGAAGTAGTTACGGTGATTTCAGCGGACGGGAAATGCAAACAACCAAAACAGCAAACAGCTTGGCTGATACCTGCTTGATCGATCAATCGATCCTTCTCGACAGTGGCTATTTTATTCACCATCGATCAATCGACGGTTTGGGTTGATCGATCGATCCCCTGTTTTCAGGAGATATTTTGCTTTTATTTTCTTTCTTCTTTTCTTTTATTCCCACTTACTATATAAAGCTTTTTTGTTGTAAATATCAGAGGTGAACGTTTTAGGATAGATTTTAGGTTAGGGTTTGGGATTTGAGAGCTCTTTTCTTCTTCCTTATATGGTGTGTCAACATTTGGGTTTGCAAGATTGTACTTTCATCTTCCTCTCCATTAATATAGTTGTATGTCATTATTTCTTGCTTTATAGTGTAATTTCCATGCTTTCTAATTTAGGTTTACATGCTTTCTTTACTCGCTTTCTAGTTTAGATTTATCGCGTTTATTTACACGCTTTCATTTATCGCATTTTTACGATGCTTTCTAGCTAATTTAAATTAGGTTGTGTTTGAATTGAACTCACTCTGGTTGATGCGTTGCTTTGCTTTGGTGATGGTGTTTATGGGTTTATTTCGGGTACGTTGTCCTAGTTATTGCACCTAGGAGATTTTACGGGGCATATCATGTATGTCCCATGCTTACGACCTTGCGTGCGCAATTTTCGGGATATTTGTTGATGCCAAAACCATATTAGGCTTTTATGAGAATTTAGGGGCGTGACAATCCTTGGTTTAATTAACTGTCTAAACGAGATGCATTCTAAATAACTCGTCGACCCATGTATCCATTTTATACAAATTAACTCGGGTGAGGGATATTCAACGCAACCTATAGTTTTATCGCTTTGTTAATCTAGTTTCAATACACTCGCCTAGATTAATATTTCCTTTTTATGCATATTTTCATTTTTAGTTTGTAATCATCTTTTTAACTTTTATTTCGGAGTATTAAATCTTATAAACTCTAGCAACTCGTCCCTGTGGATTTTCGATACCCAACTTACCGCTATACTCACCAGATGAGGGTAGTCGTAGTTTAGGTTTGTTTGTATTATCGTGGTGAAATGAAAAAAATGACCAGCGTTTGACATGCGTCGCACTTTTCACCCGTTAATCACCTTCCCGAGCCTTAGACTTAATGATCATATCATCCACAAAGACCTCGACTTCATTGTGTATCAGATCATGCAAGATGGTTGTGGTGGCCCTTTGGTAGGTAGCCCCTGCATTTTTTAGACCGAATGGCATAAATGTGTAACAAAAGGTTCCCCAAGGAGTGATAAATGCATTTTTTTCTTGGTGATCAGGGTGTATTTTGATCTGATTGTATCTGATAAACCCATCGATAAATAACTTGAGAGCCTAACTGGTCGTGTTGTCCACAATCATGTCAATATTAAGCAGTGGGTAATCATCTTTCGAAGATGCTTTGGTTAAATATCGATAGTCAACGCACATGCCGACTTTCCTTCCTAATTTTGCCACAGTTACAATGTTGGCTAACCACGTGTGATATTCGATCACCCGAATGAAGCTTACATTCAACTGTTTGATCACCCATTCTTTAATCTTGAGCGACCATTCGGTGCGGAGCTTTCGCGACTTCTGTTTGACCTGTTTACATTTCGAGAGAGTTGGAATCTCGAGTGAGATTGCGCTTTGGTTCAACGGCTCAACTTATTTAACTGAAATCCAATTTTATAACCAGTTTTAATTAATCATCGAACATGAAGCTAAGTAATTGAAAATGATAATTCTATCTAGCATGCAATCTAATAATCACAAAAGAAATTTAGGAAAAATCCCCGAACGGGGTAATACCTTTATATTTCACTATTATATGTAAACCTCGACCTACATATACATAGATAAATACAGACATTTTGACAGACGAACACCCACTGGCCTCAGTTCGTTGTCTTCAGCAAGAGCTCCCGCGAGAACTCCAAGAACAACAATGAAGACAACTTCTCCATAAGTATCACCCCAGGAATGGGTAGTATGAATATAAGGATTTCTCAATGATTCACATATATGATATAGGAGGTTTGAGTGAATCTAAAGTATTTTTGGACCTTGAAGATGATGGGTGCATGATGATGAGAACATTGCCAATGATTCAGATAGTGGACGTCATGGATGATCACGTGTAGGCGTGCCAATGTAGTGGGATACGAAATATCATATATTATATAGGACAACTCCGACAATTCCTAGATTCGAACGAACAATAACAATATTATGTCCTTACAAATCTCCTCCTATGTCTATGCCGGTACATACAAAAAAATATTAAAATTATGCAACAACAAAAATCCCTAAAACATACAATTTAATTGTAATACCCCGTATTTCTACTTATTTTTGATTTAATAATTTGAGAAATTAATTGGGAAAAACGTTTTAGTTAAATTACATGTGTGACATTATTTAATGTGATTAAATAATAAATGTGATTATTATATATTAATCGAGAGTTAAAGACTGGTTAATATTATATTATGAGATTTACTATATTTATGAATAGTAAATATTAATAGTGAATTTGATATACGTCATAGCGAGTGATATAGGCGTATTTGCTATTGTCTCACCGGGAGTCGCGTGTAGACTATTATAAGGTGAGAAATGAGAAATATATTTCAGTGACTCAAATGATAATTTAGGGGTCACTGATGAGTTCAAAAGGGTCAAAATAGTCAAAATGGTATACCCAGGGGTACTAGTCGGGTACCGGGTCACTTTGGGGCTAAACCGGGACCATACTGGGGCATTTTAGTCTTTTGGCATATGAGGGTGAGAAGACCTACTAATTTTGGAGTGTTTTATCAGCTGATTTAAAGTGGGGTTAGGGTTATAAATCTCATAACATAAAGGAAATCCATTAGAGAGAAGAGAGAAACAATTCTTAAAGCCTAAGGAAGAATTGGTAAATGATTCAAAGGGTTCTTGCACCACAAATTAGTTGGAAAGGAAGATTGGAGGAGACAGAAAATCAATCACCAACAACAATCACGAAATCAGATCATCTCTGAATAAGTCTAGTGGTTATTTTCAAATTAAATTCGAGTTATAATATCCATGTGTAGGATTTATGAACAATATGATTTGATGTATATTCTTGGAGAAAAGGAATTAAATTTAATGTATGTGGTTAGGGATTTGCATGTAGAATGATTTAGACCTGTAGAGAATTCAAAATCATAAAAGTCTTGATGATTAAAACCAATCTAAATCTGGTTTGATGGTTGAAAATATGGGAAGAACATATTTTTAGGGTTCTTGAATAATTAGAACATTTTAATTATTCTGGGCTAATTTGTGGAGATTTATAATGTTTTAAATCGTGGGAAATCATCCTATAAAGTGTAGGAATGGTTAAGAATCATTAGTGGAAAGTTTGAAGTTTTATTATGTGAGTTTGGTAATTGGAATAAGTGCAGAAATGCATGAAGTGACGAACAACGTCCTGCACCTGGTCGATCGACCGATCGACTGATGAATGTTGATCGATCGACACCAGTAGTTTTTGGAGAATTTTATTGGTCGAGTTCCAATTAATTCTCGGCTCTTGAGGGTAATTTTAGTGATAATATTATACCTATGTAGGGACTTAGGGAGTACTAGTAGGTGTATAGTTGGGGTCTGTTATGATCATGGAGTGCAAGATTTTGAGAAACGAACCGACGAGGATAAACCGAACAAGTAGTACATCGAGAATTTAGGGGTTGTGTTACGGAGAGAGTAAACGTCAACCCAAGGAGTATACCAGTAGGTAAGAGATAACATAACTACTGAAATAAATAGAGGTGTAACTAGGGCCCATAGAGTTATGTGAACACTCAAGTAAATGCGATAGCCAGATAAATCGTAAATTAAAAGTACGGTGAATATTCGAGAGAAAAATATTACGTACAAGCAGAATTATTAGGTTGTTCGTATACCTATTAAATTATATCAATACTTAGGTGGAGTGAATACCTAAAGTACATTTGATTATACTAGGGTCGAGGTAGGATTTCGAACTAGTATGTCAAAATAATGTAATTTAGAGAGTACGATGAATATTAGAGAGAAAAATATTACGTACCAATATGATTGTTAAGTTGTGTGTATACCTGCTGGATTATAGATACTTAGGTGGAGAGAATACCTAATGTATATTAGCCAATATCAGGGTCGAGGTAAAATTCTGAACTAATATATAGAAATAGTAAATTGGTGTCGAGATGAAAGAGTTCCGAACCAATATATAAAATTTCATTATTAGGGTCGAGGTAGGATTTCGAACTAATACATGAAATAAGACTTGGGGTCGAGGTGATATTCTGAACCAGTTCTTTTACTTGGTGTCAATGAACTATTCTTAACCTAGAGTCCTTAATGTGTGCTACGAGGATATAATAGTGAAGAATGGTTTTATAAGTATATATTGTGTGTGAAATGTATACTGTACAAATAATCTACCGATATGGGATGGTAGATAATAAGATGTCGTGAATACATCTAAAAGTAAATTAAATGAAGAAACTTAATTATCATGTTGCAACGAATGAGGTGAATATCTTAAGAATGAATTATGTAGTGAAACTTAATTATAAAAGGTTAAAGATAACAAGATGTGAAAAGTTATCTAAGTATGTAAAATATGAAATATATTTACTATTAGCATACTGTATGGACGCTATGGGAACTTAATTAAGAAGATAAGTTCAGTGGAATACTATAGTCAAGTTCTCTTGGGTAGTACAACTAGGTGGAATAAGTATAGGACGTTAGGCGTGCACTATAGATGAGGGGTGAGGTAGTTCAAGAGAATCAATAACTCATCTTATTGTGATAAACACATGATAAATATTTTCAAAACGTTTTGAGTACTAACTCTTGCTATCAAAATATTTTCAAAAACTTTTAGGTGTCCAACCACAGGGACGCCAAACTTGAGTGTCCTGTCGAGGAACTCGTAGCTGCTGTATTATGGAGGTTGGCAGGACTTTGCGTAGATGATTAGTTCTTTTAGATCTAGTGTAGGATCTCATCTTAGTACTCTCTATTGGGATATGTTGTCCATTGTCTTTATTTCAGATATTCAGTTTTGGATTATATTGGTTTTGTTTAGCAATTTTTTATTTTAGCTGATTGTTGACTCGACAAGACTTTAATATTTATATATTGCATGATGGTGTGAATTATGTTATAGTGTGAATGTTAATTATTTCCGCATGCGTTTTGTTCTTGGGTTTATGAAAGATAAAATTTAACACCGGTCTAATTTTACTTAGGTGATTAGTAATTAAAAAGTTTTCGACAGTGATGCCAAGAATGAACCAACCAAGAAACTTGTTTTAATTTAATTTAGGACTGATCACCCGGGATTTAATTAAGTGGGGTGTTACAGATGGTATCAGAGCATCAGGTTCTAGTCTCCATAGGATCTGTACATCTTACTACATTATCAGCGTATCTTTTGATTGATATAGAGCCCTATCATAGGATTGTTGTATTCCTCTACGTATGTGGCTTACGTTCTCCTGCTATAGTGTATAAATATTAGTGAATTCTTATGCAAACGGGTGTGTTTTGTATGACGATTACGCAAAGGATGACCAGTGGGGGCCGTTGGGAAGGCACATGGAGTCGGGGCTCAGTTGATGTGAAGAATATTTTGGGGGTCGACGACCATAGCAGAGGTTACCGTTATTGTTGCTCGGCATGATGGAGTGGTAAGGACTGCTAGAGTGCAACATATATATTGTTGTACCATTATAGAAGAGATTGGTGCAAAAATAAACTCATCCAGTGTGAGTAGGATGGGAGAGAGTCAGATGGGTCTTTGAAGAGGACCACCCATTGGAATTTTTTTAGATGCAAAAAGTCTGCGTGTAGCCAATGGATGTAGAATACCCAGAGGCTTTGGCATACGTCGAGAAGTAATATATACCCGAAAGTGAATTGGGGGTAAGATTTCATTTGGCTCGTAAGAGCAGTGTTGTAATGGTGGGAGTAAATCACCATATTTGGTACAATGGAGAAAAGAGAATTTAAGGTGGGTAATGGACTCACGAGAGGAGTCGCCAGCACTTAAAGGGAAATTTTGCGTCGAAGATTAATGCAGATGGTGATGATGTTGTGCTTTTAGAAGTATTGATATAAATGCTTCCTTATGAAGGGAGGTATAGAATTGGAGATTTTAGTCATATAGTAAGACGGGATGTGACAGTGCTAGCGAAACACCGCAAGGGGGAGACCAATGAGGGGGACCATTTAAATGATGCAGAAAATGGAATTTTAACCGAGTGATGGTGGAGTCAGTCGAACTGGTAAGACCAGCAGTATGTTTTTGTAGGGCTAGCAGAGCTAAGGGAACAATGAGGGTAACCATCAGGTTGAAGCTATCGAAGTTTAAGAGACGAACAACCTTAATACGATCAGTGTGGCTAGGAACATGGGATTCTATAGAGAGATATTTTTATGAAGAGAGTATGACCACATGCATTGATCTTGGCCGAAGCGAGGAAATAGGACAAGATCATAGTGCCTAGTCGGGGAAATGATTAAAATAATCTTTGGGTTTAGTTGGGACAAGCGTGTAACGTCCAGGAACCTTTGAATATCCAGTGCGGTTGGCAAGGTAGAGGTATAGGTTTTATCCTCGAGTGAATGAGGTATGTTTTGAGTGAGATATGCGAGTCAAAGGATTTTGTTAGCACTAGATTCGTGTATGAGAGGAGTTTAGTTATTATATCGATAACATTATTATGTGTATATATTTTTTCATTGGGGAGAAAGGTTATCCTTGGTTTCATCCACAGGGAGCTGGTGTTGACAATGGAGAAATACTTCATAGGAATTACTCGTTCTAGTGATGGATGTTATATGAGAATGATAATATCCTGGGTATGGACTGGTTAGCGATAGTCAGTACGATAGTGCTCGATTAGTGCAAGGATATTATGTTCGATGTTCCTGGGCAGGACGTGTTATAGTAGCCATGCCTCACTAAAAAAAAGGTTGAGCTCACATTTTTGTGATATTATGATGGATGCTTCGGAGAGTATAGTTATCTCGAGATATTTGATCCCGGTGTGCAGGGACTTTACCGATATGGTTCAGATTATATTGGGTTTATTATCGAGTGGCGAGATTAAACTCGTTATGGTGATTAGTGCGAATGACTAGTGATAGTGAGAGCACGGTATAGTATGACTCTTTTAGAGACGTGGGAGTTGAGAGTTATTTTTAAATGTCTGCGAATAGGATTTTGAACGTCCAGGTTATGTGCTTTAGGTTTATAGAACTCGATGTCCGACAATGCTAGTGATGATGCATTAGGAGGGGAAGTTCCCTGTTTGGGCGTCATTGCAAGATGAGATACGCATGGACCTTAATAAACATCGGGAGTGGAGAGACGTTGATGGATGCTAGGGGCACCAGTTTCAAATGTAAATCGTTATACGTGTAAGGAATACACTTTGAGCTGAGAGCTAGTATACGAGTAAAGCTAGTGGAGCCGATAGTGTTGTAAAAAGGCATTGAAATGTTTTCTCACTACAAGTTGAAGGGGGGATAATGGTGAGAAGAATTTGATTAGGTTATTGGGTGATTGAGAAGACCCATATGCTATAGCCTGGTCGAGAATGTGAGGCCAATTTTGAGAAAGGTGTGTTACGTATGGGACGTTAGATGCACGGGACATAGGGTGTATGGGCACCCTGGTTAGTGGTTTCAAAGTCATCCTAGATAGTAGGATGTGGAAAGGAATGTGTGGAGAATATGCCTGAGGGGAAGTTATAAACAAAGTTGAAATGGTGTGATGGATTGAAAAGCGAAGAGAAAGATGATAATCCAAGTATATATGTGCAACGAGAGCTAGCCCACCCAAGATGGGTTAAAAGGTGGTGGAAATCCATTTATAAGTATATCTCTTGAGAAGAGGAAATCCAACTATTTCAGGGAAGTAGAGAGGAGTCCTACTCAGTCGATTGTTGAGAGTGGCTTACGCGTAAATGGAATGTTGATGGGTATACCCCTGTAGGAATGGGAGTAAAAGTGCCACTTAAGGTGAAAGGTTATAAGTGGAAGTCGATGTTGAGGGGAACATAAGGTTGTATTCGGGGGCACCACTCAAAAATGGTAATAAATATTTTGTCAAGCCGAAAATTCTAGTGATGGAATGGGCTGACAGGCTAGTAGATTTCATTGATGGGTTGCCAACATCAGTACAAGGTCAAGAATTCCTTCGAATGTGTGGAATAGATTGACCGAGATGAAGTGATTGATATTCTTATTTGAAAAGAAGGATTGAACTGGTGTAGGGTGCCTCCCAATATAATTGTGAGTGAGGATGAGATCCTTGAATCCCTCCGCTAATAAGGATTTTCAAGAAGCGGTGGGGATAACATTTTATTTTGGGAATATTGTGTCACCTAAAGACGATGAGTGTACGAGAGGTGATTTTACAATGTCGATTAAAGAGAACGGTGAGCATTATGAACTGTAAGGTAATTGGGAGGAGAAATTACTGATAGGTAGAGTTGTGTATCGACACTCGTACCTGTTTGAAAATGATTAAGTGCCTTTTTAAGGTTTTGCGTGGTAAGCCTTATCGTTTACCCTCTGGGTGATCTAAAGTGAGAGGATAAATAGACTTTTAATCGGACATGATTTAGTGTCCGTTGGCAAAAGTGGAGTAATCCCAAACTATTTTAGATAACATTTGAATGTCGTAAGACTTACGTCGCCATGAACCAATGTTTCGAGGACGGACATAAGTGGCTAGATGTCCTTGTGGTTTCCCTCAGGATGGGAGCTGTGTGTTGGAGTGGATACATGAAGCTGTCACCTAGTGATTCGCGGCCTTCCACTAGTATTGAAGCTATAAAGCCAGTAATGTGTAGGCTCGTCTTATTCGAATGTCGTGGTAGAAGCATAATGTGTGATGTACCATTTTTGGGGTGAGACCTTATGACTGGTAGAGTATATCAGTATGAAGAGGTTTGAACAAGCTTGTAGATAGGCTCAGGCTGTGGTGTTTAAGCCTTTAGATAGATGGGTACCATTAGCGGGTGTATAGTGGAGTTACCCTTACGTTATTATGAATTTTTATTGCGTACTAGAGGATGACGCATGGTGAAAGATCGTAAGTTCGAGGACGAAATTCCTTTGTAAGGGGGGAAGTATGTGATACCCTGTATTTCTACGCATTTATGATTTAATTAATTGAGAAATTAATTGGGAAAAACGTTTTAGTTAGATTACATGTGTGACGTAATTTAATGTGATTAAATAATAAATGCGATGATTATATATTAATCGAGAGTCAGAGACTGATTAATAATATATCATGAGATTTACTATGTGTGTGCATAGTAAATATCAATAGTGAATTTGATATACGTCATAGCGAGTAATATGGGCGTATTTATTATTATCTCATCGGGATTCGCGTGTAGACTATTTTGAGGTGAGAAATGAGAAATATATTTTAGTAACTCAAATGATAATTTAGAGGTCACAAATGAGTTCGAAAGGGTCGAAATAGTCAAAATGGTATACCCGAGGGGGTACTAGTGGGGTACCGGGTCACTTTTGGGCTAAATCGGGAACGTACAAGGGTGTTTTAGTCTTTTGGCATATAAGGGTGAGAAGACATACGGATTTTGGAGTGTTTTATCAGATCATTAAAAGTGGGGTTAGGGTTAGAAACCTCATAACACAAAGAAAAGCCATTAGAGAAGAAATAAATAATTCTCAAAGCCTAAGGAAGAATTGGTGAAGGATTCAAAGGGTTCTTGCACCACAAACTAGTTGGGAAGGAAGATTGGAGGAGAAAGACAATCAATCACCAAAATCAATCACGAAATCAGATCATCACTGAATAAGGCAAGTGATTATTTTCAAATTAAATTTAAGTTATAATATCTATGTGTAGGATTTATGTACAATATGATTTCATGTATATTCTTGGAGAAAAGGAATTAAATTTAATGCATGTGGTTAGGGATTTGCATGTAGAATGATTTAGACCTGTAAAGAATTCGAAATCATAAAATACTTGATGATTAAAACAAATCTAAATCTGGATTGATGCTAAATATGGGAAGTACATATTTTTAGGAATCTTGAATAATTAGAAGATTCGAATTACTCTTGGCTAATTGGTGGAGATTTATGATGTTTTAAATCGTTGGAAATCATCCTAGAGTGTGTAGGAATGGTTCGGAATCATTAGTGGAAAGTTTGGTGTATTATCATGTGAGTTTGGTAATTGGAATAAGTGAAGAAACGTATGAAGTGACGAACAACGTTCTACACCTGATCGATCGATCGACTGATGAATGTGGATCGATCGACACCAGCAGTTTTTGGAGAATTTCATTGGTCAAGTTCCAATTAATTACCGACTCTTGAGGGGAATTTTAGTGATAATATTATACCTATTTAGGGACTTAGGGAGTACCAGTGGGTGTATAGTTGGAGTCCGTTATAATTATGGAGTGCAAGATTTGGAGCAACAGACCGACGAGAATAAACCGATCGAGTAGTGCATCGGGAATTTGGGAGTTGTGTTACGTAGAGAGTAAACGTCAACCCAAGCAGTATACTAGTAGGTTAGAGATAGATTAACATCTGAAATAAATAGAGGGGTAACTAGGGCCCTTAGAGTTGTGTGAATCTCAAGTAAATGCGATAGTGAGAGAAATCGTAAATTAAAAGTACGGTGAATATTCGAGAGAAAAATATTACGTACAAGTCGAATTATTATGTTGTACGTATACCTATTAAATTATATCAATACTTAAGAGGATTTAATACGTAAAGTACATTTGAGTATACTAGGTGGGCTAAGTATAGGACGTTAGGCGCGCACTATATAATGAGGGGTGAGGTAGCTCAAGAGAGTGTCCACAATCTTAACATGTATAATCAATAACTCATCTTATTGTGATAAACACCTGCTAAATATTTTCAAAACGTTTTGAGTACTAACTCTTGCTATCAAAATATTTTCAAAACCTTTTAGGTGTCTAGCCATAGGGACGCACTTGAGGGTTCATTCTAGGGACTCGTAACTGCAGCATTGTGGAAGCTGACATGACTTTGCATAGACGATTCGTTCCTTCAAATTGAAATATCAAAATTCATGTGTTGAAATATTCAAAATCTTTAAAACTTCAAATATCCAAAGTTTTTTTTATCAACATTAGGGTCTGCTAAGTATATGATCTTCAAATTTTACCTACAGACAAGAGATAAGAAACAAATACTCGTGACGTGCAAAAATTTCAAGTGAAAATGATAAGCATAAATGATAAATTAATTAAGCACAAGCAACTCATTAAATAATCAAACTTTCCCAATCCTCGATAATTCGTTCCCTCCTTTTTATGATGTCTCAAATAGACAAGGAAATAAAACATAAACAACAAATACGTAGTGTGTCACAAATAAATAACCTTCTCTTTTTGAATTTTTCCAATTTTCCTCACAAAATTATACAATAAAAAATATACAACATGAATTTACACTAAGATAACCAACTCAATGAAATCATAAGTGTAGGGGTGTGAAAAAATTCGATAGGAAAATCAACTCAAAAATTCATAATCATATGTGGACGATGAATATTGAATACTCCTAACGAATGAACTCAAAATCGTCCTTAGGTGTAAAAAGGTGAATTTATATGAAATTAACTCAATAAAATTGACACACCAAAGTCTAAAATGATTTCCACACCAATAACATTAAAAAATATATGTTTTTTCGAGACTTTGCCGGGACATCCAAACCCGTTGATTTCCAACTACACTCCCTCATAAATAATAATGCATTTTTTTATTGAGGTTCTAAATTCTCTTTTTAAGAGATTTCCTATTATCCCCATTTGGGCATATATTCTTTTTATTGCCTTAATTTTTGGGGGGCTCTTTTCAAATGGTGGATTTCACAATGAGTTAACATGCCTCTCGCATCCCTTTTCCGTGTTCACTCATTATCTTTTAAATCTTAATTAAACTCCTACGAGCAACGATTATTACATGCACTACTTTCATTGACTTGTTTTTAGCACATTTGGTTTGTTTTAAGACATGATTGAGACGAAAATATTTTGACCAACATGTGATAGACAAGTATAAAAATAAAATAAATTCGTGCATATGTGGATTAAAGGAGACAATAAGTCAAACAACTAGAAAGTAACCGCTAATTACATCTCAATGAATCCGAAACATTACAAAACATATGGATTAAATGAAGTTGTGTCTCAAAACACTATGAAAAATTCACGTTGATAATGAAATGATGTGGTGACTTGGCCATCCTAAAAGCCCATCCATAAAAGGTGTAAACAAGATGCATAATCTTTTTGAGTTTTTTCAAAAAAAATTATAAAAAGAAATATTTTTGTCTTTTTCATTTTTCTTAAAAATCGAAAATATTTTTATATTGTTCTCTTTTCTTAAAAACCAAAAATCTTATTGTATTTTTCAATTTTTCTAGAAAAACTAAAATCTTTTTCGATTTTTCTAAAATTTGAAAAAGTGAAAAAATAATATAAGAATAATACAAATGATACAGTCTGGCAATAGGAACCAAGAATATATACGTGAAAAGAACCGTCATATACTAGACACACAAACCAACCCTCAGACAACTGTGAAGATACCTAAATACTTCTTAAGACTCTTGAATATAGGAGCATCTAAAGGTTTCGTGAAGATGTCGGCTAACTGGCGGTCGATGGTCACAAAACTCAAGGATCTGATCTTCTCCTCTACTAGGTCTCGGATAAAATGCTCGCGTATCCTAATGTGTTTGGTGCGCGAATGCTAGATTGGATTACGGGATATATGTATCGTGCTTGTGTTATCACAGGAAATAGTCATGGTGTCCTCTGATATCCCATAGTCGTCCAACATCTGCTTTATCCAAAAGAGTTGCATGCAATAACTCCCGGCGTCGATGTACTCAACCTCTGCAGTGGATCAAGAGATCGTGTTCTGCTTCTTTCTTAATAAAGAGACAACAGTAGTAGAAAAATAGAAACACCCACCCGAAGTGCTCCTACATCCATCTATATTCCTGGACCAATCGACATCCGAATAAGCGGATAAACGGTCGTCGGTATCAAAGGAATACCAAATACCATATGAGAGAGTCCCACTAATGTATTTCATAATACGTTTAAGAGTGTGTAAGCGTGACTTTTTGGGGATGCCTGATATCGCATACAGACCCTAACACTAAAGGCTATGGTAGGACAACTGGAAGTTAATTAAAGACTACTACTTACCATACTTCGATACAAGGTTTGCTCTATGTCCTTCCCTAAAGTGTCCTTGCAAAGCTTCATTGAGGTACTCATCGGTGTACGTGCATGCTTAATAGATTCTAAACCAAACTTCTTCACGAGGTCTCTTGCATACTTGGATTGGGAGATGAAAATACCATCCTCTAGATGACAAATCCAGAGACCAAGGAAGAATGTAAGCTCACCAACTATGATCATCTAAAACTCACTCTTCATCTCCTCTTCAAATTCTTGAGCAAGGAGAGAGAACATGGATCCAAAGACGATGTCATCCATATAGACATGGGCAACTGAAATAACAACACATTTTTCCCTCTTGAGAAATAATGTCTTATCTACTCACCCTCTTCTAAAGCCACGGGCTAAGAAATAGGAAGTAACCCTCTCGTACCAAGCATGGGGTGCTTTCTTCAAACCATACAAGGCTTTACTCGAATAATATATGTGTCATGGGTGCTTAGGGTCCTCAAACCCATTCGGTTGTTCCACGTAAATCTCCTCTTGTAAAATTCCATTCAGAAAGTCACTCTTGACATCCCTATGATATTACTTGAAGCACAGATGACATGCAATGACGATTAGTAAGCGGACGGACTTGAGCCTTGCAATAGGAGAAAATGTCTCCTTAAAGTCTTCAACCTCAATCTGTGTGTAAACCTGAGTGACCAACCTAGACTTATTACATATAATGGTACCATTCTCATCCATCTTATTCTTAAAGATTCACTTAGTATCAATCACATTTATCTTACTAGGTCGGGGGACAAGTTCCCACACATCATTCTTTCTAAAATAAAGCAACTCTTCCTGCATAGAAGATATCCAGTGTTCATTTTTGAGTGCCTCTTTGATATTCTTAGGCCCGACTTTGGACGTTTAGTATAAAAATCTAACCACGTTCTCTATCTGAGCGCGAGTTTTACCCCTACGGTGGGATCTGCTAAAATTATGGATGGGTCAAGACGCTGGCGAACCCAAGCATGTATGTCCCCTAAGTCAGGAGTAGGGTCTACCTATGTGTGTAAGGAATAATGGGATCATCAATAGGGGGTGCATCATCCTCACACAAATGGTTAGGATCAATAAACGCTAGCAACTCGTCATCTTTAACAGTGACGTTTATTGATTCCATAACCTTAGAGTTGCTCAGGTTAAAAATTCAGTAAGCTCTGCTCGTCAATGAATATCTTAACAAACTTACATCATCGCTCCGAGAGTCAAACTTTCCTAATTGCTCTTTATCCCTCAGGATGTATCATTTACTCCAAAAGGCACGAAAATATGAAAGGTTGGGCTTCTTCCCTATCCATAATTCATAAGGCGTCTGAAGTGTGTGTGGACGAAGATATACCCTATTCACCGTGTGTCATGCGGTAGACGCCCTCTGCCTAAAACCTCTAAGAAACTCTACGATCTAGAAGCATAGATCTACCCATCTCCTGAATCATCCGGTTCTTCATCTCAATAATCCCATTTTACTTAGGAGTTTTCACGACCAAAAATTCATATCTAATTTCGAGGCTATCAGAATAAAGATCCACCTTTGATTTTTTAAATTCTATGTCGTTGTCACTATGCATTCTATAGATATTGACTCCGTATTGATTTTACAGAACATGACACTTGGTCATAAAAAACTCAACAGCATCGAATTTCTCTCCTAGGAAACTAACTATAGAATAACTAGAGAAATCATCTACCATCACAAGGATATGCCTCTTACCACTCAGACTCTCAGTACGAGTAGGACCCATAAGATATATGTGAATCAACTCAAGCACGCGTTAAGTGGTAATTGGATTCAACTTTCAATGGGAATTACGAACATATTTTCCATGCTGACAAGTACCATAAACCGTGGAAGTTAGCTTTCCAAGTGATGGAAAACCAAGTACTAGGTCTTTTTTTGCTAAACGTTCCAAATCTCTAAAATTAACGTGACCTAGAAGTTGATGCCACAAATACATAGAAGATATCGTGGCACTGTTACCCACAAATAAAGCCTTAGGAACAATCCCGTAACAGTTATATTATGTCCTCACTCCTTGTAGTAGAAGTTTACCGGCTTGATCATAAACATTACACTGGTTTTGATCAAACTTTACAGCAAAGTCTGGGTCGCACAACTGGTTAATGCTGAGAAAGTTTGCTTTCAAACATTTAACATACGAAACGTTATCCAGCTTAGGAAACTCGAGTATCTCTATTGTACCTCGTCCTACTATGCTTGATTTTCTCCCATCTTCAAAGGTAAGGTAAGTTAAAAATGAAACATCACCAGTCATATGCATGGATCAACCATTATTAAAATACCACTAGGAGGTATTATGCGCCTTAAGAGATACATGGATAATAAGGGCTTTCTCCTCATGCTTAGGCACCCAACTAGTGGTAACCTTTTGTTTACCCTTATCGTTGTTGGGTCTAATTAGGATATTATAACTATCCACTGACGGCAAAGACATCCGTTTGAACACTTCCATCAAGTTGTGAGAAGTGGCAAAAAGACACTCAACCTCTCTTTAAGGCTAGAAAAATCGCTAAAGTTGTGCGACGAAGTATGTGTACATCGAGTTCGACCCAAACTATAGCAAAACTCCCTAAGGTGGCCTTTTATCTTGCAATACATGTTGAAATACACAATCTTAAGCAGACCTTGGTTGGCTTTTCTTGGCCGAACTTTCCTTTGGGGTTTTGGTTGAGGGTCCTGAGGATTCACAGTGAATTCAGGAATTGGTTCCGATGCGAAATGTGCCGTGGAAGCATCATCAAAACCTATTCCCTACCTCTCACCAAACCCTAACGCAGGGCCGAGAAGCATCTTTCCCATCTTTCCAAATCTATCTTCAATCTTTACCTTGACCTCCCGAGATTAATCAAGATCATGAGTGAGTTGGGCTATAAGGTCTTCAAGAGTCTCCATGGATATAAGGAGCTCACTCGTAAGACCAGCCACTTATTTGGTCAAGTCCCCTTTCTTTTTTCTCAAAAATACTCTCTCTCTCTCTCTCTCTCTCTCTCTCTCTCTCTCTCTCTCTCTCTCTCTCTAACGCATGCTAACGGAGGACTCTCTCTCTCTCGTCTTTATTAGATCATTCTATCGCGTAATGATCCTAGATTCTATTCCTTTGTCTTTTTATTTTATTTTAAAGGACTCAGCGTATAACTCAACGTAGGCGCGTTGTAAGTCACACTCGCTCTCACTTGCAACATCCTCACCCTCACTTAGATCATTTTCAATGTCAATGTGTCCTTATGAAGTAGCTTTCTCATCGTCGTGAGGTGCATTAGAAGTACTCACATGACTAGCCATGAATGCGGTGAAGCTACATTCATATGGTGAATCTTCTCTTGAATCCACCGACTCGACCTCACTCTCGTCACTAAGGGTGGCATTTAAGGCGGTTTTGCCCTTGAATTGACGCTTTAGCCTAGTTGGGCACTCATATGCTTTGTGACCTCTCCCATCACACTCATAAAACCTCTCTTCCTCTCTTTGGGGCATCCATTTTATCTTTTTCAAAATTTTCCCATTTTTATTTTTCTCAAAACTCTTTTTGTATTTAAAACTGCCATTACTTTTTATTTTGAGAAATTTCTTAAAATTTTTACCAAAAAGGGCTAAATCATCTAAATCAATTCATACTCGGAATCGAACAATATTTCTTCTCTCCTTTTTGACGACTCCCCACTCTTCTTAGACGACTCTTCACTCTTTTTATACTGGGCCTTAAGTGCGATCCCTTTTTCTTTGGGTTTAACAGTTTTGGGAAATATGTCGATTTCGTAAGTTTGAAGGTCTCCTTCAAGCTCTTTTAACCTAATAGAATCTAATATTCGTAATAAATTAAGTACAATGACTTTTGGGATAAAACGGGTAGGAAATGATCTTAATATCTTTTTAACTAATCTTGTGCCAAGAATTTTTTACCAAGATTAAAGCTAGTATTAACAATATCTGACAAATGTGCATAAAACTCATCAAAACTTTCAGATTCAAGCATTTTTATAGTTTTAAAATGAGTAGTTAAATTTTGCATTTTAGATGCCTTAACGACATTTGTGCCCTCATGTGTAAGTTGCAGGATATTCCATGCCTCTTTTGACGTGGTACACGTCGTAATATGTCGAAACTCGTCTGAATAGATGGATCTGGAAATTGCACTAGGTCCACTTAAATTATAAGTTCTCAATTTAAATTCATCCTCAGTCCAGTTAAACATAAGTTTTGGATTGGTCACATTATCTACAGTGACAGTGGGAGGAGTCCACCCTCTTTCACAAATTAACCAAACACATTCATCAATAGAGTTTAAAATTGATTTCATGCGGGATTTCCAATAAGCATAGTTTGTACCATCAAAAATTGGCATTCGATTATAGAAGTTATCCATTGAAATTAGCTTTTTCAAAAACCAATTTTTTCAGAAAATATATATCCAGAAAAATTTGCTAAAAAATTACACGGTAGAATTGTGTAAATGGATTTGATACCAATTTGAGAGTGCGCTTTCGTTCAATGACTCAACTTATTTAATTAAACTCTTATTTTATAACCAATTTTAATTAAGCCTAGAACATGCAACCAAGTGATTGAAAGCGATAAATCTATTTAGCATGCAATCTAACAATCACAATAGCAATTTCAGGAAAAATCCCCGAACGGGGCAAAACCTTTTTATTTCACTATCGTATGTAAACCTCGACTTACATATACATAGAGAAATATGAAAGATTTGATAGATAAATACTCGCAGGCCTCGGTTCGTTGTATTCATCAAGAACTCCTACGAGAACTCCAATAATAGCAATGGAGAGAGCTTCTCCACAAGTGTCACTCTAAGAATGGGTAATATGAATATATGGGTTTCTCAATGATTCACATATATGATATGGGTGGTTTGAGTGAATCTAATATGTTTTTGGCCTTAAAAAGTGACGACTTAAAGTGCAGTACGTCTACAAAAGGCAGAGTTAAAAAGTCTTCCAAAATACCTAATAAGAGAAGGTATTTATAGGCAAAATAAAAAACCATGGCGGGAGTATGTTGTTCGAACGACATGTGGATTTTCCGTTTCATCAAGTATCAAATGACTTAAGAAACGACAACATGAAAGACAAAACAATACGGGTTTGTTTGATCCAAAATCAACCAGTGGCATTAAATAACCTTTCGAACTACATGTGCATATTGTTTGAATGACAATGCCATGTCGTTTGAACGATTGTTAGCGAAAATCAATTTTATTTTAAATGTCAGCTTTATTTTTTAGAAATTAAAATTAGTAGATAATTTGAATAAACTATCTCCCAAATATAAATGCGAATATTAAGAAATCAAAATAAATTAATACCATTAACGTAGTGGAGTAATGGAGACCGGTTGAAGTTGAACGATGCATGTTGAAAATGATCGGTGCATGATGATGAGAATGTTGCCAATGATTCTGATTGTGGACCTCATGCATGATCACGTGTAGAAATGCGTAGCGGGATACGACATATCATATGTTATCTAGGACAAATCCGATCATTTCTAGATTATAGCGGACAATCATAAGATTTTGCCCTTACATCGTGTTGAGCTATCTCGGGATCAATGTCGGGCATATCATCGTAAGACGATGTGAAGACATCCACAAATTCCTTCAACAGTTCTTTGAGTTGAGCGCGTTCATACTCGTTAAGGGTGGACCCTATCCAAATATCGCACAGTTGTCTAGTATAACTGAGATCGATTACAGTAGTTTCATCCTGATTAATTTGAACACGGTTATGTTATTTCTTATTAACCTCGTTAGGATCATGTAATAATTTTTCATTTGTAAAATCATCATCATCAAGCGTTTGATTAGAATCATGATAATTAATGTAAGGCAAGACAAAATACTTAAAATAATAATTTATTTCATTCCTAGGAAAAATAGCGTTGAGAAACTCGTCAAAGGAGGTCGCAATTACATTATTATCTTAAAAAAGAGAACAACAAAAGAGGAAGAGATAGGGTAAACATCTGGGTTAGGTTGCATTTCAGTAGGTGGAACTGGTATAGCATTCCAATTGAGGAAGGGTTCATCAGCGACCTTGATCAGAATGGATGGATCTAATAATGTAGCGTTTGAGTGGATCATGCAGAGTGTCAGCCCCAGTGTTTGCAGATTGAACAAATCCTCGGAGTCACTTCCCTAAGAAACCTCGATAATAGATAAAGCTTTCTCAATGAGTGGTTGCACATAATGTTGGGGGTTTTTAACCCAGGAGTAATTATATTGAAAGAATATCTCCATCCCTGGCTTCATCTTCTTTGATAAATGATCATACCATGGTTCGGGAAAGCCACGGAAGGGAACATCTTCACCCTCTTTAACGAATCTTTAGTTCAAGGAATCTCTAAAAATAGTCTTGTTACTTTCTAATCTCCTTCTCAATCGTGGTTGGCAGAGCATTCTGAGTTCTTCTAATGACGGTTGAAAATCGAGGACACATGGAGGAAAGGCCTTCTTCAGGACTATAGGTTCTAGTATCCCCTATTGTAGTCATCCCAACCCTAATCCAGGCATTAAGTGAATATGCTTGAACATCTGTATTCTGTTGAAATTACCATGAGGGCTATGCTTTGGACATACTCGATCTTTGGAAATTTCCCACACCGGAAGGGGAAGCGGGTCAACTCTGAAGTAAGAAAGAAGCATATCATTCGTCACATACTCTATTTCTAGCACTGGATTGCTGGTGCTGGATTTCCTAGTACTATCATCGTCTCCCAAGATGGTGATGACCTATCCCTTGGCGAAGAACTTCAGTTTCTAATGGAGAGAGGAAGATAACCCCTTGATGTTGTGAAGCCACAATCGACCAAAAAATATATTAAAACAAGCGAGTATGTTGATAACTTGGAACTTGATAACGGGATTGATAGGGCCAGCCCCTATTATGAGTGTTATAGATCACATTACCTCTTAGTGACTATTGTCATAGGCACGCACTATGGTGGAAGTTGGAGCATGGTCACTTACTTTTAAACCCAGGAAGTTGAAGGTTTTTAAAAGGCAAACATTGAGCGTTGATTTGCTGTCGACGAGTAAGAGCGGGACTGTCTTTCCCATCACCTAAACGGAGATGTTGAGAGCATAATTATGATTAGGACCAAATTTAGGATTTCTTCTTCATGGGAGGAAAGAAATTTGTTAGAGGTTAGGTACCTAACTAGGTTCAAGCAATTTGATCAAACTATTTAGGTATATCTAGGAAGGCATGAAGAGTCCCCACATGGTGGTGTTGGCCAGAGTTTTCTTGAGTTGGTCGAGGACTTTGCTTTCCTTAATGATCATTTTTGACATGGGGAATTTCTCAATGACTCCCTTTCCTTTTATCAATGCCTACTAACTGAGCATTCAGACACAGATAATGTCTCCCAGATCTTGTCATATGGTTCACAGAGGAGGGGAAGAATAAAAACCCCATTTCTTCATCTATTTTTGGATTTACGGCCATATTGTTAATTTCCCCTAGCATATCTTTAAAATATATTATCCCTCACAAACTGATTACCAGACTAACATTTTCTTGGTTTGGTTCTTCATCTGAGATATTAAACTTGCCCCCCACCCATTCGGTGGCAACGATTTCATCTTGCCCTGAGAAGTTAATGCATTCCATAACCTTAACGGCTTCTTTATATAGATACTCCCACTCAGCTGGGAGATGTAAAAGTGAAGGAACCAACCTCCCTTCTAAATTTAAGGCATCGAGTAACTCGAATATACTGTAAATCTCAATAGTCTGTCGGAATATGTCCGTCATAATCTGTACTGCATCGTTTAAACTAACTTTGTCAATGGGTACCACCCAATTATCTGACTCCCGAGCCCACTTTGGGGCTTGCATGAATAGGATGTTGAACTTCTGGCAGTCAATGGTCATTTTAGAGGGAAATTTCAACCCAAACTCTAAAAAATGCTTCAATATTGCTGGCAATTCCATATCTTTCTCTCTGGATCGGGTACGAATGGAAATGCATGCTCTTGTGAGAAGTGATAGAGCTTGGTTGGCAAAACAGTGAGGGTGAAAGAGAAAATATGGGCAGATTTTAAGGGGTCTGGGTGAAAGTATGGGTATTATGGGTGCTTTACTGGGCACAATTTGGGTAGATGGATCGAATTATGGGTCATTTTTTAGGAATATGGCATTTGTATGGTTTGGAAGTGGATTGTGAGTTTTGTTGGGTTTGGGATTGGCTTGTGGGGCGATGATACCCCGATTAATTAAACCTTGGATTACATTCAAGAGATGGAAGCAATGCTAGTGGTATGGCCGACAGTTTGGTGAAAATCACAATAGGCATTGGATTTGAAATTTTTGGGAAGTGGATTTGGTAGTGGACGAGAGTCCAAAGGTTTGATGAGGTTTCGGCTCAATGAGTCTTGGTAGACTTTAGAGAGGGGAGCATGGAGCTCGGTGTATTCATTATTGAGTGTACTATCACGGAATTCTGGCACCCAAGAGGTAGAAGGCTAAGAGATGTTGTTGATGGTCGAGACTATAGTAGGCTTATCATATTTTCTTGGAGTGAACTGTCCGGGTAATTTCTTTGGCTCAACTTCTATCTTGGCAATACTTTCTTCAATATCCACTCGTGCTTTCTGGAGATCTCAGATATGTGGGTGATATTGTCCTCCCGTCGTAGCTCGAACATGGGGTAAAAAGTTTTTCTTTATAATACTAACTCGCTCCTCTTTGGAAGGCCGATTGGACATAGTGTCCACTTTTTCCCTCCACCTTGCTATGAAATTACTGACAATTTCTCCGAGGTTTTTCTTGAGAAGTTCTAGATCAAGTCATATAACCTCCAAATCCTCATTGTATTTGTACTGTGACATGAATTCACAAGCAATATCCTTCCAACTACGAATTCTGGATTCCTTGAGGGATTAAAACCATCAAAGACCATTATCATTCAATGTCTGTTGGAACATCTGGGACATTATTTCCTTGGAGGCACCAATGAGAGTTATGGCTTGGTGGTTTCTTTGATGATGAACAATTGGGGGTCTGTTGCCCCTGAACTTCTCAATGTTAGGCATCTTGAACTTTACCAATAACCTTCGTTTAGGGTAGGGAGACATATGGATGTAATCCATGTAGTTCCCAGAGATTCAGAGATGGTCAAAATTCTTGGTTAACAGATTAAGGTCCTCCTTGACCTTGTTTAACTCTTCTTCCTTTAGATCGATAGGTACTAACAGGTTAACGCCTGTCTGGGCAAGATTCGGCATAGGGAGTTGAGCTGGTGGTGGCCCATTAGCAGGCTGAGCACGCGGAGCATGATGATATTTATTGGGAACCCAAAAAGGGTAGGGAGTGGGAAGCCCCATGGCACGAGGAAAGATAACCTCTGGTTCTTTGAGAGTCAGGATTTGATTTTACAGCATCTCATGACCTTAGTTTGAAGGTTGTCAATCTTGGCGATAAGTTTGACTAGATCTGTCATCAAATCATGTTGCACATTCGGCACTTGGTCTGCGCTCTCCATAGAGGGTTAGTGAAAATAGATTCCAGACTCGGAAGAAATAATAGGAGAACTGACAGAGCTTCAGGTCAGTTTGAAGGAAGATCGAAGCTAATAGGGAGCCAGGCCAAGGTTCGAGTATGCGATCGACCTGAGAAGAAAAATGATTTGAATTTATTTTTTTGAAAGAAAAATGGAAGAATTATTTTTATTGGAAAAGGGGATAATGTTTTTGACATTTTTTTTTCGAAATAGGGGGACAAAATGTTAGATAATTTTTTTATAAAAGGAGGGAAAATGTTTCTGGTATTTTGATAAGAAGGGGAAAATATTTTTTGTATTTTGATAAAAATGGGGGGAAAATGTTTTTGATAGTTTTGGTAAAGAAGGAGGGAAAAACAAGAGAAAACTATCAACATCATTATTGTTATGTTTATGTTTTCACTTGTATTAGGTTTACCTAAATGTAAAAAGAAATATTGGACAGGACCCGAGCCTGAGAAAATTGGGTTTGAAAAATATGTTAAACATGGTTTGACTTGTTGCTAAGCTCATGGACAGGGTCTCACTTTGAAAAAAGACGAAATCACACAAAAATTTGTACGACATGCCAACCCAGAATTTTGGAAGAGTTTCGTGTAGTAATCGGCAAACAAAATATGGGGGCCCTAGGTTTGATGCCTATATGAGGGTATGCAGTTGTTGGGTTAGTGGAAAGGTTCCTCCCTTGGCATGACTTCCATGATATACGTCTTGCTTTTGAGGGCAATCAGTATGTGTAGGCAAGACATTTGATATACCTGAGTGTACGTGAATTGCCTCACTATATACCTTATGGGGATAATAAGTATGAGAGCGAGTTCGATATAATCGACGTAAGTGAATGAGTTCCCTACTATATACCTCCCATCGTGATTTCGATCAAGCGGTACGATACGGGGGGAATCGTTCGATATACATTGAAGGTACTACGCCAAAGAAATGTGAGATTCATAATGCTTATGTTATTGTGCCCTGCCAGACCAGTGCCCATGGTCAATATCCATGCTCTTGGTGATGTAGTGTGCAAAATGAATGATTCTTGATTAGTATATTATGGAGAAAGTATTTTATTTGGCATGATGAGAACTATACTAATAAGGAAGAATGTTCAAGTATCACGAAATGTAAATCTAGCCTGAAATATGAAGATTGCAGTAAGCATGGATACGTGAGTTATGTGTGAATATCTAAGTGAGTGTGTGGAGGTGAATCTAAGCATGGATCGAATACAAGTGATGTGCGATAAGTGCAAGTGAGCGTGGATATATGCAACTGTACATGGGTAAATTTGATAAGTGGAGACGAGTGTGCTAGTGAAGCTTAAACATTGATATTCTAAGTGGTGTGTGAAGAATGTTGATATAAGTGACCCTATATTCAAGTGTAGGTAGTGTGAGGTGTACATGAAGAGTATTTACAAGTGTGTGAAGTGAAAAGTGAGTGAGGGGTGATATAAACATGAGGTGGATATATACAAGAAGTAATAGAGGAGAAAAGGGAACATACAGGTAGGTGCATAAGCACACAACCAGAAAATTATACCACCCATGCAAACAGATTCTAGCCATCTTAAGTACATCCCCAACAGAGTTTTCACTGTGGCCATCCCTCCGAATTTCCTCCTCTTGGGGTCGGTGCTCGCGCGCGATGGAGAGAGAGAGATAAGGTCTCGGGACCTTTATAGGAACGCTTCGGTCGCCGTCGATGTGGGGTGATATAAAGAGATAGAGTCGCTAGCCTATATTGTACAAAACATGCAAAACATATGTTGTTGCCTTAAAAGAATGGCATCAAAGACATATTGATGCTTGCGAAACCAATAGTTCAAAGGGTCGAGGGATAAATTACGGAATGGGGAGGTGTTTGGCACCCATCCCGCCCTTTCGGGCCCTCATGGGCTTATGCTATTATTCTCCTTAATTTCTCTATGAAGTGTGTGTGCATATATATATAAGTGGAGATCGGACTCGGTCGATTCGCATCATGGGAAAAGACAGAGTGAGGTTATCCATAGGAGTGTTCCCAAAATAATAGTTAAAAACATGATGAAATGATAATATGTGTTAGATAAGACGCAAATATTAATTATAAGTATAATAATGTACAAATAACATAGGAAAAGACAAAAGTAAGAAAATAGGATGCAAGTCTTGGGTTTTGGCCCAAGGCGCCTACGTAGCCTACAAAGGCATCAAAATCCACTTAGTTCTCATGCAACACACGGGTGGGGTTTATCCCATAAATTCAGATGGGAATTTTAATATATGTATCTGTGTGAAAAAGGTGTTTTTAGTTTTGAGAAAATGTGGTGAAAAAATCCCTTTGGAATTTGTAGGTGTAACCCTTTTTTCTTGTTTTTTTTTATTATAGAAATTATGTGCAATATTACTATTAAAGGATTGAATATTAATATTTGTATGATCTCAAGTAAAGGCTAAATTAAGAACTTATAAAACTAATGCAAAAATAAAGAAATTTAAAGAGAGAGAAGAATATTCGGACCTTATTTGGAGACTTAGAGACCGATCTTGATTGTTGACGAGCTTCCTTGCAATTGGGTGAGGAATGTAGGGGGATTTTTCTAAATTAATTGTGAACGTGATGGAAATGAAAGATGAAGAGAGGTTTAAAATAAGGAAACTTGAAAGGGTTGGCGCTTGCGTTCAATTAAGAAATAATATAATAAATACCCTTTTTAACCCAAATTAACCCTAAGCATGCAACTAGGTGTGATTGAAACAATATGAAATCGTGCAAGAATTATTCAACACACAAAGTTAAGGAAAAATCCCCCTCAGGGGCAAAACCATTTATTTTCACTATAATTTGTAAGAGAACGGCTTACAATCGGATTACAATGAAAATACAAGTTGACTAAGAATTACCCTCAGGTATCGGATTCTGTAGTCGCGGCTGGAATTATCCCTTTCCAGTAGGGCTGCAATGAAGAGGAAGGAGGTCCACTTCACAAGGGTTGAACAACAGCAATGGTGTTCTTGGGTTACCAAACTTGATTCACATAGATATGGAAGAGGTGTGAATCTGAAAACCTAGAATCATAGGACTCAATAGGTGTAGACTTTAGGGTTGATATGCTCTGAAAAAACGTGGAAAAGTCTCATCGAAACCAACTACTGATCATGGTTTAAATAAGGAGTCAAAACCCTAAAAAATCTGCTACACGATCTGGCAGAGTTTATCCTCGGTGAACCGGTCCGGGCCTTAGGCGGATCGGTCCGATAGCGGACCGGTTCTTTTAATTTGAAGCTGATTCGGTTCGCATTCGGTTCAGGGCTCACTAGCTTCAAAGTGCACGGCGGATCGGTCCGGGGCGGTCCATTCCGAGTCTCAGCGGATCGGTTCTTTTTATATAAAGGCAGACCGGTTCGAGGTAGTCAGAGGCGGATCGGTTCGTTTTAATTTTAGGCGGACCGGTCCGGATGACTGGATTTCTGAATTCTTCCTTTCTTTTGATCTTCGGATTCCGTTGATGATGAATGTACTTTGAATCTTTGCAACGGTGTTACGACTAATGACATATACAAGTATGTTGGACAAAAATGTCCTTACAAAACTTCACTGACTTTAGAAGAATGTTGCTGAGATCATTGAAGTTGATTTTTTCTAGACGTGCCTTTAAGGTAGAGATCATGCTCTCCTTATATAGGGTTAAGGGACAGTCGATCGACATTGTTCTTGTCCTTCCTATCAGCAGGTAACCCTAGACAAATTGGTGATAGGCAGGGAAAGGTCTTACCAATTTTTCTGAAAAATGGTCGTAAAACTCAATCCGTAAATCCAAATCATGCACGGGGCATATAGTTGAAAAGGTTATTCAAAGACCTTTGAGAATTCTTTAGATTTCTCTCGAGTCCAGGTGACTTTGGGTCAAACGGGGCTCAAAAGCACCCGTCGGTCCTTTAGACATGAGATTGTCGGACGATGATGGATCATTCGTCCAAACTGAAAGTATGAATCGCACATGAGGCAGACCGTTGGAAAGGTTACATGAGGCACTTCATGTTCCAAAGAGTTTCTTTCGATTCAGAGAGTTGAGTTTGGTCAAATGGGGCTCGAAAGCACCCGGTGACCCTTCAAAGTAAAATGGGTTGTTCGTTTGTACCTTAAGGTTGATTCTTACATGGGATGGACCTTTATAAAGGGTATTCAGTCCCTTTCGAAAATTCATTCAGTCTTATTCGAGATGTAGAGTTGACTTTGGTCAAATGGAGTCCAGGAGAACCCGGTGACTTCTGGATCAATTTGCAGGGGAAAATAGATCATTCACCCAAATCGTGTATCATTTTATGCACGGGGCAGGCCATTAAATAGGGTATTTAGGGCCCTTCAAAATTTTAATGAGCTTTCACTCGAGTGATGAAGTTGATCGGGAGCAAATCGGGGTTCGAGAGCACCCAGTGGCCTCCAGTTCATTTTTTTATAGTAAAATGGACCATTCATCTGAACCGTTATGCCTATTAACGTATGGGGTAGACCGTTAAAAAGGGAATTCAGAGCCTTTTAAAGATTCATTGATCGATCACTCTGACAGTGAAGTTGATCGGAGCCAAATGGGCCTCAAGGGCGCTTGATGTTCACTAGATCTGTACTCGGGGTATGACCTAGGGTTTATAGAAAATGGGGAGTTTTTAATTACCTAAGGAAAGACTTGGGGGGAATATAAAATGTGGTGTCTACACCTAGTACTACAACATCATGCCTATTGGGCTCAAAAATTCTGAAGCAACATACCAAAGGTTGGTGAACAAAGTCTTCGAGGAACAGATCTATAATAACATGGAAGTATATAAAGACAACATGCTCAGTAAGAGAAAGAAAGTCTCTGGCCATATTAAAGGCCTGAGGAAGACGTTCGGTCAATTAGAAAAACACAAGATGAAGCTCAACCCCACTAAATGAGTGTTCCACATGCAAGAAGTAATGTTCCTCAATTTCATAGTAAATTAGAGAGGTATTGAGGCTAACCCATATAATATTTAAGAATTTATCAATATGCAGTCCCAAGCGAACAAAAAAAGATGTTTAAAAGCTGATAGGCAAGGTATTATCTCTTAATAGATTCATCTTGTGAGTTACCGACATGTGCCTTCCTTTATTTAAGGTTCTGAGAAAGGCTTTTGAATGGAACTAGGAATCTGAAAATTCTTTCTTGGAGTTGAAGAAAAACCTGGGATCTTCACTCTTACTCTCAAGACCACTCATTAGAGAGAAACTGTACTTATACCTGGTTGTATCTAAGTCAGCAGTTAGCTCGACATTGGTCTGGCCAAAAAATGGGATACAAAAACCAATTTACTACATAAGAAAAGCTTATCAAGAAGCTAAAAGTCATTATCCCAGACTGGAGAAGTTAGCTCTTGACCTAATTGAATCTTCTCGAAGAATGAAGCCGTATTTCTAAGATCATACTATTGTAGTCTATATGGACCTACCCCTATATCGACCATTCATATACCTAATAAATCAGGCTAACTGATGGCTAGGGCCATAGAATTAGGAAAGTATGATATACAATATAAACTTAGAACAGATATAAAGGGCCAAGCAGTTGCTGATTTCATAGCGGAATTCACTTATAAGGAAACACATGTCGAGTAAAATTCCATGAATAGGAGCTCGACAGTAAAACCAACGAAGCAAACTTCTCCGAAAGAGAGATTAAGAGTTTAATCTACCGAGAAGACTTCTCTGAAAGATAACTCAATGATGATTGCAGATGATCAAATGGAAGAAATACCAAAATCATCGTCTGAATGAGAAAAAACTGCTCGCTACTTGGAACAAAGCAAAAATGTGTTTAATTATGGGACCCTAACTGAGGGAGATTTCAAGAAAGAACGTCCATTTTGGAAGATGTATGTGGATGTATCATCACGTGACTCGAGCAGTGGGTCTAGTTTGATATCAACAATCTTAAAAACATTGACATTGAGTATGCCCTTATGTTCCAATTCAAATCCTCTAATAATCAGGCAAAGTTTGAAGCACTTATAATAAGATTTTATCTAGCACTACTTCTAGGCCGAATAAATACAAGCACATAGTGATTCCTAGTTGATTGTGAATAAAGTGTTGGGTGTGTATGGATTCATATGTGAGTTCATGATGAAATACCTAGACAAAGCACAAGAGATGATATCCAAGTTTCCAGCAGTCAAGGTGATCAAGATCCCTAGAACTGATAAAGCCTAAGCAAATGCACTTGCTTGGCTCACTTATCTGACCAAAACAGAGTTAAGAAGGACCATTCCAGTATATATCCTCCTGCACCGGAGTATTGATGAAGAGAATCTAGCATGATTGAACTGGATTTGCTCCCATTTTGGATCGATCCAATAAAGAATTACCTAGAAAAGGGAATTATGACAACTGATCCGATGGAGACTAGGAAGCTACGATACAAAGCAACTAGGTACATTATGGAAGGAAGGATCCTATATAAAACATGATTCATCATTTCAGTGTGTAGATGTGTACATCCAGCTGAGCTAACCAACTCGATAAAGGAAATCCATAAAGGCTTCTATGGGGAAAACTTAACATGAATATCATTAGTCAAGCGAGTAGCCACACAAGGTTACTAGTGGCCCACTATGAAGGCGGATTGCGCCGACTATGACAAACATTGAGATAAGTGTAAAAATATGCTATAATCCACAAATCACCAGGGGCTTCACTCACACCGATCACATCCCCTTGGCCCATTGCCATGTGGGGCATTGACTTAGTTGTCCTTCTGTCAAAAATAGGGGCAAGGTTCAAGTACTTAGTTGATGCAATGGATTAATTCACCAAGTGAGTGGAGGTTGAACCTCTGCTCGATATGCCTTATGAGAAGGTCTTCAAATTTATATGGAAGAACATTATTTTCCATTATGGAATGCCATATGCCTTAATCACCGATTATGGCATGCAGTTCGATAACCAAGAATTTAAAGATTATTGTGTTCAATTAAAAATCCAAAAGCGTTATGCTGATCCTGGCCACCCATAATGCAACGGGGAAACAAAAGTGACGAACAAGACTTTGCTCAATTGAACAAATAAGAGATTAGATAACGCCAAGGGAAATTAAATTAAGGAACTTTAAAGTGTGACCTGGACTTATTAAACTAAACCGAGAATATCAACAAGCAAAACTCGCTATATGTTAGCTTTCGGGACAGAAGTAGTGGTCCCTACAAAAAATTATATGCCTACTCGTAGGGTGTTCAATATTGATTCGTCGAAGAGTGACCTCATGAGGAGGTTAAACTCTGACTTGGTTGAAGAAGTTAGAGAGTATGCAACACTCTACGTGGTAGCTTATCAGCAAAGAATTGATCGGTTCTATAACATAAGGGTTAAGCCGAGCAACCTCAAGGAAGGAGACTAAGTACTAAAAAAATACTCCGAAAAGGAAACAAGTTACAGACCAATTGGCATGGTCCTTTCCTTATTTCTACAGTCGTCCGACCAGGAACCCATCAAATTGAAACCCTAGAAGGGGAACCGTTAAGAAACCCTTGGAATGCAGAGCATTTGAGGAAATATTATCAGTGATGGGATGAAATGTAATAACTTTTTATTTCTTGTAACTCGTTTTAAATTTTTAATAAAGATAGTCAATTTCAAGAATATATTATTGCCATTTTTATGTTTTTTTTTTCGGAGTGGGAGATGTGCTAAATTCAAAGCAATCTCAAATAAGAACTAATAACCAAATTTTAAAGCTCCACATATGACTTCCTCTTTAGATAAGCCATGAACGAGAAGCTTGACTTCATGTATGACCCCACAAGGTTAAGAACAAGAATTCCCTAGTATAAAACTTCATGTATGATCCCATAAGGTCAAGAAGAAGAAGTTTTACTTGACAAAATTAAGGAATAATCCTAACACATTTCGTCACCACTAGTAATTATCGCTGGAACTTGGTCAAAATGACAAGATCCATTTAAGAAACCTCAAACGATTGCATGTTAGTAGAATTTAAGGCCCGACAACCGATGTTCATCTAAATTGGTAACAAGTAAGGCAAATTAGTTGGCCACCCATTGATCATTCAATCGTACCGGTAGGCCATGATTACACAATCAATAATTAATATATCAATCTCGAAAACCAAAAAGTTTAAGTTTTATTACAAACTAGAAAGAAGTATTACAAAGCCAACAAAATGAAATAATAATAAGATATAAACTACATGATCCTTATCAAAAGAATGTTTGCATGGTGCTTTCTCCATTCCAACAGGTGGAACATCCAGAGCGTAAGGAGTAACAATGGCCGCTGGAACTTGCCATATTCACCATATTGACTAGTCGGTTAAGAGTTCCATCGCCGTGTAACCCGTAGTACCAAAGGATCTTCCTGATAAAGCTCATCTAAATAGCATTCGGAGGATTCCAAGAGGCATCCAACTTAAAAAGAGTATTAGGATGGCCTAATAAACCGGGATCATGCCAATTCCATAACTTATCTTCCTTAAGTAGCTTAATCACAGTAAGGGCATCGATTGCATCCCACTTATAATCTTCTTTACAGGACTGATTAAGCTCTTTACTCATGTGCACAAGGGACCATCCATCCATATTATGCGAGGTTGTTTATGAAAGTGATAGGTAAGACGATAAACCTTCTCACGATACCTATTGATAGTGGATGACTCATTCTTTGTAAGTGTTGCCTGGTTAGCTAAATTTTTCTTTGTTCCCTCCTCTTCTACTGGCTTATGAACCCTAACTACTTGTCAAGAATATTGAACTAGGTTTCTGGATTTTCTCAAGTGATCTAACTCCTATATTAAATGAGCATTCTCTTATTTTATAAAGGAGACACCTTCACTCTGATCGACCGTAAATGACTTCTTGAGACCATCCATCTCATCACGAAACAAATTATTCTCCAATTCAAGCAGAATCTCCACCTCTCGATCGCTTTTTAAGTATAATTGTAACGCAATCTCCTTTTTTGAGTATGTCGAGGACAAAGCTTGCAAATTTTGAACAAATTCGATATCACTTCATAAAACAACAATCTTTTTTCTCATAATCAACGAATAAACTAACAATAACACCCTTATGATCTCGTTGGATATTAAGAATCATCTCATAATATGAGCCTTTGTTCGCCACTGCATGATGAAATAACCTGTGCACGCAGAGATAAGCTTCTTTGGCTTGATTTGATACATCTAAGTCGAGCAGTTCATCCAACTCTTCTTCATCCACTTCTTCGTGTCCAGAACTGAATAACTGGTTAATCCTCTTGTAAATATCTTCTTCATCCACTTCTTTGATGGCGACCGAGTTTGCCATCTTGGTGTCAAACTGAAAAAGATATGATGGTACATAAGTAACAACCGAATAAATAAAAAGGTGCATTAAAGTGTTCAAGATTGTGATAGAAAAGGTAAAATTTTATTTTATTTGAAATATAAAGATATTACAACTAAGGAAATTGAGGAAATATATCAAAAGTTCATAAAGCAAAAACATCAAAATCCCTACAACTACCATGGCATTTTTCAGACCTTCTCCTTAGTAGCCATCATTTTACCTTCTAGTCTGTCATCCACCACCAGCTGTTCCTTAGGCACTGCAGAATCCTCCACCTCTTTAATTTCAGTAACCTCCTTCTAACTTTGTAGAAGAGTAGTTGGGTTATACTAAAGAAACAACTATGAACGTGATGTTGTGCTGACCTGAGTTAGGGCAGCATCCCATCCATCTTTGAAAGGAGATTTGCTTAGGTACTCAACCTAAATAGAAGAAATTGAGAATTATTTATCCCATCCATGGGTGAATGCATCCTCATTTTCCTTTTTGGACTTAGCCTTCAGCTCATCAACCTGCACCTTGGCCTGGTCCACCACCTTCTTAACCTCCTCAGCCACCTTATTAGCATTTCTAGAAGCCTCCTCTGCCAGAGTCTTCCCCTCCTCCATCTCCTTAATGATATCATCCATCTTCTTCTTATTGTACTTGTGAGAACTTCTAATTGCCTCCAAGGATTTGCGCATCCCACTAAAAGCTGCTTCCACATCAAAGGAAGACACCTTCAATTTGTCATTCCTCCTCAGCAATTGGTCATAGTTAACCAAGAACTACAAAAACTAACATTCAAAGAAGAACATTATCAATAAATGATAACAAGTGTGATAAACGAGAAAACCATAAGCGATACTTACAAGAGCCAGAATATGGTTGGCCTGATCAACCAGCCTTGTATGTGATAAGGAGGATATAGCAAATTCGTCGAACTCCTTCCCCAATCAAGCCCCGAGCAAGCCCAGGGGAGTCCCACCGCTAGTTGCGTGAATCAACTATTTTTTTAGATAGTGTTTTTCGTAAAAATACATATTTTAGGTCTTCCCTTTTTCATGTAGTCCCATAATCTAACTTCTCAAAAAAGAAAAATCCCTCTTATTCGGTTCCATTCTTACAAACTATTTCCGTCCAATTACTTCCCAACTAGAATAGTTGAACTCCAACTAATTCTTCAATAATAAGATAAATTAATATACTATGAGATGGCATTTTATTCAACAAGTGTTCAAACTAAACAGACCCAGGGGGATGAATACGTTTAGTTGAAAGTGATAACCAATTTTCATCAATTTTAATTTTTTTTCTATTTTAATTATCCTAGCACATGCAATTACTAAGTGATGTTATGGAAACCTTGGATTAACAATTCAATGATCTTAATTGGAGAAATCTATCACAAAATAATATAATCAATGACTAATATCAATTTTAATGAATTATTTTATATCTAGGTGAGGTTTAAGTATAGCGTGTGATCAAAGTGTGGTAATAAATAATCAACACATACAAGAAATTCATAAGATGGATTTATAAGGAAACACCCCACCTAGGGGTAAAAACTCTCGACACGCTCCAATTTCTATTTTAACTTGAAAAAACTGTTATTTAATACAAGAAGGTACCTCTCACTCCCACCCTCACGCTTAGTTACCTTTGACTTTGGACTTTCCATCATCAAAAGTAGAAATTCACCTTGAGCTCCACAAAGTGAATGAGTATGCCCATTCTTATCCTTGAAATCACGCCATGCTACAATTTCTCCACTAAGCCAAAGAATCTCCAATTTTAGATCTTGGTGTGATATATCTCCAATTCAAGTGATATAGTAATTTAAATTAAAAAAGGCTATTCTAGATCAGATATAAAACACTCTCAATATAAGTTAAGAGCATAAATCCGTTATATATAAAAAAAATATCAATTTTAAAGTGAGCAGGTGAAATTAAAAATAGAGAGGCAGTGTAAAACCTCACAACTTGAAAATACACTCAGAAGTGTATTTGAGTTATGAGGTTTTCAAATATATTAAAATCGGAGGGAAATGAGCCTATTTATGGAAATATTTTAAAAAAACAATCCTGCCGTGTGCACGATTGACTTTTGTCATGTGCTTAACTTCAGCCAGTATTGAAATGTAGCGCAAGCGTGTGCACGGGACAAATTCTAAACATGTGAATGGTTTGATGCCAAAATCATAAATAAGCCTCAAACAAATCACTTTAAAGCCCAAGTGATTTCCCACTTTGATAACATAACTATTTCAGAGATATTTCACTTGTTCAACATTTTAAAAAAAATTTAGAAAAAATAAAACTTGCACATATGTGTAATGTCCAATCACAAAACTACTGAAGGATAAATCTTCAAAGTATGTGGCAACATAAATCTTGTGCTGTAGAGTGGATTTCATAATCTTCAAGGTCCAAAAGTCCATGTAGTCTAAATGAAGGTGCCTTACTCTACGATTTAAGCCTATGTGCCTCAAATGACTCAATGGTTCAATGCTTTGACAAAATATTAATCCAACTTTAATATATAATAAAAGTATTTAAAATTTCAATCTTCCCCTTTTTTTATTCCCTGGAAAACCCCAAAAACTCAAAATACTCTTGATTAGTCCTACCAAATCCACGCCAGATTAGCCATATAATGAAAACAATAGAAAGTAATGCATATATGAGTTATAAATATCAACAACACATCAAAGTTGAGTTTGAAATGGTGGGTCAGAGTTGGATAAACATGACTATAATGTAAATCACATGAAATAATAAAGAGAATCATGTAAGGAATAACATGAACAAAGAGTAACTTCCCCTGCTTTGGGAATCCCCTAAAAAATCAATGATATAATAAATGATATAAAGAATGTGAAGCATGACAAGATCATCTAATATCAAGGAATACAAAAAGTAATAAAGATACCCATATATGATAAATCAAAAGAAAAACATTTCTTCTCCCTAAAATATCCATAAATGAATGTCTATCCCGCTATCAATATATCTCCCCCATAAATAATAAAACATAAGATCATTTCCCCCTATCTTAGATGTTTCACCCCCTTGTTGACATAGAAATTCAAATAAAAGTAGAAAGATATAGACAACTAGTATAATACGATAATTAATCAATATTCACAATGAATAGAAGAAGTATCAAAGTAAAAGATAAATAATCATGAAAAAATACCAAAGCTATAAAAGTAATACTCATTGAAATCAACATAAGTATGGGAAATATATAAGTGCATCACAAAATGAATCTTAAAATAAATCTCAAATCAGGAACTAGTTGATGTAATAAATCAATTAATAAGCATGTAAAGAAGGATATGTGATATAAAATAATCTAACTAGAATTAGATCATGTGAAGCATGGATATAACAATGTAAGCATCAACATATGGATAAAACATAAATAATTCATAAAGCCATCCGAAGTGTATCGTAATAATCCAAATTACTCCATGACAGGCATAAGAGTAAAAAGATACATTCAAAATCCATACAAACAAACAAAATGCCAAAGTATCAATGAAAGGTTACAAATATACAAGGACAAATAATAGTACCAAAGTACCACATAGGGAACTATAACTCTCAAATAAAAAATATAGATAATAAGAAATTCTATAATCACCATCAGTCATCTCATCATCGTCATTATCATTACCATCATCATCATCGTCCTCATCATCCTCATCCTCGTAGTGCTCATCTCCATCATCATCAACAAGAGGAACATACAGAGGAGGAGTAATAACATGTGGTGGTGTAGAAGATGGTACATTTGAGAACAAATTCGATCCTCCTTAAGTAATTGGCAACAAAAGTGTGACACCACGCCTAATAAAATACCAGGCGATCACTCCTATATCAAATTATAACAGGAGTCTCATATGAATCATTCTTAGCATCACTGTCGAAAATCCATTTAATTACTAATAACCTATTAGGCCGGTGTCAAAATTTCAACTTTACTACTCTTTTTAACAACTGTAAATAAAACATCCACACAGTTTTGCGGAAATGAAACTGAAATGAAATAAAATAACCGAACACTCGGTCAAAATATACAACCATATAGAATGATGTGCTAAAAGGATAAATAAATACAATTGGACCATTGGCCCCGAATGTGTATACAATACCTCCTATCTAGAGTACAAGAATTAAAGCGTCTACTGAAAGTCCTGCACGCATCCATAGCTACCTCAGCCGACGTCTGACTTGAAAGAAGTTCCATCCAGGCGTCCCTGTGTCTGGACACCTATATAATATATATATATGTATAAATATATATATAGCAAGAAAGGAAAAGTAGATAAACGGGTCAGAGCCCGAGCTTTGAAAATATTTAGCAAGTGCATAAATGCCTTATTTTTAGAAAAAAGTTTTATCTCATATTTAAGTTTGGTATCGCACTCCCATGAGATACCCCTCACCTCTCCACTAACAGTTCACTCCTAGCGCATCCCTCTAAACATCCTAGTCAAGCTACCCTGCTAAACTAGTCTATCATCCAACCACTATCAACCCTAGATAGTCCAAGAAATGTACTAAGGGCTAAACTTCACCCCAGTCTCAACGCTATGCCATGTTCATGCGTGGGGTGTCTCGCAAAGCGAAATCCAAATAAGGAACCCCCCCGATACACTACTATGCGGCACGGTCGATCGTCGAGATCCGCCAGTCCCTCAGTACAGAATATAAATATCTATATATATATTTACATCATATAATAAATATCAATATAAGAGCACTAAGGATGAAACTTCTCCCTAGTCTCAACACATTGCCATATTCGTGCGTGGGGTGGCGAAATCCAAACAAGGAACCCCCCCGATACACTACTATTCAACAAGGTTGATCGTCGGGATCCATTAGACCCTCGGTACTCGATTCATCCATATATATTCATTTTACCATAAACATTCGGATCTATCTCCCGGACTGAGGGTTCATATATCAAGTATTTATCAATACTTTCATTTTTTTTTGTCAAAACTTCCCATTTCCTTTTTATACTCAGGAAATGTAAATATAAAAGCCAATTCATTATCATGAATTACTTTAACAAATCATATACTTTTAAAAGCCAGTTTTATTATCATAAAAATTCTTTTCCGTTTTATATCATCCCATTTCCCTTTTTACACTCAGGAAATGTATTCAAAGCCATTTTCATTATCATAAAAATGCTTTGATCATAGCATATGCTTCCACATCCCTTCTTCCATCGGGGAGTGTTACCGAAGCCAAAACCTTTATCCCATTTCCCTTTTTATACTCAGGAAATGTAAATTAAAGCCAATTTATTATCATAAATTGCTTTAATAAAACTAAGACCGCCCCTCCGGGTTTCCCCACTTGACGTGCTCCTAAATGGTTATCATCTTCCAGGGCCTATCAAACAAGATAACCTGGGAACCTACCAACGTCGGGAAGCAGCCATATGCCTGCGGGAAAGTCAAGACCACACCCAGAATCTCCTAACCAGCATAGTAAACAATAATCGCTCATATGGCCTATAGGACTATATCCACGCTGCATTCATTAGCCAGGGGGCATCACCATACGCACGCAACTTCCCTTATGATAGTGATTTAGGGAGGTGTGTAAGCATAATTTATTAATTATGAAAAATCATTTGTTTTCTATTTTGAAAATATTCATCTATATATTTTCAAAAATCATTTACATCATATCATATATACTTTAATCACCTAGTATATATATATATATATATACCATATATTCCTCCCCGAATATATATAAATGGCCATAATTGCCAATTTCATCTAGCGATGACCAATAATCCCAAAGATTTTCTTAAAGAATCATAATCTTGCGTTCATATATGCATGATACTAAACCCAAAGTATTCCCAAGCATTCATTAAATCCATACACCAGATCGTACACTAAATTAATTCGAGGTTCCTTCTTTCATCACGGGGTTTATTCACCCTCAATACCATTATCTAGGAGTCCTAATATCATATCTAGAATCCCCGATAATAATATCCAAAACCATAGTTTAAATCTCCCTAAACTTTAAAAGGAGAAAACCTCAAAAGTCTACCAGTACCGAATCGATTCGGCCTGTGTGAATCGATTCGCAGGGTAACGAATCGATTCGGCCTATCCGAATCGATTCGAAATGGTTCTACTTTCAAACTGTCTCTCTCCGAATCGATTCGGCTTGTTTGAATCGATTCGGCTTGTCCAAAAATCCCAATTCTGCTTAGGGCTTTATATATAACCCAAAACCCAAAATTTAATCCACTCATCATTTAAACTATAAGTCGGATTTATTCCTACAAACCCAAAGTTTTCATCTCTCATCAAATTCTTTAGAGGTCCTAACACTCTTTTTGGGAACCCCCAATATTTTTCGACAAATAATCCTAGCGTTAGTTTATGATAACTATTTCGATCTCGAATAACTTTCCGTAGAAAAATCTCCATAAATCCAAAAAAAATCAGAAAAATACGCGGTCAGTGACCACGCGACCGCGTCGAAGAGATCTACAATTTTTATTTTTTGACCAAGAGCTGAATCGATTCTCCCTGGCCTAATCGATTCGATTAACACGCAGGTCCTACTATTCATCATCTTCTTTGAGACGGTTTCGGCCATTAAGGCTTCTCCTAAGATTTTGCCGCCTCACCCAACGTCCTACAACCTCAACCAACTACAAATACACATATATTAAGGGTTATAAACATCCTAGAATCCTAAACCACCAATTAATTTAGGTTAAAACCTAAGTTTCTCCAATATAAAATTTTAGGGGTTTATTCGTTTTAACTCCCTAAAACCCGTTTTATTCACGAATACCCCACCCAAAATCTTTAGGATTTGTTTATACCAAACTATGATATGAGATATTTATGCAAGAAGGAAATAAAGCAAGTAAACACTTGCCTCGTGGATATAATCCGACGACCTCGATCCGAATCCCGCGGAGGTAGGCCGGAATCTCCCCTTTTCTTCCACCTCTCTCTCTCTTCCCTATTTTTCTCTTCTTTCTTTCTCTTTTTCTCCCTCTCTTCCTCCTTTTATAAGGAGAAAAGGGTTTTAACCCCTAAAACCCAACAACGGCTCGTTTACTCAATTACGAGCCCATTTAACTCTAAAATCTCCCGAAACTTAGTTTCGATAATCGGACACTCTTTTCCGACTATCTCGGACATTTCGAGACTCATGCCACAGTCAAAATTCCCATCCGAGGTACTTGACCGCAAATCACTATTCTAACCCATCAAATTAAATGCGGGTTTTCCAATTTAAAATCTGACCTTTTTGTCAATTTTCTCCACGGAGACATAGAATTAAATTATTGCGACCTATATAGTCCCAAAAGTAATTACAACATCCATGGAAAATCATCAAATCCTCGAAAATCCCGAAAATCACTATTTGGAGAAATTCTCCAAATCTCCAATTTATATTTAATTATGGGATTTAATTGTCTCCAAAAAGGCGGGTTGTTACATACTCCCCCCCTTACAACGAAATTTCGTCCTCGAAATTCAAATACAACCTACACCGCCAATCCCAGGATCACTCCAAATCCTAATACCTCAAGGGAATGACACTAACCCAATGGTTCCCAACCATATACCATACGACTACCACGGTCGTAAAGTGACTCTAATAACGTCACATTGTACCCATCATCTATAATGCCTCTCGGCATAAATTTCAACTTTATATACTACGCCCATTCTATTTCAGGCGGTATATAAACCAACTTACTAAGGTGCCCATACACCTTTCTAACCTGTGCACATCTGCACAACTATAGTGAACGTCAGACACGTAACACTTTCTCCCAATATGGGTCTACTTTCCTCGGTATAATACTCACATATGGGTCCTCCCAACCCGTGAAATTTGATTCTCCTAACCTCGGCGCCACTAACTATACTAAACTTACATCCTAACAATACTACTGCCTAAGCATCATCCTACCTACGCGAAACGAGTGTAATCCTAAGTATATCCCTAGTGCCCAAGGCCTCTCTCAACTCCCGACATTTGCTTGGTTTCATGCGTGGGACGTCTCGCCAAAGCGAAATCCAAACAAGGAACCCTCCCATTACACTACTCCTTCGCGTTGTCGGTCATCGAGATATAGCGACCCAAGGCACACTAGCGGGACGTCCTAAATCCTGCCTAGGCTAACTACGAACGCATTTCTACTATCATATCCTTCCGCCCATACGGAAGGAAACCTAACCAATCGAAGTGCCCACTTTCTGTAAAAGTGTCACGTAAATAATACCCGAAACATATTTCATCAAAGTTTTCCTTTTCATTAAGGCCTGACTGTTATCCTTAAATCAATTTCTCTATGTCCAACCTCACCCACCCTCTTGTGGCGAGGGGACCACTTCAGTGCTTTTCCATAGCACAATATTTCCCTAAGTATATCAACATCATGTGGCTCATAGACTATAGTGGTTCATCCACACTATAAGACCTTCCCACAAAACCAACATCCTTGCATCCTATAACAGCTCTCCACTCCCGACGTCGTTAAGAGTCATGTGTGGAGTGTCTCGCAAAGCGAAATCCAAATAAGGAACCCCTCCACACATTGACACTTGACTTTGTTGGTTATGGAGTTCCGTTGTTTCAACATGCAACCAGGATATCCCTGTCACCTAATCCAATAAAAAGGTGGTCTGAACTCCTATCCCTAACTAAGAGTCACACCACCCAGCGCTCGCACTAATTTTCAAGTCCTTGCATAAATAATAATGAACTTAATCTTACAACTCAACAATAATCCTGCGGCCTTAAATCATATTTATAAGGTCCTCATATACTCCAATCATAATAATGAAACCTCTGCTCATCGAAGTTCCACCAACCCATAACAATAAATGCGAACTCAACCTGTATCCAGGTGAGAAATCACAACATTAACCTGTTCCCTCCAGGAACCATGGACAAGATAGTCTTGCCATCATTAGCCTACTATCACTCCGAAAATATCAATAACATAATATGCTCACCATATCACCATACTCGTATAGACATATAAAACGAGTATCCCAAACCAGATATATATATATATATATATATATATATATATATATCAACACCCGCCTTTATGGAGAATAAAGAAAAATAAAATTCCGCTATCGCAGAAAACACATGAACATACATGATATTATGTTATCGTGACCGCCATAACTCAAATTACACACACGAGTCTAGGGCTAACTAATACCTCGACTTTATCTAGCCACAACAAATATACCTCCTTCATTGAGGTAAAACTCATAATAACCACTTTACCCTGCTCCTTACAATCATCTCACTAGTCCTCATAACTTCTTAGTTAGAAGGAAATTCCACTACAAGCTTCAACCTTAAAGATCCAACTAAGCCCCACGTCCTGCTGCCATCCTGGCTCAGCACACGATTCTCAAACGAGCGCGCAAAAGATTACCATAACCTTATAATATGGAAGGAGAACGAAATCTCACAAGAGAATTCAACAATCCTAAACCCGAGGCTCTATAAAAAAATTGAGAGCAACGCTGAACGCGTAGTACGTACGCACAGATTCCTAAGGACACTAGAACCTGATGCTCTGATACCATCTGTGACACCCCCCCTAATAAAATACCGGGCGATCACACCTATATCAAATTATAACAGGAGTCTCATATGGATCATTCTTAGCATCACTGTCGAAAATCCATTTAATTACTAATAACCTATTAGGCCGGTGTCAAAATTTTAAGTTTACTACTCTTTTTAAAAACTGTAAATAAAACATCCACACAATTTTGCGGAAATGAAACTGAAATGAAATAAAATAACCGATCACTCGATCAAAATATACAACCATATCGAATGATGTGCTAAAAGGATAAATAAATACAATTGGACCATTGGCCCGAATGTGTATTCAATACCTCCTATCTAGAGTACAAGAATGAAAGCGTCTACTGAAAGTCCTGTACGCATCCACAGCTGCTGCAGCCGACGTCTGACTCGAAAGGATTGCCATCCAGGCGTCCCTGTGTTTGGACACCTATATAATATATATATATATAGAACAAGAAAGGAAAAGTAGATAAATGGGTCAGAGCCAGAGTTTTGAAAATATTTAGCAAGTGCGTAAATGCCTTATTTTTAGAAAAAGGTTTTATCTCATATTTAAGTTTGGTATCGCACTCCCATGAGATACCCCTCACCTTTCCACTAACAGTGCACTCCTAGCGCATCCCTCTAAACATCTTAGTCAAGCTACCCTGCTAAACTAGTCTATCATCCAACCACTATCAACCCTAGATAGTCCAAGAAATGTACTAAGGGATAAACTTCACTCCAGTCTCAACGCTATGCCATGTTCGTGTGTGGGGTGTCTCGCAAAGTGAAATCCAAACAAGGAACCCCCTTGATACACTACTACGCAACACGGTCGATCGTCGAGATCCGCTAGTCCCTCAGTACAGAATATATATATCTATATATAGTTACATCATATAATAAATATCAATATAAGATCACTAAGGATGAAACTTCTCCCTAGTCTCAACACATTGCCATATTCGTGCATGGGGTGTCTCGCTAAGCGAAATCCAGACAAGGAACCCCCCCGATACACTACTAATCGGCAAGGTCGATCGTCGGGATCCATTAGACACTCGGTACTCGATTCATCCATATATATTTATTTTAACATAAACATCCGGATCTATCTCCCGGACTGAGGGTTCTTATATCAAGTATTTATCAATACTTTCATTTTTTTCTCAAAACTTCCTGTTTATACCAAAATTAGTATGCTGACGTGGACAAATAATAAGAAGACACGTGTCGATCTACGTGGCACAATAACAACGAGGAAGTTTCATTCCCCCGACCTAGTCATACTCACTCCGAGCAACAGATGTACTCCGAGGAATACCAGTCCTTCGAGGAACACCAGTCCTCCGAGGAACTCCAGCGCTCCGAGGAACTCTTGAACGACGAGCATCTAAGGCGGTTCGAGCTGCATCTCGACAACAGTATTAATTGCCATATAATCAATAGTTCAACTATTCATTGAATGCTTATCATCTTGACGCACACGCTAGAAGAGCATTAAATGAGTTACCCTTTCATATGTATATCATTTAATGTATCACCCTTTCATGTACAGCCTAAGAGCTATAAATACCTTGTATGACCCTCATTCAAAGGGGACCGGAATTTCTTGATAGCACTTGTAATCGAGAATTCCCAAACACTCAGCAATAACATAACAGTGGATGTAGGCAATTCAAATAAGGCTGAACCACTTTAAAATCTTTTGTCTTATTTATTTATCTGTGATTGAATAATTAGAGTAATCTGATTTTTTACATCAAGAGATTGGCGCCGTCTGTGGGAAACGACTGTTGTTATCATTTTTTCACCAAGAATTATTCATCATCAATGGCAGACAATCCAGAATCTAGCAATCGAAGTGCTAGAAATGCTGGAAATCCTCCAAATCCCTCTGCACCTCCAGATCTGGCTGGAATTATGACGAATCTGGCTCAAGGACAAACCGCCATGCAAGAAACAATGCGTCAACTCATACAAACCCTTCATGGCGGTGCACCTGCGCATTTAGGACAGCGAAGTGGTCAGAGACAAACCTATTTACTTTCTTCACGATCCAGGCGTACTGAGTCATATCTTAATGAGGAATCTAATGATTTCTCTTATCAACCTGGGCGAACTTCGTCAATACGGGCTACAGATACTGATCAACGTATCACTCTCTCTCCAGAAAGACCCAGTGCCTTGGAAAGACTGAGCAGGGCGTCTCCTTTCAGCCGATTAGGCCCTAAAAGGAATAGGAGTCCACCTAAGACCATGTCGAGGAGTTTTTGACAACCATTAGATCTAAGAGAAGGATCAGCACAATCACGACCAGTTGCTCGTCAAGATAGATCTCAGGAGGCTACTTCAGAACAATCAATTGCTCGAACTAATAGGCCCGAAAAGGGAAATGATGCGTGGAAAGGTTCCATTCAGCGGTTAGAGGATAGATTGGGAGAAATGGTTAAGGCAAAGAATCCCCTACAATGAACTTTTGTTCGAGGGACACCTTTTGTACAGGCCATTGTGGATTTTCCTACACCGTCGAAATTTAAAGCGCCCATGGTGACCCCCAAGTATGATGGAAAGATAGATCCTGTTCTACACATAGAGCAATATCAGGCTGCTGTCGACATCTATGTTGTCCCCGACGAGATGAGATGTAGAGCATTCTCTGGAACTCTTACTGGATCCGCCCAAATATGATACAACAATCTTCCTCGGGGAAAGATTTCAACTTTCTTTCAGTTGGTCAAGTTGTTCATTGGCAATTTCTATTTTGGGGCAAAACCAGTAAAACGAGTAGCACACTTGTTAAGTGTTAGACAAAAATCTGGCGAAAGTACTAGAGATTACATAACTCATTTCAATAACGAGAAGCTAGAAGTCATAGATTATGAAGAAAAGACAGCAATCACCGCCTTGATGATTGGGTTGTTGCCTAATAAGTTGTACTACACTTTGGCCAAAGATCCACCTACAACTATGTCAGAGTTGATGGCAAAAGGGGCCAAAATCATGAATGCCGAGGAGGCTATGGCTGCGAAGAAGAACATGGATAAAGAAACCAAGGTGGAAGTCGACAAATCTAAGAAGAAAGAGCATAAGGGCAATGGCGGTGACAGGCATTCCAAGAGTAATAAAACATCATGGTAAGTCCTGAAGAAATTCGATAATTATACTCCTTTGAAATGGGTATTAATCATGTCTTGGAAGAAATCAAGAATAGCGAGGAGGTAAAGTGGCCGAAGAAATTGAGGTCAGACCATGATACGAGGAACAGGGATAAATATTACGAGTTTCATAAGGATCATGGTCATATGACCAAAAATTGCATAGCTCTTCAGAACGAGATTGAAACACTCATCCGAAGAGGAAAGCTAGCAAAGTATGTTGATCGGGGAGGGGAAAGAAGAAATAATGATCGAACTAGAGAGAGGTCTAGATCTCCTCGTCGAACAGAGGAGAAAAAGAAGAGAAATCATGAAGATGATCCAGATGATGACCCCGATCTTCCTAAGAAACCGAGGCAGCCAGAACGAGAGGTATTTTCCATATGTTTTGGTTCATTTGATTGTAATGTTATTACAGGAGGAGATGCAGATGAGGAGACCTTACTGCAGAAAGAAAGGCTTACCTCGGAGAGGCCCAAGCTTGCCCGTACATTCAGCGAATAAATTTGGCCGAGGAGGATCGTCTGAGGAAGGTAAACAAAGAGAAGCTGGTCATTGGGTTTTCAAAAAATGACCTGGCAGGTGTTCTTTACCCTCACGACAACCCTTTGGTGATCAAAATGAGGATGAAAGAAGTAGTGATTTCAAGGGTGCTGGTAGACAATGGTAGTTCGGCAGACATCATGTACTATTCATGCTTTGACTGTTTAAATTTGAAATTATCTCAATTGGAACCTTATCACAGACCTCTTCTGGGTTTTGCTGACGAGAAAATTTTTCCACTTGGGACGATCAAGTTGGATATATTCATTGGAACTTGGCCTGCTTGTCGAATAGAGAGAATACGTTTCTTTGTGATGGATAAGAATGTGCAGTCAGCTTACAACATCATTATGGGAAGAGTTGGTTTGAAGAAGTTCGAAGCAGTCCCATCTACAGTACATCAGTGCTTAAAATTCCCAACGAATTTTGGAGTAGGAGTTGTGAAAGGTGATCAAAAAGTAGCTCGGGAATGCTATTATTCATCTGCCGAGCAAGAGGAGATTGAAGAGTCAAGAAAAAAGACTACTACCTACCAGGTGGATGAAGGTACAGAAATTGAAACATTGGATCCCAGGGATGAATCCCAACTTGTAAAAGGATAGGTGGTGGAATTTACAAAAAATGTTATTCTGGACGACGAGCACCCTGAACGAGTAACCCAGATAGGTTCGTCGTTGGATACCTCGATAAAACAGGAATTGATAACTTTCTTGCGAAACAGGAATAAAACTTTTGCATGGAGTCATGAAGACATGCCAGGAATAGATCCAAACTTCTTATGTCACGAGCTCAATGTGAATAAGGAGATCAAGCCTGTAAAGCAAAGAAGAAGAGTATTTAGTCCCGAGAAGAATCAAGCTATACAAGAAGAGGTCGAGAAGCGCCAAAAAGCCCAATTCATTGAAGATGTGAAGTATCCAGACTGGTTGGCAAATGTGGTGATGGTGAAGAAGAAAAATAATAAATGGAGAATGTGTGTTGATTTCACCGATCTCAACAAGGCATGCCCAAAGGATCATTTTCCATTGCCCAGAATTGATCAACTAGTGGATGCTACCTCGGGACACGAGCTACTCAGCTTCATGGATGCTTACTCTGGTTACAACCAGATCAAAATGATACCTGAAGACAGGGAAAGTACTTCTTTCATTACCCCTAGGGGAACTTATTGTTATAATGTTATGCCTTTTGGTTTGAAAAATGCAGGAGCGACATACCAGCGGCTGATGAACAAGGTTTTTGCCGAACAAATTAGTTGCAATATGGAAGTCTATGTCGATGATATGCTAACAAAGAGCAAGAAATCTGCTGATCATCTAGTTGACTTAGGTCAGACCTTTGATCAACTGGATAAATACCAAATGAAGCTCAACCCAACGAAATGCACATTTGGAGTATGAGAAGGAATGTTCCTTGGGTACATCGTCAACCAACGAGGCATTGAGGCGAATCCAGAAAAGATCAAAGCTCTTTTAGGGTTGCGATCTCCAACGACGAAGAAAGAGGTGCAGAGTCTTACAGGACGAGTTGCAGCGCTCAACAGATTTGTATCCCGAGCAACTGATAGATGCCTCCCATTATTCAAAACACTTCGAAAAACTTTCGAGTGGAATGATGAATGTGAAAAAGCCTTTCAAGACTTGAAAAAATATCTGGGAGCACCTCCACTGTTGTCCAGGCCAGTAATGGGAGAAAAATTGTACTTGTACCTGGCAGTATCAGAGAATGCAGTCAGCTCGGCATTGATCAGAATGGAGAATGGAATCCAGAAGCCAATCTATTACACAAGTAAGGCTTTGCGAGGTGCAGAGATTATGTACTCGAAGCTGGAAAAATTGGCATTGGCATTAATTGAAGCAAGTAGAAGAATGAGGCCTTATTTCCAGGCTCATACCATCGTCGTGTATACCGACATGCCATTGAGACAAGCCCTTCACAAGCCAGAAAAATCAGGGCGACTGATGTATTGGGCAATAGAGCTCGGTGAATGTGATATTGTGTATGAACCCAGATCATCATTAAAAGGGCAGGCTGTAGCAGATTTTATAGCAGAATTTATATATCCTGATACCCCCGAGGAACAAAAGTTGCTCGTTGACCAACCTGTGGATGTTACAGGATCAATAGACATAAGTCCAGATCAACTCCGATTGGTAAAAGGACTTGTGGATGTAGAAAGATCATCAAACTCAAACCCAGACCAACCCCGGTTAGTAAAAGGGCGAGAAGAGATGGTCGACGAAGAGCGAAAAATACCAGGGGAGGATGAAAGGAAACAACAGATATTTCAACGAGGAACTCTGTCAGATAAGAAATTTGAAGACGAGTTACCTACATGGAGATTATATGTAGATGGGTCATCTTGCACAATAGGCTGTGGGGCAGGAATTGTTTTGAAAACCCTAGACGAGATTGACATGGAATATGCCTTGCGATTCCAATTCAAAGTCTCCAATAATGAGGCTGAGTATGAAGCCTTAATAGCAGGTCTTAATTTAGCAAAGATTATGGAAGCGCAACAAGTGATGGTATTCAGTGATTCTCAATTAATTGTGAATCAAATGATGGGAACATACGCAGTTAAAGGAGAATTAATGGTCAAGTATCATACAAAGGCGATGGAGTTGTTGGCAGAATTTGATGCCATTCAGTTGATCAGAATACCAAGAATGGAAGATGCACAAGCAGACGTATTGGCCCGACTAGCATCAGATACTCGTACCGAGCTGCGTAGAACGATACCAATTGAAGTATTAGAAAGTCGGAGCATAGATGAAGACTTGACGATGAATGTTATTACCCTTTATTTAGGACCATCTTGGATGGATCCCATCAGGGCATATATTGATGAGGGAGAATTGCCAGAGGATAAGCTCGCTGCAAAGAAATTGAAGTTTAAAGCTGCTCGGTATGTACTAACTAATGGTGTTTTGTATAGACGAGGAATTATGGTGGGTTTGCAGAGATGTGTACATCCCTCCGAGGTGAAGGAATTGATTGAAGAGATCCATGAAGGATCTTGTGGAGCACATGTAGCAGGTCGGACACTTTTACAAAGAGTGATAACGCAGGGGTACTACTGGCCAACGATGAGGGCTGATTGTATAGCCTATGCCAAAAGATGTGATAAATGCCAACGTTTTTCCTCCATTCGGCAAACTCCACAAGCATTGTTGACACCCATAACTTCCCCTTGGCCATTTGCTATGTGGGGAATTGATTTGGTTGGACCACTGCCAACGACCCGAGGAAGATTCAAGTACCTCGTCGTCGCAGTGGATTATTTTACTAAGTGGGTAGAAGCTGAGCCACTTATTGATATGACATATGAGAAGGTGTACCAGTTCATTTGGAAGAATATCATCTGCCGATATGGTCTCCCTCATGCCTTCATCACAGACCATGGAACACAATTTGATAACGAGGAGTTCGCAGCCTATTGTCGTCAGTCAAACGTTTTGAAGGTTCATTCAGCACCAGTCCATCCTCAGAGAAATGGATAAATTGAAGTGACGAACAGAACATTACTAAATGGTTTGAAGAAGAGGCTAAGTGAGGCTAAAGCTAATTGGATTAATGAGCTACAGTCAGTATTGTGGGCTTACCGAACAACTCCCCGAGCAGCAACTGGAGAATCACCATATATGCTGGCATTTGGAAGTGAAGCTGTAATACCTGCCGAGTTGGGTCTTCCAACACATAGAGTGCTGAATTTAAATTCCCCAGTCAATGACTTAATGAGAAGATTGGATTTGGATATGCTCGAGGAGGTTAGAGAAGAGGCAGCCATTAGGAATGCTGCTTACCAACAACGAACAGCTCTGTTCTACAACAAGAGGGTGAAGAAATGCGACTTAAAATAAGGAGACTGTGTGCTAAAGAAGGTCATTCATAAGCACAATAAATTGGAAGCAAACTGGCATGGACCTTACCGAGTTACAGAAGTTGTTCGACCAGGAACTTACCGCATAGCAACTCTAGAAGGAGAGGAGTTTAAGAATGGATGGAATGCTGAACACCTACGCAAGTATTATCAGTGATGTAAAATGTAAAGCAGTTCCATCAATATGAATAAAACGATGATGTTTCTCTCTCTTCTCTCTTTTTATCGAAAATTTTTCGGGGAATACTAGTGTACAACACTACGCTGTTCAGCAACACTGATAGTTCAAACCCACGACCAACTCCGGTTGGTAAAAGGGCGAGCACAAACTATACTCCTTTGGTTAGGAGGCGTACACTAGCATGACCAACTCAGGTTGGTAAAAGAACTAGTGGACACTATAGTTCGAACCCATGACCAACTCCGGTTGCTAAAAGGGTGAGAACAAACTATACTCCTTTGGTTAGGAGGCGTACACTAGCGTGACCAACTCAGGTTGGTAAAAGAGCTAGTGAACATGATAGTTCGAACCCACGACCAACTCCGGTTGGTAAAAGGGCGAGAACAAACTATACTCCTTTGGTTAGGAGGCGTACACTAACGTGACCAACTCAGGTTGGTAAAAGAGCTAGTGAACATGATAGTTTGAACCCACGACCAGCTCCGGTTGGTAAAAGGGCGAGAACAAACTATACTCCTTTGGTTAGGAGGCGTACACTAGCGTGACCAACTCAGGTTGGTAAAAGATCTAGTGGACATGATAGTTTGAACTCAGACCAACTCCGGTTGGTAAAAGAGCGAGAACACGAGACTCCTAAAAAGGCCAATCTCAGTTGGTTAGGAAATAAGATATGCTCTCAAATGCCAACTTATGTTGGTCGGGAAGTAAGTTTATTACATAAAAGTTCCTCGGAGAACAAATATTCCAAACTGACCAAGTATAGTTGGTCAGGGATAAAAACCCACTAACTGTAGTTGGTCGACGAGGAAAAATCACCGACCTTGGTTGGTCGGGCACATTTTACGAAAAGACAAAAATTTACCAAGTATAATTAGTCGGGGATAAAAACTCTCACTAACTATAATTGGTCGACGAGCACAATTTGACAACCTTGGCTGGTTGAAATAATTTTCAACATTTTTATACTCATTACTTTATTATTAAGTGATCGAGCAATATTACTAATACTTGTAGTTTTTTATTAAGTTGGTCGAGGAACCACACAATATTGTTATGCAAGCACAAATATAAAGTGTTTGACAAGCACAAGACAATAGCAATACAGATTTGCAAACAGAAAATGAAAGTCTTTCATTAAAATTCAAAACGAATTACAAGTTACATATGTGTACTAACTATTACATTGAGATCCCTACTCTATTGGTTTCTTTCCCTCTACTTTTGAAATAGGTTCCTCACCAGCAGGAGGATCATTTAAAGCCTGAGGAGAGTTAATGAAGTTCAAGTCCTTCAGCATCCTAACGTTCATCACAGAAGGTGTGTCCAGTAGATGTTCGGGACGAGATACCTCGATTTGAGAATGAAGATTGTAGTCACCGAGGTATTTTGCAATTAAGCTCCGAGGAATGGCACGAGCTGGCATCCATTCCATGTCCAATTTATAAGGTGGTATAGGCAAGTCTAGTAGCCCAGGAGCATGATAATCCCATAAATAATGGCCCTGCTCTAGTTTTAATACACCCAGGGAGTTCAACCATCCCTATTTATAACCTTCATTATTGGCATTTTCAAGGCGAGCATCCAAGTGACAAAGGGCCTCATTGTAGCCTGCCATCCAGAACTCACGAGGTTGTTTATGGAATTGGAAAGTTATTCTCTCTAACTGCTCATGAAGGTTCCTGGCAAAAACATCATTATTATTCAGAGCAGACTTTGTCGAAGCAAGTTGATCCTCCAGAGTTTGGATTTTCTTGGACATTTCAGACAAAGCCCGTTCTTTTGCATTCAATTGGAACGCTTGAGTTTCCAATGTTGATTGAGTACGAGCTTCTTCAACAGAACGACGAAGACCTCTTGGTCGTCCCCGAGCAGGTTGAATACTTTGTTCCTCGTCAACATCCTGTGCAACTCTTCCTCGTCCACGAGAACCTCTTCCTCGTCCCCGAGTAGCAGTAGAAGGCCCAGCTCTTCTTAAGGTCTCTAATTCTTGCCTCAATTTAGCATTCTCAACCTCTAAAAATGAGAATCCTTCATCGGTGACCGGTACCAAGGCAGTGGAAGATGAAGCTGAAGATTTATACTGTGCCAACTCTTTCTGCAAATTATTATTCTCTTGCTCCAGCAGCTCGGCAATCTGTCTGCATGCTTCGACTTCATCCTTTAGGGTTCTCTCTCTCACTTCATAGCCAGCAAGCATCTTGTCATAACCTGTTTCAGCACTAAGTTGTTTGAGTTTCTTCTCATAACCTTCGTGCAAAAGAACTGAAGACTCTTTATATTGCTGCTGAAGTTCATCGAGAGTACCTTGCAAGTCTTCAATCATTTCGTAATAAGCCACATTGTTGGCTACAACACGATCAAAAAGACATTTCAAGTATTGATATGCTTCCACTGCTTGATCTGAAGCATCAGCAATTTCTGATGCACTCAGGTCAGTATGTCCAGCTTTAAAATATTCATGGCATTGCTGCATTAGTTTTGTATCATTGGCAGACAGCAATTCCATTCTAGCCATAAACTAATAAAGAAGAGAAGGCAAGAGTTAATAAAAAAGCAGACAGAGCATCAACAATGTAGAGCAACAAAAAAGGTAATTTTATTACATCATCAAAAGGAGTACAACGTTCAGAATACAGAGTACAAGTAAAAGAAAAACAGAAAGAGAATACCGAACAACTTCACACCTTTTCCTTGTCTCCCAAGACTTTTTCGGGAGGCTGGGACGAGGAGCTTGGTTGCTCGGTGGGAACAATGAGTTGATTGGAAGAAGTTGAGACTTATTCATGAGGAGCAGGCAAAGATGAGATCTCCTCGGTGGCTGTCTGATTGGGTTGTGGAGAAAGGACTTGATCACTTACTATCATTGAAGACTCCTCGGAAGCAGCTTCGTCTTCTTCCTCATCTTCAATCACAGGAGGAGGGCCAGGAAGATGTTTAAGGAATAATTCAGAGTCCTCGCTAACCTTTAGTTCCTGCAGGGCAGCAACCCAACCATCTCAAAAGTATTTCAAACTCCCATACTTGACCTGGGTCATCATTGCCGCTACCCCCTATCCCATCCTTTATCCCAACCGGTGCGGAAAGATTTTTTCACAGCCACCTTTCTTTTCATTTTCTCCGAGGAGAGCTTCTCGAATAGAAGATCCTCGGAGGCTTTCAACTTGGCCTCCACCTCCTCCTTCTGGCGATTTACTTCTCGCAGAAGGGTTAGCTCTTCCTCAGCCGATTTCAACTTATTTTCAAGGTCCCCAAAGCTTGTGAGCTTCTTAGCATATTTTTTATTCTCCCTCTCCAAGTCTCTCACCTTATTTACCAATTGTACTTTCTCTGCTTCAGACGCAGCCAACTTCTTCTCCCATTCACCCCTATCCTCGTCGTATTTTTGATGGGATTCCTTCAAAGATTGGGCCAAACCCTGGAAAGAATCCTCTACTCCAGACGAGGAGCTGGAAGCCTTGATTGCTTCATATTTCTTCACTATGGTGTTAAAGCAACTCACCAGCTGAAAAAGAAAATAATGATAAGTCAGTGCCGAGATACATATATTGACTAAAAGAAAGAAAAATTCAGGATAAGAGAAACTTACTGAAGCAATGTGACGAGTAGCTAGGGATGTTAGCATAACCCTAGACATGTTTTCCTCGATTCCTTGGACTTCAGGAATGGTCCAAGTCTTTACCGAGCTCATTGCAGAACTCGGGGGAATAATGGTTGGAACACCAACTCCACTAGCTTGGAGCTGGGGAATGGCTTCAGAAAAACTGATCGAGGATGATTTCTTCAGTCTCCTCGGTGTCTTCTCAACAATCTCAACCAAAGAAGAACTTTTGGTTGGAAAGATGGTAATTACTTCCACAGGTGCATCCTTCTGCACAGGAGCCACTGGGGGCTTCTCGGCGGCCTTCTGAGGAGCAACAAAAGGGGTGGCATCTACTTTCTTTGTCCCCTTCTGGACATCAGCCTTATTTCTTTTCCCATCTCCAACAGAAGTAGTCTCTTCAAAGAGAGCAGGAACTCTTCTTCTGCCCATTTTTTGACTCAGAGGAATGTGAGAGTCTGGTGAAGAATCCTCAGAAGCTGGCAATGGTTCACTAATGCTAACCACAGGACGAGCATTAAAGGACGATGTATAGCTCCTATACTGCAACAAGTATGAGGCAGACCTGACGTGCTCGTCTGCAACTTTCTGATGCAAACTCCAGATATGTTTCAAATGCTTTATATTAACTTCTGATTCTTTGGGAGTTTTTCTCTTGCTGTCAACTGCAAACAAAAACATATTGAAATGTCAATCACGCATTTATTCAAACATAATGAAATCATAATTTCAGAAATGAAGTAAAATGAAAATAACCTATCCCATTGCCATATGGAGGGCATTTTGGACCCTGATATACTGCATCTCCAACCCAAGGGGCATGTTGCCAATTTTTTATAACTACCCCATGTTCAAAATAATCCCTATTTGCATCAGGGAGATTGACTACTAAATCCCTATTCAAAAATCTAGTTTTTAGATAATAAACATTATCTAAAATAGCCCATCTATAACATGTAATACCCCGTATTTTTATAGCTTCTAAATTATGGGATTTATTAAATTTAATTGAGATAAATTAATTTAATTTTAATCCAGAATGTTGCTTTAAATATTTACTAGCGTGACGAGAGTTAGTAATTATTGGAAATTTGTTATTTGTTGCATATTACTGGATCAGTATAGTAATATATGAGATTTATTTTTATAATATTGTCACGTGTGAAAAAAATGACAATTGTGGAAATTTAAGTCGGGACGCGCCTGTGTCGTGTCGGGACTAAATGTGAATTAATAAAGGTGAATATTTTATAAGTCGTTTGTATGGTCGTTTTGAGTGCGCCAATGTATCCAGAAGGGTCGAGATAGTCAGAAAAGTGTACCCGGGGGTTTTGTTTGGGTCTCGGGGCGTTTTTAGGCCTAATTAGTAACCCGGGAGGGCATTTTGGTCATTTTACATTTTTGGGTAATTAAACCCACGAAAATTAGAGGAGTTATATCAGATACCTAGGTTACCTTCTAGGGTTAGAAACTCTAAACACAAGTGATGGCCATAGGATAGGAAGGAGAGAACTCTCAAGGCTAATTCAAGGCCTGAAACTCAACCGTTTGCACCGCCGCCACAGCCAACGCGTAGATCGCGGGATGGGGAACGCAACCATACCGAATTCGACACCAAATCAGAACGTCGAAAATTCCAGGAAAGTGTTTATCTTGCTTATTTCGTTGATGCATCTCATATTGGTTTAGGAATGATTAGGATGAATTGTATGGAAGAAAACCCCAATTTGAGATAGGAAATTGCATGTAGTGATGACTTAAATGATATTTTAGAAACCCTTTGTCATGTAAAGGATTAAGAGTTTGATTAATAAAAGAGTTCTAATTAGATACAAACACTAAAAATTTTATTCCGGATGATCGGACCATTGCAATCGCTTGAAATTTTAGTATGTTGTAGCGAACGGCGAGACAGGACTGCTGACAAAAATTCAGCTTGATCGAACGGTCGAATTTCTAAAAATATTATTTTTACAAGAGAGTTTTATGTTTCGAGGACTCTTAGAGAGTTTTATATTTTGAGGACTCTTAGAGAGTTTTATATTTTGAGGACTCTTCTAAATAAGAAAAAAAATTCAATTAAAACTCCATTTTAATTCCGATTTCGAAACCATTTGAAATTCTCATCTTTGAAAATAAAATTCAAAATCCTTTAATGTAAGGCGAAATCTATATTTTTGGGATATCTTACATGAGGGACAATGTAAGTATATGTTAAAGAGAGAGAGACACGTAAGAGAGTTACTTTGGGACAAATGTGTATACCTACTGAATTTTATACTTAGGAGGATAGAATCCGTGAGCGTGATGTAGTAAGTGGAAAAGTTCCTCAAATTAAAGTAAGATGTGAATGGTTATACGTGATAACTATATAATGTGAAATAAATGCGAATGATGTAATTATGGGAATTGAGAACTTACCCATTATTGATATGGTAGTATTAGTATAGTTATATGATTGTGTATGCATATACTATCTATGTGTGAAAATCATGCCCACGCTACTTGCTATCCCTGAGGTTTCTGCGCTGGAACAGTCTTATCTCGATGGGACCTTTATGGGGGATATTGACTTGTACCCTAGAAGATAGATATCCTTAGTACAGGCTATCGAAATGATAGTTCAGACGGTCTTAAGAGATGCGGGTATGTGCTTTCCTCTTAGAGACTTGGAATCTATGCTTCACCTCATTTTGTTTGTATATAGGTATCCTTGGTACAGGCTATCGCAGTGATAGTTCAGACGGTCCTAAGGGACTTGGAACCTATAGTTTGTGTATGTGTTAATACAATTCGAAAGTGATTCTGAATTTGTATTCCCCTTAATGTGAGTGATATGGGGTTTGGATAATAGAGTATGCCCGCACCATAGTTATTATGTGGGGTGCTGTTTCGATATATATATTTTTGAGTAGTTAATATATATATATGAAATTCTAAAATCTGGAACTGTCTACTGTAATGTGATATGTAGGACGTGGTTGATAACTCAAATTATAAATACTTGTGTTGAGAAAGTATAATATGACACTGGAAAACTTTATTGATTTATAAGGTTAAAATGAGAACTTTGGTTAACAATTGAATAGTATCTTCAAACAATTAAATCGTGAAATTTGGAATCTTACGAGTAATATAAGATAGGTTAAATCATTGGGAAGATTAGTGCGATAAATGATAAGACAAACCGTTAGTAAGGTTAGTGCGATAGGTGTGCACATTAGAAGAGAGGTGAGAATTCCTCAAGAGAGTGACACACTAATATGTTGTTGCATTGGCCTGTATCAATTTAAATACTTGCTAAACAAATTTTAAATCATATACACTATCGGGCTCTGACCCGTTTCTCTCTCTCTCTCTTGTATATATATGTATGTATTACAGGTGCCCATCCACAGGGGCGTCTTGCTTAAGATCTCTTGAAAGGAACGCGCTGCATCTTAGGTGGAAGTTGCAGGACTCTTGATTAGACGACTTCGTTCATTCGGATCCACTCTTAGTACTTTCATCTAGTTGGGCATGTGTAGCTCTTTCCATTATTCCGTTGTTATTGGACATTTGTATTTCAGTTATTTCCAGTATTGTTACTATGGGATTTATTCAGTTTGGATGTGTGACTTTAGATTTCGTATGTTGACATTCGATTGACGAATGTATTAAATTAATTGGATTATGTTGTAGAATTTAATGTGGTGTGATTCTTACTTATTGAATGTTGTTATTAAAAGAAATGATTTTTCTTTAAATAAAATTTGGAAAGTATGTATAAAAATGGTTTTGTCACTTAGCTTAATTATTTTAGGGTGTTAAATTGGAAAAATTTATTTTATGACAGTGATGCTAAGAATGAACCAACTGTTCACCTTGATTTAATTTAATAAAGGAGTGATCTCCCGGTATTTAATTAGGCGGGGTGTCACAGGTGGTATCAGAGCATCAGGTTCTAGTGTCCTTAGGATCTGTACGGCTTATTATGCTTTCAGCATTGCTTTGTTTGTTATAGAGCCCTATGTTTAGGATTGTTGATTCCCTTGACGAGATTTCGTTCTCCTACTATAATGTGTATACATTAGTGTATTCTAATTTCGTTCGGATGTGTGCGTGTGCCGAGCGATGACGGATGTCTGAAGAGGACCGTTAAGCGTACATCAGGGGCAGGGCTCAGTTGAGATGATGAAATATATCCGAGGATGATGACCGTAGTCGAGGTCACCTCCATTATGGCACGAGAAGCCATGACTAGAAAGGCGACTAAGGTGCAACAATGATTTTTCAAATGCTGTTATAGTCAAATGAGGTGCGAGGGTAAACTTACCCAACGTATTAGAAAAACTTGTAGAGACTGTCAGTGGAAAATTTTAGAAACGCGAAAATTGTATGTGTCTTTACCAAAGGCGGTAAAGTATCCAAAGACTTAATTATAGGACGGAGTGTGGCAAACCGAAAGTGAAAATTTAGAGAAAATTTTCTTGGCTTTCGGGACGAAATTATAATGGTTGGAGTAAACCACCAATTTTAGAAGTGGAATGCTATGCCTATAGGAGAACCTTTGGTACAGTGTTGGTCGTATGTTCCTTCCTCAACTGTTCAGGGTGAGAAGCAAACGTGGTTCTGAACTCATCGCGGGAGGGCATGACAGAAGTCCGATTGTGGATATGAACCCTAATCATTAGCAAATTCTGTATCGAAAGATGTAGATACGAGTGGAGGAAACGACTCCAAGTGGGAGACCAACTCGTAATAATAATTGATAATACTCGAGGAGGAAATTCTGATGGACGGTTGATTCAGAGGTTGACAATGTTGTATTTTGTCAATAAAGATGATAATGCTCCTTGTGTGGGAAGCTTAAAGAAATCGAAGAATTTAATCGAGAATAAGACTGAATACAATGGTGGTGATATAGCACCAAAAAGAGATGTGGATATACATCAGGGGACCCATTTAAATGATTCGGATAATGGAATTATTACCAACTGATGGTAAATTCAGTAAGTGCTATTATAGATAGTAACATGATCTTTATGGCCTAAAAAGTTAAAGGAAGAATCGAAATGGTTAACAGGAATCGAGATTACTAAAGTCCGAGAGGAGGACAAATCCTAACCTGGTTAGTAGGACAGGTGGTAAGTTGATTATGTACTGAGGTATTTTGTGCGGAGTGAGATCGCTCACGATAATATGTTCCAAAGTGAGTATAAGGACAAGAATACGGTGCCTAGTAAAAGGCAACGATTAAAATAATTTTGTTATGGTTTGGGCAGATGTGTTACGTCCGAAAACCATTTTCACAGTCAAGACGATTGACAAGGTAGAAGTGTAAGTGGTATCCTCAGAGGATGAGGCGTGTTTATGTGACACGAGAGAGTCACTATATTTTGTTCATTGCTAGATTAGCATGTGAGACGAGCTTAATGCATATAATTATGAATGTTACTATTATGTGAATATTTTTCCCTAGTGTAGCGGGATTTTTCTTTAGTGCTATCCGCGGAGGATGAATGAGTATATTAACAGTGTTTTATACTTTATTGAGGTTACTCGTTGTAGTGATGCGATACACGAGTATGATATTATCTTTATTAAAATGTTATAGAAATGGGTAGTATGATAGTGGACATTTATTGCAAGGCTATCGGAGTAGTTGCATTGGTGCAACATGTTTTATGTTTGTTTTGGCGAGGCTTTACCTATAAGAAGGTTGGACTTGCACTTATATTATCTATCCAAGAGACTTCGGAGGAGATAGTGGGCTCGTGATATTCGATGCCAATGTATGTATAGACTTTGTCAGTATGATTCGGTATGTATCGGGACTTACCGCTGTGCGAAAAATATTTGACGCAGTATTATGTTTGGCACTCCGGACTTAGTGATAGGAAGAGTGCATTGTTATATTTATCCTTTAGAGATGTGGGAGTTAATAGTTATACCCCTATTATTAGGGAAGGGAATTTCGAGAATTCCGATCGTATGTATCCGAGGTTTATAGAATGTAATTACCATCAACCAATACGGGACGATAGTGAAATTGGTGAAACGTTCTTTGTTAAGCATAATTACGGGAGAAATTGTAACTTTTCTGTCAAGGGACGGAATAAAGGGGTATATACTATGGACGGAGGACCTAACGGATTTCGATAACCGATAATGCTAGGTAGTAGTGTATCGGGGGGGTTCCTTGTTTGGATTTCGCTTTGCGAGACATCCCACGCATGAAACTTAGCGTAAGGTTGGAAATAGGGAGACGTTTGGTCACTATTCCATGAGTTCGGTACCCTGGTCGAAATGGGATCAAGTAATTATGTATGTAAGTTGGAAGTTGAATTTTGTTTTAAGGTCATTGGAGCCTGATTTTTGTGGTAGGAAAGCATTAAAAGTTATCCCCACGAGTTGAGGGGTGGAACGATGATAAGGAGAATTTAAGAATTTTGATTTCCAGGGTGATTGAGAGTACCCAAATGTCATAACCGCGTACAGAACACAAGGTGAATAAAGATTTGGATTGATTTTTTGCATGGATTATCTGGAAAGAACTTTATATTATACAAAAGAGATGACTTGTAATTATTTTGATGAATAGAGCGTTAGTGATTTATTTTGGTTGTTGTACCTACTTGGGAAAATTTGTTGTACTTATCTGAGGAAGGTTGAGAATTATTATTCTTCTTTTATTGTCATGGAATTTGAATGCCCTATCCCTTCTATTCCGTTGAATTTAGTTAGTCCTACAGATGAGTAGCATGCCGTTCGCTCTCCCAGGATGGTCGGAGTGTTGCAAAAATGTGGGCATCTTGGTTAACTACAGTTAAAATAGTCTGAGTCGAAAGGACGTGGTAATAGACGTGTGAAATATATGTTTGTGGGACTAGTATAACGAAGTGGAAGTGATAGAGTGTATTAGACGTCACATGAGGGGCGATAATCCATACATAAGTGTGCAATTAGAATGGCACGCCCTAACTTGATTGTAAGGTTGTGGGAAGCCATTCAAGAATTGGTATTCCTTGAATATAGTAGAATTTAATTGTAATGAAGCACACCCGGAGCGGATTTGTTATTAGTCAAGTGTGAGAGCGACTCACACATATAAAGAGTAATGATGTTAGTATAGTATAAGAGATCCAGAAGTGCGCTTCGTGGAGAGAAGAGCAGGGGGTGGAACTTTCGGCATACAACAAGGAAGGAAGGGGAGTATTACGTGTCACTTAATGTGAGACATTTCAAGGGAAGAATCGATGTTTAGCGAGACGTATTGAGTAGTCTCTACATGCACCGCCCATAGGTAAGGTTTGGTTGAAAGAGGAGAATCAACCAAAGAATTTTGTGGTTATCGAAATTTCCTGAACTTGGAAGAGGTCGGTAAAGACGGTAAAGTTCTTGGATGAGTTGCCATCCTTAAAACAAGACCAAGGGTTTATCCCGAACATGTGAATTAAGTCGCCGAGAAGGAAGTGATTGATATTCCTTTGGGCTGGCTTACAATATTAACTGGTATGCCCCAGACTTCCTTTGAAAGGAAGGATCGCGCCAGTGCATGGTCCGACGCAATATAAATTTCTGAATCAGGATGAGATTGGTGAATCCCACCTTTGATATGGGATTTCAGGAACCATCGGATAAAAGATTTCGTTTTGAGTAAGATGTATCACCCTTAGCCAAAGAATGGGCGCACGGTGATTAAAGATTTGTGGAGCCACGTGAAGGAGATTTTGGAATCTTGATACGATGATTTCAAGAATGCTCTGTAGAAGCACTCGTACCTGTTGTCGCGTTCAAGGTACTTATTAAGGTTTTGTTATGGAAGAACCCCGACTATTCTCCTTCCGTATGTTTATAGGAGAGTAGGTAATCAGAATTTTTGGATCGGTCGAGAAGACATCCGATAAATGTGGTAGAATTCCACGACTATTTTAGGCGAGCAAGAGTGATCAAATGTTCGTAATATTTTCTCAGAATGGGAGTTTTGTATATGAATAAACCCGAGTATTTGTCATGTAGTGAGGTGCGGCCTCCTAATGCTAATGAGATAATGAAATTTATAACTTATAGGCGTGACCTATGCGAATGTTGTCTGTTGGGAGCACAATGTGAAGTGTCTCCAAAGAGAATGCAAAACAATGTTACTGTGAAGAAAGGGCTATAGTGATTGAGCGCCGTAATCTGTAGTTAGTTTGTGTACAAAAAAGGATATCCAGAATTGTGCTACCTGATAGGCCTTATTTTCCGAATTTCGGGACGAAATTCAGTTATTAGGGGAATACCCCGTATTTTTATAGCTTTTAAATTATGGGGTTTATTAAATTTAATTGAGATAAATTAATTTAATTTTAATCCAAAATGTTGCTTTAAATATTTACTAGCGTGATGAGAGTTAGTAATTATTGGAAATTTGTTATTTGTTGCGTATTACTGGATGAGTATAGTAATATATGAGATTTATTTTTATAATATTGTCACGTGTGAAAAAAATGACAATCGTGGAAATTTAAGTCGGGACGCGCCTGTGTCGTGTCGGGACTAAATGTGAATTAATAAAAGTGAATATTTTATAAGTCGTTCGTATGGTAGTTTTGAGCGCGCCAATGCGTCCGGAAGGGTCGAGTTAGTCAGAAAAGTGTACCCAGGGGTTTAGTATGGGTCTCGGGGCGTTTTTAGGCCTAATTAGTAACCAGGGAGGGCATTTTGGTCATTTTACATTTTTGGGTAATTAAACCCACGAAAATTAGAGGAGTTATATCAGATGCCTAGGTTACCTTCTAGGGTTAGAAAATCTAAACACAAGTGACGGCCATAGGAGAGGAAGGAGAGAACTCTCAAGGCTAATTCAAGGCCCGAAACTCAACCGTTTGCACCGCCCCCACCGCCAACGCGTAGATCGCGAGATGGGGAATGCAACCATACCGAATTCGACACCAAATCGGAACGTCGAAAATTCTAGGCAAGTGTTTATCTTGCTTATTTCGTTGATGCATCTCATATTGGTTTAGGAATGATTAGGATGAATTGTATGGAAGAAAAACCCAATTTGAGATAGGAAATTGCATGTAGTGATGACTTAAATGATATTTTAGAAACCCTTTGTCATGTAAAGGATTAAGAGTTTGATTAAGAAAAGAGTTCTAATTAGATACAAACACTAAAAATTTTATTCCGGATGATCGGACCATTGGAATCGCTTGAAATTTTAGAATGTTGTAGCGAACGGCGAGACAGGACTGCTGACAAAAATTCAGCTTGATCGAAGGTCGGATTTCTAAAAATATTATTTTTACAAGAGAGTTTTATGTTTTGAGGACTCTTAGAGAGTTTTATATTTTAAGGACTCTTCTAAATAAGAAAAAAAAATTCAATTAAAACTCCATTTTAATTCCGATTTCGAAACCATTTGAAATTCTCATCTTTGAAAATAAAATTCAAAATCCTTTAATGTAAGGCGAAATCTATATTTTTGGGATATCTTACATGAGGGACAATGTAAGTATATGTTAAAGAGAGAGAAACACGTAACAGAGTTACTTTGGGACAAATGTGTATACCTACTGAATTTTATACTTGGGAGGATAGAATCCGTGAGCGTGATGTAGTAAGTGGAAAAGTTCCTCAAATTAAAGTAAGATGTGAATGGTTATACGTGATAACTATATAATGTGAAATAAATGCGAATGATGTAATTATGGGAATTGAGAACTTACCCATTATTGATATGGTAGTTTTAGTATAGTTATATGATTGTGTATGCATATACTATCTATGTGTCAAAATCATGCCCACGCTACTTGCTATCCCTGAGGTTTTCGCGCTGGGACAGTCTTATCTCGATGGGACCTTTATGGGGGATATTGACTTGTACCCTAGAAGATAGATATCCTTGGTACAGGCTATCGGAATGATAGTTCAGACGGTCTTAAGAGATGCGGGTATGTGCTTTCCTCTTAGAGACTTGGAATCTATGCTTCGCCTCATTTTGTTTGTATATAGGTATCCTTTGTACAGGCTATCGCAGTGATAGTTCAGACGGTCCTAAGGGACTTGGAACCTATAGTTTGTGTATGTGTTAATACAATTCGAGAGGGATTCTGAATTTGTATTCCCCTTAATGTGAGTGATATGGGGTTTGGATAGTAGAGTATGCCCGCACCATAGTTATTATGTGGGGTGCTGTTTCGATATATATATTTTCGAGTAGTTAATATATATATATGAAATTCTAAAATCTGGAACTATCTACTGTGATGTGATATGTAGGACGTGGTTGATAACTGAAATTATAAATACTTGTGTTGAGAAAGTATAATATGACACTGGAAAACTTTATTGATTTATAAGGTTAAAATGAGAACTTTGGTTACCAATTGAATAGTATCTTCAAACAATTAAATCGTGAAATTTGGAATCTTATGAGTAATATAAGATAAATTAAATCATTGGGAATATTAGTGCGATAAATGATAAAACAAACCGTTAGTAAGGTTAGTGCGATAGGTGTGCACATTAGAAGAGAGGTGAGAATTCCTCAAGAGAGTGACACACTAATATGTTGTTGCATTGGCCTGTATCAATTTAAATACTTGCTAAACAAATTTTAAATCATATACACTATCGGGCTCTGACCCGTTTCTCTCTCTCTCTCTTGTATATATATGTATGTATTACAGGTGCCCATCCACAGGGGCGTCTTGCTTAGGATCTCTTGAAAGGAACGCGCTGCAGCTTAGGTGGAAGTTGCAGGACTCTTGATTAGACGACTTCGTTCATTCGGATCCACTCTTAGTACTTTCATCTAGTTGGGCATGTGTAGCTCTTTCCATTATTCTGTTGTTATTGGACATTTGTATTTCAGTTATTTCCAGTATTGTTACTATGGGATTTATTCAGTTTGGATGTGTGACTTTAGATTTCGTATGTTGACATTCGATTGACGAATGTATTAAATTAATTGGATTATGTTGTAGAATTTAATGTGGTGTGATTCTTACTTATTGAATGTTGTTATTAAAAGAAATGATTTTTCTTTAAATAAAATTTGGAAAGTATGTATAAAAATGGTTTTGTCACTTAGCTTAATTGTTTTAGGGTGTTAAATTGGAAAAATTTATTTTATGACAGTGATGCTAAGAATGAACCAACTGTTCACCTTGATTTAATTTAATAAAGGAGTGATCTCCCGGTATTTAATTAGGCGGGGTGTCACAGGTGGTATCAGAGCATCAGGTTCTAGTGTCCTTAGGATCTGTACGGCTTATTATGCTTTCAGCATTGCTTTGTTTGTTATAGAGCCCTATGTTTAGGATTGTTGATTCCCTTGACGAGATTTCGTTATCCTGCTATAATGTGTATACATTAGTGTATTCTAATTTCGTTCGGATGTGTGCGTGTGCCGAGCGATGACGGATGTCTGAAGAGGACCGTTAAGCGTACATCAGGGGCAGGTCTCAGTTGAGATGATGAAATATATCCGAGGATGATGACCGTAGTCGAGGTCACCTCCATTATGGCACGAGAAGCCATGACTAGAAAGGCGACTAAGGTGCAACAATGATTTTTCAAATGCTGTTATAGTCAAATGAGGTGCGAGGGTAAACTTACCCAACGTATTACAAAAACTTGTAGAGACTGTCAGTGGGAAATTTTAGAAACGCGAAAATTGTATGTGTCTTTACCAAAGGTAGTAACGTATCCAAAGACTTAATTATAGGACGGAGTGTGGCAAACCGAAAGTGAAAATTTAGAGAAAATTTTCTTGTCTTTCGGGACGAAATTATAATGGTTGGAGTAAACCACCAATTTTAGAAGTGGAATGCTATTCCTATAGGAGAACCTTAGGTACAGTGTTGGCCGTATGTTCCTTCCTCAACTGTTCAGGGTGAGAAGCAAACGTGGTTCTGAACTCATCGCGGGAGGGAATGAAAGAAGTCCGATTGTGGATATGAACCCTAATCATTAACAAATCTTGTATCGAAAGATGTAAATGCGAGTGGAGGAAACGACTCCAAGTGGGAGACCAACTCGTAATAATAATTGATAATACTCGAGGAGGAAATTCTGATGGACGGTTGATTCAGAGGTTGACAATGTTGTATTTTGTCAATAAAGATGATAATGCTCCTTGTGTGGGAAGCTTAAAGAAATCGAAGAATTTAATCGAGAATAAGACTGAATACAATGGTGGTGATATAGCACCAAAAAGAGATGTGGATATACATCAGGGGACACATTTAAATGATTCGGATAATGGAATTCTTACCAAGTGATGGTAAATTCAGTATGTGCTATTATAGATAGTAGCATGATCTTTATGGCCTAAAAAGTTAAAGGAACAATCGGAATGGTTAACAGGAATCGAGTTTACTAAAGTCCGAGAGGAGGACAAATCCTAACCTGGTTAGTAGGACAGGTGGTAAGTGGATTATGTACTGAGGTATTTTTTGCGGAGTGAGATTTCTCACGATAATATGTTCCAAAGTGAGTATAAGGACAAGAATACGGTGCCTAGTAAAAGGCAACGATTAAAATAATTTTATTATGGTTTGGGCAGACATGTTACGTCCGAAAACCATTTGCGCAGTCAAGACGATTGACAAGGTAGAAGTGTGAGTGGTATCCTCAGAGGATGAGGCGTGTTTATGTGACTCGAGAGAGTCACTATATTTTGTTCATTGCTAGATTAGCATGTGAGACGAGCTTAATGCATATAATTATGAATGTTACTATTATGTGAATATTTTTCCCTAGTGTAGCGAGATTTTTCTTTAGAGCTATCCGCGGAGGATGAATGAGTATATTAACAGTGTTTTATACTTTATTGAGGTTACTCGTTGTAGTGATGCGATACACGAGTATGATATTATCTTTATAAAAATGTTATAGAAATGGGTAGTATGATAGTGGGCATTTATTGCAAGGCTATCGGAGTAGTTGCATTGGTGCAACATGTTTTATGTTTGTTTTGGCGAGGCTTTACCTGTAAGAAGGTTGGACTTGCACTTATATTATCTACCCAAGAGACTTCGGAGGAGATAGTGGGCTCGAGATATTCGATGCCAATGTATGTATAGACTTTGTCAGTATGATTCGGTATGTATCGGGACTTACCGCTGAGCGAAAAGATTTGACGCAGTATTATGTTTGGCACTCCGGACTTAGTGATAGGAAGAGTGCATTGTTATATTTATCCTTTAGAGATGTGGGAGTTAATAGTTATACCCCTATTATTAGGGAAGGGAATTTCGAGAATTCCGATCGTATGTATCCGAGGTTTATAGATTGTAATTACCATCAACCAATACGGGACGATAGTGAAATTGGTGAAACGTTCTTTGTTAAGCATAATTACGGGAGAAATTGTTACGTTTCTATCAAGAGACGGAATAAAGGGGTATATACTATGGACGGAGGACCTAACGGATTTCGATAACCGACAATGCTAGGTAGTAGTGTATCGGGGGGGGTTCCTTGTTTGGATTTCGCTTTGCGAGACATCCCACGCATGAAACTTTGCGTAAGGTTGGAAATAGGGAGACGTTTGGTCACTATTCCATGAGTTCGGTACCCTGGTCGAAATGGGATCAAGTAATTATGTATGTAAGTTGAAAGTTGACTTTTGTTTTAAGGTCATTGGAGCCGGATTTTTGTGGTAGGAAAGCATTAAAAGTTATCCTCACGAGTTGAGGGGGGGAACGATGATAAGGAGAATTTAAGAATTTTGATTTCTAGGGTGATTAAGAGTACCCAAATGCCATAACCGCGTACAGAACACAAGGTGAATAAAGAGTTGGAATGATTTTTAGCATGGATTATCTGGAAAGAACTTTATATTATACAAAAGAGATGACCTGTAATTATTTTGATGAATAGAGCGTTAGTGATTTATTTTGGTTGTTGTACCTACTTGGGAAAATTTGTTGTACTTATCTGAGGAAGGTTGAGAATTATTATTCCTCTTTTATTGTCATGGAATTTGAATGCCCTATCCCTTCTATTCCGTTGAATTTAGTTAGTCCTACAGATGAGTAGCACGCCGTCCTCTCTCCCAGGACGGCCGGAGTGTTGCAAAAATGTGGGCATCTTGGTTAACTACAGTTAAAATAGTCTGAGTCGAAAGGACGTGGTAATAGACGTGTGAAATATATGTTTGTGGGACTAGTATAACGAAGTGGAAGTGATAGAGTGTATTAAACGTCACATGAGGGGCGATAATCCATACATAAGTGTGCAATTAGAATGGCACGCCCTAACTTGATTGGAAGGCTGTGGGAAGCCATTCAAGAATTGGTATTCCTTGAATATAGTGGAATTTAATTGTTATGAAGCACACCCGGAGCGGAGTTGTTATTAGTCAAGTGTGAGAGAGACTCACACATATAAAGAGTAATGATGTTAGTATAGTATAAGAGATCCAGAAGTGCGCTTTGTGGAGAGAAGAGCAGGGGGTGGAACTTTCGGCATACTACAAGGAAGGAAGGGGAGTATTACGTGTCACTTAATGTGAGACATTTCAAGGGAAGAATCGATGTTTAGCGAGACGTAGTGAGTAGTCTCTACATGCACCACCCATAGGTAAGGTTTGGTTGAAAGAGGAGAATCAACCAAAGAATTTTGTGTTTATCAAAATTTCCTGAACTTGGAAGAGGTCGGTAAAGACGGTAAAGTTCTTGGATGAGTTGCCATCCTCAAAACAAGACCAAGGGTTTATCCCGAACATGTGAATTAAGTCGCCGAGAAGGAAGTGATTGATATTCCTTTGGGCTGGCTTACAATATTAACTGGTATGCCCCAGACTTCCTTTGAAAGGAAGGATCGCGCCAGTGCATGGTTTGGCAAAGTATAAATTTCTGAATCAGGATGAGATTGGTGAATCCCACCTTTGATATGGGATTTCAGGAACCATCGGAGAAAAGATTTCGTTTTGAGTAAGATGTATCACCCTTAGCCAAAGAATGGGCGCACGGTGATTAAAGATATGTGGAGCCACGTGAAGGAGATTTTGGAATCTAGATACGATGATTTCAAGAATGCTCTGTAGAAGCACTCGTACCTGTTGTCGCGTTCAAGGTACTTATTAAGGTTTTGTTATGGAAGAACCCCGACTATTCTCCTTCCGTATGTTTATAGGAGAGTAGGTAATTAGAATTTTTGGATCGGTCGAGAAGACATCCGATAAATGTGGTAGAATTCCACGACTGTTTTAGGCGAGCAAGAGTGATCAAATGTTCGTAATATTTTCTCAGAATGGGAGTTTTGTATATGAATAAACCCGAGTATTTGTCATGTAGTGAGGTGCGGCCTCCTAATGTTAGTGAGATAATGAAATTTATAACTTATAGGCGCGACCTATGCGAATGTTGTCGGTTGGGAGAACAATGTGAAGTGTCTCCAAAGAGAATGCAAAACAATGTTACTGTGAAGAAAGGGCTATAGTGATTGAGCGCCGTAATCTGTAGTTAGTTTGTGTACAGAAAAGGATATCCAGAATTGTGCTACCTGATAGGCCTTATTTTCCGAATTTCGGGACGAAATTCAGTTATTAGGGGGGAAGTATGTAATACCCCGTATTTTTATAACTTTTAAATTATGGGGTTTATTAAATTTAATTGAGATAAATTAATTTAATTTTAATCCAGAATGTTGCTTTAAATATTTACTAGCGTGACGAGAGTTAGTAATTATTGGAAATTTGTTATTTGTTGCATATTACTGGATGAGTATAGTAATATATGAGATTTTTTTTTATAATATTGTCACGTGTGAAAAAAATGACAATTGTGGAAATTTAAGTCGGGACGCGCCTGTGTCGTGTCGGGAATAAATGTGAATTAATAAAACCGAATATTTTATAAGTCGTTTGTATGGTCGTTTTGAGTGCGCCAATGCGTCTGGAAGGGTCGAGATAGTCAGAAAAGTGTACCCGGGGGTTTAGTTTGGGTCTCGGGGCGTTTTTAGGCCTAATTAGTAACCCGGGAGGGCATTTTGGTCATTTTACATTTTTGGGTAATTAAACCCACGAAAATTAGAGGAGTTATATCAGATACCTAGGTTACCTTCTAGGGTTAGAAACTCTAAACACAAGTGACGGACATAGGAGAGGAAGGAGAGAACTCTCAAGGCTAATTTAAGGCCCGAAACACAACCGTTTGCACCGCCGCCACAGCCAACGCGTAGATCGCGGGATGGGGAACGCAACCATACCGAATTCGACACCAAATCAGAATGTCGAAAATTCCAGGCAAGTGTTTATCTTGCTTATTTCGTTGATGCATCTCATATTGGTTTAGGAATGATTAGGATGAATTGTATTGAAGAAAACCCCAATTTGAGATAGGAAATTGCATGTAGTGATGACTTAAATGATATTTTAGAAACCCTTTGTCATGTAAAGGATTAAGAGTTTGATTAATAAAAGAGTTCTAATATGATACAAACACTAAAAATTTTATTCCGGATGATCGGACCATTGGAATCGCTTGAAATTTTAGTATGTTGTAGAGAACGGCGAGACAGGACTGCTGACAAAAATTCAGCTTGATCGAACGGTCGAATTTCTAAAAATATTATTTTTACTAGAGAATTTTATGTTTTGAGGACTCTTAGAGAGTTTTATATTTTGAGGACTCTTAGAGAGTTTTATATTTTGAGGACCCTTCTAAATAAGAAAAAAAAATCAATTAAAACTCCATTTTAATTCCGATTTCGAAACCATTTGAAATTCTCATCTTTGAAAATAAAACTCAAAATCCTTTAATGTAAGGAGAAATCTATATTTTTGGGATATCTTACATGAGGGACAATGTAAGTATATGTTAAAGAGAGAGAGACACGTAAGAGAGTTACTTTGGGACAAATGTGTACACCTACTGAATTTTATACTTGGGAGGATAGAATCCGTGAGCATGATGTAGTAAGTGGAAAAGTTCCTCAAATTAAAGTAAGATGTGAATGGTTATACGTGATAACTATATAATGTGAAATAAATGCGAATGATGTAATTATGGGAATTGAGAACTTACCCATTATTGATATGGTAGTATTAGTATAGTTATATGATTGTGTATGCATATACTATCGATGTGTGAAAATCATGCCCACGCTACTTGCTATCCCTGAGGTTTCGGCGCTGGAACAGTCTTATCTCGATGGGACCTTTATGGGGGATATTGACTTGTACCCTAGAAGATAGATATCCTTGGTACAAGCTATCGAAATGATAGTTCAGACGGTCTTAAGAGATGCGGGTATGTGCTTTCCTCTTAGAGACTTGGAATCTATGCTTCGCCTCATTTTGTTTGTATATAGGTATCCTTGGTATAGGCTATCGCGGTGATAGTTCAGACGGTCCTAAGGGACTTGGAACCTATAGTTTGTGTATGTGTTAATACAATTCGAGAGTGATTCTGAATTTGTATTCCCCTTAATGTGAGTGATATAGGGTTTGGATAGTAGAGTATGCTCGCACCATAGTTATTATGTGGGGTGCTGTTTCGATATATATATTTTCGAGTAGTTAATATATATATATGAAATTCTAAAATCTGGAACTGTCTATTGTGATGTGATATGTAGGACGTGGTTGATAACTCAAATTAAAAATACTTATGTTGAGAAAGTATAATATGACATTGGAAAACTTTATTGATTTATAAGGTTAAAATGAGAACTTTGGTTACCAATTGAATAGTATCTTCAAACAATTAAATCGTGAAATTTGGAATCTTACGAGTAATATCAGATAAGTTAAATCATTGGGAAGATTAGTGCGATAAATGATAAGACAAACCGTTAGTAAGGTTAGTGCGATAGGTGTGCACATTAGAAGAGAGGTGAGAATTCCTCAAGAGAGTGACGCACTAATATGTTGTTGCATTGGCCTGTATCAATTTAAATACTTGCTAAACAAATTTTAAATCATATACACTATTGGGCTCTGACCCGTTTCTCTCTCTCTCTTTCTCTCTCTCTCTCTCTCTTGTATATATATGTATGTATTACAGGTGCCCATCCACAGGGGAGTCTTTCTTAGGATCTCTTGAAAGGAACGCGCTGCAGCTTAGGTGGAAGTTGCAGGACTCTTGATTAGACGACTTCGTTCATTCGGATCCACTCTTAGTACTTTCATCTAGTTGGGCATGTGTAGCTCTTTCCATTATTCCCTTGTTATTGGACATTTGTGTTTCAATTATTTCCAGTATTGTTACTATGGTATTTATTCAGTTTGGATGTGTGACTTTAGATTTCGTATGTTGACATTCGATTGACGAATGTATTAAATTAATTGGATTATGTTGTAGAATTTAATGTGGTGTGATTCTTACTTATTGAATGTTGTTATTAAAAGAAATGATTTTTCTTTAAATAAAATTTGGAAAGTATGTATAAAAATGGTTTTGTCACTTAGCTTAATTATTTTAGGGTGTTAAATTGGAAAAATTTATTTTATGACAGTGATGCTGAGAATGAACCAACTGTTCACCTTGATTTAATTTAATAAAGGAGTGATCGCCCGGTATTTAATTAGGCGGGGTGTCACAGGTGGTATCAGAGCATCAGGTTCTAGTGTCCTTAGGATCTGTACGGCTTATTATGCTTTCAGCATTGCTTTGTTTGTTATAGAGCCCTATGTTTAGGATTGTTGATTCCCTTGACGAGATTTCGTTATCCTGCTATAATGTGTATACATTAGTGTATTCTAATTTCGTTCGGATGTGTGCGTGTGCCGAGCGATGACGGATGTCTGAAGAGGACCGTTAAGCGTACATCAGGGGCAGGGCTCAGTTGAGATGATGAAATATATCCGAGGATGATGACCGTAGTCGAGGTCACCTCCATTGTGGCACGAGAAGCCATGACTAGAAAGGCGACTAAGGTGAAACAATGATTTTTCAAATGATGTTATAGTCAAATGAGGTGCGAGGGTAAACTTACCCAACGTATTACAAAAACTTGTAGAGACTGTCAGTGGGAAATTTTAGAAACGCGAAAATTGTATGTGTCTTTACCAAAGGCGGTAAAGTATCCAAAGACTTAATTATAGGACGGAGTGTGGCAAACCGAAAGTGAAAATTTAGAGAAAATTTTCATGGCTTTCGGGACGAAATTATAATGGTTGGAGTAAACCACCAATTTTAGAAGTGGAATGCTATGACTATAGGAGAACCTTAGGAACAGTGTTGGCCGTATGTTCCTTCCTCAACTGTTCAGGGTGAGAATCAAACGTGGTTCTGAACTCATCGCGGGAGGGCATGACAGAAGTCCGATTGTGGATATGAACCCTAATCATTAGCAAATTTTGTATTGAAAGATGTAAATGCGAGTGGAGGAAACGACTCCAAGTGGGAGACCAACTCGTAATAATAATTGATAATACTCGAGGAGGAAATTCTGATGAACGGTTGATTCAGAGGTTGACAATGTTGTATTTTGTCAATAAAGATGATAATGCTCCTTGTGTGGGAAGCTTAAAGAAATCGAAGAATTTAATCGTGAATAAGACTGAATACAATGGTGGTGATATAGCACCAAAAAGAGATGTGGATATACAACAGCGGACCCATTTAAATGATTCGGATAATGGAATTCTTACCAAGTGATGGTAAATTCAGTAAGTGCTATTATAGATAGTTACATGATCTTTATTGCCTAAAAAGTTAAAGGAACAATTGGAATGGTTAAGAGGAATCGAGTTTACTAAAGTCCGAGAGGAGGACAAATCCTAACCTGGTTAGTAGGACAGGTGGTAAGTGGATTATGTACTGAGGTATTTTGTGCGGAGTGAGATCGCTCACGATAATATGTTCCAAAGTGAGTATAAGGACAAGAATACGGTGCCTAGTAAAAGGCAACGATTAAAATAATTTTGTTATGGTTTGGGCAGACGTGTTACGTCCGAAAACCATTTGCGCAGTCAAGACGATTGACAAGGTAGAAGTGTAAGTGGTATCCTCAGAGGATGAGGCGTGTTTATGTGACACGAGAGAGTCACTATATTTTGTTCATTGCTAGATTAGCATGTGAGACGAGCTTAATGCATATAATTATGAATGTTACTATTATGTGAATATTTTTCCCTAGTGTAGCGGGATTTTTCTTTAGAGCTATCTGCGGAGGATGAATGAGTATATTAACAGTGTTTTATACTTTATTGAGGTTACTCGTTGTAGTGATGCGATACACGAGTATGATATTATCTTTATTAAAATGTTATAGAAATGGGTAGTATGATAGTGGGCATTTATTGCAAGGCTATCGGAGTAGTTGCATTGGTGCAACATGTTTTATGTTTGTTTTGGCGAGGTTTTACCTGTTAGAAGGTTGGACTTGCACTTATATTATCTATCCAAGAGACTTCGGAGGAGATAGTGGGCTCGAGATATTCGATGCCAATGTATGTATAGACTTTGTCAGTATGATTCGGTATGTATCGGGACTTACCGCTGAGCGAAAAGATTTGACGCAGTATTATGTTTGGCACTCCGAACTTAGAGATAGGAAGAGTGCATTGTTATATTTATCCTTTAGAGATGTGGGAGTTAATAGTTATACCCCTATTATTAGGGAAGGGAATTTTAAGAATTTCGATCGTATGTATCCGAGGTTTATAGAATGTAATTACCATCAACCAATACGGGATGATAGTGAAATTGGTGAAACGTTCTTTGTTAAGCATAATTACGGGAGAAATTGTAACTTTTCTGTCAAGGGACGGAATAAAGGGGTATATACTATGGACGGAGGACCTAACGGATTTCGATAACCGACAATGCTAGGTAGTAGTGTATCGGGGGGGTTCCTTGTTTGGATTTCGCTTTGTGAGACATCCCACGCATGAAACTTAGTGTAAGGTTGGAAATAGGGAGACGTTTGGTCACTATTCCATGAGCTCGGTACCCTGGTCTAAATGGGATCAAGTAATTATGTATGTAAGTTGGAAGTTGAATTTTGTTTTAAGGTCATTGGAGCCGGATTTTTGTGGTAGGAAAGCATTAAAAGTTATCCTCACGAGTTGAGGGGTGGAACGATGATAAGGAGAATTTAAGAATTTTTATTTCTAGGGTGATTGAGAGTACCCAAATGTCATAACCGCGTACAGAACACAAGGTGAATAAAAAGTTGGAATGATTTTTAGCATGGATTATCTGGAAAGAACTTCATATTATACAAAAGAGATGACCTGTAATTATTTTGATGAATAGAGCATTAGTGATTTATTTTGGTTGTTGTACCTACTTGGGAAAATTTGTTGTACTTAACTGAGGAAGGTTGAGAATTATTATTCCTCTTTCATTGTCATGGAATTTGAATGCCCTATCCCTTCTATTCCGTTGAATTTAGTTAGTCCTACAGATGAGTAGCACGTCGTCCTCTCTCCCAGGACGGCCGGAATGTTGCAAAAATGTGGGCATCTTGGTTAACTACAGTTAAAATAGTCTGAGTCGAAAGGACGTGGTAATAGACGTGTGAAATATATGTTTGTGGGACTAGTATAACGAAGTGGAAGTGATAGAGTGTATTAAACGTCACATGAGGGGCGATAATCCATACATAAGTGTGCAATTAGAATGGCACGCCCTAACTTGATTGGAAGGCTGTGGGAAGCCATTCAAGAATTGGTATTCCTTGAATATAGTGGAATTTAATTGTTATGAAGCACACCCGGAGCGGAGTTGTTATTAGTCAAGTGTGAGAGCGACTCACACATATAAAGAGTAATGATGTTAGTAAAGTATAAGAGATCCAGAAGTGCTCTTTGTGGAGAGAAGAGCACGGGGTGGAACTTTCGGCATACTACAAGGAAGGAAGGGGAGTATTACGTGTCACTTAATGTGAGACATTTCAAGTGAATAATCGATGTTTAGCGAGACGTAGTGAGTAGTCTCTACATGCACCGCCCATAGGTAAGGTTTGGTTGAAAGAGGAGAATCAACCAAAGAACTTTGTGTTTATCGAAAATTCCTGAACTTGGAAGAGGTCGGTAAAGACGGTAAAGTTCTTGGATGAGTTGCCATCCTCAAAACAAGACCAAGGGTTTATCTCGAACATGTGAATTAAGTCGCCGAGAAGGGAGTGATTGATATTCCTTTGGGCTGGCTTACAATATTAACTGGTATGCCCCAGACTTCCTTTGAAAGGAAGGATCGCGCCAGTGCATGGTCCGGCAAAGTATAACTTTCTGAATCAGGATGAGATTGGTGAATCCCACCTTTGATATGGGATTTCAGGAACCATCGGAGAAAAGATTTTGTTTTGAGTAGGATGTATCACCCTTAGCCAAAGAATGGGCGCACGGTGATTAAAGATTTGTGGAGCCACGTGAAGGAGATTTTGGAATCTTGATACGATGATTTCAAGAATGCTCTATAGAAGCACTCGTACCTGTTGTCGCGTTCAAGGTACTTATTAAGGTTTTGTTATGGAAGAACCTCGACTATTCTCCTTCCGTATGTTTATAGGAGAGTAGGTAATCAGAATTTTTGGATCGGTCGAGGAGACATCCGATAAATGTGGTAGAATTCCACGACTGTTTTAGTCGAGCAAGAGTGATCAAATGTTCGTAATATTTTCTCAGAATGGGAGTTTTGTATATAAATAAACCCGAGTATTTGTCATGTAGTGAGGTGCGGCCTCCTAATGTTAGTGAGATAATGAAATTTATAACTTATAGGCGCGACCTATGCGAATGTTGTCGGTTGGGAGCACAATGTGAAGTGTCTCCAAAGAGAATGCAAAACAATGTTACTGTGAAGAAAGGGCTATAGTGATTGAGCGCCGTAATCTGTAGTTAGTTTGTGTACAGAAAAGGATATCCAGAATTGTGCTACCTGATAGGCCTTATTTTCCGAATTTCGGGACGAAATTCAGTTATAAGGGGGGAAGTATGTTATACCCCGTATTTTTATAGCTTTTAAATTATGGGGTTTATTAAATTTAATTGAGATAAATTAATTTAATTTTAATCCAGAATGTTGCTTTAAATATTCACTAGCGTGACGAGAGTTAGTAATTATTGGAAATTTGTTATTTGTTGCATATTACTGGATGAGTATAGTAATATATGAGATTTATTTTTATAATATTGTCACGTGTGAAAAAAATGACAATCGTGGAAATTTAAGTCGGGACGCGCCTGTGTCGTGTCGGGACTCAATGTGAATTAATAAAAGTGAATATTTTATAAGTCGTTTGTATGGTCGTTTTGAGTGCGCCAATGCGTCTGGAAGGGTCGAGATAGTCAGAAAAGTGTACCCGGGGGTTTAGTTTTGGTCTCGGGGCGTTTTTAGGCCTAATTAGTAACCCGACAGGGCATTTTGGTCATTTTACATTTTCGGGTAATTAAACCCACGAAAATTAGAGGAGTTATATCAGATACCTAGGTTACCTTCTAGGGTTAGAAACTCTAAACACAAGTGACGGCCATAGGAGAGGAAGGAGAGAACTCTCAAGGCTAATTCAAGGCCCGAAACTCAACCGTTTGCACCGCCGCCACCGCCAACGCGTAGATCGCGAGATGGGGAACGAAACCATACCGAATTCAACACCAAATCAGAACGTCGAAAATTCCAGGCAAGTGTTTATCTTGCTTATTTCGTTGATACATCTCATATTGGTTTAGGAATGAATAGGATGAATTATATGCAAGAAAAACCCAATTTGAGATAGGAAATTGCATGTAGTGATGACTTAAATGATATTTTAGAAACCCTTTGTCATGTAAAGGATTAAGAGTTTGATTAAGAAAAGAGTTCTAATTAGATACAAACACTAAAAATTTTATTCCGGATGATCGGACCATTGGAATCGCTTGAAATTTTAGTATATTGTAGCGAACGGCGAGACAGGGCTGCTGACAAAAATTCAGCTTGATCGAACGGTCAGAGTTCTAAAAATAATATTTTTACTAGAGAGTTTTATGTTTTGAGGACTCTTAGAGAGTTTTATATTTTGAGGACTCTTCTAAATTAAAAAAAAAATCAATTAAAACTCCATTTTAATTCCGATTTCGAAAACATTTGAAATTCTCATCTTTGCAAATAAAATTCAAAATCCTTTAATGTAAGGCGAAATCTATATTTTTGGGATATCTTACATGAGGGACAATGTAAGTATATGTTAAAGAGAGAGAGAAATGTAAGAGAGTTACTTTGGGACAAATGTGTATACCTACTGAATTTTATACTTGGGAGGATAGAATCCGTGAGCGTGATGTAGTAAGTGGAAAAGTTCCTCAAATTAAAGTAAGATGTGAATGGTTATACGTGATAACTATATAATGTGAAATAAATGCGAATGATGTAATTATGGGAATTGAGAACTTACCCATTATTGATATGGTAGTATTAGTATATTTATATGATTGTGTATGCATATACTATCTATGTGTGAAAATCATGCCCACGCTACTTGCTATCCCTGAGGTTTCCGCGCTGGGACAGTCTTATCTCGATGGGACCTTTATGGGGGATATTGACTTGTACCCTAGAAGATAGATATCCTTGGTACAGGCTATCGGAATGATAGTTCAGACGGTCTTAAGAGATGCGGGTATGTGCTTTCCTCTTAGAGACTTGGAATCTATGCTTCGCCTCATTTTGTTTGTATATAGGTATCCTTTGTACAGGCTATCGCAGTGATAGTTCAGACGGTCCTAAGGGACTTGGAACCTATAGTTTGCGTATGTGTTAATACAATTCGAGAGTGATTCTGAATTTGTATTCCCCTTAATGTGAGTGATATGGGGTTTGGATAGTAGAGTATGCCCGCACCATAGTTATTATGTGGGGTGCTGTTTCGATATATATATTTTCGAGTAGTTAATATATATATATATGAAATTCTAAAATTTGGAACTGTCTACTGTGATATGATATGTAGGACGTGGTTGATAACTCAAATTATAAATACTTGTGTTGAGAAAGTATAATATGACACTGGAAAACTTTATTGATTTATAAGGTTAAAATGAGAACTTTGGTTACCAATTGAATAGTATCTTCAAACAATTAAATCGTGAAATTTGGAATCTTACGAGTAATATAAGATAAGTTAAATCATTGGGAAGATTAGTGCGATAAATGATAAGACAAACCGTTAGTAAGGTTAGTGCGATAGGTGTGCACATTAGAAGAGAGGTGAGAATTCCTCAAGAGAGTGATGCACTTATATGTTGTTGCATTGGCCTGTATCAATTTAAATACTTGCTAAACAAATTTTAAATCATATACACTATCGGGCTCTGACCCGTTTCTCTCTCTCTCTCTCTCTCTCTCTCTCTCTCTCTCTCTCTTGTATATATATGTATGTATTACAGGTGCCCATCCACAGGGGAGTCTTGCTTAGGATCTCTTGAAAGGAACGCGCTGCAGCTTAGGTGGAAGTTGCAGGACTCTTGATTAGACGACTTCGTTCATTCGGATCCACTCTTAGTACTTTCATCTAGTTGGGCATGTGTAGCTCTTTCCATTATTCCGTTGTTATTGGACATTTGTATTTCAGTTATTTCCAGTATTGTTACTATGGGATTTATTCAGTTTGGATGTGTGACTTTAGATTTCGTATGTTGACATTCGATTGACGAATGTATTAAATTAATTGGATTATGTTGTAGAATTTAATGTGGTGTGATTCTTACTTATTGAATGTTGTTATTAAAAGAAATGATTTTTCTTTAAATAAAATTTGGAAAGTATGTATAAAAATGGTTTTGTCACTTAGCTTAATTATTTTAGGGTGTTAAATTGGAAAAATTTATTTTACGACAGTGATGCTAAGAATGAACCAACTGTTCACCTTGATTTAATTTAATAAAGGAGTGATCGCCCGGTATTTAATTAGGCGGGGTGTCACATAATAGTACATTATCTCAGGAATTCCTATACGAGTTCCATGAGTTTGATTTAACCTATACACCCCATATACTATTCTCCATGTGTTGGGGGCTATTTTTGTAGGGACGACATCGAAATATTGACAGAACTCTAAGCACAGAGGGTTTGGTGGAAAAGAAAATCCACATTGAGCAATAAAGAGACTGGGGAACCAGTGTCCCTCAGCCAAACGAAAATAATCTAAAGGCACAGAAAGATTTTCCAAGGTTACCCAAGATGGAATGGAAAAGTCAGAACGGAATTTCTCAAGAGATTCAATAATATAAACCATGGTGAATAAAAGAAATGTAGAAGAAGGAAGAAGATCTGACTGGGAAAAGGGAGATCTGTTGACAACGAACGAAAACAAGGATGAACGCACAAGAGAAAGAAAGGCTATGGAAAACTCAAAAGCAGAAAATTGGGAAAGGTAGAAGACGGTATGATTGCCTAAGAAGTTTAAATACTTTGCCTTGGGAAACAGCGAAAGAAATGATTACAAAAAGGAAACTATTACGCTACCGGCGGCTAAAAGGACAAAAAAGTACACGAAGATCGAAGCGCTTATGCAAAAAGGCGGATTCTGCGAATTTGGAAGGAAATTCAAATAAGAAGAAAATGCTCCTAAAACCCAGGAAGGTCATTTAATATTGCCATATACCGAGAAAGAATGTTCCATACTCCTCAAAGTTCGAAATATGAAACATTGGGGGCTTCTGTTGATACCAAAATTAGTATGCTGATGTGGACAAATAATAAGAAGACATGTGTCGATCTACATGGTACAATTGCAATGAGGAAGTTTCATTCCCCCGACCTAGTCATACTCACTCCGAGCAACAGGTGTACTCCGAGGAATACCAATCCTCCGAGGAACACTAGTCCTCCGAGGAACTCCAGCGCTCCGAGGAACTCTTGAACGACGACCATCTAAGGCGGTTCGAGCTGCATCTCGACAACAGTATTAATTGCCAGATAATCAACAGTTCAACTATTCATTGAATGCTTATCATCTTGACGCACACGCTTGAAGAGCATTAAATGAGTTACCCTTTCATATGTATATCATTTAATGTATCACCCTTTCATGTACAGCCTAAGAGCTATAAATACCTTGTATGACCCTCATTCAAAGGGGACCGGAATTTCTTGATAGCACTTGTAATAGAGAATTCCCAAACACTCAGCAATAACATAACAGTGGATGTAGGCCATTCAAATAAGGCTGAACCACTTTAAAATCTTTTGTCTTATTTATTTATCTGTGATTGAATAATTAGAGTAATCTAATTTTTTACATCAACACTTCCCATTTCCCTTTTTATACTCAGGAAATGTAAATATAAAAGCCAATTCATTATCATGAATTGGTTTAACAAATCATATACTTTTAAAAGCCAGTTTTATTATCATAAAAATGCTTTTCCATTTTATATCATCCCATTTCCCTTTTTACACTCAGGAAATGTATTCAAAGCCATTTTCATTATCATAAAAATGCTTTGATCATAGCATATGCTTCCACATCCCTTCTTCCATCCAGGAGTGTTACCGAAGCCAAAACCTTTATCCCATTTCCCTTTTTATACTCAGGAAATGTAAATTAAAGCCAATTTATTATCATAAATTGCTTTAATAAAACTAAGACCGCCCCTTCAGGTTTCACCACTGGACGCGCCCCTAAATGGCTATCATCTTCCAAGCCCTATCAAACAAGACAACCTGGGAACCTACCAACGTCGGGAAGCGACCATATGCCTGCGGGAAAGTCAAGACCACACCCAGAATCTACTAACCAGCACACTAAACAATAATAGCTCATATGGCCTATAGGACTATATCCACGTTGCATTCATTAGCCAGGGGGCATCACCATACGCACACAACTTCCCTTATGATAGCGATTTAGGGAGGTGTGTAACCATAATTTATTAATTATGAAAAATTATTTCTTTTCCATTTTGAAAATATTCATCTATATATTTTCAAAAATCATTTACATCATATCATATATACTTTAATCATCTAGCATATATATATATATATACACCATATATTCCTCCCCGAATATATATAAATGGCCATAATTGCCAATTTCATCTAGCGATGACCAATAATCCCAAAGATTTTCTCAAAGAATCATAATCATGCGTTCATATATGCATGATACTATACCCAAAGTATTCCCAAGCATTTATTAAATCCATACCCTAGATCGTACACTAAATTAATTCGAGGTTCCTTCTTTCATCCCGGGGTTTATTCGCCCTCAATACCATTATCTAGGAGTCCTAATATCATATTTAGAATCCCCGATAATAATCTCCAAAACCATAGTTTAAATCTCCCTAAACTTTAAAAGGAGAAAACCTCAAAAGTCTGCCAGTACCGAATCGATTCGCAGGGTACCGAATCGATTCGACCTATCCGAATCGATTCGAAATGGTTCTACTTTCAAACTGTCTTTTACCAAATCGATTCGGCTTGTCCAAAAATCCCAATTCTGCTTAGGGCTTTACATATAATCCCAAACCCAAAATTTAATCCACTCATCATTTAAACTATAAGTCGGATTTATTCCTACAAACCCAAAGTTTTCATCTCTCATCAAATCCTTTAGAGGTCCTAACACTCTTTTTGGGAACCCCCAATATTTATCTCCAAATAATCCTAACGTTATTTTATGATAACTATTTCGATCTCTGACAGCTTTTCGTAGAAAAATCACTACGAATCCAAAAAAAATCAGAAAAATACGCGGTCGGCAGCCACGCGACCGCATCGAGGAGATCTACAATTTTCATTTTTTGACCAAGATCCGAATTGATTCGCCTTGGCCGAATCGATTCTATTAACACGCATGTCCCTATTCATCATCTTCTCCGAGACGGTTTCGGCCATTAAAGCTTCTCCCAAGCTTTTGCCGCCTCACCCAACGCCCTACAACCTCAACCAACTACAAATACACATATATTAAGGGTTCTAAACATCCTAGAACTCTAAACCACCAATTAATTTAGGTTAAAACCTAAGTTTCTCCAATTATAAAATTTTAGGGATTTATTCGTTTTAACTCCCGAAAACCCATTTTATTCACGAATACCCGATCCAAAATCTTTAGGGTTTGTTTATACCAAACTACGATACGAGATATTAATGAAAAAAGGAAATAAAGCAAGTAAACACTTGCCTCGTGGATATAATTCGACGACCTCGATCCGAATCCCGCGGAGGTAGGCCGGAATCTCCCCTTTTCTTCCTCCTCTCTCTCTTCCCTCTTTTCTCTCTTCCTTCTTTCTCTTTTTCTCCCTCTCTTCCTCCTTTTATAAGGAGAAAAGGGTTTTAACCCCTAAAACCCAAAAACGACTCGTTTACTCAATTACGAGCCCATTTAACTCTAAAATCCCTCGAAATTTAATTTCGACAATCGGACACTCTTTTCCGACTATCTTGGACATTCCGAGACTCATGGCACAGTCAAAATTCCCATCTGAGGTACTTGATCGCAAATCACTATTCTAACCCATAAAATTAAATGCGGGTTTTCCAATTTAAAATTTGACCTTTTTGTCAATTTTCTCCACGACGACATAGAATTAAATTATTGCGACCTATATAGTCCCAAAAGTAATTACAACATCCATGGAAAATCATCAAATCCTCGAAAATCCCAAAAATCAATATTTCGAGAAATTCTCCAAATCTCCAATTTATATTTAATTATGGGATTTAATTGTCTCCAAAAAGGAGGGTTGTTACAAAAATCAATACTTATACGTAGACTAGCCTTCTCTATTTCCACCACATCTAGACGATATACAGACAAGTCACACATCTGGGTCATCTTAGATCTCATATATCGAAACTAACCATGAACATAGGGAAAATATGCCTCCATGAACTCTCTAGTGCCATGATGAGAGTGGGCATATAGTGTTGGTGTTGGTTGAGTACTAGTGCAAGTGCCAGTGTATGAGAACCAGGATCAATAGGCTAACGAGGAGGTCTACGAGTAGTCTAGCCGGTGGAACATGATGATATTATGGTAGAATTGGAATTAATAATGGGAGTGGCATCATTCCTAACAAGTCTAGGCTCATCTAACTTATATAGATAACTAGTAATCAACCGTCTATAGGGTAAAGCCTCTTAATATATATATGTGCAAGGTCTCTTGATAATCTCAACGTCATGATCGAGATAATCAATAGCCTGTCCATGAGAAAGCACATACATAAGCCTACCTATATTATATGGGAATTCATGTAAGAGATGGCATGACATGATGTTATAGATAATAAAGAATTAAATAATATAATACCTATTCAACATAGTTTTTTATTGGAAAAAATTTCTAACCCAATGCGTAGGATGACGAGTAAGAAAATAAGCAACCCTACCATGACATATCCCACTATCCCAGTACGATATAAAACTAGGATTATGAAAATTAATAGGAAGATCCAAATCTATATAAAAAATCTCCTTAGTAATCTTAACATCAATCCTTCGAAAAAATGTAGACAATGCAACGAGGATGAAGAAGTCACAAGCACGTTCGCATAGAAATCACAAAAAAGAGTAGCATTAGTCGATAAATGTGGCTGTAGCATATGTGAATCATAATCATCTCTATCTAGTGTAAAACAAACTAACCCTCTTACTCTCTATCAAGGTTCTCTAAATCGATGTCTCTCTCAGTACGAATGGAATGAGATACAAAAATGAGAACCATATCGGGTAAAATGAATCCTAGACGCATCATAGGAATGGAGACACATGGGGCCTTCCTACGAGATGTACGTAAAAAACATGGAGGTGAAGTGGGTGCCTCTCTCGTATGAGAACTCTCTTCGGGAACACTAGGGAGTCAAACTATCTTCCTAGAATGCGTCTTTTTTATACTCATAATGCAAAAATAGGATATAAATACAATGCAAGGAAGAATAGGAATTGAATCATAAGATAGTATGAGATTACAATGAGATATGAATACAGATTCCACAAAAATAAACATTAAAGACAAAATAAAACACCTAGAAGTATAAATACAACCTAAATAATCTCAAAGACATGTAAATAAATAAAAAAGAACAAGATCGAAGACTTGCCATAAAGAATCTAGAGGAAACCACACGTAAATGAAAAGTAGGGCTTGAATGTCCAAATCCATACCAAATCTCACTTAAGACAGTAAAGCACTGGAAAAAAATTCAAAACTTGGTTGAAATCGCCTAGGGCTTGTGCTCTGGAGGGTGAATGAACTGAAATGAGCAACAGAAATACAAGAACCCGATTGCTAGTGCTGACAGTAATGCGCAAGAAGGCATTGTGACGTGCATATGGTTAGTCATATGTACGTTGGTGTCTTTGTCATGTGCAAGGTTTCACCCAGTAAACTTAGTCAGGGAATAAAATAAATAAAAAAAATACTACGTTAAACCAAAAACTTAAACTCTCAAAATCAGTATTGTATGAATGATTGCTATGGCGTGTAAAATCTTGCATTTTTTTTACTTTAAAAGCACAATTTTGAAAGAAATGTACAAAAATAAAAAACTCACATACACTCATATACACATGAAAACTCTAAAATGTAAATGTGTGATAGTGATTAGGAAACACATGATAAATTTGATTTGACAAATAAATTTTCTTTAAATATTGATTAAAGCATAGTTTAGGAACACATTCAATTCAAATATCAATCAGTCTAACAAAAAATATCAAAATTCTTATCAAATCATTTTTTTTTAAAATTGTTTCAATTAATGCATGATTCGTTACAAATATAGTTTACAACATTAAACGAATACACATAAACAAATCATATGAAATTACAATGATGCTTAATTTGATCATTACACCAATATTCTTTCAAGATATCAGGTAATAGTAGTTTCTAACCAGTTTTCTCCCTCAAGCATATGTTGTTTGAAATATTTTGAATGTTAAACTAAGATAGAAAGTTTCATTTAAAAAGACCTAGCTCTATCTTGTTTTGAATGTCGGTTTAATCTCTTGGCTTCTGGATCTTTCCAATATATTATCTTTTGTCGTTGATTGGATTCTCACACACCTAGATGACACCTACCCAATGATAATTAAATTCAAAATTAAGTGTAATTACTCTGATGGTAGACCTTATCAACACATGTAAAACGGTCATTTTTCAACTCCATTCAGTATGAAACACATAAATCTCACACATGGATCATACAAATTCAAAACCAATAAGAAATATAGGGATTTGATCATGATTAAGTCAAACACTAAAAGAAAAAGTCACATAACTGTAGTCAAGCGCATCAAGTAATATGCAAGTGCTCAAGTCATGTGAAATATATACCAAAGACATCAACAAATTTGACATTCATGATTTATCAAATGAATTTTAACCTAAAAACTGATTCAATCAAAATGGTTAAAAATATATATTTCAATCATCATTCAAATTAATTCTATCCATCAAACCACATGCACGAAAGTACTTAATTATATAATCACAAAATGAAACGAAGTATAAAATATTTTTGGATTTTTTTATAAAAGAACCATGCGTATGTTTACAAACATGTTTGGCAAGGAACAAAGCGTATAGGGAAAAAAGCATGTAAATGCATAAGTGCATGAAAACCTAACCAGAACATGAAAAAATAATCAAAGTATATCTTTCAAGATCACAATCATAAGATTATATCCTAAATAAATCAAGAATACTGAGGATGGTACCTACACATGAAAATTATCCTAGGCATCCTAGTAAACTATCCTAGATAACAATGGGTGTTCCTTCTCACGGATTAATGAAACGAATGGAAGCAACCCATTTCCTCACAAACTTCTATTGAGGTACAACAATTTTAACTTTCTTTCGTGGTTCATTCCTATATAATCCAATAAAAAACTTTGCCAACCACCTCATATTCCTTATAGGAATCTAATGCCTATTCTTTAGAATTTGAGACAATGGTATAAGTCTAAGTTGAGGTATCTCCATTCTATCCTTACCTCTACATTGCACTAGGAAATCCATCCTTCTCATCAACTCATCAATTTGACCCATAATTTCATCAGTAGGATCCCTACGGAATGCTTGTCTCCTATTATTAATAAACCCATGGTTTCCCTCTCTCAATAACCTATAAGCTTGACCAGTGTGGCCTTGCACCTTGCAAAAAGTATAATAGACAACCTTACTTTTCACATTCGTTCTGATCTCTTGAGATATAAAACCAACTCTTTCAAGTTTCTTTTTCTTAAAGAAAAAATGGATGACATTATTTATTTTTCCACAAAATGAATATCCATTGCCATTTTTCATAAATTCATATTTAGGCACAATTTCATTCGTTTTCTTTAATGGCATTTTATTCTTATCCTTCTTTTCAAGATAATAAACTTCATCATTTTATTTTGAACTCGCAAATTTTTCAAATTTTGGTTTCGAATAATTAGCGCAATGTTTGTCATGTCTTACTTGAGCATGAACCAACAAAATATTATCTAGAAGACAAGTTCTATCAAACAACTCAAGTTTCAAATCTTTAGCATGTTGCAATTCAAGTTTAAGTTTTTCAAAGTAAATTTTCCAAATATCATTTTGAAGCTATATTTATTCCTTTTCTTTCAAAATGACCTCATTTTGGATTTCCAAAGAAAGATGTTCCTTTTTCAAAACATCAACCACATTTTTGAGTTCCAGACATTCCAATTGAACACAAACAATCTATTCAACTTTTTTTAATGTTCACTTTGGAAAGTTTTTATTTTGTCCAAAAGTTTGATGTTTGACTTTTTAAGTTTCAAAAACTCTTAATAGAGCTCATCAAAGTCTCTTTGGATGCTATCCACACCATCATCAATACCATATTATGAGATATGGATAAAGGTGAGTGAACTCTTGTTACATCTTAATGAAGAGTCACTAAGAGTCCTAACACTAGAAGCTTTAACATGCTTGTTTATCACAACAGTCTCTAAAGACATTTTAATTAAACTCACTCTCTCACTCTCATCTAGTATAACCATGAAAGCTATCTGACCCACGGTTTCTTAATTAGAAGTGCTCTCCTCGCTTTCTCTATAGGAGTCACTCAAACTAGATTTGTAGACTTTATTCTTCTTATCAACCTACTTATTTTTCTTTAACTTCCTTAAATGTGTTTGGCGCACATTGACATTGTGTCCTACACCTCCACATCCATAAAATTGATCTTCATCTTACACCTTATGCTTCGTAGGCTCACTCTTCTCTCCATAAGAAACATGTGTTAGTAGGCTTGAATGAATTTTGCTTAAATTTTCTACCTTTTGAAAAAATTTCTTGTTGTTTTTATAGAATTTCCTAAATCTTATAACAAAAGAGCCATATCTACCTCAAAGTTTCCTTTCGACTTATCCTCACTCTTCAATGACACATTCTCCTTTGATCAATAACAAAATTTAAATCCTTTTTAGGCTTTGACACAACAAAACTCTCATCTTGGTCAAAATTTTGCAATCAACCAACAAACTCCTCTAAACTACAAGTGTCTATGTCCTTCACGTCATGAAAAATGGAAACCTTAGTGTTAAATATTGAAGCAGTAGCCCGAAGAAATTTTTTTAACAACTTTATTCTATGAAATATTCTCACCAAGATTAAAAGATGCATTGACAACTTCCGTCAATATCGTATAGAAGTCATTGAAACTCTCATCTTCATTAATTCTCATTATTTTTTACTTCGTCACAGTGTGTTTTAACTTAGCTTGCTTAAGACTAGAAATTTCCTCCTGTGTCACCCTCAGAATATACCAAGCCTCTTTCACCAATTCACAACTTAGAATATAATTGTATTCTTGAGTGATAACAGAAGCGAGTTAAGCATTTAAAGAATTAAAATTGTAATTATAATCCATGAATTTTGCAAGAGTCGACAAAACCCACCATTTTTTTCATTCTCACTCCATCTTCATGAATTATAGGATATAAACAATATTCTTCAACACTTTGAGAGTGCAGCTACAGCGGAAATATTACGACTTCTCAAATAAAAAACCAATTTTAATTAATCCCAAATTTTAGTTAAAACCCTAAGACATGCATCTAGATGATTTATCAAATAAAATATAGCATGCAGGATAAAAACAAACAATTTCAGGAAAAATCCCCCAAAGGTGCAAAACCTTTTATTTTCACTATAATTTGTAAGAAAACGGCTTACAATTGGATTACAATGAAAATACAGTGACTAAGAATTACCCTCAGGTATCGGATTCTGTAGTCGGCGGCTGGAAATATCCCTTTCCAGGAGGGCAGCAATGAATTCACACGCAGCGAACTCACATGAACCTCAGTCCAATCAACAAAGGAAGAACCGCAGCACTCCTCAATGACACGCAGCCATAAAACTTTGTAGAGACTCCCTCAGCAATGACACGCAGCCCTCGGTTGCAAAGATCTCCCCACAAAGATTGAACAATAGCAAAGCTTGTGTTCTAGGGTTCCAAAAGATTCACAAAAGTAATTGGGATTTTTTTTGTGAATCAAAAAGATGTTTTGCACATAAAAAAGGTGAAGACTTAGAGTATTTAGGACTCTGAAAATCGTCTTGAAAAGTCTTAAAAAATAACTCCCCGAAGTTGGCTTTAAATAGGAAAACTTTGAGCCTAAAAAATCTGCAGCGAATCTGGCCGAATTTATCCCAGTCGGACTGGTCCGGTTCTGAGGCGGATCGGTCCGGTCAAGCGGATCGGTTCTTTAATTTTGGCCTTCATCAGTTCGCTTGAGATCCGGGGTATACTGGATCTGCAGCAAGCGGATCGGTCCGGTATGGGGCGGATCGGTCCGGTTTTCCCAGAAAAATACTTTTTATTTTTATAAAAAACATTTTATAAAAATTTTCCAATACTAAATATGAACTTTAAGGAACGTAAAAACAAAATTTTACCAAGTTCATTCTTGCAGAGGCTATGATGTTGAAGACGCTTTGATATTCGGATCCGTAGATGTAGATGCGATCTTGAGTTTCTTCAACGGTGTAACGACGTACGACATACAAATTGATAATGGACAAAAATGTCCTTACACACTTATCTAAAATATCTCTTGTGTAGATCTCAAATGTGTTCTCATTTTCACATTCTAATGAACATAATTCAAACCATCAAAGTATGGTGGCTTATACATGATACTACTATCATGAGAATGGTCCATCAATTACAAAACAACATTATTCCCAAGCAACAAGGTTTATGGGAAATAAACACACAAAAAATATAAGATCTACTCTTAGCACGTGAATAAAAAACAAGATCAACCGCTCTGATACCGATTGAGGATGCATATTTATCCAATAAGTCTTCAGACTAAACAAACCTATAGTGGTGAATAGGTTTAATTGAAAGGCGTGACCAATTTTCATCAATTTCAATTTTTCTTTCAATTTTAATTATCTTATCACATAAAATTACTAGATGATGTGACAAAAACTTATATCAACAATTCAATTAGATCAATTAGACAAATTTATCACAAAATACTATAATCAAAGAATAATCTCAATTTTAATGAATTACTCTAGATCTAGGTGAGATTTAAGTGGTGTGTGTGATCAAATTGTACAAATCAATAATAAACACATACAATCAATTCGTAAGACGAATTTATGAGGAGAAACTCCCACCTAGGGGCAAGAAAAACTTATTGCGCTCCAATTTTTATTTCAACTTGATAAGAATATTTATGCAAAGCAAGAAGGTATCTCCCACTCATGCCCTTACGACTAGTTACCTATGAACATTGGACTTTCCCGTATCTAAAGTAAAAATCCGTGTTGATGCAAAAAACTAGACCAAATCCCGTTTTTATGATCACAGATAAATAGATAAAAATAATCCAATCAAGCACATGATAGACAAAGATTTTTAAAGTGGTTCGGCTATGAATAAAGCCTACGTCCACTGTTATTTTATTCCCAGGGGTTTACAATAGCACCATAGGGTGTAGAGAGAGAAAATAGGTGTATCTTGTGTATGGTGTTTCTAGGTTATCTCGGATCTCCTTTCTTTTGGATAAGGGAATACATGTATTTATAGTGATGGGAGATAAAGAGATTCATTGTATGTAGACATTTATGTCTACATTCAACGAATCTAATTGTTGAATTTCTTGGTATGCTATGTGTTGTCATCTATTAATACAGTATAAATGTACATTAAGGCTCATTAAATGCGCTGCCATTGTTGATGTAAAAAAACTAGATTGCTCTAATTATTCAATCACAGATAAATAAATAAGACAAAGATTTTTAAAGTGGTTCGGCTAGGAATAAAGCCTACATCCACTGTTATGTTATTGCTGAGTGTTTGTGGAATTCTTGATTACAAGTTCTCTCAAGAAATTCCGGTCCCCTTGAATTGAGGATGATACAAGGTATTTATAGCCTTTAGGCTGTACATGAAAGGTCCAATACATTAAATGATATACATATGAAAGGGTAATACATTTAATGCAGCGTGTGCGTCAAGAATATAATGAATAGTTGAACAGTTGTCCGTCTGGTAATTAATGATACGGCCGAGATGCAGTTCGGACCGCCTTAGTTGCTTGTTGATCAAGAGTTCCTCGGAATACTTAGAGTTCCTCGGTATGATAGAGTTCCTCGGTGTGATAGAGTTTCTCGGTGTATTCTCTTTGTTCGGAAGGAAGCACGGTTGGTCGGGAAATGATCTTCCTCGTTGCTATTGTGCCATGTAGATTGACACGTGTCTTCATCTTATTCGTCCACATCAGCACATTAATTTTGGTATCAACAGAAGCCCCCAATGTTTCATATTTTGAACTTTGAAGAGTATGGAACATTCTTTCTCGGTATATGGCAATATTAAATGTACTTCCCGGGTTTCAGGAACATTGTATTCAAATTTCCTTCTTATTTCGCAGTTTCCGCCTTTTTGATAAAGCGCTTTGATATTCGTGCAAATTTTGTCCTTTTAGCCGCCGAAAGTTTAGTAGTTTCTTTTTTATAATCATTTCTTTCGCCGCTTCCCAATGCAAAGTATTTAAACTTCTTTGGTAACCATACCGTCGTCTACGTTTTTCATTCTCTGCATTCAAGCTTTCTTTTCTCTTCTTCTCTTGTGCGTTCATCCTTGTTTCCGTTCGTTGTCAACACATCTTCTTTCTTTCTGTAAGATCTTCTTTCTTTCTTCTCTATCTCTTTTATTCAATATGGTTTATATTGTGGAGTCTGTTGAGAAATTCCGTTCTGATTTTTCCATTCCTTCGTGGGTAACTCTAGAGGTTCTTTCTGAGCCTTTAGATTACTTTCGATTGGCTGAGGGACATTGGTTCCCCAGTCTTTTTGTTGCTGAATGCGGTTTTTCTTTTCCACCAAACCCATTATGTCTTGAGTTTTGTCAATATTTTGATCTTGTTCCTGCAAAAATAGCCCCCAATTCATGGAGAATAATTAACGGGGTGCACAAGTTAAATCTAACTCATGGGACTCGTATTGGGATCCCTGAAATAATGTTTTGTTATAAATGGGCTGTTCTAGATAATATTTATTATTTAAAAACTAGGTATTTGAATAGGGCTCTTGTAGTTAATCTCCCTGACTCAAATAGGGATTATTTTGAGCATGGGTTGGTCATAAAAAATTGGCAACATGCGCCTTTATCTGGGAATGAAGTATACAACGGTCCCAGATGCCCCCCATACGGCAATGGGATAGGTTTATTTTTCATTTTATTTTACTTATGAAATTATGTTTTCATCATGTTTGACAAAATGTATGACTGATATTCCATTATGTATTTATTTGCAGTTGATAGCAAAAGAAAAACTCCAAAAGAGTCAGAAGTGAATATCAAGCATTTGAAACTTATCTGGAATTTGCATAAGACCATTGCTGACGAGCATATTAGATCTGCTTCATATTTACTACAGTATAAGAGTTACACAACCTCTTATACTGCTCGCCCTGTTGAACCAGCTTCAACACCAGAAAGTTCATCTTCAGATTCTCATATCCCCCTATCTCAGAGAATGGGCAAGAAAAGAGCTCCTCCTGCTCTATTTGGTGACACTTCTTCTGCTGTTGGAGCCCAGAAAGGCAAAATTGATGTCCCAGAGGGGACTAAAAAAGTAGATGCTGGTTCGTCCAAAGTTGCCGAGAAGCCCCCAGTGGCCCCGAACAAGAAAGATGCTCCTGCTGATGTAATTGCCATCTCTCCGACCAAGACTTCTTCCTTGGTTGATGCTGTTGACCGTCCTTTGAAGAGATTTAGGAAATCATCCTCAGTTAATCTTGCTGGGACTACATCTTCTCTACCCGCTGGTGGTGGTAGTGTCTCAAAAATTATTCTTCCGAGTTCTTCAACGAGCTCAGTTATACCCGAGGTTCTCGGGGTTGATGAAAAAATTCCTAGGGATACACTGACATCCCTAGCTGCTCGCCATCTTTCTTCAGTAAATTTCTCATACCTTTGGTCTTTCTTTCTTTTTCTTGAATTCTTGTATTTGTGTTGACTCTATTGTTTTTCTTATCTTTCAGCTGGTGAACTGCTTCAATACCATCGTGAAGAAAGATCAAGTTATTAAAGCTTCCACTTCCTCGTCCGATGTTGACGATGCTTTGTTGGGTTTAACCCAATCTGTGAAGGAATCTCGCCAACAGTATATCGAGGAGAAAACTGTTTGGGAGAAAAAATTGGCTGTGGCTGAGGCTGATAAGATGAAGATGGCTGAAACCTCCAAGAATTTGGAGGAGAAAATTAAAGATTTGGAGGTTAAACATCAGGAATCTGATGATAAATTGAAGAAGGCAGAAGAAGAAATATCTACTCTGCGAGATATTAAGGTTAAGAAAGAGGAACTGGAGGTGAAGCTCTCCTCGGAGAAGTCGAGGAGAAAAGTTGCAATCAAGAAACATTTCAGCGTTGGTTGGGAGAAAGGATGGGAGAGAGGGATAGCTGCAATGACGTCCCAAGTTCAATATGGGGAGTTGAAATACTTCCATGATGGTTGGGTAGCTGCTCTGCAAGAGCTAAAAGTCCAAGATGATTCTGAGTTATTCCAGCGGCATCTCCCTGGTCCTCCTCCACCAATTGTGGAAGAAGAAGAGGATGAACCTGCCTCAGACGAGTCTTCTATGGCTATGGGCGATCAAGTTTCTGCCTCTCAACCATCTGCCACCAAGGACGTTTCTTCTATGCCTCCTCCTCCCGAGAGGATTCCTACTGATCAAGCTGTAGTGACCACCGAGCAACCGAGCTCCTCGTCCCAGCCTCCCGAGAAAGTCTTGGGAGACAAGGAAAAGGTGTGAAGTTGTTCGGTAGCATTTCTGTATTTCCTTGTAATCGAACGATGTAACTTATTGATGATCTAATAAAATATATCTTTGCCTACCTCTGTTGTTGATAACTTGTTTTTGTTGATTGTTGTCTTTTTCTTGTCATTAGTTTGTTGCTAGAATGGAATTGATCTCTTCTCATAATACCGAGCTGATCCAGCAATGTCATCAATACTATAAGGCTGGTCATACAGATCTTAGTACATCGGAAATTGCTGATATCCTTGGTCATGGTGCTTCAGAGCAGGCTATTGAAGCTTATCAGTACTTGAAAGCTTTACTCGACCGAGCAGTGGCCAACAATGTCGCTTACTATGAGTTGATTGAAGAGCTTCATGGTTCCTTAGAGGATCTTCAAAATCAACATAACGAATCAATGGCTTTGTTACATGAAGATTATGAAAATAGATACCAGCAGCTCTCTTCAGAAACAGGCCACAAGAAGATCATTGTTGGGTATGACGTCAGGGAGAGGACCCTAAAAGGTGAAATTGAAGCCTGCAGACAAATCGCCGAGATCCTGGAGCAAGAAAATAATAATTTGCAGAAGAAATTAGCTCAATATGAATCTGCTGCTTCATCCTCTACTGCATTAATACCATTTACTGATGAAGGCTTCTCGTTCTTAAAGGTCGAAAATGCCAAACTGAGGCAAGAGCTGGAGGACTTAAGAAGATCTGCTATTTCTGGAACTGCTCGGGGACGAGGAAGAGGTTCTCGGGGGCGAGGAAGAGTCAGCCAAAATGTTGAAGAGGCTCGTACTCAGTCTACTCTGGAAACTCAAGCATTCCAGTTGAAAGTAAAAGACCGTGCTCTGACTGAAATGTCCAATAAAAATCTGTCTCTGGAAGATCAGCTGGCATCAATGAAATCTGCCTTGCATAACAAAGATCTCTTTGCCAAAAGCCTTCATGAACAATTGGATAGATTAACCTTCCAATTCCATAAACAGCCAAGAGAATTCTGGATGGCAGGATACAATGAAGCTCTCGTTCATCTGGATGCTCGCATTGAACATGCTAATAATGAAGGTTACAAGCAAGGATGGTTAAATGCATTGGGTGTATTAAAGTTGGAGCAAGGGCATTTTTTATGGGACTATCATGCTCCATCATTATTAGACCTGCCTGTACCACCTTTCAAATTGGATATGGCATGGATTACAGCTCGTTCTATTCCTCGCAGTCTAATTTCAAAATATCTTGGTGATTATAGCCTTCATTCCCAAGCTGAATTATCTCGTCCTGAGCATCTTTTGGATACACCTTCTGTTATGAACGTCAGAATGCTCAGAGATGTTAATTTCATCAATTCTCCCCTTTGCCTAGAAGACCCTCCTGCCGGCGAGGAACCTGTTTCTAAAGCACAGGGCAAAAAACCAATAGAATAGTAATATGCATGTAACAATTTAGTACCTTCTTGTAATTTGTAATTTATTCTAGATTAATGAAAAGATTTTCATTTTCTGTTTGCCAATTTTGTTAGTCTTGTGTTTATCAAGCACATTTATATTTGTACATATGTATCTATGTATCTGTTAAAAAGATAACAATATTATTGTTCAATAAGCAACTTAATAAAAAGTTACAAGTATTATTAATGTTTCTCGATCACTTAATAATAAAGTAATGAGAAAAAATGTTCAAACTGTTTCCAACCAACCAAGGTGGGTGAATAATGTTTGTCGACTAATTACAGCTCCGACGAACTATACTTGGTTTGATTATAAAATTGCGTCCGACCAACTAAGATCAATAAGTTGTCCTCGCCGACCAACTACAGTTATTGGGTTTTTATCCCCGACCAACTATACTTGGTGTATTTTTTAAACATTTTGTTCTTCAAAGAACTCATTGTAATAATATTACCTCCCGACCAACATAAGTTGTAATATGAGAGTATATTTTTATCTTACCAACCGTGGTTGATCCTGCTGGTGTACACTTTCTGGCTCCTTAAAGCTTTTGGCTCCTTAGAGCATTTTTTTGGCTCCGTAGAGCATGTCCTCCTAACCAAAGGAGGTTGGCTACTTATAGCACTTTTTGCTCAATAGAGCTGTCCTCCTAACCAAAGGAGGTTGGCTCCTTAGAGCACTTTTGCTCCGTAGAGCTGTCCTCCTAACCAAAGGAGGTTGGCTCCTTAGAGCACTTTTGCTCTGTAGAGCTGCATTTGTTGGCTCCTTAGAGCATGTCCTCCTAACCAAAGGAGGTTGGCTACTTATAGCACTTTTGCTCCGAAGAGCTGTCCTCCTAACCAAAGGAGGTTGGCTCCTTAGAGCACTTTTGTTGTGTAGTGTATTACACTAGTATTCCCCGAAAAACTTTCATCCAGAAAGAAAAATGGTGAAACATCTTCGTTTTATTCATAATGAAAGAAATGCTTTACATTTGACATCATTGATAATACTTGCGCAGGTGTTCAGCATTCCATGCATTTTTAAATTCCTCTCCTTCTAGAGTTGCGATTCTATAAGTTCCTGGTCGAACAACTTTTGTAACTCGGTAAGGTCCATGCCAGTTTGCTTCCAGTTTATTCTGCTTCTGAATGACCTTCTTTAGCACATAATCCCCTTCTTTTAAATCACATTTCTTTACCCTTTTGTTGTAAAACAGAGCTGTTCGTTGTTGATAAGCAGCATTCCTAATGGCTGCCTCTTCTCTGACTTCCTCGAGCATATCCAAATCCATCCTTCTCATCAGATCACTGATCGGATAATTGAAATTTAAAACCCTATGTGTTGGTAGGCCCAACTCGGCAGGTATCACAGCCTCACTTCCAAATGCTAGCATATATGGTGATTCTCCTGTTGCTGCTCGGGGAGTTGTTCGGTAAGCCCACAAAACTGACTGTAGCTCATTAATCCAATTTGCTTTAGCCTCACTTAACCTCTTCTTCAACCCATTTAGTAATGTTCTGTTCGTCACTTCAGTCTGCCCATTGCTTTAGGGATGGCCTGGTGCTGAATGAAACTTCAAGACGTTTGACTGATGACAATAGGCAGCAAATTCTTCATTATCAAATTGCGTTCCATGGTCTGTGATGAAAGCGTGGGGGAGACCATATCGACAAATGATATTCTTCCATATGAACTGATACACCTTCTCGTACGTCATATCAATTAGTGGTTCAGCTTCCACCCACTTAGTAAAATAGTCTACTGCTACGACGAGATACTTGAACCTTCCTCGGGTCGTCGGCAGTGGTCCAACCAGATCAATCCCCCACATGGCAAATGGCCAAGGTGATGTTATGGGTGTCAACAATGCCTGTGGAGTTCTTCGGATGGAAGAAAAACGTTGGCACTTGTCACACTTCTTAGCATACGCTATACAATCAGCTCTCATCGTCGGCCAGTAGTATCCCTGTGTCATCACCCTTTGCAGTAGGGTCCGACCTGCTACATGAGCTCCACAAGATCCTTCATGGATTTCTTCAATCAATTCTTTGACTTCTGATGGATGCACACATCTCTGCAAACCTGCCATAATTCCTCGTCTATACAAAACACCATTAGTTAACACATACCGAGCAACTTTATACTTCAATTTCTTGGCAGCTAGTTTGTCCTCCGGTAGTACCCCTTCTTCAATGTATGCTCTGATAGGATCCATCCAAGATGGTCCTAAATCAAGGGTAATAATCTTCACCGTCAGATCTTCTTCTATGCTCCGACTTTCTAGTACTTCAATTGGTATTGTTCTTCGCAGCTCGGTGCGCGTAGCTGACGCTAGTCGGGCCAATGCGTCTGCTCTGGCATTCTTCATTCTCGGTATCCTCACCAATTGAATAGCATCAAATTCTTTCAATAATTCCATCACTTTTGCATGGTACTTCACCATTAACTCTCCCTTCACTGCATATATTCCCATCATTTGATTCACAATTAACTGAGAATCACTGAAAACAATTACTTGACGTGCCTCCATAACTTTCGCCAAATGAAAACCTGCTATCATAGCCTCATATTCAGCCTCATTATTGGAAGCTTTGAATTGGAATCTCAAGGCGTACTCCATGTCAATATCATCTGGAGAATTTAAAACAATCCCTGCTCCACAACCAGCCGTGCAAGATGATCCATCTACATATAATCTCCATGTATGTAACTCGTCTTCAAATTTCTTATCTGTTAGAGTTCCTCGGTGAAATATCATCTGTTTTCTTTCATCATCCCCGGGTATCCTTCGTTCCTCGTCGATCATTTGTTCGTGCCCCTCTACCAACCGGAGTTGGTCGGGGTTTGAATATGATTTTTCTACATCCACAAGTCCTTTTACCAACCTTGGTTGGTTTGGATCTGTGTCTGTCGATCCTGTATCGTCCACAGGTAGGTCAGCAAGCATCTTTTGCTCCTCGGGGGTATCAGGGTATGTGAACTCTGCTATAAAATCTGCCACGGCTTGCCCTTTCAACGATGATCTGGGTTCATACACAATATCATATTCACCGAGCTCTATTGCCCAGTACATCAATCTTCCTGATTTTTCTGGCTTGTGAAGGGCTTGTCTTAACGGCATGTCGGTATACACAATGATGGTATGGGCCTGGAAGTATGGTCTCATTCTTCTACTTGCTTCAATTAATGCCAGTGCCAATTTTTCCAGCTTTGGGTATCTGATTTCCGCACCTCGGAAGGCCTTGCTTGTGTAATAAATTGGCTTCTGGACTCCATTCTCCAATCTGATCAACGCCGAGCTAACTGCATTTTCTGATACTGCCAAATACAAGTACAGCTTCTCTCCAGTTATTGGCCTAGGCAACAATGGTGGGGCTCCCAAATACTTCTTCAGATCTTGAAAGGCTTTCTCACATTCATCTGTCCACTCAAAACTTTTTCGTAGTGTTTTGAAGAATGGGAGGCATTTATCAGTTGCTTGGGATACAAATCTGTTGAGTGCTGCAACTCGTCCGGTAAGACTTTGCACTTCTTTCTTCGTCGTCGGGGATCGCAGCCCTAAAAGAGCTTTGATCTTTTCTGGATTTGCCTCAATACCTCGTTGGTTGACGATGTATCCGAGGAACATTCCTTCTCGTACTCCAAAGGTACATTTCGTTGGGTTAAGCTTCATCTGGTATTTATCCAGTTGATCAAAAGTTTGACTCAAGTCAACCAAATGATCTGCAGCTCTCTTGCTTTTGGTGAGCATGTCGTCGACATAGACCTCCATATTGCGGCTGATTTGTTCGGTGAATACCTTGTTCATCAACCGCTGATATGTTGCACCTGCATTTTTTAAACCAAAAGGCATAACATTATAACAATAAGTTCCCCTTGGGGTAATAAAAGAAGTACTTTCCCTGTCTTCAGGTTTCATTTTGATTTGGTTGTAGCCAGAATAAGCATCCATGAAGCTGAGTAGCTCGTGTCCCGAAGTAGCATCCACTAGTTGATCAATTCTGGGCAATGGAAAATGATCTTTTGGACATGCCTTGTTGAGATCAGTAAAATCAACACACATTCTCCATTTGTTGTTCTTCTTCTTTACCATCACCACATTCGCCAACCAATCTGGATATTTCACGTCTTTAATGAATTGGGCTTTCTGGAGTTTCTCGACCTCCTCTTGTATGGCCTGGTTCTTCTCGGGACTAAACACTCTTCTTCTTTGCTTCACAGGTTTGATCTCCTTATTCACATTGAGTTCATGACATAAGAAGTTTGGATCTATTCCTGGCATGTCTTCATGACTCCAAGCAAAAGTATTCTTCCTGTTTCTCAAGAAAGTTATCAACTCCTGTTTTATTGAAAAATCCAACGACGACCCTATCTGAGTTATTCGTTCAGGATGCTCGTCGTCCAGGATAACAATTTCTGTAGATTCCACAACCTGTCCTTTTACGAGTTGAGATTCATCCCTAGGGTCAAGAGTTTCAATTTCTGTGCCTTCCTCCACTTGGTAAGTAGTAGTCTTTTTCTGTAATTCTTCAAGTTCCTCTTGCTCGGCAGACGAATAATAGCATTCCCGAGCTACTTTTTGATCACCTTTCATAATTCCTACTCCAAAATTCGTTGGGAATTTCAAACACTGATGAACTGTAGATGGAACTGCTTCGAACTTCTTCAATCCAACTCTTCCCATGATGATGTTGTAGGCGGACTGCACATTCTTATCCATTACAAAAAAGCGTATTCTTTCTGTTCGACAAGCAGGCCAAGTTCCAATGAGTATATCCAACTTGATCGTCCCAAGTGGAAAAACTTTCTCGCCAGCAAAACCCAGAAGGGGTCTGTGATAAGGTTCTAATTGAGATAATTTTAAATTCAAGCTATCAAAGCATGAATAATACATGATGTCTGCTGAACTACCATTGTCTACTAACACCCTTGAAATGACTACATCCTTCATCCTCATTTTGATCACCAGAGGATCATCATGAGGGTAGAGAACACCTGCCAGGTCGTTTTTTGAAAAACCAATCACTAGTTTCTCTTTGTTTACCTTCCTCGGACGATCATCCTCGGCCAGGTTTATTCGCTGAATGTATGAACAAGCTTGAGCCTCTCCGAGATAAGCTTTTCTTTCTGCAGTAAGGTCTCCTCCTCCTGCATCTCCTCCTGTAATAACATTACAATCAAATGACCCAAAACGTATGGAAAATACCTCTCGTTCAGGTTTCCTTGGCTTTTTGGGAAGATCGGGGTCATCATCTGGATCCTCTTCATGGTCCCTCCTCTTTTTCTCCTCTGCACGACGAGGAGATCTAGATCTCTCTCTAGTTCTATCATCATTATTCCTCTCACTCCTGCGATCTACGTACTTTGATAATTTTCCTCTTCGGATGAGTGTTTCAATCTCGTTCTGAAGGGCTATACAATTTTTGGTCATATGGCCATGATCTTTGTGAAACTCGCAATATTTGGTCTTATTCCTCAGGTCGGGATCTGTCTTCAGTTTCTTCGGCCATTTGATTTCCTCGTTATTCCTGATTTCTTCCAAAACATGATTAATACCCACTTTCAATGGAGTATAATTATCATACTTCTTTAGGGCTTCCAACTTCATCCTGTTATTCTTGGAATATTTGTCACCACCATTACTTTTCTGATCTTTCTTCTTAGAATTGTCGACCTCCACTTTAACTTCTTTATCCATATTCTTCTTCGCAGCCATAGCCTCCTCGGCATTCATGATTTTGGCCGCCTTTGCCATCAACTCCGACATATTTTTAGGTGGATCTTTGGCCAAAGTGTAATACAGCTTGTTAGGGAGCAAACCACTCATCAGAGCAGTGATTGCTGTCTTTTCTTCATAATCTATGACTTCCAACTTTTCGTTATTGAAACGAGTTATGTAATCTCTAGTACTTTCACCTGATTTTTGTCTAACACTTAGCAAGTGTGCTACTCGCTTTACCGGCTTTGCTCCAAAACAAAAATTGCCAATAAACAACTCGGCTAACTGAACAAAAGTTGAAATCTTACCCCGAGGAAGATTATTGTACCATATCTGTGCAGATCCGGTAAGAGTTCCCGAGAATGCTCTACACCTCATCTCGTCGGGGACAGCGTAGATATCTGCAGCAGCTTGGTATTGTTCTATATGAAGTACGGGATCTGTCTTTCCATCGTACTTGGGAGTCACTACGGGTGCTTTGAATTTCGACGGTGTAGGGAAATCCACAATGGCTTGCACAAAAGGTGTTCCTTGAACAAAAGTTCTCTGTAAGGGATTTCTCGCCTTAGCCATTTCTCCCAGTCTATCCTCCAACCGTTGAATGGAACCTTTCCATGCTTCATTCCCTTCCTCGGGCCGCTTAGTCCGAGCAACTGATTGCTCTGACGTAGCTTCCTGAGATTTATCTCGACGAGTGGTTGGTCGCGATTGCGCAGATCCTTCTCTCAAACCTGGTGGTGGTCGAAAACTTCTTGATGGAGCCCTAGGTGGACTCATGTTCCTCCTTGGTCCTAACCGACTGAAAGGAGATACTCTACTTAACCTCTCCAAAGCGCTAGTTCTCTCCGGAGAGAGAGTGATACGTTGATCTGTATCCGAAGCCCGTATTGATGAAGTTCGCCCAGGTTGATAAGAAAAATCATTAGACTCCTCATTGCGATATAACCCAGTACGCCTAGATTGCGATTGCCTATGATCACTCCTTTGCCCTGAATAGGTAGGTGCACCGCCCTGAAGAGTTTGAATGACTTGCCTCATAGATTCTTGCATGGCGGTTTGTCCTTGAGCCAGATTCGTCATAATTCCAGCCAGATCTGGGGATGCAGATGGATTTGGATGATTTCCAGTATTTCCAACATTTCGATTACTAGATTCTGGATTATCTGCCATTGGTGACAAATGATTTTTATGAAAAACGATAATAACAGTCGTTTCCCACAGACGGCGCCAATCTGTTGATGTAAAAAAACTAGATTGCTCTAATTATTCAATCACAGATAAATAAATAAGACAAATATTTTTAAAGTGGTTCGGCTAGGAATAAAGCCTACGTCCACTGTTATGTTATTGCTGAGTGTTTGTGGAATTCTTGATTACAAGTTCTCTCAAGAAATTCCGGTCCCCTTGAATTGAGGATGATACAAGGTATTTATAGCCTTTAGGCTGTACATGAAAGGTCCAATACATTAAATGATATACATATGAAAGGGTAATACATTTAATGCAGCGTGTGCGTCAAGAATATAATGAATAGTTGAACAGTTGTCCGTCTGGTAATTAATGATACGGCCGAGATGCAGTTCGGACCGCCTTAGTTGCTTGTTGATCAAGAGTTCCTCGGAATACTTAGAGTTCCTCGGTATGATAGAGTTTCTCGGTGTATTCTCGTTGTTCGGAAGGAAGCACGGTTGGTCGGGAAATGATCTTCCTCGTTGCTATTGTGCCATGTAGATTGACACGTGTCTTCATCTTATTCGTCCACATCAGCACATTAATTTTGGTATCAACAGCCATCTTCATTAATGCACATTAAATGCATAGTTATCCTTTCATCTTCCTGGTTGGTATGCCGACCAACTCTCCTCGAGTGCCGACTAAGTCTCCTCGGGTGTTGACCAACTCTCCTCGGGTGCCGACTAATACTCCTCGGGTACTGACCAACTCTCCTCGGGTACTGACTAATACTCCTCGGGTGCCAACTAATTCTCCTCGGGTGCCGACTAATACTCCTCGGGTGCCAACTAATTTTCCTCCGGTACTGACCAACTCTCCTCGGGTGCCTACTAACACTCCTCGGGTGCCGACCAACTCTCCTCGGATGCCGACCATTACCACGTAGGATGACATGTGTCCTTTTCTAATTGGTCCTCGTAGATGGAGAATTTTTGCATTAACAGGAGCCCCAATGCTCCATGCTTGATGGTTTACTTGAAAGGATGGAGTATTTATTCTGCAGTGTTGCTCGGTGCTCGTGAAATTCTTGATCTACCTTCTTGATTTGTTCAACATAAAGTACATTATCTCTTGGACGACATATGATGCAGGCTGATCGATGGTTGTTAATCTTTCTTTTGAGGAACTCCGTGTGCTATGTATCACCCCTGGGAATTTGGATGCAACCATGCCATAGTATGCAGCTTGTAGCTTGTCATAATCTTCAAGTATGTTGATTGGTTTGCTAGTCGACCAACTGTCTCCTGTGCCGATCAACTGAGTGCTAACTTCACGTGCTTGATTCTTCTGATTTATGATTCTCTGAATACTTTGTTGAGTAGCATACTAGCTTTTGAACCCAACTCTTCAATAGTACCAAGCTAGTGGTGGACTTCAAAACATTTTCATATAACTTCTTCTTCAATGTTGGTCGGGACAGTAGTAGTAAAGATCTCAGTGCTGTAGATGCTAAATTTGACTTCTGAACTTCAAATGTATGTGCATAATAACTCCTGAATATGCCTCCTTAACTTCTGAATTCCTCCTGAACTTCAATATACCTCCTGAACTTCAATAGCCTCCTGAACTTCAATATCAAAAATAATTCCTGAGCAAGAAAAAACAACTCCTGAATGATAATTAGTCGGGGCCCCGACCGTGTGAGTTTGTGGAGTTGAATTTGATGCTCGACTGCATGATGTTATAAGAATGTGCCACTGAATGAATAAATATATCTGTAATAGAAGCCCCCAAGTGTGGAATGTGAACTTTGAATGCTTTTTGCTTGATCGCTTTCACATACTCATAAAATGTTTCCGACCAACTGTGGTTGACAGCTTCTTATTTTCGACCAACCTGAGTTGACATTTTTGGGAATAGATTTACTTCCTAACCAACATAAGTTGGAATTTTTAGGAAAATATTGTTTTACTTCCCGTAGGAATACATTTACTTCCTAACCAACATAAGTTGGTATTTTTAATAATACATTTCCTAACCAACATAAGTTGGCATTTTTAGGAATAGTTTTACTTCCCGTAGGAATACATTTACTTCCTAACCAACATAAGTTGGCATTTTTAGGAATACATAGTTTTACTTCCCGTAGGAATACATTTACTTCCTAACCAACATAAGTCGGCATTTTTAGGAATACATTTTTGAGAATAAATGATAGAGACTTCCTCGGAGCTGACCAACGGATTGTTGGGAATAAGATATAATAAATGCTGGAGACATCCTTGGAGCTGACCAACAGATTGTTGGTAATAAGATAATATATGCTGGAGACATCCTTGGAGCTGACCAACAGATTGTTGGGAATAAGATAATATAAATATTGGAGACCTCCTTGGAGCTGACCAACAGATTGTTGGGAATAAGATAATATAAATGTTGGAGACCTCCTTGCTGAAATAAGAATAGAATATGCATCCAAATAGATATAAAGAATAATTAAAAATAATAAAATGCCTCGTTGATCTGTCGAGGTAGAATTATATAATGCCGAACAAGAATAAGATCTTCCAGAACATAAGAATATGGCCGAGAACGTTGTCAGGCCTGAATATAAATAAGAATTATCTGACCAACTATCCGTTGGGGGTGAAATACAACGAATGTTATATTTATCCTTAAAGCTGAATAAGTATCTTGTCGAGGCACAATTGCATAATGCCGAATAAGAATAATATTTTCCAGAACATAATAATATGGCCGAGAACTTTGCTGGGCCTGCATATAAATAAGAATTACCCCGACCAACTATCCGTTGGGGGTGACATATAATAAATGTTATAGTTCTCCTCGGAGCTGAATATGATAATAAGTATCTCGCCGAGTTCCATGTTGAGATGAATATAGGATATGAATCACAAGGGATATATAGAATAATTTGTGCTTGAGCTGATATCTGGGCCTGAATATAAATAAGAATTTCCCCGACCAACTATCCGTTGGGGGTGAAATATAATAACTGTTGTAGCTTTTCCTCGGAGCTGAATATGATAATAAGTATTTCGCTGAGCTCCATAAAGAGATGAATATAGAATATGAATCCGAACGGATATATAGAATAATTCGTGCTTGAGCACAAATCAAAGCAATAATAAAATATATAGTTCCTTGCTGAGGTGAAATTTCATAATGCTGAGCAATGATAATAGTTTCCAGATTGTTTCCGAGCATTCGTCGGCGTTGAGTCTTGTACCTGTAAAAATTAATATCTTGCTCTACCATTTGTGTAGGCTGAATTGATTAGTCGTGAGAATAATTTACTCATCCAATCAATATATGATATGTATATGCTTGAGAAATAAAAATATTAATTTCAAAAAATGAAATAATATATGTTGGCTGATATGTCGAGGCACAATTGCCTGATGTCGAGCAATACTACTTTTCCAGAGGTTTACGAGAGCTTTCATCGGGATTGAATCTAGTCCCTATGAAATTTAAATAAGCTTCCCGAGCACCTGTCGAGACTAGAGAAAATAATTATTATCACGAGAATAATTATTCAGCCAAACAATATGTGATGTGTATCAGCATAAAATAATACAAATTTCAAAATATGAAATAATATTTTTATGCCAAATGTGTGTGAGATGGACAAATTTTTATCAGATATGCATCATAAATAAGACGTAGAGTTTTTTGTAAAGTTATTTAATCTCCAACAACTAATTAGGTATAAGTTAATGTTTGAAAATTATTTATCACTTGGTTTTAAAAATATTTTTGGGGTGATCACAAGTTAAAAAAGACTTAAGCCCCTGTTTGTCCCCGAGCTGAACTCATGTTTAAAGAAATATCTGGGGTGCTTCGCATTTTTTAATACCCCAAGATTCTACTGCTGCCGATAAACGGCATGGATGTTGCCGACCAACATTTAAGGATATCTCAAGTTATAGAATATATGGTGCCCACCAAGAAGCAAATGGTCCCCGACCAGCTGAGTAATTTCTCCGATCAACAAAAATGGTGCATTGACAACACCGAACAACATTAGATGTCACCGACCAAAAAGTGGATGGTTGGATAGTTTCCAACCAGTAAATTGGACCCTTCGAACAAGACTGAGATGTCGCCGATCAAGAAGTAGATGATCGTCGACCTGCAATTAGTTCCACCGAGCTACAACATGGGGCTCCGACCAATTATAAGATACCTCGTAGTTGGATAAAATTATTTCAACGTTGCTGATGGATCTTCACATCTTTTCTTCGACAAATAAAAATGGTCTGGTTAAGTTTCCCTTTAATAAAAGATGGCCCAAGATGATGCCGACCAACAATATGGATGGATGACCACAATCCTTAGATCAGAAAAATAACATTCGATGTAAAATTTAAGCATTAAGAATGTTAATTAAATGAATAATTATCTAATCCACTATATCGTGTGATTCCGATAAAGAAACCCCGTGATGTGATGAACGAGGGGCCAACATATCAAATTTGTGCCCAGAGTCTTGATATGGTCTTGATTTGTTTTACTGATCCTCTTTTACAAAAGGTGGGTAATGATTTTTTAGGTGAGAGAAAATTATTTTTTATATTGATCCTCTCCTATTCCCTATTTGGAGAGATAAAAATATGTTGAATGATCGAAGTTATTACCAAATTTATATAAAAAATCAATCAATTTGACTTTATTGACATAGATGGAAGATGAACCAAATTAAGTATATAGCTCATAAAAATGAATGCAAAGAGACTCAAACTTGAAGAGAAAGAAAATAGATCTGGGTCATGATTTCCATGAGAAAACTTTTTATTGTCTTTAAACTTTTCCCATTCTTTGATTAAAAATATGATGGGAATTTGAATAGTCATCAAAGATCTTTCAAAATTTATAATGAAAATTATCAAATCTTACCACCGTCATATATATTGGTATACGTGATCATTTAAAATATTTATTCCATGATATAAAATTGAAACTTGAGAATCAAGCAAAAAGTTATGATTTATGAAATCCACTATTTTTCAGATTTCTAAATAAGAACTAATCTAAAAGTTTTGATTTTAAAATCATGATATGCAATTTTTGCAGATTTCATAAATAAAAATTGGACAACTAATTTATGTATATAAACATAAAAATCATGATTGAATCAACAGATGTATGTATAATTGATTATACGTAGAGAAAATAAAAACTTAGCTTTTGATGGAGAACAATGCTTGTAACACGTTTCCACAGACGACGCCAATCTGTTGATGCAAAAAACTGGACCGAATCCCGTTTTTATGATCACAGATAAATAGATAAAAAAAATCCAATCAAGCACATGATTGACAAAGATTTTTAAAGTGGTTCGGCTATGAATAAAGCCTACGTCCACTGTTATTTTATTCCCAGGGGTTTACAATAGCATCATAGGGTGTAGAGAGAGAAAAGAGGTGTATCTTGTGTATGGTGTTTCTAGGTTATCTCGGATCTCCTTTCTTTTGGCTAAGGGAATACATGTATTTATAGTGATGGGAGATAAATAGATTCATTGTATGTAGACATTTATGTCTACATTCAACGAATCTAATTGTTGAATTTCTTGGTATGTTATGTGTTGTCATCTATTAATACAGTATAAATGTACATTAAGTCTCATTAAATGCGCTTCCATCTTCATTAATGAACATTAAATGCATAGGTATCCTTTGATCTTACTAGTTGGTATGCCGACCAACTCTCCTCGGGTGCCGACTAACTCTCCTCGGGTGCCGACAAACTCTCCTCGGGTGCCGACTAATACTCCTCGGGTACTGACCAACTCTCCTCGGGTGCCGACTAATACTCCTCGGGTGCCAAATAATTTTCCTCGGGTGCCAACTAATTTTCCTCGGGTACTGACCAACTCTCCTCGGGTGCCAACTAACACTCCTCGGGTGCCGACCAACTCTCCTTGGATGCCGACCATTGCCACGTAGGATGACATGTGTCCTTTACTGATTGGTCCTCGTGGATGGAGAATTTTTGCATCAACAATCCGCCTTGAGCTCCACTAAGTGAATGCGAATGTCCATTATTGCCCTCGAAATGACTCCATGCTCCAATTTGTCCAATAAATCAAAGCACCTCCAATTTTAGATCTAGGAGTGATAAATCTCCAATTCAAGTGATGAAGTAGTTTGAATTAAAAAGGGATATTATGGATCTAAACAATAACACTCTAAATTATCTCCCAAAAGCGTAGATCAGATATAGATTTAAGTTTGATCATTTTTTTAGGGAGCACATGAAATTTGAAATAGAGAGGCAATGTAGAAACTCATAACCTTGAAAATACACGCAGAACTATGTTTGAAATATGAGATTTTTAGGTATATTAAAATGAGAGACAAATGGATGTATTTATACAAGTATTTTAAAAAATATATTCATTGTGTGTATGGTTAACTTGTGTCGTGCACGAGATTTCAACCAATGCAAAAATATAGCACAGTCGTGCGCACGTATAAAATTCTGACCGTGCGCACGGTGTGTGCACAGGTAAAAAATACACCGCGAAGACAATTTGAGGACAAAAAACACAAATAAGCCTCAAACAAAGTATTTTAAAGTTCAGGTCATTTCTTACTTGGATAAAAACATATTTCATAGATAATTCACTTTTTCAACATCTTAAAACACATTTCAGAAATAATAAAATGTGCACGTATGTGTAGTTAAATGTCTAATAAAAAAAACTACTAAAGGATACATCTTCAAAGTATGTGGTAATAGAAGTCTTGTGTTGTAGAGCGGCTTGCATGAAGTGCAAGGTCCAAAAGTCCATGTAGTCTAAATGAACGCACCTCACTCTACAGTTCAAGAATATATGGCTCAAATGACTCAACGAATCAATGGTTTGACATAGAATTAAGATAACTTAAATATATAATAAAAATGTTTACATTTTCATACTAAAAAGTTAAAAATATTATTTAACTTATATGCATTAATATATTTAATTAAAATAACCACTTCAAAAATTCTTACTTGGTCATATTATTTTTTTGAATTTTGAAATATATAATTAATGCTCAAAGTCTTGTAATAAATTCTCAAATATTTTTTCAAGTATGATTCTGACCACATAAATTTCTAATTCCTAATTACTCAAGGAAATTATATAACCCATTATTTTTCTCAATTTGAGTATTTTGTAACTTTTTCTAAGAACATGTCATTAGGATATAACCACCGAGAAATGTTAATTTAGGATTAAGGTAAAGGACGTTGGTAATTGAAAACACCTTAGTTTAACATAACCAAAATGGAATTTTTTTCTTAATATAAAAAACGTGTTAACATTGTGTGTGTTGTCTTCAATACTTGCCATAAACATATGCCTTATAATTTTTCAATGATTATTATTTTTTAAATGTGCATATTTTATGTTTTTAATACTTTGTTGTTTATTCCAAGAGTTTATTCTTTTGCTTTATATATTTTGCCCTGTGAAATGAGGATCCAATGCTTGTGAACCAGTTCCCTATCAAGCTCACTAGTATCCAGTACTCATGGTATACTCTCTAACTAAGGAACACAAATGCACACATGTCATGGGTCGCATAAATATAATTAACAAAATTTAATTAGTTTCAAGAGGAAATTGTCCACAAACCAATTTCGATTTAGTTTAAATCTAATTAATTTATACTAAAGTCAACTTTATCAATTTAGCTAATATTATTAATTAGATCCAATTTATATGTGATTGACTTACATAAAGTAAATTGCAAAAAATAAATGCAATCACACAAAATAATGATTTTTTTAGTGGAAAACCTTGTAGGAAAAACCACTATGTGTACCCTAGCCATATTTCACTAGTGCGAATGAATGTTCATGAATTTTTATAGACAGTAAGAGAAGACTTATAATATATACACGATATCATGCCATGAAAGTTCCTTATGTATTTTTAATGTCAACCTTTTCTCACACTAGCTCTAATTTCCTTTTGTCATAGTGCCTAAACAACCAAACACAACCCTCATGTCTCAGTATTCATAAATCTATGGTGTGACCATGATCCACACACATTCTCCATGTGATAATACTCAGATGGATCTGATTTCCAAAAGTATAAACAATTGGTTTATTTTAACTCAGATTAAACAGAATGGATCAAGATTGATGTTTTCAATTAAAAAAAATCAAAGTTATGGCTTGTCTGATAAAAAAACGTGTACTATAGAATGAAATAAAATGGCCTCTTATACGTTAAAAACTTATTATAGGCACAACATAACATGCCTAGGGTTACAAACCCTCATTCAAATGAGACACAATTCATTCGAATAGCAAGGTTCCCTAATATGATATGGATATCATATGAGGTATACTATAATGTGTGCTTCTTACGATCTTTGTCGAGGGAGGTTCATTGCTCGTACTAAGATATCGTATGGTAAGAGCTTCATACGAGGGAAATATTTTGTTCATTGTTTGCTCTTTCATGAAGTACTCATCATACTAGAAAAGAAAGATACACAATTATATATCTTAAATCTCTTCGCGCAAAGACCTCGTTCGAATGAGGACCTCGTATGGTCCCTCGATAGAACGAGAGAGTCAAAATATTTTTTTTTAATTAAAAAAATGAAAGGCTTGATTTGTGTTATTCTTGTAGTTAAAAAATCAATTTAAAATGAATAAGAAATCTTATCCATTTTATTCCTAACTAAACCAAAACGTAAAAGAATTTCACATACTTACAAACTATACCTTTCGCACAAAATCCGTATCGACGAGTGTATGCAAACTCTTGTTGTTAATGATCCGAATGAGTCTTTTGATCTTTAAAATTTTCCAACATGGATTAAAAACTCAAGACCTGTGTTTTATACGAATTATGCCCATCATCAAGATATTTTTATAAATCTCTCCCTCTGACTATTTCAGGATAAAACTAACAACAAAAATTGAAATGATCTTGAAAGTGTATAGATAAAAAAATAAACCAATAAGTCAGTTCTATCAAGTAAAAATCACTGTTGATGTAAAAAATTAGATTACTCTAATAATTCAATCACAGATAAATAAAATGAGACAAAGATTTTTAAAGTGGTTCAGCCTTATATGAATGGCCTACGTCCACTATTATGTTATTGCTGAATGTTTGGGAATTCTCGATTACAAGAACTATCAAGAAATTCCGGTCCCTTTGAATGAGGGTGATACAAGGTATTTATAGCCCTTAGGCTGTACATGAAAGGGTAATTCATTTAATGCTATTCAAGCGTGTGCGTCAAGATGATAAGCATTCAATGAATAGTTGAACTGTTGATTATATGGCAATAAATGCTGTGGCCGAGGTGCAGCTGCTGTGGTCGAGATGCAGCTCGGACCGCCTTAGTTGCTCGTCGTTCAAGAGTTCCTCGGAGTGTTGGAGTTCCTCGGAGAATACATGACTTGGTCAGGGAAATGGACTTCCTCGTCGCTATTGTGCCACGTAGACTGACACGTGTCTTCTTATTATTCGTCCATATTAGCATACTAATTTTGGTATCAACAGAAGCCCCCAATGTTTTATATTTCGAACTTTGAGGAGTATGGAACATTCTTTCTCGGTATATGGCAATATTAAATGACCTTCCTGGGTTTTAGGAGCATTTTCTTCGTATTTGAATTTCTTTCCAAATTCGCAGAATCCGCCTTTTTGAATTTTTATAAGCGCTTCGATCTTTGTGCACTTTTTGTCCTTTTAGCCGCCGGTGGCGTAATAGTTTCTTTTTTTAGTCAATATATGTATCTCGGCACTGACTTATCATTATTTTCTTTTTCAGCTGGTGAGTTGCTTTAACACCATAGTGAAGAAAGATGAAGCAATCAAGGCTTCCAGCTCCTCGTCTGGAGTAGAGGATGCTTTACAGGGCTTGGCCCAATCTTTGAAGGAATCCCGTCAAAAATACGACGAGGATAGGGGTGAATGGGAGAAGAGGTTGGCTGTGTCTGAAGCAGAGAAGGTACAATTGGGAAATAAGGTGAGAGACTTGGAGAGGAAGAATAAAAAATATGCTGAGAAGCTCACAAGATTTGGGGAGCTTGAAAATAAGTTGAAATCGGTCGAGGAAGAGCTGACCCTTCTACGAGAAGTAAATCGCCAGAAGGAAGAGGTGGAGGCCAAGTTGAAAACCACCGAGGATCTTCTATCCGAGAATTTCTCCTCGGAGAAAATGAAAAGAAAGGTGGCTATGAAAAAATCATTTCGAACTGGTTGGGACAAAGGATGGGATAGGGGGTAGCAGCAATGATGACCCAGGTGCATTATGGGAGTTTGAAATACTTCCGAGATGGTTGGGTTGCTGCCCTGCAGGAACTGAAGGTTAGCGAAGACTCTGAACTATTTCAACAACATCTTCCTGGCCCCCCTCCTGTAATTGAAGATGAGGAAGAAGACGAAGCTGCGTCCGAGGAGTCTTCAATGACAATAGGTGATCAAGTCCTTGCTCCACAACCCAATCAGACAGCCACTGAGGAGATATCGTCTTTGCCTGCTCCTCCTGAACAAGTCTCAACTTCTGCCAATCAACTCATTGTTCCCACCGAGCAACCAAGCTCCTCGTCCCAGCCTCCCGAGAAAGTCTTGGGAGACAAGGAAAAGGTGTGAAGTTGTTCGGTATTTTCTTTCTGTTTTTCTTTTACTTATACTATGTATTCTGAACGCTGTACTCCTTTTGATGATGTAATAAAATCACCTTTTTTGTTCCTCTGCGTTGTTGATGTTCTGTCTTCTTCTTTTATTAACTCTTGCCTTCTCTTCTTTACTAGTTTGTGGCTAGAATGGAATTATTATCTGCCAATGATATAAAGTTGATGCAGCAATGCCATGAATACTATAAGGCTGGTCACATAGACCTAAGTGCATCTGAAGTTGCTGATATCCTTGGTCATGATGCTTCTGAGCAGGCAGTTGAGGCTTATCAGTACCTGAAGGATTTACTTGACCGGGCTGTGGCCAATAATGTGTCCTATTATGAAATAATCGAGGATCTTCAATGCACCTTAGAAGACCTTCAAAATCAGTATAAGGAATCAACTTCCCTGTTGCATGAGGGGTATGAGAAAAGGTATCAGCAGATTTCTGCCGAGAAGGGCTACGACAAACTCCTGGCTGGGTACGATGTCAGAGAGAGAACCCTAAAGGGTGAAGTTGAAGCCTGTAGACAGATTGCCGAGCTTCTAGAGCAAGAAAATAACAATTTGCAGAAAGAGCTGGCACAGTATAAGTCTGCAGCATCTTCTTCAACAGCTGTAATCCCAGTGACTGACGAGGGATTTTCCTTTCTAGAGGTTGAGAATGCCAAATTGAGGCAAGAGTTGGATACCTTGAGAAGGTCGGGTACTTCTACTGCTGCTCGGGGATGTTGAAGAGGTTCTCGTGGACGAGGAAGAGTTACACAGGATGTTGACGAGGAACAGAGTATTCAACCTGTTCGGGGACGACCAAGAGGTCTTCATCGTTCTGTTGAAGAAGCTCGTACTCAATCAACATTGGAAACTCAAGCGTTCCAATTGAATGCAAAAGATCGGGCTTTGTCTGAAATGTCCAAAAAAATCCAAACTCTAGAGGATCAACTTGCTTCGACAAAGTCTGCTCTGAATAATAAGGATGTTTTTTCCAGGAACCTTCATGAGCAGTTAGAGAGAATAACTTTCCAATTCCATAAACAACCTCATGAGTTCTGGATGGTAGGATACAATGAGGCCCTTTGTCACTTGGATGCTCACCTTGAAAATGCCAATAATGAAGGTTATAAACAGGGATGGTTGAACTCCCTGTGTGTATTAAAACTAGAGCAGGGCCATTATTTATGGGATTATCATGCTCCTGGGCTACTAGACTTGCCTGTGCCACCTTATAAATTGGATATGGAATGGATCCCAGCTCGTGCCATTCCTCGGAGCTTAATTACAAAATACCTCGATGACTACAATCTTTATTCTCAAATCGAGGTATCTCGTCCCGAGCATCTACTGGACACACCTTCTGTGATGAACGTTAGGATGCTGAAGGACTTGAACTTCATTAACTCTCCTCGGGTTTTAAATGATCCGCCTGCTGGTGAGGAACCTATTTCAAAAGCAGAGGGAAAGAAACCAATAGAGTAGGGATCTTAATGTAATAGTTAGTACACATATGTAACATGTAATTCGTTTTGAATTTTAATGAAAGACTTTCATTTTTTGTTTGCAAATCTGTATTGCTATTGTCTTGTGCTTGTCAAACACTTTATATTTGTGCTTGCATAACAATATTGTGTGGTTCATCGACCAACTTAGTAATAAAAAGTTGCAAGTATCAGTAATGTTGCTCGATCACTTAATAATAAAGTAATGAGTATAAAAATGTTTAAAAAAATTTCCAACCAACCAAGGTTGTTAAATTGTGTTTGTCGACCAACTTTGGTTAGTGAGAGTTTATCCCCGTCTAACTGTACTTAGTAAATTTTTGTCTTTTTCATAAAATATGTTCGACCAACTAAGGTCAATAAATTTTCGTCATCGACAAATCACAATTAGTGGGTTTTTATCCTCGACCAACCATACTTGGGTTTTTTCCTCATCGTTTTATTCATATTGATGGAACTGCTTTACATTTTACATCACTGATAATACTTGCGTAGGTGTTCAGCATTCCATGCATTCTTAAATTCCTCTCCTTCTAGAGTTGCTATTCGGTAAGTTCCTGGTCGGATAATTGCAGTAACTCGGTAAGGTCCATGCCAGTTTGCTTCCAACTTATTGTGCTTTTGAATGACCTTCTTTAACACGTAATCTCCTTCTTTTAAGTCGCATTTCTTCACCTTCTTGTTGTAGAACAAAGATGTTCGTTGTTGGTAAGCATCATTCCTAATGGCTGCCTCTTCTCTAACCTCCTCGAGCATATCCAAATCCAATCTTCTCATTAAGTCGCTGACTGGGGAATTGAAATTCAGCACTCTATGTGTTGGAAGACCCAACTCGGCAGGTATTACAGCTTCACTTCCAAATGCCAGCATATATGGTGATTCTCCAGTTGCTGCTCGGGGAGTTGTTCGGTAAGCCCATAATACTGACTGTAGCTCATTAATCCAATTAGCTTTAGCTTCACTTAGCCTCTTCTTCAAACCATTGAGTAATGTTCTGTTCGTCACTTCTGTCTGTCCATTGCTTTGAGGATGGCCTGGTGCTGAATGAGTCTTCAAAATGTTTGATTGTCGACAATAGGTAGCAAACTCCTCGTTATCGAATTGTGTTCCATGGTCTTTGATGAAGGCATGAGGGAGACCATATCGGCAGATTATATTCTTCCAAATGAACTGGTATAACTTCTCGTACGTCATATCAATAAGTGGCTCAGCTTCTACCCACTTAGTAAAATAATCCACTGCCACGACGAGGTATTTGAATCTTCCTCCGGTCGTTGGCAGTGGTCCAACCAGATCAATTCCCCACATGGCAAATGGCCAAAGGGAAGTTATGGGTGTCAACAATGCTTATGGAGTACGTCGGATGGAAGAAAAACGTTGGCATTTATCACATCTTTTAGCATAGGCTATACAATCAGCCCTCATTGTTGGCCAGTAGTACCCCTGCATCATCACTCTTTGTAAAAGTGTCCGACCTGCTACATGCTCTCCACAAGACCCTTTATGGATCTCTTTAATCAATTCTTTCACCTCGGAGGGATGTACACATCTTTGCAAACCTGCCATAATTCCTCGTCTATACAAAACACCATTAATTAGTACATACCGAGCAGCTTTATACTTCAATTTCTTGGCAGCGAGCTTATCCTCCGGTAATTCTCCTTCCTCAATATATGCCCTGATGGGATCCATCCAAAATGGCCCTAAATCAAGGGTAATAATATTCATCGTCAGGTCTTCATCTATGCTTCGACTTTCTAACACCTCAATTGGTATCGTTCTTCCCAGCTCGGTACGAGTAGCTGATGCTAGTCGGGACAGTGCGTCTGCTTGTGCATTCTCCATTCTTGGTATTCTGATCAACTGAATGGCATCAAATTCTGCCAACAACTCCATCGCCTTTGCATGATACTTGACCATTAATTCTCCTTTAACTGCATATGTTCCCATCATCTGATTCACAATTAATTGAGAATCACTGAATACCATCACTTGTTGCGCTTCCATAATCTTTGCTAAATTAAGACCTGCTATCAAGGCTTCATACTTAGCCTCATTATTGGAAGCTTTGAATTGGAATCGCAAGGCATATTCCACGTCAATCTCGTCTGGGGTATTCAAAACAATCCCTGCTCCACAACCCGTTGTGCAAGATGATCCATCTACATATAATCTCCATGTAGGTAACTCGCCTTCAAATTTCTTATCTGACAGAGTTCCTCGGTGAAATATCTGTTGTTTCCTTTCATCCTCCCCTGGTATTTTTCGCTCTTCATCGACCATCTCTTCTTGCCCTTTTACCAACCGGAGTTGGTCTGGGTTTGAATTTGATGATCTTTCTACATCCACAAGCCCTTTTACCAACCGGAGTTGATCTGGACTTATGTTTGTTGATCCTGTAAAATCCACAGGTTGTTCAGCGAGCAACTTTTGTTCCTCGGGGGTATCAGGATATGTAAATTCAGCTATGAAATCGGCTACAGCTTGCCCTTTTAATGATGATCTGGGTTCATACACATTATCATATTCACCGAGCTCTATTGCCCAGTACATCAGTCTCCCTGATTTTTCTGGCTTATGAAGGGCTTGTCTTAGTGGCATGTCGGTATACACGACGATGGTATGGGCCTGGAAATATGGCCTCATTCTTCTACTTGCTTCAATTAATGCCAATGCCAATTTTTTCAGCTTTGGGTATCTAATCTCTGCACCTCGGAAAGCCTTACTTGTATAATAAATTGGTTTTTGGACTCCATTCTCCAATCTGATCAATGCCGAGCTGACTGCATTCTTTGATACTGCCAGGTACAAGTACAACTTTTCTCCCATTACTGGCCTGGACAACAGTGGAGGTGCTCCCATATATTTCTTCAAGTCTTGAAAGGCTTTTTCACATTCATCATTCCACTCGAAAGTTTTTCGAAGTGTTTTGAAGAATGGGAGGCATCTATCAGTTTCTCGGGATACAAATCTGTTGAGCGCTGTAACTCATCCTGTAAGACTCTGCACCTCTTTCTTCGTCGTTGGAGATCGCAACTCTAAAAGAGCTTTAATCTTTGCGGGATTTGCCTCAATGCCTTGCTGGTTGACGATGTACCCGAGGAACATTCCTTCTCGTACTCCAAAGGTGCACTTCGTCGGGTTGAGCTTCATTTGGTATTTATCCAGTTGATCAAAGGTCTGACCTAAGTCAACTAGATGATCAGCAGCTTTCTTGCTCTTTGTCAGCATATCGTCGACATAGACCTCCATATTGCAACTGATTTGTTCGGCAAAAACCTTGTTCATTAGCCGATGGTATGTCGCTCCTGCATTTTTCAAACCAAAAGGCATAACATTGTAACAATAAGTTCTCCTAGGGGTACTAAAAGATGTGCTTTCCCTGTCTTCAAGTTTCATTTTGATCTGGTTATAGCCAGAGTAAGCGTCCATGAAGCTGAGCAGCTCATGTCCCGAGGTAGCATCCACTAGTTGTTCAATTCTGGGCAATGGAAAGTGATCCTTTGGGCAGGCCTTGTTGAGATCAGTGAAATCAACACACATTCTTCATTTATTGTTTTTCTTCTTTACCATCACCACATTTGCTAACCAGTTTGGATATTTCACATCTTCAATGAATTGGGCTTTCTGGAGCTTCTTGACCTCCTCTTGTATGGCTTGATTCTTCTCGGGACTAAACACTCTTCTTCTCTGCTTTACAGGCTTGATCTCCTTATTCGCATTGAGTTCATGGCATAAGAAGTTTGGATCTATTCCTGGCATGTCTTCATGATTCCATGCAAAAGTTTTCTTCCTGTTTCGCAAGAAAGTTATCAATTCCTATTTTATCGAGGCATCCAACGACGAACCTATCTGGGTTACTCGTTCAGGGTGCTCGTCGTCCAGAATAACATTTTCTGTAGATTCCACCACCTGTCCTTTTACAAGTTGGGATTCATCTTTGGGATCAAGTGTTTGAATTTTCGTACCTTCCTCCACCTGGTAGGTAGTAGTCTTTTTCCTTGACTCTTCAAGCTCTTCTTGCTCGGCAGACGAATAATATCATTCTCGAGCTACTTTCTGATCACCTTTCATAACTCCTACTCTAAAATTTGTAGGGAATTTCAAACACTGATGTACTGTAGATGGGACTGCTTCGAACTTCTTCAAACCAACTCTTCCCATGATGACGTTGTAAGCTGACTGCACATTCTTATCCATCACAAAGAAGCGTATTCTCTCTATTCGACAAGCAGGCCAAGTTCCAATGAATATATCCAACTTGATCGTCCCAAGTGGAAAAACTTTCTCGCCAGCAAAACCCAGAAGAGGTCTGTGATAAGGTTCCAATTGAGATAATGTCAAATTTAAACTGTCAAAGCATGAACAGTACATGATGTCTGCCTAACTACCATTGTCTACTAGAACCCTTGAAATCACTACTTCTTTCATCCTCATTTTGATCACCAAAGGGTCGTCGTAAGGGTAAAGAACACCTGCAGGGTCATTTTTTGAAAAGCCAATGACTAGCTTCTCTTTGTTTACCTTCCTCAAACGATCTTCCTCGGCCAAATTTATTCGCTGAATGTACGAGCAAGCTTGGGCCTCTTCGAGGTAAGCCTTTCTTTCTGCAGTAAGGTCTCCTCCTCCTGCATCTCCTCCTGTAATAACATTGCAATCAAATGAACCAAAACGTATGGAAAATACCTCTCGTTCTGGCTGCCTTGGTTTCTTGGGAAGATCGGGGTCATCATCTGGATCATCTTCATGATCCCTTTTCTTTTTCTCCTCTGCTCGACGAGGAGATCTAGACCTTTCTCTAGTTCGGTCATTATTTCTTCTTTCGCTTCCCCGATCAACATACTTTTCTAGCTTCCCTCTTCGGATGAGTGTTTCAATCTCGTTCTGAAGAGCTATGCATTTTTTGGTCATATGACCATGATCCTTATGAAACTCGCAATATTTATCCCTGTTCCTCGTATCAGGGTCTGACCTCAGTTTTTTCGGCCACTTTACCTCCTCGCTATTCTTGATTTCTTCCAAGACATGATTAATACCCATTTTCAAAGGAGTATAATTATCGAATTTCTTCAGGACTTCCCATGATGTTTTATTATTCTTGGAATGCTTGTCACTGCCATTGCCTTTATGCTCTTTCTTTTTAGAATTGTCGACTTCCACCTTGGTTTCTTTATCCATATTCTTCTTTGCAGCCATAGCCTCCTCGGCATTCATGATTTTGGCCGCTTTTGCCATCAACTCTGACATAGTTGTAGGTGGCTCTTTGGCCAAAGTGTAGTACAACTTGTTAGGAAATAACCCACTCATCAAGGTGGTGATTGCTGTCTTTTCTTCATAATCTATGACTTCTAGCTTCTCGTTATTGAAACGAGTTATGTAATCTCTAGTACTCTCACCAGGTTTTTGTCTAACACTTAACAAGTGTGCTACTCTTTTTACTGGCTTTGCTCCAAAACAGAAATTGCCAATGAACAACTCGACCAACTGAAAGAAAGTTGAAATCTTTCCCCGAGGAAGGTTGTTGTACCATATTTGGGCAGATCCAATAAGAGTTCCAGATAATTCTCTACATCTCATCTCGTCGGGGACAACATAGATGTCTGCAGCAGCCTGATATTACTCTATGTGAAGAACATGATCTGTCTTTCCATCATACTTCGGGGTCACCACGGGCGCTTTAAATTTCGACGGTGTAGGAAAATCCACAATGGCCTGTACAAAAGGTGTCCCTCGAACAAAAGTTCGTTGTAGGGGATTCTTTGCCTTGGCCATTTCTCCCAATCTATCCTCCAAGTGCTGAATGGAACCTTTCCACGCATCATTTCCCTCCTCGGGTCTATTAGTTCGAGCAATTAATTGTTCTGAAGTAGACTCCTGAGATCTATCTTGACGAGCAACTGGTCGTGATTGTGCTGATCCTTCTCTTAGATCGGATGGTTGTCGAAAACTTCTCGACATGGTCTTAGGTGGACTCCTGTTCTTTCTAGGGCCTAATCGGCTGAAGGGAGACACTCTGCTCAGTCTTTCCAAGGCGCTGGATCTTTCTGGAGAGAGAGTCATACGTTGATCAGTATCTGTAGCCCGTATTGACGAAGTTCGCCCAGGTTGATAAGAGAAATCATCAGATTCCTCATTACGATATGACTCAGTACGCCTGGATCGTGAAGAAAGTAAATAGGTTTGCCTTTGACCACTTCGCTGTCCCGAACGTGCAAGTGCACCGCTATGAAGGGTCTGTATGAGTTGTCGCATTATTTCTTGCATGGCGGTTTTTCCTTGAGCCAGATTCATCATAATCCCAGCCAGATATGGAGGTGCAGAGGGATTTGGAGGATTTCCAGCATTTCCAGCGTTTCGATTGCTAGATTCTGGATTGTCTGCCATTGATGATGAATAATTCTTGGTGAAAAACGATAACAACAGTCGTTTCCCACAGACGGCGCCAATCTGTTGATGTAAAAATTTAGATTACTCTAATAATTCAATCATAGATAAATAAAATGAGACAAAGATTTTTAAAGTGGTTCAGCCTTATATGAATGGCCTACGTCCACTATTATGTTATTGCTGAATGTTTGGGAGTTCTCGATTACAAGTACTATCAAGAAATTCCGATCCCTTTGAATGAGGGTGATACAAGGTATTTATAGCCCTTAGGCTGTACATGAAAGGGTAATTCATTTAATGCTATTCAAGCGTGTGCGTCAAGATGATAAGAATTCAATGAATAGTTGAACTGTTGATTATCTGGCAATAAATGTTGTGGCCGAGGTGCAGCTGCTGTGGTCGAGATGCAGCTCGGACCGCCTTAGTTGCTCATCGTTCAAGAGTTCCTCGGAGTGTTAGAGTTCCTCGGAGAATACATGACTTGGTCAGGGAAATGGACTTCCTCGTCGCTATTGTGCCATGTAGACTGACACGTGTCTTCTTATTATTCGTCCATATTAGCATACTAATTTTGGTATCAACAATCACCAATAGATTCAATATGGGAACCGACTACTAATTTTTCTTAATTCTATGAATCATTTTTAGACAATGGTGCAAACAAAAATGAATATGGGTACTCCTTTATATCCTGTAACCACTCACCTCAACCTGCGACACACAAAGGTATGCATAAGAGAGAGATATATAGCTAAAAGCTATGCATGCACGTATCCCAGTGAAAACACTTTCGACAATATATAAAATTTCTCTATCTTTTGTCCTGAAAGAGAAAAGGAAATTATATAAAGTCAATAATGGTCAATAAAACATACTATAAATGAAAATAGAATTTTGATATAACAATATCAAATGTACTATGGATAAAACTCTTGGGCATTGACATTATAAATAATAATTTTTTGGCCTAAGAACTTCTATTGATCATGATTCGAAAAGTAAACAAAAAGAACTAGATTTAAAGAATTAATCTAGGGTTCGATTCACGATACCTTTACGGATCTTGTAAGTGATAAGAATGAGGATAGATACTTAATGAAGAGGATGATGGGATTTCTTTTCTTCATTTTCTAAATCTTTCCTACTTAGCTCTGAATGCCTTGAATCTTCTATTATATGACCCCCCCCCCCCCCCCCCCCCCCACACACACACACACACACATACACACAAAAAAGTAAGCCTTGTGTGTGGGCACTCCCTAAGTTGAAATCTTGGTGAAATATGAGTGAAATCACTTTCTATCTCCTCACGCCTTCATAAAAATGTGAATATTATTTTTTTTCTATCATTCTCTAATCCTATAGAATGTCTCATCCAATTTAAACCCATTTCCTTAACCTATATAAATATGTACATGAATTGGGCTTGGGAAAATTAGGGATTCTAGAGAGTTTGGCCCTACTACGTGGGTAATGAACTGTACTAGAAACCCAAGAATAATAATTAAATTGCCTTCTAAACGAAATATGAAAATCCTATATTACACCCCATAATACATTGTCTTTACCATTTACTTATAATTAATTTCACTAAATAAATATATATGCACTCCTATTTAATTATCTTATAATTACTTGAATAACGAGGTCTTATTTGCAAAGTAAGATAATGCATAATATGATTCCCCACATAAAATTTTTAATAGCTTCTTAGTGAAATTCAATTCACTCCTAATCGATTTTCACCAACGTCTTATGTACTCCTTAATATCAAACTTAACTTATTTGGTACTCTACTGGATTATAAGATCCACCAACCGAGCTTATTGGTAGAATCAAATCTTATAAGTTTATCAAGGGCTTATCAGAATCCCATATATTTTTTGAGACACGAATTCCTCTAGAATATGCTCTCATACATGTACACACAATGATTTCCCAACTTGCGGAAATTTTGACCAAATAAATTAGATCTCGCCCATAACTACCAAAATAATAATTGTTTGCACATTTCAATCCTCATAGTACTCAAGATTAAGAATATATACACCCTTTATAAATGTTGTGAGATTGTGAAAGTATAATCTAGTCATCACCTAGACTAGAATCTCATATGTGTTCATTTTCAATATAATCCTGATGTACTAATATGAACCTCTTTGAACTATTAGAAAAGCTATCAAACAATCAAACAAGTTCTCGTAGCCAATATAAATAACTAAGATTATACTGACAGATTTACGAATAGGATGTCAACTCCTTATATTGGTTGGGAACCATTAATTTGAGCTAGAACTAGAATTTTGATCTACCATGATTAGGCTGAATCCATCTTACTATAATTCATACTAAGTTCAATTGATCGAATTATATATACAATATATTAAAGATAACTATAAGGCATTATTACAAACATGATTCTTATTTCAAAATTAACCTGATACACCTTTATTAAAAAAATGTATGCGTACATAGTTTTAAGAATAAAACCCAAAAAATATCCCACTTAGTATTAAATCCATGTGTTAATTCGTCTAACTCCCAATATATTTACTTGGCAGTTTATAAAACTAGTTATAGAAGGATTAACCGATTATTAATTTATGCAACCTTTGTCACAAACTCTCCCTTTATCAATCTCTCGAACTAGGTGAAGCATGCGCTTAATATGCTTAACCCTTTAATGGGTTATGGGTTACACTTGAAATTATTGCACTATAAATACAATATAGTGCATTAGTAAATTTAACTCAAGATGCCTCACCCAAGTCATTGGGAAGTTATCGATCCATACAACCTCTTTTATTGCCTCTGAAATGGAAACAACTTTGGCCTCATTTATGGTGTCAGCAATGCACAATTGTTTCACATCCTCCAACTTACAGATTCACCTCTTAAAGTAAAAACATATCCTAATGTTGAAACTCAAAATTCTTATCTGACTGAAATCTAAGTCTTTGTAATTAAAAGTTACAAGAATATACGTTGATTAAACTCGCACATAATCTCTAGTCCTTTTTCAAGTACTTGAGAATGCGATTTATTATAATCTAGTGTTCCCCAAGTAAATACCCGGACTCATACACAACAAAACAAGCATGAGGCTGCCCATTGTCGAAGCATAAGGTATATTCATCATCCACTCTATCTGATCAAGTGTTTTAGGACACTGATCCTTAAATGAAATATAACGCACTAGATTTTATTGAATTAATAAAGTCGCATTATATTTTCAGACTCGCATGATTCGCATATTACATGGACTCAATTTATGAGAAATTAATGGTATTAATGTAAATAGGTTATTTTAATTGAAATAATGGTTAAAGAGAAAAAAATTCAAAAATGTCACGTACCGCGTTACTTATGTGAATTGAGTAATGATAAGCATCCAAAAGTGTACATTATATACCCCGAAAAGATGTATTTTAGTTGTTAATTCTCGAAAAATTGGGTCTTATGAGCGTAATTGTTTATTGCGAAGGCTTGATCGTCATTTGCGGAGTTCAAATGCTTATTTCAAGGCAAACGTGCGATTTATGTAGCTAATTCCCCACTCCCGTACCATTCCCGAGCCTAAACCTACCTCGAACCCCATGTGTGTTTAGTTTGTGTTTTTCAGACCTTTTTATATTTTTTTTTCATTCTTAGGTTTTATTTTAGATTTATTTAGAATTTTCTAGAATTTATTTTCTATTTCTTTTTTTTAATTAGTTTTTAATTTTATTCTTTATTTTTAGTTTTCAAGATTTTATATTTTTAGGACTTTAGGTTTTATTTTTATTTCTTTTCTAGTTTTTATTTTTATTATTTACTTTTATTTTTAATAGATTTTATTTATTTTGAGAGGATTTATTTTTGTATGTTTTATTTTAGTGCATCGAGTATTTGTTTTCCTTTATTTTTGTTTGTTTTTAATTTTTAGTTAGTTTATTATTATTATTATTATTTTTATTTTATTAGTTTTTATTTAAGTCGTGTTTAGTTTTTAGAGTTTGTAGTGTGTGTCGTGTTATTTTTATTTTTTTTTATTTTTTTTAGTGAGGTTGATTTTTATTTTTAGTTTTGTTTAGTTTTTATTTTTATTTTTATTTTACTTGTTTTTATTTTATTAGGTTTATTTTTATTATTTTTTATTTTATTTTATTTAGGGTACAAAGTTAAACACACACACACAAAACTAACAGACACTCACATGCACTCAAACATAGCTCACACACACATACACCCTAACACTTACACCTTCATCTTCCTAACTCACCCACACTTTCTCTCGCCTCCCTCATCGTCCATTAACAACTCACACACCCACTCCTCTTCCAAACTCCATACCCACTTCATCCACCATTAACCCATTCAACAAATCACCACCAACATCTCCTAACCACCACACAACCTACCGCCTAACCTCACTCCAACCAAACCCATATACTCAACAACCCGGAACACGTCGGATCAACCCCCTGCCCAAATTGAAACCCACATCCAACACAAACCGCCACCTACCCGATCGAACCTTGCTGTCCGAACCAGTAGCAACCTGAGAACTTGTCAACCCTTGTCAGCCCCTATCGCTCCAAAATTCGACTCGGGCCATGGCAGACATATGCCCAACTCGTGACCCATAAACCCAGAGCTGCCCATACCGATTCCAACCCAAAACCATACCAAACCCGGTTTGACCCCTACTCACCCATCTCCCATTTGAGCGTCCAAGCTAAAATCGTTTTTTTATCAGCCAAGTCACAAGCCTAAAAAAATAAAAAACAAAACAAAATTAATACCTCACATGTTTTAAAACATGCCTTTCACCCTTTTCCCAAATTACCCCCAACTAACTCCTTTTATCCCAATACCCTTTTAACAAATCTAATTTTTCCCTCACCCATTACCTCACAAACCACATGCACCTCTCTTATCCATTATGCCGCCCTAATGTGCCCATTATAAAAAAAATAGAGAAGATCCATTTGAAGAGAGTTATGCTTTGAAGAGAGATACTTAGAGTAGAAAAATACCATAAAAAGTGAAATACCTTGTAAATACTTTTTTTATGTTCTTTTATTTTTTTAGAGATTAGTGAAAAATCAAATTGTTGAGAGATTCAATTGAGTGTATGTATTTAATTAAATATATTTGGATGCTCATATTGAATGGACATTACTCAAGCTCAATGAAGATTAGAGTTCAATTTTGTAAATCAAGGAGACTTGTTTGAAGATTTGTTCACTTATCTCTATTTTTTTGTTCTTGCTTAGTTTGTTGATAATATTGCATTTGTGTATATTATCATCATGTTAGGCTAGAAACCACTTTCAAGGGGTGGAGTGATCCCATTATTTTATGTTAATCCCATTTTAATTAGTTTATTTAAATTAAATATTCCTTTGATGATTAATTTTGCACTCTTACATTTTGACTTACGCCTCGAGAGAGGGTAAATGATTTTCGACTGAAAATCGAGATTCTAGTCTTAGTTTCCATTTTAGAATCGAATTAGAGATAGTTTTTTCTATAATGTGAAATTATTTCTTTGAATTTCAACTCTAAGCTTATTTTTATGATTTAAACTAATTTAGTAAATCGATCCTAGCGGGTGGTTTGTCAAATGATGTTTGAATATACTTTTCAAGAGTTGAAGGAGTGTTGAATTTAATTTTCTAAAATGTTATTGTTAAAATTACATTTGCAACGAGAGTTGATTTGTGATTTTGATACTAACTTGGGATAATAAATTTTAAAGAATTAATTAATTTTGATTAAATGGAATATTTGGTGTCATCCTATCCCTTGTTAGTCCTCACTTTTATTTTCTCACTCGTCTCATATTTTACATTTTATTTAGATACATTTCACTTATTTTTCATCACACTTTTTAGTTAGTCTTTAGATCTTCGATTTTAGTTTAGTTATTTCTCCATTGTCAAAAATTGTTTTAATATTGAAAAAGCTAAAAAAAAATAGAAAAAGTAAAAAGTCCAAAACGAAATTAAATAAAAATGAATTACATCTTTCCTCTCTTGCATGTTTCAGCCTTAGATTTGGATTGACACCCTTACTTACCTCTATTCTTTAGATTATTATATTTTGTAGGTATTTGAAGGTTTTGATTAACTTGGCTTGCAATAACGACTACACACCAAAAAGTTTAGTTATCAAGTAACACATTTTAAATCAAATTAAGGAAATTATACAGAACAAATTATACTCATATTTATGCTATAATATCATTAATATAAATAAGAAATTAAAAAAAAGTGTATACATGTTTATTAGGACACAAAATGCTTACCTGTCATGGGCGAATTGATTCAGCCTCGGAGCCAAATCGATTTGGCACCTGCTGGTTGGCCTCTCTCGAGCTGTCAACTTTTTAAATTATTTAGGGGGAAGGAACCAAACATCCCATGAATTTAGCCCATGTTTTCAGACCTCCTTCCCCCATCTATCATGGTGGTGTCATTATTGAGTGGATTAAATACATGTAGCCCTATATTTTTGAGCATTTAAATTACATGTATGCACATATTTTAATTAAATTAAGAAATAAAGTTAATTAAATAAATATTAATTACTGAATGAAAGGATTAATATTTATGGGAAATTATATTTACTTGTGTGATAATTAAATGAAAAGATTCTAAATTACATTACGTCGTAAGTGAGTAAAATCGACGAGTTTAACAGTATCTCATTCGGGACGCATGAATAAGGTCATGTTTGGAATGAGATGGAAAATTAATGTTACATAACTCGGATTGTGATTTCGATTGCATCAATGATCCGGAATGGGTAGAGATAGTCATAAATAGGTACGTAGGGATTGTATATGGGTATCGGGGGGAATTTAGGTTAAACAGGACCAGTAAAAGGGTATTCAAGTCATTTTACAAATGAGGCCTTACCTAATTTCCAGATTAGTGGAGTTTAGGGTTATAATTAGACAAGGTGTAAGGATTAGGCATCCATTCCACCATCCAAAATACCAAGTCCTTCATAGACGTGAGAAAAGAGAAGGATAATCAAGAAAAAGTACAAAGAAGTGATCTCGAAAGGGGAGTGACTCATTTCGGGCACAAGATCACTACGCAAAGAGGAACTCAAAAGAGAGAATTTAGGATCTCTATAAATATAAGGCAAGTATTTAACTTTCTCTAATTATTAGTGTAGTTTCAATTATTCATATATAAATTTGGTGTATGAACACAAATTTTGAGTAGATTAACATGTAAAACATGGATATTGTTTATGAATTCATCAAAAATTAATTTGAATATGATCACATGTTAAATCTTATGTGAATGATATTATACAGATTCAATGTTGGATGATAAAAAGGATAGTTGATGAAATCTTAAATTAGGGTTGATACATTGTATAATCCTTAATGATAATTGATAAACCAGTTGAATTATATGTTTTTGGGGTGATTAATATGTAGAAATATGAATAATTTTGTCTAGGATTATTGTAGATCTTATAGTAGGGGTTTGGGTGATGACGGGAACACCTGAGGTTGAAAGGAAATAGATGCGTCTCATCAAAATAATTTAGCCTTACTGCCTAGAATCGAATCGATTCTCTAGGGAGGGGCGAATCGATTTGCCACCCAAATCGGTTCGGTCAGTCAGGCAAATCAATTCAGCCTCGATGAATTTCCACCTTTCGTTGTGGTGGTTTTTTCGTGGACCGTTGAGGGTTCGGCTTGATTTATGGAGTCCGATAGGTGAAATTTAACTTTTGGGAATACTTGAGAATTCAGGCTTGAGTAGAATAGCATTGTCGCTAGAAACGTGAAATTAAAGAATTTATATTAAGTAGGTTAATACTTGAGAAATCTGGAGTCAGGGTAGACTCGGGATTGGTGGGCTAGTGCCACAATAGATATAGGCACGATTATCCGATTATATATATATATATATATATATATATATATATATATATATATATATATATATATATTGTGGGAGCCCATTTTTTACAGTTCATCAGAGTAGCCGACCAGTCCTAGTGGACTAGTGCGCGATCTCGCCCAAATCATAACCCAATTTCAACACGAGTATTTTAGAGGTATAATAACACTTACGGATATGGTCAAATTAAGTACCAAAAATCTTGGATGAGATATTCAAGTACCTTATGGAAAATCCACACGTTATTGAGAGTTACTTCAACTACTCAAACTCTGTAACAACATATCTATAAATTGTAAACCCTGACCCGAGACAAAGGGATTAAAATAGTGAGATTGGAGAGACACTTAATAAGAACGAGTAACCTCCCAATGGACGTAGGCAAGCTATCGAACCATATATATCATTGTTGTACGTGTGATTATAAACTCATAATTGGCACCGTCTATGGGAGAAAATTTTATTCCTATGAAAAAATTCATCACCGGGAAGCCCATAATGTCTCACCAAAAAATTAACATCAAGAAAAACCTGTTCTTCCTAGGATTAGGTTTGAGATTTGCCAGCATACAAACCCCAGGTTTTGCCAAGATAGGCAAACCTCTAAAGAAAGTCATGGGCCACCTAGGTATACCCATATTTCTAGGTTGGTCGATGTTTATGAATCTAGGCTTCATGAAAAAGAGGAGGTTGCGCACTTCCAAGCGGGAGAAAACACTCGCCTACAGAGGCTACTCAAAAGAATGGAGAAAGATTCCAAAGGGACACTAGAAAACGTCATATGAGGAATCCTATCCCTTAGGCGAGCAACACTCGCAGTCAAGGAAGAAGCACCAGATGTGACCAGGAAAGAACTGAATGTGACAGGGAAGAGCAAGGGCGATCAGAGCGTGGCTAGCTGGAGAGGCGCCACAGAAGCAATGATCGATAGAATGAAAACATAAGGATTCTGGTTCGTAGGGAGATGGACCAACATCCAACTCAACGAGGATCTAGATCTACCAGAGAACTAGACAGGAAAGGTCTCAAAACTCAGATGAAGTCCCTTTTTTCAGGAGCAATCGAGCAGGAGGAACCCCCGAAGAAATTCACTATCCCTAGGTTCAAGGTCTAAGATGGGAAAATAGATCCCATAGATAATGTTAGGCAATATCGACAAGCAATGACCTTGTGGACTCACAATAATTCCCTTATGTGCAAGATTTTTCCTTCTAGCTTACATGATGTAGCACAAAATTGGTTTGAGAGGCTTCCACTCAGGTCAATAAGAAATTTCGTAGCTATGGGGGAGACCTTCACGAAGCGATTTATAGCCAGCAATTCCCACCCCAAGCGTATAGATGCACTGGTCATAATGAAGAAGAAGACATGGGAGAGCCTCTCAGACTACGCCAAAAGATATTGGGAAGTATTCAATGAGATCGAGGATTGATCAAATAAAGTTTCCATAGAATCCTACAAAATTTATTTGTTGATATCCTATTTGTTGAACCAGTCCTTTACTAAGAAGGAGGCCAGGACCGTCGATGATCTTATAGATCATTTCGAGAAGTATGCTAAGGTGGAAGATGTGGTTCATCTTAATGGAGACGATAATGGTCGGGCAAAGGCCAAAAAGGGAACAGAGAAAAATGATACCCCAAATAAGGGAAACAATAATGGCTCCAAGAATGAAAACAAGACTAACCCCTCCAAAGCGTTCCAGCCTATTAACAGAGTCTTCAAGGAACCTATTTACAAGATTCTCAGCAAGATCAAAGAAGAGTCATTAATCAAATGGCCCAAGAAGATAGGTGGTGACCTAACTAAAAGAAACAACACTCTGAGATACATGCTCCATAAGGAGGGCGGTCACCGACTCGAGAATTGTAAAGCTCTGAAGTGACACTTGGAGGAGTTAGTTCAAGCAGGACACATCAGCAAGTATATCAAGAAGAAAATAGAAAAAGTCACAGCTAATGGCGACCCAAATCCAGACAACGTCCTCTACGATAATACAGGACACGAGTTTACAGTAATCCATGGCGCATCAGACCTTAAGTTGATCCAGAGCAACACCATCCAAATGGAACTCAAGAAAGAAACTACAGTGATGGAAGCTTCTCAAATTAACCCTACGAAGTCCTAAGAAGGAAAGCGTACCAAGCACATCATGTTCACCGAAGAAGACTTAGTTGGGGTAAGGACCCCACATCATTACCCATTGGTGATCACAATCAAAATTGCTAATTGGGATATTGATAAGCTACCTGTTGACCAAGAAGTTCGTCCGAAGTGATGTACCTAGAACTGTTCTATAAACTGAAGCTGAATATAGCCAACCTCAAAGAGGCCGTTATTCCGCTTGTCATCTTTGTATGGATGATCACAATGCCGCTAAGAAAGATAATCTTATCAGTTAGGGAAGGAAACATATCAAAGCTAATTGAGTTTTTAGTGGTGGATATTTAGTCCTCATACCATGATATTTTGGGCAGAGGCTGGATCCATGCCATAAAGGCCCTACCATCCACCTATCATCAAAATTTGAAATGCATTAACGATCGAGGCATGGTAAAAATTTGTAGTGACCAGGCTACGACGAAAAAGTGATTTATTGCTACTATCCACCCAAAGAAATAAAAGAAGAATGAGTCAGAGAATTCCCAGGAGAAAGACCAGGAGGGGGCTGTGCTCTCCAAATAATAACTATGGTATTGTCGACCAGGGATGGAAGAGACCAGGGTCTACCCTATCGATAGGGTCGTAAAAATCCTACAAGAATCTGTAATCAATGACAACTTAATCAAGAGGATGTTTATTATAGGGGATGCTCTCGCCGATATAGAGAAAAAAAGAGTATATTAATTTCTCAAAAGCAACCTAGAGTTTTTTTCTTGGGAGTCGTACGAGTTACCAAGGATCGACCCAGCGTGGCCTGATATCGCCTACACGTTGATCCAACCTTCAATCCGATCACTCAAAAGGCTCGCTAAACAGCCCCTGAGAAGGTTAAGGCAGTAGAGAAAGAAGTAGGAAGCTATTCGATATAGGATCTATCAAGGAAGTTCAGTTCCCTACATGTTTATCCAACCCAGTGGTGGTACCAAAGATCAATAGAAGCTGGAGGGTTTGTATCGATTCACCAACCTTAATAGGGTATGCCCCAAGGATAGCTTCCCTCTCCTAAAAATTGATCATTTGGTGGATGCCACAGCAACACATGAGAGGATGAGCTTTCTGAACGCCTACTCTGGCTATCTCCAGATCCTGTTCTTTATAACCACAATCGGGTTGTACTGTTATAACGTCATGCTGATTGGCCTCAAGAATGAAGGGGAAACTTATCAAAGGTTAGTCACCAGGATGTTAAGTTAATATATGGGATGAATTATGGAAGTATACATCGACGATATGCTAGTTAAGAGCAAGGAAAAGGACGATCACCTCTCAGATGTTGAAAGATGTTCAAAAGCTTATTAGAATGCTCACAACGCTCAACCGCTTCATCTCCAAGTCTTCAGTATGCTGCCGACCATTCTTCCAGCTTCTAAAAAAGGGCAAAGGCCTCATATGGGACGATAATTGTTCCCAAGATCTGGAAAAAAATAAGTCTTACCTTAGAAAGCCGCCACTAATGGTAATTCCAAATGTTGGAGACCCACTATATCTTTACCTGGCAATATTAGACCATGTTGTGTGCTTTGCCTTAGTAAGTGAGAAGGGGGAGGATAACACCCGATTTACTACACAAGTAAGACACTCCTAAACGATGAACAACTGTACCTACCACCAGAAAATCTTGCCTATGCATTGATGGTCACTTCAAGGAAGTTGAAGCATTACTTCGAAGCCCACTTCATAACCGTAATCACTTATTACCCACTCAAGGTTGTTCTATGGAAAGCTAACCTCTCTGGATGACTCTCAAAGTGGTCGATTGAACTTAGGAGATTGATATCCACTTCCAACCTAGAACGGAAATCAAGGGACAAGTCCTAAAAGATTTCATTATTGAATTCACAGGAGATAAGCCAGTAGAATAACGGAACAATGAGCAGTCGATGACACGAGACGCACAATCCAAAGACTGGACCTTGTACATTGATGGAGCCTCCAATTAAGAGGGAGTAAGGATTCTTCTCACCACCCTCCAAGACATTATAATCGAGTAGGTAATTATATTATGATTCGAGGCCTCCAACAACTAAACTGAGTATGGATCACTGATTGTCGACTTACGAAAAGCCAAACTACTAGGGGCAAAGTGCCTCCACATATTCGGTGATCCCAAACTGGTCTCCAAGCAGGTAAGCGGGAAATTAAATTCCAAAGGTGATCGAATGGAGGCATACCTCATTGTAATAAGAGGTATTATAGTTGACTTTAAAAAGGTGGAAATTCAACAGTTCCCTCGAGGACAGAATAGTCACGCTGACGCTTTAGTGACGTTAATCTCCACAATGGACTCTGGCCTAAGGAGAACAATTCAGATAGAGTTCCTCACGCATCCTAGCATCGACCAGGCAATCATAGCTAAAAAAGTCCTCCTGACAGATAAGGCCCCAAGTTGGATGGATTCCATCATCGGGAGTGACATACTACCAGACGACAGGAGGTCAGCCCATCAGGTTAGGATCAAGGGTGCTCGTTTTTACATCAACACAGAAAGGAAACTTTACAATAAATCATTTACAGACCCTTACCTTCATTGTACCCACCCATAAGATGCTGAACAAGTACTTTGTGAGCTTTATGAGGGAATTTATGGGAGTCACGCAGGTGGAAGATCATTGGCCTTTCGCGCGGCTAAGAAAGTTTATTGGTGGAATCACCTACAAAAGGATGTGGGTGCCTATGTTCGCAAATGCGAAAAGTGTCAGAAGCACTCACCTATGGTTCACCAGCCTGTCAATGATCGAAAATCCCTCACCATACCATGGGCTTTATCTCAATGGGGATTAGATATTATGGGACCATAACCTACCGCACCTAAAAATCACAAGTATCTCTTGGTAGCCACGGATTACTTCAGTAAATGGGTAAAGGCAGAACCACTAGCAAATATTAGAGATTTTGATGTGACAAGGTTCATATGAAGGAACATCATAATTTTCTTTGGGATACCATGGGCTATCATCACCGATAACATTACACAATTTAAAAGTAGTTTCTTTCAAGCTTTTTGTAATGAACACGGCATCAAGCACTACTTCAGCTCTCTGGTGTATCCCTAAAGCAATGGGCAAGCAGAGGCTTCCAACAAAACTATGATCTATGGAATGAAAAAATGATTGGAAAAAGCCAAAAGTGCCTGAGTGGATGAGCCCCCTCATATTCTATGATCTTATCATACCACACCCAGGAAACCAACTAGGGAAACACACTTTGTACTCGTTTATAGAATGGAGGTTGTTATCCCTCTAGAAGTAGGTCCCCCTACTATGAGAACCACTTTGGTTGAACACGACATTAATATTGAAGCACTACACATTGAGATTGACCTAGAAGATGAGCGACAAGAACTAGCTTCGATCAATTTGGCTTCTTACCGACAGCAACTAGACAAGTAGTACAACAAGAGGGTCACCCCAAAGAAGTTTCTAATAGGGGACTATGTCCTAAGGAAAGTCCACGATAGTGCTGTAAAACCATCAGATGGAAAACTGGGACCAAATTTAGAAGGACCTGTTAGAGTAATTGACTCTTTAAATGAAATTCACCCGAAGATCACATAGGACTTGTATAGGGTTGGAATGTAGGCTAGGTTAGGGTACGAAATGAAGGATATAACTGTACGGATTCAAAGTGTTCGGAAATAAAAACTTGGGATAATAGGAAAATGTGTGCAATTCCAAAATTGGAAAACAAGTTCCATTATCAAGCATTAAATATAACAATTGGAGAGAAATCAAAGCTTATTCAAACACTATATAAAACATATACAAACTTTCTCTTTTCTTTCTTTTCTTTTCGTCTTTTTTTCTCATTTTTCTCTTTTGTTTTCTTTTGCTTTTCACTTCTCTTTTTTTCACTTTTTCTTCACTTTTTATTTTCTTTACTTTTCACACTCTCACATGCCTAAATTGAAACCGCAACACAACAACATCATTCAATCCCAAGTAACATTCCAAACAAAGGTATGGAAGGTGTATGTATGGTTTTAACTCTAATTTGGGGTTGGTTATGGGATTTTTGGTTAATGAAAAGAAAGGCTATATTAAGGCTCAAAGGGGTTGACGAGGGAAAACATATAAGGTAAGGTCAAGGCTAATATGGGTAATATAACAAAGATGGCCTTTGATCATTTCCCAAAATATATGCAATTCTCGAGTCAAAACAAACTTTGAAAATCATGCTCAAGTAATACATTTCATATATGAACTCAATTAATGAATGATCAAATGAAATAATAGAGAGATTACCAATGACTGTAACGTTTTCAAAGAGTAAAGAATAGTGTATAACACTCACAAACGACGAAAGGTACAGATCTTACTCGGTGTAAGTATATACAATGCAACAAAAGACCGAGTTATAAAAATCTTAAACCAAATCAATAAAGCAAGAAAAGTGCATGTGCTCATGGGATTAACGTTTAATTTATGAAGTTATTCACAATATCAATAATTGAGGACTAAAGTCTAATAACTTCCGAAATCGAGAGCGTGCATCATTGAGTTGTCTATTTGATCAGACAATTATTAAAATTTATCATCGAAAACAAAGGCAAAATGCCCAAAAAAGGAGAAAAAATAAAGAAAATCTTTTTGAAATTTTTATTTTTTTATAAGAAAATCATGCTTGGAAATAACATGTAATCAAAATCAAATAAACTATCAATGAATGGATAGAATATCCCACACCCCCTAACTTAAAACCTGACATGATCCTCAATGTGAATTAAGAACCAAGTTAAAGAGAGAAAAAGAGTGATATTACCCACAATGGAGCGATCTCCTGAAAGTATAAGTCCAATGATTCTAAAAAAACATGTTAGTACCAAAGCATAACAAAAAAGAAGAAATAAAACTTTAACTAATTACACTAGACTATAAGTAAGAATAAAGAAAAATAAAACTAACTATTTACAACCTACAATTTTAACTTCTAACTAACTATACACTAGAAGTCGAAACTTTTGAGGGTCCACCCAAAATACGATTTGGCTTTGAAATATCCACGGCGGACCCTCCCACTCATACATTCCTCCCGAAAAATAATAATTTCGTTTGAACAACGGAAGGCATGTGTAAGGCGTAAGAAATGAACCATCCCCAATTAAAAAAATCGGTGGGAGGATGGGAGATTTGGATAAGATGGGTGACAAATACACATGGGGGCATCTCCCAAGTATTTTGAAATTGGAATGGGAGGGGGAGCACAAGGAGGCAAATATGCCTTCATGGAGAGCAACTCGAGCAAGTACTCCTCGTAGGTGAAAGGGTTAAACATTTTAAAGTTCGGAACTGATTCATCGTGTACTTGTGACGGTGTGATAACAGAGAATGAAAAGGGGGAGGAAAGAAATTCAAACTCAAGAGATGAGTTATCATCACTCAAACTTGGAATTTCAAAGGAGATATGATCATTTTAAATGAAACTTCCTTCTTTGAGATCCAAAGACGAAATCATTTCATTATAAATGGATAATACATCCATTTCATCCTCACTTTCATTCTCTATTAAACCATGGGCCAAGTCAATAATGGTTTGTTCCAAAGTAGGCAAAAAATCATCATTTGGTTCAAAACATTCCTCGACTTCAAAAGTTTCGGAAGAAAAATCGTCGTCGGATTCAAATAATAAATCCAATGCATGTTCCCACAAACGATTTTCTTCCCGATAATGGTCTTCATACCTCTCATTCTCAAGCATGAGCGAACCCTCACAGAAAGTCATAAGTCGGGGTGCGAATTCTTGCAAATGAGAAGTTTGAAAACTATAATCGGAACTATACTCAAACTCATTATTATAAGAATTTTGAAAACTATAGCTTTTAGTTTCAACATTCCTATTATAAGGAATTAGAGACCCAAAATCGTTATCATCATCCTCAAAATACACGCACTCCAAACATTGACTTTTGTAATACTCGCCCAAAGTCATTTTTGAATTTGTAATTTTTTGGGACTCTAAGTATTGACCAAAAGTCAAAGGTTTGCGAGGATTTTGAGAATTATCATAATGATTACCGAAAGGATTGGAATAAGACATGCTTACCCCAAAGATGGCTCGAAGTGGCGAAATCCACAAAGTTATGTGCGCGTGAAAAATTCAACCGTTTTTTAGCGCTCAAATGTATAAGTCCTGCAAAAAGGTTAGCAAAAAATATAAATAGAAAAAAAAATACTACGAAATACTAAATCAAATAAATTCTAAAACATCAAGTCCTCGGCAATGGCACCATTTTGATCAAGGGTCAAAAGTAATGCGTGTCAAAACGTCGATCGTTGTTTTATGTTCACCACCTTAATACAAAAATCTAAAATATTGACTACACTCTTTTAAGGGAGTATAGCGGCAAGTCCGGGTATCGAAAATCCACATAGGCGAGTTGCTAGAATTTCTAAGGTTTCATATTCCCAAAATAAAAGTGTAAAAGATATTTGGTAACAAAAATAAAAGATAACAAAAGGAAAAGATTAAACTAGGCGAGTGTATTTAAACTAAATTAACAAAGCGAATAAAAACTATAGGATGCGACTAATATCCCTCAAATTGAGTTAACGTGTATAAATGGTTTACATGGGACTGCTAATTATTAGGATTGCATCTCGTTTCGTCAATTAATTAAATTAAGAGTTGTCACACCCCTAAATTCGCATAAAAGATTAATAAGATTTTGGCGTCAACAAATACCCCGAAAATTACGCACGCAAGGTCATAAATACATCGCATACATGATATACACCGTAAAATTTTCTAGGCATAAAAACTAGGACAATGCACTTGAAATAAATACGTAAATCTCCATCGCCAATGCGAAGTAAAAAATCAACCCTAAGTGAGTTCCACTAATCGCCCCCAATTTAAATTAGCCACTACGCATGATTAAAAACATTAAATAAATTAACTAATTAATTAAAGCAACACTAAATTAAACTAGGGCGCACAATAAATCTAGGCAAGAAATTAAATGCAAAGCATGAAAATAAATGAACAAGGTAAGAAAAAATATCCACTTACATTAATGGGTGTCAAACCACAACACAAATGGGGGAGAGTGGTGATCTCCACAAAAATCCCCAATATCTCACTAGACCTAGGTTACAAAACTGAAAAAGAGATCAAACTAGTATTTTTGGAACTAAAACAAATTGTCTCCAAATGAAACCAAGTGGTCCTATTTATTCAAAGTGGGAGAAACAAATAAAGAAAAAGAAATAAGAAAAGAAAAAAGGACTTAAGTTACAATTATACAATAAAAAGAAAATAAAAAATAGGAAATGAAAGTGGAGCAGCAAATCTAGGGCAAAATACAGAGTACCGGTCGACCGAGGGTGGTGGTCGGTCGACCGCGAAAAGGGCCAAGGGAACACTGTCAAACATTGAAGGCAAAATCCCAAACACCGATCGATCGCATGAATAGTGATAGCCCACCACTTCCATTTGTGTTCTACGTGTAATGGCCAAACACCCAATTGGAAACTAGCAAACACAAAGCTCCATGTGTGTATTGTGACACTCCAAACATAGAACCCGAGACCAAAGATACATCAAAAACGAGATACCCACCACTTCTATGTCCAAAAATGGCAACCACCCCCATGGAAGCCAAATCTTGGAAATGCCCAAAATGGGTACTCCAAGAACCCATGAACTCGAGCCAACCGACGCATACACGCGTGTGGACAATAATCAAGCTTTAATTTAGGACGAAAGGCTCGAATTTCGAACGAAACCAAAACCCGAGCATGGAACCAAAATCGCCATCTCTATTTGCTGAAAAAACGTGTTAGGGACATAGGTGGAATTTATGAAATTGTTATTAAAGAAGAAAAGGGACACAAGGCTAATTAATTAAATTGTTATTTTTTTCTTATAATTCTTTTTCGATTAAAGCGCCGTGTTTCCTTCGTTTGGACTCTGATTCGAGCACCGTTCATGGCCACGTGAAGCTTGGACCGAGGGCTACAACTTCCATGAATTCTTCGGGAAAAATCCCGAAGTGCGAAATTACAAAAATGCCCCCGAACGTGCAAATCGCGACAAAACTTTATCGGAACGGGCCCAAACTTCATACTAAGCACCGTAACACCTATAAATGCTCAATAATACCTTAAATAAAGAATTAGTGTATAAAACAGAGGTTGTCTGATTAATGAGAATAAATATAGCAATTACGGTACCTGAGGGGGCTAAAATGCCTAAGTTCGAGGGTAATTAAGTGAATAATTCGATACGAATCAGTAATTAAAGACGATCTTCAATGAGCATATCACTTGGAAACGCTGTAGGGAAGGGACATACCACGAGCGTGGAACACAACCAATCTCAAGAAGTTTTACTTATGAATCTTCTTTATTTTTACTAGCACATTTAGTTTATGATTTTTTTTTTCAAACATTACATTGCTCGGATAGTATTCAATGAATAAAGGCCGGATTAGTCCCTTTACTTTCATATATTTACATGGGCTTCTTAACTCTTAATTGGTAACATCTCATTAATACGCACCCCTTCCAAGCGATACCTCCATCACGCATAGCTGAACTTCTGATATTATATCAAGTTGTTCAACTTCTTTTCATATTAAAAAACTTAACATGTCAAGCAGGGTTCGTAGCAATTATAGTGAGTCAGTAGATTCGTTTTAATAATTACATCACTCAAGCTCTTGTTGTAAACACAAGAGACCTCACGGGTTGCCCCGACAACCATAAATCCCTACAGGGGATCCTTAGGTAAAAAATCCAACTTATGTCGGCCGGCAACATTGTCAGTCATGAAAAACCTGCTCGGGTGGATGGCCCAGCTGCCAGGTGCATTCTTGCCATCATCTTACTGAGGCCTCAGGAAGTGTGACGACATGACCTAAAAGGTAAAGTAGATGGAACGATGTAGCTAAAGCATGTTGGAGTGGGAGAATGTCAAAACACGAAACAACATATAACCAGTCCTATCCTTCAATACCATATATTCAGCTGAGAAGCTCAAGATGATAAAGTCAAAAGATAATAGGTATTCGGTTAAATGTTACACAGTAAACCAATATGAATGTTTAGTCACCATAAGATCAAAGTAAATAACACATTTTCATTACATTTACATCAAAACCAGAATATAAAAAAGATTTACAATGGCCCAGGATGGCGAGCAAGGTAGTTTACAACACACGTTCTCCATTCATTATCTAGGTGAGGCATAAGCTCTTCTCCTGCATCTTCTAGGTGATGTTCTAAAAGTTGAGCAGCAATAACATCTATTGGGATCCACCGATCATCCCTCAAAAAGGGATTATGGCAATAAGACGGGAAATCTATCTGATATTTATACCATAAGGGAGAATTCTTAGGCATTTTCAGTTCCCTAAGGGCACTGAGCCACCCCTGGGAAAAGGAAAGGTCCTATGCATCCTTCAGCCTCGCTGGAGCATTAGTCCAACCCTGTTCATAACCATCTGCCAAAACCTGTCGAGGACCCCTTTGGAACAAGGGCCTGAGTCTCGTCATGTCCCTCTAAAGTCCAACAATAATCACATATACTCATCGAATACCCCGTTTGAGCTCAGTGACCTTCCTTTACAAAGCTTGGGTCTTAGCTCAAGCGACCCCCTTAGACGATAAAGAGGATCCTCGCAACACTAAGGAGGACCCTGATGGGGCATTCTCCTATAATCGAGTAATTTCTTTCTTCAAATCGTCATTCTCCTTATGGATCAGCTCGTTCACTTGATTTACCTCACTAGCATCCAAAAGTTTGACCTTTAACTCATTTACCTCCTACTAGACTGAGGTCCCAACCTCTTCCATCTTTTGGAGATTATCTTTCAGCTAAGTGACCAATTCAGATTGGTCCTTGTACTGCTGGTTTCTTGCCTTCGGGGATTTGCAGATCTTCACAAAGTCCTTGTGAACCTTTGGGTCGACATTCGGCCTAAGCATTTGTCCTAGTGGAGAATTTACAGGCATATACTCATCTATATCAATGGGATATAATCAATTAAACAAATAAAAGATTTAATGAACATTAGAACCAACATAAGGCCAGTAACAAAAAGTTTCTTTTCATTTAAATAACAACAAAAGAACAACAACAAATAACAATAAGTCTAAAAATTACAAAAAATAACAACAAAAGAACAAAAAAGAAGAAACCCTAAACCAGCGGCAAAGGTGTACACATGGTCAGAAGTTGCTGGCCCTTTCCCCTTATCAATAGTTGGGGCATCTTAATCGCCAACAACCGTGATCGAACCAAGATTGCCTGTAACTGGGTCGCCTTAATGGTGTCTAATAGTAGGACCAAGAAGTTCTATCCTAGCTTGAATCAGAGGCTAGTTGGTTAAAGGATACCCAATATCCTTCGGGTTTGGACCTAAATGTTGTTGGGAAAATAGAGGGGAGTCATCTAGAACTTCAGCTGCAATCAAAGCTTGGTCCTAGCCCTTCTTAAATCCTAACTACCGAACGTAGGCAATCTCACATTCAGCATCATCATACGTCGCCTCCCAACCTTCATTATACCCTCCATTTTGGACGAATGTAGCCTTTCCCTCTAATTTTTCAACCTTAGTGATCATCTATTTGTTAGCCTCAACCACCTTCAAATTATCATCAATTACTTGGCTATAAGCCTCCTATAGGTCGGCCATATCTTTTATCGATTTTTCCTTAAGGGCGTCCAAGGCCTTCTATTTTTCTTGATCAAAAGTGGCCCTAGTAATCGCCAGGGCCTCTTCAAAGCTCTTCAGGGACTCTTTTAGCTCAACATACTTTCTCGACTGGTCAACTCGACCATGAAGAAATGTGGTAAATTCATAAATAAACTGCAAAAAGAAAGTAAATACAAGTTAATTTACCGATATTCAAAAAAATGAATTTAAGAATTACAAAGAGAAGGTGACATACCAATGCAAGTCCTTGAGATATTTTTAGGGATAACTGGTCGACACCCATATTTAGTGATCGCTCATGATCAGCAGTGAGCACAACCCCCTACAGTAGTGCAGGGGAAAGATGGGGAGAATCAGCGACACTCTTCCCCTTAGCAACAATAACTGAAGAAAGCTAAATAGGGTCCTTCAACACCTGTGTCCTCCTTTCTTCTTCTCTTTTTCTTTCCTCTTATCTCTTTTTCTATCTCTCTTTTCTCTTTTCTTCTTCTCTACTTCACTCTCCCTAGCTCCTAAGATGGACCCACTTGTATTTGGGGAGTCTCCTTCCTTCCTCTTGCGATTGGATAATATATTGTCATTATCGTTATAGTTAATCAAACACCTATTTCTTGGTGGTGTCATTCCCTCTTCTTCATCTTCTCTTTCTTTACTAGTTTTCTCTTCATTGTCTTCCTCTTCACCTTCTTCCTTTTCGCTCTCTTCTCCTCCTTCTTCTTCTAATAAAATGGGTTCAGAAGGGCCACCAACCTTTTCCTCTAGAACCTCAAAATATGGGATGGAATCTACTGGCCTAGAGATGAAACTGGAGGTGGTGTTCTTATACTCAAATAAATAAGCATCAGACCGGGGATGCTCACCGTCACAAAAGAGTGGCCTTAATCTTCCAAGCTTTCAAGAAAATGATAACTCTGAATTCATGATGAATAGGTTCTTAGTTCTTGGTCTTAGCTACATCACAACCAGGAAAGGTGTCAGAGAGAGAATGAAGAGGAATAAGTAAGCAAAAGAGAAAAAAAAAGACAGTGTTTGCGACCTATATACTCCTCTTCAAAGGTAGGGATCCGAGGCCCCATGTGCCTTATGCCCTTAGATTGGGGAGGATATTGCCAATTCCTAGAAATAAATCCTTCACTCAAGTAATATTTATGAGAGTCGTGCAAATTTACAATGATAACGCTCTCTACACTCCTAGCCTTCAAATATAAAAGTCCATTTTTATGCGTGAGAACATATAGCAGTAACAAATTTTAATGAGTCTCAAGTTAGTACCATACAACTCATTTATCCTATGTACTCCATTCACATTGAGCAAGAACGATATCAAAATATTGGAAGAAGTGCAAAAATAAGTGATTGGGGGAAACGTCAAACCCCCCCGAGAAATTAGCAACGTATGAATCCAGTGGCCGTCATCTATGGTACGAACATTTCGAGAGATTGTAACACATTCAATATCTACACAATCAAAAATATTATAACATGTTCTAAACTCAGAAACAGGCTTGCTATCAAGAGTCGCCATTAATTTCCTGAAGAAGAGAAACCCTAGATACACTAACAAGTTAATTCGAATAAGAAATAACTGAGAAGATAAAAACTGGAACTTACAGGTAGTGGCGAAGCGTTCAAAAAGAACAGAAGATGAAGAACTCTAATTTTTTGAAGTAGAGAACAAAAGAGGAAGCTTAGAGACAAAAGACAAGCAAAAAAATTCTTGAATTCACTGAATGGACGATTAAGTTACACACGGATAGTTTTCAAACATCTCAAATCATGAGTCGCGTTTCCCTAAGAAGATCTCGACGCTTCAAATTTCTTCTTAAGACAAGCATATCCCTGTCATCTCTCATAAATAACAAATAAGCTATGGCGGTTTTTTGCAAGCTGTTTCAGGCTTTGAGCCTTTAACTTAATTAAAATATTTTGGCCCAAAACTTTTAGCCAAAATATTTTAGAGGAAATTATGGGAGCCCATTTTTACAGTCCATGAGAGTAGCCGATCAGTCCTAGTGGACAAACGCACGGCCCGGCCAAAATCATAACCCAATTTCCACATGAGTATTCTAAAGTTATAATAACACTTACGGATATGGTAAAATTAGGTACCAAAAATTTGGGATGAGATATTCAAGTACCTTATGGAATATTCGCATGTTATTAGGATTTCCTTGAACAACTCAAACTCTGTAACAACATATCTATAAATTGTAAACCCTGACTCGGTACAAAAGGATTGAAAACATGACATTGGAGAGAGACACTTAATAAGAACGAGTGACCTCTCTGTGGACATAGGCATGTTACCGAACCACGTATATCATTGTTGTAAAGGTTATTTCTTTTACTTTCTGTTCTTTGTGATTATTTGCGTGGATTCTTTTATTGTGATAATTTTATATATATATATATATATATATATATATATATATATATATATATATATATATATATATATATATATATATATATACGTCCAGGCTCTCCGAAGGGCTAATTTAACGGGCTTAAATGACGGGCTTAATATCGTCCACACAATTTGGGACCACTTTTATCTTTTGGACCACCTTTTGGGGGCCGCTTTGTTATTTTATGTCTGTCTTTTTCTTAATGTTATAGGAATATAAATTTCTACCCCATTAACTTCTAGAGTCTTAACCTTATTTTTAACGTCTAAATTAATCTGGGATTCTAAGAGAAGTTTCAGCTCTGCTTCTTCTCCGACTTCTACTGTCACTATCGTATTGAAATTTTGAATAGTGGGGATTATCTATGTAAATATTTTTCTCAGGGAGTCTAGAAATTGCAAGCGGTTTTGATGGAAAATATTCTAGTCTTAGATACCTTATACGGTATTGTGGTTTTATCAGTCTAGTTTCTTTATATATCTGATTAATAATATCAATTATATCATTATTTATAAATTCGTCTAAATTATTATCACCATAGGATGACAAAAATCTATGATATGTTCTAAGGGCAGTTATTTCTACGTTTTTAAGGAGAGGACGGATTCCTCCAGCTCTAATTAAAATAGCTTTAGTTTCTGCTAGCCTTTTTCGTCTAATAAATTTTAATACATCTATACTGTCTTCAAGTATTCTAGGATATTCTTAATATTTTTCAGGTCTTGATAGTTCTTCTGCAAAATCTTCAGTTCTTAATTTTTGTCTAAAGAGATCATGGATCCCTATTCTAATTATTTTTATTCTTGGTACTTCTCGTACTAACCACTCAATAACATGGTCTATATATTTGAAAGTACCACCTAGGTATGTTAAAGCAGATTCTATAAGTTCTTTATCTTTAGGGTCTGTAAGAGTCCAATCTTGGATTTCTCTAGTTAAGTCTAAATTTGTTTGATTAACAAATTCTAAAAAGTCTATAGTAATCTGTAGGCTCATGCAAGTTTCTTTTAAAATAATAATATATAAAATAGTTAAGGGTTTGGATCGAGTTATACCTTCCTTTTGGTCTGCAATAACTTTATCTTCCTTCTTTATTCTCTTTAGCTTTGCTACTATTCTTCTCCGATCTCGGCCTCCTACAACTCTCTCTTTATGTGTCGCACCTCAATCCACTATTTTGGCATTGTACCAGTTTTCTGCCTGTACGCCTTCACGCCTAACGCCCACCTGGCTAACGGCTTATGGAAAATCGGCACCTGAAGACAGTTCAACAGTATAACACCTTGTGTGCTACACCAGAGGTTCCACACAATAGTCCTCTATGAACAAAAATTTTGAGACAATTTAAAAAATAACAATAGCTTAACATAAGAGATTTCTGAAAAAATAAAATATTTTTATTGCATTGCATTAGTAATTACAACTCTCACCATTCCCCTAACTATATGGGAATTACTCACTCACATACATGTTACTCTCTATAAGCTTACACACCTTTCTCACTTCTAAAATATGCTCCCTTTTATAGCATAAGCGCACTACATATGACTGGCTACCGGAGGCTAAAAGCCAACCGGTTAAAGAGATACAAAATTTTAAAGTCTATACTATTTTTTTTACATAAAGTAAATCTGTCGTCTAGAAATAATTCTAACTTATCATCTTTGTGAGGGGCTCTTTCTTCTTTATGAAAAGAAGCTTTCTGGGGGCCCGTGTGGGGAATGTATGTGCCTTATATGTCTTCATAATGCAAGGGAATCAACAATCTAGATAATTGAGTCTTCGATATTTAATAATTCACTGAGTAGGGGGGCCTTCTCTGTTCTACCTTCGTCTTCTTCTGCTTTATCTTTGTCTTCGTTTGGTAAAGCATTATTGTTGAAAAATTCATCAATGAGGCCTACTACTCTAAGGCTGGATGGAAAGGCGATCTCCACCATTTCTTTAGATTCTTTCTTAAGTCTTCCATTAAATGGCTCATCAGCCTGCATGATGAGGTCTTCTTTATGGTATGTTATATACCATCTATCTTCACCTGTTAACAATTCCATAATTTATATCGTCTCCATAGCTTGGACAATCTGGAGTTTGGACTTATTAATAATTAAATCTTTAGTCTCGTCTTCAGATAGAATCTCAACGTCTTCAAATATATAATTGGAAAATCTAACAAGTCTAAATCCTTCAACTCTCATTCCTCTACAGGAACTTGGAGAAATCTGATAAATTCTAGCAAATAAAGGAAGAAAATCTTCTAGTTTCTTGACATACTCATGGATTATTTTTCCAAGAGCAATAGAGTCTTCTATAGTCTCAATTTGGATGAGTCCAATGCACCTATAGTCTGTTAGGTTATCTGGGCTATCTCTGATTTTCTTAAAAAATAAATTTTTGGAACATCTTTGAAAAAACCTCTCATCATTAAGGCATCTCCATTAGTCTCAGATAATAACATATTGAAATGTTCAATAATTCTATTAGCGTCTTTCTGATAGTTTTCTGATATTGAAAGATTATTATGACCAAAAGGTATAACAATCTTAGTCTTAAAAGTCTTATCTGATAACAAAAATTATCAGCAGGTCTAGTTTTGGAGGATTCTCCAAGAGTCTGAGCTTAAGTCTGCGTCTGCGATCTAGGAGTAGCAGTCCCACTGAGCTGGGTTACTGCAAATCTTTAAAGCCTCATGAATCTAGCAACAACTACCAAATTCTACTTAAATTCTATCCAAAATCTATTTTTGACATTCCACCAAAGGGCGTCTATGAGGGTATTTTCATCTTCTGAAAATTCTCGTCTAAATTTGATCAAGTCTGGATATCTTTGATCAGGTCTATATTGAGGAAAATACATTTTCCCAATGAGTCTATTTTAAGCAACAATCTCTTGTCAAGATTTTCCTGGAGGAACCAAGATATCATCAAAGTTTTCTAGGATTGGTCTTTCTTGAGAGTCTTGAATATGAGTTTGTCTTTACGTTACACCATCATTTGGTCTTACGCATCTAAGATAGTCTGCAACGTCTTCTCTATTCAGTCTATTTGTTCCAGAGGAACTCATGATGTCTAGGTCTTCTGTATGAAACATAAAACATGATATCATATTAGTGTTAGCAAACATTGGTTTGCTTAATATAATGTCTGGAATGGTATTTTTACTTCCCTTAATATGTATAACAGAGAAATCATAACTATTAAGCAATTGTTGCCATCTAATAAGTCTATTAGTCCTTGATTTGGACAAGTCTAAGTCTCTGACTTTTACTGCATAAGAAGAGTCAGTATAAACAGTAAAATGTTTAGGTCTAAGAAAAAGCATATATTTTTCTATTGCCCTTACTATAGCTACAACTTCTTTTTCATGGGCAGTCTATCATGTTTCTGGATTAGTAAAGGTTCTAGAACTACATCTACAAAGTTTCTTCTTTTTAGTCTGATGATCAATGGCAAAGTACACTGTTCCCCATTGTTTATCAGATGCATCTGTTTCTACTATAAATTAGTCTTCAGCATTTGGCAGTTCAAGTAAAGGGATAGTTTTGACAGCTTCTTTAATCTGTCTTATAACTTCAAAATCATCTTTAGTCCAATAAAAAGGGTTAGTATTATCTGTTCCTTTTCATTTGGAAGTTAGGCTTTGTTTTTTAAGCAAGGTCTTTTATAAAGTCTACGGCACAATTTAGCAGTCCTAAAAATGATTGTAATTATTTTCTATCTCTGAGTTGGTCTGGAAACTCAAGAATCTTTTTGGTTATGTGTTCTGCTAGGGATAATTTTTCTTTGTTAATATGCATTCCCACAAATTCTATCTCAGTCTGAAATAACAATACTATGTTTATCTAATTCTAAAATAATCTTTTTAAGATGGTCTATATGCTCTGTCTCAGTCTTACTGGCTACAAGAACGTCATTTATGTAAACAAGACAAAATTCAGAATAAGGTTAAAATATATTATCCATTCTTCTTTGGAATACTTGAGGAGCGTTCAAGTACCCCAAATGGCATGACTAGCCATTCGTATTTTCCTTGGGGAGACTAAAGGTTGTCCGAGTAATACTATCTGGATGCATCTTAATTTGCCAGAAGCATGATTTGCAATCAAACTTACTGAATATAATTATATCTTCAATCAAATTGACTAAATTGTTCTTGTCTGGTATCCTATAAGAATCAAATTCACAATTCTTATTTAGTTGTCTATAATCTATGACCAACCGTCTTTTTCTTCTTTTTCATTCAGATTCATTTTGAACGTAGAAGGCGAGGCTATTATGTCTACTTTTGCTTTCTATAATAATTCCTAACTTAAGCATTTCATCTATGTCTTTTTTAAATTCTTCCCTTTCTTCTTGTGAATATCCTTTCTTATAGGTTCCACCATTAATAGTGGCGTCTGGGTAAATAGGGATGATTTCACCATAACTTTGGTCTTTATTTCACTTAGCGATGAAATTTTCTCCTAAAGTAGTCTCTTCTAATTGCCTAATATTTTCTTTTTTAACCTCTATATCCATTTTCCTTTGTTTGGATATAGCTTGAACCTGTAATAAGGTCTACTGGGATTGATCTAGAATGTCTTGTTGTATAAGTATTATTTGCTTATAACACTTTTGGTCTGGACACTTACATTCTTTTTGTAAGGGTTTAGTAATTTATGAGCTTATTATTGGGTTGTAGCTATAAGTCCACCATGCTCGACTGAAGAACTCTGATGTTTTATTGGTCTATAATTGAGTTTGACTTGCATAAGGTCAAAGGCAGTCGTGTGATCTATTAGAGGGGCTTTAATAATAATTCCTCCTTATCAATAATTAATATCTTATCTTTATACTGAGTATAAGGATGATATTTACTAATAAAGTCTTGTCCTAAAATAATGTTTCCTGTGAAACTAGGACGAGGATCCATTACCCAAAATCGATGATTAACAGCTTTGTTGGTCTGATTTCCTAATTTAAAATAATTAGGAATAGTCTGAAAATATAAGGTAAATGGTTCTCCATTAGCCACTTTACCATAGATTTCTTGATTACTTTCTAAAAAATAGTCTTCATGGAAGGCATTAGCCTTGCAAATACTCTGAGAGCATCCTGTATCTATAAAAGCTGAAAGTCTTTTAGGATAATCTTTGTGTTGAACAAATAAATCTACAAAACAAGCATGTGGTTTAGTAGAAATTCCTAGATTATTCTTTTCTAAAATAGATATTCCTTTCTGAGGTTTGTCTGTAAAATGTAAGGGTATTAGGTCTTCTGAACTACTATCAGAGCGATATCCTTCTAAATCATAGGAAATTCCTTTTCCTTTTAAGTATTCATTTTCTTTTAATCTTTTGGATATCTTGATAATATGTTTTAATATCTAAGTCTATTTGAGTAGCATACTAGCTAGTATAAATTGCTCTAAATCTAGTTCTCCAAGAGTTTTCATGGTAGTGTAATTGACAAATGACACAAACCATAAATAATTTTGTTTGTATAGTCTCAAAGCATTCTACACATCTAAAGTTTTTCTTGATACATTTCATTTCAAATGTGCCATAATGTCTTTCATCAAAGTAACATCTAGGTATATATGTTAGTAACTCGGGATTACTAACTGTCCATCTTTTCTTTAAAAAGGGGCTTAATATACACTTATACCAAGCTTCTTCAAAGTATATATATTCATTATCTAAATTGTCTTGATTAGTTTGCATCATATATAAGTCTAGAGTATCTTGAGAGTCTTCATACTCATCAGTATTACTATTATAGTCTTCTGAATCACTATCTGTATATGCACTATAGATACTAGTATTATCATCATCCTCTATGTCTGATATTTCTATAGCATATAGGATATGTAATTCTTCTTGATCTGCATAGTCGAATATTGTATTAATAATCTTAATACTTTCTTTATCTTTCTTATTAGGACAATCTTTAGCAAAGTGTCCTTTTTTGCCGCAAGTCCAACATTCTTTGATGGCAGTCTTAGATTGAGCTACAACTTTTTCTTTTCTATAATTAGGAATACTTACTAGTGTTCTTCTTAAAATATCTTCTTTGGTTAAATATATTTGTCTTAGTCTTAGGGTTCCTTTCTCTAAAGGTGGTAGATGGTCTAAATCTATATTTCTTCAGAAATCCTAAAGGTCTAGTTTTAAACTTCCTATGTTTCCATTATAATTTCTTTTTGAATTTCTTAGATTCACTTTCACATCCCCGTTGGATTGGAGCGATGTCTCTTTTGTCTTTGATTGAAGGGATCTATTTGAAAGTCTCCTCTATCAATTTTTCTTGAGTTATATCACGTCTCTTGGCTATGATATAGTCTTTGGCAAAATTGATTCTTTCACCAAGGGAGTTATTCTTAACTCCAACTACTCCTGGCCAATTCCTATATTCACTAATTAGGATTTGTCCTATGGCTGGTATCTTGCTAAAGTATTCATCTTTTAAGGTCTCTCCGAATTCTTTAATTTGGTAATATAGTTGTTCATAATTGTTACTGTATTCATTGATCTTATCTAGTTTGCAAATGCTAAGGAGGGCTAACTTAGTTTTTGCTAACTCTTGTTCATTGATTTGAGCTAAATGTCCAGCTCCAATGAATTCTGATGTAAACAATTGAATATATGCTTCAATTGGTCTTTCTTCAAGGTTCTCTTTCATCTTTTCAGTCTTAGCTAAGGAGTCTTCATTTGTAGCCTTTCTTAAACTATCTAAATAGTCTTTTGAAATACCTCTAATGGATTGTTCAGTGTACTTCTTACATGAAGTTGCATCCTATTATTAATTAGATGCAAAGCACATGTTCATCTGATTATGCCATTCGTTTAAAGTTTTTTTCCTATCATGGATGTTGTTTACGTTAAGGTATATCCCGATTGGATTTATGGCTTGACTTGCCATGGTCTTAACAGGAGTAAAACTCTTATCACTATTTAGAAAGTCTTTTATATAATCAGGTTTGGTCTTTACCAACGTATTGGAATAAATGGGAATTTTTATTCCTATTGGTTTACTAAAAAGTCTAGGATCATATTCTAGCCTACTATTACTTCCTATCTCTTGATTATTATGTTCTACTTGTGTAGCTGACATTAGTCTTTCTTCTCCTTCTTCTATTTGTCTAAGATTTCTAAGAAGATCTTTAGTATTCTTAGATTCTTTTAATTTTAATATACGATCTTGAGCTATCATATTAAATCTATCTCTTGATTGGATCCTAAAAGAATGACTTCTATTAAGATGTTTTTTAAATGTCTTCATGTCCAATTCTGAGGGTTCATGTCCAAATTTTTGGATCCTAGATTTTTCTCTACCTAAGTCTTTGTTTTCAAACGATCTTCTAACTCTAATTACCAGGGCTTGTCTTAGTAAACTAGAACTAGTCTTACTACTACATTCTCCTTCTAAAGGATCATTGATTATGTCTTCTTCCATATTCCTAAATCTAACTTCTTTAGTCTGGATATTCTTATTTATAATCTTAGGAGGTCCAAACTGGATGGTAACATTTCCATTGACATCGTGTTGATTAATAAACAAAGGTTTATTCTATATAGTCTTAGTTTCTTGGAATTCTCGCAATTGCCAAAGGGTCTTAGCTTTTTCTTTCATAGGTCCAGTATTCCTAATACTGCAAGTATGTTTGTAGTCTGAAACATTGGTTCTAACTAATATTTCTTCATTAAGTCTTCCACTAGGAATTCTCGATTGCATTCCTTCATAAGGAAATTGGGAGAACTTCATATAGCTTTGGAATTCTATATTTATGTTAGTGTCTCGGATAATATAGCCTTTATAGCCACTAGTATATAAGATTAACTTAAAATGTTTGGTTTTGTCTACGGTTACTGTAAATGTCAGAATGACATTAAAGTATCATACGTTGTCTGACATTTCTAATTGGGCTATCCCAATAAGGCTTTTTTCAAAATCTTTCCATCTTTTATCTACTAAACAACACAGTATGTTGATATTATTTCGAGTTCTATGTAATCCTTGGATTCTTGCTTGAAAGAGTCCAAAGTTTAGGAATTGAAACTTCCTATCAGTTCCTCTAGATCTAAGCCATTCTGAGTCAAACACTTGGAGCTCAGTATAGGATTTGTCTTACACATGATTCCTACAATGGTAAGTTATGTTATAATTAGGAGTCTTAGGAGTGGCACCTTCTTTACACAAGTCTATGTATCTAACGACTGGAAGTTGTCCATTATGAATGGAATCTTTAATAATCTTCCCGTCAACTTCACCCCATTCTTTCCATTGGAGATGATTGGTGAAATTTCTCCCCTTCCACCATGTTCTAACATTAGAGGATGAATCCTTAAGTCTTTGGAGCATATAATTATAATGTCCAATATTTGGGATAGCGCTAACTATCTTAGTAGTCTTATTTAATCCATAATTTATGACTCTTCTAGTTATGGTCTTTCCTTCCTTAGTTCTTACATAAGGAGATTCTCTAAAATTACAGGTGGTTACCTATTTTTGTTCAAGTCTTTTCTCAATCCTTTCTAAAGAGTCTGAATAATCTTTTTATCTTTTTATTTGCCTAATGATTTCTTCATTAAATGTCTTATTCTCTTTTCTTGCATTATTGTTAATATCTTCATTATTTTTAACAAGAGTATTAACAAGAGAATTAGCGATCTTATTAATATATTCTTTTACCTCATCTTCTTTTTCTTGTTTATGCACAGATTCGTGTGCCATCCTAGATTCTATTGTTTCTACAGTTTTTTCTATATTATCTAAACGAGTTAAAATAAACGGAGAGTCTAATTCTTCTTGGGAAGGTTTATTATATATAAACTTAATTCCCTTCATAATTTCTTCGTATTTTTCTTCTACTTAGGCCATGTCTAGTCTATGTTCATTAATAATACTATTCATTTTGGATAGGTTATGGCTTTCCATATTATTAAGATAATTTGCTAAATTTTGTTGGAATTTAACAAAGTCTGTGTAGAAGGTAGTTAATACTTTTGTCTTAGCTTTTAAATCTAAATGTAAGTCTTTAACAAAGATACTATTATAGTCTTGGGTAGCTGCTATGGATATAGAGATTAGATTAAAATATGAGTTTAGTTGCTTTAGTAGCGTTGGCAATATCATTTTCATTTATCTTATAATAAAATCTATCATCATTTATCTTTTCTAAAATTATTTGGTAAAAATCCGCTAAGGTATGAATGGAGAGGTCTCTTGGCACCTCATTCCAGTCTGATTTAACTATCTCCATTAGGAAGATAATTATCTAATGTAGGGATAAGCTTAGCTTGTTCTTTAGTAAGTTTAATTAACTCACTGTCTTGATTTTTTGTCAAAGTTTTAATTTCTAAAATGTCTTTGTTAAGAACCTCTATATGATTAGTCTTAATATTTATTTCTTGTAGAACTTGTACTAGGTCTATCGGGATGTAGATAATTATTTATAGTAGTCTTTTAGAGATATTTTTTATCTCTGTTTCTAGGGTTTGAGTGTATTTTATTAATTGTCTTAATATAAGAAGTATACACTTATTTTGGTCTATTATACTATTTATAGCACTGGCAGTAACTTGTCTACGATCTGCGTGTTTGGCTCAGAAGTGTTCAGTATGTGAACAACCGTCTATGTGAGCGGTTGAACAACCTTCTGGGTCTAAATCGGTTATGGGTATAGGTTGGTAGTCTGGGTTGGTTCCAAAAATATCTTTGTAAATGCGAGGGATAAACTCCAAGGGCATTAATGTCTTTTTACTAAGTCGAAAAGGAACGTCTTATGGCTCTGATACCACAATTAGGGTTTGGTCGGAATTTGGTGGGTTTCTAAAGTTCTTAAGGTCTAAATACCAATTTGGGTCTAAATTACAATTTTTTAAATATATAGTCTTAAAATAGGGTTTTAGTATAAGACAAGAGGGGGACCATCTAAAGAAAATAACAAAATGTCTTAAGGACCACGAGGGGACCACAACCGAATAAGGACAGAAGTTTGTTAATCCGTTCTTTAAGGAAGTCCGTTTAAGAGTATATATATATATATATATATATACACACACACTAGGGTGTACCCGTGACGATGGCAATGTGAAAATAAAAAGTTTACATTCAAATATCGATTTTTAACTCCCTGCATATTTATATTTTCTTCTGTTCCCAAACAAAAGCGACATTTCAAATACCCAATCACCACATGTTATGTCAAATTACATATAGAAATATTCTTAATATCAATTTTGTCATGACGATTTAGCTTTCAAGGCATGTTATAATATTCAACATCTCCCCACATATTTATATTTGATTCCATTTTCCTATAAAAATACAACATTTTAAATACCAAACCAACATGTTTAATGACCATTTTATTACTAAATAATATTTATTAAAAAATAATTCATAACATGTTTGGTGGCATCTCCTAAAAAAATATGCGTATAACCAAGTAAATTATTTCCACCACTCAATATATATGTCCATACTTGTTCTAGTGTACCCAAATTTCCGTGTCGTTGGCACGAAAATTTAGGATGATTCGAATATATTTCAACAAACTGAATAAATGGGTTCACTGAATATTACAATTGGATAGAAGAGTGAAATGGATATTTGCGTAGAGGACAATTTTAAAGAGAAAAATACCTTACCAACATATTCAACATGATTTATCCAGTGCACTTATACTTCGGTGTATTATGTAGATACCTTACCACCATAAATCGAAATATATAATGATTATTAGATAAAGTACATCTTCAACTATTTAGACAAAAATTATAAATTTTAAACTCAATTTTTAAATATTAACAATGATAAGTTATTATTAATTTAACAAATTTCAAATATTAACTATAATACCACACACTTCACATGGATCATGCACATTTAATAAACGCATGATGTGAATGATAAATTATTCTATTAACCAAATGTGAACCACGTTATTTAAAACCTAAATATTATTTTAGTCGTCTATTCAAATAAGCATTTTGACATAATGATTAAGCACCTATGTTTTTTCCCTCATATTTTATTATGAAATCTCAAAAAGGAACTTAACAGTACTTATTAAAGTTCCACAAACTGTATGCTTTGTCCTTTCATTTGTTTAAAAATGGACACCTAACATGGAAATTTTAAAATTACACCATGCTTCCCGAGCCCTGCATTTCTGTCTAAACCAAACCACCACAAATTAAAACCATAAAAGACCACAACAAATATACATGTTCCAAAAAAAACCACCACAAATTACAACCGTGCCAAACCAAACCATTCATTCTTGAATTGAGACATTCACCAACGTAGTTTTATATGTAAAGAGAGGAAAAAGAAATAAACTAAAAATCTCAAAAACAAAGAAAAATCAAACACTAAAAAATAAAATGAACCGTTAATATACTCTGAAGGTCAACAGAGAGGTAGGAAAAGCATTTGGGGTTATAGCGAGAAAGGGTGGTATGAACTCATAAACCAATTTATAAACCGAATGCCAAATAGATCACCAACCTTAAGGGCCACAACCCAAAATTTTAATGTTGAACATCACAGGACTTCCACAGTGGCTACCAGTGCCACTAATCCAAAACAGGAATGTCTTGACGGCTCCCTTTGGCTAGGGTCTAGGTTTTCTATCCATAGCATTACTTCTCTTTTTAAGGAACACCGTCATGTAGCAACTAAATGAAAATCAATAGAATTTCATACACATTTGCATATTTCATCTTCTGTAACTAAATATAAGGTGTAGTGTAGTGTGAGAGGAAAACCCAACAAATATTCAAGTATGAGAAATAAAGTAAAGGGGGGAAATCTTGCAAAAATAACAATAAAAGTTCTTATAAAGCCCACAACATATACCCGATAAAAAAATATAACATAAGATCCCCTTAAGTAACACCCAGTAAAAAAGTATAACATAAAATCCCCCAATAAATACGCCCACAATAAATACCTAAACACGCCCCAACAAATATGGATATAGTGATAAAGATCTGAAAAGCCCACATCTCTTTCCATGTCCTTCTCGTCTTCCCCTGTTTCTTCTTTTCTATAGAAAAATAGGAAATAACGTAATAAATGAGGGAGAGAGAGTAATAAATTAGAGAGTTGAATACCTCTAGAGAGAGAAAGAGGGAGAGTCTTCTTCTAGAATGAAAATGTCAATCTACTAATCCACACTCACAAACATCAAACCATAACTGGTCCACCAACTAAATCATAGTGATCGAAAAATATTAAAGAGACGAAGAGAGAAAATATAAAGAGAAGGGTAAAAATCATTAATAGATTAGTTAAAGGGGAAAAATAAAGTGAAATAAGAAATGGATCTTCACCAAAATATCAATTTGTGGAAGATGAATCTACAGATTTAAGTGAGACTATTCCTTTCAAAAAATGGCGTGAGAGGGAGCATACCTATTTGAATGTTTTTTATGGGGAGGTTGAGAGATGTTGGTCGTTGTATGCTTCTCATAAAAATGGTAATAGGATGGAGAGTAAAGAAGACTAAGGAGAAAGAGTTTCAAAATTTGAATAGGCTGTGTGTTGAGAATAAGGGAATGCAGACTATAGTGTTGTGTACTGTGGTTTTTAGATTTGGTAGACTTTTGTGAGTTCCAAACTTTTGTTCACTATTCAAGGTTAATATGAATAGTACACTGAGGTGATTGGATTTGTTGGTTTGGTAGTACAAAGTGAAAGCCATATGTTTAAACAAATATACTGTGGTTTATATCGCAAACATAAGAGAGATGAAGATGTCCACCAGTTCAAGGTTGATTGAGAGGTAAATCATTTTGAGTCGTTAGATTTAAACTTTCAAGATTAAACCCCTCTGTCTTTATCGTATAGATACAAAACCTGTTTATATAGGTTTTGTATAAAAAATCTGATGATGTGAACCCCTCTTCCTTTATATATATATATATATGAACATATATACTTTAGAGATGATCGTTAGAGGTTGCGCGTAGTGGGCGGTCCACGTTGGCATGACCAACAGGTGTTGGATCATTTCCCCAAGTTATAAGAATATTACATGATCATGATATATAAGTTTAGAGTCTAGTGGGGTAATGTGGTATGGTTATGAGCCACGAATGTATATTTATCATCACATCCAGTTATATGTTTATGATTTGGGATCGGTGGTAAGATTTCGACCCGATGTCTTGGGAGTGGTACGTGATGTCCCTGTAACCTAATAGTATACATGGGAATCCATCAAGGAGGATAGCTCGGGAATGCTATGTATATACGTATGTGATCAAATGAATGTGTGAACGTTGATATTATAACTAGTGTACAATTATGCTCATTGTTTACTATAAGAATATTTCAAAATTTATTGTTATAGCTTATGTGATAGCTTAGTGTGCACAAGGCAAAGTTTTATACATTTAGCATGGTTGAGCTAGAGGTTTAGCATATGGGCTACATTAAGTGATTAGACTAGTTAGGCGGGGTAGCATAACTAGGATATTAAAATATATACGTTAGGCGAGCACTATAAATGAGGAGCGAGGATAATCTCATGCGAGTGCGACATATGATAAACATGAATGATTATGTTGCATATTCACTATTGCATTTTAAATACTTGTAAATATTTTCAAAATGGTTTTGGGCACTGACCCATACGAAAAATTGTTTTCAAAACCTTTTAGGTGCTTAGACACAGGGATGTCAGGCTTAGCTTCCTTCTCGTCAAATGAGGATGTAGTAGTTGTGGATGCCTGTAGAATTTTCTTAGATACTTCTATCATTTCTATCTAGATAGGATGTTTACTTCATTTTTTATTTCAGGCATGTTGACCCAATTAGACAGTCTTTATTTTTCAGACTTTATTATGTTATTTCCTTTATTAGTTGGATGATTATAGTTGGACTTACCGAGAGTTATTCGGTTATTTATTTCACGTCATCAATATTCAGTTTATTCTTGTGGTGAATGTTTATTTAAATAATGGAATGGTTATTTAAATAGTTGAATGTTTTAATACGATGAGTTATTAAGTTTTAAAAGATTTGATACCGGACTTAATAGGTTATTAGTTATTCGTTCGGATTTCTACACTCATGCTAACAATGAACCAAACTAATATTCCTCTTTTATTTTAGTAGAGGATTAGCCACCCATTATTAGAATAGGCGGGGAGTCACATATTGTATCATAGCATGAAGTTCTAGTGTCCTTAGGATCTGTGCAACTTATTATGTTTCTAGCGTTGCGTCATTTAATATGGAGCCTTGTGATTAAAACTCTTGCATTCATATTTACGCATTTGTGTTCTTCGAGAATTTGATATATTTTACTTGTGACAAACAGCAGAGGATGACTTTCTAAGGCTGCAACGAGGGCCACAGGAGGAGAAGCTCAACTGGAGCCACAAGGGACGGTCATAGCTATTGAGGTTAGCACCATAGTTACACAGGTGGTTAACACTAAAATGATTGTCATGGCACAACAGTTCCCGAGACCCAACCACAATAGCCGGTGGAACCAGTAGTCTAGGCCCACCCATAGAAAGGCCATCTGCTAAAGTTTCTAGGCAGTGCAGATGTTTTTGCTGCCAGTCAGTGGAAGATGAATATACAACATCTCTCTGTATGGTTGGCAACGACACTCAAGAGCAAATTTTAACTACTTTTATTCTGGTGGTAGCAGCGTTGCAGTGGTGGAAGTCATTCACCACATCTGAGGAGAGGGATACCATGACTATTGGGGAGTTTTGGGTGCGGTTCGATTGCAAGTTATTTTCATCTACTATTTAGATAGAGATGCGGAGGAAGTTTCTAGACATACCACAGGAAGGTCGAATAGTGGCCGACTATGAGGAGAAATTCACCCGTTTGGCAAACTTCGTACCAAATGAGGTGAATACAGAGGAAAAAAAGATGTTGAAGTTCATAAATGGACTCACCTAGAGGATCCGACAACACTTACTGTGTAATTCGATAGTCAAAACTTATATTGAGGTCGTCAATTCCATACTCCTTCACTACCAATATCACTGATTCCATTTGAAAGGAGCTAAGATTGGGAGTCTAGCCAGCAGGTCAAGACTAGAGGTAATGGTGCTAGTGGGGCAATCCGACTAAGTGATTCAGATCAGGGGGATTTTGACTAGGTGATGGAGGATTCAGATAGGGCCATCAGGGGCCACATCATTGTGTTCTTCTCGGATAGAAAGGCCAAGGGAACAATATTGGCGACTATCAGGATCGAGGGCACTAGGTTCAGAGACTAGGGTAGCCCCAACATGACCAAACAAGGCCAGAAGCAAGGGGATTTCATGGGCAGATGTTTTATATGTGGGGATCAGGGTTACATGAGGTAAGATTTTTTGTAACAGGCCAGAGGATAGTAGCAGGGTGTCCAATAGGGACCATTAGAACCATTATTGATTGCAGCACCACTAGCTCTAAAAGTCCCACCTGAGCAGGCACAGTTATAATATGGGCATGTCTATAACGTCCATAATGCTATGATTCCATATGCACCGCTAGTTTTAGAGGATACATTTATTATCCATGAGCATATGGGTTAGTTTTTATTTGACACAGGGGCATCATATACATTTATTTCCACTAAATTTGCATGAGCGGCCGATTTACTAGAGATAGCTGATAGTATTAATATGTGTGTGAATTTTTCATTGGGTTGCAGGTCTCTTATCCATTTTATTTATCGAGGGGTGGGTATAGATATAAGAAGACTATGCATGACCATTGATTTACTTATGTTGGATATGGTTGGGTATGATGTCATTCTCGGCATGGACTTATTGGCCAACTATAGAGAAATGGTGTACTATTTTAGTAGGACCATTATGTTTGCCATTCCAGGACAAGAGATGTTTTTTGTGATGATGCCTCTTCCAGAGGGAGGGTCGAGCACGCACCTTTATGATATTAAGGAGGAGACCTTATATAAAATGGTTATCTCGTTAGATTTGATCCCAATGGTTAGGGTGTTTACGAATGTTTTCTAGGATATACGAGGTTTACCACCGAGCTGAGAGATATAGTTTGTTATTGATTTATATAGGGACTAGGCCGATAGCACGTGCGCCCTATCGTATAAAGGGACCAGATTTAATAGCTCTTGGGGCTAGACTTTATCCTTCGGAGTACATTGCCATGGGATGCTCCAATATTATTTGTGAAGAAAAATGATGGATCTTTGAGATTATGTGTTGACTGCAGAGAGTTGAATAAGGTCACGATCCATAATAAATACCCATTGTCTCGTATCGATGACTTGTTCGGCCAATTGAGAGGAGCATATTACTTTTCAAAGCTAGACTTGATATATGGGTACTATAAGCTATGTATCAGCGAGCAGAATGTCCCTAAGACCACATTCCTGATGCGGTATAGGTCGTATGAGTTTAGGGTTATGCCATTTGGGTTAACCAGTGCATCGGATGTATTTATAGATGTTATGAATAAGGTGTTGAGATATTTATTAAACTAGTTCATTATTATTTTCATATACAACGTACTAGTCTATTCTCGAACAGAGGGCGAGCAAGTAAAGAACTTGCCTATGGTTCTGAAGACCTTACGGGACCATCAGTTGTACTCCATGTTTGAGAAATATGAGTTCTGGTTGCGAGAGGTGCAATTCTTAGGTCATATAATGTCAGACAGGGGCATTTCAGTGGACCCTAGTAAGGTAGCAGTAGTAAAGGAATGGGGTCAGCCCAGGGCACCGATGAAGATTTATAGCTTTTTGGGGTTAGTTGGTTACTATTTTTGTTTTTTTAAGGGGTTTCTAAAAATTATAGGTCCATTGATGAATCTGACTTGCAAGGGGGTGCCATTTGTTTGGGATGATCACTGCCAGTTAACTTTTGATGAGCTAAAGGAAAAATTGATTTCGACACCAATGCTCACACTGCCTAGGGAATGAGTGGAGTACTTTGTTTTTACAGATGCATCCTTACAGGGACTTGATGGTGTTTTACAACATGAGGAGCGAGTTGTAGCTTATGCTTCTAATAAGCTTAAGCCCTACGAGAAGAATTACCCCACGAACGATCTGGAACTTTCCTCTGTAGTTTTTGCCTTGAGGATATGGGGTCACTATCTCCTGGGAGTTAAATTCAGTCTATTTACGGATCACAAGTCACTGCAGTATTCACTCACACATAATGATATTAACATGATGTAGGGCAAGTGTCTCGAGTTTGGGAAGGACTATTAGTTTAACATCCAGTACCACCTGGGGAAGGCTAACATGGTGGCAGAATCATTGATCCTATGGCCTATGAGGGAGATACTATCAATCTGGGAAGCGAAGTGGAGTGAACTTTGACAGGTTGACGCAGTGGCTAGGGCTTGTATAGAAGTTTTAACTATCACACCCGAGATCATTATGATGGTTGTGAAGGCGTAGGCAGGGGACCAATTTTATAAGGACAGGGTACATCAATTACTAGTAGAGGGAGCAAAGCCTTACTCAATTAGTTCAGATGGAGGCTTACGCTTCAATGAGAGCCTGATAGTCCCAGAGGATGGGGATCTCTGGCATATAGTGATGACAAAGTCTCATGGGTAGCAATTTTTGGTACATACCGGTGGGGATAAAATTTACTAATACATAAGGAGATAATATTGGTGGGTTGGGATAAAGGGGGACATTATTGAGTTTGTCTCTAAGTTAACCACTTTTCTGTCAGTGAAGGTAGATCATCAGATACTGGCATACATTTTGCAGCGATTGGGTATTCTAATTTGTAAATGGAAGAGCATATCGATGGACTTTATCATAGGGCTACCTACTTCACAGAGGGGTCGTGATTCTATATGGTTATTATGGATCACATGAACAAGGTGGCCCATTTTTTGCCAGTTTGGATAGATTATACGATGGGATAGTACGCCCAGCTTTATATAGCCAATAAAGTGAGGTTACTTGGGGTGCTAATTAGTATTGTGTCAGACCGGGACAAGATCTTTATGTCCCATTTTTAGCAGAGTTTCCAGGAGATTATAAGGACCAAATTGCGATTGAGTACAACTTATCACCCATAGACATACGGGAAGAGTGAGAGAGTTAATCAGATGTTGGAGGATATACATTCTTAATTTCAGAGGAGGTTGGGAGAAGTACCTTCCACTGATAGAGTTCTCCTATAATAACTTATACTATTTCATAATAGGAATGTCACATTTGAAGGCATTGTATAGACGACCTTATCGTTCACTCGCTCGTTGGTTAGAGGTGGTAGACAATAAGCTTCTTGGACCAGAGATGATCCATGACACTTTTGCAAATATCAAGATAATTCGAGGTCGTATACGAATAGCTCAAGATAGGTAGAAGAGGTATGCAGATGCAAATAAGACACGTGGAGCTTAAGGTGGATGACCAGGTATTATTATGGGTGTCTCATATGAAGGGAGTTATGCAGTTTGGGAAGAAGGTAAAGTTGGCATCGAGATATGAGGGGGCTTTTTCGATTATTGAGAGGATAGGGCCAGCTGCTTATAGGCTCGCTCGACCAGAGCATTTACAGGATTCATGATGTATTTCATGTATCGTCACTGAAGAAGTACTAGAGGAGTGAGATGGATTATTGGAACATCCCATTAGAGGAGATTGATTTATAGCCAGACATCTCGTATGAAAAGAGACCAGTTGCTATCCTGGATCATAACGAGCGTAAGCTTCGGTCAAAGAAAGTGTTATTGATTCGTATTCAGTGGGGTCATCAAAATGTAGACGAGTCGACATGGGAGCAGAAGGATGATATGCGAGAAAAATATCTAGAGCTCTTCATGCCAGGTATGTCCAAATTTTGGGGATGAAATTCCATTCTTAGGGGTAAATATGTAATACTCCGTATTTTTTTAGTACTTTAAATTACATGTGTGCACGTAATTTAATTAAATTGAGAAATAAAGTGAATTAAATAAATATTAATTCGCAAATAAAAGGATTAATATTTATGTGAAATTATATTTACTTGTGTGATAAGTAAAAAAAAACATGTTCAATTACATTACGTCGTAAATGAGTAAAATTGACGAGTTTAATGGTATCTTATTCGGGACGCGATAATAGGGTCGTGTTGGGAATGAAAAGGAAAATTAATGTTAGATAGATCGAATTGTAATTTCGAGTGCGCCAATGATTCGAAAGGGGTCGAGATAGTCAAAAATAGGTACTCATGGGTTGTATTTGGGTATCCGGGACTTTTTATGCTAAAGCGGACCCGTAAAAGGGTATTCTGGTCATTTTGCACATGGGCCTGACCTAATTTCAGGATTAGTGGAGTTTAGGGTTATAATTAGGGAATGTGGATGGAGTGAGAAGCCATTCCACCGTCCAAAAGACCAAGGCTTTGAGAGAGGAGAGAAAAGAAAAGGATAAATCAAGAAAAAGTGAAGAGAAGTGATTCGAGAGAGGGGGAGTGATTCATTCCAGGCACAAGATCACTACGTAAAAGGAGAGAATTTAGGATCTCTAAAATTATAAGGAAAGTATTTAACTTGCTCTAATTATTAGTATAGTTTCTATCATTCATATATAAATTTGGTGTAGGAACATAAATTTTGGGTGGGATTAACATGTAAAATGGGGATTTGTGTGTATGAATTCCTAAAAAATGGATTTGAATATGATCGCATGTTAAATCTTATGTCAATGATATATAAAGAATCAATCTTGGATGATTAAAATGATAGTTGATGAAATCTTGAATTAGGGTTGATACATTATATAATCCCCGATGCTAATTTATAATCCCATTGAATTAGTTGTTTTCGGGGTGATTAATATGTACAAATATGAATTATTATGTTTAGGATTATTGTAGATCTTGTAATAGGGGTATGGGTGATGTTGGGAACACTTGAGATTGAAGTGAAAGAGATTCATCCCGTCAAAATAATTTAGGCTTACTGTCCAGAATCTAATCGATTTGCTACAGAGGGAAGAATTGATTCGCCTTCTGAATCAGTTCGGTCAGTAAGTGAATCAATTCAGCCTAGTTGATTTTCCTCCTTTGGTTGTGGTGGTTTTTTCGTGGACCATTTAGGATTAGACTTGGTTTAAAAAGTCCAATAAGAGAAATTTAACTTTTGGGAATATAGAGGAGGGCATTAGAAAGTACCTTGGGTTAGACGTGAATTAAATCCAGGCAATAGAATTACAGGTGTATTAGGGTAAATAGTACTCGGGTAATGAATATGAAATCGGGTTAGGATTTTGGGAAGAGTTAGACTACGGTCTTGAGTAGAATAACATGGTGGCCAGAAACATGAAATTAAAGAATTTATATTAAGTAGGGGAATACGTGAGAAAACAAGATGACTCAGGATTTGTGGGCTAGTGCTGCGAGAGATATAATCACGATTATCTAGTTTTATAGAAATAAATATATATATATATATATGTATGTATGTATGTATTTGTGTGTGTGTGTGATTGATATATGTGAACAATACCACTCTAGAGATGCTATCATTGGAGTTTGTGCATAGTGGGTGGTTCACCCTAGCAGGACAAGCAGGTGTTGGGTCATTTCCCAGGTCAAAGGACCGTTGTATGACCACAGTGTGTGAGTTTAGATATCAGATGGTTAATGTGGTATTATTATGACCCGCAGATGTATTTCTATGACCGCCTCTAGTTTACGTGTTTACGATTTGGGATCTGTGGTGATATTCCGACCCGGTGGTCCTGGAGTGGTATGTGACATACCTAGATCCTGATAGCATACTAGGGAATGCATCAGGGCGGACAGCTCAGGGATACTATGCATATACGTATAAAAGAGTGTTATATGTATATGCTATGCATATACATATAAACGAGGACAGCTCAGGGATCCTATGCATATACGTATAAAAGAGTGTTATATGTATATGTGTGATAAAACAAATGTGTGAAAGTTGAAATTATAACTATTGTACAATTATGCTCATTGTTTATGATAAGAATATAATTGAGGATTTTAATGATATAGCTTATGTGACAGCTTAGTGAGAACAAGGCAACGTATAATACGTGTAGTACGATCGGGCTAAAGGTTTAGGCCTCATTTGATGCACCGTATAAGAGGGTCGTATTGGATAAAACTATCATATTCAATGTTTGGTGTAGTTTAGGATGTGATATGAAATGGGATAAGTTATTCCAAATGAGATCCTTATCCCACATGGAGTGGGATAAAAATATCCCACCTCCAAGGTGGTATACAATTATCTAGTGTCAAGATTTGATTGGAAATTACTTTCATCCACACAACTCTCCATTCACATTTTCAATCACAGTAGGTATCCTCCTCCTCCTTTCTTATTTTTTTTTTTATGTTTATTGCTTTAACATGAACTATTATTTTGATTTAAATTGATGCAAATATTATGTTAACCCACCTATTAGACAAGTTAAACGTTATGTGTTTTTAACCCACAGCTAATATTTTATTACAAATATTATTTTTTGATGTATTGTTAACCCACCTGCTAAACATGTTGAAAGCTATGTACAGTTCAATTTGTTTGTTTTCGGTGGATATTTTGGGTAAAATCGATGTTACCCGAATATGGCTTTAAGAAATTTTTCGGTGGCTGGTTTGTTTTGAATTGAAAAGATAGCAAGCAACCAATTTTACAATCTCATTATTTTTGGCGACTAATTTGTGTGCACACAGTTTTTGTATGTGTGTGAGTGATTGTTATTCATTAATTATGTACAATTATAAACATAAATACATATACATATGTCCATCTCATTATTATCATATCATAATATTATTTTTTTAACATCCCACGTGGAATTAAATACTATTTTATTGGGTTAAAATATGTGATAACAGTATATTTTTGTATTTTTTGATTATTAAATACAAAATAAGGGTATTTTTAGAAAATTGGAGACCAATTAATCCCGGAGGATTTCAAAAACAAGATTTTATTATTATATCCCATCTCATCTTCTTGTCCAGAGTTATTCCAAATGCAGTATTGGAATAAGTCTTATCCAACCCATCCTTATCCTATCCAATCTGGTGCTTATCCTATCCTATCAGACCCCCTTATACGGTGCATCAAACTAAGCCTTAGAATATTGAGCATGTTAAATGACTAGATTAGTTAGGTGGGGAACATAATAAGGAAATTAAAATACATATGTTAGGCGCGCACTATAAGTGAAAGGCGAGGATAATCTCATACGAGTGTGACGCCTGATAAACATGAATGATCCTGGTGCATATTCATTATTGCATTTTAGATACTTACAAATATTTTTAAAATTGTTTTGGGTGCTAATGTGTATAAAAAATCTTTTTCAAAACCTTTTAGGTGCTCAGCCATTGGGACACCAGGCTTAGCTTCCGTCTAGTCAGACAATGTTACAGCAGTTGTGGATGCCTGCAGAATTTGCTAGATGCTTCTATCATTACTATCGAGATAGGACGTTTACTTTAGTTTTCATTTCGAACATGCCGCCTCAGTTAAACAGTTTTTATTTTCAGATTTTACTATGTTATTTCCTTTATTGGTTGGATGATTGTATTTGGAGTTACCGAGAGTTGTTCGGTTATTTTATTCATTTCGCAGCATCAATATTCAGTTTATTCTTGTGGTGAATTTTTATTTAAATAATGGAATGGTTATTTAAATTGTTGATTGTTTTAATACGACAAGCTATTAATTTTAAAATATTTGACACTAGGCTTAATAGGTAATTAGTAATTCATATGGTTTTCGACAGTGATGCTAAGAATGAACTAGGTTGTGATTCCTGTTTTATTTTAGTAGAGGATTGGCCACCCATTATTAAAATAGACGGGATGTCACATTTGTCCTCACAACTGATCTCATTTCTGATGAAGTAAATTAGACCCAAAATTAAGACCCTTGAGTCTTTTTTCTCAACCCATTTCAGTATCTTAAGTCCCCATAAACATCCTATTTATCAAGCTTGTAAGACAACCATTCCCCCCTTCAATTATTAAGGGTTAAGGAGGGTGTTCGAGGTATTTATTTGGAGAATAAATCTTGCAAGGATCTTGGAATTAATATCTTATTGGGATTTATTTCAACCTCTTCATCAAAGGAATTAATATCTTCAATAGGTAGGGGTTCTATACTATTTTCAAGTTTAAAAATCAAGCATGTTACTTATATATATATGTTTTACATGACTACTTATGCTTTTTATCACTATATATGAATATATGTTTATAAATATGTGATAAAAATGGTTAAAGGTTGATGTTGAAATTAAGTTAAAATCTCTGAATATTTAAGAAAATTATTCCATATGAAAATCATGTTTAAACTAGTTATTTCATGGCTAATGAAAAGTTAAACTTGAAAGAAATATTAGGATGCATATATGGATTTTATTAGTGTAATTCCCCGCATTCATAAGAAAAATCCATATGCGATTATAGAACTGTGAATTATTATGTTGAAAATAAATTTAAACAAGCCTTTGAATATGAAATAATAATGTTGAAAAAATCAGCATATTAATCACATAAAATGACGCTAGTTCATGAGAAAAGAGTTTAAGAAGTTTAAAGTTTAAGGGATTAAATGTGAAATTAGTTAAGAATTGAGGTTAAAGAAAATATAGAAATATTTACACATAAAATCACCAGTATAGAAAGTTTAAAATGAAAAGTTATAAATTTTTAAGATTAAGTCTTGAAACGTCAAAAGTGTAAAATTAGGCCAAAAGTATCATTTTATGAAAAGTGTAGATTTACTAGTAATCTTTGCAAACATGAGTATAAATTTGAAAAGTTAATTTTAAATTAATTAATGTGAATATATAAAATGATAATAAAATGTGAAAAATTAATAAAGTAGGAAATATAAGTCTTGGAACGATAAAAGTAATGTTTTAGTGCAAAAGTGTCATTTTTATGAAAAAGTTTGACATATGAGTAAATTTTCCAAACTAAAGAATTCTATATTAAAAGAGTTTGATTTTTTGTGGTTAAAACTCATAATTTGTACAATAAAGGTGAAAAGAAGCATTTTTGACAAAATATAAGTTTACAATTATGCGTTAATGATAAGAAGTACAATAAAGTGTGTAGATGGGTATTTGAACTTAAAGGTCAAGTTTCACAAGAATTGGTAATTAAAGTGGTTTTCAAAAGGATAAATACTAAGTTTAAGGTAAAACAAAAATGAACTTATTATAAAGTGTGAAACTTATAAATAAAGTGTGTTGGGACTTGTCTCGTCCCGAGTATTTGGCCTCATCGGCCAATTAAAGGAAATAAAGGAAAAATATTTAAAAGCGGACATGAAAAAAATGGAAAAGGGTTACAATGATGTAACATGTAAAAGACACTCAAAGGTAGTCAGAAAATTTAAGAAGGGTTCGGAGCCTAAGCTGAGGCTTAATGCTTAGGCCTCAAATAACTTATCAGAAGTATATTGCGGCATGATGGCAGTCGATAAAAGGCCATATAACACTCATGGATTGGTACCCCCGATTAATCAATTGAAAAGATGTTTTTGAGCACAACGCCCATTAATGAGAATGAAAGTTTATGAAACAACTTGGTAAAAATATGAAATTACGTTAATGGATAAATTGATGGGATATGGGTATTGTTTAAGGAGAGATTAAATAAGAGTGGGATCATCGCCCGGGTTACATAGTCAAATATCAATTGGATTGTCACGATCCATTTTGCATGAGAACACTTAATCAAATAAAGGATGATTTCATAATTGCTAAAAATATAGTTTATATGTATAGATTTTTTTTTAGACGTATTACTCTGCTAGTATTTCTCCTAATAGGCGTACACTCATAACCCACTATTTTCCACCCCCCGGACCTTTAGGGAAAGATAAAGGCAACGAAATCGTGAGAAGCAAAAAAGGATTTACACGCCAGTAGAGTGTGACACCTCGCCTAATTAAATACCGGGCGTTCACTCCTTTATTAAATTAAATCAAGGTAAACAGTTGGTTCATTCTCAGCATCACTGTCGATAAAAATAAATTTTCCAATTTAACACCCTAAATAATTAAGCTAAGTGTCAAAACCATTTTCATACATACTTTCCAAATTTTATTTAAAGAAAATCATTTAGTTTATTAACAACATTCAATAAGTAAGAATCACACCACATTAAATATCTGCAACACAGTCCAATTAATTTAAAACATTCGTCAATCGAATGTCAACATGCGAAATATAAAGTAACACAATCGAACTGAATAAAACCCATAGTGACAATACTAGAAATAACTGGAAATACAAATGTCCCAATAACAATGAAATAATAGAAAGGGAGACACATGCCCAATAAATGAGAATGCTAAAAGTGGAGTCAATAAAGGAAGTCGTCTACGCAAGTGACCTTCAACTCCCACCTAAGCTGCAGCACGTTCCTTTCAAGGGATCCTAAGCAAGACGCCCCTGTGGCTGGGCACCTGAAATACATACATATATATACAAGAGAGAGAGAGAGAGAGAGAGAGAGAGAGAGAGAGAGAGAAATGGGTCAGAGCCAGAAAGTGTGTTTGATTTAAAATACGTTTAGCAAGTATTTAAATTGATACAGGCCAATGCAACAACATATTAGAGCGACACTCTCTTGAGAAATTCTCACCTCTCTTCTAATGTGCACGCCTATCGTACTAACCTTCCCAACGGGTTATCTTATCATTTTATCATACTAACCTTCCCAATAATTTAGCCTATCTTAACTTACTCATAAGATTTCAAAACCGAACAATATCATTGTTTAGAAAGATACTTCCAATTAGCATCACAACTCTCGTTTTAGCTTTATTAATTTAAAAAGTTTCCCAGTGTCATATTATACTTTCACAAAACAAGTATTTACTATTTGAGTCATCAACCATGTCCTATTTGTCAAATCACAGTAGGCAGTTTTAAATTTTCAAATCTCATATATATATTAACTACTCGTATCATATATATAAATAACTGCACCCCACATAAAACTATGGTGCGTGCATACTTCTACTATCCAAACCCCATACCACTCATATCAAGGGGAATACAAATTCGGAATCACTCTCGAATTGTATTAACACATACACAAACAATATCGAGGCGAAGCATAGATTCCAAGTCTCTAAGAGGATGGCACATACTCGCGTCTCTTAGGACCGTCTGAACTATCAATTCGATAACCTGTACCAAGGATATCTATCTTCTAGGGTACAAGTCAATATCCCCCATAAAGGTCCCATCGAGATAAGACTGTCCCAGCGCAGTAACCTCAAGGATAGCAAGTAGCGCGGTATGTTTTTCACATGTATATAATATATGTACACACAATCATATAAATATACCACTTTCATCATATTAATATAGGTTCCTCTCGTCACCCAATATTACAACATTTATCCTTAATTTCACATTATTAGTATTACGTATAAGGTTTCATCTCTAACCTTACCTCGAAGGGTTTTCTCACTTATTTCGTGACACTCGTGGACTTTATTCTTCCAAGTAGAAAATGCAGTAGGTGTCATTATTACGTTTCAACGTAACTCTCTTATGCGCCTCACCCTTTAATATATAAATTTACTAACCCTAAAGTAAATATCCCATAAATACCATTCTCGTCGAATATTAATGATCCCAACATTTATTTATACGCCCTACTGGTCCTCCATGTCCCCCAAATCATTATACTAAGAATGCCCAAGAATTATATCACGATAATTCGATTTTTAAATCATTTACAAAGGGGAAATAAGAGTCTGCCAGGAGGGGTCGATCGATCGAGGTTTGGGGCTCGATCGATCGAACCTTCGATCGATTGAAGCTCTATGCTCGATCGATCGATCGAATCTCTATGCTCGATCGATCGATCAAACAGGTATTTCGATTTTCTGCAGAATTGCAGTTACGGGTTCTACCAATTTTCTTCATCCAAATACATGTTTTCCAACCCCAAACGTCCAAGAATTCTACTACTAACATTATAACAGTACACCAGATGTTTCTAACATAAGGCATGTACATATTCATCATTTAAACATGGAATTTCCACCCAAAATTGCATCTAATTATCAAGAACCCTAGAATTTTCTTAAAAAGTTTTCTAACAAATCTTTCTCCAGAATTTCTTTCTTATAATCATCAAAATTTCGTGGTTAATTTCCTCTACATGGCAATGGTTTCCAGAATCATCATATCAACCAATACTACATGGATTTTCCTATCACAAATTGGGTTTTCTTCTACATAATTCATCCCTAATCATTCCTAAACTAATATGAAGATTGCACCAACAAAAATAGCAAGTTAAACACTTGCCTGGAATATCTGGTATTCTGATTTATGGCTAATTTTGGTATGGTTGCGTTCCTCTTCTCGTGATCTACGCGTTGGTGGTGGCGGCGGTGCAAACCGGTGACTTTTTGGCCTTGAATTGCCTTGAGGGCTCTCTCCTCTCTTCTCCAATAGTCGTTCTAGGGTTCTGAATATTCTAACCCTAAATGACTAACCTAAATGGTTGATATAGGTTGCTGAATTTCGTGGGTTTAATTACCCAAATATGTAAAATGACTAAAATGCCCTCCTGGGGTACTAATTAGGCCTAAAAACGCCCTGAGACCCAAACTACACCCCCGGGTACACTTTTCGGACTATCTCGACCCTTCCGGACGTGTTGGTGCACTCAAAATGACCATACGGGAAACTTATAAAACATTCACTTTTTATTTATCAAAATTTAGTCCCGACGCGACACGAGCACGTTCCGACTTAAATTTCCGAAATTGTCATTTAACTCACTCATGACATTCAATATAACCAATATAATATATTAATTTTCTCATTAGTAATATTCAATAATTTTCCCATAATTACTAACTCTTGTCACGTTAATAATTATAACATAATTAATTTCTGGATTTTTATTAAATAATTAACTCACATTAAATTCAATAAATCCCCAAATTAATATAGCATAAAAATACGGGGTATTACATACTTCCCCCCTAATAACGGAATTTCGTCCCGAAATTCAAAAAATAAGGCATACCAGGTAAAAACAACTCTGGATATCTCTCGCGCATATCTGCCTCGCGCTCCCAAGTGGATTCCTCCACATTATGATGTTCCCACTGGACCCGCACAAGTGGAACTATCTTTGACCTCAATCTCCTCTCACTATAGTCTAGGATAGCCACCGGTCTCTCCTCGTAAGAGCTATCAGGCTGTAAGTCAATCTCATCTATCGCAATGTGAGTATGGGACATATCATCCCGAAGGTATCGTCTCAATGACGAGATGTGGAATACATCGTGAATGCGATGTAAATGCTCTGGCAGTCCCAACCTGTATGCAACCGGCCCAATCCTCTCGATGATGGGAAATGGTTCGACGTACCTCGAAGCCAACTTCCCCTTCTTCTCGAACCTCATCACTCCCTTCATAGGAGATACGTGTAATAACACTTGGTCCCCCACACTAAACTCCCGGAAGAACCGTTTCGCATCGGTGTAGCTCTTCTGCCTATCCTGGGCTACTCGAATACGACTCCTGATCATCTCAATTCTCTCGGAGGTCTCCTGAATCACTTCTGGTCCTAGCAACTTGTTATCCCCCACTTCGAGCCAATAAGCTGGGGAAGGACAAGGTCTGCCGTACAAAGCCTCAAATGGAGCCATGCCAATCGTGAACTGATAAGAGTTATTATAGGCAAATTCTACCAGTGGAAGATGTGGCTCCCAACCTCCTCCAAAATCGAGAACACACATGCGTAGCATATCCTCTAACATCTGATTAGTACGCTCTGTCTGTCCATCTGTCTGTGGGTGGTAAGCTGAACTCAGCCTCAACTCAGTATCCATAGCCTCCTGAAAGCTTTCCCAAAAACGTGATACGAAAATCTTGTCTCTATCTGACACAATATTTAGGGGCACCCCGTGTAATCTGATAATCTCAGCGATGAACAACTGAGCATACTGACCCGTGGTGTAATCTGTCCGCACCGGCAGAAAATGAGCCACCTTGGTCAAACGGTCTACAATCACCCAGATAGAATTGTGGCCCCGCTGTGATGTAGGCAACCCTGTAATAAAATCCATGAAAATAATCTCCCACTTCCACGTGGGTACTTCCAATGGCTGAAGCAATCCTAACGGTTTCTGATGGTCCACCTTCACCAGCTGGCAGGTAGAACACTTGGACACGAACTCAGCAATGTCCTTTTTCATCCCACTCCACCAGTATTGCCTTCTCATATCCTGGTACATCTTATCGCCTCCCGGATGTACTGTAAATCGGGACCCATGAGAATGAGTCATCACTGCATGACGTAATTCTGCTCCTTCTGGAACCACCAATCTCCCATTAAACCGCAAACTTCCATCAGAACTAACAGAATAGGACTCAGCACCCTCGGCTAGAAGTCGCACAATCTGTTCCTGGCAAAACGGGTCTGTGGTCTGTGCCTGTATCACCCTCGTAACAATCTTGGGTGTGACTGACATCACAGATATGAAAGAACGTGCTACTGCGTCCTGGTGGCCTAACTCATTCCACTTCGCTTTCCAGACGTCTGCCACTTCATCTACTGGTCTACGACTCAACGCATCAGCAACTACGTTGGCCTTTCCCGGATGATACTGTATATCGAACTGGTAGTCCTTCACAAACTCTAGCCATCTGCGCTGACGCATATTCAGCTCTCGCTGAGTGAACAGGTACTGCAACGACTTGTGGTCTATGAACAAACGAAATTTCTCTGCCAACAAATAGTGCCTCCATATCCTCAATGCAAAGATGACCGCTGCTAACTCCAGGTCATGGGTGGGGTAATTCTTTTCATGTGGCTTAAGCTTGCGAGAGGCAAAAGCTATAGCCTTCTCTTCCTGTTGAAGTACTCCCCCAAGTCCCCGTAAGGACGCATCGGTGTAAACCAGGTACTCTATACCCGGCCGCGGTAACACAAGGACTGGCGCTGAAGTAAGATTGTCTTTTAGCTCGTCGAAAGCCAACTAACAGGCGTCATCCCAAACATATGGTACTCCCTTACGAGTCAGATTTGTCAATGGACCCGCTATTTTGGAGAATCCCCGAATGAATCTCCTGTAGTAACCAGCTAACCCCAAGAAACTACGTACTGCCGTCGGTGTCGTGGGTTGTCCCCACTCCCTCACCGCTGATACTTTACTCGGGTCAACTGCTATCCCCTGCTCAGAAACAACATGCCTCAAGAACTGTACCTCTCGCAACCAGAATTCACACTTCTCGTACTTAGCATACAACTGATGCTCTCGTAGAGTCTGAAGAACCTGCCTCAAGTGCTCGGCATGCTCCTCCTCGGAGTGTGAATATATTAAAATGTCATCTATGAAAACGATGACAAACTGATCCAAGAACTCTCTGAATACTCGGTTCATCAAGTCCATGAAAATGGCTGGAGCATTTGTGAGTCCGAACGGCATCACCCGGAACTCATAAGACCCATATCTCATCAAGAAAGCAGTCTTTGAAACATCCTACTCCCTAATACGTAGCTGATGGTACCCCGACCTCAGATCTATCTTCGAAAAGAAAGTTCCTCCCCTCAACTGGTCGAACAAGTCATCGATTCGAGGCAACGGATACTTATTCCGTATCGTGACCTTGTTCAGCTCGCGGTAGTCCACACACAATCTCAGTGAACCATCTCTCTTCTTCACAAACAAAACTGGAGCGCCCCAAGGTGAGGTACTCGTGCGAATGAAGCCCTGACCTAATAGCTGCTCTATCTGATCTCGTAGCTCTCGCATCTCTGCCGGAGCCATACGGTACGGTGCGCGTGCTATAGGTCTCGTATCTGGCAATAAATCTATAACAAAGTCTATCTCTCGACTGGGGGGTAGGCCTGGTATCTCCTGGAACACATCGAAATACTCCCTGACAACTGGGATCGAATCTAAGGGAATCACAACCTCCTTAGAGGTATCCTCCTCTATGTAATACAAATGAGCGATCGAACCTCCCTCTTGGCGAGGCATCGCCACTACAAACATCTCTTGCCCCGGAATGGCAAAAACAATGCTCCCACCGAAGCAATCAATCATGGCTCTATAAGCTGCGAGCCAATCCATACCAATAATCACATCATGCTCGTGCATGTCTAAGACTAACATGTCCGCAGGTAATACCAAACTACCGATCTCTACCCCCACTCCCCAGCATATAAAGAAAATAAGTGACCCACTCCCCAGTGGTGAGTCCACACACGTCACTGTGCTCTCTGCTGTGGCTAACAACCCTAAGGCCTTCACAAAATGCGTAGCTATAAAACAATGTGTTGCCCCCGTATCAAATAAAACCCGACCCATAGTACCATGGATAGGAAACATACCCTCAATCGTGGGTGGTGCCTGTGGAGCTGCTGCCTGGTGGACGTTATAGACACGTCCATACTGTAATTGTCCCTGCTGCACTGGAGCTGCTGGAATGGCTGGTAGGGCTGGCACCTGGGCTGGAGCTGGGAGGGCAGGTGGAAATAGTGGCCTCTGTGGCTCATTACGGGCTCCCTGCTGCTGTGGGTCCCTATCGCCCTCTGGATAATCCTGGCGCCTATGGCCGTGCTTACCACACCCAAAACATCGGCCCTTGAAGTTTCCTCCCCTCTGACCCTGCTGACCACGACCCTGATGGCCGTTGCCTCCCCGCCACTAACCCTGATTAGCACGCTGTTGGCCCTGCTGCTGTCCCTGCTGTCGGTGTTGGCCCTGCTGGCCCTGCTGATTAGGCTGGCCCTGCCTATAGCCCCCATAACCCTGCCTAGAATCACCTGAATAGAATCACTTAGCAGGGTCCCCCTGATGGAAACTCTGCTCGTGCTGACGAGTCTGTCCATAAGATGGTGCCCCACTGGCACTATTACCCCCGGTCCGGCCCTACTGGCTGGACTCTCCTGCTCTCTTGCTTCCCTGCAGATGGAAGCGGTGATCCTGGAAATGTAACAACGTGGCATTGAGTACATCAATGAAAGTACTCAGGGATAAATTCCCAATAAGGTGCTGACGGATCCTCCAAGCTAATCCGTCGACAAACAGCATAATCTTCTTGTTCTCAGTAGGTGCCTCATCTGGCACAATGGTGAGAAGTCTCATGAACTCCTCCTCATACTCTGTTACGGTAAGCTTCTCCTGCTTCAGATTCAGTAGTTTCCGCCTCATCTCAGTCTACACGGCGGGTGGAAAATACTTGCGGTCAAACAGCTCCCAGAACAACTGAATAGGGATCGTGTCCCTCTCCTCCAAAGTGGTAGTGGACTCCCACCACTGCAATGCGGCTCCCACCAGCTTAAAGGAAGCCAATAACTGCTTTTGCACATCAGTGCACTCATACATACGGAGGTGCCGCTGGATGTCCTTCTTCCATTGGCTAACTGTGATAATATCGGAGCTACCAGAGAACTCAGGGGATGCGCTTTCTGAAAAGCATCCTGAACCCTCTCCCATGCAGATGGAAGCTGTGCTGGTACTGGCGCCACTGCCTGAACCTGGGGTGGATCCTGTTGAATCACCGCTATCGCGGCATTCACCGCCTAAGCAACAATGGCGGCCACCTCATTTGCATTCATTGTGCCTAGTGCCGAAGCGGCTGGCTGCTCGGCCTGGGCACGCCAATCTTTCGGAGCACGTCTCGGAGGCATCTGAAACGTGAACAAGTTTATTAGTCTACAGTTATTATCGAATCTCAAATAGTTGAAGACTTAAACGTAAAACAAGAGTACAACAATCCTAAAAATAGGGCTCTATAGCAATAACGTTAAGCTGAAAGCGAAAGTAAGCCGTACAGATCCTATGGACACTAGAACCTGATGCTCTGATACCACCTGTGACACTTCGCCTAATTAAATACCGGGCGATCACTCCTTTATTAAATTAAATCAAGGTAAACAGTTGGTTCATTCTCAGCATCACTGTCGATAAAAATAAATTTTCCAATTTAACACCCTAAATAATTAAGCTAAGTGTCAAAACCATTTTCATACATACTTTCCAAATTTTATTTAAAGAAAATCATTTAGTTTATTAACAACATTCAATAAGTAAGAATCACACCACATTAAATATCTGCAACACAGTCCAATTAATTTAAAACATTCGTCAATCGAATGTCAACATGCGAAATATAAAGTAACACAATCGAACTGAATAAAACCCATAGTGACAATACTAGAAATAACTGGAAATACAAATGTCCCAAAAATAATGAAATAATAGAAAGGGCGACATATGCCCAATAAATGAGAATGCTAAAAGTGGAGTCAATAAAGGAAGTCGTCTACGCAAGTGACCTGCATCTCCCACCTAAGCTGGAGCACGTTCCTTTCAAGGGATCCTAAGCAAGACGCCCCTGTGGCTGGGCACCTGAAATACATACATATATATACAAGAGAGAGAGAGAGAAAAAAAATGGGTCAGAGCCCGAAAGTGTGTTTGATTTAAAATACATCTAGCAAGTATTTAAATTGATACAGGCCAATGCAACAACATATTAGAGCGACACTCTCTTGAGAAATTCTCACCTCTCTTCTAATGTGCACGCCTATCGTACTAACCTTCCCAATGGGTTATCTTATCATTTTATCATACTAACCTTCCCAATAATTTAGCCTATCTTAACTTACTCATAAGATTTCAAAACCGAACAATATCATTGTTTAGAAAGATACTTCCAATTAGCATCACAACTCTCGTTTTAGCTTTATTAATTTAAAAAGTTTCCCAGTGTCATATTATACTTCACAAAACAAGTATTTACTATTTGAGTCATCAACCATGTCCTACTTGTCAAATCACAGTAGGCAGTTTCAAATTTTCAAATCTCATATATATATTAACTACTCGTATCATATATATAAATAACAGCACCCCACATAAAACTATGGTGCGTGCATACTTCTACTATCCAAACCCCATACCACTCATATCAAGGGGAATACAAATTCGGAATCACTCTCGAATTGTATTAACACATACACAAACAATATTGAGGCGAAGCATAGATTCCAAGTCTCTAAGAGGATGGCACATACTCGCGTCTCTTAGGACCGGCTGAACTATCAATTAGATAGCCTATACCAAGGATATCTATCTTCTAGGGTACAAGTCAATATCCCCCATAAAGGTCCCATCGAGATAAGACTGTCCCAGCGCGGTAACCTCAAGGATAGCAAGTAGCGCGGTATGTTTTTCACATGTATATAATATATGTACACACAATCATATAAATATACCACTTTCATCATATAAATATAGGTTCCTCTCGTCACCCAATATTACAACATTTATCCTTAATTTCACATTATTAGTATTACGTATAAGGTTTCATCTCTAACCTTACCTCGAAGGGTTTTCTCACTTATTTCGTGACACTCGTGGACTTTATTCTTCCAAGTAGAAAATTCAGTAGGTGTCATTATTACGTTTCAATGTAACTCTCTTACGCGCCTCGCCCTTTAATATATAAATTTACTAACCCTAAAGTAAATATCCCAGAAATACCATTCTCGTCAAATATTAATGATCCCAATATTTATTTATACGCCCTACTGGTCCTCCATGTCTCCCAAATCATTATACTAAGAATGCCCAAGAATTATATCACAACAATTCGATTTTTAAATCATTTACAAAGGGGAAATAAGAGTCTGCCAGGAGGGGTTGATCGATCGAGGTTTGGGGCTCGATCGATCAAACCTTCGATCGATCGAAGCTCTATGCTCGATCGATCGATCAAACAGGTATTTCGATTTTCTGCAGAATTACAGTTACGGGTTCTACCAATTTTCTTCATCCAAATACATGTTTTCCAACCCCAAAAGTCCAAGAATTCTACTAATAACATTATAACAGTATACCAGATGTTTCTAATGTAAGGCATGTACATATTCATCATTTAAACATGGAATTTCCACCCAAAATTGCATCTAATTATCAAGAACCCTAGAATTTTCTTAAACAGTTTTCTAACAAATCTTTCTCCAGAATTTCTTTCTTATAATCATCAAAATTTCGTGGTTAATTTCCTCTACATGGCAATGGTTTCCAGAATCATCATATCAACTAATACTACATGGATTTTCCTATCACAAATTGGTTTTTCTTCTACATAATTCATCCCTAATCATTCCTAAACTAATATGAAGATTGCACCAACAAAAATAGCAAGTTAAACACTTGCCTGGAATTTTTGGTATTCTGATTTACGGCTGATTTTGGTATGGTTGCGTTCCTCTTCTCGCGATCTACGCGTTGGTGGTGGCGGCGGGGCAAACCGGTGACTTTTTGGCCTTGAATTGCCTTGAGGGCTCTCTCCTCTCTTCTCCAATAGCCGTTCTAGGGTTCTGAATATTCTAAACCTAAATGACTAACCTAAATGGCTGATATAGGTTGCTGAATTTCGTGGGTTTGATTACCCAAATATGTAAAATGACTAAAATGCCCTCCCGGGGTACTAATTAGGCCTAAAAACGCCCCGAGACCTAAACTACACCCCCGGGTACACTTTTCTGGCTATCTCGACCCTTCCGGATGCGTTGGTGCACTCAAAACAACCATACGAGCAACTTATAAAACATTCACTTTTTATTTATCAAAATTTAGTCCCGACGCGACACGAGCACGTTCCGACTTAAATTTCCGAAATTGTCATTTAACTCACTCATGACATTCAATATAACCAATATAATATATTACTTTGCTCATTAGTAATATTCAACAATTTTCCCATAATTACTAACTCTCGTCACGTTAATAATTATAACATAATTAATTTCCGGATTTTTATTAAATAATTAACTCACATTAAATTCAATAAATCCCCAAATTAATATAGCATAAAAATACGGGGTATTACATAGAGCTCTATTTTCTATATATTTATAATGTTTAACTTAAATAGAACTTTTAACTGAGTGGTTTGGAAATATTTGGAAGTGTTTTTAATTCGATTTGTAATAAGACATGATAACGTGAACTTTCTTAAATTGCTATTTACTCTATGAAATTAGCAAAACTCTTTTATTTCAAGTGCTCTTATAAATTTCATATTATTGATATCAAATCATTAATTGAATTAAATGGATTTCACGACACAAAAATGTAAAAGCAAGCTTTTACTTTAAAAGAGGATTTTCTCAAAAGAAATTAAAGTATAAAAGGTTTTTCGCTATTGACCCCCCGAATACCGGGGCGTTACAACTTGGTATCAGAGCATAGGTTACGTATGTGACAAAGAGTACCCTTACGCTTTATTTTTATTTTTACTTTAATACTAGTTATATTATGTCTACATTAAGGTATTATTTCATTTTGGCTACACTAAGGATAAGTGTAACAATTGATTATTAGAACGGGATTAAATCTTCAATGTTCGAGTTTGAGTTAGAAAGATAATCTGTAAGGTGAATTTTGGATTTTAAAATTATTTATGTGCACAAGTAAGGCATCATGATGATGGGGTTTCTCACATTAATTAAAGATAAGTTAAGGTTATAGAATGTCATGTCACCGGCAGTCACGCATGAGCTCAATAATGGTATTGAAAAAGTGTTAGTTTCGAGGATATGTGACATAATAAAATGATTCAGGTGAACCTTTGAAGATAAAATAGTAAAATAAAGACCCATCACGACAAGTTTGTTAGTCTAAACATAAGTTTTAATAGTTAAGCAAGTATACGATAGTGTACAAATTTTCAATACTTAAAATGAGGTTAGGTATATGATATAAGAACAAGAATGTAAGTTGTATCTAGGGAAGTGTCGAGATGTGAAGGAACTGTTTTTAAATCGTATTACATATCAGGAAAATTTTGATCTTGTTTCTTAGATAATATGATTGAGTTTCATAGGCGACATATGATAAGTCATATATATATATATATATATATATATATATATATATATATATATATATATATATATATATATATATATATATATATATATATATATATCAGGTTGGAGTTTAAAAGTAAGTTTTTGAGGTTTTGTCCTTTTTAAAATAAGAATTTAGATCTTGATGAAAGTGTATTGAGGCGCTTAATTTAGCATCAAGTATATAAATCTGATTTGGACTGATTTGTTGTAATGAACCATGCATTTTGAAAATAGTTTTGATGATATAAATCTATATTAATGGTAAAACCCATAATTAAGAATAAATCACACGAATCACATGTTGTAAGTGAAGCTTCAACTGTTATGTTAATGAATATGTTGTTGATTTTGATCCTATATTGATTGAGAATTAATTATGATCATTTATAGATGATTTGAATGTATTTTGTAACTGTTATAAGTTTAAAAACCATTAATGGTGATCTATGATGTTGTGAAATCGAATTATGGTTTGTTTCAAAGTTGTTTGAAATAATGCATCTTTTTTAGAAGTGTGGGAGAAAATGCAGTATTTTTTAGAAGGGGGTGGTAATGTACTTCTCCCACACTTCTAAAAAAGATGGGTTGTAGGATAGGGGTATTGTCGCTGGGTTGTAGGATAGGGGTAGTGCGTTTGTTTTCTATTTGTCGTTTTTCCTAGGTTACTAATTCGTGATTGGGGATTTTTGGGTAATCCTTAGTTTGGAACAATAGAATGATGATCATAGAGATGTAGTTTGAGGAATCTTAGTTTTGGGGATTAAGACTAAATCTTGGGTACGTTTGGTACTTTTTTTATAGTTAGGTTGATATAATAAACTTGTTACGCATATTGATATATAATGTTCTTTGTATGATATTTTTTAACATACCATATGCGTGTGTATTTGTGGGGAGCTTATTGGTGGGTATTTGATGGGATTGTTGTGAGGGACCGTGGACTACCACTCGAGTTGATGCTATAACTTTTGTATAGATCGATATCCTCATCTTACGTTCAGTTGGTCAATTATCTCATGAGTGAGAGACTGAGGAGGCTTGATCCATCATGCAAATCTTAATATGTGATTACGCGATGGCATGATTGTGTTGTGATTTTCCCTTTATCTTTATGTGTGTATGTTTTTCGTTATGTCAGGGTGGGACTTCCAACATATTTACTCGATAGAGACACAAGAGAGGTCCCCGAATGTTAGATCCTTCATGTGGTATTTTATATATGTAGTTGGTTTGACGATAGATGTGTTCGCATGTGGATTTGGTTTATGCTATTATTCTAATTATGATGATGTTGCGTAGCTTCTTACGATGCCATGTACAGTTTATTACTCTTATTGCATAGTTAGAGTTGCATTACTATTTTATATTCTTGGAGTGACATTATGAAGCTATTTTTATGGAGTTTAATAGTTACTTTTAGTGGATAGTTAGGTAGCTAGGCCAGTGATGGTCTAGATTGTGCGAATATCATATATCATGGAAATTACACTATGATGAGTGTGATATACCAGGATATTGGGTAGCACTACAGTTAGTCTCTATATTAGTAGAGCTTATGTGAGTACTGTGTATGATGGTAGTCAGTCCATATTGAAGAAGTGAATATATTTGGATACTATGTAGGGTGAGGATACTATGATTGAATAATTATCTTATTATATTGTTATCAGTGATGATATTATGATGTATTAAGATTTGTGAGTTATCTAGACTACATGGTTAGTACGGGGACTTGGATGCTTAAGTCATTAGTTATGCCTTTTGTAAGATGGGCACGTATGGCTAGGACTACCTTAGGATAGGTGGGGTGATGTATTAAGGATGTGAGTGTCATTAGGATGGCATGGACTGTAGGTGAGTCTCATTTAATTCTATTACATAAGGTAAACTATTTATTTATTATTTGTGCGGTCTAACCTACCTTATTTTCCAAAAACCATTTTCAGATAGTCAACACTTTCAATAGCATGGATGAGCATACCAATTGCAGGATCAACCTTATTCAGTTATTTAAGTAGGACGAATGGAATTACTTTTCACCGCATTTATTATATAGATGGACTTTATACCTTTCAATTATTGTTGAAAGATTTTTATTATAGGGATGTCATAATGCCCTATATTTTTCCTAGGTTTATTTAAATTGCACAATTAATTATTTAATTTTTTGTTGTGACATGCGATATGCAACTTAGTATATCCTTACATGTTGTTATGTGATTCGCATATGTGTTACGCGAATTAACACCTTTTGGAAAGGGACATAATATAGGGTAATATACTATGTAATATTTTAAGTGACTTACTATTACAAGCGACTTTGGAATGGTTAAGGACTAGGTGTCGAGGATTTTCTTGTCTAGATTATTCTCTCGATATCAGGTTCCACTGATTGTAAAGTAGATTATAGTATTATTGAGTGACACGCAATTAATTAATAATTATATTTAAATTTAATTGACTCGTATCGATTTTTAAATTAACTTAATGGAAAAATTAATTTATTCAAATGTATTCTATTTCAAGACACTTAGAAAGTCCATTTTTAAGTTAAAATAGTGGGGTTTAATTCTATTAGATTAGTATATGGTTTGAGCAAAGTCATTGGCCATTTGGAGCATGTTTTGGGCTCGTTGGGTTGAGGATATTATTGAGCCTAGGCTTAATTTAGTGGGTAACACTTTTATTAGCTTATATATAGAAACTTAAAACACTTAAGCACTTGAGAAAACCCTAGAGGCTAAGGAGATATGGCACACTAAGGATTGAAGAGAGTTGGAGGTTTTGGGGACTTTTATTCATCAATCGGTCTAAGGCAATTATACATTGATTAAGAATATAATTGAATTTGTGTAATAATAGTGATAGCTCATTGGAATCTGAATTAACAGTCTTGTGATCTGATTGTAATCATAAAAACCTAATTTTTTATGATTAGATCAATTGTTGAATTAAGCCTTAATCAAGTATTATTGAATTAAGATAGTTTGATTATAAATCCTTAAATTTATCTTGCAATCTGATTAAATGTTGTATATTATAAATCAAGGTTTATCTATACAATTGCCTTAATGTTAGTTCTATAAATGAATAAAATCTTATATGAACTTAATGGAATTATCTACCTAGGGTCTTAAATCTTATAATCTAAATTTTAATCATAAGTCCTTGTCTTAATTACCTAAAACTTATTGTTATAGATTAATATTATTGGTAAACATCATATACTTGAATGAGGATGGGAATTGGACTGTTTAGAGCCTTGGAATCTAGGTTTTGGGTTATTAATGGTCGTTTTCACGAATTGGGGATGAAGGACGAATCTTGTTCGAACGATATTGGGATTTCGTTCGAACAAGATATGGGGATTTGTTCAAATGAGATAGGCTTTGTGTTCTAACACATAGGGTTTTGGTTGGAATAGCATATGTGTTTTCATCCGAATGAGTTAGTAATCTCGTAAGATAGACTTTGAGGCAGTTTGATAATTTGTTGTTAATTAATTTAAGATAATTAATCAAGGACTTATGATACTTTTGTTAATCAGTGAGTGAACTGTGTTTTTTTGTGTTTGCTTTATGTTCAAGCATGCCATGGTGTGTGAGTGCTCTTGGGAGACGTACTAGGAGGAATTTTGATGGGGAGCATACGACGTTGATCGCACAAGTACATCAGTGATTGCAATGGGTTTACCTTGGTCCTTTTACACCGATCCTACTACTAATATACTCATGTCCCTAATGATGGTAAATATGGATGTTATTCTTATAGCCTTAGATATGGAGTTTATATAATAAACGGGAAGGTTTAGAGATTATCCCTTGTTGTTGATTTAAGATTATAAGATTGGAACGACCTATAACTATACCTAGTACGCACGAATGATCCCCAAAGGCAATAGAGCTTCGTTCTTTTATGTGTGGGCTTGTGCATATCCCATTTATATGTTCGTGAGTGGAGACATACTCACCTGGATATTGAACTTATATGATTCTGTTCACTTTACTGAGACTAAACTTGAGATGTATATGAAATACTAGTTTATGGAACCTTATTATTATAATTAAATGAGAAAGGTTTATAATTATGTACAATTGGATTCACTTGGGGTTAGGATTCGACGTACAATAAATATTTAGGTTCTTTGGATTGGATTAACTTAACTTGAAAACAATTAAAATATTATAAGAAAATGCATTATTGTGGTCCAAATTTATTTAAATTCTAAGTCCTTGTATACTTACTCGGTTTAATCCTATTTGTGGAATCTGTTTTCAGGCCCTAGGAAGCAGTTGCTGCTACAAGCCTGATCTCTTCGATTCATTCTTAGTTCCTGCTTCTACATCTATGATGTAGGTGTCGAGACCGCGTGCCCATCTTTTACTTATCGCATTCCTATTTCATTAGATAATGTCAGATATTTGTATTGGGGGATTATTTTATGTTAGAGTTAGATGTTATATTGAGAGTTGGATTTTACTACTGAGATAGTTTTTGCATTCTAGTGATGGAACATGTGTTAGATATAAGACTATCTTAAACATGTGTTTGTAATGTATAAGATGAAAACAAAATGACAAAACTCTGGAAAATTCCTAAATTAGCCTCACGTGCTACAGCATATCTAACTTTTCTTTGTTTTGTGATAGGTCCTAAACTTTTATACTTTGTTGCGATAGGTCCTACCACAATAAAAAATATCTATATATTCAAATTTTGAATAATAGTATTTTCTGAATGGTTGATGAAGCTGTACTTTCTATGCTTAAATATGAAATCTAAGAAATGTTGATCTCTTTTAAATAAGGTGTAAAGAATGATTTGGGGACAAAATGGTAAATTTATTTGAGTCCATAAGAGTTGTTGATTTGTTGTATACAATTATTTTGGGTCAAATAATGGTTTTGAAATATAATTATATGTATGCTAAATTTTACTATTAAGAGTTTATATTGTGATGCAATAGTGATTTATAAGTTCATCACGAACAAATAATGCTATTGTAAAACTTACCTCTTTAAATGTTTTTTTTTTAGAAAAAACTTATCATTTTAAATATGAGAATTTAGGATCTACGGACATATGACCCAAACAAAATCATTATGCTTTCAAATGTAGTAATCTGGTAATAGTTAATTTAGGCAAAAAAAATAATAAAAACATACAGCAGCAAATAAAATATGGGAGTTAAATATCAATTTCTAAACTCAAATTCCCATTGATCAACCATATCAATAGTACATTTTTATCATCTGTACCTCTTTTGAAGTTTTTGTCAGGATTAATTTTGGTGCATTCTTGAAGAATAACTTTCCTAAATAATAAATATCTTACCCCTAATTAAGTTTCTTGGTGTAGTGATATAAGGGTGTCAATGAAACAGTCTTGAGGGTGGATTTAGTTTGATCCCTAGTTCGATTCTCGACACTGTCAAAATAATGTTTGGCCAGCGAAAGTCACAAATCGAGAATGAAAATTAATCGAGGTGCACGCAAGTTGGTCGGACACCTCATGATATAATACAAAAAAATAAATAAAATATATATATATATATATCTTAGACCTCATCATACCTAACAATAGCCTTTACCAGTTACCTTACTAAAAAGGGAGGAGGTAAAATTAATTAGATTTAGCCATTATTTAATCAAAAGCAAACATTGACCCATAAAAAATATTTTTAATCAGAAACTAGTGGTTGAACCTGTTTCACTTATATGTAAGAAACATTTTCATTCTACAACTCTGTTTTGTTTTTATGTTTTTCCTTCAGAAAAATTGGATTTAAATCATAAATAATTTTAAATTTCAACTTTTTTTATTTTATCCAATTCAACCGAAAACCAAGCCTACTTAATGCATTTGAACAACTTATCTCATAAATTTATGATGATATTGCATTGTCATTTTTGCTATTAAATGCATGTCAATTGTAGGAATTTTATGGCCACGAAGCTTTCAAATTCTCATGGACATATACTAAATGTCTAGGACAGCTGGTGATGGTATAAGATATTATTTGGGTCTTGTCCCCATTAGTTTAGTTCGGTTTGGAATTTAACCCCCAAATAATATATGATTCAAATTCCAATAAATGAATTATTGTATAATTAAATTTTAATATATGATCCAAATAGTTTACTCGGATCATTTTTCACTTTTTGGAAAAAAATGTGTCGTTAAAAATAACAAAAAATTCAAAAAATTCAAAAAAAAAATCACTAAAAGTGAAAATCGGGATTAATCCTATAATAATTTTAATTAGGGGTTAATCTCTAAATGTAGTAAACTAATGAGAGTCAAAACCCAACTAATCCTACTTTTTAATGTGAAAGAATTATGTATAATATTTCATGTGTTAGTAGACACTATAAATTAGGTATGTCAACGAATCGGGTCCGAATCGGATCGAATCTAGAGAGATTCAGATCCATTTAGTTAGCATTTAATCAGATTTGAATTCAGATCGAGTCCTAATTGAATCCACAATATTGGATCCAAATCTGAATCCGTATCAGATCGGATCGGATCGGATCGGATCGGATCCAGATCCAGGTCTGGTCAGATATATACGTTTATTTTTTATTTTATTCTCCTTCTTTATTATTTAATCTTAGAATAATATTTTGTAATGTATTATAGTGTATAATTAGTATAAATAAGACGCATATTAGTTATATTTATCATATACATAAATATATATTTATATACCTAATATTTATATGTTATATTCATAAAGGTATATTTATAAATATATATGACTTCATAACATATATTATATAACGAATTGAATTAGACCAAATTCATATTCGATTTATTTAATAATCAAATAAATTAATTACTATATAATTAAATCTTAATATATAATTTAAATTTAAATAAAAGAATCGGATCCAAATAATTTCGGTCATTGACAACCTATTATAAATGAGAATAAATGTGTTAGCAAGTCACTCAACATCAATATATTATCATTTGTATCCAAACATTGTTGAATTTTTTATGGTCACTAGACTGACAGCAATTCACAAAAAAGGACAAAATAATCTAAATAGTACTATACTATGTCAGGGAGTTAGGTTTGGGCTACTTCTATTAGAGCATGTATAATAATTGACCAATAGACTTAGATATATGGTCGTTATGTCCTACTAAATGTTGTTGAAAATTAGTTTATTATAGGGTGGAGCTATTCCCACTTCAATTAATTTCTAAGGCACTCCAAAATCTTGTAAAATGACAAAACAGTCCTTTAATACTTACACACTCTTATTAACATGCTAAAAGTAAAACATAATTTATAAATATTTATGAAAAATAGTTTTTTTTAGAAAAAAAAATTGTTTTTTTTTTACTTTTAACACGGTTTTGAACTATTTTAAAACTTATGATTTTTATTATATTTAATGTAGGCTCGCGTTTTTATCATTGTCGTTAAAAAATATGTTTGCTATGTGCCCTTTTTTTTAAATATGTTTTTTTTTTTAAATTTGATTTCTTAGTGACGCGATTGTTTTTTTTTGAATTTTTTTTATGTCTTAGAGACGCGATGCATAATGCCACTGGCGCGGACCCACATCATTTAATGGATATGGGTCTGCGCCAGCAGCACTAACCAATCGCATCTCTATAACATCAAATTAAAAAAAAACATATGTAAAAAAAGAGCACATAGTAAACATATTTTTTAATAACAAAAAAAAATGAGAGCCTACATTCAAAAAAATAAGTTATCTTTTAAAAAAAATCAGTGTTTTTTTAATTAATAAAGGGACAAAAAAAAGTGTATTTTTTGTCAAATTTTATAACACCCGTTCAATTGTTTTTTAATAAAGAAAATGAAAGAAGAATTTAAAAAAAAAATCGAGAATAAATATTTTTTCTCGTTTTTCCTTTACTTAAATAGAACAATGTGTTTTTAATAGAAAACGATAAACATTCCCAAAACATTTTTTTTCTTTATTTACAGTAATTCTATCAATGTAAAGAAAAAAAAACATTTTCCAACAATGTCATTGATTTGGCAATGATCTTTGACAAACATTTTCCAACAATGTCTATTTAAGTAAAGAAAAAATGATAAAAATATTTATTCTCGAATTTTTTTAAATTCTTCTTTCATTTTCTTTATTAAAAAATAATCAAACGGGTGTTATAAAATATGACAAAAAAGACAGTTTTTTTGTCCCTTTATTAATAAAAAAACATGGAATTTTTTTAAAAGAGAACTTAGTTTTTTTTAATGTAGGCTCTTGTGACACCCCGACTAATTAAATACCGGGTAGATATTCCTTTATTCAAATTAATACAAAATGTCAAGTTGGTTCAGTTCATAGCATCACTGTCGAAAACGTTTATTTAAACAATTACTAGCCACCTAATATTTTAAAAAGTGAGATGTCAATTTTAATTTACTTAGATTAACATGCAACCAATTAAATTATGAGCTAAAGGTAACACAATCACATCACAGTCACAATAGAATAATAATGGAATAAAAATGAGTCTGGAGGAATACTCCTCTGAATAATCCAAATACTGAATAAAATCAAATACAAGTCTGAATAATTAATTAATTAACTCCAATACTGAAATAAACTGAGTATGATAAAACTGTCTCTAAAGGAAGTGGGGCGACATGCCCTAACAGCTGAAGAAATCTGAAATGGAGTCAATATAGAAAGTGGAGGCGTCTACTATCGAGGTCCTGTAACTTCCACAGCAGCTACAGCACGTCACTGGAATGGAACTCCTAAGCTTGGAATCCTTGTGACTAGGCACCTAAAAGGTTTTTACAAGAAAATAGATTTGAAAGCAAACGGGTATGAGCCCGAGGTGAAAATAGTTTAAAATATAGCAAGTGTTTAATAACATTAAATAGTGAATATAAAATACATATTAGTTACGTGCCTTCACATGATTTTCTCACCTCTTAACTAATTGTTCACTCCTAACGTATCGGTAACCCGTCCTAGTTATGTCACTATCTATTAGTCTATTTCACCACCTGAATTTACGATATAATATAAGGGTCGATACCATACATTTAAATATAAACTGTGAGTCTTCCTTTTTATTTCTAAGATTTACCTAATATAATTATTATATGAATTTCCCATTTTTAACTCTACTACAAATGTCCCAAGTATTCACATTCACACTTTAATAAAAAGTCTATTTCAATTACTAGTATATTAATCTCATCATAAATATACAATAAGGGCACCCCTAGGCTAAGCTGCGGTGCACACATACTCTGCTATCAAATCTCGGTACATCACGTACATAAGGACAACGTATTCCAAATCTCTCAAGAACCGTTTCAATAAGCAACAATCACACATAATGGAGGCGAACATAGTTCACATACCCATGGGTTACGCACATACCTACGCTCCCATGGTCAGCTGACTTATTAACTCACAAATAAGTCATTCACAACCCTATGTCCTTAAGGTACCAATCTATATTCCCCCGTAGGCACACAAGGATTAGATGGCCCAATTCAAAATCCGACCTCCTGTGATAGCAAGTATGGTAGGTATGTTATACACATAAGTCCATATACTAAGCAATCACACCACTTAGATATCTTAAAATATTAAATAAGGTATATTCTATATTCCTATATCGTTATTCCAATTTGTACATCTTTAAGTTTCCAAATATTATATAATGTAGACCGCCGACACATCTCACATTGTAGTTTCAAGTACCTAGTGCCTAACTCACAAAGGTTACCAAGTCTTCTATTATGCCCACATTTAAATCCACTATTCTTAAGGTCCTTATTTCTGTCATTAACCTTATGTTATACGACTATCTAAAACTTACTCATCAATTCTCACTCTCAAATAGTATTACACTCGTCGAGCCTTATTATGTTTACTATAATTCCCAATTTGACTTCTAATTATAATTCGAGTCTCACAAATATGCCTACTGGTCTTTCTTGAATCTAAGAGTATTCACAAAGTCCCCAGCAATAATTTTCTAGGGTCGAAATTATTAAATTCTAACAAAAGAAAAATATAACTGATTCTAGAAAGGTCGATCGATCGACCTCAGAGTATCGATCGATTGATGGTGGTCGATCGATCGACCTGGGAGTATCGATCGATCGAATGCACCACATAGGTTACGGCCTGCTTCGTTTTTCAATCCAAAACTTGTCCCAAAACTTCATTACAGGGTATGAAAATCTAATATAACGTTATAGGCCCATCATACAACCAAAATACATCATTGTTAACGTTTCAAAACCTTTTAGTCATCAAGCATTGGATTATATGGATCAAAGCTTCAATAAAAACCCTAGTTTTCTGTTTTCTTCAAGAACAATGATAAATCTCCTCTTTAATCCATTTTTAAATCATCAAAAGTTATATTTGGGGTACTGAATTCGTCCAGAACAGATTTACATATAATTCATAACCAAAGTTTAGAGTTTTACATCAAATTCATTGGGTTTTTCATCAAATCTTTCAAGGTAATCATAAATTTCTACACTAAGCATGGAGGAAATATTCATTGAACTAATGAAACCAAATCACTTGCCTTAAGTTTGGTATTCTAAGTAGTTGTTGGTGTTCAAAGGTTGGCTCTCTCTTCTTTCCGGTCACAATTCCGTCCAAAACGGTGATGTTGGGTGGTGGTTTTGGTTTGGAACCCTTTTGGAACTTCTCTTTAACTTCTCTCTAACTCCCGTAGCCCACTCTCTTGATTTTGGCTGATAATGGCCTTAATGGATTTTCTAACAATATATAATTAAACTCTAAAATTCGTGGGTTTTAATTCCTTAATTTTTAAAATTACCAAAATACCCTTTTGGGTTACCAGTTTGGCCTAAAAATACCCCGGGGCTTAAACTAAATCCCCGGCTAGTGTTTTTTTACTATCTCGACCCTTCCGGACACATTGGTGCACTCAAAATGACCATACGGTTGATAAAAATATAATTTACTTTTCAAACCAAATTAAATTAATCTCTGACGCGACTGACACGCGCGTCCCAACTTAATTTCCCAAATTGTTGTATTTATATCTCTTAACAATTTTAATACTTTCAATACTCATATATTACCATATATACTCAGTAATATTTAACATTATCATCATAATTAAATACCAACTCACGTCTCGCTAGTATTTAAATTCGGATTAATTTCCAATTACTTCTCATTTAATTTAATTAATCCAAATAAAAAAATCAACAAAATTACGGGGTATTACAGCGCTTGTTTTTATTTTTGTTGCTAAAAAATATGTTTACTATGTGCTCTTTTTTTTACATATATATTTTTTTAATTTGTTGTTTTAGAGATGCGATTGGTTAGTGCCGCTGACGCGGACCCATATCCATTAAATGATGTGGCTCCCCACCAGCGGCATTAACCATCGCGTCTCTAAGACATCAAAAAAAATTTAAAAAAAATAATCGCGTCACTAAGAAGTCAAATTTAAAAAAAAAAAACATATGTAAAAAAAAGTGCACATAGCAAACATATTTTTTAGCGACAATGATAAAATGAGAGCCTACATTAAATATAATAAAAATCATAATTTTTAAAGTTGAAAAAAACAATTTTTTTTTCTAAAAAAAAAACTATTTTTCATAAAAATTTATTAATTATGTTTTACTTTTAGCATGTTAATTGGAGTGTGTATGTATTAAAGGGTTGTTTTGTCATTTTACAAGATTTTGGAGTGCCTTAGGAATTGGTTGGAGTGGGAATAGCTTTACCCTTTATTATACTATAGAAATTTTTAATGAGTGAAATTATATTTAAAATTATTTTCAATATATATTATAATTTGTAAAAAGTTTTGTCAATGCATGAAAAGTTATGACCATTCAGAAAAAAACATAACTATTTATTAAATAATGTCTACATTTTTATAAAAAGAACAGCTTCATCCATTATCAACAATTTTTAATTTTTTAAATTTGAATTTTTGTCATTTTTTTTATCAATTCTTATGTCAATCCATGAATTCAGTACTTTGGGTCAATAAATCTTAATTATGATATCATCATTTATTTAACACTTAAATCCCCACTCAAGGCCGGTTCCGAGAATATTGGGGCCCAAGGCGAACTCACAACATGGAGCTCGTTAAATTTTTTAAATTGAAAAATGAGGTTTCTTGATAGTAAAATTAAAAAAAATAAACAATAAACAAGCCTATCAAATTATAATTTCGAAGGAAGTCAAATATTTTAATTAGATATATATTAATTGGCTACATTTGCCAAAGTCTCGCATGGCGCTAATAAATTGCTTTAAAACTGACATATTTTGATCGATTTTCTTAAAATAATAAAAAGAAATCATTTTAAGCTGATTTTTGTATGGGTTCCTTGATTTAAACATAATAAAAAATCAACTAAAAATATATATATATATATATATATATATATATATATATATATATATATATATAGAGAGAGAGAGAGAGAGAGAGAGAGAGAGAGAGAGAGAGAGAGAGAGAGAGAGAGAGACTCCTATGTATACTAAGTTTGCACATCATTTTTTTAAAATAATAAAAAAAATATTTTTGAGTTGATTTTTTTTGGTGATATATAAACATTTCAAGGGATCCATATAAAAAAAATCACCTTGAAATTTTTTATTTTGCCTATTTTTAAAAAATCGATCAAACTTTCACTCATTTTAAGCACTTTAAAAGCTGAGAAAGTTTGACCGATTTTTTAAAAATAGAAAAAAAAAATTTGAGATGTCTTTTTTGTATATGGGTCCGTTGAACTGTTTAAATTTCATATAAAAAAATAAATTCAATTTTTTTTTTAATATTTTTAAAAAATTTGTGTGCGCGAGCACGTGTGCAAACTTGGTATGCACAGGAGTCTCTCTCTCTCTCTCTCAATATATATATATATATATATATATATATCACTGTTCTTAAAAACCCGCCTAGGCTTGAGGGTTGAGAGAAACGCTCCGCCTTAAGCTTTTGACATCTTATGCTTGGTAAAACCCTTAAGGCCCACTTTTCATGCCTTTTTACGCCTAAGGGTCGCCTAGGGTTCTAAGGCTTAAGGCTTGACTTCCACGCCTCGATCACGCCCCGCGTTTTTTAGGACCTTGATATATATGATCAACTTAGGGACCGATCCATGCGGATGAATTTTTTTAAACAATAAATAAAATTAATTTAGTTGATTTTTTTGTGGAGTATTTCAACATTTCAGGATTAAAAATATCAGTCAAAATATGGGCACCGTAAAATGTTTAATTACTCCACAAAAAAAATCAACTCAAAATAATGTTTTTACTATTTAAAAAAAATTATCCTTACAAAACTCTCTCTCTCTCTCTCTCTCTCTCTCTCTCTCTCTCTCTATATATATATATATATATATATATATATATTCCCCAAATCAAACCAACGTCATAGAAATCTACTACTTAAGTCCACTGGAGAAAAAAATGACGAGGTAATTAAACTTAGGTATGTGGCTAATGGTAAATGCTTAAAACTTTAAATTTTAAAGTTTAAAAAGTTTAAATTCAAATGCTTAAAACTCTAAATGTTAAATGCTTAGAACTTTAAATGTAATTTATGTAAAATACTGTTAAATTAGTATAAATTTTCAAAGTTAAATTTTCCAAAAATATTGGTTTTATTTAAATATTGATTTTAGGTTGTTAAAAATGTTCATTTATTTGGTGAATATATTAATTTTTCTCATTGTTTGTTATTTTTAATTATGTTGAGGTATGGGGAAAAAATGCTAACTAAGTAAGAGCAAAAAATTGGTGAATATATACGTCAAGACTTTTAGGTCTAAATAATTGCAAAAAAAAAAAAGTAATAGTAATTCTAAAAAAATTTCCCCCGGACAACCCCCACCATTTTTCAAAATTTTCAGCACCTTCTAACTAAAAATCCTGAGTTCGTCGGTGCTTGAATTCAGCATTGTATTACAATAAAAGTGTTTTTTAGAATCCGATACTTTTTCATTGCTAAATGTCACGTTTGGAGGCAAATTAAATGATGAAAAACAAACCAAAGAGGTACCAAGTCTAAAAATTAATTATGTTTGTAATAAAATTAAATTTTTAGAATTTAATAAAATCCAAAAAGAGTAACTACTCAACTAAACCAAACAGCCGCATTCTGAGTTCCAGTAACAAAAAGATATTCACAAAAGTCTATTGTTAGAATTGGTCCACATGCATCAATTTTAAGCATACTATAAATGTTAAAAGATAAATTTCATTATGACAAAATTTCACGAAAACGAGTTCACATAGAATGTGATGTCGTGCTTCACGTTGATCAAATTTAGGGGTGTAAACGGATATTCGAAAATTCGTATCCATTCGATATTCGAATTCGAATTTGCAGATATTTATCCAAAAATATGGAAACGGATACGAATATGGATAGTCTATAAAAATATCCGAGAAAACGGATACGGATACGGATACGGATAGTACTAGTATCCAACACCGATAATCCATATTCGATGTGGAGTATCCATTTTATCGGATATCCGTTTTACCGGATATCCGTATCCGTCAAACATATGTTTAAAATATTACTAATAATATTAGTATTAGTATTAGTATTACTAATAAAATAATTTTTAAAAAAAATCAATCGTTTATTCCCTTAAACAAAATAAACATATACTTCACTCAAAACAAAAATACCATAAAGTTATTATTTTATTGGGTATATTATAAAATATCATGTATTAATATTTTGTTGGGTATATTATCATGGACTTACACTAAAGTTACAATACACCCTATCACACACAACATACATCCCTAAAGAACATATACTCCACTCAAAACAAAAAAAAAAACTAACTTCATTTCATTTCTCTTTTGTACAAAATAAGATAAAAGAAATCCTCATGTGGTTGTTCGTTAGTTTCCTTAATTATAAATAAATGTAAGAGAGAAACAAAAAAGAATGTAAAAGAGAAACATAATATAATGTAAGAGAGAAACATAAAAGTAAAGAAATGATTTTGATTGCGATGAGAACTGAAGTTAACAACAGATATATTATATACAAAATAAAAATGTATACTTATTAAAATAAAAATATCAGTATGTTTTAAGGACAAAAGGTCAATGAGGTTATCATTATAAAAAAAATTGATTTAATATAAAAGGTGCATATTTATTTCTACTATCATGGAATGCGACTGTTATTTTTTTTTTTGGATGGCTTGAAGCTTATATGGTTGTAAAGTATGGATGACTTTAAACCATAATATCATTATGGAATGGTACTATTATTATGGAATCCATAATTGTTGATGTTAGGAGAAAGTAATTTTGTTATATATTTGTTTAGATTGGATTGGATTTCATTGGATTGGATATTTTAATAGTTATTTTTTGCGATGACTAAATAATGTAAACGGATACGGATATTATCCGAATCCGAGGTATTCGAGCGGGTACGGATATAGATAGTTGTTTTAACTATCCGGGCGGATACGGATACGGATACGGATACGGATATGGATAGTACATTCAGATAGCGGATACGGATATGAAAAATATGGTATCCGATCCGTATCCGTCCGTTTACCATCCCTAATCAAATTCAGACCATATATTCTACCTATCACCTTTTTTTAACAGTTTGCTTTTCTTTTATCTTTTTTAATTTAAAAAATGATAATATGTACTCTTAAATCATATGTTTCGAATTTTAAAATAACAAGTATACAAATTTTGTTTGAAAATATATATATTTAATCAATTATATGCTGAAACTTTATCATTATTATTTTTTAATTTTAAATGTCTATTTTTAAAATTCATGTTAACCCAAAATTATCATTTATCATGCCCTGTACTAAAGAATATATTGTCATAATAAATGTGAATTTAATGGTGAATAGTCTATGGAAGCTAAAGTATGCTTTCTTGAGAAGCCTATTAGAACCAAACTCAACATTAACGCTAATTAAGGTGAGAGAGAGTAATGCAAAGATAATTAAAGTATCACAAATGATATTTATATTTACATTTTTACCGAATTGCGCATATTTATATTTCACTTATCACTTTTTTTAACAGTTTGTTTTTCTTTTATCATTTTTTATTTGAAAAAATGATAATAGGTGTCCTTTGGTCATATGCTTTGAGTTTAAAAAACAAGTCTGAAAATTCTGTTTGAAAATTTGTATTTTATTAATTGTATGTTTGAACTTTATTTCTATTATTATTTTATTTTAAATGTGTATCCTTAAAGCTCATGTTAATGGGACGTTATCATTTATTGTGCCTACTGATTTTGGTACTAAAAACTACATTGTCATAGTAAATGTGAATTTAATGGTGAATAGTTTATGGCGGCTAAAATATGTTTTTTTGAAAATTTTTCTACACCGACATAGAAATTTGGCACATTTGGTGCGACAAGTCACTTATGGCATCGACATCGGTTCGTGTCTGGGTTCCACTACTGTAAGCTCTGTGTGGAGTCCGAACACGAGTTCGGACTCCACACAGAGCTTACAGTAGTGGAACCCAGACACGAACCGATGTCGATGCCATAAGTGACTTGTCGCACCAAATGTGCCAAATTTCTGTGTCCCCTTAGAATTATTCTTTTTTAAAAGCTTATTAGAACCAAACTTTTGCAAAGTTTGTGTGTGGACTCTAACATTAACAAGGATTTACACTGATTAAGGTGAGAGAGGGTGATGCAAAGATGATTAAAGTATCACAAATGATATTTATATTTATATTTTTTACCGGATTGCAATAACATATTTGTATATTTGACCAAGTGTTTGTACATTTTATTGAAAAGTCAAAGGTACAAATATATTGAAGAAATCCGATAAGAAATGTAAAATGTAGGTAAGTGTATCAATCATCTTAAAGTATTGTACTCTCTAATTATCAAAAGACAAAGTGCAACATTTACTATAATATTACATCAGTTAAACGATGAAATAAGGGATGCAGTTAAGACTTGTAGCATTTTTCAATGAAGAATCGAATATAGTAATCATAAAAATCTCTTTTAATGTGAGTTTGACACGTGTTATACAATAAATATATATTCGCAATATAATGAGTCATCCCACCAATATTTCAATTAAATAATAATTAAAAAATAAAATCTATACATTAAATGTGTATTAACTTAAATAAGATAGAATACAGTGAGTCATTCCACCAATATTGTAACATAATAATAACTACAAAATAGATGTTTTATAAAACTTAAAATTTTATGAAAATAAAAGGTTTTTTATAAGGCAAGTCAAGAGATTTACATTCAACTTTATTTTTCAAGGAAATCAGATGTTTACACTCAATTTTTTACAAAATTATTGACAAATTGTGACATCCCGCTTAATAAAATACCGGTGATCAGTCATATATCAAATTAAACAGGTGTGACACCCCGCCCAATAAAATATCGGGTGATCAGTCATATATCAAATTAAACAGGAATCTAATCTGGTTCATTCTTAGCATCACTTTCGAAAACTTTTTAAAAATTACTAACCACCTACTATTCAAAAGATATGGTGCCAAATTTTGTCTTTTTATTCAACATCTCTAACAATATGCAAAAAAATATATATTTAACCATTCAAACAACCACTAAATCAGTAATACAGAAAATGAATAAATATAATCCTTGCCGAAACAACCACCGACTACAAACCAAATACCAAAAACAAACACAAGAGGAATAACTGAATACATCAACTAACTGAAATAAAATGGAACAACTAGGGCGACATGCCCAAATGGAATACTGACTGCATCTTACTCTAGGAATGAAATGACTGAGGCGGCTAAGTCAAAGTGCTGTAACATCCACATGTGTCGCAGTAGCGTAACCCTGGAATAGAACAATTCTAGCATTCCTGTGGCAGGACACCTAAAAGGTTTTGAAAATATTTTATAGCAAGGGTTAGAACCCAAAACATTTTAAAAATATTTAGCAAGTGAATTTAATTGCATTAAATTAAAATGTATGAATACTCTTCCTATTTAAGTTAGTGTCACACACTCTCTGGAGGACACCTCACCCCTCGAATAATGTGCACGCCTAACGTACCTATACATGACCCATCTAGCTATATTTCGGGTGAGTTTAGTATACGAGTTATAAGTTATTAGTCACACTAACTTATTTAAATCATTTATCATCTGATACCATATAACATTCTCACGAGTTATATAATTTATACAATTCTCATCCTATATTTACCCGTATATAAAAATGTCATATATGCGTAATATCAATAATACAATGTTCACGCACATGTTGTAGACGTAACCATCCTCCTGAGTAGGCACTCATCGGATGCTATCACTAAATGCTATCACCTTCGGCTATACTCATCCACCCGGAATCTTGATGCGGGGCGCTCCTGAATCAGGAAAACAACCATATAGGAGGCGACCATAGTTCCCCTCGGGAAAATGAGACTGACCCATACTCAAGACTCCTCATCCCTAATAATACGGACATTATGGCCTGGGGATTATACTCTCCATGCAGTCTCTAGCCAGGGGATTCACCCACATCGCGCAACCTCCCATGATAACTTTAGAATAGGTATTATTTCTTATAAATATTATACACTTCAAATATTTATAAATCATATATATATATACACACACACACACACACATTACACATCATCGTATATACATATATCAAATTCAGGCTACCCGTGTACTAAATCTGTAACACTAGCCTAGCCTTTCCAAGTCTATCAACCCACTTGATATTTAAATAATTTAACACAATTATTTATTTATTTATTACTTAAGTTGTGTCACCCCACTAAATTACCCGGACTTGTACCGTCAACCCGAAATCTCATAATGCAGAACTTATTCCTCAATCCCACATATTATGGCTAACACCATTTTTATATTCGAATATTCCTTAATTTATTATATAACCCTATAATAAATTAACTCGACCAAATCCGTGCCTAAACGCTCGTAGCACTAGTCCAAATTTTGCCCCAGTTCATGTCCCAATTCAATTGAATTAATCACATATTAATTAATTATCTTGGCATCGCTCAACAAATACACCCGGACTCACTCGACCGGCCCGAAAATTAACATACCCAAATTATCATACAATTTCTATCAAATAAGTTTGCCCACTTAAAGTGCAAGATTCACAATTACACAAATTAACCTTAGATTTCTTTTTGGATTTATCCTCTACTAATCTGTGGTTAATTTTTACAACTCAAACCCGAAATTATAACCCCCAATTCATATTTACCCAAAACAGGAACCCTTTATCCAAAATTAACAATCAGGTCTGAAACAGGGAAGGAAAGAAATCTTTCAGAATCAATCAGGTCATTTGAGCGACCAGCCATGTCGTTCGAACGACCCTAGTGATCTCTCTCCTCTTTCGTTGCCCAAAAAACCCAATCTACCATTAAAGCTTTAAAACCTTCGATTCTGCACAGATTTTACCCTAAACCTTTCAATATTCATCTTAAATCCACCCATTTTATTTACTCAGTCTAACTAAATGATATACACAAATTGGGGAATCAAAATCCACATATTCTTATTGTCTCTACAGATTTTTAAATCACCAACATGAAATCCCCAAATTAAATGTAGAACCAACCCTAACATATTAATCAATTCACACCTTCTTTAATATGAATAGGAAAATTGCAATTAATCAAATGCAAGTTAATCCACTTGCCTTAAGGTTTGTAGAATCAGATCCTTTAATGAAGATGATGGGTTGATTATAGGGTCTCCTCTCTTGTTCTTGGATTAATATCCCAAAATCTCCTCTAGTTGCTCTCTTCTTTGGCTCTCCTCAATTTAGTCTTCTAAAAATGAATTAAAGTTCCCTCACCCTTTCTTTCATAATTAGGGTTATTAACTCTAATCCCGTATTTGGGCTTTTGGGCCATCTAAAAAGGACCCAAACACTTATTTGGGAGCTCAAATGTGTCTAAAAAGGTCCCGAAACCCATATTATACCTATGGCCACTCTTTTCTAACTATTTCGACCCATCCGGACTTAACCGTGCACTCCGAATTTCCATCCGAATTAATATATATCATTTTCTAAATTTTTGACATCAAAATGCGACACAAAATATTCCAAATAATTAATCCTCCATTCGCCAAATTAATAAATTCCTCAAATTTAAAAATTTCCCAACTCACGAATTTAATTCCTCCCAATAAAATAAATTCTTTTTCTCCTAAAATATTATTTAATCAAAGATCCTTGAATTTACGGGGTGTTACATACTTCCCCCTTACAATGGAACTTCGTCCTCGAAATTCGGATAAGTTTAGTACTCCAGTCTCATCTAACTACCTAATCATTTACCCTTAGCATTGCTACACATAGTTCTTAAGCGAATGTAACTAACCAGAGCGCCCATACACCCTGTACCCATGCTTAACCGCACGAAATAAAATTTGGCTTTTACCAACCCTTATACCGTAATATAACTTCAATCCCACAGTTATAACATTCTAAATACCCTTTACTCGGCATAAAAGTATACATATCCACTCTTATGCTAAAAAGGACAACATACATTACCGCGTAAATCCCGAGCTATATCTCCCAGCTCGACAATAACTCAACCCAACATAAATCACCTCAAAAAATGTCCCTACTCCCGGGGATTTCAATTAATAATTTTAATATATTAATATGCAACACATTTAACATACATTACCGTATATATATATATATATATATATATATATATATATATATACTAGACCCTATCTCAGGTGAAACCTAGCAACGATAATTCATACCCTATTACTGCGAACACCCAGTCTTACTATAACTATCCACTATAGCCCCAAACTATAGGTACACAGTTGAAACTTGGAAAAATACCCACGCTACTCCCATAATTCTCTAAAGTAGAAATCTCTTGTATAATGCAACCGCAGGGTGCCCATACACCCTATATTTCGTGCATATTTGCACAACCCTATGATCAACACATAGGTAACCATATTTATCTCAAGTTCTGCACCTGCATATTCAACATGGCTATATCCTTAAAATTTTTCCAATGACCTTACAAACCCCACCTATCAACTTGTGGTGCAAAACTTTTGCAGTGTTTCTTTTGTAACACTTCACAGCTCCATTGGCCCTATCTCTTAGTAACTCTCTACTTAACGTATTTTCTCCACACGTTCACTAATTATCATTAAATCCGAGAACTTTGAATCTAATGACGTCTTCCCACTCCCGACATTCTATTAGGGCCTATGTGTATAACACTTCCCAGAAAGGTTCGAAAGAGCTTTTACCAATGCTCTATTCCTTACCATTATCGGTCCTCGATTTTTATAGTCTAATCACTGACTCCTGCGTCTCTAAAGGAGTCACATATTACTGCGTTCGCACTATCACTAAGCCCCTAGTGCTAAATATTAATAACGAGCTAAATCTCTCCTCTCCACGGCAACCAAATATACCCTAAATCTTATCAGTAAAAGTCCTACGCACCAGAATCCAATATAACTAGACGATTGTAACCTCTGAACTCTACTTCACAAGATATTGTCGTGGGCTCAACCCTCTTTCAGGTGAGACATCACCAGAAGAATATACATCATTCACTAAAATAACGAACACGATATCCTTGCTATGATCACCCACCATTATGAACTCGTCCGTACCCAAGATAAAGTCATACCTCGAATATCACCTCTCAAAGGAGCTAGTCCTCAAGAAATAGGTCATCCCAATGTACCCACCCATTCCTTCCAGGTGGAACCAAAGAGTACCCCGCTACTCCATGGTAAACATACACCTACTAGTGAGATTAACGATATCTCCACTAAATTCGTTTCTCACGCGAATCTAGAACTAATACATTACTGTGACCCGCTCGCATCACACAAAACAAACCCCAATCATCTCAGAATAAAACTTGTAGTTTCAGTTACCCATAACACTGGTGGCTCAAATGGTTACTGGACATAACACCCTCGTCCTAACCAAACCAACAACTTCCTTTTACACATAAGAGACCTCTCTGTGTCATCCCCTTTTCTCTGTCCCCACCAGCCCTTTCGGGGTTGTCCTTCTCACGGACCTGGTAGTCTTGACCCTGATTGCTGCCCATATTGTCCCTTTGGCTCCGTTGGGACTTATTGGTGGATTTGACAGCCTTGACTGAACCCACCATCACTTGGTAAAAAATTTATTGATCATAACTATGGGTTCTCTACTGGGTATCCCTTCCCTTGGTGCCTCACTAGCACTAAAATCTAGACTTACTCTTCTGATAGATTCTCCTACTCCCTTTGCTCCCCTCTTTTGAGAGCATTGATACGAATGTAAATGTACAACCTTGACGACAACGACACTAGTCATCCTAGCCAAATCTCATATCCACGCTTGTACATTCTGCCCACGGGTCTAATATCATCTTACAAACCCTATTTTATTCTTCGTATCCTTCTCATCGAGTAAAAAGTTTGCAAATTCCGTCAGCTTTCCTTCCCATCTGGACACTGTCCGAACCTTTTAAAAAATTACTGAAATTTCCCTTGCCTCTCAATTTAACCTCTAGTGAGAGGATTCATAATAATCCTCACCCCTAATTCATTGTTATTCACGATATCTCCCCGATGATGTGGTTACTGGCTCCCGTCACCCCACACTGCTTCCAATAACAAATTTTTTTACCCAAAATTTTGACTTGAGTGTCACTTCACTCCCCCACATGTGATCCCAATTGGATGTTCTCCATGCATTGGTAAATCACCCTTCCACACCTCCCTCGAATTCTAGCGGATTGTTCTTTAGAAATAAAACCTTCTTCGACCTTTTCCCCTTGTTGTCTACACTTGGGGTTTTAACTTTGCACCATCGTCCTTCACGACAGTTCTTGGGGCAACTACTGAACCCCAGATGTTTCTTAAACTTCAATTGTTCAAATAATATCGTGACTCTTACCGCATCACTGTTTCCAGAATGCTCTATGGCTTCTTATGAGTCCTCCCTATGATAATTCTTCTAATGTCCCACATTTTGTCATTCAATAATGTTCGATATGCCACTCTAGACCAAAACCGTATATGAATCACATGAAATATACCCTATAGTAGGAGAACATAAGTCGTATATGTGAAAAAATACAACAATCCTACAATAAGGCTCAACATTAATGAATGCTACGCTAAAACGTGAAAAGCCGCACAGATCCTAATGACACTAGAACTTGATGCTCTGATACCATCTGTGACACCCCGCCTAATAAAATACCGGGTGATCAATCATACATTAAATTAAACAGGAATCTCGTCTGGTTCATTCTTAGCATCACTGTCGAAAACTTTTTAAAAACTACAAACCCCCTAGTATTCAAAAGACATTGTGCCAAATTTTATCTTTTTATATAACATCTCTAACAACATGCAAAAGAATATATAATTAACCATTCACACAACCACTAAATCAGTAATACAGAAAAGGAATAAATATAATCCTTGCCGAAATAACCACCGGTTACAAATCAAATACCAAAAACAAACCACAAGAGGAATAACTGAATACATCAACTAACTGAAATAAAATGGAACAGCTAGGGTGACATGCCCAAATGGAATACTGACTGCATCCTACTCTAAAAATAAAATGACTGAGGCGGCTAAGTCAAAGTCCTGTAACATCCACATGTGTCGCAGCTGCGTAACCCTGGAATAGAACAATTATGGCGTCCCTATGGTTGGACATCTAAAAGGTTTTGAAAATAATTTATAGCAAGGATTAGAATCCAAAACATTTTAAAAATATTTAGCATGTCCATTTAATTGCAGTAAATTAAAATGCATGAATACTATCATATTTAAGTTAGTTCCACGCACTCTCTTAGGGACACCTCACCCCCCGACTAATGTGCACGCCTAACGTACCTATACATGACACATCTAGTTATCTACCCCGAACTAGTCTTGTTATATATATATATATATATATATATATATATATATATATATATATATATATATATATATATATAGGGAGAGGTTCACAAGTGGACCAAAAGAATGGACTTTTTAATGGACCTTAACAAAAAACACATAATAACACATTAATTTTAATTCCTATAGTGTAATTGGTCCGTGCCGGCACCCGAGACCACATCTTCACCCCACTACCCCACCCACCCCCACCGCCCACCCACCCCACCCACCACCATCACCAAAGCAGCCCTTGTGGCAGCCCTTGTGACAGCAGGGCTGCCATGGGGGTGGAGGTGGGAGGGTGGGGGGGTGGGGGATCGATCGACACGCGTATTTGGTGCCGCTGGCGCGGACCAATTACACTATAGGAATTAAAATTAATGTGTTATTATGTGTTTTTTGTTAAGGTCCAATAAAAAGTCCATTCTTTTGGTCCACTTGTGAACCTCTCCCTATATATATATATATATATATCCTACTTTTCCCACTACTCTATCTCGAGTGAGTTTAGTATACAAGTTATAAGTTATTAGTCACACTAACTTACTTAAATCATTTCTCATCTGATACCATATAACATTCTCACGAGTTATATAATTTATACAATTCTCATCTTGTATTTACCCGTATATACGTAATATCAATAATACAACATTCATGCACACGTTGCAGACGTAACCATTCTCTAGAGTAGGCACTCATCGGATGCTCTCTCTACATGCTATCACCTTCGGGTATACTCATCCACCCGGAATCCTGATGCAGGGAGCTCCCGAATCAGGAAAACAACCGTATAGGAGGCGGCCATAGTTCCCCCGGAAAATGAGACCGACCCATACTCAAGACGTCTCATCCCTAATAATACGGACATTATGGCCTCGGGATTATACTCTCCCTGCATTCTCTAGCAAGGGGATTCACCCACATCGCGCAACCTCCTATGATAGCTTTAGAGTAGGTATTATTTCTTATAAATATTATACACACAAATATTTATAATATATATATATATATATATATATATATATATATATATATATATATATATATACACACACACACACACACACACACATGAGAACGCGTGTAATATCGATTTAAATTAAATTCGCAAGTTTCCAAGAACCCTTATTTAATTTGCGTCTACTTTTAAACCAAATCAAATCAACCCTTAAACATGCATCTAAATCAACCCATCAAATATAAAGCATGCGACACAAAGTTAAGGAAAAATCCCCGAAGGGCAAAACCTTTTATTTCTAGAACTTTAAAGAATTTACAAGACCATTGACTTACATACAACCTGATAATTGCCCACTAGTGTAACGCACGGTGTCTTCGACAAACCTTCAAAGAAACGGCTAGAAACAGTGTGACACATAAATACCCGTAGGTGTCGGTTCCTATGTCGGTGGCTGGAACTTTCCCTTTCTAGGAGGGCAACAATGAAGAAGAGAATGGCTTCTCCACAAGGGTTGAACAAACTCAAAATTGTGTTCTTGGGTTGCAAACGGATTCACAAAGGATTGGCAATTGGGTGAATCAAAACATGAGTCTTGGGACTCAAAAAATATGAATACTTTGAGGAATATGGACTCTCAAAAATGTCTATCAAAGTCTTATGAAACAACTCCCCCGAAGTTAGTATTTGTAGGGAAATACATGAAGAGTTCCACCAATTTAAAACACTGAAATTCTATCCAGTGTACAGGGACCCCAAACCGGTTCGAGTACCCTGCGAACCGGTTCAGAGGGGTGAACCGGTTCGGGGACAAAGGCTGGTAAAAGAGGCTTTCAGCACTCAAAAAAAAATTCCAAGGAGATTCTTAGAAATATCTCCATTTTCAACGGGCCATAACTTGTTCACCGTAGCTCGGATTAAGGTGCCGTTTATTCCAGTATCTTTGTTGCGGCAAGCTCTTCAACTTTCCAGTTGACCGGTCCTCCGGACAGTGGCTGTAAAATTACCAAAATTCCCTTGAACTTACCTATCAAGCCTTGTTGCACTTTTTTGACTTCTCTTGCGTACCACTTGCATTACGATTCCTAAAATCATGGAACGTGAAGTCGTTGAGGAAGATGAGGGACACATGATGGAGATAATAAATGCTTGATTCCCGGAATTTGGATTGAGGCCGTCGTGTGGGATCGTGTAAAGACGTATCAAATGTAACGGCGGACGACATAAATAAATGAAACATTTCGGACATGATAAAAATGTCCTTACAAATTTCCCCCTATGTCTATGCCGGTACATACATAAAAAATCCAAATTATCAAATATGAAATTGCCTATACAAATCTACCCTCCCATGAACCCAAAACTGGAAAAGGTACAAATGAATAATCTCCATCGTTTGTTCTTCAAATCTTCAGGAATCTCAAATCTTTTCTCATCAGGGTGTGCAATTCAGAGATCAAAAAAATGTAGTACCTACACACATGAGATAAAGCAAAATACCAAGTGACGTATCGAGTTTGAAATGAGATAAACATAGATACCAATATATGATAAGCATAAGTCAAATCTCAAAATTTCCCAAAATTCAAACTCCCCCATAATATGATAATTCTTTCTCCCCCTTTTTATGATGTCCCCAAATAGACAAATAAGAATAATGAATCAAACAAGAAAAAATCGGGGTGTCACGGTATTCAAAATAAAGCATCAATTAATATGGTAAACGTGCTCTAGCAAGGAGATGCTCAAAAAAAACTTTCACAAACTATTTTTGATTTTTCAATTTTTCATACAAAAAATAGATACCATTTTGAAAAAAATGTAAAACATGATACAAAAATCACACCATGGATATAAACTCAAACAACCAAGTCATGGAAATGGAATGAATGGGTGTGAACACATTCGATAGGAAAATCAACTCAATCAATCATATGTGCACGATGCCTATGTGTACTCCTAACGAATGAGCATCAAAAGTATCCTTAGGTGTAAAAGATTGTTGAATTTAGATGACATCGTCTTATGCAAATCAACAAATCAAAGTCAAAATGATTTCCACACCAATAACGTCCAAAACTATTTAGCGCTTTTTCAAGAATTTCAAGGACGTGCAAACCCGTTTTAATTCTCCAACCAAACTCCCTCTTATATATTTTCTTTTAGAGGTAATCTAAATTCTCAAACTTTGGAGAATTGGTGCAAAAACCTAAATGGCCCATATTTGGCATGAATATCTTTTTATTGCCTTTCAATTTTTTCGGGCTCTTTAAACCTCTTTGGACCCCGAAAAATAAAATTCCTCCATTTTTTAGGTCCAATTTAACGGTGACTTTTGCGCAAAGGATAGATAATTACCTTTCGCAACCCCTCCCCGTTTTTAAAACAAAGCACACAAACTCACAAAACGGTTTTTATATGCACAATTTCCTTATCAAAATTTATCGCGCTTGGTTCATTTTAAGGACAATATTGAAGTGAAAACACCCAACCAACATGTGATAAGACAAGCATAATAATCAAACAAATCCGTGCATGTGTGCAGTAAAGGAAACATGAGTCAAACATGTAGGAAGTAACACTTAATTACATCTTAATGACTCCAAACATTATAAAGCACAAAGATGAATTGACCTATTGTCTTAAAACACTATTAAATAGTCACATAAAGATAATGGAATGATGTTGTGACTCGGTCATCCAAAGTGTTCATCCATAAACGGTGCAAATAAAATACAAAAATCTTTTTGAATTTTCTCAAAATTTTAACAAACTAAAATCTTTTTGTATTTTTCAAAAATTTTCAAAAAAATAAAACATACAAAAAGTACACATGTCATAACACTAGAAAATAAATATAAATCATGAAGCCACAACTAGTGTATGACAAACATGCAAACACAATCATCTATATGATATGGCAAGAGAAGAATCATGTGCAAGCAAACAGGAATCAACTTGTCTAAAATCAAGTGCCTCTAAAAGTGATTTCCTAACCCAAATAGATGTGAAACGTCGTGTGGGGGATTTGGGAACTGATTCGTATCAAATATTGCATATTTCCGCCCATTATCTTTATGCATTCTAGCGCTTTTACGATCCTAAATGCCTATATTTATGCTCATTAACCAGACAACCTTGGAGTTGGATAGATACATGTTTTGCAGGGGTTATTTGTGCTTTTGTAGGTATTGGAATGCTAAAAGTGAGATTCAGTTGCATTTCGGAGTAGTTCCATCGCTGGACGCTACTTCAAGGGCATTTTAGTCAATTCACATTTCTTATTCAGCTCATAGAAATTCCACGGATGTGTAGTTCATTGAGTTAGCATCGCGTGGCCACAAACGGTGCGTCGTTTGGAGTTCGAACGAAGAAGTTAGGCTCGTTTTCGTAATGGACCTTTTCCCCCTCATCATGGACCAAATGCAGCCTGAAAACAGAGTACCGGTCGACCGCGTCCCTGGGACCGGTCGACCGTGGTTTCAACTTTTGCCGTGGGAAGGAGACAGTATGCTTTTACCTAAGGGGTCGGTCGACCGCGCCCCTGCGACCGGTCGACCGGTAGTGCCAGATATTTTGGGCTCTTTCCTCTTTCTTTCCTTTTTTCCTTACTTTTTCCCACTTACTATATAAACCCATTTTTGGTTTTAATTCACATATACTTAGTTAGAATAGATTGTAGAGAGTGGTAGTTAGGGTTTGGGGTTTTTGAAGAGTTTGGCTTTGATTCTTCTCGGTTTGACACCCGATTGGGTTGTAAGTTACACTATTCATCGTCCCTACCATTTAATATAGTTTGTATTTCTTCATTTCTTGCTTTCTAGTTAATTTACAAGCTTTCTAATTTAGGTTTTCTTGCTTTATTTACATTCTTTGATTTACACACTTTCTAGTATAGATTTATCGCGTTTATTTACCGCTTTCCATTTATCGCGTTTTTAACATGCTTTCTAGGTAATTTAAATTAGGTTGTGTTTGAATTGAACTCACTCGAGTTGACGAGTTGCTTTGCTTTGGTGATGGAGTTTACGGGTTTATTTCGGGTGCGTTGTCCTAGTTTTTACGCCTAGGAGATTTGACGGGGCATATCATGTATGTCCCGTGCTTACGACCTTTCGCGCGTAATTTCCGGGATATATGTTGACGCCAAAATCTTATTAGGCTTTTATGATGATTTAGGGCGTAACAACCCTTGATTTAATTAACTGTCAAAACGAGACGCACTTGTAATAACTCGTCGACCCATGTAACCATTTTATACAAATTAACTCGGGTGAGGGATATTCGACGCAACCTATAGCTTTACTCGCTTTCATAATCTAGTTTCAACACATTGCCTAGATTAACTTTTCCTTTTAGTTTGTAATCATCTTTTACACTTTTATTTCCGAGTATTAAATCACTTAAATTCTAGCAACTTGTCTCTGTGGATTTTCGATACCCGACTTACCGCTATACTCACCCGTTGAGTGTAGTCGTAGTTTAGGTTTTTGTATAGTTCAGGTGAGCCGAACACAAAACAATCGGCGCGTAGGTGACTCTCGCGCCGCGGCAAAACCCTATCTATCAAATGGCGCCGTTGCCGGGGATGAGTTTGTTTTAGACTTTATTTGATTTAGTATTTCATAGTATTTTCTTTCTATTTGTATTATTTGCTAACTTTTTGTAGGACTTCCACATTTGAGCACTTAGAAACGCTCGAATTTTTCCCGCGCGCACTTACTTTGTGGAATCCGCCACTTCGATCCATTTTTGGGGTAAGCATGTCTTATTCTAATTCTTTCGGTAATCACTGTTATAATTCTCAAAATTCCCGCAAACCTATGACTTTCGGTGAATACTTAGAATCCCAAAAATTTGCAAATTCACATATTACTTTGGGCGAGTATAACGAAAGTCAAAACTTAGGTTATTGGAATTTTTATGATGATGATAATGATTTTGGGTCTTTACCTCCTTATAATAGGAATTTTGAAACGAATTCGAATAGTTTTCAAAATTCCTATAATAATGAGTTTTCGTTTAAGTCCGATGGTAATTTTCAAAGTTCCCATTTTCATGCATCCGCAACTCGACCTATGACATTCGGTGAGGGTCTGCGTATGTATGAGAACGAGACACTTGAAAATCGTTATCGGGAAGAAAATCGTTCGTGGGAACATGAGTTGGATTTATATTTTGAGTCCGATGACGATTTTTCTTTCGAGACTTTCGAAGTCGAGGAATGTTTTGAACCAAATGAGGTACTTGTACCTACTTTGGAACAAGCCATTCTAGACTTTTCCCATCTCGTAATAGATATTGAAAGTGAGGATGAAAATGACGTAATATCTATTTGCAATGAAATGATTTCTTCTTTGGCCCCCAAAGAAGAACATTTCATTGAAAATGATACTATTTCCTTTGAAATTCAAACTTCATGCGATGATGATTCATCTCATGAGTTTGATTTCTTTCATCCCCATTTTCATTCTCTATTACCTCACCGTCACAAGTACCCGATGATTCGGTTTCAAACTTTAATGTTTTAAACCCTATCGCCGATGAGGAGTACTTGCTCGAGTCGCCCTCCACAATCGCATCTTTGCCTTTGTGTGCGCCACCTCGCATTCCAACTTCAAAATCCTTGGGAGGATATTCGTCTTTTCTCGGTCCCCACTTGTTTTTGTCACCCGTTCAATCCAAACTCCCCATCGTCCCTCCAAAACTTTTAATTGACGATGGTTCATTTCTTCCACCTTACACATGCCTTCCGTTGTTAAAACGAAATTCATATTTTTCGGAAGGCATGCTTGTATGTGAGGGTACACCGGTTATCCTCCAAAGTCAAATCGTTCTTATGGTGGACCCTCAGCTATTTAGACTTCTAGTGTACAGTTAGTGTGAAGTCTAAATAGTAGGTTGTATATAGTTAGCTTTTTATTCTTTCTTTTTATTTTTTTTTCCTTCTTTTTTAATTTAGTCTAATGTAATTAGTTAACTTTTTATTATTTGTTTTTGCTATGCTCAGTACTAACTTGTTTTGTAGATTCTTTGGACTTGTTCTTATGGGGATCGCTCCAATTTTGGGTAATATCGCTCTTTTCCTCTCTTTGACTTGGTTCTTAATTTACATTGAGGACAATGTCAAGTTTTAAGTTAGGGGGTGTGGGATATTCTATCCATTTCTAGATTTAGTCAATGTTTTTTCTCACATGTTAGTTACTTAGTATGCTTTTCTTAGAAAAATTCAAAAATTTCAAAAAGATTTTTTTTATTTTTTCTCCTTTTTTGGGCATTTTGCCTTTGTTTCCGATGATAAATTTCAATAATTGCCCGATCCAATAGACAGCCCAATGATGCATGTTCTCGATTTTAGAAGTTATTAGACTTTAGTCTCGATTATTGATATTATGAATAACTTCATGAATTAAACTTTAATCCCATGAGCACATGCACTTTTATTGTTATATTGATTTGGTTTAAGATTTTTATAACTCGATAATCTTTTGTTGCATTGTATATACTTACACCGAGTAAGCTTTGTACCTTTCGTCGTTTGTGAGTGTTATACATTATTCTTTCCTTGAAAACGTTGAATTTGTTGGTAATCTCACTATTCTTTCATTTCACCGTTCATTAATTGAGTTCATACTTGAAATGTGTTACTTGAGCATGATTTTCATATATTGTTTTGACTCGAGAATTGCATAAACTTTATGAAATGATCATAGGCCCTCTTTGATATATCACCCATATTAGCCTTGACCTCACCCTTATATGTTTACCCTCGTTAACCCCTTTGAACCTAAATATTAGCCTTTCGTTTCATAACCCCATTACCATAACTAACTCTAAATTGGAGTTTTAGCCCATACATACACTTTCCATACCTTTTTTTGGAATGTTACTTGGGATTGAATGATGTTGTTATGATGCCGGTTGCTATTTAGGCATATGAGAGTTTGATAAGTAAAGAAAAGAAAGTAGTGAAAAAAGTGAAGAAAAAGAGAAAGCAAAAAGCAAAAGAAAACAAAAGAGAAAATGAGAAAAGGAAGAAAAGAAAAAGAAAGAGAAGTTTGTATATGTTGTATATAGTTCAATAAGCTTTGATTACTCTCCCCGATGATATATCTAATGCCTTTTTGGAACTTGTTTTCCGATTTTGATATTTCCCGCATTATCCCATTATCCCGAGTTTTCATTCCGAACACTTTGAATTCGTACATATATTCCTTCGTTTCGTACCTTAGCCATACCTACATTATAACCCTATTAAAGTCCTATGTGATCTTAGGTTGATGTAATTTAAAAGTCATAATAGTTGTGATAATCTGTGAAAATGCATTTCGCCTCTTTTAGTGAGTGGTATACTTTCATTGAGATTACATTTTTCAGGTTATATATAGCGTTCTTCTTTTGTGACATGTGCGCGGCCTAGTTTCCATTTACAATTACTCTTTATCCCGCATGTTTCGTGTGTTACCTCCCTGTTTCGAGTGAATTCGCTTGATGAGCGTAATGCCCGTGAGGATTGAATTTATGCTTGCTTTATTTAGTATCCGGTTTATATAAGTTTTTTGCCAAATCACACTTTGCATGTGCTCTCTCCCCTCCCATATATTAAGGTTTCAATTCTCTGAGGTGCATTCTATAATGTTAATGTTTTGGACTTTTGTTTGAATTCATTCACTTTGCTAATAATGCGTATGAAATCCTTTTCGCCATTGTTGGGCTTGTCGCATGTTGGTTTGGGCATATTTTGAGGAAACCATGTGATGTTTGTGGGTATCATCCCTGAAAACCCTCACGAGACGACACTCGTCCACTAGGGTAACCTAGGGGTTTAACGGCTTATTGCATATGCTAAATGCAATCGTGCTCCCTACGAAATTAGCATTTATATTTCGATGCATATATACGTCTTGTACCGCCATCTGTGGTCTGGTTTTCTTTGTTTCATTACTAGGGACTATCAATGTTTAAGTTAGGGGGTGTGATTCGTATCAAATATTGCATATTTACGCCCATTATCTTTATGCATTCTAGCGCTTTTACGATCCTAAATGCCTATATTTATGCTCATTAACCAGACAACCTTGGAGTTGGATAGATACATGTTTTGCAGGGTTTATTTGTGCTTTTGTAGGTATTGGAACGCTAAAAGTGAGGTTCGGTTGCATTTCGGAGTAGTTCCATCGATGGACGCTACTTCAAGGGCATTTTAGTCAATTCACATTTCTTATCCGGCTCATGGAAATTTCCCGGATGCGTAGTTCATTGAGTTAGCATCGCATGGCCGCAAACGGTGCGTCGTTTGGAGTTCGGACGAAGAAGCTAGGCTCGTTTCCGTAATGGATCTTTTCCCCCTCATCATGGACCAAATGCAGCCTGAAAACAGAGTACCGGTCGACCGCGTCCCTGGGACCGGTCGACCGCGGTTTCAACTTTTGCTGTGGGAAGGAGACAGTATGCTTTTACCTAAGGGGCCGGTCGACCGCGCCCCTGCGACCGGTCGACCGGTAGTGCCAGATAGTTTGGGCTCTTTCCTCTTTCTTTCCTTTTTCCCTTACTTTTTCCCACTTACTATATAAACCCATTTTTGGTTTTAATTCACATATACTTAGTTAGAATAGATTGTAGAGAGTGGTAGTTAGGGTTTGGGGTTTTTGAAGAGTTTGGCTTTGATTCTTCTCGGTTTGACACCCGATTGGGTTGTAAGTTACACTATTCATCGTCCCTACCATTTAATATAGTTTGTATTTCTTCATTTCTTGCTTTCTAGTTAATTTACAAGCTTTCTAATTTAGGTTTTCTTGCTTTATTTACATGCTTTGATTTACACACTTTCTAGTATAGATTTATCGCGTTTATTTACCGCTTTCCATTTATCGCGTTTTTAACATGCTTTCTAGGTAATTTAAATTAGGTTGTGTTTGAATTGAACTCACTCGAGTTGATGCGTTGCTTTGCTTTGGTGATGGAGTTTACGGGTTTATTTCGGGTGCGTTGTCCTAGTTTTTACACCTAGGAGATTTGACAGGGAATATCATGTATGTCCCGTGCTTACGACCTTTTGCGCGTAATTTTCGGGATATTTGTTGACGCCAAAATCTTATTAGGCTTTTATGATGATTTAGGGTGTAACAACCCTTGATTTAATTAACTGTCGAAATGAGACGCACTTGTAATAACTCGTTGACCCGTGTAACCATTTTATACAAATTAACTCGGGTGAGGGATATTCGACGCAACCTATAGCTTTACTCGCTTTCATAATCTAGTTTCAACACATTGCCTAGATTAACTTTTTCTTTTAGTTTGTAATCATCTTTTACACTTTTGTTTCGGAGTATTAAATCACTTAAATTCTAGCAACTTGTCTCTGTGGATTTTCGATACCCAACTTACCGCTATACTCACCCGTTGAGTGTAGTCGTAGTTTAGGTTTTTGTATAGTTCAGGTGAGCCGAACACAAAACGACCGGCGCGTAGGTGATTCTCGCGCCGCGGTAAAACCCTGTCTATCAAGAACCACGGAAACACTAGGCATAAACTTCCTAGGACTTTTTCAATATCAAAACAAAAACGCCTAAGGTGACCTTTCCTACCACAATATGAACATGTGTAAATGGAAGGAATGACACCTAAAGTGTGATCTTTTCTAACATCCTTGGAATTAGTTGACCCTCTAAAACTAATAATGGTTTAGGCTTTAGCACTAGAAGCATGAGAACAAGATGAGCCATTACCATCACTATCATACCTACTTGAGTTTGTCAAATCATTTTTTAACTTCAAAATTTTTTACTCAAGATAAGAATTAGACTCTTCCAAATTAAGGGACGCCATCTTCAAATTATCAATCAAACCTAGAAGGTTATCTCGCTCCCCCTCAATCAAAGAAAACTTTTTCCTAAGAGTCTCTTCACGTGCCACAAACTCATTGACTAAAATATTTTTATCATCTTTGGTACAAACATACACCATCGAATTTTTAAGATCCTCTAATTCTTTTTCTAAAACTAGGACCTTATCATCACTCTCCTTTTTGGACAATTTTAAAGCATTAAATTCATGGTCCAAAGAAACAAAATTTTCACGATAAAAATCTCTTTGATTTTGAACCGTTTGCAAAAGACCCATCGCGGATTTAAAACGAGAATTTTCTTTTTCCAAAACTTTAATTATTTTGCAAAGTTTCAAATTCAAACTTTTTAAATTTTCAGCATGGTCGTGAACTTTTTCAAAAATAGGCTCCTCGTTAAACGGGCGTTCCATTGAAAAATTGCGATTTTTCACAAAATTGATTTTTTTTTAAAAATCAATATCACACGATTTTGCGGAAAATAGGAATACGCGATAAATTAGCGTAACCCGTTCTGATACCAATTTGACGACGTGAGAAGTCAAATTGTATCAGGAAAAAAAACTTTAAAAATCAGGATCACTCGATAATTTAGAGTAACCCGCTCTGATACCAATTTGAGAATGCGTGTAATATCGATTTAAATTAAATTCGCAAGTTTCCAAGAAACCTTATTTAATTAGCATCTACTTTTAAACCAAATAAAATCAACCCTTAAACATGCATTTAAATCAACCCATCAAATATAAAGCATACAACACAAAGTTAAGGAAAAATCCTCGAAGGGCAAAACCTTTTATTTCTAGAACTTTAAAGAATTTACAAGACCATTGACTTGCATATAACCTGATAATCGCCCACAAGTGTAATGCACGGTGTCTTCGGAAAACCTTCAAAGCAACGGCTAGAAACAGTGTGACACAGAATTACCCGCAGGTGTCGGTTCCTATGTCGGCGGCTGGAACTTTCCCTTTCCAGGAGGGCAGCAATGAAGAAGAGAACGGCTTCTCTACAAGGGTTGAACAAACTCAAAGTTGTGTTCTTGGGTTGCAAACGGATTCACAAAGGATTGGCAATTGTGTGAATCAAAATATGAGTCTTGGGACTCAAAAAATATGAATACTTTGAGGAATATGGACTCTCAAAAACGTCTATCAAAGTCTTATGAAACAACTCCCCCGAAGTTGGTATTTATAGGGAAATACATGAAGAGTTCCACCAATTTAAAACACTGAAATTCTATCCAGTGTACAGGGACCCCAAACCGGTTCTAGTACCCTGCGAACCGGTTCAGAGGGGCGAACCGGTTCGGGCTGGTTTCGGGGACAAAGGCTGGTAAAAGAGGCTTTTAGCACTTAAAAAAAATTCCAAGGAGATTCTTAGAAATATCTCCATTTTCAATGGGCCATAACTTGTTCACCGTAGCTCGGATTGAGGTATCGTTTCTTCCAGTATCTTTGTTGAGGCAAGCTCTTCAACTTTCCAGTTGATCGGTCCTCCGTACGGTGGCTGTAAAATTACCAAAATGCCCTTGAACTTCCCTATCAAGCCTTGTTGCAATTTTTTGACTTCTCTTGCGTACCACTTGCATTACGATTCCTAAAATCATGGAACGTGAAGTCGTTGAGGAAGATACGGGACACATGATGGAGATAATAAATGCTTAATTCCCAGAATTCGGATTGAGGCCGTCGTGTGCGATCGTGTAGAGACGTGCCAAATGTAACGGCGTACGACATAAATAAATGAAACATTTCGGACATGATAAAAATGTCCTTACAACACACACTACACATCACCGTATATACATATATCAAATCGAGGCTACCCGTGTACTAAATCCGTAATACTAGCATAACCTTTCCAAGTCTATCTACCAACATGATATTTAAATAATTTTACACAATTATTTATTTATTTATTACTTAAGTTGTGTTATCCCACTAAATTACCCAAACTTGTACCGTCAGCCCGAAATCTCATCATGTACAACTTATTCCTCAATACCACATATTACGGCTAACACCCTTTTTATATTCGAATATTCCTTAATTTATAATATAACCCTATAATAAACTAGCTCAACCAAATTCGTGGCTAAACGCTCGTCGCACTAGTCCAAATTTCACCCGAGTTCATGTCTCGATTCAATTGAATTAATCACATATTAATTAATTATCTTGGCGTCGCTCAACCAATACACCCGGACTCACTCGATCGGCCCAAAAATTAACATCTCCAAATTATCATACAATTTCTATCTAATAAGTTTGCCAACTTAACGCGCAAGGTTCACAATTACACAAATTAACCTTAGGTTTATTTTTAGATTTATCCTCTACTAATCTGTGGTTAATTTCTACAATTCTAACCCAAAATTATAACCCCCCCATTCATATTTACCCAAAAAAGGAACCCTTTACCCAAAATTAACAATTAGGCCTGAAACAGGGAAGGGAAAAAATCTGCCAGAATCAATCAGGTCGTTTAAGCTACCAGCCATGTCGTTCGAATGACACTAGCTGCTGTTTGAACGAGACACCAGGTCGTTTGAATGACCCTGGTGTTTTCTCTCCTCTTTCGTTGCCCAGAAAACCCAGCCCGCCATTAAAGCTTTAAAACCTTCAATTCTGCACAGATTTTACCCTAGAACCTTCCAAGATTCATCTTAAATCCACCCATTTTATTTATTCAGTCTAACTACATGATATACACAAATTGGGGAATAAAAATCTACATATTCTTATCATCTCTACAGATTTTTGAATCACCAACATGAAATCCCCAAATTAAATGTAGAACTAACCCTAACATATTAATCAATTCACACCTTCTTTAATATGAATAGGAAAATTGCAATTAATCAAATGCAAGTTAATCCACTTGCCTTAGGGTTTGTAGAATCAGATCTTTTGATGAAGATAATGGGTTGATTCAAGGGTCTCCTCTCTTGTTCTTGGATTAATATCTCAAAATCTCCTCTAGTTGCTCTCTTCTTTGGCTCTCCTCAATTTAGTCTTCTAAAAATGAATTAAAGTTCCCTCACCCTTTCACAATTAGGGTTATTAACTATATTCCCGTATTATATGTTATTTTCAAGCAAGCTTTTCTTGTAAAAGTTATAAAAAAAATTCAAAAAGATTTTCTTTCTTTTTTCTCCTTTCTTGGGCTTTTTGCCTTAATTTCCTATGATAAATTTAATAATTTCCCTGTACAATTGCTAACTCAATGATGTATTTTCTATTTTTTTTTCATGTTATTAAACTTTAATCCTCAAATTATTCAATATTGGGAATAAATGGATGAATTAAACCTTGAAAACCCATGATCACTTGAGCATATTTTCTAAAATCATTCGGTAGGACAATTATAGCTTTGTATCTTTTTGTTGCTATGTGTACACTAAAAACCTAGCGAGCTTTGTGCTTTTCTTCGTTTCCGAGTGCTTATACATTACTTTCTCTTTCTTGAAAAACTTATCTTGTTGGCGATCTCATTTTCGTTTCATTGATTGCATATTAATTAAATTATCACTTGAGCATGATTTTCAATGGTGTTGAGTCTCGAGAATCACATGAAACTTTAGAAAATGATCATAGGCCCTCTTTGTTGTTTAAACCATATGACCTTAACCATACCCTTATACATGTCCCTAGTCAACCCCGTTGAGCCCTATTATGACCTTTCTTTTCATCCCAAATCCCCTAACCAACTCCACATTGGAGTTTTACACCATACATTTTACCTTTCTTACCTATGTTTGGAATGATATTTGGGATTGAATGATGTTTTGTAGTGTGGTTGCAATTTAAGCATGAAAAGAGTGAGAAAAGAAGAAAGTGTAGTGAAAAAAAGAAGAAAAAGAGAAGGTTGAAAACAAAAGAAAACAAAAGAAAAAGTGAGAAAAAGAATAAAAGAAAAAGAAAGAAAAATTTGTATATATTGTTTATAGTGATTCAATAATCCTTGCTACTCTCTCGATTGATATATTTAATGCTTGTTTGGAAATTATTTTCCAACTTTGAAATTGCCCGCTATTTTCTATTATCCCAAGTTTTTCATCTCCGAACATCTTTTGTATCCGTAAATACATCCTTTCATTTCATACCCCTAACCCTAAACCTATATTACAACCCAATAAAGTCCTATTTGATCCTAGGGTAAGCTGATTCAAAGGTCAAACATTAGTGATAATCTGTTTAAGTGCTTTTCATATCGGTTAATATGCGACATCCTTTCATGAGATTGTATTTTGCACTTTCATATTTCGTTATTTTTTGTTTCCTTTTACAATTACTCTTTATGCCCGCATGTTCCGTCTGTAATACCCTATTTCGAGTGCTTCTATTTGTTGAGTGTGATATACGGAGAGGATTGAGTGAAAGCATGCTTTAATTTTTATCCGGGCTATAGGTATTTTTACTGAATCAAAGCTTTTCGCATTTGCATACACCCCACTCACATTTGAGGTTTCAATTCCATGTAGTTATTCTTTTAAAGTTGATAGTTTCGGATTATTGAGCAAAATTCTCTTTTGCTTTGTTGATAATATGTTGAAATATCTAATTATTGCTAAGTTTGGCATATTGGTTGTTTGGTCATATTTTGAGGAAACAATTTGATGTTTGTGGGTTTCATCCCTGAAAACCCTCACGAGACGACACTCGTCCACTAGGGTATCCTAGGGGTTTAACGACTTATTGCATACGCTAAATGCAATCGTTCACCTGCGAAAGTGGCCTTATCCCGTTTATCGCTTTTGTATATATCTCCTGTTTTTTGGATTTTTTATAGTTATTCTTGCGATGAATTTCATTACTAGGTACTAGCAATGTGTAAGTTAGGGGGTGTGATTCGTATCGAATCTTGCACATTTATGCCCTCGAACTTAGGCATTTTAGCCCCCCCGGGTACTTTAATGTCTATAATTATGCTCGTTAAGCAGACAACCTTTGTTTTATACGCTAACATGTTATTTTAGGTATAATTGAACTGTTAGAGTTATTATAGTGCTTAGTGTGAAGTTTGGGCACGTTCCGATTAAGTTTCGTCGCGATTCACACGTTTAGTGACATTTTCTTTATTTCACACTTTGGGATTTTTATCCGAAATCTTCACAGAAGATGTAGCCCTCGGGCCAAGCTTTGTGTGGCCATGAACGGTGCACGAATCGGAGTCCGAACGAAGGAAACACGGACCTTTAATTGGAGAAGAAATATAAGAATACTTTTTATTATTATTTTATTTATTTAACTAACAATTCTAATAATTCCATCTATGTCCTTCTTCCTAAAATTGCAGCAAGCTTCCATGGGCGATTTTTGTATCTAGCCCAGGTTTGGCTCGGGTTTTGAGTTCGTCCCAAATTGATGCTTTTCGTCCGAAATTGAAGCTTGGCTTCCGTACGGATATAGTTATGGGTCAGTTGGCTCGGGTTTTTGGAGTACCCATTTTCGTGTTTCCATGGCTTTGGCCATTTTTGGTGGAGGTTGTGGAGCTTAGTATTTCTTATGGGTCTTTGTCCATGTAAGGACACAAATTTCCAATTGAGTCCATATATAGTTTTGGCTCAATTCCGGACAAAAACATTTATTCATAGGATAGTATTTAATTGTAATATTCTCAAGCCTATGAAGTGTATGTTGAAGATGTAGCGGCAAAGAATATAAAGCTTCATCAAAATGCCGGTTTGTGTGCCTCGTTTATACGTAATCAACTAAGGTTCCATGCTCCCAAGGTATGAATGTAATTATATTTATATAGGAGCATGGAATAATATTTATTGGGTGTTAGGTGTAATAAAAACAGCATTTTATTTTCAGAAAGAATCAATTAGAACTTTAAAATAAGTATATAAAAGTTTCTGGGCCAAAATCGAATTTTACAAACTTTCTGGTCGTTCGTTAGAAATGTCGTTCGAACGAGTTTTTTCGTTCGAACCAGGTTTCGTTCGAACGAGTTTTTCGTTCGAACTAGTTTTCGTTCGAACGAGTTTGCCAACGACCCTAAACTGATCAGTCGTTCGATATGTCGTTCGAACGAGTTTTTCATTCTAATGAGGTATCTAACGAGATTCTAACGAGACCAGGCTGGTCGCTCGTTAGAAGTCTCGTTCGAACGAGAGTCAAGTTCGTTCGAACGAGACGCCAGGGCGGGAACAGTTTTGAGCAGTTTTTGGCAGTTTTCACCCACTTTCCCCACTTGATTTTTAACCAATTTTTTCAAGACTTATTAAGGACGGGAAACACATTTTTCTAATCAACTTTTCCAACCTTGTTTATCTCCTAGAGAGATTTTGAGAGCAAAAATAGTTTAGGAAAATGTTCAAGTTTTGAGTGTTGTTTTTCAAAGAAAAATTCATATACCACTCTAGTGTTTACACCCAATAGTTGTTTATCCAAGCTCTATATATACATATCTTTACTTGGAGTTTTTGGCACCGGTTTTCTCTACCGAATTCAAGAATAGACGTTTCGGGTTTGCTTCTACACCCCATCACAAAGAAGACTTTTGTTGAGATTCTACCCACACGGAGAAAGGCTCCATGCTTGGGTCACGGTGACCATATAAAGTCCCATCGGTGGATTCCGAGACCGCGGTGGTGTTCCGAGGTTGTCCGCTAGGAAGAGGTTTCTACGAGAAGAAGCGTCGAGGCTTGAGAGGGATCGAGTCAGTCGTTGTAAGTCTATCTGTCTTGTAATTGTAATTCCGTATCTAGTGGACTTGTGGCTAGGGCCGTCCGAGGTTGTTTCCCGTCTTGGGTTTTTCCTCGTACATCTCGGCGTAGTGTGATATTGTTTATTTTATCTTGCATCATAATTTAGAACGCATGCTTAGAATAAATTCAAGATAAAATTTGGTTTAATTATCACACTCATTTAATTTGGGACTAAATTAAATATTGGGTAAATTTGGTTTATTCAAGTCTTTTGCTAAAATTGGTTTCGCCTAATTTTGGATAATTGATAATTATGACTTAGGCAAATTTCTAGGACTTGGATTAACTTATTTTAATTTGTTTTGAAGAAATTAAAATTCGGCCTTGTTTATAATGTTGAACCATCTCTTATAAACGCGTATTTGTTTTGTTGAACCATCACATCATTCAACGCTTCCGCATTTATTTAAAAGGAAATTATATTTTAATTTGATATTATTAAAATTCGGGGTCCTTCAAATTGGTATCAGAGCCAAAAACGATAAATTATGTCGTTAAGATCTTTTTATTTTTTGGCTAAAATGGAATTTTCCCCATTTTCAAAATTTCCTATTTTCGATGGTTCAAACTACGCGTATTGGAAAGCGCGAATGAGATCGGCACTAAAATCTATCGACGAGAGAGTTTGGATGTCTGTTGTTACCGGATACTCCCCACCAACTTACTTAGTTGAAAATGAACGTGTTATCAAACCCGCCGATAGATGGACTGAAAATGAGTTTAAACTTGCTAATTATAATTCCCGTGGTTTAAATGCCTTGTTTAGCACTGTCGCACCGGATGAATTCCGACGTATTATGACGTGTGAAACCGCTAAAGAAGCTTGGGATATTTTACAGTTAACTCATGAAGGAACTAGTGTCGTTAAAGCTTCAAAACTCCAAAACCTCACCACTCAATTTGAAACTATCAAAATGGATGAAAAAGAAACTTTTGATAAATTTTATGCTAGACTTTCTGATATTGTTAATTCATCCTTTAACTTGGGAGAGAAAATACCTGACGACCGTGTTGAAAAGAAAATTTTGAGGTCCCTACCCGATAGATTTATTCCTAAAGTGACCGTTTTAAATTCTTTACCCACTTTAGCCTCTACGAAATTAGAAGAGCTTGTAGGTGATTTACAAACCTATGAACTAGATATGTTTCCCTCTAAAACTGAAAAGAAAATTGAAAAGGGTGTTGCTTTAAAAGCCCGAAAAGAGGTCAAACAAGTAGTAGAGAGCGATAGTGAAAGTGACTCGGAAGATATGGCTTTGTTTGCTCGCAAATTTAGAAAATTTCTTAAATTTAACAAAGATAAATTTAAAAATGATTTCAAGAAATTTGATACTTATAAAAATGATAAAATCGAGAAGATTTTTAAAGCCGAGAGGATCCCTAAGCCTAGTAATGACAATTTAGATAGGGACGAGTCTAACAAGTGTTTTGGTTGTGAAGGTTATGGCCATCGAGCTTATGAGTGCCCCACTAAACTAAGGAAAGAGGGTAAACGACCCACTGCATATAATGCAACCCTTAGTGATAGTGATAAGGAAGAAAAGCCCGATTCCCCCACTAAGAAAAATTTTGTGGCTTTTATGGCTAGTCATGTGAGTGATTGTGACAACTCATCGATTGATGAAACGATAGCACATGCCACTTCCAAGGTCATTGTTCATGATTCCCTTGTTTTTAATGATAGTGAGAGTGGAGAAGAGAGTGAAAATGAAGAAGAGGTTGATGTGAGTGAACTTCAAAATGCTTTTCATGAATTATATAAAGAATCTATTAATTTGAAAAGAACTAATTTGAAGTTAGAAGCTAGTTTAAGAAAGAGTGTCAAGGTCGTTGATGATAGTGCCTTAATAGAAGACCTTAGGACACATGTGAGGACTCTCCAAGAGAAGCTTGATTATGTAGAAGGCGAAAGAGATAGCCTTAGGGGTTTAATGGAATCCTTGAAAAAGGAGCTTCTTGCTTTTGAAGAGCGTAATTTATTACTAGAATCTAACATTTTAGAATTGGAAAATAAATTAAAAGATTCTAGTAATGTCAAATTTGATTTGGAATGTCGTTCGAAAAAACTTGATAAAATGTTAGGAACAATCCAAATTAAAAATGACACTTGTGGTTTAGGCTTCAATCCTTGTAATGAATTTACTCATAATGCCCAAACCAATGTTTTAGGAGAATCAACTAGGAATACTTTTAAAGATCACTCCTTAAGTAAATCTTTTCGACATGTTCTCACTTGTACACATTGTGGTCGACAAGGTCATCTTAAGAAATTTTGTTTAGATCTTAAACGAATTCCTAGAAAACCCCATAGTAAAGTAACCACGGTAGTTAACGTTCCTACACCCCAAAATAGTCATTCCTCATTAATTTGGGTTAGGAAATCCGACTTGGTTGCCTTACAAAATAGGGTTGTTGATTCTCATTTACTTCCACATCCTTCCTCCCTTGCTAAATCTAAAGGATGAATGTGTTAGTGTTTGCATACTTTAGCGTTTGTACTTCATGCTATATTCATATGCTAAATGTATGCTTGTTTAGTCATTTTCTAGTCATAACCTTATTTCATATCACATGCTAGAAATCATGACTTGTTTATCTTTTTGTATTATATTTTGTGTTTGAATTAATTGAAAAATATAAAAAGATTTTTGTTTATCATTTGTGTTTTATTTATTTCATTTAAGCTTAATGAAAAATACAAATGATTTTTTGTTTGTCCTTTTGAGTAAATATTTATTTTTGATTAAAAATGTTAAAAACTCAAAAAGATTTTATTTTGTGTGTATTTTAGTTTGACACACTTTATGTGGCATATATTTGTGTTTGAATCCTATCGTTTACGCTCCCATGTGGCTAGAACTTTTGGTTTAGATTTTCAATCCTTAAAATATTCCTTACCATGTTTTATATGGAGTAGTTGGATTTTGTATTGTTTAAATGGATTCTATTTCATATGCCTCTTTTCACACATGCACGAGCTCTTTTGAAATTTTAATGTCACATGTTATATTTGAGCTTTTTGAGGTGTTCTCCTATCAATCTAGTCATCTACATATCTATGACCTAGGAGGACTAGTGCATGTCAAAATCCGTTGCATGTGAGATTTGTGTGAAAAATGAAAAACATGATAAATTAATATATGCACGGGGAAGGGCTCCGAAAGGATGAATTAAATCCTTTGCGATAGTAAGCCACCGTTGATTGGATCTAAAAGAAATACGTGATCCAAAGGCCTAAAAACAGAATATTTGGCATTAAAAAGAAATCAATTGCCAAGGCCTATGTTTGTTTGATATATTCATTCAATAAAAGAATATATATGCTTAATGAGGGAGAATTGGATGGTATATCAATGGTTTGCACAATGTCCGTTTATCCTAGTTGTCTTTAATGTCATGACTCTATTTGGTTTGTAGAATCATCGTCATGCTAGGCTTGTATGCATTGTGTATGCTTGTTCATTGAGTTCAATCTTTATATTGTCACATGAGGTTATATTTAATTGTGATGAAGTTTGCAATCAAATGAGAACTCCGTGAACGCTTCTTAAGTGTATGGGTCTAAATTTAATTGTTGCTAGTACACACCCCTACACTTCCTTTTCATATGACACATTTTTGCCATACGAGTGTGCAAACTTATTGTATTTTGTGTCATGTGTGTGTTTATATCTATATATATATGCAAGTGATCTATTGGTATATCTTTAGTATCTATATATATGATATTTATTTGTCTTTGCCTTGCTTTTATTGCCCATATGCTTTCATGTCTTTTCACTTTAAGCTTCCACATGCTGTTTATTAGTTCTTTATCCTTTGCCTATTCCCGAACAAAAAGGGGGAGAATAATGATGATAGGGGGAGAAATGGTATCTAATCCTATTATTATCGTATCTTAGTTTGGGGGAGATTTATCTTAGGGGGAGACGTCTTTCTAAGTAGGTCATGTGTCTTGATAAAGAGGAGAATTAATTTAGGGAGTAATGAATTAATTGCATTTAATATTTTGATATTCCCTATGCATTTGATGAGTTTGCTTAAGTGTGCAGGAATTATTCTAAAGCGGCATCCTTCAATGGCAAAGCGTTTGATCCTTGGGTTGAGCCATGTTTGGGCGGGTTATGTTTTGAGTCTAGTGAGCTTGACGGCCCTTTAGGATTTTTGTTTGGTTTTTGTCCCGGAATAGCCAAAGGGGGAGATTTGTAAGGACACAAATTTCCAATTGAGTCCATATATAGTTTTGGCTTAATTCTGGACAAAAACATTTATTCATAGGATAGTATTTAATTGTAATATTCTCAAGCCTATGAAGTGTATGTTGAAGACGTAGCGTCAAAGAATATAAAGCTTCATCAAAATGCCGGTTTATGTGCCTCGTTTCTACGTAATCAACTAAGGTTCCATGCTCCCAAGGTATGAATGTAATTATATTTATATAGGAGCTTGGAACAATATTTATTGGGTGTTAGGTGTAATAAATACTGCATTTTATTTTCAGAAAGAATCAATTAGAACTTTAAAATAAGTATATAAAAGTTTCTGGGCCAAAATCGAATTTTACAAACTTTCTGGTCGTTCGTTAGAAATGTCGTTCGAACGAGTTTTTTCGTTCGAACCAGGTTTCGTTCGAACGAGTTTTTCGTTCGAACCAGTTTTCGTTCGAACGAGTTTGCCAACGATCCTAAACTGATTAGTCGTTCGATATGTCGTTCGAACGAGTTTTTCGTTCTAACGAGGTATCTAACGAGATTCTAACGAGCCCAGGCTGGTCGCTCGTTAGAAGTCTCGTTGGAACGAGAGTCAAGTTCGTTCGAACGAGACGCCAGGGCGGGAACAGTTTTGAGCAGTTTTTGGCAGTTTTCACCCACTTTCCCCACTTGGTTTTTAACCAATTTTTTCAAGACTTATTAAGGACGGGAAGCACATTTTTCTAATCAACTTTTCCAACCTTGTTTATCTCCTAGAGAGATTTTGAGAGCAAAAATAGTTTAGGAAAATGTTCAAGTTTTGAGTGTTGTTTTTCAAAGAAAAATTCATATACCACTCTAGTGTTTACACCCAATAGTTGTTTATCCAAGCTCTATATATACATATCTTTACTTGGAGTTTTTGGCACCGGTTTTCTCTACCGAATTCAAGAATAGACGTTTCGGGTTTGCTTCTACACCCCATCACAAAGAAGACTTTTGTTGAGATTCTACCCACACGGAGAAAGGCTCCATGCTTGGGTGACGGTGACCATATAAAGTCCCATCGGTGGATTCCGAGACCGCGGTGGTGTTCCGAGGTTGTCCGCTAGGAAGAGGTGTCTACGAGAAGAAGCGTCGAGGCTTGAGAGGGATCGAGTCAGTCGTTGTAAGTCTATCTGTCTTGTAATTGTAATTCTGTATCTAGTGGACTTGTGGCTAGGGCCGTCCGAGGTTGTTTCCCGTCTTGGGTTTTTCCTCGTACATCTCGGCGTAGTGTGATATTGTTTATTTTATCTTGCATCATAATTTAGAACGCATGCTTAGAATAAATTCAAGATAAAATTTGGTTTAATTATCACACTCATTTAATTTGGGACTAAATTAAATATTGGGTAAATTTGGTTTATTCAAGTCTTTTGCTAAAATTGGTTTCGCCTAATTTTGGATAATTGATAATTATGACTTAGGCAAATTTCTAGGACTTGGATTAACTTATTTTAATTTGTTTTGAAGAAATTAAAATTCGGCCTTGTTTATAATGTTGAACCATCTCTTATAAACGCGTATTTGTTTTGTTGAACCATCACATCATTCAACGCTTCCGCATTTATTTAAAAGGAAATTATATTTTAATTTGATATTATTAAAATTCGGGGTCCTTCAGTCCAAACCAGCTATGGAGTTTTATGTTGGTCTCGGTTTTGTGGTTGGCAGCGATGTGGGTCATTAGTGTTGGCGTGAGCTTTTGGTTTGTGCCATAACAGCAAAGGGTTGCGATGTGGGTTTTGCCCTTTGTGTCCATGGTTGTAGCAGCAGTTACTGCGTGGTGGTGTAGGACCGAAGGACCGGTCAACCGACTTTCGACACGCGATCGACCGGGTTTTTCATTTTTGCTGTGCGACACAACCAGTATGCCTCCCCCTTATGACTCGATCGACCGACCTGAGGCCCTGCTCGACCGGTACCCCGTTTTGAGCCGACTTGTTTTTGCTGCTTTGCCTTTTTTCCTTATTTCATTTTATTTTTCTATTTTTTTTCTTTCTTAATTAAGAGACTTATCCCTTTTTATTTATTTTTTCGTTTTTCCTTTCTTGGTTTTTCCCACTTAGTATAAAAGGGAACTTTGTTTATTTTATAAAGGGAATTAATTTAGGAGCTCATTTTCTCTTCTCTTAATTAGTTTAGGTTAGTTATAGGGTTTGAAAATATTGGGGTTTATTTGTGAGACCACCCCTCTCCTCTATTTTCTTTGTGTAATCCACCATTAATGTAAGTTTCCTCTATTATTCTAGCTTTGTTCCATTTCCATGCTTTGTTAATTATTTTCATGCTTAGTTAATTAGTTAAATTAATTTATTTCTTACTTTAATTTATTAATTAGTTGTTTTATTAATTTAATCATGTTGTGTGAGTAGTTAAACAGAGTTTGGGACGTGTGTCCGGCATTAACGGGCGTCGATCTTCGAAAATTAGGTTTCGTGTAAAATTATATTTAATTGAAACCGCGCGTATTAAAATGGGATTATTATGCGTTTAACTTTCTTTGTCACACAATGTTAGTGTTTATTGCGATAATATGATTTTAAGACGCGTATGACCATTTTGAATTAAATATTTGATCTTGCATCGTTGAAAAAAATCCCTTCATGTGTGATGTTTATGTTTAACTAAAAATGCTCGGTTAAATGTTTTCGAACCGAAATTCTATTTTTGTGTGTTTAGCCCATGGCGGATACGTGATTTCGACCCTCGTTCAATTAAATCCTGTTTAGACTTAACTTCTTATTTTTTCCTTTTATTTAAAACAAGCCATCACCTTTTATAAATTTTATTCCTAAAATAATAAACCGATTAAAAGCTATTAAACACTCCATGTGGATTCGATACCCGACTTACCGCTATACTTGTATCGCAAGTGCAGTCGTAATTTAGGTTTTTGTATTAACGCGGTGAAACGAATTCAATGATTAGCGTTTTGATGCGACGCTAACTTTCATGCTTGATCACCCGCCTAATTAATTACTGGGTGATCCGTCCTTTATTAAATTAAATCGAAGTGACCGGTCGGTTCATTCTTAGCATCATTGTCGAAAAAATAATTTATTTTATTTATCACCTAATAAAAAATTAAGCTAAGTGTCAAAACATTTAATTTTAATTATACGCCAATCATCCACTAATAAATTTTCCCTTCTTTAAGACATAAGCTATATGCAATCCACATGAATATAATAAATACTGGACATGAATCAAATACTGAAATAAATAAGACTAGATAAAGCATTCCAGTTCTCAACCAACAAACCATGAAATCCTCAAGTGCAACAAAATTAAACTATTAAAGTAAACTGAGTACAATCTTTACTAAACGACTCAGAATGGTCAACACATGCCCTAAGTGAATATTTGGAAAAGAATAGAAGGAACTGATAGAGGGGTCTAAGTGCAAGGACCTGCAACTTCCACAACTGCTGCAGCTCGCTAAACGGTCCACGCGTCTAAGCCCGGTAATCCAGTGGCTGGGCCCCTGATATATATATATATATATATATATATATATATATATATATATATATATATATATATATATATATATATATATATATATGGCAAAAGAGAGGAGAATAGCAAGAAACGGGTCAAAGCTCGAGTTGTAAAAAGATTTGTTTTAGCAAGTATTTAAAACTGCAAAAAAGAATGTATTATGTGCATGCTAGTTTTGAACTCGTCATCTCTCATCTATTGTGCACGCCTAATGTACATCTACCCCTATTAGTTATGCGACCCAGCCGAACTAGTTCGAAGTCGCCGTACCATCATTTACGTCACTTGTAGTATATTCGTATCGCCCATACAATACATTATTGAAACAGTTTATCCCACATAACTAACTATCATTATTCACCGTCCAACTGGTCAATCTTTTACCCATTAAGATTATTTTATTTCTCATTATTACTATATCTACTAATTTCACGCTATATAATTTTTCCAATTTTATTCATATATATAGTTACATCATCCCTATATATGTATACTACACCTGCACCCCTTGGTTAATACCACTTGGCGCAAAGCAATTATTATTATTACCATATCTACTAGTTATATACAGTAGACATAATCACAAGCACATATATATATATATATATAGTCACATCATCCCTATACATATATATATATACTAATCATGCACCCCTTGGTTAAGACCACTTGGCACAATACATACTCTGATATCATGTCACGGTGCACCGCTCACTGCATAAAGGATAATTGGCTCGGTGTCTCTCATGAACCATAAATCTCATAACACAAATATTGGAGGCGAGCATACTGATCAGCCAAATGGGTCGCGCACATACCTACACTCCCATTCAACCGTCGAAACTATCCTACGTCTCAGATAGCATGTATCCAAGTTCATATGCTCTGGGTACAAGTCAGGTATCCCCCCATTGGGTCACCCAGGATAAGACTGTCCACTGCACGAAACCTCCTCCCGATAGCAAGCAGCGTAGATATGCTATACACACAGTAATAATATTCATATAATAGGCATACACACATTCTATTTAAAATCAATAGGTATTCACCCAACCAGAACATATACTTTCCATATGTATTATTCTCTCATTACTACATATAGCATATTTATTTCGATTAATCTCTCTTTTGGAATTTTCAAATTATCGCACCTTTCTAAATATTTAAAGTATCATTATACAATTACCTCCCAACAATTCTGCACTATACTAAATTCATCAACTGACAGTTTTCCTCACTCAAAATAACTGTGTAACTTAAAGTGGACTGAACTGGAAATTTCTCAGATTTTTGGACCTATCATTCGAACAAGGTCTGTTGTCGTTCGAACGAAGCTCAATCCCGTTCGAACGAGATTCAGTAAACTTCTCCCCCACCAGACTTGTTACGTTCGACACCCTTAACAGTTTCGTTTTCCACCATTTTTATGCCTCAAACCTCTAAAATAATCAGCCCAAACACCAATCATTCAATTCCCATCAACCATCTAACATATCTACATGATTTCCAACAATATATCATCATTAAATCATCACTAATCATTAATAAAATCAAAATCTCCAAATTAAAACATCAAGAACCCTAATTCTCAAATTTATATGCTAAACTTTAAATTAAGCCCCTATTTAATCATAAAATTATCATAATTTCGTGGTCATAATCCTATCTACATGTGGGAATCAAACTTTATTCAAATCAGTCCTAATTTATGATTAATTCTCCCAAATTTTCACCAGTAATCATCTTCATATTAATGGGGTAATTACCTAGTCTAACATAAACACAATTATTGCTAAGGAAAGCACAGACCCTTTCTCCCCCACATTTACCTTATTTATTTTCTTTAATTTTCGTCCATAATGTTTTCCCAAAATTCAAAGGACAAAAATACCCCTACGGGGTGCCGGTTAGGCCTAAAAATATTCCAGAGTCCAAATAGAATACCTGAGTAGAGTTTTCTGACCATCTCGACCCTTTCGGACTCAATAGCGCACTCGAAATGACCATACGAGTTACTTAAAAATAATTCACTTCTTTAATCCATTAAATTAGTCCCGACATCACTCACACGCGCGTACTGACTTAATGTACCAAACTTTCGTATTTTCCACTCTCGACAATTTATAAAATTTCATAATTCCATATTAATTTTCACAGAGTAATATTCAATAATTCTCATTAATAAGTATTAACTCTTGACACGCTAGTTAATATTTATTTTTAATCCGGATTAATAAACAATTAATTTCTCACATTTTTAATTAATTAATTAATCCAATAATAATAATTTATCCCATAATTATTTAAATCATCAAATATACAGGGTGTTACATACTTCCCCCTTACAACGGAATTTCATCCCAAAATTCAGAAAAAGTATGTCAGGTACAAGCAACGTTGTATATAAGTTGCGCATCACATCGTTGCGCTCCCAAGTAAAGTACTTCATACCACCCATATAGTATGCTATTGGATACCCTCAATAATGAGAGAACCCTACATATGTCCGTATTAAACTCTAGGTTATCCTGTCACGTAGGTTCTTGCCCAAGCCGTATCGTTTAAGTTATACTACTTAAACTTTATTTTAGATATTCTCTATTTGGCCTTCTACTATTCGCACCTTAGTAGATTAATAATTTTTAAGATACATATGATCTCGTCTCGAGACGATTGCACACAAGTAGGTTATTTGCGCAATATATATTTTACGCACATGGTATACTAAGTACCAATTGATCTCTAATCTTTGAAATAGTACCTGTTCCCCTATCTTAACTAACAAGCAAGAGGACAACAAGGCTTACTGTTCCATACCTCAACTAGAACCATGCCCAAAAGTGAACTTATATGAGTTATTGTACACAAAGTCCACTAGTGGAATGGACTGCTCTCGTCCTCCCCTGAGATTCAAGGGTACACATATACATTATTCTCCAAAATTTGACTAGTCCGCTTGTTCTGTCCATTCGTCTGCGAGTGATAGGTCGTACTCAACCACATCTCGGTATCCAAAGACTCGTGAACACTTTTCCATAATCGAAAGACAAAGGTCTTATCCCAATCGGACTCAATATCAAGCGATACCCCACATAACCTCACTATCTCGATTATAAAGATTTGTGCACACTGTCCCGTAGTATGACCAGTCTTAACTGGCATAATGTGAGTTACTTCGGTCAAGCGATCCATTATCACCCATACAGGATCGTAACCACCTTCGCGATAAAATCCTTGGGAGTACTCTCCATTCCTACTTCGGAATCCCTAAAGGTTGAAGAAACCCCTACTGGTCTCGGGTGGTCCACCCTTTTCCAACAGACAGGTGACCCATTGCAAAACGAGTTTAGCAATATTTATCTTCATTAAATCCCATCACCACTGTCAATTATAACATGATACATCTTATATTCTCTCAAATGTAACTCTAACCGTACTCCATGTGACTTTGCCTCACCTCGTGTCACAGGTCCTTCCCCACTCTAATAATAAGTTTCTCATGAAACGTAAGCCTCTAACAAATCTTGTGGAATAAACTTCAACTCATCGGGCTAAATGTTATCGAATTCACATGACAATCAAAATCCACTGCCTAATACAATATCATTCTCGTGAGCATAAAATCAAGTTCTAATATCTCCACTTCTATCTTCATTTACCTTATCCCATTGTTCCTAACGGAAACAAAATCAAAATTCAATTATATGGGGCGCCCATACACCCTATTCCTTGCCCATTTTGCACAAATGAAATATATTCTCACATTATGGTAGAATTATCCACTCTCAATTACACTCTCATATATGTATAATTACTAAGTTACGAATCCCATGTACTATCATCCAAACATCTCTCCAACTCCCGACGTTCGTTAGTTTCATGCGTGGGATGTATCACAAAGCAAAATCCAAACAAGAAACCCCTCCGATATACTACTACCTAACATTATCGATCGTCGAGATCCGTAAGGCCCCTATGCCATAACATGTACCTTCCCACAATCTCCGTATGTTGACATATAAATCTATTAATGTTCGTAAAAATATCATGAAACACGACACTATCACTCTTCCGAGTTCGGCGCTATATATAACAAACTATATTTCACTGCTTGATAAAGGACACAATTCGTCCTGAGTCACGTCAATAAATAAATCCCTATGCACTGGAATCACATCTAACTAGACAACATGCTCACGGAAGCCTACGATATCATGAAATTTTCATATATATATATATGTGCCCAACCCTATATCAGGTGACGCCTTATCAAATTAATATTGCTTCCCCGAAGTATCCAACGCGATGGTATATCTCTCAATCCACTATCGTTCAAACGTTCGGTAATTATCACTACACATTACCATACTAAGATATACTTTACTAACTCAACGCAGTAGTAAAATTATGACAATAAAATATGACTTTAGTGCCCACTCGGCTTACTCACGGGTGACATCTAAAAAGTCATGTTACCCATAACCAATACATTACAACCAGATTGTCCCAAACTAACATACCCACTAAACTTGACTCGTATGCAAATTTTAGCGCTAATCATTCATATATAAGTTGTGACACACTCCTATCACGTGATTAAATCCTTTACTCACAAGAATGAAACAAAACTTCATCAATATTTCCTAATCGTATGGCCCTTACATGCACTCTCGCGACCAAGACAACCCACGGTCACATGCACTTGTCATACATCTAGGATTCCATACAATAGTTGCCCCCTCCTCACTGTGGGCAAATTATTTTTTTTTGCGGCTTACACACCCATCACTGAAACGTTGGTCTAACATCGTTAGGCCTCACTTATGGCTTTATTGTCCACCCTATTTCTTCCTGGGCCCCAAAGACCCTGAGGATTAATATTATATTGTTACCGAGGACTCCACTGGTCCTGCCTAAACCCACCACTCTTGGGTTGCAACCTTTTGGGTCCAGTTCCTCCTTTAAAAGTCTCACTCCTCCAGTTGTGCGACCCAGCCTATTAGTTATGCGACCCCCTATTAGTTATGTGACCCAACCTAACTAGTTTGAAGTCGCCATACCATCATCTACATCACTAGTAGTATATCTGTATCGCCCATACAATACGTCATTGAAACAGTTTATCCCACATAACTAAATATCTTTATTCACCGTCCAACTGGTCAATATTTTACCCACTAAGATTATTTTATTTCTCATTATTACTATATCTACTAATTTCACACAGTAGAATTTTTCCAAGTTAATTCATATATATAGTTATATCATCCCTATATATGTATACTACACCTGTACCCCTAGGTTAATACCACTTGGCGCAAAGCAATTATTATTATTACCATATCTACTAGTTATATACAGTAGACATAATCACAAGCGCACACACACACACACACACACACACACATATATATATATATATATATATATATATATACAGTCACATCATCCCTATACATATATATATACTAATCTTGCACCCCTTGGTTACGACCACTTGGCACAATGCATACTCTGCTATCATGTCCTGGTGCTTCGCTCACTTCATAAAGGACAATTGGTTCGGCGTCTCTCACGAACCATAAATCTCATAACACAAATATTGGAGGCGAGCATACTCACCAGCCAAATGGATCGCGCCTATACCTACGCTCCCATTCAACAGTCGAAACTATCCTACGTCTCAGATAGCACGTATCCAAGTTCATATGCTCTGGGTACAAGTCAAGTATCCCCCCATTGGGTCACCCAGGATAAGACTGTCCACTGCGCGAAACCTCCTCTCGATAGCAAGTAGCGTAGATATGCTTTACACACAGTAATAATATTCATATAATAGGCATACACACATTCTATTTAAAATCAATAGGTACTCACCCAACCAGAACATATACTTTCCATACATATTATTCTCTCATTACTAAATATAGCATATTTATTTCGATTAATCTCTCTCTTGGAATTTTCAAATTTTCTCAACTTTCTAAATATTTAAAGTATCATTATACAATTACCTCCCAACAATTTTGTACTATACTAAATTCATCAACTGACAGTCTTTCTCACTTAAAATAACTATATAACTTGAAGTGGGATGAACTGGAAATTTCTTAGATTTTTGGACCTATCGTTCTAACGAGGTCCGATGTCGTTCGAACGAAGATCAATCTCGTTCGAACGAGATTCAACAGTCTTCTCCCCCACCAGACCTGTTACGTTTTACACCCTTAACAGTTTCATTTTCCACCATTTTTATGCCTAAAACCTCTAAAATAATCAACCCAAACACAAATCATATAATTCCCATCAACCATCTAACATCTATATATAATTTCCAATAATATATCATCATTAAATCATCACTAATCATTAATAAAATCAAAATCCCCAAATTAAAACATCCACAACCCTAATTCTCTAAATTATATGCAAAACTCCAAATTAAGCCCCTATTTAATCATAAAATTATCATAATTTCGTCGACATAATCCTATCTACATGAGGGAATAAAACTTTATTCAAATCAATCCTAATTTATGATTAATTCTCCTAAATTTTCACTAATATTCATCTTCATATTAATGGGGTAATTACCTAGTCTAACATGAACACAATTATTGCTAAGGAAAGCAAGCAATAAACACTTGCCTCAATTATGATGTTCTGATCCGTTGATGAAATTTGCATAGACTTGTTCCTTGTCTTTCGATCTACGCTTTAGTGGGATTTGTGATGTGAGTCCTTGAGTTTTGCACCATGAATACCTTTGGACTCCTTCTTCCTTCCTCTTCCTCTGTCTCTCTCTCTTTTCTCTCTCGTAGGTTTGGAACTGACAGGCCCTTTCTCCCCCGCATTTACCTTATTTATTTTCTTTTATTTTCGTCCATTATGTTTTCCCAAAAATTCAAAGGACAAAAATACCCCTACGGGGTGCCGGTTAGGCCTAAAAATATTCTGGAGTCCAAATAGAATACCCGAGTAGAGTTTTCTGACCATCTCGACCCTTCCAGACTCAATGGCGCACTCAAAATGACCATACGAGTTACTTAAAAATAATTCACTTCTTTAATCCATTAAATTATTCTCGACACGACTCACACGCGCTTCCTGACTTAATATACTAAACTTTCGTATTTCCCACTCTCGACAATTTATAAAATTTTATAATTCCATATTACGTTTTCATATAGTAATATTCAATAATTCTCATCAATAAGTATTAACTCTTGGAATGCTAGTTATTATTTATTTTTAATCCGGATTAATTAACAATTAATTTGTCATATTTTTAATTAATTAATCTAACAATAATAATTTATCCCATAATTATTTAAATCATAAAAAAATACGGGGTGTTACAAAAGTCTCATGTAAGGGCTCCTTATGGTGAAGATTCCGGTACATACCATTTTTTAAATAGTGAGAAAATAAATTTTTTGATGAAACTTTATGGATATGATTTTCACCGTGAGAAGATATATATATATATAAGAATGCATGAATTAAAAAAAATGAGATATTCCGAAAGCAATGACAAAATGTCTAGTAATGATTTATATGCGCGTTATATATTTATATATTCTATTATAAAAAATAAAATTAAAGAGCAATCTCACATCGCGTGGGCTGAAAAACTAGTTTATGTATATATATTAGGGTGTTTTTTAAAGACAATTCTTGTGGGTCATTAAGCGCATATCTAATGTTAGAATTGGGTAAAGATATAATGAATAACATTGAGCATCCTTTGTTGGTCCAATGAGAATGGTGGTAAGATAGTAAAATTAGTGGAGACATATAGCAAAAAAAACATAAAGTAGCATATATTTTCCAATCGTCTTCCTCTCTTCTCATATCCAACCGAAAAAGGTTTAACAAGCCACTATGAGTTTTTTATTTTTTGACGACATCAACGCAGGTGATAATGTCAAAAATTGATAGGTACATATACTAATAAAACTTACAACAGTTTTATATAACAAATTTATTAAACAGTGAACATGAACAAAAAATTTATTACTCTGAAAATAAAATTACAGAAATAATATAACTTACTTGAATTTGTAAAAAATATCAGAAGATACCAGAACTAGTAACAAATTTGAACCATGTGTAACCACAGTGTCCTTCAGATGATTTAATTCCCTCAATGGTGTAAGGTTGTGAATTATTATCTCCCAAGATAGAATAGACTTATGCGTATGAACAAACAACATTGAAATGTTCAATTTCGGAGAACTCAACTTGTGTATTACTCGAATTAACACAACAAATTTTGCAGACACATAAATATTTCTAGAGTACAGAAGGAGGGAAAAAAATTGTGTTTAACAATTGAACAGAGGAGTTCAAGTTATAGTTTTCTTAGTGACTGTTTAGGCAAGATAGTTACAAATGGTTGTAACTATTGGGTCCAACCAATAAGCCAAATGGGCTTAATGATAGGTTAAAACCAGAATCAAAAACCCAAGTCCGAGATCGGATGGAGTAGAGTAGGTCGGACGAACTGTGCGCGCACGTTTGGGCCTTTGGCCCACGCCCAACACATGCATAGTGTAGGTCATCTCCCATTCAAAGTTTTGGGATACTCCAAAGGCATCCAAGCCGTAGTGCATATTTTTTTTATTAACTCTACCAAAATTTCTAATTTTTTCTATGTGGGACAAATGTTCCACACTTAATACAATGTATTGAGTAGATTTCAAATGGATCACTTTGAATTCAAATTTTTCATTAATTATTTAATGGTTTTGGACAAACAAATATACTACGTTATACTCCTTACAGAGAAAAACGTGTGTATGGTCCCGACCAAATTAGAATGTGGATCCCACAATAAAATGAGCCTAAAGATGCTCATTTAGACTGGCTTCCAAACCCATTTCCAATAAATAATAAGTCTCCCATAAATGAAAATTGTCTACAACAAGTATGAGAAGTCAATGTGTACGGCATGATTACGTGAGCGTCATTGATAATGATAAACACATGGGGGGGGGGGGGGGATAGTGACAACGTCACGGATTCATTTTTGAAGGTGCGTTGGAGGTTGAGGAGTCCAAGCACTATATAAGACACAATTTTGCAAAAAAGAATAAATTTGGATTTCATTTTTAATCAATTCTTCTATTAATGAGTGCTTAAATATATAGAAACACAAAGTATTATCGTTACAAATTAAAACATTTGTTTCATTGTGATATCTCGTGGTTCAATCGAGGATATTGTATTGAACAAAATGAAATGAAAAATTAAGATTCATATAGACGACCCTCAATAATTAGAAAAATATTTTATTGAGTTTGATATATGTATGACATAATTTGTGCCTTATACATAACCATAACCAAATATGATTTTTACCTTGGAAATTTAGGACATAAAACAAGTCTGTTTCTTGATATATAACGAGTAAAAGTGTTTTGCGCATATCACGTTAGTTCAGATATTGTTGAAGACGGGTAACCTTATATTTCGTTGACCTTGACCTATCATTATCCTTCGTTTATAAGATCCCTACAACTATTTGGTACACTACAAAGAGTTTAATGTTTAAACCTAAGGATTGTACTCAATCTGCATAATACTTTAAAATATAATTAATCGTTGTGTTTAAAATACCTAAAACTAATTGTGCATAGCGTTTAAAAAGTGGTGTTAGTGAAAAAATATCAAACCTTAAATTTTTTTTTAACCTGCTTTGTTCATGAAATTATCATGTTATTGGTTAAATCATACAAAATTAAGGGACCCACAATTGAGTTAATAATATGAGACACTCATTTTGTCACACTTGCAAAGTGATCCAATAAATTTGAATTTTTATATATGTCAGACGTGGGGAATGCACAACCATGCTCAGATCCAAAGATTGTTCTATACATTTCGTATGAATAAATGGACACGTTTAGCACAAGCCATTAATTTTCCCCATATATGCTCTGAATTATGACACAATTCTTCTAAAGCTAGAACTAGTCCACTCTGCTTGTCATGTGGAAAATCCAATAATGTGAATTCGTCATATTTATATCGTCTTTCTATTGTTCAATAAACTAGATCCAAGATTACTATTTTTTACCCTCAGCAATTACATATGTTAATTAACTCGCTAAAACTATTGTATAGATCAATTGCGAGCTAATTACGAGAGTAGTAAAAATCCGAAAAGATCAGAGTCGAATTCCGAAGGAATTTATACAAAGTAAAGATAATATTGGCTTAACAAAGTGTTAAGAAGCAAGAGTAAAAAGTAAGAAAATATTATGTATGTTTAAGAGAGTGAAATAATGAACTAAAATGGATGCCCATGCTAAAGTTTCAATCAATTCTTGCTAATACCCATGCCAAGAGATTAAGAACATAAATCCAGTAGCCTAAACAAGATGTCCAAATAAGAACATCCATGCCCAGACCGATAAACTATTCATACCGAATGGGTTATATCCATTGATAAGTTGTGAAGATTTTAACCATAAATAATCTCTTAACCAGCCCATCAAATAACTGGAAGATTCATTAAACTACGAAACATTTCCATGCCATAATGTGATATGATTCTAATGCCAATAAAAAGTAACCCATCCGATAGTATTTAACATCTACAAAAATACCAAATAAAATGCATCCCAATGCGAAATAAATACAAATTTTATTTTATTCCTGTGAATTATGAAGAACAAACTAAGTAGATATAATAAAATTTAATGGAGTATTAACGAGAGAGTTGATAAACTAATTTTAAAAGAGGCTTAAGAGCATTCCCCCACCTTGGACAGTCATAAAGGAAATGGTTCTTATTATCAAATCATTAATCAAATGGGAATAATTTATTTCTCCCAACAATTAAGCATAAAAGGCGTCAACCTAACAATACAAAATGAAGATTACAACAAATTATGGAACGAATGCATTGGTGTTGTAGCAAAGTCTAAAATACAAGAAGTTAATATACCAAGATACTCCAATATCAACACATACATCAAATTATTTTATTCAAACTAAAACCTAACAATGAAGTACAAGCATCAAAGTTAGGTTTATGCTCCCAAACCAATTAAACTAGCTACTCATGCTAATGAAAATACCAAAATGCAAAGTAGGAGTAACTAAAGGAAAAAAAGCCACTAATTACAAGAGTTCAAATAAAATAACTATATAAATGAACAAGAAATTTTCAATACAAATAAGGTACAACATAACAAATATTTGAATGCTTACAATGTAGTAAATAAAGAGAGAGAATGAAGAAATGGTATTAAACAATAGGAGAGAGAAGAGAGATTTGTGCTTGTAAATAAGTTTCCTAAAATATCATATATATATATATATATATATATATATATATATTATATATATATACAAGTTTATAGGATTGTTCATATCATAGCTTTAGGCTAGTTTAGCGTATCCCATTACAAATCGTCACGCACCGAGAATATGAACCGGACTCACGCATCTCCAAGTTTGAAGACTTTTCGGCATCCCAAAAGGTATAAAACAATTTAGAGTTTAAATTAATTCATGAAATTATATTTGGGATATCTAATTTTTATCAAAAGACGAACAAGACTGTTTTGGTTTCGAAAATATGTTTTTCAGTTACCTGTAGGTGGAGTTTAAAAAATAAAATTTTTGACGTTTCTGTCGTTCAAACGACAAGGCTCTATCGTTCAAATGACATCCTACTGTCATTCAAACGACATTGGAATTCGGTTTAACGACATGCCATTGTTGTTCAAACAACATCCCCTATGTCGTTTGAACGACCCGTCGACTTAAGGTTTATTATAAATACTTGTTTCATGGTTCAGAAGGTTTAAGAATTTTACCAACTACGTTTCTACATATTAGCTGTAAAATTTCTTCAAGTTTTGTGTTCCTAAAATACGGTTTAATTGACAAAAAGCATCCTTTAATATTGCTCTTGTGAATTAGTTTAGTACCTAAAAAGTTTTGTATCTTTACATACACCTTGGAGGAGAGGATCTCCATTGCTCACTTGTGATACCTGCGGGGATTCACTGCTGAAGACGAAGGCTGAGGCTGAAGGAGGGTTGCGGTCCATTGTGGTTCTCAAGAGAATTATTGATGATTTTAGGCTGCGGTCTATGTGAATTTTCCGTGGGAGATTCATTATAGATTTATCTATGTAATTTGTAAATTGCGATTTACGTTATATAGTGAAATAAAGGTTTTTACCCCAAAAGTTTTTTTTTCCTGAAACTTGGCCTTGCCATATTTGCGTGGCTTGATTTATTTGTTTTATCACCATAGATGTATGCGTAGGATAAAAAGATAAAATCAATTTAAAATTCGCTTCCGCATTTAAAATTGGTATTACAATCTTTGTTTGAAATCTCCCGTTACAATTATTTTGCATTCTCAAATTGGTATCAGTTCTTTTAGCTCGGGATATATATACTAAGTTGGAATTAAATTAAAAAAGAAAAGAGAAAAGAAAAGAAATGCAAAAAATATCTGCGGAAAACAGAGCATCGATCGATCGATGATTTGGTCGTTCTGTGGATCAAGGACAAATTTCGGCAATTTAATATAGTCGATCGATCGATCAAGCAGGGGCAGCACACTGCATTGCTCTTTTGGTTTCCAAGCTTTTCTTATTCGCTGAAATCGCCGTAACTTCTTCGTTATGAATCGGAATCGCGCACCGTTTGTGGCCACGCGAAGCTTGCGAGGAGGGCTACAACTTCCATGTACCAATATGTGAAAAGACTAAAATGCCCTTGAACGTGTGATTGCGTACGAAACTTCATCGGAATGCGTCAGAACTTCATACTTAGTACCTAAATACCTACAAAAGCCCAATTATACCTCATATAGCATGTTAACAATATAAACCGAGGTTGTCTGGTTAACGGGCTTAAATATAGAGATTAAGACACCCTAGGAGGCTAAAATGCGTAGGTTCGAGAGATGAAATACGCTATATTTGCGTATTATCAGTCGCACAGGACAAAGAACCGATCAATGGAGCCTAAGTCCAACATGTACCATCAGTTCCACAGGGACTTCGACCACGATAAAATATAATTAGTTACATCTCAAAAGTGAAATTGAGATGCTGGTACAAAGGGCATACCTGAGGGACTTCATCCGAGGGGGTCCTTGGGAGGACGATCGGAGCGAGAATCGAAGAATCGAGCGGAGGAGAAGATCCAAAGAAAGGGAGTCGATAAGGGAAAACAAGTCAGATACATGCATTACTGATGAGGGAAGGAGAATCAAAATGATATCCGTAGAGGAATCGCCTAGACTAGAAAAGCCTACCAAAGATAGAAAAGAGATTTACTAGAAGCACAAGCTGAGAAACCCAAAGAAGACTATAATGATATAATTTTTACTCCCTATGACTCCAAGGATCTCATTACGCCCCATGACGAACCTCTAATTATAACTGTAGTGATATCCAATAAGACAGTGGAGAGAATCATGCTAGACATCGGAAGTTCAGTCGACCCAATCTACTATGAATGCTTTGAGCGGATAAAGATATTGGCACACATGAAACTAGTACAAGGTTCACTTATGGGTTTCTCTAGGGATTAAGTTTATCTGGAGGGTTTTGTGGAGCTACAATTCACGATCGGGAAGGGCGAGATATTAGTGACCCCACAAGTAGAGTTTTTGGTGGTCAGGTCCCCCTTAGCATACAACGTACTCATAGGGAAAAAACTTAGCCTCCTGGATGTCGTACTGTTAATTAAATCCTTAACCATTCAATTTCTAATGCCGAACGGGATAGGTACGGTATGAGGAAGTAAGTCACGGTCCAGAAAATGTAACTTTGCATCCATGAAAATGAAGCGTGAGGCCTTCAATATTAACGAGTTAGACTTGAGGGAAGAGGTCACAGTAGGGTCCCTAGTAGAAGACTTTGTACCTATACTCATATATGAAGATCACCCAGAAATAGTGGTCTACTTGGGATAATCTTGGAGGAAAAGGTTGATCCAATTCATCAAAAAGCACCACATGACGTTCGTGGGAAGCCGTGAGGATATGTCGGGCATCGATGCCTCGATATTTACCCATCAACTAAGGGTGGATCCGACCAAGCATCCGATTTAGCAAAAGAAAAAAATATCCACACAATAGAGGAACTAAGCAACACATGTAGATGTGGGAAAATTATTGGAGGAAAAATTTATTAGAGAACTTAAATATCTCAATGGTTATCCAGTGTGGTGATGGTTTTAAAGATGAACGGGAAGTGCAAACTATGTGTAAACTACTCGTACCTCGATGAAAATTGGCTGAAATACTCGTACCTCTTCCAAAGTATCAACACTCTGATGGACGCCATGACGGGTCATGAAACACTCTCCTTTATGGATGCATACTCTGGGTACAACCAAATCAAGATGCACCCGGGGACGAAGAGAAGACGTCATTCGTAACTGATCATGGAACTTACTATTACAAAGAAATGCCATTTGGGTTGAAGAACGCAACATAACCTACCAGCAGCTAGTTAACAAGATATTTGAAGACAAGATAAGTAGGGAAAAGGAATTCTACCTAGACGACATGTTAGTGAAGAGTTCAAGGTCCTAAATAGATATAAAATAAAGCTGAACCAAGAAAAGTGTGCATTCGACGTGGCGTTAAGAAAGTTCCTTGGGTTCATGGTTATGTAGAGGGGAATAAAGGCAAACCGTGAGAAAATTCAAGTCGTCTTAAATATGAGAAGCTCGAGAACACTGAAGTAGGTGCAATCCCTGATCGAAAATATTGGTGCGTTGAATCGATTCGTAAGCAAATCCACGGACAAGTGCATTACCTTCTTCAGGATAATAAGAAAGGCCTTCATCTGGACAGACGAATATGAGAGAGAATTTTAGTATCTGATGGCGTAATTAGCAGACGTACCCATGCTTTCAAAACTAAAGTCGGGGGAAACCCTATATGTGTTATGTTATCGCCTCCTTTATGGTAGTCAGCTCAGTCCTGATCAGAGAAGATGAAAATATTCAGCGCCTAGTGTACTACGTGAGTCGGGTGTTCAGGGGGAGGAAATAAGATACCCTATTCTGGAAAATATATCATTCTCTTTGGTCATAATGGCTCAAAAATTATGACAATATTTCCAAGCGCACGCGATTTTGGCACTGACATATTTCCCTTTGAGGCAGGTTCTCTAAAAGCTGAAGGTTTCTGGCAGACTAATGAAGTGGTCCGTAGAGTTGGGGGAATTTGACATACAATACAAGCCAAAGGTTATAAAAAGGGACCCAGGACAAGACATAGCCGACTTTATTGCAGAGTGGACGGAGACGAAGAAATGAAGCAAAGGATGGAGAAAAACTAGCTAGTTTAAATGATCCATATAGATGGATCTTCAAATAAGAAAGGTTTCGGAGAAAGACTATTCATTGAAACATCATAGGGTGGAATTATAGAATAAGCCTTGCGATTTAATTTAAAGGCCTCTAATAATAAAGCCAAATATGCGACATTGATTGTAGGAGCTCGTCTCACCCTTACCATCGGCGCTGACCAAGTAAAGTTCTTGAGCAACTCAAACATTGTAGTCCAACAAGTGATCGGTGATTTTGAAGCAAAGGAAAAGAACGATATAGCATAATTAGGGAAATTTTTGTGGATAACGGGTCAATTTAAAGCCTTCAACATCAAGCACATTTCGAGGGAAGAAAATGCGAAAGTGGACCACCTCGTGAAACTGGCCTCGACAGATCATGGGAATCCTCGGTAGAAATCTTGGATAAACCAAGCATTCAAATAGAGGAGAAAAGTGTATTCATTCTTGTAGGGCTCGACCCCAGTTGGATGGATAAATACACCTTATTCATCAGATCAGGAGTGTTGTCAAACAATCCAATAAAATCTCGAAAAGTATGCATAAAGGCAACCAATTTTTTTATGTACGAAGGAATCCTTATATCACCGAGGATACTCATGGTTGATCCTTAGGTGTACCCAACACGGTCATTACAGACAATGGGAGGTAGTTTGATAGCATGCGTATTAATAGACTATGCGATTAGTTTCGGATCAAGCATCATTATTCAACACTAAGGCACCCCAGGTATAACGGTCAAGTCGAGGTGATAAATGAACATTGCTCCATGGTTTCAATACTGAGTTGAATAATTCCAAGGTCCCGAGGGAAGATAAATTAATATCAGTCTTATGGGCATACTGAAGAATGATAAGGGGTCCAAATAGTTCCACGACCTTCACCGTCACATATGGCATAAAGGTTTTCATCCTCGTAGAGCTTGAAGTCCAGATAGTGAGGGTGCAATGCTTTAATGCCGAACAAAACGATGAAAGTCTGTAGGGAAACCTAGACCTGTTGGATGAAATAATGGAGGTAGCAATACTGAGGACAGCATTAACTCAGCAAAAAGCCACACGATACTATAATTGAAGGGTTATGAACAAGACATTTCAAGTAGGCGGTCTGATGCTCAGAAAGGCGACTAAATCCATGAAGGTTCCAAGCTATGGAAAGTTATATGACAATTAGGAAGGACCCTACGTGGTCGCCTACATTATCCAGTCAGGGACGTACGATCTCAAAAATCACAAAGGGCAAGCTCTGCCACGCCCATAAAATGTTAAAACTAAAAAATGGTACTACTGGTAAGCAATCCAAGGCGCCTTCACTCAATAACAGAGGAGCGTTTAATATTTATTATTTATCTCGTTTTAATTTTTCTACAATAATTTCTTTTTAAGACTTTATTGTCTATCACTTTTGTCACCATCTTCGATATAGCACCGAATAACTACGTTATCAATAAAGAAGAATTTCTTTTTTGAATAACTATTTCTCCACTTGTTCTTATACCCCTTAAGCCTTCGGATCATACTAGTTTATGAATCAGCCTCTAGGCGAAAGAAGTCTAACGTCGAATGTTGATCCGGTACATCTTTCCCAGGCTCATAGACTCCGGATATAATAATTCGACTGATCCCCAAGTTTAAGCTCATGCCCACGGATCTGATCCAATCTACGTAGAGAGGTCGTTTGAGTATAACGATGAACTCCGAATCGAGAAAGGTTATTCTCTATCACAATATCATTTAAAATTAAAAGGGGGAAGATTATGGGGTATATAAGTAGGAAATATGGCTAGAGTATTATTGCATGGAGAAAATATTTGTTCTTTACATGTTTTATTTTAAAAAATTAGTGATCAAATAATAAACGGTCACTCATACCACCCTTCGCCAATTGACCTTCAAAGTATATTTATAATACATTAGTCAACCGTGTATAAACAAATGCAGTAATTTAACTCAATCGTTCATAATAACACGGTTCGTCAACCGTGTATAAAAAAGATAACACGATTGACATACATAGATAAATAAACAGTTCAACTCGGTCGTTTGGAATAACACAGTTCATCGATCGTGTATAAATAAGATAACGCAGGTCATCATCCGTGTATAAACAATCAAATATAACTCATCAAATGTGAATAAACAAAATAATTGTGTTCGCCAAATCAAGTATAGACGGATAATAAAATAGTTTTTACTAATTCAAAATGAACACAGTTCCTCAACCGTGTATAAAAAAAAACTATAATCAAGTTGGTCCGACTCAACAGCTATGTTGATTAGGCATAAATATTTCATATTTATCCCCTGAATTTCGATCTTTTTATGATCCCGTGCATCGTAATTTACTTGGTTTTATCTCATATTCATGCTGCTAACTCTACTTGGCAAGTATTTTATGTTTTTTGTATCTCTTGTGTGTTTTACATGTATTTCATGCAAGTTAGTGCGAAAGAGAACTCAAAATAGAGGAAGAAATCTAAGAAATGGATAATTGAAGGGCATTTTGATAATTTTATAATCGTAGTTTGGAGGTGGGGCCAATTGATGAGTTGAAAATCTTGAAGCAACGAGATTAGGGAAAAAACGGCACCTCAATTCGAGCTTCGATGAAAGAGTTATGCAAGTTTGAAGAATGAGAAGGAAAATCACAAGAAAAACTAAAAATTCAATTGAAAAGAAAGCCAAGGCAGAATGAAAAATCGAACCGACCTTCAAACCGGTTTAGGGGCGAACTGGTTCGCAGGTACACCTGAACCTGCTCGAAGGGTCTGATGCATATAATTTATTTCTTTTTTGATTGGTCCTAAGAGTTGTATATGGGTTGGACTCCTCCAAAATCGTGAATGTAACATTATAGTTGATTATTAGACTTAGTTTTTAGATAGTTTTTATTTGGAATTAGATGGAAGAGAGATAAAAACCCTAGATTTCAATTCATTGTCTATTCATACATTATTGAAGATCAAGGTTTTATTTTTTCAATACCAAGTTTATCTTCTCTATATTGTTCTTTCATGTTCTTCTTCTTCTCATGTTTCTTTCTTTTTCTAGAGATCTAAAGCTTTATTACACGCTTAGTATTAATTTAATCATGATTTTCTATCCATTCAACGTTAAAACTTTGCGTATTTCCTACATAGTTATGCCAGGCTAAGTTTTTAGCGGGTCGGGATACATGAACGCAACCTTGGTAACACATATGGATTTAAAAGTGAATAAAAATTAATTCATCATTCAAAGGTTTGAACTTTATTAAGATAAAAGTTGTAGGTCTTTTAATTCCGTTTGCCCTAGGTAACCGGAATGTTTAAGGGTGAAATTGGTTTTTTAATAATTTCTTATCCTCGTCAAATACAATTTTTAATTTGATATTGTGTGGAGTAAAGTCCTCATATGTCAAATGCTTAGAACATATTTGATGTCTCTTGGAATGAAGAATTAGATTTTTGAAGCTTTTATGTTCTTTGCAATTACCAACGATCGGGGAGAGTGTACCCTAATCCCATTTTCTCATACAGTTTAAAACCACTTCGTTACTATTGCATGCGTAGATAAGTCATTAGTTTAATTAACTTGTTTGAGTTAGTTAACGGATCTCAAATCAATCATCTTTTCTTCTTCTCTAGAGGAAATTTATGGTTAATCATGTTCCCTATTTATCATCATGATTCTTCATCCCATTCCCTATGTTCGATACCCGATTTATCGAATTATTACTTGAGAGACCGGCTTACACTTGAGTCGATAGAAGCAAACACTAGAGACACTTTTAAAGTCACGTCACATGTGTAGACAAATCCTTCGACCCACCTACGGAACTAATCTGCATGATCAAATAATTCCAAGTATAAAGAAATCAGTCATCAAAAAGATTATTCATAAATAAAAGCAAGGGCGAAGAATAAGAAAATGCATTACAACATAAAAAAAAGGCCGAAGCCAATACAATTTTTTTAAGTCTAAAGCCAGTACAGATTGTTTCAGGCCTAAGACTGTGCTGCAATGAAATTTTATATAGTAAGGGAGCTATAGAATGACGACATGCTAAGATTAAGATCATCTCCTCCAACATAGAGATTTAGAGATCGATGTGTTCGGAGCCCATTGGGGGCCAATGAGCAATCAACAACTCCCGATATTAGGCGTAGCCAGCCTCGTCTTTGCAGGAAGGAGATGCATGGGTTCCTCCTCAGTCTCCATGCCATCAGATTCTAGTCAGGATGGACCTTCACCCGATTGATCAGCTCATTGTATCCGTTTAGAAATTACAGATACTTGATTACCCCACAGTAGTTAGATGGTATTATGGACTTCAGTCATCTGAACCTAATCAGCGGGGCTAATTCTCTTTCAGCCTTCATAGCCTCCTCCTTCTCTTTTGAACGAATATTAAAGAGTGTTTGCAGATCAAAAACATCTTAAGCTAGCTGAGCCTTGATAATGGAAACCTCCTGCTCATCAGCTTCCCTGGTAACCCTCTCAACTTCTTTGTAAGTCCTCTTAGCATCCCACTTTATCTAATATGCCTCCATGGTGACTTAGACTTCATCCTTAGCCTTTCACAGGGCCTCCACTTCTGCTTTCAATCCAGGGACCTTCCTAACCCTCTCAGCTCTCATCTTCCAGTTCTCAGACATATAAACTCCCATATAGCTTATCTGCATATAAGCAAATAAAGAACGAGTTAGTGATTGACATAACGAATCTATGATTGAAGAAAATGGTAAGTTTTCACCTTAGTGGCCATCTGGATGAGCTCTTTTGCTGTGTTGATTGACCATCCACCCAACCGATCGAGGTCCTCTAGAGAGTAGGCGTTCTAGAAGGGCAGATTAGGGTTGTAAACGGATATTCAAAAATATGCATCCGTTCGATATTCGAATTCGAATTTGTGAATATTTATCCGAAAAATGGAAATGGATACGAATATGGATACTCTATAAAAATATCAGAGAAAACGAATACAGATAGTACTAGTATTCGACACGGATAATCCGTATCCGATGCGGAGTATCCATTTTACCGGATATCCATATCCATCAAACATATGTTTGAAATATTATTAATGATATTAGTACTAGTATTACTAATAAAATAATATTAAAAAAACCTTAATCGTTTATTCTCTAAAACAAAACAAATAAATACTCCACTCAAAACAAAAACACCCTAAAGTTATTATTTTATTGGGTATATTATAAAATGCCATGTATTATTATTTTGTTGGGTATATTATCATGGAGTTACACTAAAGTTACAATACACCCTACCACACACAACATACACCCACTAAAGAACATATACTCCACTCAAAACAAAACAAAAAAACTAATTTAATTTCATTTCTCTTTCGTACAAAACAAGGGAAAAGAAACCCTCATTTCACTCCATAAAAACCCCTCATTACGCCACCTCCCACTCCGTCGCATCAGCCCGTCCCTGCTCATCAACCCCGCCACCGCTTCTCATCAACCCCTATGATGTGCATCAACTCTGTCGCTCCGCATCCCCTCCTCCTTCAACAGAAAGTTAGCAACAACAGGTACATACAAAATAAATATAAATATATAACTATATTTATATATTGTTCATGTGGTTGTTCATTAGTTTCCATAATTATAAATAAATGTAGGAGAGAAACAAAAAAGTAAAGAGATGTTTTTAATTGTGATGAGAACTGAAGTTAACAACGGGTATATTATATACAAAATAAAAATGTATACTTATTAAAATAAAAATATTCGTATATTTTGAAGACTAAAATGTCCATGAGGTTATCATTCTCAATAAATTTGATTTAATTTAAAAGGTGCATATTTATGTAACACCCCACTTAATTAAATACCGAGTGATCAGTCCCATACCAGATTAAAATTGAATATACAGTTGAATCATCCTTACCATCACTGTCAAAAATATTTTTGTTTATTTAATCACCCAATATCCAATTAAGCAGGTGTTAAATTATTCAAATTTTAATATAAATAAAATTTCCTCTTTTAAAACATAAACCATTTAACACAATCCATTCACACAATGAATAATTACTGAGTAATATCAAAACTGAATTAAATGCAACTGGAATAAAACTCTCAAGTTTAAATATACCAATACAATAATCCCATCACAAATTAAATGTACCAAAACTAACATAAGAAATTATTCTATCTATGATAGGAAAGAAATAACAAGAATCCTCTTGGGCGACATGCCCTAAATGAAAAATCAACTACAGAGTAGGAATCAATCAATATGAAAGCGTCTAAACAAAGTCCCAAAACTCCATAACATCCATATCTCGTCAAAATCTTAATCCTCGATGGTTGGCGTCCCTTCGGCTGGACACCTGATATAGGAGATACAAGAGAGAAGAGAATATACAAGAAAACGGGTCAGAGCCCGATTTTAAAAATAGTTTAGAAAACAGCAAGTGATAAATGCTAAATTTCGCAATTATTATATGCATGTTAGATTTATCGAACTCTCTCTTGAGATACTTACCTCTCATCTAGAGTGCACACCTAACGTACCTTAAAATCATACTAGTTATTGTTCCCATGTTAACTAGTTCATATCGGTGCCAACTAGCCATAGCCCATATCTATCCCACATATTTCTTTCGCAATACAGGTAATACATATATATCCAATTTTTCTATAACATGGATAAGCCCTTTTTCAATTAAATATAATTAAGTATTCACCTACTTAATTCTTTTCAGATTTCATTATCTTTCATGTCTACTAATTTCACACAGTAAACACTATCACAAGTATATATAAACATTCACTCTCTCTCTCTCTCTCTCTCTCTCTCTCTCTCTCTCTCTCTCTCTCTCTCTCTCTCTCTCTCTCTCTCTATCTATCTATCTATCTATCTATATATATATATATATATATATATATATATACTAAACTGCACCCCGAGGCTCAGTTGCGGTGCATGCGTACTCTATTATCATGTCCCAGTACATCTCGTCACTGTATAAAGGACCATAAGTTTGGTATGTCCCATGAACCATAATTAACAAATCACAAATAGTGGAGGCGAACATAGTCCCAAGCCTTTGGGCTACGAACATACCTACGCACCCAAAAGACAGTTCAATACCATTGTTCTCACTAATAGCAATCCAACCTAAGTCCTATGTTTTGAGGCAACAGGTCGAAAATCTCCCTTAAGGCTCATTAGGATATGATTTCCCTCTACGCTTAAACCTCCCGTCGATAGAAAGTAGGGTAGGTATGTCATACACATAAATTAAACAAGAAATATGTATATACTCAACCTATATAGGAATAGGTACACAGTCGAACTTTATCTCAAATTAGGAATTCATCCTATCCCAAGTACCCGTCGTATTTCTCGAATACCACCCATACTTGTTAATCACGATTATCATCGCATATTTATTATGTAGTTATCGCTCACATAATCCCAAGTAACCGTATATATATATATATATCACCAATATTAACCCGTACTTGACCATGACGATTTTTTATCTCTTAATCGTATTATTATTATTATGTAGATATCTCTCACATAATTTTATTCCTCAATTTCATATAATTTTCCAACATTAACCCAAGTCCCTCACTCCTTGTTAATGTATCAAAATTATTCAAAACCTACTGTGGGCTAAAATATAATTTTTCAAATTGTTCTGGGATAAAAAAGAAATTCTGGAATCTCGTCAAAAACCCAGAAATCTCATTCAAACAAGATGGCATCTCGTTCGAACGACAGCATGTCTCGTTCGAACGAGATTAGTGTCATTCCAGTTCATCTTCAACCTCAATTTTCTGCGTTTTTCTTCAAGTTCTTACACCCAAACCCTTCTGGATTATATTCTACCCCAAACCTAGATTTGTTAACAGTGTTCTAACACGTTCAAGGGTGATTTTCACATAAGAATAACATCAAATTCATATATCATAAGGGTATTGTCATCAAACCCATTAAATCCTTAAAATTCCAAATTATCTAAATCCTCCATTTTAAACCTCTTAAAAACCTAGAATTTAGAATTATCATTTCATAACTAAATCATCAAATTTCCATATTCAACATGAGTAGAATTCATCTACTGGTATGGAATGATACTACTATGGAATGCTACTGCTGTTTTATTTATTTTTTTAGATGGCTTAAAGCTTATGTGGTTGTAAAGTATGGATGGATTTAAGCTACATTATCATTATGGAATGATACTATTATTATGGAAGACAAAATTGTTGATGTTAGGAGGTAGTAATTTTGTTATATATTTATTTGGATTGGATTGGATTGGATTTCGTTGGATCGGATATTTTAATATTTATTTTTTGCGATGGCTAAACAATGTAAATGGATACGAATTTTACCCGAATTCGTGATATTAAAGTGTATGTGGATATGGATAGTTGTTTGAACTATCTAGACGTATACGGATATGGATAATGCGTTCAGATAATGGATACGAATATAAAAAACATAGTATCCGATCCGTATATGTTTGTTTACCACCCCTAGGCTAGATAACTCTCATTAAGGTCATTATACCTCAATCATGGAACCCTAGATATCGCCTAGGCATGAGGAATCCTCTCCCCCTTAGCCTCGGCATCTAAGTCGTTAATAACTAGCCTTTGGCGTGCGGAAGTGGGAGTGCTTCCTCCCTCCAAGGGCCTTTTCTCATGCGTCCTTTACAAGGAGCCCTCCTCCACCAGCTGGATTGAAGAGCTATCTTCCTCAATAATGTTGAGATGAATGACCGATTCAGCCTCCTATCTCCCACCTATAAGATTGCCTTCAGATATCAAAGGGATGATAGTAGGCAAAGGAGCTAGAGGGTTCTGAGCCAACCTCTGAAGAGCCGCTCGGTATCCACGACATGCCATCACCTCAGAAGTTACAGATATAAAAAAAAAGATGTATGTTAAATGAATACCAGTGCAATAAAATCAATAGATTAACTGATTGACACGATTAATGAATACCTGGCGATTAAGGAAAGTACGCACGTTAGAAGCATACCTACCCTTCACGAACAATAGTGGTCCGTCGGTACCATTGGCGATCTGAACGGAAAAGGTCCTAGGGAGAGTTAACATCTCCACCCATCAATTGGTTGTCTCCCCGATAAGTAGTTGATAGCCTCATGGGGTACTTAGGGATTTCCCCTAGAAGAAACAGCGACTGAAAGTCCCGATAGTCCAATAATAGCAGGCCATTGGGTCGGGGGAATACGAACCCGAGGGTGAGGATCGTGGACAAGATAATGGGACGAAGAGGTCCCTCAACCTATGGTCCATCCTTCGTTGTGCTCACGGCCAAAAGACTCTAAAATCTCCACCACGTTAGTTAAAGATCTCTCGCGTTGAAGTCTGACTTGATGCGCTTGATATAAAAGGTGATCGAATGGCTGAAGCCACTCCAAGTTGGTGAGTGAGGGGATACGAAGTTAGCTATATAGGTATTTCCTTCTAGGAATTAGGAAACAAAGTTGCTTATTTGAGTAAGCTGGAAAACGAAACCTAAACTAAGGTGATCCGGAGCGAGAAAAGAAAAAACAGATGATGAAATAAAGTGGAACAAAGGAGTATAAAACATACCAGTTGAAAAGAAGAATAGCTTTTGAAATAAGGAAAATGGTGGAAGGACAGAGAAAAAGATTAGAGCTCGCAAAACTTTAGTTAATGAAAATAGAGGGAAAAATTAAAAATTAAAGTCCCCTTTTATATAAAAGTGAAAAGACCATCTGAAATTAATGGCCCGATTTTGACTGATCTAACGATCTTGTACGGACATAATTTTATAAATGTTCGGGGTAGAATCTAGGAATTTTTTGCTTGTCCTAGATCACAGTATGTATGTCTCATACCGCTACATTCGGCACGTCATCACGATCATCCATGACGGCCTTGATCAGAATCCATGCATCCACCATCTTCACACGTGCATCATGCTGCATGTGACGTGCTGCTCACCCATTCCCACTACTCCACTACGCATTATTGGTAAAATGTTTTATTGGAGTTGTTTATATTTGCATAAATATTTGGGATTTTTTGAAGTGTGAATTATTTTTTATCAAAAGCAGAAATTTTTCTAAGTATAGAAGCGGACTGCCTCGATCGACGAGCTCTTTCAAATGAGATTACACTGTCATTCGAATGACACGTGGCCTTCATTAGAGCGAGATGCCTATCTCGTTCAAACATCGCCACTGCCTCGATTTTTGTATAAATATCTGGCTTCATTCGACACGTTTTCCAAGTCTTTTTCACACACGATTTTTGCGATTAACAGCCCAGAAAACAGACTTCACTTTTTAAGGTTTCATGCCTTCTTTATTCACATAAACACTCCCATCTATGTATGTGAATCGTTAAACCTTTAAGAGGATCATTTTTACTCATCTGGAGTATTTTGCGGAGAAGTTGTCTTCTTCTTCATTGCTGCCCACCTGGAGTTCTTGCGGGAGATTCCAGCTGACGACATAGGAACCGACACCTGAGGGTATTTTGTATGTCACTCTTATTTTCATTGTAATCCATTTATTACAAATTATAGTGAAAATTAAAAAAAAGGTTTTCCCCTTTTGGGGGATTTTTCCTCATTTGTGCGTTTGAATGTTCTTCCATGATCATATTGATTTCAATCACACCTAGATGCATGATTTTATAATTTAATTGAAAAACTAAATTTAATTAATTAATTTATGTGTTTGAACGCACACGCACTCTACAAATTGGTATCAGAGCCAATTACACAATTATACTGTGTAATTATCCGCAAAATTTTTCTAAGATATCAATTTTTTGAAAATTTGATTTTTGAAAAAGGGCGTGTTCAATATGGAGAAATTATATATAAAAAATTCCTGTTTTGAACGGGACAAATTATGCTTACTGGAAAGCCCGCATGAAATCTCCTTTAAAGGCCATTGATGAAAGAGTTTGGATTTTGGTTGAAAGAAGGTGGGCACCATCCTCCGTCACTGTTGATAACGTGACTAATTTAAAATCTGTGACTGCATGGACTGAAGAAGAATTTAAATGGCCATATTTAAACTCTAAGAGTTTAAGTTCTATTTTTAGATCCGTCACACCTGACGAGTTCCGACGGATAATGATGTGCACCACGTCAAAAGTGGCATGGGATGTTTTTAACTTACCCATGAAGGAACTAATGTTGTGAAAGAATCTAAACTGCAAACTTTAACAACTCAATTTGAAACAATCACCATGCTTGAGTCTGAATGTTTTGATGAATTTTATGCTAGGTTATCTGATATTGTAAACACTAGCTTTAATCTTGGTGAACACATTCCTAATGCTAGAGTTGTTAAAAAGATTCTAAGATCACTATCTAAGCGTTTTATCCCTAAAGTCACTGTGATAAATTCTATGGGTAATTTAAACACGCTTAAATTAGAGGAACTTGTAGGAGACTTACAAACGTATGAAATTGATGTGTTTCTTAAATTTGACAAGCCTAAAGATAAGGGAATTGCATTTAATACCCATGATAGGAAGAGTGAGGGGTTAGCAAGAAAGAGAGTTGAGTCATCTAGAAAAAGGGAAATAGAAATGTCTGATTCCGAGTGTGACCTTAATTTAGATGATTTGGCCCTGTTTGCTAAAAATTTCATAAAAATTCTCAAAATCAAGAAAAATGGAAATTTCAAAGAGAATTTTGAGAAAAATAAGTTTGAAAAGAAAAATGAAAAAGATTTTAAAGACCCTCCTAAGAAAGACAGTGAGAGATGCTATGAGTGCGATGGTAAGGGTCATAGAACTTTTGAGTGTGCTACTAGGCTGAACAGACTTGCCAAAGAAAACGGCAAATTTGTCCTTAATGCTACCCTTAGTGATGACAGTGAGGTCGAGTCGGTGGACTCTAGAGACGAATCACCGCATGAGTGTAACTTCACCGCATTCATGGCTAGTCATGTGAGTTCTTCTAATGCTCCTCACGATAATGAGGATTCTGCTTCACAGGGACACCTCGACAGTGAGAATGATGTGAGTGAGGGGGAGGATGTTGCAAGTGAGAGCGAGAGTAATCTTCAACGCGCCTACGCTGAGTTATATAAAGAGTCATCTAAAACCAAAAAGCATAACAAAGCGTTAATTCTTAGGATCACCGATCTAGAGGAAGATTTAGAAGAAGCGAGAGAGAGAGTCCTCCACCTGCACTACCTTGAGAGAGAGAGAGAGAGAGAGTTTGCCTGTGTTGAGAAAGACAGTCTGTTTAGAGAAAGAGAGAGACTGTTTGGAGAGAGAGAGAGAGTTATTTTGAGAAAAAGAAGGGGGACTTTACTAAACAAGTGGCTAGTCTTACGAGTGAGCTCCATTCCTCCTTGAAGACTCAGAAGAAACTTGAAGCCCTTGTAGCCCAGCTTACTCATGATCTTGAGAGAGCACGGGAAGTCAAGGTTCAAATCGAGGACAGATCAGGAAAGATGGGAAAGATGCTCCTCGGTCCTGCTTTAGGTTTTGGTGATAGGCAGGGAATAGGTTTTGATGGTGCATCCACATCCCAAATTGCACCTGGACCAGTTCCTGAGTTTACTAAGACTCCATATGGCCATCGTTAAAAACCACGAAGAAGAGTTCGACTAAGAAAAGTAAACCAAGGTCCGCCTAAGACTGTGTTCTTTTGTACGTACTGCAAAAGAAAAAGCCACCTCAGGAAGTTTTGCTATAGTTTGGGTCGGACACGACGTACTACTGCTCCACCAACCAGTCTGAGAGAGCGTGTTGAGTTTTTAGTTGCCACATCACAGAGTTTGATGGAGGAATTTCGACGGATGTCTTTGTCGTCAGTGAATGCTTCCCACATTCTGGCTAAAACCAACAATAACAAGGGTAAACAAAAGGTTACCACTTCTTGGGTACCTAAGAAAGATGAAAAGGCCCTTGTTGTTCATGTCGCTCTCAAAGAACATAATACCCCACAGTGGTATTTTGATAGTGGGTGCTCCAGATATATGACAGGTAATGCCTCATTTTTTACTTATCTAGAGGAGTATAAGGACGGTAGAGTCACCTTTGGAGACGGGAGAAAGTCTAGCATCGTAGGATGAGGTACAGTAGAGTTACCAGGATTTCCTAAGCTAGAGAATGTTTTGTACGTCAAAGGTTTGAAAGCAAACCTTCTCAGCATTAGCCAGCTGTGCGAGGTTGACTTTTCCGTAAAGTTTGATCGGGACACATGTAATGTATATAATAAAGTCGGTAAACTTTTAGTGCAAGGGGTGAGGACAGAGGATAATTGTTATGGTACTGTGCCCAAGTCCTCACTTATCTGTAACAGCGCCACAATCACTCTTATGGATCTGTGGCACCAACGTCTAGGTCATGTGAACGTTAGAGAGTTGATGCGATTAGCTAAAAAGGACCTAGTACGTGGCTTACCAACACTTGGAAATCCAACTTCCACGGTTTGTGGACCCTGTCAATTGGAAAAGTAAATTCATAGCCCTCACAAGAAGTTGAATTCCATTACCACTTCACGAGTACTTGAGTTAATACACATGGATCTTGTGGGTCTTACTCGTATTGAGAGTTTTGGTGGTAAGAGGTACATCCTAGTGATGGTATATGATTTCTCCAGATATTCTATTGTAGGTTTTTTGAGAGAGAAATTCGATGTTGTAGAGTTTTCAACGACCCAGTGTCGTGTCCTGTAAAATCAACACGGAGTCACTATCAACAGGATACGTAGTGATAACGACACGAAATTTAAGGAAGCAAAGGTAGATCTTTACTATGATAGCCTTGGGATTAAACATTAGTTTTCGTCCGTAAGTACTCCTCGGTAAAAAGGGATTGTTGAGAGGAAGAATCGGACTATTCAAGAAGTGGCTAGATCTATGCTTTTAGGTCGTAAGATTTCTAGGAGATTTGGGCAGAGGCGGTGTCTACCGCGTGCCATATGGTGAATAGGGTTTACCTGCGTCCACACAAACTTAAGATGCCTTATGAATTATGGACTGGCAAGAAACCAAACCTTGCATATTTTTATGTCTTTGGGAGTAAATGTTACATCCTATGGGATAGAGAGCAATTAGAAAAGTTTGACTCCCGGAGCGACAAGGGAATATTGCTAGGATATTCATCAAATAGTATAGCGTACCGGGTTTTTAATTTGAAGAGCTCTAAGGTTATGAAGTCAATAAACGTCACCGTGCAAGATGACGAACCTCCGACGTTTATTGATCCTAGCCTTCAGTGTGAGGAAGAGAACTTTGCTGGCAGTGATTTACTTATCCCTCACACACAACCTGTGGACCCTACTCCTGTGTTAGGGGACACACTTGCTTGGGTTTGCAAGAGTCATCACCCTGCCTCCATGTAAGTGATCCCACCTTAGGGTTCAAGACTCGTGCTCAGCTAGAGAATGTTGTTAGCCATGTCTGCTACACATCTAAAGTCGAGCCAAAGAATCACAAAGAAGCACTCAAGGATAAACACTGGATATTTGTCATGCAGGATGATTTTCTTCAGTTAAAGAAGAACAATGTCTGGGAACTTATCCCCCGAACTAGTGAGACTAATGTGATAAGTACCAGGTGGATTTTCAAAAATAAAATGGATGAAAATGATACCATAATCAGGAACAAGGCTAGGTTGGTCGCTTAAGGCTACACATAGATAGAGGGTGTAGACTTTGGAAAGACATTTTCTCCTGTTACGAGGCTTGAGTACGTCTGCTTACTACTCGCCATCGCATGTCATCTGTGCTTCAAGTTCTATCATATGGATGTCAAGAGTGCCTTTATAAATGGCATTCTACAGGAGGAGGTTTATGTGGAACAACCAAAAGGCTTTGAAGACCCTAAGAACCCGGAGCACGTCTACTATCTGAGGAAAGCCTTGTATGGTTTGAAGCAAGCACCCCGTGCTTGGTACAAGAGGCTTACTTACTATCTCTTAGCTCGTGGCTTCAAGAGAGGGGAAGTTGATATGACGTTGTTCATCAGGAGAGATGACGGTGCTATTTTTTTTGCTCAGGTCTATGTGCACGACATAGTCTTTGGATCCATGTGCTCCTAGCATGCTCACCACTTTGAGGAGGAAATGAAAAGTGAGTTTGAGATGAGCTTGGTAGGTGAGCTATTATTGTTGCTCAGGTCTATGTGCACGACATATTCTTTGGATTCACGTGATCCTAGCATGCTCACCACTTTGAGGAGGAAATAAAAAGTGAGTTTGAGATGAGCATGGTAGGTGAGCTTACTTTCTTCCTTGGTCTCCAGGTTCGTCAGCTAGAGGATGGGATGTTCATCTCCCAATCCAAGTTTGCTAGAGATCTAGTGAAGAAATTTGGTTTAGACTCCGCTAAGCATGCATGTACACCTATGAGTACTTCTATCAAGCTTAGTAAGGACACTTCAGGTAAGAACGTAGAGCAAACCTTGTATCGGAGTATGATAGGTAGTCTTCTCTACTTGACTACCAGTTGTCCCGACATAGCCTTTAGTGTTAGAGTCTGTGCGCGATATCAGGCATCCCCGAAAGAGTCACACTTACTCGCTCTAAAATGTATTATCAAAGACGTGAGTGGGACTCTCTCCTACGGTATTTGGTATTCCTTTGATAACGATGCTCGTTTGTCCGCCTATTCGAATGCCGATTGGGCCGGGGAAGTAAATAGTTGTAGGATCACTTCTGGTGGGTGTTTCTACTTTGGTTCTACTCTTGTATCATGACTGAGCAAGAAGTAAAACTCCATCTCTTTGTCCATTGTGGAGGCTGAGTACATCTCCGCCGGGAGTTATTGCACGCAACTCTTGTGGATGAAGCAAATGCTGGAGGATTATGGGATCTCACAGGATACCATAACCATATTCTGTGATAACACGAGCGTGATACACATATCCCACAATACATTCTAGCATTCACACACAAAGCACATCAGGATACGCGAATATTTTATACAACAGTTAGTTGAGGAGAAAGTCGTATCCCTGAGTTTCGTACCCACTGACCTTTAGTTAGCCGATATTTTCACGAAACCTTTAGATGCCCTTAGATTCGAGAGTCTTAGGAAGTCTTTAGGTATTTGCACAGTTGACTGAGGTGTTGGTTCATATCTAGGATAGTATGCATTGTCATGTTCATATCATATGATCCTATTGCTAGTTTGTATCATTTGTATTATTATTTTTTTGCTTTTTCTATTTTTTTGAAAAATCCAAAAAGATTTTCTTGTTATAAAAATTTTAGAAAATCACAAAAAGATTTTTGTATTTTGTTTACACCTTTTGTGGATGAGAATTTAAGATAGTCGAGTAACAAATTTCATTCCATTTTTCCATGTGACTCTTTGATAGTGATTTAAGATGCTACATCATTGCATCCATGTGCTTTACATTATTTGGAGTCTTTGAGATGTGATTAGTGATATCTTTCTACATGTTTGGCTCCTTATCTCCTTTATTGCACACATGCACGGTTTTATTTGATTATTTCACTTGTCGATCACATATTGTCTTGAGTGTTTCCATCTCAATTCTGTCTATACAACGAATAATATACGACAAAACTTGATAAGATTGGAATGCATATAAAAAAAACGTTTGGTGAGATTGTGTGGTATTTTAAAATGGTGAAGGGCTATGAAAGGTTCTTATCTATCCTTTGCGATTAATACGTCGTTTAAATTGGACCTAAAAAATTGACGTATTTTCATTATCCGTGATCCAAGATGTTAAAAGAGCCCGAAAAAATTTAAAGGCAATAAAAATCAATACATGCCAAATATGGGCCATTAGGTTTCACCATCAACTCTCCAAAGTTTGAGAATTTAGATCACCTCTTTCCAAAAATAAATCTGAGGGAGTTTGGTTGGAGAATTTAAACGGGTTTGCACTTCCTTGAAAGTCTTGAAAAAATATTAAATAGTTTTGGACATTATTGGTCTGGAAATCACTTTGAGCTTTGATTTGCTGATTTGACTGAATCAAGGTCTCATATTTCCATCTTTTTACACCTAAGGAAGATGTTGAGTTCATTCGTTAGGAGTATCCGATATTCATCATGCACATATGTCATGTTTGTATGCATTGATTTTTCTATCGAATTTGATCACACCCCTACATTTACGCTATCATCGACTTGGTTGTTTTTGAGTTATTTCATGGTGTGACTCTTTGTTGTATATTTTGTGTGAAAAATTTTGAAAAATTCAAAAATAGAAAGTTTATTACCTTGTGACACTTTCCATATTTGTGCTTCTCATATCTGTCTATTTGGGGACATCATAAAAAAGGGGAGAAGAATTATGGGGGAGAATTGTTTGGTTGATTTATCAATGATTTGCTTAAGCTTAATTGATCTTCGATTTTTGCATATCATTATATTTCAAAATGTTGCTTGTCACGGGTATCTTCTTTATCTCATGTGTGTAGGTACGACATTGATTATAATTGGATTGTACATCCTGATGAGAAAGTCTTTGAGAATTTCTGACGAGCTGAAGATTTGAATATGTTGAAGTTTGATTGGCGACATGTCATTTAGTATTCTCAGTTTGAGGGTTTAATGGGGATATTATCTTGTATGTCATTTGTTTTATTAAGATAGCATAATTCAGATTTTTGTATGTATGTTCCGGCATAAACATAGGGGGAGATTTGTAAGGACATAATTTTATAAATTTCTGGGATAGAATCTAGGAATTTTCTGTTTGTCCTAGATCACAGTATGTATGTCTGATACTGCTACATTCGGCACGTCATCACGATCATCCACGACGGCCCTTATGCGAATCCATGCATCCACCATCTTCACACGTGCATCATGCTACATGCATCGTGTTGCTCACCCATTCCCACTACTCCACTACGCATTATTGGTAAAATGATTTATTGGAGTTGTTTATATTTGCATATGTATTTGGGAATTTTTTAAGAAAATATTTTTTGAAGTATGAATTATTTTTTATCAAAAGCAGAAATTTTTCTAAGTGTAGAAGCGAACTGCCTCAGTCGACGAGCTCATTCAAACGAGATTACACTATCGTTCGAGCGACATAAGCATGTCGCGTGATCTCGTTTGAGTGACACGTGTCTTTCGTTCGAACGCCACCGTCGCCTTGATTTTCATATAAATATCTGGATTTATTTTACACGTTTTCTAAGTCTTTTTCACACACGATTTCTGCGATTAACAGCCCAGAAAACAGACTTCACTTTGTAAGGTTTCATGCCTTCTTTATTAACATAAACACTCCTATCTATGTATGTGAATCGTTAAAATTTAAAGAGGATCGTTTTTACTCATCTGGATTATTTTGTGGAGAAACCGTCTCTTTTTCATTGCAGCCCACTTGGAGTTCTTGTGGGAGATTCCTGCCGACGACATCGGAACCGACACCTGAGGGTATTTCGTATGTCACTCTTATTTTCATTGTAATTCGTGTACTCCTTTTATTACAAATTATAGTGAAAATAAAAATAAAATAAAAAGGTTTTGCCTCTTTGGGAAATTTTTCCTCATTTGTGTGTTTGCATGTTCTTCCATGATCATATTGATTTCAATCACATCTAGATGCATGATTTTAGGATTTAATTTAAAAACTAAATTTAATTAAATAAGTTTTTTGTCTGAATGCAAGCGCACTCTACAGATCTAGATGTGGCGAGGGGGTTGCACGCACGGTAATACGTATGGAGTGGGAAGACGTGTCGGTGAATGTCTTGGAAGCACACGAAGAATAAAAAAAAGTGAGGGGGAGTTTTCTATAGAAAGTATCCCCAATGTTTCAATCACCAAAAAAGAAATGATCAGACCACCAGTTGTCACTATCGCGTGAGGATAGCATTAATTGATAATTACTTGAGGCAGATGGCGTTCGGTCATTGTCAAACACTCTTTGGTCCAACATGCTGAACACAAAAAGTCTGGAGGGTTACTAGTGAGGAGGATTTTTTTAATGGTAGCCGAACGAATGAGGTGATATCCGAACGGTGTCTGAGGGGTCGGGTTTGGGTGGTATCCGAACGAGGTGCAATCGTCAGGAGTCGAAGGATTCCTTCTTAGAAGAAGATTAACGAGCGATGAACTTCATGTGGTCAACAATGCTTAAGGGAAATGAACAACTCGGTGGGGGTCCTTAATCTAGTTGAAGGGGTCTTAGATTTTTACTGAAGGACTCCTCACGGTGCGACCAATATTTAAGCTGTCAAATACTTAATCAAAGAGCGTGTGCCCAATGGCTAGCATAATCCCTATTATTATGGGCAGATATCTCAGAAAATTTGAACACGTGTCCCGCCTAGATTTGAAATATATCAACGTGCATGAATGAGAATAGGAGGAAGATTGTGTCAAGGTTGTGTATATAAAGCCTTAGAAAAAGTAAATTAACCAGGTAATCAATTGCTACTCAAGCACTCTAGTATTGATTCCCAAAATAAACAAATTTGTTCCCATTCCCCCATGGACATAGGCCAAGATTGGCCGAACCATGTATATACTTTGTTCTCTCTGATTTTTCATCCTATTCTCAGTAATTATAGTTACAGTATACAAATTTATTATGCTGTGTAGATTTTTGGATCAATAGTCAGCACAACTACGGTACACATCCCTGAGTCTGTTTGTCTCACATATCCATTATTTATATAGATGATAACCGATAACAACTTGTATGAATATTTACCTACCATGTGTAATCAAATGGGGTGATTAAATTATTAGTCAAATTAGACACAAGAGCAACCCAATAAGCGCAAACCAACAACCTAACTAAAAACTTAATTAATGTAAATCTAACAATAACCCAACAACAAGTATGGGTTAATAATAATAAACACATTAAGTCCTAATAAGTATGGGTTAATAATAATGTTTTTTGTTAGGCCTGTGACATTATTATATTGAAACCATAAGTTGCATATACATAAAAAATGGTTTTAATCTACTTTATAACCTAATTGAATTCAACTTTCAAAACCTAGGTTCATTTGAAGAACAGTAAAAAAAATATCCAAGAACGTCCATTGTGCTCTTTGCCATTTTCACCAAAAATCCAAAAATCCTCCATATTTTTAAATAAACCCACAAATTATGCGCTTTAACTAAAATTATTAAATTTGCAACAGATAAACACATTATAATGAATGCCAAACATATATCAATATCAAATATTCACATTGTAATGAAGAATGGTTTGAATGCTCAAACCTGGTTATTGCAAAAATTATGTCCAAACAATATCAAGGTCATACATGTATATATAACTTGTTTACAACAAACGAACACATTATAATGAAGGCCAAACAAATATCAAATCCAAATATTGAAACCTAGTTTTGCACAAATTGTATCCAACTAATATGAAGTCCATACAACTATATGCATCTAGCTTACCACCCATATTAAATAACTATAAGCACACACACACACACACACATATATACATACATATATATATATATATATATATATATATATATATATATATATCACAACTTATGAAATGAGGAAAATGGAGGCTTTTTACCTATGAGAGAGAGAGAGAGAGAGAGAGAGAGAGAGAGAGAGAAAGAGTCGGGTTAAATAGAGGGAAACAAGAAAAGTAAAAAAGGGGATGAGAAAAAGGGTTTTATTTTAGGTTACACTACAGTCAGGATATGTCACGGCCTTATCGCGGTCCTTGATCGTGGCAAATCCTTTCCGAAAATGTGAGGCTATTTGGGGCGTTTGGCGTAGTGTGAGGATGTATCAACCATGCGTAAGTGGACCCAAATCTTGTTGTGGTCTAAGAGAGTCAAATAAGGTTCATTCTACTATGATGCAACCCTTTTAGACCTTATTAATTAATAAGATTAGTTAAAATACATTTGGTTCCTTGTTTGGGTACCTTTTAAAAACCTTTACCTACTTGGTCTCTCTTTGTGGAGGACCAATGAGGTTTTCTCCTTGTAATACAAAACTTGTCTTCAGGTGATGAGGTTTGATGGAGGCTCAGGATATTTGATACTACCTTCGAGGAGCCCTAATGGTTATTTTTTTTTAATGAAGGGTCTTGACCTTCTGTTATATCATGACGGAGAAGAGTTAAGGTCCTTTTGCTTATATACTGATTTGGGCTTAGTACATGGGCCCTATCCCCAAGGTTTTAGATTAGTTTGACATCAGAGATCATATATTGTATCATCGGTAGTGTTTCTTTCATGACATGGAATGGGAAATAATTAGTGAATTTAATGAAAGAGTATTGAGGTATTTTATTTAATGATTGTGTCATAAGTGAGATTTTTTAGGTTGATTAGCCGTTATAGTGAGGCTTATGGAGTAAGACTAATGAGACAGTTTCCATGCTCGAGTGAGTATGTCAGTTACCCAAAGCTTATAAATATACTAGTTATTGTTGGTTTATCTTACACTTATAATCAGTGTGAACTTCTCTTCTCTTTTGTTTTTAGTTTTACTGCTATCAACCCCTTGTTTTACCATATCTTTGTAGTTAACTTCCATGGCTCCTAAGAAACCATCCCCCTAAATGTTTAACATTTCCCCACTTGCATCGAATGATCGTTCTCTATGGGATGTTTCCCATATTATTATAGGTGAAAACATCCCCCCTACATGCTCAGATTGAAGTTAAACCCTTTGTGGGGTCTGCTAGGACAAGAACTCTGAATTACCATGGTCCTCTAAACCCTTATTTTACTATTAGGGCTCAAGGTGACTCAATTATTATTGTTGATAACTTTGGGGCTTTAAGGGAGAGGTATCAAATCCTATATGAGGATATTCTAAGGGTAGTTTAAACTCAATAGACGGAGTGCTCTCGTGTTCCAAGGCTCGTTTATTTTAACGAGCTATTCTTGGAATAAGGGGCATGCTTCCCTCTCATTGTTGTCGAGGAAGAGGTCTTCATAACCATCGGATTGGTCCCTACTCAATTGGTGGCCAATTCATGGAGTTCACTAATTGTTTTTATTTTAGCCTTTATGTAATCAAGTAACGGGGTATACGACATGACCATAATAATTTTTTTCTAATTTTACCGCTTCCAATACCAAAATAAGACACGTGATGATGATTTGAAGTACCTCATCCCTAGAATGGGGTCTAAGGATTTGTGAAAAATAATAACAATACCCCGAAGAATTGGAAGAAGATATTCTTCTTCGTTAGGAGTAACTAGGCTTCCAGAAGTGGTTCTAGCATAGTTATCCCTGCTGTATGGAGAGATACCCTCATGATTAAGGATTTTCCTTGAGCAACGATCAGTTTACTAGAATAAAAAATGTGGATAAGTGGAAGAAGATGTCATTTGATGTGCTCCCGAACTATCAAGGCTAATTTGGGGCGATACCATAAAATTGTGAAGATAGTCCCTCAGTTGGGACCTCAAAGGATGATTTATACACCTTAGCTAAAATAATTCAGGCTCTTAATGGCTCTATTTGTTATAAAAGATATGCTCTGGAATCTAAGGTACTAGAACACAATGAAGGGGAGGTTCATCTTATTAATCCTCTCAATTTCGATGTCATAATGCTTTCACCCTTATAGTCCCAAGGCACGTCGAAGTCGGACCCAGGTAATATTGCTCATTTGACCTCTAATTACCATTTGCTTACATTAACTATTGTATTAAGTTTGTTTTATTTTACACAGGTTTAGAAGTGGATGAAAGACTTCAAAAAAAATATTCAATGCATCTACTTGAGTAGAAGTTGATTTCCCCTTACAAAAAATATAACTCATCTTGGTAAGCGGGATAAATTGGTGCATCCCATAGAAGATCGACCCTATGGTCAGAAGAGATGAGAGATACCTCTTGGATATGTTGATCCAACTGCCAATATGGTTGGTGTTGATATACTAATATTTGCCATTGTTGAACCATATGTTGTCGATCAAATACAAATCTATCCTCCTTTGTGATAGGAAAAGGAGTTTGGTGGATTCCTTGAACCTATTCGAGGTGCATCCTTTATTGCAATGGGCTCGTAGCCCCTGGTCTCAAAGGAATAAAAATCAGGATGGTTAACCCTCCTTTTGGATATTCAAACTAAAATTACATGGTCTTGGATTCCCCTACTAAGACCTATGAAACCATAAACGCGATTCCTCCACCACTAAAGATAAGGAGTTCGTAACTTTGGAGGAGGTCCCTAGTACCCTTAAAAATGGTAAAGGAAACGCTATGGGAATAAGGGAGACTCGTTGCACTTAAAAATATCTCGAGAAAGTTTATACAAATAACTAACCTCAAGAATTTGGTAGCCTAAACTCCTATGCATCTGCTGAGGATGCCTTGGAGGCTTTGGTGAAGGTCAACTGTCTTCCCATAGTGGAAATCCTCAAGACCAGGGTTAAAGTTAAATGTTAAGGAGTACAATTATATAATGGAACTTGTTAACGTTTCCCCATTTTTAATACCTTTCTCTAGCTTCTTTATATACGCCCGTTTGCTTATTTATCTTTTTTAGTCATATTACAGGCTCAACACTTGGTGGAGGCTCTAATGTAATATTCTTTAGAGGAGGCGCAAGATTAGAAGAATTCCTTCTCATTTTTAACGACCGGGAGACGTTTCAGATGGAATAGGAAACGATTTAAACAATTAGAGGATGATTCTTGAGGCGATAAGTGATGACAAGGATCATTTGAAGTCATAATTGGAGTCAGCATAGAAGATTCTGGATCTCAAGAATCATCTTGTAAATGCTTGCCACTCTCAATTAACAATAATGGATAAACATTTGTTGGACTTTTATAGGATCTCTTCTGACCTTGCTAAGAAATAGAAAAAGGATCACAAAAAGCTTTTAACTGATCATAGTGCCCTGAAGTAGAGTCATGAGACTCTAATTATGAGGATATGAGGTCTAATTTTGTTAACATGGAAAAGGAAAGTTAGAGGTTGGCGAAGGGGGTGTGGGATTAACGAAAATCGGGGTTCTTTTAGGCGATGATGAGATCGATTGGTAATAGTATTATGCCCAAGCATTAAGCATTACAGAGTAATTGGCAAAAGTTTATGACAAATAACCCAAATTGTATAGGGATGTAAGTTACACGTCCAAATACCAACTTTGTGCCTATTTTTAATATGCCCGGTATAAAAAGAATATAAGTGGTTGGTACTCAACTAATTTTTTGGACTATAAGGCCAAGATGGCCTAATTATGGCTTGAGGAGACTTCTTTCAGATTCTATTATAGGAGAGAAAGATGATATTGAAGATGATTCTAATCAGGATGGCACCTTTGGGACGAAGGATGAATATTTGCTTAATCCTTCCCAGTCCTCGGACCAAAATAATGATGATAGTAGCAAGGTTGTTTGAGATTTTTTGTATCTTTTATTTCTTTTTGTTCAATATCTTTGTAATTCAGCCTTTGATTAATGAAAATAGGTATTTTCTCGAGCTTGTTTTTGTACTTTTATACTTGAATGTTCTTCTTTAGTTTATTGTCATGCTTTGTTAAGAAGAAATTGTTATTTTGTGTTAAAATTTTGAGGGTTTTAAGTTTCCTATTATCAATAGCCCTCCACCGCAATCTCTTTTTATCAAAGCATTGCATCTTTGCTAAGTGTTTTTCAAACTAGATGACAATGGGTTAAGGGTAACATGACCTCAAAAAGTAAAAAGAAATAGTAAAACTAAGGCTGAAGTCCTAAGTGTTAAAAATTTTGTGAAATTCAAGGTCATTAAACCTTGGAACTAATAAAATTTAGGATAGACTCCCTAAAAATTTTGTAAAATTTTTTAAGCTAAGGGTGTGTGAAGCTCAAAGCTATTTAGGACCAAGGATTGAATTTTTTTAAAGAATGCAGTGCTCTGTGGTGATCAGTCCCTGAACATTTTCGGTGTGAGGGGTGCTTGGCCCTCAATTATCCTTTCATCTTGTTGAAATTCCTGGTATTTAATCATTAGAATCAAAGTTAAAATCCTTGGAATTCTATGATGAAATTGTTTTAGCCAAGGGTACTTTGACCTCGGGATTAAATTTCATGCTAAGGATGAAGACCTCATAGCCGGTTTAAAGTTAAGGGCACTTAATCCTCAAGATTAGTTTTAAATCAGGGGTATTTCACCTCCATGCTAAACCTTGGTTAAGGTAATTTGATCCTAAGGAATAGATTTTTAGTTAATGTTGCTTGGACCTCATTAAGACTGATTTTATAGTCAAGGGTCCTTAGATCTTATTAAGACCAAATTTAGACTCAATGGTCCTCAAACCTCAATAAGACTAATTTTATATTCAACGATCATTAGACCTCATTAGGACTAAATTTATAGTCCATGCACCTTAAACCTCATTAATACTTATTTTGTAGGTTTTATGATAGGATCAAGACTCCATTATGTAGATAAAAGTACGCTCTTTTCATTTCAATACATAGAGTCTTTACAAAAATAAAACTATCTACACGGTCACTAATCCCTACCCAAAGTTGTTTGAAAACATTATTATTTCAGTTCTTGAGTTCAAAGTCCTTGTTGAGGTTGATAAAGCATTGGGGGGACCTTAGACTTGTTTATTTCTTGGTCTGCGGTTCCAGTCGAGCTTTCGGGGGCCACGTATTATGTTTGTGAAGTCTCTAGAGATCTTTTTATATCTCTCATGGTGATGCTGTAACACTCCCAAGCCTTTTTCTGGTATCTAATGACCTCTCCTACCCCATAAGGGGTGGGTAAGCGCGTCAACATACTTCTAATGGAAATTTCTGTATCTAACTTATTAAGTGAAGGTTTTCTAAGAATGACATTGTTGGCTGAGAGTAGGTCCACCACCAATAACTTGTTCCACAATGTGGTACAACAACTTTCGACTCTAGTTGTGAGAGGGAGGGACATGTACCCAGTTTAAAAGGGTATTTATCCATTAAAAGTAACAAGTAGGGTCATGTTTATCAGGAAGTCCTTCTTGTTGAGTCATATAACTTGGTATGCATCCATGAAGATTATGTTAGTTCAACTTCCCGTATCAGTGAGAATTGTGTGCATTTTTGCATCCCCGATTATCATTGTAACATGAGGTTTGTGAATCGTAATGAGGTCAGCTTTTGGAAAATCGTTATGGGGACCTCCTTATATGGATTGCTCACAAAGCAGATATGATTGACCTCTTTAAAATGGTATTTTTGGGATGAGGTTGATATTCCTCCTACATAAAATCCTCCTGAGATAGTATTCACAGCAATTAATTTTTCCTTGTCTTTTTTCGAGGTCTCTCCTAGCTTGGCTACAAATGTCTTTAATTATCCTCTCTTATTATCCTCTTACACAACCTCATTGAAGAGAAAATAGTAATTAGTGTTTTGGTCGTGGGCCATATGAAACCGAAAATATTTTAACTTATCTCTTTTATTCCATAACGCCTTTACTGGGATGGGTTTGGGTTTCTACCGCTGAGTATACTTGTTCGAAAGTAACCTTGAGGGGTGAAATATATGGCTTCAGCTACCCCATTTTCTCCCTTTTCTTATTTTTGACCTTGACCGTTTAGGTTGAAGCTTCCCCAAGGTGAGAAAACACGTTCTCCCAATTTTCCTTCTAAGATTGTGAGGGAGGATAGAGGTTTGACATCTTGGTAGATTTTTCATCTTCTGCGTTTATGTATTTATGAGCTCTTTCTAGGAGTTTGGCCATTGATGGAGATGGAATCTTACTATATGACCTCAACAAAGCCTTGAACATGAACCCTACAATGAAAGAGGCTACACCTATAGTATCATTTAGATAATCTATATGTAAAGATTCCTAGTTGAACCTCTTGGTCTATTCCTGAGTCTCCTCTTGCCTTCGTCTAAACTTGAGGAGGGATGTGTATGACTTACGCATCTTTTGAGATCCAATAAATTGGCCTACACAATATTTGGCCAACTTTGTGAAATTCCTTATGGTCCCAAGTTTGAACTTGTCAAACCAGTTACTGGTTTTGCCTCTTAGGGTGGCGAAGAACACTGTGAACAATAACTTATCCGGGGTATCTTGTGGTAGCATCAAATACATGTAAGTTTATGTATGGTTGATAGTATCCTTGGACCTATGAAATGATTTATAGAAGGGTTTTTCCACTTGAGGGAAGGTCATAGTTCTAAACTTTGGTGGATAATGGGGAGAGCATTTTTTATAATTCCAACTCAACAGTGTTGGGAGATTGAGCCTAGTATTGGTTAAGGTAATAGCCCAATTTATCTTGCACATTATTGATCTTATCATCCCATGGACTTATAATTATGTAACCCCATGAGAATGGACTTTTGGGAGGGATAGTTTGTCTCTTTCCAAGACACGTATTTATGACTCCTAAGGTCATGGAAGGACTCTTGGGAGATCCTCGATACGGATTTGTCCATCTTTAATCTCCGAATCTTGGTCATGGTTTTTCTCCTCATTGGTTGAGTAAGAGGATGATGCATATGAAGTAAGAATGAGGGGTGGTAGCCTTGTTATAATGGTTTTAAGTTAGTATTGGAGTTCCTTCTAAAAAGCCTCAATTTCCTCTATGTTCTTGGCCAATATTGCATTGGTTGCCATGGAAAGAGTAAGTGGTAAACGATTTTAGAGAACAATCATTCCCACAGGCGATACCAAACTAATGGTTTTGAAATCAGTTAGGACCTGAGACTCACCAAATATGCCTCCTTAGATTAAAAGGATGTGTCATTAAGTTATAGATAAGAAAGACACAAAGGTTTATAGTGGTTCAGTACCTCTATTAAGCTACCTACATCCATATTTTAAGTATTTTTCTTGAGTGTATTCAGTATGAGGTTGAATAATACAAAGGTAATAGATCTAATACTTAAGCTAAGAAGGTACTACAAAGTCTGAGGTCTTTATGATGAGCATAGATCTCTTTGGAAGCAACTTATTAACTCATCTAAGTACTTCTAACTCACTTAGGACTCACAAGTCTATAACAACACTAAGCCACCTAAACTTGATGCTTAGAATATATATTTGGGAGTTGAAGTCTCTTGGTTGATTTCCCTTGGCACACGTTTAGTTCTCCTAGAAATCCCCTTCTTTGGTTCTCTCTAAAGTTCCTTTATAACTTAGGTTTTGTTTTGTATTTAAGGTAAGTGATTAATGTGGTTTAATTCTCAATATAAAACCCTTAATACCACAAGTTTCTTATAGGTTAAAGTTTGAACTTCCCAAAATAATGCCCAAGAACTCCAAAAATTTAGCTCATAGAGGTACCTACCCCTAGGGCCAAAATCGATACACTAAAAAACACTTATTCATGGGGTTGTTAGACACTGCGGAGAGCACGGTTACTTGCGTAGATTCACCATTGAGTAGGGGTTTTGTGATTTCCCTTATATGTAGAGGTATGGGTATCGAGATCGGGAGGTTTACTTTACTCGCTGATATGTTAGTGTTAGATATGACTGAGTACGATGCGATCATTGGTATGGATTGGCTAGTTGCCTATCGAGCCATGATTGATTGTTTCAGCAGGAGTATTATCTTTGCCATACCCGGGCAAGAGATTTTCTTAGTGGCGATGCCTCGTACTGAGGGAGGATCGTCCACTCACATGTATTATATAGAGGAGGATACCTCTAAGGAAGTGGTAATACCACTCGATTAGATTCCCGTTGTTAGTGAGTTCGCTGATGTATTTCAGGATATTCCGAGATTACCGCCTAGTAGGGAGATAGACTTTGTTATAGATTTGACGTCGGGCACTCGGCCAATAGCCCGCGTGCCTTACCGTATGGCTCCAACAGAGATGAGGGAGTTACGGGATCAAATAGAGCAGTTATTGAGTCAGGGGTTTATTCATAGGAGTACTTCACCGTGGGGTGCCCCTGTGTTATTTGTGAAGAAGAAAGATGGATCGTTGAGGTTATGTGTAGATTACAGGCAGTTTAATAAAGTCACGATACGGAATAACTATTCGTTGCCAAGAATCGATGACTTATTCGACCAATTGAGAGGAGCGACCTTCTTCTCAAATATTGACTTGCGATCGGGATACCATCAGTGGAGTATTAGGGAGCAGGACGTCGGGAAGACTGCCTTCTTGACGAGATATGGTTCCTACGAGTTTCGGGTTATGCCTTTTGGCCTAACCAACGCTCCAGCCGTGTTTATGAAATTGATGAATAGGGTGTTTAGAGATTTCCTAGACCAGTTCGTCATCGTCTTTATTGACGACATTCTGGTTTACTCCTAGACAGAGGAGGAGCATGCCGAGCACTTGAGACAGGTTTTGCAGACGCTGCGTCAGAACGAGTTATATGCAAAATATGAGAAGTGTGGATTTTGGCTGAAGGAGGTACAATTTTTTGGGCATATCATTTCAGACAGAGGGATATCAGTTGATCCGGGGAAGGTATCGACGGTGAGAGAGTGAGGACAATCCATGACACCAACTGAAATACGTAGTTTTTTTGGCCTAGCAAGATACTACAAGAGATTTATTCGGGGTTTCTCTAAGATAGAGGGTCCTTCGACACATCTGACTCGCAAAGGTGTGCCATTCATCTGGAGCGATGCCTATCAGTTGGCATTCGATGAGTTGAAGGACAATTTGACATCAGCGCCAGTGTTAGCAATGCCCAGACCGAGAGTTGAGTATTTAGTCTACATCGATGCGTCCTTATAAGGACTTGGGGGTGTATTGCAACAGGAGAGTCAGGTTATAGCTTATGCTTCCCATAAGCTTAAGCCTCACGAGAAGAATTACCCCACCCACGACTAGGAGTTAGCGACAGTCGTATTTGCTCTTCGAATTTGGAGACATTATCTCCTAGGGGAGAAATTCCGTTTGTCCACGGACCACAAGTCTCTATAGTACTCTTCACGCAGAAGGAACTTAATATGCGTCAACGTCGGTGGCTTGAGTTCGTGAAGGATTATCAGTTAGATATCCAACATCACCCAGGGAAGGCTAACGTGGTAGCCGACGTGTTGAGCCGTAGGCCAGTAAGTGAGGTGACCGAAGTTTGGAGAGAGAAGTGGAAGGAGTTGGGATACCAGGATGCAGTGGACCGATCATTTATGTCTGTGATGACTGTTACGCCTCAGATTGTTGTGAGAGTGATACAGGCCCAGGCAAAAGACTCGTTCTGTCAGGAGCAGATAGTCCGATTACTAGCAGAGGGAGCCGATTCATATACTGTTATTTCAGACGGGGGCTTACGCTTCAATGGGAGATTGGTTGTTCCATAAGGGGAAGACTTGCGGCACGAGGTAATGTCAAAGTCGCACGATTCGTGATTCGCAGTACATCCTGGCGGCGATAAGATGTACCAGGACATGAGGCGACAGTACTGGTGGAGCGGGATGAAGAGAGATATTACCGAGTTCATTTCTAAATGTGCCACTTGTCAGCTGGTAAAGGTGGACCATCAGAGATCGGCAGGACTTCTACAGCCATTAGAGGTCCCTATGTGGAAATTGGAGAGCATTTCCATGGATTTCATCGCGGGGTTACCTACGTCACAGAGGGGTCACGACTCCATATGGGTAATCATGGATCGGTTGACCAAAGTTGCTCATTTTCTACCAACAGGGACAAATTACACTACGGGACAATATGCCCAAATTTTCATAGCAGAGATAGTGAGACTTCACGGGGTGCCTCTCAACATCGTGTCTGACCGAGACAAGATATTTATTTCACGATTTTGGGAGAGTTTCCAGGAGGCCATGGGTACAGAGTTGCGGCTGAGTACGGCGTATCACCCGCAGACAGATGGGCAAATTGAGCGGACGAATCAGTTGTTAGAGGACATGTTGCGTATGTGCATACTAGACTTTGGAGGTTGTTGGGAGCAGTACCTTCCACTGGTGGAGTTTGCTTATAATAACTCCTACCAGTTCACCATTGTCATGGATCCATTCGAGGCATTGTATGGCAGACCTTGTCGGTTCCCAGCATGTTGGTTAGAGGTCGGGGATAACCAACTCCTTAGGTCGGAAGTGATTCAGGATACTTTGGTAAGGATAGAGATGATATAGAGTCGTATTCGGGTAGCTTAGGACCGACAGAAGAGCTATGCTAATGCCAAGAGGTTCTTCAGAGAGTTCAAGGTGGGGGACCAGGTGCTACTCAGAGTATCTTCGATGAAAGGGATTATGCGTTTTGGGAAGAAGGGCAAACTGGCACCAAGATATGTGGGGCCATTTCCTATCATCGAACGGATTGGGCCAGTAGCGTATAGACTTGGGTTACCGGAGCACTTGCATAGGATTCATGACGTGGTCCATATTTCCTCACTAAGGAGATATCTTAGGAACGATTTGTCCCATACTCACATTGCTTTAGAGGACATTGATCTTCATCCTGATAGTTTCTACGAGGAGGGGCCGATTGCTATTCTGGACCACAGCGAGAGGAAACTGAGGTCGAAGATAGTACCGTTAGTACGTGTTCAATGGCGGCATCATAATGCCGAGGAGTCCACATGGGAGCGCGAGGATGAGATGCGCGAACGTTATCCAGAGTTATTTTTACCAGGTATTCTTTAGTTCTGAATTTCGGGACGAAATTCTGTTATTAGGGGGGAAGTATATAATACCCCGTAATTTTATTGATTTTTATTTAATGGATTAATTTAACTAAATGAGAATTAATTTGGAAATTAATCCGAAATTTAAATACTAGCGAGACATGAGTTGGTATTTGAGTAAGATGTTAAAATAAAATATTACTGAGAATATATGGTAATATATGAGCATTGACAATATTAAAATTATCGCGTGGCAGAAATACGACAATTTGGAAAATTTAGTTGGACGCGCGTGTTAGTCGCGTCAGGAATGAATTTAATTAGATTAAAAATTAAATTATATTTTTATCATCCGAATGGTCATTTTGAGTGCGCCAATATGTCCGGAAGGATTGAAATAGTTAGAAAACACTAGCCGAGGGTTTAGTTTGGATCCCGGGGCATTTTTAGGCCAAACCGGCAACCCAGAAGGGTATTTTGGTAATTTTAAAATTTGAGGAATTAGAACCCACTAATTTTAGAGCTTAATTATATATTATTAGAGAGTCCACTAGGTCCATTATCAGCAAAAGGCAAGAGAGTGGGCTACGGGGGTTTTGAGAGAAGTTAGAGAGGAGTTACAAGAGTTTCCAAACCAAAACCATCACCCATCACCACCATCTTAGAAGGAATTGTGACAAGGAAGAGGAGAAAATCAGCCTATATTCACCAACAACAAATCTGAAGAACAAACTTAAGGCAAGTGGTTTATTTGCGTTAATTTCAATGAATGTCTCCTCCATGTTTAGTGTAGAAACTATTATATACCTCGAAAGTTTTGATGAAAACCTAATGGGATTGCTGTAGAAACTCTTAATTTTGGTTAGGGATTGCATGTAGAATGATTATGGACGAAATTGGCACCCAAAACTTAACTTTGATGATTTAAAAACGGATTAATGATGAGTATTTAGATACAATAAAATTCTGGGTTCATGTTCATAGGGTTTGGGGCAAGATTTGGGAATTTATGGTTATTACATGTTGATTAGTAAGATTTGACCCCAAAAATATGTTAAGAAGTGATCTAGGGTGATTTAGAGTAGTTTAGTAACATAAAAACTTAATTGGTACGAACTTAGGATGGACTTGGCGAAAGGAATTTGGTGAAAAACGAAGTTGGGGAAATTCTGGGCATTCTCTGCCATCTCGTTAGAAGACCAACCAAAGGTCGTTCGAACGACCTCGTTCGAATGAGCTTCTAACGAGATTCCAGTGCCCCTTCTAACGAGTTCAAAGTTCATTTGAAGCCATTTGTTCGAACGACACTCGTTCGAACGAGATTTCAGTGACTTCTAACGAGTTTACAGAACGGTCTCTTTCAGCCCGATTTTAGTTTCGAACTTTCCGTAGCTTATTTAATTGAGTGTAATTCTTCCCTTGTTGATTAGTGGGTATAATTGTGATATTGGAGTACGTTGAGGATTGAAACTTGAAATTATATAAAGGCCTGGTGACTTCTATGGGTTAGGTTGTAAGTACTTGAATTAGCAACGTGAGAAGTGTAGGCGACCGATAGTGTATATTATCCAGGGACTTGTAAACGCACAACATTTAATGACGGTATAGGAATATAAAATATACCTATATTATTATTATAAGATATCTAAGATGTGTGAATGCTTAGTAGATGGACTTATATGTGTATAACATACCTACCATACATGCTATCACGGGAGGTCGACTTTCGATCAGGACCGTCTAATCTTTGTGTGCCTACGGGGGGATTTGGATTGGTACCTCAAGGACATAGGTCAGAGAATGACTTATTGGTGAGTTAATAAGTCAGCTGACCATGGTACCATAGGTATGTGCGTGACCCATGGGTATGTGAACTATGTTCGACTCCATTATATGTGATTGTTGCTTATTGAAACGTTTCCTGAGATATTCGGAATACGTGGTCCTTATGTACGTGATGTACCAGGATTAAATAGCAGAGTATGTGTGCACTGCAGCTTAGCCTAGGGGTGCCATTATTGTATATTTATGATGAGATTAATATACTGATAATTGAAATGGACTATTTATTAAAGTGTAAGTGTGAATAATTGTAACATTTTTAGTAGAGTTAAAAATGGAAAATTCTTAGTAATTATTATAATTAATTCTGAGTGATAAAAGTAAGACTCTCAGTTATATTAAGATGTCGGGAATTGAACTTAGAATTGTAAAGTAAAGTTAGGTTATGAACTAGACTAGTTAGATAGTGGAATAACTAGAACGGGTACGGGTACGGGTACGGGTACGTTAGGCGTGCACAGTTAGTTGAGAGGTGAGGAACGCATGTGAGTGAACGCACTACCATGTATTTTATATTCACTGTGTTAATGTTATTAAAACACTTGTTATATTTTAAACTGTTTTCACAATCGGGCTCTGACCCGTTTGCTTTCAAATCTATTTTTTTGTAAAAACCTATTAGGTGCCCATCCACAAGGACACTAAGTTTAGAAGTTCCATTCCAGTGACGTGCTGTAGCTATTGTGGAAGTTACAGGACCTCGATAGTAGACGCCTCCACTTTCCACTTTGACCTCATTCCAGATGTATTCATATGTAGGGCATGTCACCCCTTCTTTCTTAGAGACAGCTTATTTATTCAGTTTATTTCAGTTTGGATTTAATTAATTAGTGATTCAGAGTTTGTATTTGGTTATTCAGTATTCGGATTATTCAGAGGAGTATTCCTTCAGATTCATTTTATTCCATTATTATTATATTGTAACTGTGATGTGGTTGTGGTATCATTATTTCATAATTTAAACTTGTTGCTTGATTGATCAAATTTGGTTAAAATTGACAACTCACTTTTTGAATATTAGGTGGCTAGTAATTGTTAAAATATTTTTCGACAATGATGCTATGAACTGAACCAACTTGACATTTTGTATTAATTTGAATAAAGGAGTAGCTACCCGGTATTTAATTAGACGGGGTGTCACAATCGTCTCTATTTAGATTCATATATCTTACATGTTTAGGTTAAACTACTCATATCCTATGTTGTGCTCTGAGGTTTGTTTATCTCTATTTTGATTCATATATCTTACATGCTTAGGTTATTTAGATTCATATATCTTACATGTTTAGGTTAACCCAATGAATCAAGATAAACTGAATTAAACAGAATTTGGCTTTTGTGTGTGACATAATCTATGATTTCTACGTATAACGGGACCACTGTCGATAAAAGTTTTTTTCAAATTGGTATCAGAGCTTGTTTCTACAAGTTATTTAGGTGAATCTTGGTGATTATATAGAGAATCCGTACAATAGGCCACCTTTGTTTGATGGCTCAAATTCTGCCTATTGAAAAGATCGAATTAGATCGTCTTGAAAATCAAGCGATGAGCACGTTTGGCTTGTTGTTGAAGGGGTGAACCCCTCCTACTGTGACAAATGAAAATGTCATCAATATCAAGCCAGTCAAAATTTGGACTGAATATGAATTTAGATGGAGTAATTTTAACTCTTGGGTCTTAAATGCCATTTTTGGTGTATCACTCTCGATGAATTTTGTCGTATCATGACGTGTACCATGTCAAAGAAAGCTTGGGATATCCTCTAACTCACTCACGAGGGAACCAATGTTGTCAAAGGTTCTGAGCTTTAAACCCTCACCATAAAATTTGAGTCTATAAGCATACTTGAATCCAAAAATTTTGATGAATTTTATGCACGTTTGTTCGATATTGTGAATTCGAGTCTTAATTTGGGTGAGCGAATTCCGAAAACAAGAGTCTTAAGAAAATTCTAAGATCTCTCTCGTCTCCTTAACTCTTTGGCAATCCTAGACACGCTTAAGATAGAAGAGCTCATAGGTGACCTTCAAACTTACGAATTAGACATGTTCCCCAATATCCAAAGGGAAAAGGGAAAATGAATAGCTTTAAAGGCTCAATCAAGTTTCTGACACAGATTTTGAATTCGATCTATATGATCTTGCCATTTTTACTAAACAATACAAAAAAAAAAATCTCAAGCTCAAAAATCAAAATTCTTCCAAAGTGGAAAATTAATTTTTAAGAAAGATAAGTATTTCAAAGTGGCAAGAATATTTTTGAGATTGATCAAAGGAAATCTATAGGTGAGTATCCTAAGAAAGACGAATCGGAGAGATGTTATGACTGTGAGGGGAAAGATCACAAAGCCCATAAGTGTCCCACGAGGTTTACATGATAGGGTAAAGGCAAAGCTACCTATAAGGCCACTTTAACCAATAGTAATATTGAGTTTATATATTCCCAAGATGAATCACTGCATGGATGTAACTTCACCGTGTTCATGGATAGTTAAGTTAGCACTTCAAGTATATCTCACACCGATGAGGACATTTCTAAATGTGATAATCTCGATAATGATTCGAATCATTCTGGAGAGTTTAAGGGTGATGATGAGAATTTAATTCAGGAAAAACATGGTCTTCGATGCGCTTACTCCGAACTTTACACAGTCTTTAAAAACCAAAAATAAAAATAAAAATAAAAATTTGGCTCTTAGGGTGTTGTCTTTAGAGAAGGAGTTGAAAGTTTCGAGATAATGAGACCTCGGTTAGGATAGTTTAGGTGGGTAGGTAAAATAATGACTTGACCAAAAAAGTGGCTAGTCTTACGAGAGATCTTCAAGCATCATTGGAGACCTTTAAGAAACTTGAAGCCCACGTTTCCCAACTCGAGAAAGATCTCAAATGTGATCGGTAGGTCAAAATAACTTCAAAGGACACATCTAAGAAGGCTAGAAATATGTTCCTAGGTCTTACGTTAGATTTTAAAGAGAGTCAAGGGATAGGTTATGAAGGTGCATTCACTTTCCATATCGCACCCGAATCGGTTTCCATGTTTGTGACGGTTCCTTACGTGTCTCGACCTAACCTAGTGATTCGACTCGAATATTGTATTTTTCACCCCTTATACTTATGCATTTTAGCCCCCTCAGGTACCTTAATTCCTATATTTATGCTCATTAACTGGACAACCTATGTTGTATATGTTTACATGCTATATGAGGTATAATTGAGCTTTTGTAGGTATTAAAGTGCTTAGCGTGAAGTTTGGTCGCTTTCCGAAAAAGTTTCGTTAAAGATTGCAGCTTCGGGGGCATTTTAGTAATTTTAGCATTTGGATTTTGATCCCGAACTCTTCACGGAAGTTGTATACCTTTGAGTTATCTTCGTGTGGCTTCCAACGGTGCATGATTCTGATGTATAATGAGGGAGTTATGGCATTTTTAGGATGATTTTATCTTCAAAATCACACTCAAGGTCACATTCAAGGGCATTTTAATCATTTCATAATTTGGTTTTTTGATCTAATGTCTTCTTGGATGTTGTATCTCTCTGATTATCTTCGCGTAGCCTCTGGCCGTGACTAATTCTGAGTTATAACGAAGAAGTTACGTCATTTTCCATAAAGTTGGACAAAGCTGAGAATTCAGCACTGTCAGGTGCGAATCGATTCGGATAATGTAAATCGATTCGGCTGAAAGTTCGTAAATCTCTATTTTTAAGTAGGTTTTGGTGGGGTATTTTGGGGTAAAAGAATTTTATTAAGTGGGGGGATCATATTTTTACATTAGTTAGGTTAGAAAATCAGATTTTTGGGGATTTTTGTGGAGCTTCCCTCTCCTATATTTCCATGGGTGTTTTGCCCACTTTGTAAGTTAATATTACTATTCATTGTTTTCACGCTTTGTACTTAGTTGTTTTAGCTTAATTTCTTTGTTGTTCTTTACTTTCTTTCCTTGATAAATTAGTTTAGTTTATTTATTTCTTGTTTTGTTTAATAATTAGTTGTTTAATTAGATTAATCATGTGTTGTGAGTAGTTACATAGCGTTTGGATTGTGTGTCAGCCATTGATGGGCGTCGAAGTCGTATTATTATGCGTTTAACTTTCTTTGTCACGCAACGATAGTGTTTATAGCGATAATCCGAATTTAATCCGCGTGTGACCATTTTTGATTAAATGTTTAATCTCGTAACTTTGGGTTAAATTCCTTATTGTGTGATGTTTATGATTAATTAAAAATGCTCGGTTAAATGTTTTTGAGCCGAAATTCTAATTATTAGTTGTTTAGCCCATAGCGGGTACGGGATCCCGACTCTCTTTTTAATTAGTTGTAATTTAGCTTTAACTTCTTATTTTTTTCCTTTTTCACCACTTCAACCCATCACCTTTTACACGTTTATTCTTGAAGTTTTAAAGCAATTAAAATCTAAAATCCAATCACTCCCTGTGGATTTCTTACAATACCTGACTTAACGTTGTGCTTGCTTATCAAATGTAGTTGTAGTTTAGGTTTTTGCATGTAGAGCGGGAGCCGAAATCAACGACAGTGTCCCTACACGAACACTCGATTTTCCTCGCCATCAAAATGGCGCCGTTGTCGGGGAGTGTGTTTTAGATTGTAATTGTTTTATTATTTCGTAGTATTTCTTTCATTCATATTTGTATTCTTTATTTTCTCCATTCCTTTTGACTTGTGCTACATTGTTTCGAGAAATCAAAATTTTGGCGCTTGTTGCTTTTGTTGAATTGCCGACTTTGAAATGTCTCGCTATTACGCTTTAGATAACCTTAATTGTTATGAGAATTTTTTTCCAAGTTATAATCCCAAAACAATTAGAGAATGCCTACAAATTCTTGAAGATGAGCGCATTGAGCATGAAATTCAAAAGTATGTAAGTAATCCCTCATAGCCTTGTGAGGATAATTTGGAATGCGGGGAATCCATTAGCTATGAGCAACCCACACAAGAAGATGTTATGTCGTCTTATGAGTTTTATTATGATTTAGTGATTAAGGAAATCAATGACCAATCCGAAAGTTCTCAAGCTTGGTTGTTGGAAAATGATACCATGCTCGATGAGATTATTTCTTTACAATATCGGGTCGAGGTTGAAACTTGCGTTTCATCTCCAGTCCTTTTTGTTAAAGAAATAATTGAAAGTGATCCAAGCTTTAGAACTTTCGATTTGCAATCTCTTATTAATTCTTCCGATTGTATTGAGGTTGTTGGTCCTTCCTTTCCTTTATTCCCTACTATTCTCGAATAGTTAAATTTATCACAAAAATCGGTTGAAAGTCTTGAGGACTTTGACCCGATTCTTGAACGAGAATGTTATTTTGAGATGGTTCATCTCATGGTCTATTCACTTGCACTAGACCCCCCCTCCCCTTCCAATTGAAGAACCTTGGGGATGTGATTTCCATTTTCCCGAGATCAATGTGGTCTTGTCACCCGTTTTATCCAAATATCCCATCGTCCCTGTCAAATTTTTAATTGACAATGGTTCATTTCTTACGCCTTACATATGCCTTTCGTTTTTCAAACGGAGTTATTATTTTTCGGGAGGCATGTTCGCTTTGGAGGGTCCACCTTTGATCTTTCAAAGTCAAATCCCTGTTTTGGTGGACCCTCAACTATTTAGACTTCTAGTGTATAGTTAGTGTGAAGCCTAAATAGTAGGTTGTAAATAGTTATCTTTTTAATTTTCTTTCTTTCCTATTTTTCTTTCTTTTTTATTTAGTCTAGTGTATTTAGTTAACTTTTTTATACTTGTTTTTTCTATGCTCGGTACTAACTTGTTTTGTAGATTTCATTGGACTCGTACTTATGGAGATCGCTCCAATTTTGGGTAATATCGTTCTTTTCCTATCTTTGTGTTGTGTTCTTAATGCGCACTGAGGACAATGCAACATTTAAGTTAGGGGGTGTAGGATATTCTATCCATTTCATGTGTAGTCCATTGATTTGCTTACTTGTTAGTTACCTAGCATGTTATTTGTTAAAAATTTTAAATTTTCAAAAATATTTTGTTTCTTTTTTCCCCTTTGTTGGGCATTTTGCCTTGTTTCTGATGATAAATTTTAATAATTGCCCGATCCAATAGACAACTCAACTATGCATGTTCTCGATTTTAGAAGTTATTAGACTTTAGTCCTTAAATCATTGATATTATAAATAATTTCATGAATTAAACTTTAATCCCATGAGCACATGCACCTTCTTGTTCTATTGATTTGGTTTAAGATTTTTATAACTCGGTAATCTTTTGTTGCATTGTATATTCTTACACCGAGTAAGCTTTGTACCTTTCGTCGTTTGTGAGTCTATACACTATTCTTTCGTCATTGAAAATGTTGAATTCGTCGGTAATCTCTCTATTCTTTCATTGACCGTTCATTAATTGAGTGTATATCTTTAAATGTGTTACTTGAGCATGATTTTCATACATTGTTTTGACTCGATAATTGCGTAAACTTTATGAAATGATCATAGGCAATCTTTGTTATATCACTCATATTAGCCTTAACCTCACCTTATATGTTTCCCTAGTCAACCCCTTTGATCCTAAATATAGCCTTTATTTTCATAACCCAAAATCCCATAACCAACTCCAAATTGGAGTTATAAACCATACATATTTCCTTCCTTACCTTTGTTTGGAATGTTTCTTGGGACTGAATGATGTTGTGTAGTGTGGTTGAAATTTAAGCATATGAAAAGAGTGGGAAAATAATAAAGTGTAGTGAAAAAGAAAAGAAAAAGAAAAAAGCAAAAGAAAAGAAAAGAAAAGGTGAGAAAAAGAAGCAAAGAAAATAAAAGAGAAAGTTTGTATATATGTGTTATGTATAGTTCAATAATCCTTGTTACTGTCCCATTGCACATTTAATGCTTGTTTTGGAACTTTCTTTCCAATTTTGTAATTGCCCACATTTTTCCCATTATTCCAAGTTTTCATTCCGAACACTTTGAATCCGTACATGCATTCCTTTCATTTTGTACCGTAGCCTAGCCTATATTACAAACATATAAAGTCCTATGTGATCTTAGGGTGAATTTAATTTAAAAGTCATAATAGTTTTGATAATCTGTGAAAATGCATTTCGCCTCTTTTAATGAGTGGTATCTTTCATTGAGATTACAAGTTTTTCATTTCCTATATAACGTTCTTCATTAGTGGCATGTGTGTGGCCTAGTTTCCATTTACATTTACTCTCAATGCCCGCATGTTCCGTGTGTTACCTCCCTATTTTAAGTGATTTCATTTGTTGAGTGTAATGCCCGTGAGGATTGAATATATGCTTGCTTTATTTAGTATCTGGTTTATTTAAGTTTTTGGTAAATCATACTATGCATGTTCTCTCCCCCCCCCCCCCCCCCCAATTAAAAAGTTTCAATTCTATGAGGTGCATTCAACCTGTTAATAACAACGGACTTTAGCTTGAATTCGTTCAATATGCTAATAACATGTTTGAAATCATTTTTGTTGTTGTTGAGTTTGTCGCATATTAGGTTGGACATATTTTGAGGAAACCATATGATTTTTGTGGGTTTCATCCCTGAAAACCCTCACGAGACGACACTCGTCCACTAGGGTTTAACGGCTTATTGCATATGCTAAATACAATCGTTTACCCGCGAAAGTGGCATTTATCCCTTTTCTATATATATTTTTTTTTGTGTTTTGCTAGTAGTTCTTTTAGCTTTGTATGTCATTGCTAGGGACTAGCAATGTGTAAGTTGGGGGGGTGATTCGGCTCGAATATTGTATTTTTCACCCCTTATACTCATGCATTTTAGCCCCCTCAGGTACCTTAATTCCTATATTTATGCTCATTAACCATACAACCTCCGTTTTATATGTTTACATGCTATATGAGATATAATTGAGCTTTTGTAGGTATTAAAGTGCTCAGCGTGCAGTTTGGTCGCTTTCTGAAAAAGTTTCGTTAAAGATTGCAGCTTCGGGGGCATTTTAATAATTTCAGCATTCAGAATTTGATCCCTAACTCTTCACGAAAGTTGTAGCCCTTTGCGTTATCTTCACGTGGCCTCCGACGATGCATGATTATGATGTATAATGAGGCAGTTATGGCATTTTTAGGATGATTTTATCTTCAAAATCACACTCCAGCTCACATTCAAGGGCATTTTAGTCATTTCATAATTTGGTTTTTTGACCTAATGTCTCTTAGGTATTGTAGATCTCTGAGTTATCTTTGCATAGCCTCCGACCGTGACTAATTCCGAGTTATAACGAAGAAATTACGGCATTTTCCGTAAAGTTGGACAAAGCTGAGAATTCATCACTCTCAGGTGCGAATCGATTCGACTGAAAGTTCGCAAATCTCTATTTTTAAGTGGGGTTGGGTGGGATATTTTGGGGTAAAAGAATTGTATTAAGTGGGGGGGTCATATTTTTACATTAGTTAGGTTAGAAAATTAGATTTTTGAGGATTTTTGTGGAGCTTCCCTCTCCTCCATTTCCATGGGTGTTTTGCCCACTTTGTAAGTTAATATTACTATTCATTGTCTTCAAGCTTTGTACTTAGTTGTTTTATCTTAATTTCTTTGTTTTTCTTTATTTTCTTGCCTAGATGAATTAGTTTAGTTTATTTATTTCTTGTTTTTTTTTAATTATTAGTTGTTTAATTAGATTAATCATGTGTTGTGAGTAGTTACATAGAGTTTGGGTCGTGTATCCGTCATTGATGGGAGTCGATCTCCGAAAATTAGGTTTTGTGTAAAATTTCATTTAATTGAAACCTCGCATAATAAAGTCGGATTATTATGCGTTTAATTTTCTTTGTCACGCAACGTTAGTGTTTATAGCAATAATTCGAATTTAATCCGCGTGTGACCATTATTGATTAAATGTTTAATCTCGCAACTTTGGGTTGAATTTCTTATTGTGTGATGTTTATGATTAATTGAAAATGCTCGGTTAAATGTATTTGACCCGAAATTCTAGTTATTAGTTGTTTAGCCCATGGCGGGTACGCGATCCCGACTCTCGTTTTAATAGGTTGTAATTTAGCGTTAACTTCTTCTTTTTTTCCTTTTTCACCATTTCAACCCATCACCTTTTACACTTTTATTTTTGAAGTTTTAAAGTAATTAAAATCTAAAATCCAATCACTCCCTATGGATTTCTTACGATACCCGACTTACCGTTGTGCTTGCTTGTCAAGTGTAGTTGTAGTTTTGGTTTTTGCATGTAGAGCGGGAGCCGAAATCAACGACAGTGTCCTTACATGAACACTCGGTTTCCCTTGTATCACCTAGCAAGGATAAGTCGCTCTAGGAATTTTAACCAAGGTAGACCTAAATAAATCTATGTTTGTACCCATTGCAAACGAATAGGTCACCTTAGAGAGTTTTACTATAAGCTAGAAAGAGTTTCTCACACACACGATCCCACACATAATTATAGCAACTTTGTTGTCTTAGAGGGCCACTAAAAGTTTAATGGGAAAATTTCAGAGGATGTATACGTCTTTCAAGAACACTTCCAATACTTTGACTAGTGCAAATAAAGATAATGGCAAGCAAAAGGTTACCACCTCTTGGATACCTAAAGTGATAAAAAAGCCCTTGTTGTCCACGTTGCTCTTAAGGTTCAAGATACTTCTCAATGGTATTTTGATAATATGTTCTCTAGGCAAATAACCAGCGGCAAGTCACATTTTACCAACCTTGTGGATCGTAAGGAAGGAAAAGTCACATTTGGGGATGGGAGTATGTCTAGAATATTAGGACGAGGTTGCATGGAGATTTACAGCTTTCCTAAGGTAAAAAAAATGTGTTATATGTTGAAGTGTTAAAAGAAAATTTAATAACCATAAGCCAACTTTGCGATGCTAACTTTAGGGTAAAGTTTGATCAGTCGAAGTGTAACATTTTTTATCAATCCGATAACTTTTGTTACAAGGTGTGAGGACTACCGAAAAATGTTACGGTATCATTCTCAGGTCCTATTTATTATGAAATAATGCCAAGGTCTCCACTATGGACCTTTGGCATCAACCGACTAGGCCACGTCAATTTTAGAGATCTTGAGAGATTAGTTAAGAAAGACCTAGTTTGTGTATTACCATCACTTCTAAAACCAACTTCCTAGGTTTGTAGTCCTTGCCAGCAAGGGAGACAAATCAAGAGTCCCCAAAAGAAGTTGAATAGCATTACCATCTCTCGTGTTTTAGAGTTTTTACACATGGATCTTATGGGTCCCACCCGTACAAAGAGTATTATTATAAGAAGTATATCCCAGTGATGGTTTATGACTTTTCGAGATATTCTATCATTAGATTTCTTAGAGAAAGTCCAATATTTCTAAGTTCCTAACAATCAAGTGTCATTTACTTCAAAATAAACATGGTGTCACTATAAATTGCATTCGTAGTGACAATGGCACTAAATTTAAATAAGACAAACTTGATGGATGATATGACAAATATAATACCCTGTCGCGGGAGGAGTACAATGGACATTTGCCGAAGCCTTTAATCCTTGGCCTATCACTTACAGGTCGCGGACATACTTATAATATGCCTCACTGGCCTACTGTCGCAACCTCTCATACATGGAGTGCGACCCTACTTGATACAGGGCGCGACCCCTACTTAATACAGGGCGCAGCCCCGGTCTGATCATATTAGCTGGCCGCAGCCCCATTTCATCCACAGCAGCAATACAACATCTATACCTATAGATAGAGGTCCACACCTCGAGATTGGAGGATGGATTCCTAATTCGATATCCGGGTCATTTCTTACACGAACACCTAGATCAAAGTTGGCTATTCTCTCAACGTTGCTCAGTATAGCTTGGGAACTCGTCTCTAGCAAAGCAGACGGCATCCCGGAGCCATCGGAATCATCATAGTCATGTACAATACTCTATTCTCATGCTTGTACGCCTCTTTAGGCCTAATTACTATGTACCAAAATAGCATATATAAGTGTGGCACCAAAGTGGACGTAGGCTCATTTTTATAGACGAACCACTCTATATCTTATCTTTTATCTCTCTTTATTTTCTCTATTTTCTTGTTATGCACTTTATACTTGATTTGTTGGTACGAGAACGACAAGTGGGAGATTTCTCGTATCATCAATTTGGCGACGTCTGTGAGAAGCGATGTATTTCAATCTTGTTTCTCTATGTTTTGAGTTCTTAAATACCTTATTTAATTCATGGATATCCTTTGGATCATCATCTCATGAGTAAATTTTGGTTATTGAGCTCTATTTTATATTTACACCCTTAAATGGGTATGTCGTTTATTTAGATTTGCTCTTGGGTCTCCATTTTATGACCTTAAATCTATTTTACGTACCCCTGTGATATCGCCTCACCTAGATAATGATGGAAAGCTTGATGGACTTTAGCCTAGTAAAGGTGAGTAGTTAGGGAAGAATTATATTTACTCTATTTTTCCTATTCTTGACCTATTGTGACACCCCGCCTAATTAATTACCGGGTGATCAGTCCTTAATTAATTAATTTCATAATATCAAGTTGGTTCAGATAATGCATCATTGTCGAGAACTCAAATTTTAATTTAATAAAACTAACTACCTAGTATTTTAAAAAGGTTGATGTCCAAATTTTTTCTTGTCATTAACTACTATAAAAAAATCAATAAATACCTTGCATCACAGTAACATAAGTACAGTTCGACTGAAGTAAAATAAATTGTTGTAGTAAACATCTCCAAATACAATCCCATACAATAAAGTAATTGAAAGAAGCCAAATCCAAGAGAGAATTTTAAAACGACTAAATTTCTGAAAGTAAATTGAAGTAAGGACAACATATCCAACAGAATAGATAACTGAAGAGAAAGAATAAGCTGAGTTGTCTACTAGCAATTATCCTGTAGCTTCCACAGCAGCTACAGCACGGCAACTAAATAGAGTCTCCTAAGGTTGATGTCCCTGTGGCTGGGCACCTAAAATAATGGAACAATAGAAATATATGCAAAAAAATGGGTCAGAGCCCGAGTTGAAACACAGTTTAAAATAGCAAGTGCTTAAATTGATTCAATTAGCACAATTATTAATCAAGTTAACTTAGCGTACTCACTTGAGATACTCCCCCCTCAATCTAGTGTGCACGTCTAACGAGCCTAACTACCCATACTAGTCATGATACCCTGACTGACTACTAAGTGTATAAATATGATGTTTGAAAGTCTCCTTAAATAACTTAAAAACCGACTTACTTATAATTTCGATATAGGATTAGGATTTCTTTAGTTTATTCTCGTATTCTTCTAAATGCCCAGCTGCATATACCATAAGTGTACAAATAACAATGGTGTCAACTGCATAAGGCACCAAACATGATTTCCGGTATACACACACTATTCACTTTATGTATACATATCAATTTATTTAAATATAACAACATTACACCCTTCGCTAGGAAACCATTGGTACTACGCATACTCGACTATCTAGTCCATTTGCAAAGCTCATGCAAAGAGGACAGCAGGCTCAATCTCTCGAGAACCAAATAAAAACATAAACACCTATTGGAGGCGAACATAGTCCCAAGCCGATGGGCTACGCACATACCTACGCATCCATACGACCGTCATCACTATCAATCTCACGGATAGCCCGTACCTAAGTTCCATGCTCTAGTGGTACAACTCTAAATCCCCCGAAGGAACACAAGATTCGGTTGTCCACAACACGTCAACCTCCGTTCGATAGCTAGTAGCTAGGTATGTCATACACATAATATGTTTAACAATAAGCATGCACACAACTTATATAATATTCATTACCTTTCTCACAATCTAGTATTTATAGTATGTATATTATATCTCTTATTATACCCCATACTTTATTCGTGTGCTCTACCTTATATTTTCGCACCTCCTTGATTCTATGAATTTCATACCTCCCGAGGGTCGATATATTCTCTGCTCACTATTAATCATGAATATAAGTCACTCAACAATCATACTGGTTTAACACTCACTTGAATAAGCCTACGGGAAGTTCGAAACAACATTCGGGCTTAAAAAGGCCATTCTGGAATCTCGTTAGAAGACCCAGAAATCTCGTTCGAACGAAGGTACTTCGAACGAAGCACCAACTCGTTAGAAGGGCTACTGGAATCTCATTGGAAGTCTCGTTCGAACGAGGTCGTTCGAACGACCTGGGCTGGACTTCTAACGAAATTTCCGAAGTTGCCCAGTTCGTCTTTCAACTTCATTTTTCTCAATTTTCACCACTCAAAACTCAACCTAAATTCATTCCAACCCAAATACAATGTTTCTCTCTATCCTAAGTCATCTTAGAACACATAATAACATAATTTTGGAGGTCAAATCCTTCTAATCATCATGTAATTTCAATAAATCGCCAAATTTTACCACAAACCCTATTAACATGAACCCATAATTTATTTGTCCATAAAAACTCCATCTTAATTCGTGATTTACATCTATTTCATCAACTTTCACATTTCTATTAAGGGAAAATCCTCTACATGCAAACCTCCATCAGATTTTCTAAATTCTCTACACAATTTGATCATAACAAAAACCAAATTAGTTTTTATTGTTCTAAAAACCTCAATACGTGTTAACAAGAGTAATAATTGCTAAGAGAAGAGCAAGATAATCACTTGCCTTAAAATGGACTTCTAATTTGCGGGTTGAAACTGGTATAGGAACGATCCTCCTGACACGATCTACGCGTTGGTGTACTTTTTGTTGTGAAAGTTTGGATTCTTGGTTAAGGCTCCAATGGAGTCTCCTTCTTCTTCCTTGGTTCTATCTCTCTTTCCCTTTCTTCTCATGTAGGTTGAAACTGACATCCACTAACCCTTAATGCCTTTTTAATTAACCCAATTTTCGTCCATTTAATTACCTTAAAATTCCTAAAGACCAAAATACCCCTCCAGGGTGCTGTTTTGGGTTAAAAAGTCCCGGACTCCAAATAATATACCCGAATAGTATTTTCTAACTATTTCGACCCTTTCGGAAACTCTGGCGCACTCAAAACAGTCGTCCGAGTTATACAAAAATAAATTGTCTTTTAACCTCCCGAATATATACAATTAACGCGACTCATACGCGTCCCACATATTTATAATATAACTGCCGTGTATCTCATTCCCGGCCATACTATTATTTCAATAATTACTAACTCTCATCCCGTTAGTGATTATCATCATCATTCCCGGCCATACTATTATTTTAATAATTACTAACTCTCATCCCGTTAGTGATTATCATCATCAAATCGGATTAATTTCAATTTAAATTTTCTCCCCTTTAATTTAATTAATCCCCATATTCCATAAAAATAGTTATGCGTAAAAATACGGGGTATTACACCTATAATATGGTTTGTCAATGAAATTGTGTCGTTCTGTGCACCGAGAGGTTATTTTATCCTGGATAGACCCTAGTAGGTGTGCTCTCCATGTGTTTCGGGAGAAAAACTTAGCTTCTGGATTTCAATTCCACGAGGTATGTTCCATTCACTACCTAGTTTGGGATGCGGCCTGGTAGTTCAACTACTCTTCTTGTTGCGGCCTCTACTAGTGCAGATGGATCGCAGCAGCTTAAACGCATTGACCAGATTCGAGCTCAACTTGGGAAGAGTTCCATTTCTCAAAGGGCCACGGCAGTACACTTATGTGCCTCACTGGTCACGGCCCCATCAGTAAATACCATGCAGCAGTGAAAATGTTGCATCCCAACTTTATACTCTGTTCATCCTATATTTCTGTGATCACTCACTTTTGTTAGTCTTGTCTCAGATTATATATATTTATAAAGAATAACAAAGCAGAAAATGAAAGGAGAATCCATCCAGAGCACAGAAGTCAAAGATAAGATTGTGCAATTGTACAATCACCTCAACCATCTCTACGACAGTCATGCTACACTCCAAATCCAAGTCAACTATTTGACCCAAAGGGTCCTCATGCTAGAGGCCGCAGCCTCATCCAATAAGGGTGCGGCACCTTGGATCATTGTTGCAGCTCCTCGCACTGCCGCGACCGTAACATCAGAAACTGAAGAAATATCCCAGCTAAAAGCACTGGCCGCAGAAGGCAAGGCCGTGGCCAGGGCCTTAAAGAGGAGGATGAAATAAGAGGAAAGGGATCTGCATGAGAACTACACATCGCTGAACTCTAGCCTGGAGAATATCCTTGGGAGCATCGAGGAGAAATTGCTCGGGTGGCCAGGAAAACAGAGAGATCCACCTCATAAAAGTGACAAAGCCAAGTGGTGCAAATTCCACCATAACCACGGCAACCTCACCAAACAGTGTCACGCTTTGAAGAATGAAATTGAGAGGATCATAAAGCAAGGGATGCTGCAGCGCTTCCTCAAGGATGCCTAAGGGATGCAGCCTAGTCTAACAAGCCACATTCTTCTTTTTATGCCCATATTTATGTTTCATATATTTCTGTTCTTAGTGAAAACTCTTTCTAAGGGGTTCCATTTTAACTTTGTATTGAATTAGCAAAGTCCTGAATATATGAATAGATATATGAAATTAAGTTCACTTTATAGTGCCATATTTTGATTTCTCTATTCCATTAAATGATATCTTATGAAAGGCTTTTTGTCTTAAACAGATCCTAAACAGAGACAACGTATTATATCGAGAAAATTTTATCTAAATGGGCCCATAATGCCCGCCGTGACGCCTGACTATATGAAGGCGAATGATATTTGAAAATGGTGAAAGCAACTATTGAGAGCGGCAGGAAAATAGGCTTATAATGCCACATATGGAGACTATATCTCAGCGTACAATGATTACATGCTTGAAAGCATCTATTGGGATGCATCCTTAGCCGCAGGGACTTCAAGTGCTAGTTCTTAGCTTTTGGGATGTGTCATAAGAATCAGGGGCTTCAAGTGACCATTATTAGCTTTCGGGATGCGTCATTAGCCAAGGGAGGTTACTCCCCCGGCAAATATCATTGACTTGGTGGATAGAGACGAAACAGCATTAACCTGGTGATTTCATATTAGCTTGGGAAAACTTCATAATACCAGCCCGAGAAGGCCTAATAATAACCTACAGTGGATGAAAACTTAATTGTCAATGGATAATCCTATATTTGAAGGGCACCGAAGACTTAATTGTCTGCGGATAATCCTATTATAGCCTAGGAAGGCATTATATATATCCAAACATAGCTTGGGGAAGCTTTATAATACCTAGCCCCGGGGGGGGGGCTGAAAATAACCCAATCGACTAAAGGAAAGCCACGAAAGGCAGTTAAAGCGACTAAAAGAGGAGGTGGCACCGACATCACGAAGCTACAGAAGGGTGGACCCAACCCAACATGTCGTCATCAATTTCTTGCAAAGTCTTGATAGGGTCCGCAGCCCTATTAAGATGACTGCATCCATTAAAGAGTCCATTCATCTAGAGGGGATGCATCCGAGAAGGTATATTATCGAATTGTTAAAAGGTCATGGCTGGGTTACAAACCGGCTGCAGCACCTGAAATACAATGAAGACTTGGCAAGTGTTGAAAAAATTAGAGAAGTTGAGCCACAACTCCAAAGTCATTTCAAATTGGCACGACGACATGGGTTATCATAGCCCACAATGAAATCAATCAAGTTCATTAAATCAAGCAATCAAACATCTATGCAGACAATAAGGAGTATAAAAGCATTGCAAGTATTGAAGCATAGGGAAAAATAAAGAGCAGGGAAGGAAAATTAGAAAAGTTAAAAAGGCAAAAGCCTTGGCAAAATATTGTTTACAAACAAAAGATCGATCGCAGCCATTCAAAATAAGCAAGGTTACAAGTTAAGAGGGACGCAACCCCAATGATCAGAAATGAAGACTAAGATGCAACATCATATTCTTCTTCCTCCTCATCTCCATCCACAGTAGTAATGGTCCCCTCTCAGCTGTTGCTGCCTCTGCCTCAAACCTAAGCCTAGCTCTCTCTTCTGTCGCGACCTTCATTTCAGCCACACACTGCAAATGTTCAGCATTACCAAGGCCCCAGGTAAGAACTCTTTCTTTATATTCGGGGAAGTTTTTTATAACTCTGTGCCTGAGCTCTTAGTAGCCACGGAGGAAAGATTTATTGTTGATGAAGTATAAGTCTTTGGAAGCTTTGAACGACTACACAGTGCTATCAATGGCCAATTGTAGGGCCACGGCATGATCTTCATCATTTTTCTTGATGGTCGTAGCATGGTCCTCCTTTATTTTTTAATGGTCGCGGCATAATCATCCTCCATCTTCTTTATCACCGCGGTATGGGCATGGGCATCATTAACAGCCTTGGTCTCCAACTCCTCATACTTCTTCTGAAGAAGTTCAAACTTGTTGTTTGCAAAATCCACGGCCTTGGCAGCTTCCACAGTCTGAGATTGGGCAACCTTAAGGGACTCTGCAGCCTACCTAAAGTTCTCCTCAGCCTCCTGCTTGTCTTTTTTTGCAGCCTTAATGGCGGCAGCTGCATTCATCGTATAAAACTTAAGAGCCGCGGCAGAAGACTTCTTTCCAGCTTCAAAGGATTCAGCCCTTGCCTTCACCAAATCATCATTGAGAAGGTTGTCCACAGCCTGCTTAAGCCTATATAGACCCCCATACTTGAGTTTCTGGGTCACCACAACTTCTGCAGCCTGTAAATGTATTGAAAGTTAGAAAATAAAACTGAAGCTACAAAAAAGGATTGTTGGAAAGTTGGAATTACTTACTCTCAGCAGACTGTGGAGGGAATAAAACTCCACGTCCTCATGGTCCTCATCCACCAACCGATCTAGGTCGGCTCCATCAATTTCCTTTTTTATCCTATGGACAGCACGGGCAGTTGTGTCCCAAGAAGACTGAGGATTTGGCCTGCACAATTATGGCTGCGCACGTCTGCTTTGTGGAGGTGCCAGATTTGCATTGACGGCAATTATTGATGGAGGGATATGAGAATTTGTCTCAAGAATAGGTGAAGTGTCGCGGCCACCTTGGTAAGAGAGAGATGACATAACACCTGTCGCGGCCAAGTGAGCTCCAATGTCATCGTCAAAATTACCCTCAAGCCTCTCCTGAGGAGCTATTTCCTCAACCTGAGTGATAGGTGCCACGGGAGTTGTTTGACCCTTAGGCTGGTTGGAGGGAACAGTGGGATTATGTTGATCTGCAAACTGTATAGTGGGCGCGAAAGGCTCAACTTAGTCACTAGAAGTGACTGCGGTAGGAGCTTTGGACTTTGTCCTCTTTCTTTTCCTTTGCCTAGCTGTGTTATTGAAGACAGTTGCGTCCTCATCCCATTTCTGCCAGTTTGGCAGCCAAAAGCTCCCTATCAATTTCCTCACCTGAAAGAAGAAATGCAGCAGCAAAAATCTGAAGTTTAAAAATAGTTGTCGCGGTATTAATAAGAGAAAGGATTATTACCTTTCGTGGCCATATCTTTGGGAATAGATTTGTTGGTGAAGTAGTCTTCTTCAAAAATGGAGGCTGAAGTCACAAATGTGTTGAACTTCTTATCATTAGCACTCACTATCGCAGCCCTCCTTATCCTCATATCTTGCTGCTCACTTAGCTGGAAATTATCAAGAACTGCAAAAATATACAACTATAAAGTGGGGACGCGGCCATAATTCAAAAAATTTACCAAGCTTAGAGGGACATCCCCACTGCCGCGGCTACCTAAAATTTCTCTCCCTCTCAGTCTCTTGGGGTGGATCTCTCACCCTTCTCCAGATATGTAAAAATATTTGCCCTTCCAGTTCTTTACACTGGTAGGCCTCCCAGAATAAAGGGTTTCATCTCTGCCGTGGATCAAAAAGTAATAGTACCCCGCAAATTTTACGGAGTTTTTCTTTGGGCAGTAGAAGTAAAAGAAACTCCCCAGGAGTATGTCTCTCTTGAATATCTTCTTCCACGGTACAATAGCTGCAAGAATGGCCCTCCAGCCATTGGGATCTAATTGGGCTGGGGCTAACTTCATCGTTTGGAAAATTCTTCTAACTGGAACAGAGACAGGTAGCCGTAGCCCATAAATGAAAGCGTAGAGGGGGAAGCAGACCCCATCGTCAGCAAGTGTCGTGCATGGCATGTGACACCCCGCTTATAATAATAACTGATATGCCCAAAGTGAACTTGACAATCCATAGATCTTGACCTCGGCCTTATGACAGCCGAGGTAATAGAAGTTCGAGAATACCCATCAACATCATCGTCCCACTGAGGAAGGCTACAATCTACACCTCCACGACCACGGACCTCATCTCGATTTGGAATAAGTTGAGATCATATAGAACCTTGGAGCACAGTTCTTGTCAGGTCGTCCATAGTCGACATCGCTCTTACCTCAACCTCGGCTAGTCATCTGCCGAGGTCAGCAAGGACTCATGGGCTTAACCACCCTTCAACATCATCATCGGCCCCAGCCGACGTTGCAAGCTCCATATGAGGATCAGCAGCCCTACAGGCTCGGTGAAAATTATTAGTGTCAGTATCGGCCCTAGCTGACGTTCCACATCTCTAGCCTCTACTAGGCAGCCCAGCCAAGGTTATCATATAATTCCCAGCTAAAGCAGGGGTCATACCCCACCAACCTCGTACTCACCTAGGTCGAGGTTGGTACCAAGCCAAGACAGCCAAGCTTCTACGCGTATATGTATGACTTGAAGCACGTGGACAAATTTGTTATAACTGAATCATTCCCTCCACGTGAGGGAATATTGAGGTCATCGTTACTTAGTTGAAGATTATCCAGGTGTCATCCTTTCACTGGTTGGATCTCCATGCACATGCTCATTGTATGCTCAGGGGGTACATTACACCCCCCAAGAACTATATATAGAGGTCATCCTCTACCTTGTAAAAGGATCGATAATTTACAACCCTAGCTGAAAGTCTGTCATTTTACACAGTAGAGAGAGAAAGCTTGAGAGATTGTATACATGGCAGTTAGTGCCTTCATTCAGTGATATTACTCACACACACTCATAGTGGACGTAGGCCAGATTGGCTGAACCACTTATATTCAATTCTTCATCCTCTTCTCCTCACCTCCTTCATATATATATACATGCATATGTATTCTCTTGTGCTGCCATTGTTGTCACTGATTTAAGCTTACAAACACCTTGAAGGGTGGTGTTGTTTCCAGCATCATTAGTTTGGCGTCGTCTGTGAGAATGAGAAGCTGTCTATTCCTCTTTTTATGCTTAACCTCACCGGAGACTCTGGTGGTGAACCAGGCCTCACCCCTTGCATGGAGCTGTTTAGCCATTAAAAGAGGTCCTTTAAGGTATTAAGCTCATCTTCTTTGCAAGCCCCTTAGTGTTAACATATGGCACCAGAGTTACCACCACCACCTCCCCCATCTGGTGCCGGAGGACCTAGTTCCATCCAGGCACTACCCCAGTCCGAAATGGCTGAGGTGGCTGCAACCTAGAAGTCCTTGGCTGCAACGCAGCAAGCAATGAAGGAGCAATTTGCACAGCTCAGTAAAAACATGATGAGGCCACCTGGGGTCTCACCGGAGATGATTACTTCGGTGGCTGCTCAGCCCCATCCTAAAGCCAGTGGACCACCCCAGGCACCGCGAAAAGACCAACCTACACCTCAGCGGAGGAGGGACGTTGCTGACCCTAGGCGTTTGCGTCAGGGGAGGCAAGGACACCCTTGCCCTGAGGATAGGTATGACGATATGGAGGCACAAGACGTTCCAAAAGATTATTGGGAGACGTATGAGGTTTCAAATAACACAGTGCATCCTATCCAGCAGAGTCGAGGTTGTGGATGTAGAAGAGGTGAAGGTGCCCAACAAAGAGGATCAGCTTTTGATCGATTGAGCAGAGGGTCGACCTTCGAAAGGCTCGACCCAGTAAATGACGTGAGACAGAGGTTATCTAGGTCAAGAAGTGCAGCGGGGTCACAAAGGGAAGATGGGGAACATCGGCCTCATCATGGCCTACCCCGATCCCAGCAAGGCCGAGATAGGGATCAAGAGGAGGTCAACATCCGACGTTGTGCTGTGACTGGGGAACCCTCAGTCCACCCCATGGTGGTGGCTGGGGACAACCTCGGCTAGGCCGACATTGCAAGACCATGGAATGAATCCATCCAACGTCTTAAAGAAAAGTAGGAGACCTCATCAAAAGTCGAGACCCGCTGCAAAGAAGTTTCTTAGAAGGCTCTCCATTCGTGGCTTGGATAGTGAGCTTCCCAACCCCTGCCAAGTTCAAACCACCTACGGTGTCTCCTAAGTATGATGGTAGCACCAACCCTGTACATCATATTGAAATGTACCAGTCTGCGACAGACATTTATTCAATACCAGATGAGATGAAGTGTCGGGCCTTCTCCGAGACTTTGACGCACACATCTGGTTTACCTCTCTTCCGAAGAACTCAATTGAGAACTTTAAGGGCTTGGCTGAATGATTCATTCACAATTTCTATTTTGGGGTAAGACCTCAAAAGAAGACCACCCATCTGTTGTATGTCAAGCAAGGCAAAAACGAGAGCCTAAGAGACTACATTGTTAGATTCAACAAAGAGAAATTGGAGGTTGAGGATTATAAAGAGAATATAGCCATGACAGCCCTCATTAGAGGACTCCAGAAGGGAAAGTTATTATGGAAGCTTACGGAAGACCCTCCCAAGTCTATGGCAGGTCTATTGGCAACTGCAGGAAAGGTCATGAACGTAGAAGAGGCTATGGCCGTGAAGTATGAGGATGATAATGGAAGTGGCAGCGGGAAATTCCAAAGAAAGAAAGATGGAAAGAAGAGGTCAACCGATGACAAGTTTGCACGCTATACTCCTTTAATTGTGAGCTGCGAACACATCCTCAACGAGATCAAGAATGACCGGTCTCTCAGATGGCCGGAGAAGCTAAAGGCTCCTCCACATAAGAGGAACAAGAACTTATGATGCGAGTTTCACCAAGACCATAGCCATGTGACAGACAAGTGCTTCGCCTTAAAGGATGAGATCGAGAAGATGTTGAAATCCGGGAAGTTGAGGAAGTATGTTGATGGTAAGGCTCCTAAGAGGGGAATAAATGACCCTAAAAAGAAGAGAAACGACAGATGTCGAGATGATACCCCGACAAGAAGAGATGATGACTCAGATGGGGATGATGAAGACGATCCAGACCTTCCACCAAAAGATGATAACGTCCCGGTGAAGAGGGTTGGAATGATATCTTTTGGAGTTAACACCATCTGTGGAGGACTCACTGGGAGTGGCTCTGAAGTTGCTGATCGAAAAGCTCATATAGCAGAGGCCAAATCAGTGACCAAAGTAGAGGTTGTGAATCTGACGTCTTCAGAAGCTAAGTAGAAGAGAAAGAAAGTAAATATGGATACTCTTATAGTTGGATTCTCCCGAATCGACTTCAAAGATATCTTAGCTCCGCATGATGATCCTTTGGTAATTACAACAAGAGTTCATGGATATAAGGTACAGAGAATCCTCGTAGATGGAGGAAGTTCAGCGGACGTGATGTTCTGGGCCTGCTTTAAGAGCATAGGCCTCAGTAGAGATCGACTAGTCCCCTATCATCATCCGTTGATGGGCTTCAACGAGGAGAAGGTCCATCCATTGGGCATGTATGAGATGGATGTGCGAATGGGGGACGAGTGGCCTAAAAGGTTGACTCGGAATATTAATTTTTTCATTATGGATGAAAATGTCTTCTCGGCATACAACCTCATCATAGGATGAGTTTCCCTTAAGGAGTTTGAATCCATGCCATCAACAGTACACCAAATGCTAAAATTCTCAACCCCCTATGGGGTAGGGGAAGTGCAGGGGGACCAGACCTCGGCGAGAGAATTCTACTTCAACTCGGCGGAAGAGAGGGAGGCCCATAAGAGGGCCACAACCACATATAGCATTGATACACTTGACCCTAGAGATGAAACAAAGATGAAGAAAGGAGAGGCCGCGGAAGAGGTAGAATCCATCTTCCTAAATGAGGACGAACCGGAAAACACTGTCCAAGTTGGCAAGGCCTTAAAACCGGAGATCAAGGAAGAACTGATAAAATTCATGAAGGAGAGGCAGAGTGTCTTCACTTGGAGCCACGCAGACATGTCTGGCATCGACCCGGAGATTATGTGCCACAAACTCAATGTGGAAGAAGGTGCTAAGACAGTCAAATAAAGACAAAGAGTTTACTCTAGGGAGAAGTATGACGTCATCAGAGAAGAGGTCAGAAAGTTGGAAGAGGAAAAATTCATCAAGGAGGTCATATACCTAAAGTGGTTATCAAACGCCGTCATTATGCCCAAAGCCAATAGAAAATAGAGGATGTGCATAGATTTCACCGACCTGAACAAGTCTTGCCCTAAAGATAGTTATCCCTTACCTCGGATTGATCAGATGGTAGATGCCAGGGTAGGGCATGAGCTTATAAGCTTCATGGACGTGTATTCAGGCTATAATCAGATCTTTATGGATGCTAAAGACTCGGAGAAGACAGCCTACATCACAGACAAAGGGACCTATTGCTATAAGGTCATGCCCTTCGGCTTGAAGAATACAGGGGCCACGTATCAATGTCTTGTAAATAATATGCTTGAATATCAAATTGGCAAGACTATAGAGGTATATATAGATGATATGTTGACAAAGAGCCTGAAGGCCTGCACTCATGTGGCAGACCTAGAGACAACTTTCAACACCATGGACTTGTATAAAATGAAACTTAATCCCGCAAAGTGTGTCTTCGGAGTAGGAGCTGGAAAATTTCTTAGATTCATTATCAATCAGAGGGGAATAGAGGCCAATCCTGAGAAGATCAAGGCTTTTCTTGATATGAAGACACCAAGGAGTATCAAAGACATTCAGAGGCTCACTGGAAGAGTAGCTGCACTCAACAGATTTGTTTCTAGAGCCACGAATAAGTGTCTTCCATTTTTTAAAGTTCTTAGAAAGGCCTTCGAATGGGACGAAGAGTGTGACGAGGCCTTTAAGCAGCTCAAATCCTACCTTGGATCCCCCCTGCTCTTATTTCGGCCCATCATGGGAGAGAAGTTGTATGTTTACCTAACAGTCTCAGAATCATCTATAAGTGCAGCCATAGTACGGGAAGATGTTGGGGTCCATAGGCTGGTATACTTCAATAGTAAGGCCCTTTAAGGGTGTGAACAGAACTATCCTCTGATGGAGAAGTTGGCCTACACTTTGATACATGCTTCTAGGAAGATGAAACCCTACTTCCAAGCCCACTCTATGGTCATCCTCACAGACTCCCCATTAAGGCAAGTCCTCCACAAGCCTGAGAAGTCAGGCAGATTGATGACCTAATCCATCGAGTTGGGAGAGTATGACCTTGTTTATCAACCTAGGGTGGCCATTAAAGGACAGGCACTTGCAAATTTTGTTACTAAGTTCACATGGGAAGAGACTGAGGTTGAGAACAATCCAGTGATCGCAGAGGGATCAAATAGTAACGTCTTTCGAGACCCGGAAGAGGTTGTGTCCAACAGAGCCAGAAATGTAATAGCTGAGAATGAGGAATACATGTACCTCTTCAAGCAAGGAACCCTGTCAGATGGGAGCTTATCTTCAAATGAAGACGTTTAGAACCTCTTTGTTGACGGGTCTTCTTACGAGAGTGGAAGCGGTGCAAGGCTGATACTCTCAGCTCCGGATGGTACCAATATTGAATATGCACTAATGTTCAACTTTAAAGCATCAAATAATGAGTCAGAATATGAGGCTATGATAACAGGCCTCTCCTTAGCAAAGACCCTTAGGGTTGGATGACTCCTACTTCATAGCGACTCAAGGTTAGTTGTCAACCGAGTGTTTGAAGTTTATGAGGCCAAGGATGAAAGGATGGCCAGATACCTGAAGAGGGTAAGAATGATGCTAGAAGGTTTTTAAGAGATAAAGATGAAGAGGGTACCTCAACAAAACAATAGCCATGCAGATGCACTAGCAAGGTTGGCTTCAGCAACAAGGACAAACATCATAAGGACAGTACCAGTCGAGATCTTACTCAAACCGACCATTGAGGAAGAAGAGGTTGCCAGCCCTTACCTCAAATTGAACCTAGGGGACTCATGGATGGACCCCCTCATCAGATATATCAGAGAGGGAGAGCTGCCGAAATCAAATCTAGAGAGGAGGAAACTGAGGTACAAAGCTGCAAAGTTCTCAATAATAGGAGATGTCCTATATAAGAAAGGATTTATATTACCTCTCCTCAAATGTGTTCATCCCACAGAGGTCCCCCACGTCCTATAGGAGGTACACGAGGGTTCTTGCTCCAGTCACATAGGAGGAAGACCTTTGGCCTAGAGGATTATCACATAAGGATACTGGTGGCCGACCTTGGCCAAGGATGTTGCAGCCTACGTGAAGAGGTGCGACAAATGCCAAAGATTCTCCACTATCCCCCATCAAACTCATCAACCTATGATGTCAATCAGTTCCTCTTGGCCATTCGCAGTATGGGGGATTGAGTTGGTGGGTCCCTTACCAAGGGCTGCGAATAATTACCAATTTCTGATAGTAGCGATTGACTACTTCTCCAAGTGGGTAGAGGCTGAGCCGATGATCACGATTACAGAGCAGAAGACCTTCCAATTTATCTGGAAGAGCATCATATGCAGACATGGCCTTCCAAACACCCTCATCTCGGACAACGGAACCCAGTTCAAGAATTCTTCCTTTGAGAAGTATTGCGAGAGCGTTGGGATCAAGCAATTTTTCTCTTCTCCTGGCCGACCTCAGGCAAACGGTCAGACCAAAGTCACGAACGGAACAATCCTCGACGGGATCAAGAAGAGGTTAGAAGAAGCTAAGGGAAGATAAACTTAAGAGGTTTATGTTGGGTTATGGGCCTACAGAACAACGGCTAGGACACTAACGGGGGAGACCCCATTTATGTTAGCACATGGCTCAGAAGCCGTCATACCAACAGAGGTAGGACTCCCCACTCACAGAATTCAGATCTATGACCCCGAGAAGAATGGGGAAGAGAGAAGACTTAGCCTAAATTTGATTGAGGAGAGAAGGGAAGATGCCGAGATCAGACAGGCAGCCTACTAGTAGAGAACAGTAAAATTCTACAATCAAAGGGTGAAATCGAGGCCCATAGTTGTAGGAGACCTAGTGATGAAGAAGACGTTGCAGAAGGAAAACAAGCTTCACCCAAATTGGCATGGCCCTTACAAAGTGATCGAGGAGGTTGTACCCGGGACCTATAGGCTAGAAAACCTTGAAGGGGAACCTTTCTCCAATCCATGGAATATTGATCATCTGAAAAAGTATTACATATGATGTTGCAATGGTTTCTATGTAAATGTATCATCTTATGAAGAGATTATTAATGAGAAGATCAATTCCAGTGTCAATTCTTGGTTCATTGTGCTTTAGTGGTTAAATTTATGGGGGTAACATCTTAGTTTGATGACCTCAAACCTTTAGAACATCATAATTTGGTGAGAAGGTCTGAGGTGAAACATCATATTTGGATGACCTCAGACCTTAAACATCATTAATTTGGTGAAAATTTATAAGGGTAACATCTTAGTTTGATGACCTCAGACCTTTAGAACATCATAATTTGGTGAGAAGATCTGAGGTGAAACATCATATTTGGATGACCTCAGACCTTAAACATCATTAAGTTAGTGAAATTTATGGGGGTAACATCTTAGTTTGATAACCTCAGACCTTTAGAAAATCATAATTTGGTGAGAAGGTCTGAGGTGAAACATTATATTTGGATGACCTCAGACCTAATAACCATTAATTTGGTAATATGTTACAAGGTTAACATCATAGTTTAGTGATGAAAACACCAATGCATAACACATAAAAACATTCAAGGGCAAGAGAAGCAAAATTCTCCTCAGAGAATGGCATAGCACAAAGAAGTTAGAATTACAAGTCAAAATGTAATAGAAAATGTTATCAGAGGTTACAGACTAATATAAATCAGAAATAAAAATTACAAATAAGGGCTTCATAAGGTACGGCCTAAGAGCCTGCAATCTCAAGGTTGGCGGCCACAGCCCCACTTCCTTGGCCGATGTTGGTCACCCCGACCCCATCATCTTGAGGGTTAACGTCCTCAGTCCCTCTAGCTTCTGGTTGAGCAATCTCTGCAGGCGCAGAACCTTCTTCCTCCTTGACCTCTTGTAGGGCCTGAGCAAATTGAGGATCAGCGAAGCCCAGTCCAACGAAGTCCGAGGCTGCCAAGCTCCCTGACTCCTTCTCTTTCATCGCAGCCCATTTACCAGTAGCCTTAATACCTCTTTCGAGGTATTCAAAGCCGAAGCTTATGAACTGGTCAGAGACCTGATAGTCGGTCAACCACTTCTCAGATGCATCCTTAAGGGCATCTTTCACCGCAGTATCAATCTTTTATTAGAGGACATCGTCCTTGGCCTTCAGGGCAGAGGAGTAGTCTTTTTGGAGCTTTGACATATCCTTTTCCCTCTACTTCACCTTGTTCTCACTCCTCTAAGGCAATCTTCAGACGTTCCACTTTGCCATTTAGAGCGGCCTCTGTCTTCTGGGCTTCTCTTTCCGTTTCAATCAGGGGAAGCTTCCTCAGAGTCCAATCGACAAACTGGTGCATGGTGAGGATACCCTGCAAAACATATTCAGACACATGAGTTCAAGAGATAATAAAATTCAAAGACGGTGTTACACTTGAACAACAACAGAAAAAGACTTACTTGGATAGATCAGTGGAGGCAGAACTCGGCCAGCAGAGGGGTGTCCAGAGAACGGCAGAATCATTTGTCGGCGTCGATCATCAAGGAGCTGATGGCGCCCAAGGCCTTCATACTTTGACCAATAAGGTTGTCACCGATCTTCAGCTGCTCCAGACGAGCAACTAATGCGTTATCAGAGGAGATGGGGATCTCGCGATCCCCCTTAGAGGTTTTCTTCTGCCTCTGATCCTCAGGGACAGGGACATTGGATTTCCTTTTTTTAGAGGCATCGAACCTTAAAGAGGTAGGAGGAGGTGCATTCAGGCATGCTTTCTTAACCATCTTGGTGAGGCTAGGGGCTGCCATTTCCCAGATATCGTCTGATATTCCTTTCGGAAGCTCTGCAAAAGAGAAAGGTCTGAGTTAAAAAATCAGAGGAATAGAAAAACCAGAAATTATGAAAAATCAAAGTAACTTACGAAGCTCGGTTAGAGGACTCCCCCCAAGACCAGTATTAGAGGGGTAGTAGGGGGTCATCAAGTGCTCATACTTAACCAGATAGCCAAGCTCTCCCTAATCTTGAAGGTCCTTGACCTTTTGTAGGTTATCCTGACTCAATCCAGGGTCGGCCTTAGCAGCCAATGACACTTTCCCCCATCTCAAGGGTACCCTCGGCTCTAAAGATGAAGAGGTAGCAGAACCAAACTCCCAGGCCCCTGAGGCAAAGAAATATCTCGACTTCCAATTATGGTTGGAGGTCTGGGTGACCAGCAATAATTTCTTATCAGACTTCCTAGCCAGGAAGTGATAATAGCTCGGATGGTTTCTGGCAGAAGAAGGCACATAACACCCTGTGAAGACCTGGATGTGACACCCCGCCTAATAAAATACCGGACGATCACTCCTATATCAAATTATAACAGGAGTCTCATATGGATCATTCTTAGCATCACTGTCGAAAAATCCATTTAATTACTAATAACCTATTAGGCCGGCGTCAAAATTTTAACTTTACTACTCTTTTTAACAATTACTAAATTAAAACATCCACACAATTTTTGCAGAAATGAAACTGAAATGAAATAAAATAACCGAACACTCGGTCAAAATATACAACCATATCGAATGCTCTAAAAGAATAAATAAATGCAGTTGGACCATTGACCCGAATGTGTATACAGTACCTCCTATCTATAGTACAAGAATCGAAGCGTCTATCAAGAACCTGCACGCATCCACAGCTGCTGCAGCCTACGTCTGACTCGAAAGAAGGGCCATCCAGGCATCCCTGTGTCTGGACACCTATATAATATATATACATAGCAAGAAAGGAAAAGTAGATAAACGGGTGAGAGCCCGAGTTTTGAAAATATTTAGCAAGTGCATAAATGCCTTATTTTTTTAGAAAAAGGTTTTATCTCATATTTAAGTTTAGTATCACACTCCCATGAGATACCCCTCACCTCTCCACTAACAGTGCACTCCTAACGCATCCCTCTAAACATCCTAGTCAAGCTACCCTGCTAAACTAGTCTATCGTCCAACCACTATCAACCCTAGATAGTCCAAGCAATGTACTAAGGGCCAAACTTCACCCCAGTCTCAACGCTATGCCATGTTCGTGCGTGGGCTGTCTCGCAAAGCGAAATCCAAACAAGGAACCCCCCGATACACTACTACGCGACACGGTCGATCGTCGAGATCCGCTAGTCCCTCAGTACAGAAAGATATATATAAGTATATATACCATCATATAATAAATATCAATATAAGAGCACTAAGGATGAAACTTCTCCCCAGTCTCAACACTATGCCATATTCGTGCGTGGGGTGTCTTGCAAAGCGAAATCCAAACAAGGAACCCCCCCGATACACTACTACGCGGCAAGGTCGATCGTCGGGATCCATTAGACCCTCGGTACTCGATTCATCCATATATACATATATATACATTTTACCATAAACATCCGGATCTATCTCCCGGACTGAGGATTCATATATCAAGTATTTATCAATACTTTCATTTTCTCAAAACTTCCCATTTCCCTTTTTATACTCAGGAAATGTAAATGTAAAAGCCAATTTATTATCATGAACTGCTTTAACCAATCATATACTTTTGAAATCCAGTTTTATTATCATAAAAATGCTTTTCCGTTTTATCTCATCCCATTTCCCTTTTTATACTCAGGAAATGTATTCAAAGCCATTTTCATTATCATAAAAATGCTTTGATCATAACATATGCTTCCACATCCCTTCTTCCATCCGGGAGTGTTACCGAAGCCAAAACCTTTATCCCATTTCCCTTTCTATACTCAGGAAATGTAAATATAAAGCCAATTTATTATCATAAATTGCTTTAATAAAACTAAGACCGCCCCTCCGGGTTTCCCCACTGGACGCGCCCCTAAATGGCTATCATCTTTCGGGGCCTATCAAACAAGACAACCTGGGAACTTACCAACGTCGGGAAACGGCCATATGCCTACGGGAAAGTCAAGACCACACCCAGAATCCCCTAACCAGCGCAGTAAACAATAATCGCCCATATGGCCTATAGGACTATAGCCACCCTGCATTCATTAGCCAGGGGGCATCACCATAACGCACGCAACTTCCCTTATGATAGCGATTTAGGGAGGTGTGTAATCATAATTTATCGATTATGAAAATCATTTACCTTTTCCCCATTTTGAAAATATTCATATATATATTTTCAAAATCCTTTATCTCAAATTATATATATACTTGAATCACATAGTATATACATATACCATATATTCCTCCTAGAATATATAAATGGCCATATTTTCCAATCTCATCTAGCGATGACAAATAATCCCAAAGACTCTCTCAAAGAATCATAATCATGCATTCATATATGCATGATACTAAACCCAAAGTATATTCTTACTTTAATAGGTAATATATACCAAAATCCCATCTACGGATTTATTGGATATCTCCAATTATACCGTTTCTCACTAAGCGAATATATACCTATATTCCCAAGTCAAAATTTAACTCCCCAAACTCTTAGGGGAAGAAAACTGGCCATTCTGACCAAAGGGAATCGATTCGCCCAAATTGTGAATCGATTCGGGTGGGCGAATCGATTCGGAAAGTGTTCTGCAAACAGGTCCCTAATGGCGAATCGATTCGGTCTATATCCGAATCGATTCGGCGCACTGCGGAAACCCAGATCCCCATAGGCGAATCGATTCGGCCTGTTCGAGGGGCACTGTTTGGGCAATTTTTCAATCTCCAAAATACCCAAAATTCAATCCAATCTCCATTTAAATCATAACTTGGAGTTATTACTACAAACCCAAAGTTTTTAATATCTCCTCAAATTCTTTAGAGGTCCTAACAATCCTTTTGAGAACCCCTAATATTTATCTCCAATTAGTTACAACTAGTGATTTCAATCTCGGACAGCTTTCCGTAGAAAAATCACTATAAATCCAAAAAAAATCAGAAAAATACGCGTTCAGTTCCCACGCGACCATGTCGAAGAGATCTACAAATTTTATTCTTTGACCAAGAGCTGAATCGATTCCGATCAGGGTCGAATAGATTCGGAAAGATGGAGGTCAACTATTCATCGTCTTCTCCAAGACGATTTCAGCCATTAAAGTTTCTCTCGAGATTTTATCGCCTCACCCAACGTCCTACAACCTCAATCAACTACAAATAAACATATATTAAGGGTTCTAAACATCCTAGAACCCAAAACCACCAATTAGTTTCAAATAAATTTCTAGGCATCTCCAATTAGAAAATTTTAGGGGTTTATTCGTTTTAACTCCCAAAAACCCGTTTTATTCACGAATACCCAACCCAAAATCTTTAGTGTTTGTTTATACCAAACTAAGATATGAGATTTATGGTCAAAATTAAATAAATCAAGTAAACACTTGCCTCGTGGATAAAATTCGACGACCTCGAGCCGAATTCCGCAAAGTTTGGCCGAAATCTCCATTTTCTCCTCCACTTTTCTTCCTCCTCTCTCTTCTCTCTCTTTTCTTTCTCTTCTCTTCTCTTTTCTCCCTATCCCTCTCTTTATAAAGAAAGAAAAAAGGGTTTAACCCTTAAAAAACCAAAAACGACACGTTTACTCGATTACGAGCCCGTTTAGCTCTAAAATTCCCCGAAACTCAATTTCGACAATCGGACATTCTTTTCCGACTATCTCGGACATTCCGAGACACATGGCGCAGTTGAAATTCCCATCCAAGGTACTTGATCGCAAATCATGATTCTAACCCAAAATAACTTTATGCGGGTTTTCCAATTAAAATATGACCTTTTTGTCAATTTTCTCCACGGCGACATATAATTAAATTATTGCGACCTATATAGTCCCAAAAGAAATTACAACACTCATCGAAACTCATTAAATCCTTGAGAATCCCCAAAATCACTATTTTGAGAAATTCTCCAAATCTCCAAATTTATATTTAATTATGGAATTCAATTTTCTCCAAAAAAGGTGGGTTGTTACACTAGACAGGAAGGTCTGAGTGATGTACCTCCCTCCATAGGACGATGGTACCAATCATCACCCTCCAAGCATTGGGAGATAATTGGGAAGGGGACAAGTCAATATGGGACAATATGGCCCTAATTATTGGATGAAAGGGGAGGCAAAATCCTAACTTAAACATATGCTCGTATAAGCAGATCTCACCGTCCCGACCACCATAGGCCCTCTCATTTTTCTGAGGTCTCCTAAGTTTGATAGCGGGGCCTATGGAATAAATATGCCTGAAATCTAGGAGGTTGAATTCGCTGACAGTGCTCTCTACCTCGGCTGCTTTCGAGGTGTCAACATCACTTTCGTGACCATCATCCTCATCCCGGGCAATGTCGGCTTGGGCAGGGGTGGGAACACCAGTGGGGAATCTCTGAACGAACTCATTCCCTTTGGCAGACAACAAGGGGATAGCATTGATAGGTGGTGGAAAGGCCACACTGGGATCTACAACCTCAACATCAGAGGAAGTGCGAGAGGTGCTAGCGCCGTTATGTGACGAGGCTCGACTTTGGATATCGGCCTAATCAGGGACCTGATCTTGCCTAATGGAGAAGTTCATCGCCTCCTGGAATGAGTCAACAGATATGGGGTCTAAGGTGGATGACTCAGACTCAGATATTTGGGGGGGTTTCAACGAGGTCTCCTCTGGCTCAACTGGTTCTGCTGGATCAGGGTATATCACCCTCAGAGGGGGTGGAAAGATTGATCTGAGAGGGAAAGCCTCGGCCCTACGAGCTTCCTCTTGGGCTCGTTCTATTTGCCTAATCTTATCTAAAGTCTTCTCCCTAAGAGAAGGGAATTCCTCTAAAAGCTGATAAAGAGGTCTGAGCATATGAATCAGACCTTACAGATTGGCAACTTAACTAAGGATCATACTGGGGGTTTAAAACAAGAACAAGCAAGAACAGTCATCGAAAAACTCAAGAGCCTCACCAAAAAGCTCAAACAGTCACCGAAAAACTCAAATGTATCGCCAAAAATTGAAGAAAGAAGAATAAAAATGGCTGGAAATGGGAGAATGAGGTGGAGATGATACCTGAAGACTCGCCAAATTAAGGAAATGTGAAGAAACGAGGAGACCCCTGAACAAACAGCAGCGAACCCCTTGTAAGAGAGAGAAAATCGCAGAGATAGCCAAGGCGAGAAAGAGAGAAATGAAGAAGAAAGGGAAAGAAATGAGGTTTAAACCTTTAGGTGGGTTGGCATAACTCCCAAGGCCCATCATTGCCTTGGGAGCCCAAAAGACAATCTGAATCATTGCCCTTGTCATGCACGCTACCCACTCCAATAGGTGACACATGTAAAAGAGATGGTGGTACACAAGGAAAATATAGCCTCGGACATGTATACCCCTTAGTCACCTACTCACATAGGTAACTAAGGGCTAGGGGTGATTGATATTCCCAAAGTGAACCGGATAATCCAGAGATCTTGACCTCGGCCTTATGACAGCTGAGGTAATAGAAGTTCAAGAATACCCATCAGCAACATCGTCCCACTGAGGTCGGCTACAGCCGACACCCCCACGACTATGGACCTCATCTCGATTTAGAATAATTCGAGATCATCTAGAATCTTGGAGGGCAGTTCTTGTCAGGTCGTCCATAGCTGACATCGCTCTTACCTCAACCTCGGCTGGTCATCTGCCGAGGTCAGCAATGACTCATGGGTTTAACCACCCTTCAACATCATCATCGAACCCAGCCGACGTTGCAAGATCCATATGAGGATCAGCAACCCTGCAGGCTCGGCGCAAATTACTTGTGTTAGCATCAGCCCTGGCCGATGTTCCATATCTCTAGCCTCGACTAGGCATCCCAGCCAAGGTCATCATATAATTCCCAGCTAAAGCAGGGGTCATACCCCCACCAACCTCGTACTCCCCTAGGACGAGGTTGGTACCAAGCAGAGACAGCCGAGCTTCTACGCGTACATGTATGACTTGAAGCACATGGACTAATCTGTTATAACTGAATCATTCCCTCCACGTGAGGGAATATTGAGGTCACCATTACTTAGTTGAAGATTATCCAGGTGTCATCCTTTCACTGGTTGGATCTCCATGCACATGCTCATTGTATGCTCGGGGGGTACATTACACCCCCCCAAGCACTATATATAGAGGTCATCCTCTACCTTGTAAAATGATCGATAATTTATAACCCTAGCTGAAACTCTGTCATTTTACACAGTAGAGAGAGAAAGCTTGAGAGATTGTATCCATGGTCATTAGTGCCTGCATTCAGTGATATTACTCACACACACTCACAGTGGACGTAGGCCAGATTGGCTGAACCACTTATATTCAAGTGTTCATCCTCTTCTCCTCGCCTCCTTTATATATATATATATATATACATGCATATGTATTCTCCTATGCTGCCATTGTTATCACTGATTTAAGATTACAAACATCTTGAAGGGTGGTGATGTTTCCAGCGTCATCAATAACGGGTGGCCATCCCTATACTAAAATAAATCAGGAATCTCAAGTGGATCATTCTCAGCATCTACTGTCAAGACTAAAATAAACATAGCTAACTACCCAATACTAATATAAGCGGATGCCAAAAAAATATATAAAAACATACAATGAACATCATAACACAACTATAACAAATGAGCAGGATAAACTGTACACACATTCCATGATAAAAGAAGTACTCAAATGAAACATAATAAGTACAACGAAAGAAATATACCCGAATATGTTGTCGGGTCACAGACAATGCAACATTAAGGAGAGAAATATAAAAGCGCTACATATAACCCTCAGGTATAAACCCCATATACAAAATGAATCCTATCTAGATTACATAAGATAAGAAATGACTATAATACAAATCCCGCAACAGTCCACATCTGCCACGGCTCCGAGAACACTAGATGGAAAAGCATCATTGGCGTCCTTACGGTGGGACACCTATAATATAATACAATATATATATATATATATATATATATATATATATATATATATATATATATATATATATATATATATATATATATATATATATATATATATATATATATATATATATATATATATAGCAAGAGAGATATAAATGGGTCAGAGCCCAAGGTGTGAAAACATTTATAGAAAGTGCATTAAAATGCATAATAATTATAAATGCACTATTCCATGATTAAAGTGGAGTTGCACTCTCTTGGAACTTCAACTCACCCCTCGACTAAAGCGCACACCTAAACGTATGCATATGAACCTTAATTAAACTACTCGACACGTTTTAGGGATAATTCAATCTTACTCTACGCAAAATCTACCCCTGCGTAACCCACTATTTCGAGTATAACCCAAACTCTTCTCCTTCTATCATATCCTAAGTTTATGCCCGAACTTAGGTGTTAGCGTATATATATATATATATATATATATATATATTACTAGAATTCCTCAATTTCTACTTATTAACTTTAACAAGTTATTAGTATTAGAATATTCACACATTAACTTTATATACGTATAAAGTAATGCTCTCACCATAAAGCATAACCCTAGTACCAAGAATTAAACTTCTCCCCACTCCCAACACTGCGTGACGTTTCGTGCATGGGGCGTCTCGCAAAGCGAAATCAAAACAAGGAACCCCCCCGATACACAACTTCTTAACAATGTTGATCGTCGAGATCCATTATGCCCTTAGTACACAACACCCATAACATCAACTACCTATTATGGATAGCTATCTCTAATTACCCAAATAAGATATCACACGGAACCTTTAAGTTCTATATAATATTATTCTAGTTACTAAACACGATCGTTCCACCCTAACAAGCATGTACACCTACCACACATGATGTACGTTTTAGAATACCCATATCACATTCACCTATAGGATATATAACATTACTCTAGTTATAGCACAATCATTCAATCCTATTGAACATGTACACATAACGTGCACTTAAAATATCCAGAACAATTTCACTTATAGGATATAAAAATACTTCACAATGCTATCATATTCTAGGAATTACTCACTTTATCCGGGGTTACCAGCCACAGGACTATTATCACACCGCCCTGGTAATAAAAACAAAACACAACGTATGGGAAGCGATCATAGTTTCGAACCTGAAAGTGAGAACGAATCATACCCAAGACTTCTCACCCTGAATTAAATCACACAATAAATCATGGACGACTACGACCTGGGGACTATACGCTCCCTGCTCCTCAAGCCAGGGGCCTCACCCACATCGCGCAACTTCCCATGATAGCACTGGAGGGGTATGCTCACACAATAAGTATATATATCATTCACGCTAGATATATGCAATCACCTCGTATATACAAACCATCACACAAGGTATACACATTCACGCCATATATGCACACACACACATTGTAGAAGGGTGTTATAAACAGAAAAAAAAGCAAAATAAAATAAATATGCTTTTTTTATTAAATAACATCCGAGAGGTACCCGCGAGGTCACCCAGAAGTCCAAAAGCCACCGCAAGTGTCAGCACCGCGGCGAGTCCCTACGCCACCGCAAGGGTCAGCGCTACCTCAGGCGTCAACGCCACTTCGGGCGTCAGCGCCACTTCAAGCGTCGGCGCCACTTCGAGCGTCGGCGCCCCGCAACAAGGGTCGGCGCCGCCTCACATGTCAGCGCCGGTTCAAGCATCAGCGCTACCTCAGGCGTCAACGCCACTTCGAGCGTCGGCGCCACAACAAGGGTCGGCGCCACTTCGAGCGTCGGCGCCGCAACAAGGGTCGGCGCCGCCTCACCTGTCAGCGCGGATTCAAGCCTCAGCGATACCTCAGGCGTCAGCGCCACTTCGAGTGTCGGTGCCACTTAGAGCGTCGGCGCCGCCTCACATGTCAGCGTCGATTCAAGCATCAGCGCTACCTCAAGCGTCGGCGCCACTTCGAGCGTCGGCGCCATTTCGAGCATCGGCGCCGGGACAAGGGTCGGCGTCGCCTCACGCGTCAGCGCCACTTCGAGCGTCGGCGCCGGGACAAGGGTCGGCGCTGCCTCACATGTCAGCGTCGATTCAAGCATCAGCGCTACCTCGGGCGTCAGCACCACTTCAAGCGTCAACGCCACTTCGAGCGTCGGCGCCGCAACAAGGGTCGGCGCCGCCTCACAGCATCAGCGCCACTCCGAGCAACGGCGCCAGGACAAGGGTCGGCGCCGCTTCAAGCGTCAGCGCCACTGCAAGGGTCACTGCAGAAATGTTATTCGAGAAGTGTTGCTACAGGAGTTTTCATCATGAAACAGCAGGCTCTAAATGAACAACAGCACTAACACTTTACTTTCTTGCACAGGTTGCCTAGTCGAGCAAGCAGGGCTCGAACAGGCGCGTCGGGACCTCCTGGGAGTTTTGGCTTGGCGGCTGAGGGACAAGGTATGTTGAGCGAGCTCAACCACTTAGCACTATAGGATTGAGAGAATACTAGTAGGAAGACCCAGAAGCCACTCGAGGCTACGCACAAGAAATAAACTCTTTACAAGAAAAATGACTTTTCCAGAAGAGGGGGTCCTCGAGGTCTCTCTCAAGAAAAATAACACTTTTTAGAGGGAGTGAGGCCTTAAGGTCCCCTCTCTCAAAGATTTGCAAAATTTCACCTCAAGTTACCGTTTCAAAAGATAACTACCAAATCTGCTATTTTGTCTCCATTAGGGGACATATGTGCTTTTTGAGTTTTGGTCGGCGCCAGGTGGCGCCTGCAGAGGGGACAGGCAGGCTGCCTGCAGGTAGGGACAAATGGTACACTTCAGACATTGTTCCCCACCAACTCTCTCAATTTTGGCGCCCAAAATCGCCAGCTCACCCCTTACGCCCATGTATAAATAGACCTCTGGGCAAGGTCAAAAGATAGAGAAGAAAAATTGCACTGTTACTCTGCTAAAATATCACCAGACCTACCTAGTATTCTCTCCCTGCTCATTCTCTTAGTGTTGAGTGCCTTGTTCCTTCACTCCCCACTGACAGCCATCACTCTCAGGTGTTTCCCTTGAGAAAATTACTATTTTTGCTGTGAAAGTTCATCTTCTTGCAGGGAGTGAGTTGAAGCTTGAGTTCCATTGTTACCAGAAGGAGAAGTTTTCTTCAGAAGTTGTGCCAGGAGACCTTGAAGACTTGCAGACAGTGTCCATTGGAGTGGGTCACGCCTCACCCTTTCCAGTTATTCATAGACCCCAGTCTCACTACCCTCTTACACACATATATATCTATATATATATGTTCATACTATCTCCAATCCGTATGTATAAAAGAAATGAATTCAACCATATGTATATAACTCTCATTATACCAACCGTCGTTATAACGCATACCTTCCCAATGCATTTTAATAATAGGGTCTCTCACTTGAAACTTATTCATCCATTACACCTATGATATGGATAGTCTCCCAATTTAACCAGCATTAAGAATACTATTTCGACACCGAGCGTATACAACAATCATCACGCACACACCATATATATCCGTATGCACACAGATATACAATAACTACCCCGGCTATAGGTACGAACACAACTATTAGTCAGTGATACATTAAATCCCTCCAAATTCAGATTTCGGTTCAATTACTCATATGAACCTTTAACATTATCGCATTTAAGATTTAATCCTAAATTTTAACGTCACTAATGGCGTAATACCTCTCTCTCATTGTTCCCCAATTGTATCCCGTAGCTAGGAGGATTCAACACAATAGTCGACATAACCACCCCAAGTCAATTCCTTACAACCACATCGATGAGTCCCGCAAATGTCACACCCTATGCTAACTCACATCAATTTCCAAGTAGGATTCCCGTCGCTAATGGGATTCCCCATTATACCGATGCAACAACTCCAATATATATATATATATATATATATATATTACATATTCCCAAATTAACTCGATGCGTTCCCAAGATCACATCATATAAGGAACTCTCAATAAACCTCCAAAAAGTTCGCATCATATAAGAATGTTCCAAATCGATAAACCCAATCGAAACGGAATGAAACTCGCCCTAGAAAAACCGCACAAAACAACCTTGTTTCCGAATCGATTTGGCCTGGCCCGAATTGATTCGGTCTCAAAGGCGAATCGATTCACCCCTTATGGGAATCGATTCGGTCCAAAGGACCTGTGAGTCTGTCTTAGGACGAATCGATTTGCTTTGGGTACGAATCGATTCGGTCACACAGACCTGAAAGTCTGCAACATTCTGAATTGATTCGGAAAGGGGCCGAATCGATTTGGCCTGTTCAGCAAGCTACGAATTGGCTTGTTTTCTCCAAAACCCAAATTTTCAAAACTCAAATATATTATTTTTCAACTATCAATCTTCAATCCAATCATATTTCTAACATCGAAGCCCATCCTACATCTCATCCCATCAAGTTATATACCCTCAATCCCATATATAAACATCAAATGCAAGATTTAACCCAAAAATCTAGGTTTTGACATATTAACCCAAAATCCAAATTTTATCCACAAATCATGAAATAAATGACACACATGAATTATTTAGCAAGTTTAATCACTTGCCTCAAAGTTGTAGAGGTTGAATCTTCCTCGAAATCACGGATTGGCCGGAGTCCCTAAACTTTTCTCCTCTCTCGCTTCTTCCTTTCTTCTTCTCTCTCTCTCTAGGTCTTTCTCTCAATCTCACAAAGGAGTTTGTTATCTCACGTAGGATTTTTAAACCTTGTTTCCAAAATACCCAAATTTAAATGATAATACACACTTTAAATGAATTGTTTACTCCAATTCGAGTCAAACTAACTTAAAATATTCTGAAACCGAAATAAAACCCAAGTACAATTATTTTGACTATCTCGACCCATCCCGGATCAACCGCGCACTCAGAATCGTCGTCCGATATACTTTATAACATCCTCCAATTTTGACCTAAATTGCCAAATTTATAATTCTCCAACTCAAATAAATATTTTCTGCCAAAATAATTAAACTCTAAGTGCTAAAAATCACGGGGTATTACAGACTTCCCCCCTTACAAGAATTTCGTCCTCGAAATTAAGTTAAGCCTAGGACTCCGAACCTCAACTAGTTCTTACGTCTCCTACCCTCGAGATCACTATACATATCTCTCCCACTCCTAACGGCAAATCATTTTAACTTTAAAATTAAATTAACTAACCAGGGAGCCCATACACCATGTAGCCGAGCTCAACTGCTTAAATATTACCCAGCTCCACTAGCCTTAAACCGATATATAAATCTCAACAAATTAATCTATAACAATGCACTATGCATGTAGAAAAGTTTTAAATGTTTGACTATTTAACTCTTCTCAAGTCCTGACATTCGCTACTTTCGTGCAAGGGAGGTTTCTCAAGAGAAATCAAGACAAGGAACCCTCCCGATACACTACTATATAGCTCTGTCGGGAATTGAGATCCATTAAATCAGGACTAAGGTTTATAAAATATTTCTAAACCCTATCGATATTGCCCAAAGGCCTATAAAGCAATGTACTATAAAATAATTTTATGTCTTTCGACACACAAATCAAACCCCCTTATGTTCAAAACAGAAGGCATCAACAAATACAATACTCTTTCTATCACCTAGTTCTCAAAACTAACACAACCATGAGCTAAAATCCCTTGCTCAACAACGATCTCGTTAAACCCTGAATCTCTTCAGTAATAAAATTCCTTACATCACATCAAGAGTCACCATCCGCTAGGCCCTTCCACAAAGAGAACCTTACAATTACATGCATCTAGCATAACTATAAAACGATAGCACTACCGTTACTACTCCACAAAATTTTATGTTTCGTACTTCCGAAAATCAAAAATCATAACTCTCTACTAGCACATCTCGAAACAATCTATCCTCCCGAAAGATATCATCCACACTTACTCACTCCTCTCTTCAAAGTAATTATATATACGATATGGTTATAACAGCCAACCACTAACTAAATTCTCACATATGATATGGCTTGATTTCTCCAAAACCCAAATTTTCAATACTCAAATATATTATCTTTCAACTACCAATCTTCAACCCAATCATACTTATAACATCAAACCCCATCCTACATATCATCCCATCAAGTTATATACCCTCAATCCCATATATAAACATCAAATGCAAGATTTAACCCAAAAATTTAGGTTTTGACATATTAACCCAAAATCCAAATTTTATCCACAGATCGTGAAATAAATGACACACATGAATTATTTAGCAAGTTTAATCACTTGCCTCAAAGTTATAGAGGTTAAATCTTTCTCGAAATCATGAATTGGACGGAGTCCCCAATGTTTTCTCCTCTTTCTCTTCTTCCTTTCTTCTTTCTTCTCTCTCTCTCTCTCTAGGGCTTTCTCTCAATCTCACAAATGATATTGTTATCTCACGTAGGCTTTTTAAGCCTTATTTCCAAAATACCCAACTTTAAATGATAATACACACTTTAAATGAATCGTTTACTCCAATTCGAGTGAAACTAACTTAAAATATTTCGGAACCAAAATAAAACCCAAGTACAGTCATTTTGACTATCTCGACCCATCCCGGATCAACCACGCACTCAGAATCATCATCCGAGATACTTTATAACATCCTCCAATTTTGACCTAAATTGCCAAATTTATAATTCTCCAATTCAAATAAATATTTTTCTCCTAAAATAATTAAACTCTCAGTCCTAAAAATCACGGGATATTAGATGGACTTTGTTCCGCGGCGGGTGCTACTCACATCAAACCCTCAAGAAACTCAAAGGCTTCAGCCACCTAATCAACCCACTCTTGCGTCAGAGTGCTGCAGACACTAAGGGCAGGAGGAGGTCTCTCATCTCTACCAGATGGGCCAGCAGGTTCTTCCCTAATGTTATATGTACCAACTACCGCGGCATTTATATCCATTGGTTAATTACTTGAATTAGCCTCTTCCTCCATGACCGCAGAATCTGAGTCTGAATCTAGTACCACACAATTGGGGAAATTTCTCAGTTGGCAAGTTCCAAATGATTTCAAAGGGTGCATAAAAGGAAGTTCGAGAGGAGAGGCTGTAAAATATTCGCTCCAAAAGCCTCTCAGAAATTTGTCTAGGTCAAAGTTCATATGGCTGCAGCAATACCTGAAAAGCAGAGAGTCCGCAGTTAGGTGTCGCAGCTAATATGGTCATATATAGGCCTCTCAGAGGCCGCGGCAGGAATAATGATGTATCAAGTTTGAAGGATAAATAATAAATGTTAGGCAAAATTGGCTAACTACACTAAGTGTTAGGGTCTAAAGATCTAGAAGATGACTTATGTTGTGGCCTATTATTTTAGTGGGAAAGATAACCTAGGAAAGGGTGTACTACAGGACGCAGCCAGATATGTACATATTGCAGCCAGATATGTACATGGTGCAGTCAAATATGCACATGTCGTAAATAATTCTTAAACTACTCAATAATTGAAGGTTGAAGACATTGACCCAGGACAACCCTAAAGTGCTAAAGGGATTTTTTTATGCTGCAGCCATGAATTCCCTATGTCGCGGCCATATACTTGATTGGGCATAAATATTGTATATTTATCCCCCTAATTTCGGTACTTTTGTGAGCCCGAGTGATGTAACATATATGGATTTGATTCACATTTATGCTACTAACCTTCGTGGCGAGTATTTCGTGTTTTGTGCTTCTCCTATTGGTTTTACAGGTTAATTATGCAAGCACTGCAAAGGAGGAAGCAAGACAATGCTAGAAAAGCTAAGAAGGCAAGTTCAAGGGAAAATTGGTAATTTTTCAGCCAGATCCGGAAGGAGACGTCAACTGGAAAGTTGAAGAGCTCGGAACAACGAGAACACTGGAAGAAACGGCACCCAAATCCGAGCTACGGTTGAAAAGTTATGCTCAGTTGAAGTTGAAGAAAAATCCAAGAAAAGAAGAGAAAAGCCTGAATAATGCTAAGTGTTGAACTCCAAGCCAGCACACATTCGCGAACCCCAGGCCGAACCGGTTTGGGGGGGAGAACCGGTTCGGGGTACCTGATACGCGAATTTTGCCTTTTATGCTGATTGGTTCCCAAGTCTCCTATTAGGTTTTAACTTCTCAAAAATTGTAGGGAACGTAGGTAACAACTTAGAGGCAGCCATTAGGAGTATTTTTACTCAGTTTTTGATAGAGAAGAAGAGGGAGAAACATCTAGGAACATCAAAGGAATTATTTGCTTCAAGATTCAATTGTTAAGGATTTGCTTTTCAAGTTTTAATTCAAGATTCATTATTTTTGTTGTTGTTCTTGCATGCTTAGTTTTCGTAATCGAATCAACTTGTTTTCGCATTCATAATACGTATTTACATGCTTCTAGTTAGTTTCATCATGAATTCCTACACATGCAACGTTATTATTTCATGCATTCGTCCATTTAACATGTCCGGCTAGGTTTTAAAGGTTGGGATGCATGAACCCAACCAGATGAGTTAGTGTATGTGTATAACGTTAATCCGATGAATTTAATGATTAATTTTGATCGTATCGCATAATTACATAATAATTGTGGATCTTTATATCTCGTTTGCCTTTGGGTACTCGTGATGATTTAGAGTACAATTTGAATGCAATTATCGCAATACCGATTTACTCATCCTCAGATTAGGTATGACGCGGGCTTGAACCTCGTATACATAATGCTTGGGAGTCCTAAATTCCGGGTCGGATTAATCGGATCAATTTATGATTAACGTTGTCACTACATTACACTAGGGTTGGGGGATTGTATTCCCATCCTATTTTCTCCTCATTTAGGTTCAAAAAGTTTCAATTTATTTCTTCATTCTTCATTTAGATAATTTAGTTAGTTGCATATTTCATCATAATTTCATAATTGCATTTAGTTTAGTCAATCCCAAAAACCAAAATCAAATCTTTTCCTTTCTTTTTAGAGTCATCGTTAGGATTCCTCCGTCTTATCCCATCATCACAACTCTGTTGTCCTTTTTCCCTGAGGATCGATACCCGACTTGCCGGATTATTACTTGAACGACAGGCTTACACTTGAGCCTAGAGAGTACACACTTTAGAGACACATTCTGAGTCGTGTCAATACTCAAACATGTTAGTATTTAATGTTGACAAATTTCAAGATCAAAGCCCTAGAATGTGAAGAGTTTCTCTCAAGAACACCAAGAACAAGGGGTACGATTTTTAGTATCTTTACAAATTGAGAATTCAAAAGGCAGCAAACATGATCTTATACAAATACATTTCACGGATGTGTTTTATATTTCTATCCTATAATTTGGGAATTCAAAAAGCCCTGAATTTAGCAGTTATTGATTGCAATCCAAGAAAATACATTCAAATAAGATCAATTCATGGTGAGTTTAGAAGATATGAGTTGTTGTAATTCAAAGTTAGTTGATTCACAAAGACAGAAGTTTAAAAATTCAGAAGCTCAGATGAGCTCAATTGAGTTACAGAACAGAATTGTATTGAATTGAATTGAAACTCAGGAGTTCAGTTAATGCAAAAATGTATTGAAAGTTATTGGATTGGGAAAACTACCTGGGAATGGATGGAAACCGATTGCTCAGCCTCAAATCACCTTGTGTCGCCTCAAACTGCCTCACACACTGGCCTGAAAGGTCGACGAAAAAGTCAAGATAAGGAATGAACAGAGATTTGCCTTCGATATGCTCTCAAGGGTTTGGGAAACTTAATGAAGTCCATGGCCGATTCTATTTATATAAGTGGGCACGAGAAGACGAAGCGTCGCCTTGGAAATACGGCGGTATCTTGAGAAGACTTGATTACTCAACTACAGCCCCAATCGCAATCTCTTAGCACTACGACTTGGGGGCTTATTGATATGACAAATATAGTACCCTACCGCGGGACAAGTACAATGGACATATGCTGAAGCCTTTACTCCTTGGCCTATCACTTACAGGCCACGGACATACTTATTATATACCTCACTTGCCTACTTTCGCAGCCTCTCATACATAGGGTACGACCCTACTTGCTACAAGGCGCGGCCCCAGTCTGATCATATTAGCTGGACGCAGCCCCATTTCATCCATAACAGCAATACAACATCTACACCTATAAATAGAGGTACACACCTCGAGATTGGAGGATGGATTCCTCATTCGAGATTCGGGTTCATTTCTTACACCAACACCTAGCTCAAAGCCGGCTATTCTCTCGACGTTGCTCAGCATAGCTTGGGGGCTCCTCTCTAGCAAAGCAGTTAGCATCCCGGAGCCACCGAAATCATCATAGTCATGTACAATACACTATTCTCATGATTGTACGCCTCTTTAGGCCTAATTACTATGTACCAAACAACATATATAATGAGAGTGTGGCACCAAAGTGGGCGTAGGCTCATTTTTATAAGCGAACCACTCTATATCTTGTCTTTTATCTCTCTTTATTTGATCTATTTTCTTATTATGCAGTTCATACTTGATTTGCTGGTACGAGAACGACAAGTGGACGATTTCTCAAGAATGGCTATTGTGATGATGTTGGCACCAAAGATGAGTTTTTGGTCATTCGTACTCCATAACAAAATGGGATCATTAAAAGGAAAAATAATAGTATTAAAGAGATGGAAAAGTCCATGGTTCTTGGTAGGAACGTTCCTAGATAATTTTTAGCTGAGTCGGTTAACACCGCATGCCACGTAATGAATAGGGTTTATCTTTGTCCAAACACAATTCACACTCCATATGAGTTATGGATCAAAGAAAACCCAACCTATCGTATTTTTGACTTTTTAAAAGTCCTTGTTATATCCTTAAAGATAGACATCACTTAAGTAAGTTTGACTCTAGAAGCGATAAGGGAATATTTCTAGGATATTCATCGACTAGTAAAGCATATAGGGTGTTTAACTTTAAAACCTCTAAAGTCATGGAATCGATAATGTCACAATTAAGGATCATGAACTTGCTACGTTTATTGGTCATAGTCTTGCGTGTGAGAACAATGCATTACCCGGTGATGATCTCATTATTCCCCACACCACCACGGTGGAACCCTCTCTTGATATAGAACCCCTTAGGGTTCGAAAGAGTCATGACCCTATCGACATTCTTAGTGATCCCACACTAGGTGTCAAGACTCGCACTCAACTAGAGAATATGGTTAGCTAAATTTTCTACACTTCCACAGTAGAGCCCAAGACTGTGAAGAAATAACTCAAGGATGAGCATTGGATATGTGCTACGTAAGATGAGTTGCTTCAATTTTGAAAGAATAATATTTGGGAATCATCCCCCCAACATAGAAAGGCTAATGTGATTGGTACCAAGTGGGTATACAAGAACAATATGGATGAGAATGGTACCATTTTTCACAATAAGGCTAGGTTAGTCGCTCAAGGTTACATGCAATTTAAGGATGTAGACTTTGATGAGACATTCGCTCATGTTTCTAGGCTTGAGTCCGCCCACTTACTACTCATCATAGCATGTCATCTATGATTTAAGCTTTACCAAATGGATTTCAAGAGTGCCTTTCTCAACGGCATTCTTCGGGAAGAGGTTTACGTGAAACAACCAAAGGTGTTTGAAGATCCAAAGCACCTGGGACACGTCTTTTATCTAAAGAAGGTCGTGTATTATTTGGAGCAAGCACCTCGTGCTTGGTACGAAAGGTTAACTTATTATCTCTAAGCTTGTGGCTTCAGGGGGAGTTGATATGTCGTTATTTATTAGGATAGAGGGTGGTGCTATCTTGATTTTCTACGTCTGTGTGGATGATATAGTCTTTGGGTCCACATGTTTCCAACATGCCCACACTTTTGAGGAAGAGATGAAGAGTGAATTTAAGATGAGCATAGTTGGTGAACTCACTCTCTTCCTAGGTCTCGAAGTGCATCAACTCAAGAATGGAATATTTATATCTCAATCTAAATATGTTAGGGACCTATTGAAGAAGTTTGATTTGGATTTCGCTAAGCACTCATGCACACCCGTGAGCTCCTCGACTAAGCTAGCAAAGACACTTTTTAGGTAAGTACATAGAGTAAACACTCTTTAGGGGTATGATAGGTAGTCTCCACTACTTGACAACTAGTCATCCCGATATCACCTTTAGTGTTAGAGTTTATGCACGTTTCCAACAATCCCTAAAAGAGTCACACTTTCTTGAACTTAAATATATCATCAAATATGTGAGTGACACTCTTTTTTATGGCATTTGGTATTCATTTGATATCGATGACCGGTTGTCGGCTTATTCGGATGCCGTTTGGGCCGGGGATATTAATGGTTGTAAAAGAATATAGGGTGGATATTTTTACCTTGGGAGTGCTCTTGTCTCATGGTTGAGCAAGAAGTAAAACTTCATTCTTTGTCCATGGCGGAAGACGAGTACATAGCCGTCGGGAGTTGTTGCACACAAATCTTATGGATGAAGAAAATGTTAGAGGAGTATGGGATTACTCAAGGCACAATGATTATTTTGTGCGATAGTACTAGTGCACTCCACATTTCTCGTAATCCCATCCAACATTCTCGTGCTAAGAACCTTAGGATTCTTGAGCACATTATTCATGATCTTATTGAGGAGAAGATCTGCTTCGTGAGTACCGAACATCAATTGGCTGATATTTTCACTAAACCTTTAGATGCACTTAGATTTGAAGGTCTTAGGAAGGCTTTAGGTATTTGTGTCATTGATTGAGTTTAGGTATTGCTTCTAATATAGGGTGCTTCTCATGATTCTATCATTTGTCCATATTACTAGATTGTATTCTTATGTGTGTATAATGAAAAATCCAATAAGATTTTTTTCCCTTTAGAAAAAGTTTGAAAATGTTCAAAAATATTTTTTTGCTAAAATTTTTAAAAAATTATTTGTATTTTGTTTTACACTCTATATGGATGCGCATTTGAGATGTTCTAATCACAATTTCATTATATTCATTCATGTGACTTAATCATGGTGTTATGAGACTTGTCTTCTTTTTTTGTACTTAATAATGCATGTTTAGCATTGTGTTGTTCATTATTGATTACTTTCTTCATGCTAGAATCATTATATCGCCTTTATTGCACACATGCACAAACTTTTGAACCTTGTACTTGTTTGTCATATGTTAAATAGGATGTTCTCATCTCAATCGTGCTTAATAACGAACCAAATATACTAGGAATTAATTGTTCTTGTAAAAAGCATTGCCCGAATTTTTTTATTGGAAAATTAATTTATATTAACCAATGGAAAGGGGATACAAAAGAAGAAGTATTCTTTGCATTAAAGTCCAACATTGGCAAGAGCCTAAAAGATGATTTCGGCACATAAAAACATAAGTGCCAAGGCCAATTTTTTTGTTTCACTGATTATTCATTAGCATGATCAATATGATTCCTTCAAAAAAATTGAGAGTTATGCTTAAAATGTGAGATTTTGAGGGTGTTATAAGTTGAAGATAAATGGGTTTACATAATCAAATTCCTTAAAAATATTAAATAGTTTGGCGTTATTAATTTGAGAAGCATTGAAATTTATGACATTGTGTATGAGTTGAGTCAATTTCACTTTGTTCAACATTTTTTTACACTAAATATTGAATTGAGTTATTTCTTTAGTAGTGTCTCTTTGACTTTGTGCACCATCGATACATATGCCTATGTTGACTTTTTCGTGCTTTAAGTTCACACTCTTTTATTTCATTTTCATGATTTAGATATTTTTCTGTTATTCCATGGTGCACATTGTTTGTACTTATATATGTATATTTTTACACTAAAAATTTTCAAAAATAGTTGGTTTGTTCGTTGATGTTTCATTGCATATGCTTCGTTGGTTATTCTTTGTGATGATATTTCAAATTGGATTCGCGTGATGATAACTTTATTTGGTAAATTTCTAACCCATTGTCTATTACAGACAAAAAGGGGGAGAATATATTTTGAGGGGTGGTTTTCATTTTTTTCAAACCCCGTGCGTCACAATATTTCCTATGTTTCATGTGTGTAGGTCTTTTTTCGTATTATTAATATCATGGACTACGCGGCGAAGATTTTCAGTTGAAGACAAAGTCACAAGTGTCTTTCCCTTATTGGATTTGGGAAGAACATTAGTTAAATTGTCTTTGGGTTATTTTTTTTTCAATTCTGTGTTTTGTATTAAAATAACCAAAGGAGGAGATTTGTAAGAGCAAGATTTATAATTGCTCATCATGTTTTTAAGTTTATCATATCCCGTTACATCTTTTCATCATCATGTACATTCTCAAGAGCTTCAAATGAAGACAAGTTAGTAACTGAATGCAACAATCGAAGATCAAAAGAGTTGAGATCGTCACTACAATCATCAGAGAATGTATATGGTTTTGATTTTGCATAATAAATTTATTCAGGGAAATTTTAAAAGTGTTTGAAAACATAATATATTTTTTTTAAAGTTTTTAATTAAAAATTTTGATTTTTTCTCTCTCATTAGAATGAGTTAAGGAGGGTTCGTTCGAATGAGGTAGTTCGATACCATTCATTTGAACGAACTTCAAACGAACCATTTTTCTTCGCTCACTGGAATGTCGTTTGATCTCTCTTTTATTTTTTGTTCGAATAAGATAAGGTACTTCATTCGAACGATATGTACCATGTTCAAACAAGATGTACCTCGTTTGAATGAGCCGTAGAGAATTTATTTTTTTACCTGATTTCAACTGCAATCTTTCAAGTCTATCTCTTACAAATTTTTCTCCCTATATATAGAGATACGAGCTTGCTTTTCTAATCAAGACTTTGAGACATCTTTTTTTGATCAAACACTTTAACCATGGTTAAATATTACATTTCAATGTCTCAGAATAAATGTCCTACAATATGGTCAAGATCAAAACTTAGTTATAATGAAATCTAAAATTTAGAACATAATTTTTCAAAATATTATTCGGAATTTATGACGTCATAAAATGGGAAGTGGGACATGGGAGAGTACACTTTTTTAGTGCCAAATAACACCCCACTAATAAAGCGGCGCTCATAATATTGAAATTGTTGTCGCACCGATTATCATGCAAACAACCTTTCTAATACATTTTAAGGGTTATTTTGTGTTGAAAAATGATAACATGTACCCTTATAGCACATGTTTTGCACCTCCAAATCATAAGTATGAGAGCAATATACGCGTATATATTCCCTATTAATTGTATGTTAGCAAAATATCTATATTGTATTTAAGTTCTTAAACTGTGCCTTAAGTACACATTATCAGAGTCCTTTTGTGTTTGCCGACCATTTCTATATTTGACGTTGTGTTACCCTTAAATTTATAAACAAATTTGTGTCACATCTCCTTTCCATATTATAGTTAGTCAAATCGTATGATTAAACATTTGAGTATTACTTTTATCTTAATACCTTAAAATACAAAATAAAAATTAGCAAATAATTTTTATATGAAAAAAAATAATAAATGGTTATTTAGTGTTTAACCCTCACTTTATAGTTGATTTTGAATTACCCCCAATCTAATCTAACAATTTGTGTTCATCCCCACTCCCCAAATACATTACTCAAATTGTTACTTTTAACATTTGACTATGTTACTTTTAAAGTTTTTTTCCTGAGCCATAAAAAAGATAATATGAAATTAACAAAGAACTATGATAACTTAAAAATGTTCAAATGGTATAATTAATATAAATAAAAAATATGTTCACGATTTTAAATGAGAATTTTGAAGTTTAAATCTCGAGAAAATGCCAAATATATATATATATATATATGTGTGTGTGTGTGTGTGTGTGTGTGTGTGTGTGTGTGTGTGTGTGTGTGTGTGTGTGTGTTTGAAGTAGAATTATTATTGTGTTATACTTTGTCTGCATATTTTTGGGGTACTAAACCGAAATAACATTTTTAGAATTTAAACCGTTCATTTTTATGTTTAAATTTTTTAGAATATTTAACCATGATTTTTTTGTATTTACGATACTTATTACTTTTCTAAATTTAGTAAAGTTTATTTTATTTTTTTATGGATCGAAAAAACTTCCACCTTACTAGATTGCAGTTACTCCACTTACAGGATCCTTCCAACTCTAACCTAGCACATGCAGAAAAAGAGAGTTTAAAAGTTTTTATTGATTTCACTCTTGGCCTATTTTATTTTGTATCTTAAGGTATTAAGATTAAAAATAATAGTCAAATGATAAACAAACAGTTTGACTAATTGTGTTATGAAAAGAGGGTGTAACACAATTTTTTTAAGGAAACGTTAAGGGTAAGACAATACCAATTATAAATTTGGGGGTAATCACAAAACAACATATTCTTCAACAATAATTCTAGGTCGGCACATGATTCACACTCATTATTTGTGACGTTCTGAAATATCATTGATTATTATTCAAAGGACCAAATAATGAAATTTTGACATGTCAATGAGTCAAAAAAAGTAATCGACCTAAAAAAATTAATCTTTTTACCTTATTATAGGATTCTAACTTTATTAAGGTCATGAATTATTAGAAGTTATATCAAGTGAGGCAATAAATGTGATGGAAAATGAAGGAGGTAATGAAGTAAACACATTATGTACCAAATTAAGTTATCTATAAAGGCTAATTATGTCGAGACACAGTGACATTGTAATTCAACTTAAATACATCGATCCCATCTAAGTGAGTTCCACATAAGAGAAAAAAAGGGGAAATTAGAGGCATGATTTTTAAAGTTGATTTGGAAAAAGCCTATGATAAGTTAATTTAGATTTTTCTTGGAAATGTATAATATTCTTTTAACTTGAACCAAAAGTGGTTAAGTCTTATCATGTCTTGTGTCACAAGGACCATTGCTTTTATTCTTTAGAATGGGAATCCTCTCCCGCATTTCAACCCATCTTGAGGGTTGAGGCAAGGGGATACACTTTCCCCATATATTTTTGTTATTTGCATGGATTACATTTCAAATACGATTAGGGAGAAGGTTCATAAAAAGAAGTGGAGGGGGTTAAAAGCTTCTAAAAGTGGCCCCATTATTTCCTATCTTTTCTTTGCGGATGATTTGATTGTCTTTGTTGAAGCTAACCAAAAAGGTCGTGATATCATTATGGATACATTAAATGAATTTTTGGGGGCCTCCAATCTAAGAATTAGTTTTCCTAAGTCAAAAATTTATGTCTCACCTGAGTGCTTCGAAGGAAATCTTTGGCCTTAAGATTTTCTAGCAGGATGAGTCTCACAAAAGATTTAGGAACTTACATGGGCTTCCACTAGGTTCATGGTAGGTTTCATAGAGGTCATCTTAGAAACATGGCGGATAAAGTCCAAAAAAGGTTAACGAATTAGAAAACGAGAATGCTCTCTTTAGCTAGTAGAACTACGCTTGTTCAAGATGTCACGTCCACTATCCATTCGTATTGTATGCAAATTGTGTTGTTACCTAAAAATATCCTTAATACCCTGGATGAAATCAAAATGGATTTCATTTGGGGTGATGAAGATGGTGATAGAAAAGTACACCTTATGAATTGGGAAACTGTTTGCAAACCCAAACTTTTTGGAGGTTTAAACATTAGAAGTTATACAGATAATAATTTGTATATGGTTACTAAACTTGGATGGAGACTTATGAATGAGTCTCTTCCTCTTTGGATTCAAGTCATGAAAAAAAAATATATTAAAGATCCTAACTCAAGTAGATGGACGACTAAGAGAAATGCTTCTGCCATTTGGAGAAGTATTCATTAAGTTGTCGATGTACGTACTAAAAATATAAAAGTGGTTGTTAGGAAAGGTGATCAAATCCATGCATTCATGGATTGGTGGTGTGGTGATCGGGTCATACATGATATTGATAAATCGTTCACAGTTCAAGACATTTTAGTAAAGGATTTGATCTCGAGCAATGGGGAGTGGTATTTAAGTAAAATTAATCTTTTATGCGATAGAGTAATCTCAAAAAATATTTTAAATACTCAACTTCCATGTTTTGTTGATTGTAAAGATAGACCTATATGGATCCTTAACTCGAATGTTAAATTTCCAAAGAAGTCTTGTTATATGGATAATATTGATGTGGAATCTATCACTAACTCAAATACCATTTGGAAGAATACTTGGGAGATAAAAGTTTCACAAAAATGTAAAATGTTTATTTGGCTCACTCTTCATGATAAATTTATGACCAACCATTGTAGAGTGGTTGGGAGATTTTCTAATGATGGAATTTATAAGAAGTGTAGTATGTATTAGGATATTGACCATATCTTCAAGGGATGCCACAAAGCTATGACCATTTGGCTCAAATGTATTACCATCATTAAATGGCAAGAAAATATGAATCTTAACTTTTTTGAGTGGCTTATGGATGATATTTTGTTTAAAGGAAAAGACAATTACAAAGGTATGTTTTTTTATATCTTTATTTCGATTTTGTGGAATTTTCGAAAAGCAAGAAATGGCTAAATTGAATTGAGGGCTTTCGAGGGATATTCAATAAGCTTTCCCCACAAAACCCAAACAAGGGAGGGAACAAAATTCTTTGTTGACAACTTTGAAATTTCCTCTTGTAAGTAGATTGAAAATTAATACGGACGGTGGTTGGGATACAGATTCTCGAGCTTAGAAGCTATGTTGGTTTGGACTGAAACGAACAAGGCACGTAGGTGGTCGGTTTCTACGGATAAATGAAGGGAAAGTTACTTACCTCAAAGCCGAGCTAGAAGGGATTTTTCATGTGCTTAAGCTCATTAAAGAGCAGTGACGAAGTGGAGTAATGGTATAGACAGATTCTTCCACGACGATTTCTTTAATTTCAAAGCAGAATGTGCAAAAACACCCTCTTTGCACCCTTATGCAAGATTATATAGTACTCGCTAGAGATATCGGGGTAAAAGTGATCCACACAATGAGTGAAGGAAACAAACGTGTTGATTGTTTGGCAAGATTGGGCAACCTACAAAATATGAGTTATGTTGAATTGTTAGGCCCATCGGAACAAATTCAAGGGCAATTGAAAGAGGATAAATTAGGACAAAGTTTCCCAAGAGGAATATATTTTTGCTTATGTTTCCTAAGCACCAAAAAAACACAAGAACCAGTTCACTCAAGTCACGTCAGAGTGTCATTTGAAGTGTGTCCCAAAATAGTGTTACCGTAGAAGAAAATTAAGATTTCAGAGATTGACCATCCAAGAGATAGTACGATTTTAGTTGACTTGGAAGATACCAATATCGCGATTGTGATGTTCACTTCAATGTTTAAAAAACTGAAGAAAAACGCTTCTTGAGGCGCATCGTAAGACTTTTCGGAGCAAAAATTCCTTAAGACTTACTTGGATTAGTGTTTTTTGTTCGAAACTTCATTATATATTTATTTGTTTGTTTTAAGTTGTTGCTAACATATCAAAATATTCTTATTTTTGATACATTTGTCGATATAACTTTGTGCAATAAATATCATTATAGCCTTATTGTACTTTCGTTATAAATCACTTTTTATCCTCCGAACATTATATGATTTTTTACTTGTATTATAATCTTATTATCTTATGATTTGTTCATATATTATATGTTATAAATCTATGGTAATAATCTTGTTGGGTTGGCTACCTAATTTTGTAAAATCAATTTTTCATCGTATAATGTTTGAATTGTTGAGCTTTTGAATGATAGTTAATTTCTATAAAAATGAATGTGTGAAAGTTATTTGCAAAATTTTATTTATACAAACATTGTTTACTATTTTAAATATATTTTGGATGAAAAATCCTATGCACAAAAGGCCAAAATCTTAACGCCTTGAGACTTACACTTCGCTTTTCAACAAGGAAATGCATTGTGATATGCTCTAACCTTTTTAAACATTGGTTCATATGATTAATAAAAATCCAAAATAAAAATAATGATATTGTTAGATGTCATGTTTTTTTAGTATTTTTTTCCTTTTATATTTGGGCATTCTATGTTTGGGGCCTTAGTTTTACAATCTTAGACTTTATAGGCTCTAGAGCCTTCTAGAAGTGTAACATTTTTAGTGTAAATATAATTATTGAGCTCCCATTTGGGTAAGTCGTCACATCAAAAAATTCTTCTTGGTATCAAAGTCCATCCTCTCTCTCTCTCTCTAACCCTAATTCGTCACTCTTTGACTTTCAACGGTTACTATTCATCGTGGCCAGCTTTTCACTCTTCTTTGAGCATATTTAACCTTCATATAGGGTATCTACATTTGTCTCGCTGCAATTTGTGGAGATCCGAACCTCAAGAGACCCTCGCAATCTTCGATTTAGGGTTTTAATTCTCCTTACCAGTGGTTGCAAAACCCCCATTCAAGGGTTTCAGCATGTCCTTAAAGATTGAATCTTGACTAACCTTTGTTGGGTTTCAGATAGTGTTTTATGAGCTCGGTCCTTACTTTTTACCCTCTTTAGGTTTTTGTACTTAAATATTGTGCATTGAGGATTTCAGATTCCTCTATTTTTCGGGGATGTCAATTTTTTCAATGGTGTTTTGTGTTGATTGGTTGTGTTTCCAACTATTTTTATGGTAATTTGAACCAAAATAGTTCTCTTGTGCCAAAAGAATTTCACAAATTGTTGTTCGAGTAATGGAAAATGAGTTCTTTTCGCTATCACACCATAACCCAACTCAGCGGTTACGAGAGTTGTCTTAATGGGAATAATTTTGCTTCGTGGTCTCATTATTTCTGCCTCTACATGTTGGGGGTAGAGGCAAATCTAGTTGACTATTGGAAAACGAGAAGCCAACAACGGGCAATGATCCAAAGTTGTTTAATCAATGGGACATGGAGTTATGCTCTATCTCGAGTTAGATATTCAAATCAATGTAGGAGTGTATCTACACCATGTTTATATTTTATGTGTCATTCACTGACCTTAGGAGGACGGTAAAATAAATCTATGTGCACACACATAATGACGCTCGCAGTTTTTAGTTGTATCAGGAGATCACCCTATCATTGTACGGTTCCTTGAACCTATTGATTTATGATTATTTAGGATATCTTCAAACCCAAGGAGAGGAGTTGGCCCAATATGAGACCCTCAATGACTTTGCACCCGAGGCAGTGTCGCTTTTCATATGAGGGTTACGAAACTCACTTAGATTTTGGATTCTGGTGCCACTGATCACGTGACAGGTGATTCATCCCTATTTTTCTCACCCACCATTTCCATTTATCAATATGTCCATCTTATGGACTACTCCCGTGCGCGTATTTGTAATACCCTGTAATTTTTTTTATTATTATTTAAAGGATTAATTAAATTAAATGATAATTAATTGGGAATTAATCCGGATATAAATACTAGCGAGATGTGAGTTGGTATTTGATTATGATGTTAAAATTGAAAATTTCATGAGTATTGAAAATATTAAAGTTGTCGCGAGGCTGAAATACGATAATTTGGAAACTTAAGTTGGGACGCGCGTGTCAGTCGCGTCAGGAACGAAATGATGTAAATTAAAAAGTGAATTATATTTTTATCAACCGAATGGTCATTTTGAGTGCGCCAACGTGTCTGGAAGGGTCGAAATATTCAGAAAACACTAGCCGGGGGTTTAGTTTGGGTCACAGGGCATTTTTAGGCCATACCAGCAACCCAAAAAGGGTAGTTTGGTAATTTTAAAAATAGGGGAATTAAAACCCACGAAGTTTATAGGTTAATTTTATATTAGTAATGAACCCATTAAGTCCATTATCAGCATTTATCAAGTAGTGGGCTATGGGAGTTAAAGGGAGAGTCCTAAGAGGTTCCAAAAGAAACCCCTAGCCACCATCACCATCTTTGGGAGAAATCTGTAGAAAGAAAGAGGAGAATTAACCTTCATCCTTCAACATCAAATCAGAACATCTAAGGCAAGTGGTTTAATTACATAAATTCAAGTGAATGTTTCCTCCATGCTAAGAATGTAATATATGTCTTATAGTGAAAGTTGATGAAAACCCATGAAATTGGAGATAGAAATCGTAATCTTATATGAGGATCGCATGTAGAATAGTTATGGACGAATTTCATATCCAAAATATATCTATTGATGATTTAAAAAACGGATTTATAAGAAGTAGTTGTAGACCTTAAAATTATGTGTTCATGTTTATAGGGTTTGGGACAAAATTTAGGAATTATGATGATTACATGTTGATTTCGGAGGCATTGACCCCATATATATGTTAAAGAGTGACCTAGGAGGACTTAGTATAGTTTAAACACATTAAAACTTAGTTTGGATGATCATAGGATGGATTTAGAAAAGAGAAAAAGGAAGAAAAACGGATTTGCAGATTTCTGGGCGTGTTCTGCCATCTCGTTAGAAGACCTGCCCAGGTCGTTCGAATGACCTCGTTCGAACGAGTTTCTAACGAGATGACAGTATCCCTTCTAACGAGTTAGTAGTTCATTCGAAGCCTTTCATTCGAACGACACTCGTTCGAATGACCTCGTTCGAACAAGACTTCTGACGAGTTGACAGAATGGCCTTTTAGGCCTGATTTTACTTCAAATGTCCCGTAGACTTAATTAATGGAGAATTAACCTTACCTTATTGACTAGTGGGTATAATTGTGAGAATTGGGGTACGTTGAGGAGTAGAACTTAGAATCTTATAGCAAACCGGATGACAATTGTGTATTTGGAAACGAGTACCTAATTACGACGTGAGAAGAGTTGACAACTCTAAGGCATTTAAAATGGGAACTTATAAACGTATAACAGTAAATAATGGGATAAGAACGAGAAGTATACCTCTATTAATATACTGAGATATCTAAGATGTATGAATGCTTAGTATATGTGGTTATCTGTGTATAACATACCTACCATGCTTGCTATCTCGGGAGGTCGGCGTTCGATCAGCTATGCCCTCGAGGTACCAATCTAAATCCCCCCCGTAGGCACATAAAGATTATTGAGAAGGACTTATTGAGAAGTTAATAAGTCTGCTGATCATGGGAGCATAGGTATGTGCGTGACCCATGTGATGTGAACCATGTTCGCCTTCATTATATGTGTTTGTTACTTGTCGAAACGGTTCCTGAGAGATTCAGAACACGTGATCCTTATGTACGTGATGTACCGGATTGGATAGCAGAGTATGTGCGCATCGCAGCTTAGCCTAGGGGTGCCAGTATTGTATAATTATGAGAAGATTGATGCAATGAAATATTGAAGCGAACTGTTTATATAAGTACAAGTGTGAATTAATGTTACATCTTTGTAGAAATAAAAATGGGAAAACTCTTAGAAATTATTACGATTAATTTCGAGAATTAAATGAAAGTAAAACTCCCAGTTTATATAAAGGCATCGGGAATTAAACCATGATTAGTTTAGTAAACACCAAATATTGAAGTGGACTAGTTTGATAGTAGAATAACTAGATTTGGTTACGGATACGTTAGGAGTGCACAGATAGTCGAGAGGTGAGTATTTCATGTGAGAGAACGTCTGAACATGTATTTTGCATTCATTGTTTAATGTCACTAAAGAACTTGCTATATTTTAAACTATTTTCACAATCGGGCTCTGACCCGTTTGCTTTCAAATATATTTTCTTGTAAAAACCTTTTAGGTGCCCAGCCACAAGGACACCAAGCATAGGAGTTCCATTCAGGTGACGTATTGTAGCTGATGTGGAAGTTACAGGACCTTGACAGTAGACGCCTCCACTTTCGATCCTGACTCCATATTATCATCTTTTCTCATTTGTTGGGCATGTTGCCCCATTTCTTTTAGAGACACTCTACCTATTCAGTTATTCCAGATTTTGGGTTGTAATTAATTTAGTGATGCAGACTTGGTTTTTTTTTATTTCAGTATTCGAATTGTTGTGAGGAGTATTCCTCCAGATTCATTACTATTTTATTGTTATTCTATTGTCATTATGTTGTGGTGGTTATGTTAGCATTTCATAATCTACTTATTGCATGTTAATCGGATTTAATTAAAATTGACAACTCACTTTTTAAATATTAGGTGGCTAGTAATTGTTAAAACGTTTTTTGACAGTGATGCTATGAACTGAACCAACTTGGCATTTTGTATTAATCTAATAAAGGAGTAACTACCCGGTATTTAATTAGTCGGGATGTCACAGGTGGTATCAGAGCATCAGGTTCTAGTGTCCTTAGGATCTGTACGGCTTGTTATGTTTCTGCTGAGCTTTCTTTGATATAGAACCCTATATTTTAGGACTGTTGTATTCTTTTGTGAATGTTTCGTTCTTCCGCTATTTTGAGATAATAACTGCGAATTTATAAGATTTGATTCTCATTTCAGATGCCTCCACGACGTGCACAGCGAGTTCCTAGGGATGCTCAGCCTAAGCCACAGTCTGCACCAGTCCAGAGCGCCATGAATGCCGCAGAGGTTGCAGCTATTGTACCCCAAGCAGTAAATGCCGCCCTAGCAGTTGTACAGCAGACACCACCCCAAGCGCCAATAGTCGCGCCAGTTCAGGCCCATCCATTCCCGTCTGCTTGGGAACGCGTTCGTGATGCTTTTCAGAAAGCACACCCTCCGGAGTTCGCAGGTAGCTCCGACGTTGTTGTGTCCAGTTAGTAGAGGAAGGAATTCAGAGGCACTTAAGGATGTACGAGTGCACGAATGTTCAGAAGAAGATACTGGCTACTTTTAAGCTAGTAGGATCAGCATTACAGTGGTGGGAGTCCATTACCACCGCGGAGGAGAGGGGCGCCCTTTCTATTCAGGAGTTCTGGGTGCGGTTCGACCGCAAATATTTTTCGATGGTTGTTCACACTGAGATGAGGAGGAAGTTGATGAACCTCAAGCAGGAGGGAAAGACCGTAGCCAAGTATGAGGCTGAGTTCACAAATCTCTTGAACATTGTTCCCGATGAGATTCCAACTGAGGAGAAGAAGATTTGGAAGTTTATAGATTGATTGACTTGGAGGATCCGTCAGCACTTGTTGGGAAACCTCTCGTTGGCCACTTACTCTGATGTGGTTAACGCGGAACGGATTCACTGCCAGGATCACCGCTTTCACATGTCTGAGAGTAAGAGATCGGGAGAGTCCAGCCATCAGGGCAGGATCGGGGAAAATGGTGCCAGCGGGGCACAATCTGCTCAGGGTCAGCACAGGCAGGGTGATCAGGGTTACCAACAGGGGGATCCTAAGAGATTCAGATCTAGGGGTTTCAGGAATGGTTAGGGAGGTTTTAGACATGGCCAGCAGGGCCAGCAGGGCCAGAATGGTCAGCAGCAGCAGTTTCAGAAGGGCCATCATGGTCAGGGTTGGAATGGTAACGGCCATCAGGGCCGTGAGTAGTAGGGACAGCGAGGGGGAAACTTCCCAGGGAAGTTCTTCGTTTGTGGCAAGATTGGACACAAACGCAAGGATTGTCCTGATAGGGGCAGGGCCCCACAGCAGCAGTAGCAGGGTGCTCGACACGAGTCACAGAGGCCTATGTTTCCCACCGTCCTCCCAGCACCACCACAGATGGCATCATTACCACCCATTCCAGCAGTCCCAGTTCAATAGGGACAGCTTCAGTATGGGAGAGTGTATCAGCTCCAGCAGGCGGCCGTCCCACATGATCCACCTGCTATTGAGGGTATGTTCTCTATTCAGGGGACTATGTGGCGTATTTTATTTGATACGGGGGCCACACACTGTTTCATTGCCACGAGATTTGCACGCACTTTGGGGTTGTTAGACACTGCAGAGAGCACGATTATTTATGTATATTCACCATTGAGTAGGGGTTCTGTGATTTTCCTTATTTGTAGAGGTGTGGGTATAGAGATCAGGAGGTTTACTTTACCCGCTAATATGTTAGTGTTAGAGATGACTGAGTATGATGCGATTGTTGGTATGGATTGGCTAGTTGCGTACCGAGTCATGATTGATTATTTCAGTAGGAGTATTATTTTTGCCATTCCCAGGCAGGAGATGTTTTTAGTGGCGATGCCTCGCCCTGAGGGAGGATCGTCCACTCACTTGTACTATATAGAGCAGGAGACCTCTAAGGAAGTGGTGATACCACTCGATTCGATTCCAGTTGTTAGGGAGTTTGCTGATGTATTTCAGGATATACCTGGACTACCTCCGAGTAGAGAGATAGATTTTGTTATCGATTTGACGCCGGGCACTCGGCCAATTGCCCACGTACCTTACCGTATGGCTCCAGCAGAGATGAGAGAGCTAAGGGATCATATAGAGCAGTTGTTGGGTCAGGGGTTTATCCGAAAGATTACTTCGCCGTGGGGTGCCCCTGTGTTGTTCGTAAAGAAAAGGGATGGATCGTTGAGGTTGTGTGTAGATTATCGAGACTTGAATAAGGTCACGATACGGAATAAGTATCTGTTTCCCCAAATCAATGACTTATTCGACCAGCTGAGAGGAGCTTCCTTCTTCTCAAAGATTGACTTGCGATCGGGATACCATCAGTTGCGTATCAGGGAACAGGATGTCTTGAAGACCGCTTTCTTGACGAGATATGGTTCCTACGAATTTCGAGTTATGCCTTTTGGCTTGACCAACGCTCCAGCCGTGTTTATGGACTTGATGAATAAGGTGTTCAGAGAGTTACTACACCATTTCGTCATCGTCTTTATTGATGAGATTCTGGTTTACTCCCAGACAGAAGAGGAGCACGATGAGCATTTGGGACAGGTTTTGCAGACACTGCATCAAAACGAGCTTTATGCAAAGTATGAGAAGTGTGGATTTTGGCTGAAGGAGGTTCAGTTTTTGGGGCATATCATTTCAGACAAGGGGATATTTGTTGATCCGGGAAAGGTATCCGCGGTGAGGGAGTGGGGACAGCCCACGACACCAACTGAGATCCGTAGTTTCTTGGGCCTAACAGGATATTACAGGAGGTTTATTCGGGGTTTCTCAAAAATAACAGGTCCTTTGACACATCTGACTCGCAAGGGTGTGCCATTCATCTGGAGCGATGCCTGTCAGTTGGCATTCGATGAGTTGAAGGACAAGTTGACCTCAGCGCCTGTGTTAGCATTACCCATACCGGGAGTTGAGTATTTAGTTTACACCGATGCGTCCTTACAAGGGCTTGGAGGTGTGTTGCAACAGGAGGGTCAGGCCATACCTTATGCTTCCCGTAAGCTTAAGCCTCACGAGAGGAATTACCCCACCCACGACTTGGAGTTAGCGGCAGTCGTATTCGCTCTTCGGATTTGGAGACACTATCTCCTGGGGGAGAAATTTCGGTTGTTCACAGACCACAAGTCTTTACAATACCTCTTCACGCAGAAGGAACTGAATATGCGTCAACGACGGTGGCTTGAGTTTATGAAGGATTGTCAGTTTGATATCCAATATCACAAGGGGAAGGCTAACGTGGTAGCAGACGCGTTGAGTCGTAGGCCAGTAGATGGGGTGGCCGAGGTGTGGAAAGCCAAGTGGAAGGAGTTGGGACACCAGGATGTAGTGGCCCAATCATTCATGTCTGTGATGTCTGTTACACCTCAGATTGTTACGAGAGTGATAAAGTCCCAGGCAAATGACTCGTTCTGTCAGGAGCAGATAGTTCGATTACTAGCAGAGGGAGCCGAGTCCTACACCGTTGGCTCAGACGAGGGATTACGCTTCAATGGGAGACTGGCCGTTCCAGAAGGGGAAAACTTACGACACGAGGTAATGGAAGAGTCAAACGGCTCACGATTCGCGGTCCATCCTGGTGGGGATAAGATGTACCAAGACATGAGACGACAGTACTGGTGGAGCGGGATGAAGAGAGATATTGTCGTGTTCGTTTCTAAATGCGCCACTTGTCATCTAGTAAAGGTGGACCATCAGAAACCGGCAGGACTTCTACAGTCGTTAGAGGTTCCGACATGGATTTAGGAGAGCATATCCATGGACTTTATCACGGGATTACCTACGTCACAGAGGGGTCACGACTCCATATGGGTAATTATGGATAGGTTGACCAAAGATGCTCATTTTCTACCCGTGAGGACAAACTACACTACGGGACAGTATGCCCAGATTTTCATTGCGAAAATAGTAAGACTTCACGGTGTGCCTCTAAATATCGTGTCTGACCGAGACAAGATATTTGTTTCACGATTTTGGGAGAGTTTCCAGGAGGCCATGGGTACAGAGTTGCGGTTGAGTACGGCTTATCACCCGCAGACTGATAGGCAAACCGAGCGAACAAATCAGATGTTGGAGGATATGTTGCGTATGTGCATCCTAGACTTTGCAGGGGGTTGGGAGCAGTATCTTCCACTGGTGGAGTTTGCTTATAATAACTCCCTCCAGTTCACCATTGACATGGATCCATTTGAGGCGTTGTACGGTAGACCCTGTCGTTCCTCAGCATGTTGGTTAGAGGTGGGGGATAACAAACTCCTTGGGCCGGGAGTGATTCAGGACACTTCGGCAAGGATTGAATTAATACGGAGTCGTATTCTGGTAGCTCAGGGCCGGCAGAAGAGCTATGCTGATGCCAAGAGGTTCTTCAGAGAATTCAAAGTGGGGGACCAGGTGTTACTCAGAGTATCTCCTATGAAGGGGATCATGTGTTTTGGGAAGAAGGGGAAAATGGCACCAAGATATGTGGGTCCATTTCCTATCATCGAGCGGATTGGGCCAGTTGCGTATAGACTTGGGTTACCAGAGCACTTGCATAGGATTCATGATGTGTTCCATATTTCCTCGCTAAGGAAATATCTTAGGGATGATTTGACCCATACCCACATTGCTTTAGAGGACATCGATCTTCAGCCAGATAGTTTCTACGAGGAGGGGCCGATTGCTATTCTGGACCACAGCGAGAGGAAACTGAGGTCGAAGATAGTACCGTTAGTACATGTGCAGTGACGGCATCATAATGTCGAGGAGTCCACATGGGAGCGCGAGGATGAGATGCGCGAGCTTTATCCAGAGCTATTTTTACCAGGTATTCTTTAGTTCCGAATTTCGGGACGAAATTTTGTTATTAGGGGGAAGTATGTAATACTCCGTAATTTTTTTTATTATTATTTAAAGGATTAATTAAATTAAATGAGAATTAATTGGGAATTAATCCGGATATAAATACTAGCGAGATGTGAGTTGGTATTTGATTATGATGTTAAAATTGAAAATTTCATGAGTATTGAAAATATTAAAGTTGTCGCAAGGCTGAAATACGACAATTTGGAAACTTAAGTTGGGACGCGCGTGTCAGTCGCGTCAAGAACGAAATTATGTAAATTAAAAAGTGAATTATATTTTTATCAATCGAATGGTCATTTTGAGTTCGCCAACGTGTCCGGAAGGGTCGAAATAGTTAAAAAAACACTAAACGAGGGTTTAGTTTGGATCCCGGGGCATTTTTAGGCCATACCGACAACCCAAAAAGGGTAGTTTGGTAATTTTAAAAATAGGGAAATTAAAATCCACGAATTTTAGAGGTTAATTTTATATTAGTAATGAACCCATTAAGTACATTATCATCATTTATCAAGTAGTGGGCTACGGGAGTTAAAGGGAGAGTCCTAAGAGGTTCCAAAAGAAACCCCTAGCCACCATCACCATCTTTGGGAGAAATCTGTAGAGAGAAAGAGGAGAATCAACCTTCATCCTTCAACATCAAATCAGAACATCTAAGGCAAGTGGTTTAATTACATAAATTCAAGTGAATGTTTCCTCCATGCTTAGAATTGAATATATGTCTTGTAGTGAAAGTTGATGAAAACCCATGAAATTGGAGATAGAAATCGTAATCTTATATGAGGATCGCATGTAGAATAGTTATGGACGAATTTCATATCCAAAATATATCTATTGATGATTTAAAAAACGGATTTATAAGAAGTAGTTGTAGACCTTAAAATTCTGTGTTCATGTTTATAGGGTTTGGGACAAAATTTGGTAATTATGATGATTACATGTTGATTTAGGAGGTATTGACCCCATATATATGTTAAAGAGTGACCTAGGAGGACTAAGTATAGTTTAAACACATTAAAACTTAGTTTGTATGATCATAGGATGGATTTAGAAAAGAGAAAAAGGAAGAAAAACGGATTTGCAGATTTCTGGGCGTGTTCTGCCATCTCGTTAGAAGACCTGCCCAGGTTGTTCGAACGACCTCGTTCGAACGAGTTGCTAACGAGATGACAGTATCCCTTCTAACGAGTTGGTACTTCATTCGAAGCCTTTCATTCGAACGACACTCGTTCGAACGAGACTTCTGACGAGTTGACAGAATGGCCTTTTAGGCCTGATTTTACTTCAAATGTCCCATAGACTTAATTATTGGAGAATTAACCTTCCCTTATTGACTAGTGGGTATAATTGTGAGAATTGGGGTACGTTGAGGACTAGAACTTAGAATCTTATAGCAAAACGGATGACAATTGTGGATTTGGAAACGAGTACCTAATTAAGACGTGAGAAGAGTTGATATCTCTAAGGCATTTAAAACGGGAACTTATAAACGTATAACAGTAAATGATGGGATAAGAACGAGAAGTATACCTCTATTAATATACTGAGATATCTAAGATGTATGAATGCTTAGTATATGTGGTTATCTGTGTATAACATACCTACCATGCTTGCTATCACGGGAGGTCGGCGTTCGATCAGGGCCATCTAATCTTTGTGTGCCTACGGGGGGGATTTAGATTGGTACCTCGAGGACATAGGTCAAAGAAGGACTTATTGAGAAGTTAATAAGTCTGCTGATCATGGGAGCGTAGGTATGTGCGTGACCCATGTGATGTGAACCATGTTCGCCTTCATTATGTGTGTTTGTTACTTGTCGAAACGGTTCCTGAGAGATTCAGAACACGTGATCCTTATGTACGTGATGTACCGAGATTGGATAACAGAGTATGTGCGTACCGCAGCTTAGCCTAGGGGTGCCAGTATTGTATAATTATGAGAAGATTGATGCAATGAAATATTGAAGCGAACTGTTTATATAAGTACAAGTGTGAATTAATGTTACATCTTTGTAGAAATAAAAATGGGAAAACTCTTAGAAATAATTACGATTAATTCCGAGAATTAAATGAAAGTAAAACTCCCAGTTTATATAAAGGCGTCGGGAATTAAACCATGATTAGTTTAGTAAACACCAAATATTGAAGTGGACTAGTTTGATAGTAGAATAACTAGATTTGGTTACGGATACGTTAGGAGTGCACAGATAGTCAAGAGGTGAGTATTTCATGTGAGAGCGCGTCCTAACATGTATTTTGCATTCATTGTTTAATGTCATTAAAGCACTTGCTATATTTTAAACTATTTTCACAAACGGGCTCTGACCCGTTTGCTTTCAAATATATTTTCTTGTAAAAACCTTTTAGGTGCCTAGCCACAAGGACACCAAGCATAGGAGTTCCATTCAGGTGACGTACTGTAGCTGCTGTAAAAATTATAGGACCTTGACAGTAGACGCCTCCACTTTCGATCTTGACTCTATATTATCAGCTTTTCTCATTTGTTGGGCATGTCGCCATTTCTTTTAGAGACACTCTACCTATTCAGTTATTCTAGATTTTGGGTTGTAATTAATTTAGTGATGCAGACTTGGTATTTGTTTGTTTCAGTATTCGAATTGTTGTGAGGAGTATTCCTCCAGACTCATTACTATTTTATGGTTATTCTATTGTCATTATGTTTTGGTGGTTATGTTAGCATTTCATAATCTACTTATTGCATGTTAATCGGATTTAATTAAAATTGACAACTCACTTTTTAAATATTAGGTGGCTAGTAATTGTTAAAACGTTTTTTGACAGTAATGCTATGGTAGCGGTATTTAATTAGTCGGGGTGTCACAGTATTCATAGCAAGGGTAATGTGCGTATATCTCTTAATATTATCCTTTCCTTGGTTTTGCATCAATTAATCAGGTTGCCAAACATATCTGTTGTGATGTGGTTTTATCTACCCATTGTTTTTTTTGTAAAACCTAAGGTCGAGGAGGATTTTCTGTAATGTCTAGAAGCTCGATTGGTTGTACCATTTTGAGGTTCCACCACAACCTCCCACATCCGTCTCTGTTCTTCTATCTTACCAAGATCAATCACTTATGATGTTTATCTTAGGTTTTTTGCATTTATGGCATGCCTATTTAGGGAATGTCAATTTTCAATATCTATGTTTGTTGTTTCCTCTCTTTATATAAGCTTGAAAAGTCAAAAGGTTTTTGTGTAAAGTTTGTAAGCTTTCCAAGTATACTAAAACTAGTTATATTCCTCATATAAGGCGTGCTTCAATTATTTTTTTATTTAAGGTGTGTGTAGTGGGGAGGGAGGGGTTCCCGTTTACTGCATTTTCTGGTCAACATTATTATGTGGCATTTATTGATGATTACGCTATATGTATGTGCGTGTATATTCTTATAACAAAACCTAATGTTCTCCCCTTATTTGTACAATTTATTCAAATTATCAAAACTCAATTTAAAGTTGTGGTTCGTAATAGTTGATTCGATAATGGGCATGTGTATGATTTTAATAAATTTCAGTCTGAACTTAATCAAAAGGAATCCTACACCGACTCACTTACACATGTACACCTAAATAAGATAGGATTGTGAAGCATGAAAGTCTCCATCTTATGAGTATTGTTGGATGCTTGTTGAGTGGTATGAAGGTGACTAAATCCTATTGACACCTTTTTGTCGTCAACGTCGCCTTTATCATCAATCGTGCCTTCGACGGATCTTAGGGTAAGGCACCATGTTCCACACCTTCCTCATGTATTGAATGCACTTTCTTTGTTCATCATTGAAGTCCCTTTGGGCACAAACTTGATGATAAAGTTAATCGGTGTCTTTTTGTTGGTTACTCCTCAATGTCTTGGGGGTATCAATTTTATAACAGGTATCCAAATAAATGTATCACTCTCTTGATATCAGTTGTCCTGAGGATGTCCCTTTTCTGGAGGGTGACTGAGCCTAGCTTTATATTATTTGAGGATGCAGCTTTATCCCTTGCCCGATTTATTCCCTTATTTGATGATGATCCTTCCCCAACACCATTGGAGCCCCCACTACAGGTGTATTCCTGTCGCCCTCGACCACCTCCTTCTTAAAATGCAGGTAGATCCCTCTTCTTTACCACCTACTATTCTGATTCTAATTCTCATTACCCATATCGTATTCAGTGCCATGTTCCCGATATGGTTTTACTGGTAGTCTTCCTTATCTTATTTTCATTTTCTTTCTTATGATAGTCTTTCATGTCCATATTGAGCATTTCTGGGTCAACTTGACTCTATCTCCATAAAAGTGAAAATGGATGCTTTGGATTGTAATGGTACAATGGAACTTTTTTCTTCACATCCCAAGGAGAAGACAATTAAATGTAAATGCGTATTTTGTATGAAGTATTTGGCTGATGGCTCGATTGATGGGTATAAGGAAAGGTTGGTTGCTAAATATTTACGTGGATCCCAATAAAGATTATGGTGCCACTTTTTTCTCAGTGGCCGAGCTCACTTAAGTGAGCCTATTATTTTCTCTTACGACTTCCACTCTTGGCCTCAGCATTAGTTAGACATTAAGAATGCCAATCTACATGGTCATCTATCTGAGACTATATATATGGACTCTCCTTTGGGATGAGGGGGAGTATACATGGGAAGTATGTCGTCTCTAAATGTCTCTTTATAACCCTAAGAATACACCTCGGGCTTAGTTCACTCGGTTCAGTGAAGTGATTCTCTCTATAGATTTTATTCGGTGTTATTTTGATCATACATGTCTTATACGTTGTCAACCCGATGAAAGAAGTATTAGTTTGTTGATTTATGTAGATGATATTATTATCATGGATGATGATGTAGATGGTATTGCTCAAAGTAAGTGGGATATTGATAAAGTATTTGATGTGAAGAATTTAGGTCATCTTCGGTACTTTCTTGGTATTGAGGTGGCTTGGTATCAACACAAGGTCTCTTTATTTCAATATAAGTAAAGGTTGGATCTGTTTTACCACGCTTGGATGGAAAGTTGTCATTCTCTTTAAATCCTATGGATCTTAAACTAAAGATCTCAACCGAGACAAGTGCTTTGAATCGAGAACTATCAAAGATTAATTGGTCACCTCATTTACTTGACGAACACGGGACAAATTTGACATTTGTTGTGAGTATGGTCAGCCAATTTATGCACGCTCAATAATTTCCTCACCTGGATTGTGTCGCATATTGAGATATTCCAAATCATATCCACGAGTTGGGTTATTTTATTTCTCAAGGAGTCAAACAGACCTATCGTGTTTAATTGATAAGGAGTATGCGAGTTCGAGACATAAAGGCTTCACCTAAGGTTTTTGTAATGTGGTTCTCACCATATCTCATGGAAGAGAAACAGGCGAGTGGTTGTTTCACTCTCTTCAATTGAGGTTTAGTACCATGTGATCGCTCAAAGGACGTGTGAACTTTTGTGGCTTCGATTGATGACGGGAGAATTAGGATTTATGGAGGAATAATCATCAAAGTTATTTTGTGATAATAAGTCAGCCATTATGTTTACATCTGATTATGTGGTTCATGGGAGGACGAAGCACGTGGAAATTAACATTTACCTTATCCGAGAAGAGGTGAGGTTTAACATCATTCGTTCTACTTTCGCCTCATCTTTAGATCAGACATCGAGTTTCTTTACCAAAACAATCGTGCCCTTTCTTTTTGATCTTCTATAGCCAGGTTGGGTTTGATTGATATCTCCACTCCAGGTCGAGGGGGAGTGTTAGATTTTGTGTTATTTTAATATTTTTCTTTTTATATTGAGTCCTCCGTGTTTTGGGTCTTAGTTGTCTAGTCTTAAACTTTGTAGTCTCTCAAACCTTCTAAAATTATAATATTTTTAGTATAAATACAATTATTGAACTTCCAATTGCATAAGCCTTCACATCACAAAATTCTTCTAATACCGATAAAGATGGTTATTATCATTTTAGGGTTCATTGTTTTGCGTGATATTGAAGAGAGGGTAAAAAAAATCATATTACGATGTATTTAATGATGTCATTAATACTTTTTAATATGATTTTGATGAATTTTTAAGAATCTTGAGTGTGTTAATAAACTTGACTCCACCAAACTCATATGAAAAACCTTCGACCCCAACCTCGTAATAAACATATTTTGTAAGAAACCCTAAGCGAAACTATATATATATATATATATATATATATATATATATATATATATATATATAACTGTGCATTTTGTTACACAGACCCCTAATGTATTGCTAAAATCTCGATTTTTCTTGTTAAAGAATCCCCCATCCTTCAACAAATATGCATACTTAATAGGGTAAATAACGTAAATGTATCTAGGGATGGAATTTTACCCCGACCCGCAGGGTTTTCGACCCGACCCGACCCTAATAGGATGGGTTAAAAACCCGATTAAAATAATAGGGGCGGGTTTGGATTTAAAAAAAATGTTTATTAAATGGGGCGGGTTCAGATTTTTTTTAAAAACACTCGACTCGACCCGACCCGTTTAGTACCTAAGTTTACTTATATACCCTTTTTATGTTATCCTATTAATACTCTCACCTCATATATATATATATATATATATATATATATATATATATATATATATATATAGAGAGAGAGAGAGAGAGAGAGAGAGAGAGAGAATCACAAGTGGACCAAAAGAATGCACTTTTTAATGAACTTAATAAAAAACACTAATAACTTAAAAAAACACTAATAACTCATTAATTTTAATTCCTATAGTTTAATTGGTCCGTGCCAGCGGCACCCGAGACCGCACCTTCACCCCTTACACCTACCCCCCCCCCCCCCCACACACACACACACCTGCTACTCCATTTTCGGCGAAAACAAAAGAACCCGCCTGTTGCCATAGCCGATCAACCCCTTGTGATCTCGGGTCTGACCTGCCTAAACTCCTAACCAACGAAGCCTACCATCTCCGACCTCCGTCCAGCAATCCCCCATACCACCTTCTGCCCATTTTCAGCCTTATTACTCCACCTCCGGCGACATCAAACCATAAATCTTCGGCCATGGCAACCCTGTAACTCCGACCTACTGTAGGTGACTGAGCCCCATGTCCGACCAGCTCTGGCTTGATCCATTAACCCAACTTCGATCCAAAACCCGAAGCTGCCCCAAATCTACAATCTGAACCTATTGGTTGACATTTAGTAGAAGGAAGTGACAGCTCATTTGAAGACTCTCAGAAAAGTCAGTGCTTTTTGTATACAATTTAGAAAAATAATAAAAATTCAAAAAGTACAAAAAAATTAATTAGAAAAATTAATTCAATTTGGGAGGGGGGGAGGGAGGGAGGGGGGTGTGAAGGTGGGGTCTCGGGTGCCGCTGGCGCGGACCAATTAAACTATAGGAATTAAAATCAATAAGTTATTAGTGTTTTTTGTTAAGTTTATTAAAAAGTCCATTCTTTTGGTCCACTTGTGATCCCTCTCTCTCTCTCTCTCTCTCTCTCTCTCTCTCTCTCTCTCTCTCTCTATATATATATATATATATATATATATATATATATATATATATATATATATATATAAAGTTATATAACCCTAATTTCATTTACTCTCACCCCCCTCTCTCTAAATCTGAGAACAAAAACGTATTTGTCAAAAATGTCGGTTCTACTCTCTTGGTGGTTCTGCTATCGTGGTCGTGGCATGGGTTGTTCGTCGGCAGTGGCTTGGTGGTTATGCTATCGCATTGCCTCTCCTCTGTAGGCTCTGTTCACCGGTTCTCCTCTGTAGGCTCTATTCGTCGCATCTGGTATTTTCTTAATTTTTTTTCAAATATACATCTAGGGGTGGCAATTCGGGTTAGTCGTGTCATTTTCGGGTCGCATTGATTTTGATTTGATTATAAGCTTTCGGTACTCTTAAATCTATACAAGCTAATCATGTCATGTTCGAATCATGTTCGAGTTATTACTGTAAACGGGTTATCGTGTCAAAAAGTGTCAGCTCTATCTAGCATCTACACACCGCATAGACGTTTAGCAGAGGAAGTTACAGGTATAAATCCTTCATCTAGCATTTCGTTCATTCATTGATTTGTTCAAATAACAGTGTTAGCATTTAGCCCTGATGTGCTCTTTTAGCATCTTTTATCTTTATATATGTTGTTATAGACAAGGGTTTCGGAAAGCTCGACAGTTTTTTTTTTTATTTACATGGGTATATCATATATGTGGTTATAGAGAGGTTTTTTTTATTTATTTACATGGTGTTTTTTATAAAAATGAGTTAGATATGTATTTTGTAGGTACTTCGAATATATTTTAAATGGAATCCATTTTTCTGTAAGATTTTAGTTAAGGATTACTCTGATGTTGATGTGTGTGTTTTTATTTTTTTGACAGTCCGTTGTTTGGGAATTGCTCCGTTGTTTTGGACAGGTCCAATGAGGTATTTGTAGGGATGATAAAGTTTTTTTCTTTTGAACAAAGGATGATTGGTTCTTGCTAGTTAATTTGTGATAGATGATGAAGAGGATTGAGTTTTTTCTTTTAAATAAAGGAGATTGTGTTGTTGCTAGTTAATTTGTGACAGATGATGTAAAGGATTGAGTTTTTCCTTTTGAATAAAGGAGGGTTGAGTTGTTGCTAGTTAATTTGTGATAGGTAATGTAAAGAAATAATAATTTCCCAAGATTACTTGCCGGTGATTTGATCTCTCTCCCTCTTATGAGTATCACAACATACTATTTTATTTATTATATAATAAAATTAGTTGTTTTTTAAATTAAAATTTCGGGTTTTAACCCACCGGGCAGGGCGGGTTCAGACCCGTTTAATTTAAGCAGAGCGGGGCGTGGCAAGGAGGAGCGGGGACGGATTTGAGGAGGTTATACTTAAACAGGTTCAGGGCTTAAAATCTTATCCCATCACGTGGGGCGGGTTAATTTTTTTTTTTGCGGGGCAGGTCTAGGTTTTGACAAACCCACTCTATACCCGACCCGTTGCCATCCCTAAATATTGCTTTTGAAATGTAGTACTTTTTTCACCGTTGTAATAGGTATTACCTGGACAATGTTTTAGCATATTAATTCCTTGTTTGATATTTGATTAACTCTAAGCAAAAAAAAAAGGAAAAGGAAAAAAAAAAGTATGCAAATTACAAGTCATGCTTTACCGTGTATTTTTTAGGGGCTTTATGTATTTCAGACTTCTTAACTTTTTCACTTCACGAATAGGACAAGCAATATTTTCATTCCACTTTAGTCCCTAAAACCTACAAAATAGGTACCATTTTCACAAAACATAATAAGACTATATTAAGGAAAATTCAAAACTAGGGACCATCTTTACAAAAAAAAAAAATATGGGCTTTTTTTACTTAAACCCTACTTCTTGATGTCTTAATTAACTTAACCCCCAATTTCTTAATTTCTTTGACATAAAACCCTAAATTTTGACACTATTACAACTCTGTTTAAAAAACTCGTATTTGCAAATTAGACACGACCTCCTAAATAATTTTTGAATTTTTTTTTTACTTTAGTGCATTACTAATTTTCGATTTTAGACTTACATACAATTTAATTTAAAAATTAGTCTTTGTTCAAAATCATTAGAAAGTATATTAAATTTAACTGCCACTTGTCAATTTAAATTAAAATAATTAAAAAAGAAAAAGAAAATAAATTTAGCTGCCACTTGTCAATTCTCAACTACCTCAAACACAGCCCTCTGGCCCAACCCCAACTCTTGCCCATTTCCAAAACTCTCATCTTTTGTCCAAAACATGCCTTCAAAGTATTCATTTGTTGTCTATACCAGATTGTCATTGTCCACTTGATTGTGATGTTTATGAAGTTGTGGTTAATGGGTTTTCTAAAAGTGGGATGGTTTTGGAAGCTTTGAAGGTTGTTAGGAAAATGGTGGGTGTTAAATTAATTTGGTGCCCAGGTTGGAGTTGAGGGAGAATGGTGGGTATAAAAGCGGAATATCAATCAGTTAGCTCTTCTCAAAATTGATTTCTTCAATTTTAATTTGGGTTTTAGACTTAAGGATGTTGATGAAAAATTAGAATTTGAATACGGGGAAGAAGATGAAGTGATAGTATCTAAAAGTTGAAATGTAAGGGTATTTCGATCACAAAATTATTTAGGGAGTAAAGTTTAATTTTCAAATGAGTTTTTAATAGAGTTGTAACGCTGTTAAAAATTTGGGGCTCATGTCAAAAAGATTAAGAAAATGGGGTTTAAGTAAAATAAAACATTGAGAAGCACTACACCAAAAACAACAATTTGGCACACCTTAATATTAAAAATCTGGCACAGTTTTAAACTGTGCCAAATTCTGGCACGGTTTTATAATAATCTGGCACACTTTAAAATAGTGTCAAAATTTTGGCACTGTTTTGAAATATGTCAAAATTGAGTACACTTTATAAAATGTAAATACTCTTATAAAATAGTAACCCTCTCAATTTTTTTGTTCTCCCGCTCTCTCTCACTCCTCTCATTCTCAATCTCCCGTTGTGAGGGATACTCTCCTCTCTCTCTCACACACATTCAAGGACATTCCCGACCTTTTTCCCTTTCTCCTCCGGCATCACCATACACTGGAGGAGACGTGTGCAACCAATCAAAGGACGTCAGTTCTACAGTTGTAAAATTACAGGCCTTCCAGATTCAAACTTCCATGGTGGGGTCACCGAATGTGAGGGATGTCCAGTGGAGGTCTATCGAGGGTGTAAAGGTTGCGGGGCTGGGGACTCCAGATTCAGGGTTTGTTAGGGGATTTGTGGTCGTTCAACGGTGTAATAGCATCCGAGGAAGGTTTGGGTGGGTTTTTTAGGTTGTAATAGATTTGGTGCGGCTTCACCGCTGGCAATAGGGATTTGGTTTGGAGGAGCGGCTTGCTTGGGTCTACAACAACAATTTGTTTTTTTGGGTGTGTTTATTTTCGGTTGTTTATTTTTTTTTTATATTGTGTGTTTATTTCAGATTTTTTTTTTCCAGATTGTGTGTTATTTGGCTACTTACCTTCATATTGGTATATGACTTTTTTTAGGTTGATAGCGGAGTCGATAGGTACTCAAAGTGTGTACGAGCATTTATTGTAGAGAATGGCTGCCTGATGGGAAAATCATGGACAGTTGTTTAAAACTCAACAAGGGAAAAAAAGTTTTTCTTGTGGAATTTGAATTTGTACATGTTTTTATTTTGTTTAGAGATATGATTAGCATACAAAAAAATTAGACACGTAGACAAGAAAAAAATATGATGTCTCTAATAAATCAAATTTAAGATATGGGTTCTTGGAATGTCGTTGAGGCACCGGATGTGTTAGATGAGATGATTTTAGAGGGTATTAATATGGACTCGATTATTGTTGCAATAACTCTTCCTATTTGTGCACAAATGGATAATAGTTTGCTAGGAATGTTGATCCATTTGTATGTCATTAAGCACAGGTTGCAGTTTGATTTGTTTGTGGGCAATGTGCTAATGAACATGTATGCCAAATTTGGTAAACTGGGGCATGCTAAGGAGGTGTTTGATCAAATGGCGGTGAGAGATTTGGTATCGTGGAACTCAATAATTGCTAAAGTTGAGATTGATGTGTTTTTTGTAGTTAATTTATTAATTGTGTGCCTATTATGCAAGTTTTATTAAGTGTGCTTCTGCGCTATTATATATATGACAGAGGGCTACCCTGTAACACCCCGCTTAAAATAATAACGGGTGGCTAGCCCTATATTAATGTAAATCAGGAGTTTCAGATGGTCTAGTCTCAACATCAACTGTCGGTACTATATAATATAGGACTAACTACCCGATATCATATAAGCGAGATGTTAAAATTTAAATAAAACACACCATGACTACCAAACAACGCTATAACTACTAATAAGAAAAAGAAAGATGCAAGAAAGAACTATGAGAAATGAAATGCTAGATTACAATGAAATAAATAACTACAACTGAATATGCCAAAAAGAAAGTAAACCCGAATAAGTTGTCCGGTCACAGCCAATATAATAACTGAAATGGAATAAATATAAACATGTATATAAATATCCCTTGGGTACAAACCCGATATACAACATGAATCCTACCTAGATTTTAAAGAAGTAGGAAGCGACTACAAGATACATCCCACAATAGTCCGCACATGTCACGGCTCCCAAGACTCTGGATAGGTCATCCGGCATCCATGCGGTAGGACACCTGTAGTAATATATATATATATATATATACACGCAGGAGAGAAAAATAAACGGGTCAGAGCCCGAGTGTGAAAAATATTTAGCAAGTGTGTTAACCGTGCATAATAAATATCGGTGCACTTATTTCATAATTAAAGTGGAATCGCACTCTCGTGAAACCCCAACTCACCTCTCATCTAATGGCGCGCGCCTATTTGCGTCCTCAATTTTTAGTTAAATTACCCCAATTATAAGGACAACCTAACTTACCATAGACCCAGCCTGTACCCACGAGATCTGCCTTACTATTATAACCCCAGAACCCACTCTTTTTAAACACACTATAAATTATGTATTTATTTTCAAACATGTGTGCCATATTTGGCTTAATGGATTCCGGTTTATAATCTAACCGATTATAATTCTTAATAGTTACCCATATACATTTGGGTTGAAACATAAGATTTAAATTTCTAAATAATAGGCATACAAAATTAATATTGACAAAACTTCTCTCCAATTTCAATGATGCGCTGCGTTTCGTGCGTGGGGTGTCTCGCAAAGCGAAATCCAAACAAGGAACCACCCCGTTACACTACTCCTTGTCAACGTCGATCCTGGAGATCCATAATGCCATACATACCATAATATGCTACTACTACCATTATGAAAACAACTAAAATCTCCAATAATATCCTTGGGATGATGTAACCGAAATATTCCTTAAATGCGATACATCAACCCCCATCAATCTAGTACACCATAATCATCCAAGATGTACTACACAAGGATTCCATATCCTTTCATCTATAGGATATATAAATATATATATATAGGCATTTTATTCTAACCATATATATATATATACCATCATCCATAACCATGACCAAGTGTACATATCATATCTGATGTACATTGGACATGCACATAATCCACCTGGCTATATATATATCGCTGATAAAACTGCACCAGGCTATCATCTTCCCAGTGCCCAACTCACGTAGCAATACTGGGGACCACCTGGTGGGGATCAACGACACCCACCTCGTGATAACTCACACACACGACGTCTCGGGAAGCGGTCATAGCTCCAACTGGCAATGAGACGAAACATACCCACCACGTCTCATCCCAAAAATATATATCATATAATAACACACGGGACGACTATGACCTGGGGAATATCCACACCCTGCTCTATATGCCAGGATGCTCACCCTCTGCGCGAAAACTTCCCAATGATAGCATGAGCGGGGTATGCTTAACCACATAAGTATGTATATCATTCACATGCACAATATACATACATCCATATGATCTCATCATATGATCAAACATTTACCCATCATACACGGTTTAGATATCAATACCAGGTGTATCCACAACATAAATATATCCATATATTTATATCCATACAGATATATATATATATATATATATATATTCACATATCCATATATCTATACATACAACTAATTCTCGTTCATATGCATACGAAATATAAACTCGGCTATAAGTATAAATAATCCTCAATATACAAGTCGTCACCACAAACACATTTAATTTACCTCGATATGTGAATACAATCCCTCACTTGAAACATATTCAACCATTTTTCCTATGATGGATAGTCTCCCAAAATCATATGTATATATCTATACATATATATTCAACATTTGGGTTATCACCCAAAATTTTGTGTAGGAAACCATCACTACACATATCATCTATATCCGAGAGCACATTAAAGAATCCAGTAATAATTTTGACTATCGGTATACACATAACTAATAGTCTATAAACCTCAGTCTTATTGTCATCAGATAAATCCCATTTCTTAGGGAAAATACCCGTTTTAAATCACCCATTGATAGACAACATCTACCCCAACCAGATTTACACACTCTACCCTAGTTAGTAATGTAATCCCATCGCTCTCGATTTCGACTATGGTTCAATCACTTTTGTGAATCCCCTAGTCTAAGATCTCTCGGATTTATTCCTTAAATTTTATCATTTCTAAGGGTAGGGAATCGCACTCTTCCATTTGGCCCCAAATTGTATCTTAACAATATCCTATCCTTATAAAGATTTGACATAAATGTCGGCTTAGAAATTTCACAACATACATGGATATATTCTTCTCTAATTATTCCAAGAAGTCCCCACTATCATATACTAAGTGAGAGACCCCCTATAAGTCTCCAAAATATCTCTTACTTCATAAGAGAAAGCCTCAAATTAATAAACCCAACCAAAAAGGGCCAGAGGTCATCCTAGAAAAACCCCATAAAACAGCCCATTAAGGAAGCCCCTAAGAATAAACTCCAAAAGAAAAAGGGAAAAAGGATTTCCCATTCTAGGGCTAAAAACAGGGGACCGGTCGACCGCGGGTCCAAATTTTGCCTACGAAGAAATGCAGTAGGCTTTTCCCTTAAGGCGCGGTCGACCGGTCCCCTGGGCGCGGTCGACCGGCCATACCAGTTATCTTGGCCGATTTTCCCATTTTCAGCAAAACCCACGAATTTAAACCCTAAAATTTCCATTCTAACCTCCAAATCTTTATCACAACATGATTCTAAGCCAATAAATCAACCTAAAGTTGATCCCAACCATTTCTACTCCATTAAACCCATTTTTAAGCATTGATTTCAAGATTAAACCCAAAAATCTAGGTTTTGATGTTTATACCCAAAAACCATTTCTTTAACCCACAAATTATGAAATAAAATACACAAATAACTTATTTAGCATGATTAAACACTTGCCTCAGATTTGTAGAGGTTGGATCGTCCTCGATGTCGCGTTTGGGCCGGAAATCTCCGAGCTTTTCTTCCTCTCTCTCTTCCTTTCTTCTTCTTTCCTTCTTCCTTTCTCTCTAGGACTTTTTCTCTCTTTCTTTAAGCCTCTTAAACCTATAAAACATAAGTCCCAATTTTATATGTTAATACACACTTTAAATGACTCGTTTACTCCAATTCGAGTCAAACTAACTAAAAATAATCCGGAACCGAAATAAAATCCAATGACAGTCATTTTGACTATCTCGACCCTTCCGGGATCGATGGTACACTCAAAATCATCATCCGGAATACTTTGAAATGTTCTCTATTTTTGGGCCTAAATTCCCAATTTTTAAAATTCTCCAATTTAATTAAATTTTATTTTCCCAAAAATTTAATTTCTCAGTCTCCAAAGTCACGGGTTGTTACATACTTCCCCCCTTACAAAAATTTCGCCCGCGAAATTTAAGATGTGCCTAGGACCTAAATCTCATCTAGTCCTCACATCAACCCTCAGGATCACTATACCGATCCTTTCTAGTTCTCACGTCAAACCATATAGATTTTAAAAATCAACCAACCACCCAGGGGGCCCATACACCCCATACCCTTGCTTCACTCGTAGAATTTTAATCAGGCTCCATTAGCCTCAAATCGTAATATCACTATCAGCGATATAATCTATAGCAACCTATTAAATATATAAGTTTGAAAATTCCCAATTGGTTGAACTCTCCTCAATTCCTGACACTATCCACCTTCGTGCGGGGGAGGTCTTGCAAGCGATATCCAAACAAGGAACCCTCCCAATACACTACTGCGTAGCTAGGTCGGGGATTGAGATTAGTTGAACCAGGGTTAAGGTTTTATAAAAAAAAAAGATTTTCATATATTAGATGTTGCCCGAAGGCCTATGTAACAATATAATATAAATAAATTTCGCGTCTTTCAACACGCCAAACAAACACCTCATGCTCAAGACACAAGGTCTCAACAAATACAACACTCTAACCAGTACCTAATTCTCAAAACTAGCACGTCTATGGGCTAAATTCTCCGTTCATAATAAATCCACTAAGCTCTAAACCTCTCAACCATATTAATTCTTCTACATCTCATCAACACCTTTCCCTAAAATAAGTTCTTCCCTCATGGGAACATTACTATTTCCTGCCCTAACCTACCTATAAGACAATAACCTTATAACCACTACTCAATAAACCTTGACATTCCTCACCTCCGGAATGCAATATTATATCTCTCGACGTTCCCGGTATCGCACAAAGCATGACTTAAACCCAGAGAAAGGTATTCTACCTTATGCTTCCATAATCCGATTGCTTTACTTCATCCTTGAACCCCTATTCAAGATTATCTACTTCTTCCAGGACAATCTTTCTTCCTAAAGCCTAACTCTCCTTAAAGAGGCATCATCCAAAAAGTCCTTCTTAACCATTTTGAAGGATAAAACGCTATTTCAACTTCCGACAGCTCCTTCAGTCCTACTCCGCGAATCTGAGTCTCCAACTTTCTTACTCCCCTCTTACTCGACCACCGATAGAACACCCTGAATCACTGCTAGAGTTCTCTTTCTTATATCTCCGCCAGAATTGGGAGAAACAAATACCCCCGATCAAAGCGTACCCAAAATATGTTATGGGAATCGTATCTCTAATCTTGTCTTTTCCTAGACGACATAATCTAGGTAACGTCTGAAACGAAACGAGAGTAACAGTTATCAGAACGTCAATAAAGTGAATATACTTCACAGAAGAAAACAACGCAGTGAACACAACAGTCCTAATTGTAGGGCTTTATGTCAAGAACGTTAACGGAAGAACGCAGAAAACTCGCACAAATCCTAAAGACTCTAGAACCTGATGCTCGGATACCATCTGTAACACCCCGCTTAAAATAATAACGGGTGGCCAGCCCTATATTACAGTAAATCAGGAGTTTCAGATGGTCCAGTCTCAACATCAACTACCGGTACTATATAATATAGGACTAACTACCCGATATCATATAAGCGAGATGTTAAAATTTAAATAAAACACGCCATGACTACCAAACAACGCTATAACTACTAATAAGAAAAAGAAAGATGCAAGAAAGAACTATGAGAAATGAAATGCTAGATTACAATGAAATAAATAACTACAACTGAATATGCCAAAAAGAAAGTAAACCCGAATAAGTTGTCGGGTCACAGCCAATACAATAACTGAAATGGAATAAATATAAACATGTATATAAATATCCCTTGGGTATAAACCCGATATACAACATGAATCCTACCTAGATTTTAAAGAAGTAGAAAGCGACTACAAGATACATCCCGCAACAGTCCGCACATGTCACGGCTCCCAAGACTCTGGATAGAAGGTCATCTGGCATCCATGCGGTAGGACACCTGTAGTAATATATATATGTATATACAAGCAGGAGAGAAAAATAAACGGGTCAGAGCTCGAGTCTGAAAAATATTTAGCAAGTGTGTTAACCGTGCATAATAAATATCGGTGCACTTATTTCATAATTAAAGTGGAATCGCACTCTCGTGAAACCCCAACTCACCTCTCATCTAATGGCGCGCACCTATTCGCGTCCTCAATTTTTAGTTAAATTACCCCAATTATAAGGACAACCTAACTTACCATAGACCCAACCTATACCCACGAGATCTGCCTTACTATTGTAACCCCAGAATCCACTCTTTCTAAACACACTATAAATTATGTATTTATTTTCAAACATGTGTGCCATATTTGGCTTAATGGATTCCGGTTTATAATCTAACCGATTATAATTCTTAATAGTTACCCATATACATTTGGGTTGAAACATAAGATTTAAATTTCTAAATAATAGGCATACAAAATTAATATTGACAAAACTTCTCTCCAATTTCAATGATGCGCTGCGTTTCGTGCGTGGGGTGTCTTGCAAAGCGAAATCCAAACAAGGAACCACCCCGTTACACTACTCCTTGTCAACGTCGATCCTGGAGATCCATAATGCCATACATACCATAATATGCTACTACTACCATTATGAAAACAACTAAAATCTCCAATAATATCCTTGGGATGATGTAACCGAAATATTCCTTAAATGCGATACATCAACCCCCATCAATCTAGTACACCATAATCATCCAAGATGTACTACACAAAGATTCCATATCCTTTCATCTATAGGATATATAAATATATATATAGGCATTTTATTCTAACCATATATATATATACCATCATCCATAACCATGACCAAGTGTACATATCATATCTGATGTACATTGGACATGCACATAATCCACCCGGCTATATATATATCGCCGATAAAACTGCACCAGGCTATCATCTTCCCAGTGCCCGGCTCACGTAGAAATACTGAGGACCACCTAGTGGGGATCAACGACACCCACCTCGTGATAACTCACACACACGACGTCTCGGGAAGCGGTCATAGCTCCAACTGGCAATGAGACGAAACATACCCACCACGTCTCATCCCAAAAATATATATCATATAATAACACACGGGACGACTATGACCTGGGGAATATCCACACCTTGCTCTATATGCCAGGATGCTCACCCTCTCCGCGAAAACTTCCCAATGATAGCATGAGCGGGGTATGCTTAACCACATAAGTATGTATATCGTTCACATGCACAATATATATACATCCATATGATCCCATCATATGATCAAACATTTACCCATCATAAACGGTTTAGATATCAATACCAGGTGTATCCACAACATATATATATCCATATATTTATATCCATACAGATATATATATACATATATTCACATATCCAATATCTATACATACAACTAATTCTCGTTCATATGCATACGAAATATAAACTCGGCTATAAGTAAAAATAATCCTCAATATACAAGCCGTCACCACAAACTCATTTAATTTACCTCGATATGTGAATACAATCCCTCACTTGAAACATATTCAACAATTTTTCCTATAATGGATAGTCTACCAAAATCATATGTATATATCTATACATATATATTCAACATTTGGGTTATCACCCAAAATTTTGTGTAGGAAACCATCACTACACATACCATCTATATTCGAGAGCACATTAAAGAATCCAGTAATAATTTTGACTATCGGTATACACATAACTAATAGTCTATAAACATCAAACTCAGTCTTATTGTCATCAGATAAATCCCATTTCTTAGGGAAAATACCCGTTGTAAATCACCCATCGATAGACAACATCTATCCCAACCAGATTTACACACTCTACCCTAGTTGGTAATGTAATCACATCGCTCTCGATTTCGACTATGGTTCAATCACTTTTGTGAATCCCCTAGTCTAAGACCTCTCGGATTTATTCCTTAAATTTTATCTTTTCTAAGGGTAGGCAATCGCTCTCTTCCATTTGGCCCCAAATTGTATCTTAACAATATCCTATCCTTATAAGGATTTGACATAAATGTCGGCCTAGAAATTTCACAACATACATGGATATATTCTTCTCCAATTATTCCAAGAAGTCCCCACTATCATATACTAAGTGAGAGACCCCCTATAAGTCTGCAAAATATCTCTTACTTCATAAGAGAAAGCCTCAAATTAATAAACCCAACCAAAAAGGGCTAGAGGTCATCCTAGAAAAACCCCATAAAACAGCCCATTAAGGAAGCCCCTAAGAATAAACTCCAAAAGAAAAAGGGAAAAAGGATTTCCCATTCTAGGGCTAAAAACAGGGGACCGGTCGACCGCGGGTCCAAATTTTGCCTACGAAGAAATGCAGTAGGCTTTTCCCTTAAGGCGCGGTCGACCGGTCCCCTGGGCGCGGTCGACCGGCCATACCAGTTATCTTGGCCGATTTTCCCATTTTCAGCAAAACCCACAATTTAAACCCTAAAATTTCCATTCTAACCTCCAAATCTTTATCACAACATGATTCTAAGCCAATAAATCAACCTAAAGTTGATCCCAACCATTTCTACTCCATTAAATCCATTTTTAAGCATAGATTTCAAGATTAAACCCAAAAATCTAGGTTTTGATGTTTATACCCAAAAACCATTTCTTTAACCCACAAATTATGAAATAAAATACACAAATGACTTATTTAGCAAGATTAAACACTTGCCTCAGATTTGTAGAGGTTGGACCGTCCTCGATGTCGCGTTTGGGCCGGAAATCTCCAAGCTTTTCTTCCTCTCTCTCTTCCTTTCTTCTTCTTTCCTTCTTCCTTTCTCTCTAAGGCTTTTTCTCTCTTTTTCAAATGAGAATGGCTTAATCCGTAAGCCTCTTAAACCTATAAAACATAAGTCCCAATTTTAAATGTTAATACACACTTTAAATGACTCGTTTACTCCAATTCGAGTCAAATTAACTAAAAATAATCCGAAACCGAAATAAAACCCAATGACAGTCATTTTGACTATCTCGACCCTTCTAGGATTGATGGTACACTCAAAATCATCATCCGGAATACTTTGAAATGTTCTCTATTTTTGGGCCTAAATTCCCAAATTTTAAAATTCTCCAATTTAATTAAATTTTATTTTCCCAAAAATTTAATTTCTCAGTCTCCAAAGTCACGGGTTGTTACATACCCCTAGTCATCCTTGTTCGTTAATTAAAATATTATTGTAGTTGGGAACTATTCCAATATATTAAAAGTTACCATATATATATATATATATATATATATATATACAGACAGGCTCCTACGCACACTAAGTTTGCACATCATTTTTTTAAAATAGTAAAAAAAAATTGAGTTGATTTTTTTTTTGTAATATTTAATCATTTCAAGAAACCCATATAAAAAAATCAGCTCAAAAAAATATTTTTTGCTATTTTTAAAAAATCGATCAAACGTTCGGTGTTTTTAACTACTTTAAAAGCTGCGAAAGTTTGACCGATTTTTTAAAAATAACAAAAACTATTTTTTTGAGCTGAATTTTTTTTATATGGGTCCGTTGAAATGTTTAAATATCACATAAAAAAAATCAACTCAAAAGTATATTTTTTAATATTTAAAAAAAATTGGTGTGCGCCAGCACATGTGCAAAACAGGAGTCTGCCTCTCTCTCTCTCTCTCTCTCTCTCTCTCTCTCTCTCTCTCTATATATATATATATATATATATATATATATATATATATATATATATATATATATATATATATATACTATCCTATTTCAATGTTGATATTTATGTTGCAGGTATACGCCACCGTGTATCCTATTGTCCATATTATAAATGTTGGATCTGTTGCAAGAGAGTTTCATGCAAATATCACGGTATGATGTACAAATGCTACTTTTATAGAAGTAGGGATAGTAGCAATTGGGTTGGTGTGAATTTATGTTTACTGAAGAACTAAAGTAGGGTTGGTGCGAATTTGTGTTTACTGAAGAACTATTTTTATACTAATTTCTTTATATAATTAGTATATTCGCTAAATAATGTATGAATTCTTCGATTTATGTGTTGTAATTTGAATTCAATGTCTGAAAGTTTAGTTTTGTTGTTTGAATTCAACGAGATTTAACTTCATGTCTTATGTGTTGTTTTATTGTAATCTTTATTTAGGTTTACTCGAGATTTAACAGAACACTGCCCCATGAATATAAGACAAACGAGGAGTCGGACATGGCATTGTGTTTGATCTTCACTTCAGTTTCTACAGGTTTGTGTTTGGTCTTTTTTTTTGCGTGTCCTTGTGCCCCAAATAAAATACTTGCACATCTCTAATTTGATTTATAAACGTTACAAACTAATAATCCTATCATAAACAGAGTGCAATGATAGACCAATTACATAAGTAAAAATTAAAGTCCTTTGTATTTGACATTTAAAAGACCAAGTGCATCATAACACACATACAAAAAGGTTGAGAAAATCATTTTTCTGTAGATACTAAATCTCAATCTCAATCATACAACAAAATATAACATAACAACAAACTTCAAAGTAGTACAGACAATGATATTCAACCGAAAGTTGAACAAGCATTCATTCACTAAGCTAAGAAGATAGATAAACATAGTCTCGATGATAACGAAAAGAACAAAATAGAAAAACTAAACACGGCCTTCCCACAAGCATTCAGAATGTGGTCATGGAAACAGTTGAGGATATCTCTCAAGTCTGTGACGTGGAAGCTGACGCAACATTTGTTGAGACAACTATTGAGAGAAATGCACTCTTGGGAGTTCCTAAACATATATCATTTCCTAGTTGCCTATACTGGTGTTTTTTAGATAGTGAAAAGCAAATCAAAGGGTGGGGACATATGTAAAATATGTATGTGAAGTTATTACTTTTGAAACTCAATTCATAGAATTGAATTTCAGTAATGATACTTAAAATATGCTAGAAGAGCATGTATTATTTCCTGAACATCACTATAGAAACTAACAAAAAAATAGGAGTATCAGATAAGTACTCACATGAATTACCAAAACAGGACACTGAACCAATGGTATTTTATCAATATTCTGCATCACAAAGAAGCATTTCATAATTAATAGAGCGTCAATCTCCTAAACTCTATTAAAAACTAAAGACTAACCTGCTTTGTTTCTAATAATAAATATGGTCAAATTATTGTGTCTTTGGTTGTTAACAGTAATTTGATTTCCTTATTGTTATTTCAGGATAAGCATCCTCCAATACCAGATATCCTATCTCCTAGCCTTACAGATTTTTTGAGCCAGTGCTTTAAGAAGGTGAGGTGGAAGAAATATTTAATTCCTGGGCTCTTAATTTGATGTCACCATTCTAACTCTTGGACCCTGGTGTTATCTCTATCCATATAAATTTTTGTATGCACGTTTTTTCTCTTACCTTCCATTATCCTTCTGTTCCTATTTGAAAAAATGAGAACTACTATACAGGAGGGAATCTCCTGGCACTAGAGTACTTAAAGCCATATAATAAAACATCTCAAACAAGTGAAAATAAAAGCTATAAAACTAGGGAGGTTAATTTTAGTAGTGCCACCCCTCTCCTCTTTAGTCTAATGCAATAAATTGTATTGCACATACTTGGTATCAATTAAAAATATTTTTTATATCACTTTTTTTTGCAGAAAAACAAAGACTCCTTGCAAATATGTCTATTAGGGGTATGCCATCAAGGATGATCTCATCAAATCAATCCATGTAAGTTAATTTAATTAAGATATGTCTTTTTTTCTTCTTCTTTTGAGTTGTCTTCCACGTTGATTAGGAATAGACTTTGGCATCTATTCCATTTATAACTGTAATATGAGTTTCCCTAAACAATTGATTTGGAAGATGGTTGTGTTGGAGATAAATTCTTTGCCACATATTATTCAATTGCGTCAAACAATTATAATTTGATGAATATGGCTATAGTTAACAATACCTATTTAGGTGGTTTATTCAAATGTATTTCAGTTAACATTAGTTGAAAACTGAAAATGTAATAACTCCCCACATGTTGTGTTGGAGATATATAACTGTTATAACTGTATAACACATGCGGACATATAACTGTTATAATTGTAGAGGATCTAATTGTATAACACATATGCGAACATAGAATGCTAAACTCTATAACTGCTATAACTGTATACCACATATGCGGACATAGAATGCGGACATATGCGTAGTCACGGGTCTCTCGATTTGAGATTATGATGATAATTTAAAAATATCTAGATTAGTCTTAAAAACATGCCATTAGAGGGTGAAAACTCCAACTAGCGCCCAAATGGCCCCGTAAGAGGCACTAACATCTCGCACGTGACCAATGTAACTCGTAGGAACTAGCCGCGTAGTCATGGGACTCCCAATTTGATAATATGACGATAATTTGAAAATATATATATTTTGGCTTAAAAATAAGTCGTTAAAAGGGTGAAAATCCAAACCAACCCCCAAACGTCCCCGTAAGAGGCATGAACACCTCGCACGGGGCCAATGTAACTTATAGGAACTGACCGCGTAGTCACTGGTCTCTCAGTTTGTGAATATAACGATAATGTGTAACTATCTAGATTAGGTTTTAAAACATGCCGTTGGAGGGTGAAAACTTAAACCAGCCCTCAAACGGCCTCGTAAGAGGCACTAACACCTCGCACGGGATCAATGTAACTCGTAGAAACTGATCGTGCAGTTACAGATTTTCCGTTTTGAGAATATGACGATAATTTGAAAATATCTAGATTGGGCTTAAAAACAAACCGTTAAAGGGTGAAAACCTAAACCAGCCCCCAAACGACCTCGTAAGAGGCATGGACACCTCGCACGGGACCAATATAACTTGTAGGAACTGACTGCGTAGTCCGATTTGAGAATATGATGATAATTTGAAAATATCTACCATTAGAGGGTGAAAACTCAAACTAGCGCCCAAATGGCCCCGTAAGAGGCACTAACACTTCACACGGGACCAATGTAACTTATAAGAACTGTCGCGTAGTCACAGGACTCCCAATTTGAGAATATGACGATAATTTGAAAACATATATACTTAAGCTTAAAAACAAGCTGTTAAAAGGGTGAAAATCCAAACCAACCCCCAAACGGCCGCGTAAGAGGCATGGATACCTCGCACGGGACTAATATAACTTGTAGCAACTGACCGCGTAGTCATGGGTCTCCCGATTTGAGAATATGATGATAATTGGAAAATACATAGATTACGCTTAAAAACATGTCGTTAGAGGGTGAAAACTCAAACTAGAGCCCAAACGGCCCCGTAAGAGGCACTAACACCTCACACAGGATCAATATAACTTGTAAGAACTGACCGCGTAGTCACGGGTCTTCCGATTTGAGAATATGACGATAATTTAAAAATATTTAGATTAAGCTTAAAAACAAGCCGTTAAAGGGTGAAAACCCAAACCAACCCCCAAACGGTCCCGTAAGAGGCATAGACACCTCCCACGGGACTAATGTAACTTGTAGGAACTGACCGCGTAGTCACGGGTCTCTCGGTTTGAAAATATGACGATAATATATGAAAATATTTAGATTATGGTTAAAAACATGTCGTTAAAGGGTGAAAACTCAAACCAGTCCTCAAACAGCCCCGTAAGAGGCATTAACATGTCGCATGAGACTAATGTAACTCGTAGGAGCTGACCACATAGTCACAAGACTTTCGATTTGAGAATATAATAATAATAATAATAATATTAACTCGTATATACAATTTTTCAGCTTGAATAAGATTTTTTTTTAAATGACTTGGTTACTAATATCCTCTTTTTTTTGTATTATATTTTTTGGCAGGATAACATTTTATCGTTAGCTTTTATCCACGTGGAACGGACGAAAAAGTCAATGGTTTACAACAAGAGGATTATTTATTTAATGTCGTTAATATTCAGGATTCTATTTTTTTTTATTATGGTCGTGCGGGCTTTAGTAATTTTATTGTTAACTTTGTGACCATGCGAGTTTTGTAATTTTATTGTTAAATTTTATGACCGTGCGAACTTTACATTACTCAGGTTTTATATTAGCAAGTTTTATAATGTTTAGAAAATAGAGGAAATTTTGCCCAATTTTTTTTTTGTCTGTGAACTATTAAGACTTGTAATATTTTTAAGTTTGTATGTACATTAGTTTATCAACAACGTGCGAGATTCACAATTTGTGAATTTTCTTATTTTCAAATAATTAAAAAAAAATCTTTGATTAAAAAATTTGGCACAGTTCAAAACCGTGCCAAAAGTGTATTAAATTTTGGCACTATTTTGAACTGTGTCAGAAGTGTACCAAAATGTACTCAATCTGGCACAGTTATAAACTGTGCTAAAAGTGCACCAGAAATAACAAACTCTGACACGGTTTAAAAGTGTGCCATAAGTGTGTTCATGTTTGGTCAAATTTGGCACACTTTTAAACCGTGCCAGAAAAAAATGATCATTTTGAAATACCTGATTCTGGTACAGTTCAAAACCGTGCCAAATTTGATCTTGCACAGTTTTAAACCGTGTCAAATTGTTGTTTTTGGTGTAGTGAAGTGGGGGTATTAAGATAAAAAAAGACCAAAATTTATTGACTATCCTAAATGCATAACCACTAGTAACTTAAGTCTTACTTCTACAAAATCTATAAAAAAAATTATTTTAAGAAACTAACATCTCTCTCAAATTGATTTAGATCAACTGTTTAGGACATCAAATTTTCATAGGAGGAGAATATTTTCCGACCAAACAGACCTGTTTAGTTGCAGAATCACTACTATACAGAAAGAGAAAGGGGCATATTTTATTTTTGAGTATTTTTATTAGATTTTGATTTTGGGTGGCTTTTTTATTTTTGATGTAAAAAGAATATGCGAAAGCGTGAAAACTAATCTACACAATAACAACTAAAAGAAGAAGTCATGAAAGATCTCAATTTCTCTCTAGATTCTCATTATCAAAATGTCAGAAAGTGTTACAATAGAGGCCTCTCAAGCCTATTTATACTAAAGATAAAGATATAAAAAAAAAAAAAAAAAAAGCTAAAAATGGACAAATGTAAGAATAATAAAAAGGACGTTCATATTATATGCTCCTGCATCAATCTCCCCCCTTGAGAAGACTTCATATACTCCGTATATTAGCGATAGAAATCAGGGTCGATGTATCGCAAGATGGCCTCAGTAATCCATGGGTTTTCGGCATCGGGTCGCCCTACCCAACGAACCAAGTAACGGGTATAATCACCCGAAGATGAGGAGATAGCCGCGGAGTCTAGAATCCCCTCAACGCGATCAACATGAGAGAGAACCGGATGAGCCGTGGCGGGTGGGATGGGAATCGACGAAGCATGCGTGCCTCGAAAATGAGAGAGATCCGCCGCGTTGAATGTACGGTGCATGCAGAACTCGTCGGGGAGATCAACCTCATAAACATTCGGCCCACAAGCTCGGACAATAGGAAATGGTCCAAATTTGTGCATAAGAAGTTTGTTGCCCTTACCCAGCCGCCGCGCTTTCTGGAGATACACCATGCCCAAATCACCTGGGTAAAAAGGATACAAAGCATCGGTGCTCATCGACGGCATTTTTATAAGAGGTATAAGTGGTATCTAAGTGAGCACGACCATCGGCCTGGATGAAAGTCAGACGAGCGACAAACTCCTCAGTTGAGGAACAAATAGGCACCGTCAGAGGAACCTCCGCAAGGTCTATAGGCATAGTAGGTGACTATCCCAATACGATCCGGAAAGGAGAGAGGTCGATAGAACGGTTGACGGCATTATTGAAGGCGAACTCACCTGGGTTATCACAACGTCCCACCGTCGGGGGTGCTCAGAAGACAAGCATCGCAACAGATCACCCACACTGTGATTTGACCACTTCGGTCTGGCCATCCGTCTGGGGGTGAATAATTGTTAAGAACTGTAACTCTGTTCATAAAAGCCAATACATCGTACGCTAGAAATGCCCTGTAAATCATACGTCCCTGTCAGAGGTGACACTACGGAGAAACCCGTGGAGACGGACAATCTCGCGAAAATATAATGAAGTCACATGGGACACATCGGTCGTGCGAGTACAAGGGATGAAGTGCGACATCTTATGGAACCTATTCACCATGACAAAGATGGAATCATAGCCACTAAATGTATGGTATCGAGACATCCTGTCACGGTCTCTCGGGAATCGGTAATGGGGTATACAAACCAGCATTGGTGTGCTGGCCCTTAGCCGTCTTGCAAGTGTAGTAACGCCGAATGAAGGCGTTGGCATCCCTCCTCATCATCGGCCAGTAAAATCGATCCCTCAGCATCGCGTGGGTAAGCGCTTGTCTCAAATGGCTTGACAATCTCCCTTTGTGGATCTCCGAGATAAACTTCTCTCGTAGAGAAGAAGATGGAATGCATAAGGTCATTCCCCTCTGTAGAAATCCATCATGTAGCAAATACTCGCCCGATGCGCCGTTGCCCTACTGGCAGGCTGCAATAATCAGTCCAAACTCCACATCGGTCGGGTAAAGATCACGGACCTTATCGAATCCCAAAACTTGACTCCGAAGAGTCACTAAGGCATGCACCCTCCTGCTAAGGGCATCAGCCACATGATTCTCCTTTCCGAGCTTGTATATCTCTGGAGGTAGGTTGTCTACTTAGCATGTTTGTCACTAACACGTCGATGACTATGTAAAAAACATATGGCCTCATAATCCGACTTGATGACAATCTCTTTGTGGAGGAGGTAGGATAAATAAAACGTCACTGTTTTTACCACCATATAAAACTCAAGATCGTACGTCGAATAATTGAGGACGTCCCCTGTCAGTTTCTTGCTAAATAAGGCAATCGGCTTTCCATTTTGGCTCAAAACAGCATTGACCCCTATCTTGCAAGCATCGCAAGATAATTCAAATAACTGGTTAAAGTCAGGTAGCGCTAAGATAGGGGTCGTCGTCATCAACTCCTTGACGCGTTTGAAGGCCCTATCCGCCTCCGTTATCCACCGAAACTCCGCACTCAATGAGGTACTAATCAAATCCGTAATAGGTGTCATAACAGTGCTAAATCCAGCTATAAAAAAGTCAGTAAAACCCTGCCAAGCCATTAAAGCTACGGACCTGGGATACCGATGTGTGTGGGCGCCAATCCATTATCGCCTGAACCTTGGCGTCATCCACCCTGACGCCCTCGCCTGAAACCACATATCCCAAGAATGTCACTTAAGGTCCCAAAAAGGCGCATTTCTTCAATGTGAGGAAGAATCGCTCAACTCGTAGGGCCTCCAATACCTGAGCCACATGGTCAAGGTGATCCTCTGATCGGCTATAGATCAGGATATCATCAATGGGGTGTGAGGGAACTGCGGCCTCCGAGGTGGTAATGGGACTAATAAGAGCATAACATAATCATGTCTCAACTATCTCTGTGGCTAGCTCCTCATGTGAGAATACTAGGGCAGAAGGTCGCGACATCGAAAACGGTCTCATGGGACAAAGAAGAAAATATCTCCCCTCATTCAGGAATGAATAAGTGTTAGCTCGACCATCATGCATGCTACGATGATCAAACTGGCATGGTCTCCCCAACAGAAAGTGGCACACTCTCATATCTACCATGGTACAAAGGATCTCATCATAGTAATCCCCAATGAAAAAAGCTACTCAGCACTGTCGACTTAGGACAAGTGTGGCTCCACTACCCAACCACCCAATACGATATGGAGTGCTTAAAGCAGTTGTGGGTAATTTCAATCTATCCACCATCTCCTGTGCCACCAAATTGTCACTAACCCCTCCGTCAATAATCATCGTACATAGTCTCCCCTTGGTAATACAAGTAAAAAAAATACACGTGCAGATCCATGTATCATCACTTGGTGGAGGTGATTGTGGATCCACTGAAATCGAATATCAAAATATGCACATAGTCAGTAGAAACTCCCGCGAGTTTCGCTTGGACATATGGCAAAATGAATCCCATCGCCGACAAATAGATTGGGCGGTGAATAGTGGGACATGGGTTGGAATAGGAATTATGTCTAATGAAGAACACCCTTTGTAAATAGGGTTGGATTTAGGGTTTGGATCCATGGTTATTGGTTTAAGGCTTATGGGTTTATGGTAAGAAATTTGAGGGATAGGGGGAGATTGGGAATTCTTTATCAAATTAGGTGTAAGAGGATTAGGGTTTGAATTTGGATTGTAGATAGAATTGAAAACAAGGGTTTCTTAGGGAATAGGAATAATTGGATTGGGATTTGCATTTGGATTGGGATCTTGGCCGGAATAAAGGGACCAGAAGTCCGTAATGGTTGGATGGGTTGGGCAATAACCCCGACAATGGGTTAAGGGTTGGGCGGTAACAGCTAGGGCTGGCCTGCCCGTTTTTAGGGTTTCTGACAAGAATCATGGGCTTCAGCTGGTTTTCGATGGGCCTGCAGGCAAGGGTTTCAAGTCCGATCCAGATTGAGTCGGCTTCGAGAGTTTTCGTGGTGATCACGGGTTGGGATTAAGTTAAATGGGGATTTGTAAAATTAGGGTTTCTTGTTTTATGTGGTGCTAGGGTTAGGGTTTCATAGAGGTGTTTGAAGGTATGTTGTAATTCATCTGGGTGAGAACAACTTAGGGGTGGCAATTTGGGTTAGTCGTATCATTTTCGAGTCGCTTTGAATTTTATTTGAGTATAAGTTTTGAGTACTCTTAAATCTATTCAAGTTAATCGTGTCAAATTCGGGTCATTTCGGGTTATTACCATAATTGGTTTATCGTGTAAAAAATTGTCAGCCCTAAAACAACCCGGATCCCAATCGTCTATGAACATGTTCAATCCAACAACAAACGAGGCTCTGATATCAATTTGATGTAAAAAGAAGATGCGGAAGCATAAAAATTAATCTACACAACAACAACTAAAAGAAGAAGTCATGAAAGGTCTCAATTTACCTCTCTAGATTCTCATTATCAAAATATCAAAAGCATTACAAGAGGGGCCTCTCAAGGCAAAAGCATTACAAGAGGGACCTCTCAAGGCTATTTATACTTGAGATTAAAAAAAAGGCTGAAAATCGAACAAATAAGAAAAAATAATAAAAAGGACGCACATATCCTATGCTCCTGCATCAATTTTTTTAGTGGTTTTGACATTGCAGTTTTTGTGGTAGAGGGCCTTTGGGTCTTCTACAAATGTCAAAAAACGGATAAGTTATTTTAGAAATTCCGCAAACCTAAAAGGACAGAAAAACTCGTGAGTTTAACAGGTTTATTTTCAGATTTTTAAGACCCGTGACGACCCGTAAACCTGAAATAGATTTGTGGTGGTGGTGAGTGGGTGGGTGGGTGGGTAGTTTAATTTCTCCCATGGCCCAATATGTGGTTTCACTTTCCCCTAATATATAGGACAACCCCATTGCCTTTAACTCAAATTGCCAAGGGTTAGTGTGGTTCTAATAAAACATACTTCACCCAAAATAAAACAACCTAGGGGTGAAAAGATAATTTACTTACAAAAACAGCACATACTCTAACCAAAAACTTTCATCTTCTGCGATTACATCCTTACAAGTTCCAACAACAATCATCTTGCACTAAATGCTTATAGCTTATTTGTAAAGCTCAAAAATGATTAATAAATAAATTAATTAATTAAGGGATATATCAAATTCTGTTAAAAATAACCAAGTAATCATCTTGTATCACGTCGATACAATGCCAATCTAGTTCCTTGCAAAATTTCATGTTTGAATCAGAACCTAAATTTTACAAAACATATCACAAATACTCTAGTCATCACCCAAATAATGGTGAGGTCATTTGGCCTTCATCCCACAAAAGTTTACCTTGTTTGGGCAATGGCCCCCACTAATTAGAATCCATTGATTTTAGGGATCATTTCAACTTTTGCGACATTTTTTATCCCCAAAAGTGTCGCAAACAATAAAAATAGACTACAAAGTCCTAGAATTGAAAATGGCTGGGGACAATGTCTAGACGGCCAAAAGCCAGACGTTCATATATATTACATCAACAAAGTACTAGCCAAACTATACTCAACAAGTTTATATTTTATCAGATGATATACCATGTCGCTTGAAAAATTCTCGAAATCCGTAGGGACTGGTGTCATAGTTGAACTGGAATAAAGGAAAAGACACATCAGATAATATATTTAAATCCCTCAAAACAGTTCAGAACATAATGTATATCAACAAAAAAGACGGTACAATTACTACTAGCTTAGCTGCTAAAATATTTGCTGATTAGCATCTTCTGATAGTACCACAGTTATAATAATAAGTAAATGGTATAACGAAAAAAAAATTAAAAAATAACTAAACTGTATCGGTCACCCCAGTCTTGCAAATAACCTTTTAAACTATGAAAAAGTTGCAATTACCTGCTATGCGCCGCTACAAAATATATAAAAATAAAAATAAAAAAATGGTGTGTCGTAGAAAAACATTACTTAAAGGATTTTTTTGCAAAATCTATTTTTTAGGAAGATATTGCAACTCTCGAAGGAGGAAAATTATGCCTAAGATGCTAGCCGATGGTGTTTAGAAGATCAGTAATAGAGTGACTAAAGGAACATTCAGTTTTTCCAACGATTAATCTTATTTCCTTAAATGAAGAGTGTTACCCATTGAAAAACAATGTCTACAAATATGACTAAGGGAAATTTACTGAAGGAGGAGATAATCGGCCTGACACACAAAGATTGGACACATGGCATAACCTCCCCATAATACCCCTGAGGGTAATCGACTACCAATTCAACATGACCGATTAGAACTAGGCCGATTCAAGCCCCTACAATTCTGCCGAATCCTGATGGATGACTTCCCCAGCATCACATTCATATACAAACTCAACTATAACAACGACGATAGACTCCAATAACAATCACGAAGAGATTATACTATTAAACAGTTGCAGGGAGAGTTAGGATTTTGTATTTGTATAAATAAGACATTCCTTTACAAGGAGGTATGACTATGTCAAATCGCACTCTTGTAATCTCGACTTGTACTATAAGTTAACAACCCTATCACTCCAAGTTTGATTTTTGATAATAAAACAACTCACCCTTTCTTTCCCCTATGGAAGTAGGCAATGACGACTTGCTGAACCATGTATATCGTTTGTCATTTATTATTATGCATAAACACTCTGATTTGATTCCCTTACAATTACCAATATGTAACATCAATATTTCATCCATAAATTGACTGAAATTGTCTAGTTCGTCTTTGGAATTATCAAATTTAGACCAACTCCAAGCATTGGGGCTATTTTGTAAGGAAGACATTTAGCTCTTGCTATTCAATCTATCTTCTATTATTTAATATGGTGTTCCTCAATTTATCTTCTATTAGAACAAGGGTGATTTTCCTTTCACCTACTTTTTCAGAAGATTTGAGATACACCCCAAAACTGTCGCTAAAGCTTACAAAGTGTCATAAAAGATGCTCAAAAAAGTGACATGTGAGCTACAAAGTTATGGTGGTGTATCTATGATTTTCAAAAAGTTGGTGTATAACACAAAATATGGAATGAAAGTGAGAGTAAAAGTCAAATTAACCCCAAATTTAACATACCTCCCACCGTTTCACAACCACAGAAGAAGCAAAATTGATTGAATTTATGGATTGTTTATATTTATTTATTTTTTATAACGATTGATCTATTTATCTTGCATTTTTTTCTTTTCTAAGTAAGACAATGAAACCGTTATTGAATTCGCAATGTCCAGAAGTGCTGCCAAGAAACCATCTCAGCTTGAAAGATGACAGAAGATAGATTGATCACTCATATATTTGATAAAGTTAAATCATGACAAACAAGCTCCGAAACTCACAGGTAAGACTTTCACAGAGTATTTTGTTATATTTGGATCAGCAACCTTTCCTTGATTAGCCACCTGCACCAGAAAAAATACAGCAAATATTTTAATAGTCCACAATATACTACGATATGATACCATTAGAATTTTAAATTAAATATAAAATTCAAAAATTGTAGGCACATATATAGTACTGTAACAATGAGACCAAAATAATACACACACAGGTAATAAAAAGTCAACGTACTTGTTCTGGGCTATAAAAAATTTCGATAAATGGATATTCCTTCTTTTGCCGTGTTATGCAGAACCCAGGATATTTTGGACACTCAACCTGAAATATACCGTTAAAAATTGAAAAATAAAGCATAATATCTTAGAACTGATGATCACCCCCAAGAAATATCCATGAAAATAACTTGTTTAGCAGAAGTAGCTTACACGCATAAATTTTATACGAGGGTAAAATTCAGCAGCAGCTTCCTCCAGTACTTTATCAAGATGTTTAGTGTAATTACTCCTGTAGCATCCAATATAAGTACATAGAACTCCGTATTCAGTATGGGAAACATGCACAATAGCAATAAGGGAGAACAGAAGAAAAAGAAAGGATAAATCACATGGACCTCCCCTCATATGAGGCAAAATTACAGATACTTCCCCTCTCATTTCAAAAATTACACCCGCATCCCCTCTTGTTTTAAACATTATAGTTGCTTCCCCTCTTCGTTGAAAATTTGAAAACAAGAGGAGGAGCGAGTACAATTTTTAAAACGAGAGAGAGAGAGAGAGAGAGAGAGAGAGAGAAGGGAAGTCTGAGTAATTTGCCCAAATATAAAAGAAGGGAAGAAACTTAAATCTCAAATCACCTTATGGTAAATGCAACAGCCACAGGGCGACCTTCATGCAGAAGCTGAACAAATTCACGCTCAGAGGTAAAATGAATAACCCTTGATGGCCCAAGTGCCTTTGGATAACCGGTATAATACCTTTAGTTTTCATAGAAAATGAAATTATGGCAATAATAATAGGTGTCATTTCAAAAATGAAAAGAGAAACATTATAATTGACTTGTGTTTCCATGACTACATATAAGGTAATTCTATATCTAAGAAGTTGGTGTATTCCATTGTGATACTATATAGTTAAGAAACTTCCTTATGTGGCATCTCATTTCAATTCAGAGATTTTGAAATCTATAAACGAATATCTTTTCTTTTCTTTTTTTTGAACTTCGGTACCTCACTAATTTGAATAATTAGACTTCGGTACCCTTTTAAAATGATGAATTAGGTACCTTTTTTAATTTATTCTTTTAGACTTGTAACAAAATTTGAGACGCATGGAGCATATCTTCGCTAGAGCTTCCATCTCAAATTCAGAGTCCATATTTGAAAATCAAATATATTTCGGGGTATCCACTGACTAATCCTCAAGGATATTTTTAGACCCATAAATCTGCATGTTACAGGACACATTACGCTAGGTGGCCGTAAAAGGATTCAAAGTCTTGACCTCCAGGTTGTGAGGTAAGAGCGAGCTAGGTTGCCTCCTTGGGATTGATTTCTAAGATGATCAACGACCAAAATTTAACCTTTACTTGAATATCGTGGAATTTGATTCAGCAATTTTCAAAGTGGACTCTTAATTTGGGGTATAAAAATAAAATAAATAAATAAAATAAGTAGAACCCTTACTCCAAATGGTATTAATTGGGAGAGATTAGTTGTGAGAGAGAAAGAGAGGAGTTGCCGCATGTGCTGAGAGATTGAGAGAATATTCAGTTAGATCTCAAGATTGGTTGTAGAAGCTCAACAAACTAAAAACATGTTCAAGCTTGACTCGTTTGTTTCACAAGCCAAGATTGACGAACTTATAAGAGAGGGATTGAGACAAATTTGAGCCGAGCTCAATAAGGTGATGAGCTTAAATGTATTTTCAAACTTGACTCGTTTATTTTACGAACCGATCTTGAATGGAATTCTATCAGAAACAGTCGAATAGCTTGTTTCATTTTAAAGGTCTATCCAAATAATTGAAAAGATGAAGAAAATGTATATTCCAACTACAGTGCTTCCTATTAAGAGTATTAAGAGATTAAATTATGCTGGATCAAGTGCAATAACTAACAAGGGCCTATGTTTTCATTGTGAAGAAATTCTTACTCCCGGTCATAGATGCGAGTAAATGTTTACCAATGATATAAAAGGTGGAAGAAGAGAAACTATGAGAATCTAGGGATAAGGATGCCGCGGAGTTTAACGTTTCTACAAAGTACAATACCTTCTAATGGTACACTACTATTTTACTTGAAGATGTTTTAGTATAAACAAAGAATTATCGCAATCTTCCCAAAAGCATATTGCATCTTCGTTTCTAACAAGAAACCATGCATTCTTAGAGAATCCAAACCATGAAATCTAAATTTGCATGGGATAGAAGACACCCTCCCTCCACATCATTAAAGTCCCATCTATTATCGTTAAGATTATATTTACTTATAACAATAGAGGGCCAAAGTTATTCCCTCTCAAGAGAAATTCACCATAACCATTTGCCGAAAAGAACCAAGTCTTTTTGGCAAAATTATCAATCAATACCCAAACCCCCTTTTTCCTTGCTTCTGCTTACAAGTTTTCAATTTAACACGATGTTATTGTTTCCCTCATTGCCAACGTGAAATATGTGGTGAGACAAATAAGCACAAATTGTATGAAAGTCTATCCCTTTTTAACCAATGAGTGGTTGATTCCTTGAGTCGGATTGTGAAGGCTAGGTTTGTGTCCCTTGTGCAGTTATTGAGGATTTTAGGGTTGACATAGAGAATTTGGAGATAACTTAGATGGTACCTTTTTTTGCGTCGGGTGGGGATAAAAATTTGACAGAGTTGGTTAGGTTGTTTAAAACAGCGATGTGCTGCAATCTAGAAAACCAGACATTCTAAGATCTCCAAAATGGTATGAGGAAAGTATTGATTGCATGCCCCTTCATTATCGAATTAGTACTTTTATATTGTACAAAGGTTTTTTCGTGAGTTTGGTATCAACAGAGCTCTTCCTTCCAAGGCTGCAGTATTTTATAAGATCTTATATGACCAGTATTTATTTTATTGTTTCCTTATGTATCTTCATTTCTTTAGTTAGTTTATTACAAATCACGATAATTAGGACATGCGGTATTTCAGCATAAATAATGGCCTGCCTGCCTAGGCATCCCTTGTAATCAATTATAAAGAACATAATTATGCATTGAAATAGATGGAAAACATTATTGTTTGATGAGTGATTCTTCATTCCTTTGCGCATACATCATTCTATGTCTTCCCAATCGATGCAATTGTTGTGCTCGAAGCATAGTTGTCAAAGGCTTTGTAATACCCCGTACTTTTATGGGTATTTAAATTACATGAGTGGGTGTAATTTAATAATTTGAGAATTAAAGTAAATAAGATGGACTAATTATATTTCATGTCGCAGGTGAATAAAAGCGACAGGTGATGTTATTTTATGCATAAAAAACACGTGTGGAGATGTGTTGGGTTTAAGACGTGAATTTTTGTTACGTGACTCAGATGGGAATTTCGAGGGCACGATTCGTCTCAGAAGAGCTGAGATAATTAGAATAGAGTAACTGGGGGTAGTGTTTGGGTTCCGGGGAACTTTTTTGGACTAGTAAGGACTCGCATTTGTGTATACGAGTCAATTTTGGGGTTATTAAGGGATAAACCTTTATTTCTCTCTTATAAGCCACGAAAGAAAGAAAGAAAGAAAGAAAGAAAGAAGAAGGAAAGGAAGGAAGGAAGGAAGGAAGGGAGAAAAGAGGAGATTTCCAGCCAAGCTCCGACGGATTCCGGCGCGAGATCGTCGGATTTATCCAACCAGGCAAGTGTTTAACTTGCTTTAATCATAGTAGTGTGTTTAAGATCCATATTATAGTTAGTGTAAAAACTATAAGATTTTGGGTTTGGGATTCTTGAATGAAAATGGGTTTGTGGAAATGATTTTCATATAAAATTGATTTGATGATAATTTCTTATGAAAATCTAAGCTTGAAGCATTTTAATGGTGAGAATTTGGTGAGATAATTAAATGGGTTGATTTTTGGGTTAGGGTTTAATCCATGATATTTATGATGAATCCCATAAAATTTAATGGTTGTGTTGGTTGCAGATAAGTGTGTAGATATTTATATTGGTGGTTTGGGAGATTAGAAACCTTAAATCTCGAATTGGACGAGTGTTAGAATGGATTTCGTCGAAAGCAGAAAATCTGGACAGACCGGTCCGTTTTTCTTAGTTATCGGTTCGGTCCAATTATGACGGGGCCGGTCCGTTTTCTTGGAAACCGGTTCAGTCCAGTTTTGACAGGAAGACGGGAGAAGTTTTCTTGGACTAAAAGGATTGGGAAGAATTTCCTTTTGGGAGATAGATATTAGGGATCCTAAATAGAGTGCGATGACCTCTAAAAGAGTAAATGGAGGGATATATAAGTCTCGGGTTAGTGGGAAAGATCCGGGGTTTAAAATTTAGGAATGTTTGGGGCGAACGACATTCAAGGAATTATTCGGTGGGTTCGTACATATATATTTATGTGCGTAGAATATATATGCCGATTATATATGGGTAGAATATATATATGCCGAATATGTATGAGTAAATCCTAAGGTGCGAGTAGGATGATATAAGAATATTAGCTAAACGTGATACGCTACTATTCGGAAATAAGAGATGTGAAAATTGTATCAGAAGTGAGTGAATACTTATGGGATTAAAATAAGATGTGAGTATGCTTATAAATTGTTAAGAATCGAGATATTCGGGATCATAGGCTAATGTCAAGGGAGATAGGCAGAAATAGCCGGATTTGATGTGGTGTATATATATATATATATACACACATGGGTATAGAGACAGTATATATATGATGTGATTATAAATATATTTGTGTGTGATTGATATATTTATGTGAAGTATACCCCTCTAGTGCTATCATGGGAAGTTGTGCGATGAGGATGAATCCCCTAATTTGAGGAGCAGGGTGAGTACAGCCCCAGGTCATAGTCGTCCAGTTATTATACAGTGTGATTTTATTCTGGGTGAGACGTCTTGAGTATGATTCGGTCTCATTTTCAGGTGAGGAACGATGACCGCTTCCCCTACGTTTGTGTTTGATTTAGGGTTCGGTGTGAAATTCCAACCTGGCTGCCCGGGAGAATGTGTGAGAAATTACCTGGAGGATGATAGCATTCTAGAGATTGCATCCTTTGAGTTATAGCTCTAAGGGATGGTTGATATACTTATATAGTGTGTGATATATAAGTATGGATATACTTTATGTGTATAGAATATTGTGTGTGTATATATATATATATATATATATATATGAGATGAGAATATCTATATATATATGGACTAAAACAAGGAAAGGAATGTGAGTTAATTTCTGGTATCCGAGAGTATAAAATTCGGAATAAAAATATGTGATGCGTATACAAAGATGAGAATAGTATATACGAAATAATAACCCTAAAATGTGAATGGGGTAACAACTAGTGAGGGTTATTTAAAATGAATGGATATATGAGAAGCGAGAGATTTTAATGTATAAGCTTGGACGAAAGCTTAGAAAATTTCATACGCGAGTTGTTGAGATAACGTATGGTAGTTAGAATCTTGGCGAGATGCTAGTAGGCTGGGTAGCTAACTAGGGTGCTTTAAAATTCATGCGTTAGGTGTGCACTGTTAGATGAGAGGTGAGGGGTATCTCATGTGAGTGCGACACCAGTTGAAATATGGAGAGTATCATATTTTAGATATTAAAGTGTGTTAAGCACTTGCTAAAATGTTTTTCAAAACCCAGGCTCTGACCCGTATCTATTTTTCTTTTCTTCTCCTTTGTATACTTTTTAGGTGTCCAGACACAGGGACGCCTGGATGACTATTCTTTCGAGTCAGACGCAGCTATCGCATCTGTAGATGTTGGCAGGAATTATTTTAGACGCTTCCTTCTTTGAGATCTATATAGGAGGTATTGAAATTGATAATCGGGCATGTTGCCCAACGGATGTCATTTATTTTATTTACACCGATTTTATTTTACGTTCATTCGATATGGTTGTATTATGTTTTACCGAGAGTATTCGGTTATGTATTTTTTTCATTTCAGTTGTTTCTATTACCGTGTGAATGGTTTTAATTGTTCTTTTAAGTTAAAAAGAGTAGAAAGTTTAAAATTTGACGCCAAGCCTAATAGGTTATCAGTAATTTATTAGTTTTCGATAGTGATGTTGAGAATGAAACCATTTGAGATTCCTGTTTAATTTAATATAGGACTGATCACCCGATATTTTATTAGGCGGGGTGTCACAGGTGGTATCGGAGCATCAGGTTCTAGTGTCCTTAGGAATCTGTGCGGACATACTACGCTTTCAGCGTTGCTATATATATATTAGTTAGTGAATCTTATTTGCGTTCGGGTGTGTTCGTCTGCCGAACAACGAATGGATGATCGGCGAAGGCCGTGGGGAGGCAACACAAGGAAGGGCTCAGTTGAAGTTCTAAAATATGTTGGGGGAAAATGACTGTAGTTGAGGTCACCCCTATTGTTACTCGGGAAGATAGCGCTGTAAGGACTGCTAGGGTGCAGTATATATTTTCAAGTACCGCTATAGCAGAAAGTGGTACCAAACTAGACTCACCCAGTGTAATTAACATGGGAATGAGTCAGAGGGGTATTTGAAGAGGACCGTCCGTCGAAATTTTAGAAAATGCGGAAATTGTGCGTGTCAGCCAATGGAAGTTAGATATCCAAAGGCTTTGACAGATGGCGGAGTGTGGTATACCCGGAAGTGAAAATTGGGGTAAATTTTCTTGGCTAGTAAAAGCAAAGCTATAATGGTGGGAGTAGACCCCGACGTTTGAAAAGTGAAATATTATGCCAATGGAAGGATCTTAGGTACGGTTTGACCGCAAGTTCCTTCATCAAAGGTTTAGGAGGAGATGTGAACGTTGTTCTGAATTCATCACAGGAGGGCTGGACAGAGGTCCATTTGTGAAAATGAATTTATATACATAGCGAAGTGTGTACCCGACGAGGTAGGTACAATGGGGAAGAGAGTCCTTAAGTGGGTGATGGACGCGCGAGAATAGTCGCCAGTACTTGTGGAAAATTCTGCTTGGATGATCGATGCAGATGGTGACAATGTCGTGCTTTGGTCAGTGAGCATATTAATGCTTCTTGTGAAGGGAGCTAATAGAATTGAAAGATTTAGTCGGAGAGTAAGAGTGGATGAAACGGTGTTAGTAAAATACCGCGAGGGAGACCCATCAGAGGACCCATCTAAACGATTCAAATAACTGAATTCCTGCCAAGTGATGATGGATTCAGTTGGGACTGGTAAGGCCAACAGTGTGTTCCTTAGGGCCAGCGGAGCCAAGGGAACAACGGGGGTAGCCATCAAAGTTGAGACTACTAAGGTCCGAGAGAAGGACAACCCTAATATGGTCAGTATGACCGTAGATAAATGGATTATATGAAGATATACTTTTATATGGAGAGTACGACCTCATGCATTGATTTTGCCCGAAGCGAGAAAAAGGACAAAAGTATGATGCCTAGCTGGGGCAATAATTGAGTTAGTTTTTGGTTCGATTCGGACTAGCGTGTTATGTCCGAGAACCATTTAAGCAGCCAGGGTGATTGGCTAGATATAAATATGAGTATTATCCTCGAAAAAATGAGGCAGGTTTTATGTGACACGATTGAGTCACGTTACTTTGATTATCGCTAAACTCGAGTGAGAGACGAGTTTAGTGTGTATATCGATAACATTATTATTATGTTTATATGTTTTCCTTGGTATAGTGGGGTTATCTTTGGTGTCATCTGCGGAAGATGAGCAGGTGTATTGATAGTGGTATAAAATTTTAGCGAGATTACTCGTTGTAGTGATGTTATACGAGCATGATATTATCCTGTATATGGTTTTATAGCAATGGTTAGACCGATAGTGGGCGGATATCACAAGGCTATCGGGGTTGCTGCTCTAGGGCAGGATGTGTTATTTTGGCGATGTCTCACCTGCAAGAGGGTTGAGCTCGCATTTATATTATATTATTATAGAGACTTCGGAGAGTATAGTTGTCTCGAGATAATTGATCCGGTTTGTAGGGACTTTACCAATATGATTCGAAGTATATTGGGTTTTCTGTCGTGCGGAGAGATTTAGCTCGTCATTATGTTTAGCGCTCAGGACGTGGTGATAGGAAGAGCGCAATGTCATATCACTCCTTTAGAGACGTGGGAGTTGAGATTGATATTTATATGTGTGGGGGCAGAATTTTGAGAGTCTCGGTTGTGAATTTGAGGTTTATGGAATGTGATTACCACTAATGCCGAGTGATAGTGCATTTGGGGTGAAAGGTTCCTTGTTTAAATGCAAATGCGGGATGAGATATGCATGGATCTTGGTAAATGTCGTGAGTAGAGAGAGACGGAAATTTTGGGGTACATGCTATGGACTTAGGGCCTAACGGATTTCGATGACCGACAATGTTAGGTAGTAGTATATCGGGAGGGTTCCTTGTTTGGGAGATAGATATTAGGGGATCCTAAATAGAGTGCGAGGATCTCTAAAAGAGTAAATGGGGGGATATATAAGTCTCGAGTTAGTGGAAAAGATCCGGGGTTTAAAATTTAGGAATGTTTGGGACGAACGACATTCGAGGAATTATTCGGCGGGTTCGTACATATATATTTATGTGTGTAGAATATATATGCCGATTATATATGGGTAGAATATATATATGCCGAATATGTATGAGTAAATCCTAAGGTGAGAGTAGGATGATCTAAGAATACTAGCTAGATGTGATACGCTCGGAAATAAGAGATGTGAAAATTGTATCATAAGTGAGTGAATACTTATGGGATTAAAATAGGTTGTGAGTATACTTATAAATTGTTACGAATTGGGATATTCGGGATTATAGACTAATGCCAAGTGAGATAGGCAGAAATAGCCGGATTTGATGTGGTATATATATATATACGGATATAGAGACAGTATATCTATGATGTGATTATAAATATATCTGCGTGTGATTGATATATTTATGTGAAGTATACCCCTCTAGTGCTATCATGGGAAGTTGCGCGATGTGGGTGAATCCCCTGGCTTGAGGAGCAGGGTGAGTATAGCCCCAGGTCATAGTCGTCCAGTTATTATACAGTGTGATTTTATTCTGGGTGAGACGTCTTGGGTATGAGTCAGTCTCATTTTCAGGTGAGGAACTATGACCGCTTCCCCTACGTTTGTGTTTGATTTAGAGTTCAGTGTGAGATTCCGACCTGGCTGCCCGGGAGAATGTGTGAGAAATTCCCTGGAGGATGATAGCATTCTAGAGATTGCATCCATTGAGTTATAGCTCTGAGGGATGGTTGATATACTTATAAAGTGTGTGATATATAAGTATGGATATACTTGATGGGTATAGTATATTGTGTGTGTGTGTGTGTATATATATATATATATATATATGAGATGAGAATATATATATGTACGGACTAAAACAAGGAAAGGAATGTGAGTTAATTTCTGGTATCCGGGAGTATAAAATCCGGAATAAAAATATGTGATGCGTAAATAAAGATGAGAATATTATATACGAAATAATAACCCTAAAATGTGAATGGGGTAATAACTAGTGGGTGTCATTTAAAATGAATGGTTATATGAGAAGCGAGAGATTTTAATGTATAATCTTGGGTGAAAGCTTAGAAAATTTCATACGCGGGTTGTTGAGATAACGTATTGTAGTTAGAATCTTGGCGAGATGCTAGTAGGCTGGGTAGCTAACTAGGGTGCTTTAAAATTCATGCGTTAAGTGTGCACTGTTAGATGAGAGGTGAGGGGTATCTCACGTGAGTGCGACACCAATAGAAATATGGAGAGTATCATATTTTAAATATTAATGTATGTTAAGCACTTGCTAAAATGTTTTTCAAAACCCGGGCTCTGACCCGTATCTATTTTTCTTTTCTTCTCCTTTGTATACTTTTTAGGTGTCCAGACACAGGGACGCCTGGATGACTATTCTTTCGAGTCAAACGTAGCTACCGCAGCTGTGGATGTTGGCAGAGATTGCTTTAGACGCTTCCTTCTTTGAGATCTAGATAGGAGGTATTGAAATTGATAATCGGGCATGTTGCCCAACTGATGTCATTTATTTTATTTACAGCGATTTTATTTTACGCTCATTTGATATGGTTGTATCATGTTTTACTGAGAGTATTCGGTTATGTATTTTTTCCATTTCAATTGTTGTTTACATTACCGTGTGAATGGTTTTAATTGTTCTTTAAGTTAAAAAGAGTAGAAAGTTTAAAATTTGACGCCAGGCCTAATAGGTTATTAGTAATTAATTGGTTTTCGACAGTGATGCTGAGAATGAAACCATTTGAGGTTCCTGTTTAATTTGATATAGGACTGATCACCCGGTATTTTATTAGGCAGGGTGTCACAGGCTCGCCTAGGCTCCATGGCCCCAAGGCACAGCGTTGGCGCCTCGCATAACCTCAGGCTAGGCACCTTCAGTATGGGTGTTCACGGGTCGATCGGTTCGATTTTGGACTATATTTTACAGTTGAACCGACCAATTCGGTTTTGGAAGAAAGCCCGAAACCGAACAGAGGATTAAAAAAAACGTCGGTTTCGGGCCACATACGTTTTGGGTCGGTTTTCGTCGGTTTTTGGTTTTTGTCGGTTTTTGAAGTCGATTAATGGTTTTTGGATATACAAATTGAAGTCACTTAAGGGTTTTGAAATATAAATATTGATGTCGGTTCGGTTCGAATCGGTTTTTTCCTTGTCTAAACCGTCGACTAAACCGACATGGTCGGTTCTCTAAATATCTCAATCGTAAGCCGAACCGGGCTAAAAAAAACGTCGGTTTCGGCTCGGCTCGGTTCGGTTTTCGGTTCGGGTATTTTTTTGCCTTCTTCAGTAAGATGTGCACCTTGTGCCCCTAGGCCCAAGGCGCAACTTAGGCGTGCCTAGTTAAATTTTCCAAGAAAATGCCCCAAGTACAATAATGGATGAAGAACTGCTATGTTGACTTTATGTATTTTCTAATGAAATTTGGAGAATTGGAAAATTCCCCACCCTAGTGAACTTTCTCCTTCTCATCCGTAACTACTTAGTTTTAAAAAACGAAAAAAATCCTTTAGTGTGGCATCTCCAAATAATTTATATGTTGATTTTTTTTCTTCAAATATTAGATTCAATCAAGGTTCTAAAAGGCGCGAGGCGTGGTCGAGGCGTAGAGGTCAAGCCTCAAGCCTTAGGAGCCTAGGCGCACCTAGGCGAAGCCTAGGCGTAAAAAGGCGTTTTTCCTTTTTTTATTATTTTAATTATTCTAAGGCTAGTAATATAATAAAATAGTACATACCTTGAATTTTGAAAATATATCCATATGTTTGGTGGCCATCTTTCTCATATTCATGCTCCATAACCAATATTTGTCAACTAATCCTTTGTTTTTAAAAAGAAAAGTGTGCCTTAAGCATTTTACCAAGAATAAGGCGTAATAAGGCGTAGGCGATGCGTTTCTCTCAAGCCTCAAGCCTAGGCGGAGCCTAGGCAGGCCTTTTAGAACAGAGGATTCAATTGTTTTAATTATATGAATATTTTTGCTTTGTTGATTGTTTCATAATACTTGAATATATAAGTTTTTTCATATGGTGTATTTATTAGATATATCTTCTTATGTCTCTACAAAACCGTGTATAAAAGTAATTTATGCTATATATGCCAAAATTTAGATCATAAAATAATCTTACTATTACAATCTACAAATTTTCATATTTAATAGAATGTGTGCCTCACTTCGACCAGGCGCGCGCCTCGCCTTGCGCCTAGGCTCCAAGGAGACATTGGCTCCTTGGTGCGCCTTGCACATTAAATAACTATGGTTAGAAGAGCATGTGGTTGACTTCTCTATGTAAACTAGCGTTGGATACAGGCAGGCTTTGGAATATCTTTTTAACAGAGGAAGAAAGAGAAAGTTCTGTTTTAGTTATGTCATTTTATGGAGTTGAAGGTGTACTTTATATATAGTGAGGATGCCTTGTCCTCCCATCTTTTTAAACTCCTTTTTATATAACCGACATATGTTTCTAATGAAAAGAACCCCCTATTAATTCCATAATCATTTAATACCCCGAATTTCCTGGCAATGCACCAACAACCAAAAATTCCTTGAAAACTTTATTTTATTTCTTGAACTTGTAATGAGCTACAACAAAACAGCAGAACAGATTAAACCAGTATAACCATTGCTAACCACATAACAAATGCATCATTGATGTTTCAATATTGTATTAAGTAAAAGGGGCTGAGAGAGAGAGACTGCTAAATACATCGACAAAGGAAAAGCACTGGGCACAAGCATTATATTAGGAAAGAGATGCCTGATAAATAATAACGAAACACTATATCTGGTCATTATAAATACTACACACATTACTGATGCAAAACATATAATGGAATTTGTAAGTATGATACACGTACTTGCATGTTGAACGAAGATCAGTCATAATTTTCGCAAAAATTGAGGGCTCCCCCATATGATAGTAGCACAGAAATGGATTCAAATCAGCTTTTCTACAATCCTGCTAGATGTATTGGTTACAAATCAAGAACCACACTTTTACACCATCCTACTAAGAAATATATATATATATATATATATATATATATGTGTGTGTGTGTGTGTGTGTGTGTGTGTGTGTGCAGTTGTATCTACTCCAGTAATTGAAAATGAGAAAACATTTAGCAGTCTGGGTATAAAAATGGGATGACATAGGAATAGGATATGGCACAATTGTACAGGAAATTAAATCCATAAATTATGCCCACCGCCTTGTGTATTACATGTGGATATGAATTCATATAACAACCTTTGCTTAATTAAAGAGTCAATTAGATAAAGGATATGACACATCATATGCCAACCTTCATTAGGATATATGAGATTTTCTCATGGAACATTCAACATACTGGTTCCCAATATACTAAATAGAACAAAATGGTCATACAGACCTCATTCGTTAATCATCATATAGATATACATCATATGCCAACCTTTATTAATAATGACTACAACGTGAAATAACCAGTCCCCAAATTATTAATTTTTCATTTTTTTATGGGAACCCCAAATTAATTTGCTTGTAAGTGGAAGCAATTTCACAACCACCACCACAACAACATTAAAAACAAAAATGCCTCTATCATTCATTCATCTCCCAAGACTAAGTAATTACAATGAATGGCCAATGGCCTTATTTATAAGTATAGGTATCTTCTAGCCAAGATAACCCTAAAATGACTAAAGAGGGTACACTAAAAACATTTGAAATGTCACCATCTAACCTAGCAATTTAAAGAGAAAATAACCTAATAAAATAAAAATCACAAAAATACAAATAAATCCCAGGACTCTCATACACATCATTCTCCTCGATAAAAACTCGTACATGAGTGTGAAAGAGGGGGAGATGACCGTCATCTGAAGCACGCAAACACTGTCCAACTGATGAGGGAAGCTGTCCACGGAAATGCCCAGCATACCGACAAGCAGATGGGCAATGGCGACTGATCAAAAATCCCAACGAAGGTCGTCTATAAACTAGACCCCGAACTTAACCACGATGACCAACATCATGCCAACTCCTCGAAGGAGGCCAACGATACCAGACGAGAGCCAAGTCACCCATTACGAACAACCTCGAGGCCTTGCACTAAAATGCAACCTCCGAACACAAACCCCACTCAGAACAGGTCCACATACTCCCAAACGATCATGTCAATCTAAGGTAACAACTCAATCACAGAATAGACACCAAAAGAATCAACCATGGGAAAATCAAACCCATTCCCAAAAAAGTGGAAAGAAATCAGCAACAAAATAACTCTTCCTCCTGAAAATGCATGGTAGTTACCCATCCCGTCTTTGAAAAGATATCGAAGAAGTCTACGAATCACAAACCAACCACTTCTTCCCGAAAATTAGGATAGAAGTCCCTAATCCAAAAGACCTCGAAATCTCGAAACCTCGTAATAATAGTCCAACCATCCTCGATAAAAATAACGAAGAATTCTCCAATGAAATACTCAACGTAGTCCTCAATAACCCTCAACAAGTTAGAAAAGTCGATCGGAGTAGCATGAACGGAGGGGAGACGATTGCTAGATTCAGCGGGGCAGGGCCACCATGGAGGTCTCACTTAAGGCAAACCGGTGAGAAGGGATGGATATATAGGTGTACTAAGGGTTGGGTTAAGGGAATAGGGGAAGATAATGGTGAAGATGTGGTTAAAATTTTCAAAGGGTTATGGGTAATTTGTTGATGACCAACGGGAGTAGAATAAGGCCTAAAATTAGATGGGGTACCATGCCTGCAAATTGTGGAGAGGTAAAACTGTAACTTTGGGCACCAAAATGAGGACCGTAACTTTGGGCATGGCTCGCTCCTCTCTAGTGACTAGTGACTGTGATTGTTGCTTTTGGCCGGCAATGACAAATGATCGCTGAAATTATCAGATAGGCGATAGTGAATCACGGAGCTAGGGCGGAGGGCGAGAGGGTTTCAACCACAGTCGGCACCTTAGTGACCTTCGCCGATGGCAAGAAGGGGCGTGAGATAGGATGGGAAGTACGAATAGCGGCAAGGGTTGGGGTTTAGAAGGGTTCTTAGTTGATGCGACTTGGGAGGAGGATAGTGGTGAGTCGGGGGGGTGGCTGAGGTTCGTACATGGCCGACGAGGGTCACTTAAATAGAGGAGACGGTGGGAGATCGGAGGGGTTGGGTTAAACTAAGTTTTAGAGGGATTTGGTGGTTGTTTGGGGTAGGACAGCTGGTATAAAGGGTTAGAGGTGGAGATTTTAGATTTGGAGGGCTTTAAGGATGGAGATTGGGGTGATTCCATTTGACTACCGGGGGCTTGGTGTGGCGTGGTAAGTCAATTCCTCCGAGCCTTGCCCATAACTCTACAACAACTTTGGCAACAACCTCAATAGTGATGTAAGCGAAAGCATTTTCACAACAACATTAGAATTAAAGATTTCTTTCTCTATCTTTCATTCATCTCCCAAGAGTAAGTGATTGCAATGAATGGCCAATGGCCTTATTTATATGTAGATGTATCTTACTAGCCAAGATAACCCTAAAATGTAAAATGACTAAAGACAACATAATAAAGATATTTCAGGAAAATGTCACCCTTTAACCTAAAATCAGTGTTCTAAAAGGCTCGCCTAGGCTCCGCCTAGGCCCGCCTAGGCTTGAGGCTTGGGAGAAACGCATCGCCCACGCCTTATTCTTGGTAAAAGGCTTAAGGCACACTTTTTTTAAAAAAAACGAAGGATTAGTTAACAAATATTGGTTATGGAGCATGAATATGAGAAAGATGGCTACCAAACATACGAATATATTTTCAAAATTCAAGGTATGTATTATTTTATTATATTACTAGCCTTAGAATAATTAAAATAATAAAAAAAGGAAAAACGCCTTTTTACGCCTAGGCTCCTAAGGCTTGAGGCTTGACCTCTACGCCTCGACCACGCCTCGCGCCTTTTAGAACCTTGCCTAAAATAGCAACTGAAAGTGAGAAAAACATATTGTGACAACCCGCATATTCTAATACCGGGTGGCCAATCCTCAATTAAAATAAAACAAGAATCTCGGTATGGTCCATTCTCAGCATCACTATCGTAACCACAATAAAAATAAATATTACGAATAAACTATACAATACAATGAGTTGAATAAACCTCATGCATCTAAAATAAACTGAATATCAATTGAGTGCTGAAATAAAAAATAAAATATCTAACAATCATATAAAATCCTATCCATCTACGGGCAACACGTCCAAACTGAAAACTGAAATGATCCTATTTAGATCGAATGCGCTGAAGCGTCTAAATCAAGTCCTGTAGCATCCACAGCTACTGCAATGGCAAGAATGGATCTATCCATGCGGTCCCGGCTGCTGCTACTGGACACCTGGGGATTTACAAAGAAAAATAATTGCCCACGAATATTTTGCAAGTACATAATTGTTTTAAATAAATTAAAATTGTAGTGTATTACTTTCATAATTAACCGGACGCGCTCATATGAGATAAAACCTCACCTCTCAACTACGGTGCGCACCTAACATGTTTATTTTATTATCCTAATTAAACTGCCCAACCTAACTAGGACATGTAACTGCTATCCAAGCCCAAACCCCGCTAATACTCTCTATTAGCTAAGTATAACTAGCTTCACTAGGTATACGTTCATAAACAATATTACAGCGACACACTGGCTGCAGATAAATATTCAGGTAATAAACATAATATAGCTACGCTCGTGCTATAAATAAATATATACACTATATCGTATAAGCATACATATATATCGCTCGCTATATATGTATAACCGTATTCCCAAATCATGGACCTCGCGGATACATCCCTCGTGTGCTATCCTACTGCAGGCATCACGTATCACAGTGAGCCACCGGGTCAGAATCTCATCACCGATCCAAACGAAAACACATACAACGAAGGCGGTCATAAACATACGTCCGGGGGTCGCAACCATACCACATCGCACCTAACTGGTCTCTAAACCAATATCTATCCTCACACATGGATAGTAGTCATGCAACAATCCTATGACTCGGGGAATCAATCCGACACCTGCTGGTCAACGTTAGGGTGGACTGTCCACTACGCGCAACCTCCTACGATAGCATTACAGAGTAGGTGTGTTTAATATAAACAAGTAGCATGCACACATACATATATATACACGTTACTCTAATATGCATATATATAAAGAACTGAACTCGTACGCATATCCCACAACGCATGGTTCACCCAATCCCAATTCAAACCAACTTCCCAATTAATTATTTAAATAGTCACTCATTTGAATTCCCGGTTCCTCACTCGAACACATCTATCGTTGGCCTATCACACGTACCAAACCCTGAAAAACCTTCCCCGGTAATCCCACAGTACCCTGGAAGCACCTACGATCATTCCCCAAGCCCTATGGGGTCAAAACAACACACGAACAAAAACCGGGCAGACCAGCAAACCGAATCGGTTCGCTGGCAAACCAAACTGGTTCGGTTGAGCGAACTAGTTCGCTCCCCCAACTAACCGGTTCGGTTTGTTGGGCTGTCAGGCGTTTTCTTCCTCGGGATTTCTCCTCCGAAACCCTCTAATGGAGGTCCCATGCCTCCTCAAACATGATATTGACCTCACATATCAATATACTAACATTCCAGCAACATTATAACACCTAAATAACCATGAATCCTATACTAAACACCTAGGATTACAAATCAAACATCAAATTAATTCAACTCAAAATTTTCCCCAATTCGATCCTTCCTAAAATTCAACTTTTCTATCAAAGTTCTACATGATCATCATTTTAATTCTATAATTAATTTTGAAATCCTAATATGATTAATTCCAATTAATAATCAATGGTCACTTATCATTTAAATCTCTACATCAATCAACCAAAGTTTCAATCTTTAATACCTTAACTCTCAGATTTCTATCTTTAATCATGAACGTAATTAACTATGCATAGTTTGCAACTTAAAGCGAGTAACTACTTGCCTTTTTTAATTAAATCCGACGTTCTCTATGTATTTGATGACGGGTTGAATCCAAAATTAGTTTCTCTTCCCCTCATCCAAGCCCTTTTTTTCTTGTCTTGAATTCTCTCTCAATCTCCCTCGTGCAGAATATCATAAGTGGGTTGTCATCCACCTACCCAACTTCTTAAATACTCCCTTAATTACTCTAATTCCGTTTTTCCACTTAACCCTAAGTGTAAAATGACCCTCCTAACCCTATATGGGTCCTGTTATGTCTAAAAAGGCTTCAAAACCCAATCATAACACCCGAGTACCTATTCTGGACTATTTCGACCCTTCTCGGATCACCGTGCATTCAAAAAGGTCATCTGAGTCACCCAACTCCAAATATGCTAACATCTCATTAACTGGGCCCGACATGCGCGTACCGTACGCGTCACCCATAAATTATACCGATCCGCCGATGTAACACTCTATCGACGTATAATAATAAACTGTCGCTTTCACTCATACGCGACATATAATAAATCACATATCTATTTACTTATCACACGCAAGTAAATAATAATAATAATAATAATAAATATTAATCATTTATCTCGCTAATTAATATTTACTAAAAATCCAATTTAATTTCCCCAATTAAATTAATAATTATAAGCACGTGGAAATTAAATCATAATAAAAGTACGGGATATTACATATACACGTCAAATTTAGCAAAGCAGGTTAATGCTAATAATATTAAGCAAAGCAACGATAAAGAAGTAAGTCAAGTACAAACAACAAACATGTACTAATAAAATCAATTAATTATAAAGAAACCTACCTCCAACATTCTTTAAAGGGTCATTTATTTAATGTATAGTCCAAGCCGTTTTTTAATTCAAAAATCCCCTCACCATATAAAACACTCACAAATCTCTCTCCTCTTATTCTAAACTCAAAATCCTAAACCCAAAAAAAAATACGAAATGCTATACATGTTGCTAAGTGCCCTGCCCAAGCCTAAATTTGTCTCTCTAAAATTCAATTTCTATTTCATTTCTTTTTTTTTTCATTGGAAATTGAAATAAAACTACAGCACACAGATATGAGTGAAATTGTAAGCTATAAGTTTTGGAACAACACAATTATCATGCTGGCTTACAAATCTTTATTAAAGCGTAATCAAACCAATATATATATATACATATATATATATGTGTGTGTGTGTGTGTGTGTGTGTGTGTGTGTAATTAACAAACTGAATACCAAGCGGAGCATCATTATAGGTAATTACCTCGTATCCCTTTCACAAACGATAAGAGAGAGCTGAACACCAAAGTGAAGTGAGGTTTTGGAAAATAATACGGCGAACTGAAACTACAAAGTTATTTTCAAGTTTGAAATTATTTCTAACAACCTCCTCATAGTTTTAATTCAGTCAACTCCAACCCTAATGCGTGTGGGTTCGGGATGGTTTTAATCCCCGATTCGGGTTCAAGTTATTTAATAAAAGTATACTCGACTCAACAAGGCGTTTTTCTAATTACTAGTTGTGCACACATGCGTTGCACGTGTGGCTGATTCCAGATATTTGATTTGACAGGTTCGTAATTTTAGAGAAGTGATTGACATATGTAAACTAATTGATCTCGATTTTAAGGCTATGAATTTAAATGGTATAGAGGGCTGAAAATGGGGAGTGGTTGGAGGAAAGACTTATTAGAATGTTTGCACATCAATAATGGAGTTTTATCTATAAATATATTTTATGAAGAGTTGGTTGTGGTGATTACTGGAATTTAATTATTTGATTCTCATAGTTTGAAGTATATTGTGACTAATCTTGATTATATAATTGTTCATCACTTTATTATTTCGTTTACTTTAGTTCATTTGTGATATTTAAAGACTACTTTATTTATGAATAAGGTGTATTGCAAGAAAGATCATAAATAAAATTATGATTACGTTGTATGTACATATGCTGTCATTAACCAAAATATGTGGAACTGAAATTACAATTTAATATTCATTATACATATTAAAGTAAATAAATGTAGTTACTCTATAAATATAAGACTTAAAATCTTTATTGTAGGCAAATTGATTAGGTAGATCGCTACCAAGAATCTCATTATGCTTAGCAGTATGTATATTTATCAGATGTGTTTGGGAGTCCCCCCCGAACACTTCAGCAGAGACTATTTCACCAAATCTTAATAATGAAATTGAGTTCCCAATGAAGTGGTAAAGGAAACTCTATAGGACAACTTATGTTTCTTCAATATTCTTAATTGTTTTGTTTTCTTGTTTACTGCTATTAACATACCCTACTATTCAAAGTATGCTGATTTATTTGTTTCAAGTTCTAAATATTAGCTTAAGAGAGGATACAAATGTAAAAGAATAAAAGCATGGGCAGTGAAAGTAGTCCCAAATGTGTGTTATATGATAGGTGGAGAATATTTGTTACTATATTTGTTACTAAATGTAGTCGTGACATCCACGAACCAAGCAGTAATATCTACAGCTACTGATTGACATAATGGAGCCACTACATATCCAAATTCAGTGGATGTTATCTCCATTTTAATACAAGAAGGAAATTATTTGCCTATATTGAGCATTGTCATCCTCAAGCAGTTGGAGGATAATGTTATAAAATCGAAATCTGATCGAATACAGCAAAAAAAAGAAATCAATGGGAATGAAGCAGTCCACATTAACCCTATAAACCCAACTTTGAACACTCATAAACCAGTTGAGTATTCCAACACAATAAGTACAGATATGACCAATGGGAAACTACAGGTTACATTGATTTATATAAAACCACAATAGCATAGTTCATAAGTTAATTTAGTACAATTATTATTAATTGCAACCAGAAATTGTAAACTGAATTCATACTAATCAAGCTAGACTTCATGGAATTTTGGTTGGGATTTATTTCTTCATTTAAGGATTTTTTAAAACTAAGGTTAAAAAAATCAAGCTTTCATTTCTTTCTTCGTTTGTCCATATAATAAATAAAAAGGTGGAGTATATAAGATTACAGAGAGATCTCAAACCAGGGAAAAACTGATGCAGTATTGAATTTGTCCAAGGTATGCCCAGGCCTATGTCTAACAAAGCTTCATATGTTGTGATTCGCCTCAAATTGGGCGAGGCTCCTTCATTAAGGCTTATGCCTTGCGGGCGTAGGCGGTAGGCTGAAGCATGGTTTAGGCTCACCTCATTATACATTTCGGATAAAGTACAAAATTTTAATGAATGTGATTCGTCACATTTACGTTACAATATATGTTTATGTCCTATGAAGGATTTTTTTCTACTATCATCTAGTCAATGACACATGGTTTTATCGAATCCTATATAAGAAAAACTATCTCAATTATTTGGCTTAGGATAAGGAGGTGAATGCCTATTCTAGCCCAAAAAACAACACTGGCAGACGTTTCTTTTTCGTTTTGGGGAACATAAGACAATCTTATATAGATCAGTTTTTCGTCAACTGATTTCCAATTGGTCCTAAATACTATTGGATAGGGAATGCAAGAAATTTGTACTTCGTTTCAGTCCCCTAATACCATTAACATATCCTTGGAGTCAACTTCTATATTGATAGTTCACCTATAGGACTGAGATCCATCGTAAATTAGGACTCTAAGAAGAATGAATTTAATTTATGGAAGGTCTATAATTTTATTCTGAAATTTTCAAGTAGATTAGTATCTTTATTCTTTTTCCTATCACCTTGTATACATTTCAAAATCAATACAATAATAACAATAAAACCTAATTACAGCTTGATGACATGTCAAATGAATGGCATTAAAGACATGAATACGTAAGTTTTAAGTTAAAAAAATATAATGAAAATATTTTGAAAAAATTAGGTTAAAAAACATATATTTGGCTAATATAAAAAAAATTATGTGTGAATACGTAAGTTCTTGCATCAAAGCCATTTTAAACTTAGTGGTCCCAAAATTTCACTCACTGAGTACCCAATTGCTCCAAAAAAGCCCACCAAATAATGAATCATCACATTCTTTGATTCTTTTGGTTCATAAGTTGTTTCATTCATCATGATATCAAAACGTTAAATATGTATATTGCAATGAATTAATTTTGTTTATCCAAACAATTTGTTATTCATTAGTTTATAAAGATTTGGGTATCTACTTGGTACTACTATATAATTTGTTATACATGCGTAGTTTGTGTTTCATATAATTCAATTGATATGATATAATTTGTTTCCTAACTCTTTAATTTTTTTTCTTTTCCATAACAAAGAAAAAAAAGCTACAAATTACAAATTGTAAAGCGTATGAATTTTTTTAGCTCATCTACATATTTCTTCAATTGGTTTCATAATGGCCAGTAAATTAAATAAAAAATGATAAGTAAATTCGCAATCGTACATTAATCAATTGCAATTACCTCTTAAATAAAATTAAGATTCCTTCACTATGAGATTGAAAGTCCAAAATTCTATAAGAAATATTGACAATATCCTATAAAAATTCAAACGAAATATATTACCATCTCGAATATAAATTATACGAAACAGTTTCAATATGATATTAAGTACTTCACATACCACGTAAACAAAAGTAAAGTTTCTTCACTCTCAGATTCACAATTCGAGCTTGTACCACCAATGTTGACAATATCCTACAAGAATTAACAATTACTTACGAAAAAGTGAAATGATAACAATTTCTTACGAAGTATCAAATTACATTCCTACTACTGTTAACATACTTGTAAAGAGTAAGAACATCGTATTATATAAGAATGACAATAAACCCCAAAAGTAAATAGTTGTCTTAGTGCCATCAACTAATGTATGTAATAGTGAACTTCCACCATACGATTTTTTTTTTTTTTATCACGAGTGAAATTTCGTAATTAGAAATTATATAATAATGACAATATACCATAAATTTATGTACTTGTCTTATCTGTAGTATCAAAATATTGAACTGCCACCTTGTGAAAATAATAAAAAAATTTATTACCATGAGTGAAATTTCTGTAATTAGAAATTATATAAGAATGACAATAAACCATAAATTAAGTACTTGTTTTAGTTCCATCAATTATTGTAGTAGTGAACTTCCACCTTGCGAAAGTAATAATTTTTTTTATCATGAGTGAAATTTTCGTAAGTAGAAGAAAATCACAAAAAATAAGCACAATCTTTAGTACTGAAAAAGTTTATATCAGTATGCACAATTTTCAAATTATTAACATTTAAAACAATAGGCATATGTGAATGTATATAATTGCTTTAAAATTAACATTTAATTTAGAATATGTAATAAGTACACATATCTAAAAACATGAAAAAAATGAAAATGGAAAATACAAACTCTGATCACAAATGAGAGACAAAATTCTTTAATGAGATATATATAATTATAAAATTTATGTAATTGTCTTAATCTTCAAACTAACAAATGCATACTTTGCTGGCATAATAAAAAATTATAGACGGAATTAGGATTATTGACTTTAATTTTGGCAGAAGAAATGATAGCAATGAAACAAAGAAACGATGGACTTTCAATTAAATAGTTGTTTGAGCTTCCATTTGTAAAGATGAATTTCTAGGGTCGGAAAATGAATGTATTTTGATGGTTGATATGCGTGAATGAATAAGAGAGATATAGGATGCATGAATGTGAGTGAATTGGAGAAGGAAATTTGAGGCAATTGAATTTGGATTTCCTGGGTTGGAACATGAATGTATTTGGATTATTGGTATGTGTGAATGAATATGAGAAATATGAGATGAAATGAACATGGTTATTTCGTAAGAGCCAATGAGTTGGGGAAAGATATGTTGACTATTATTAAGGGTATAATAGAAATTTTAAATTTGATGAGGGTAGTTTAGTCTTCTAACCATCGAAGAGGAAGTTCCATCTTTTTAAGTAGTAGAGATCTTGGATCAGCTACATGAATTTTATTTTTACATTTCATTCTGTTCAGTACAATATATTTATTTAAGCCATTGTCATTGTTGATACCAAATTTAATCTGCTGACGTGGATCCATCATTTAAAGACACGTGTCAACCAACGTGGCAATTACAAATATTTCTACCGATCAACTCACTGCCACCGAGCAACTCATGCTCCCCGAGGAACCTCAGCGTACCGAGCAACTCAAGCGGTCCGAGCAACTCAGGTGGCCCGAGCAACTTAGCGTGCAGAACAAGAGAATCAAAGAGACGACTGCGCATTAAATGCTCATTATTATCGTACAGATGTATATGTCTACTAGATAACAACGCATTGTCCTTTCATTTGTACAGCCTCAAGGCTATAAATACATTGTAACCTCCTCATTAGAAGGGAACTCTGGATCTCTTGATAAACAAATAATAGAGAATTACAGGCAAACAGTCAGCAATACAAAAATAGTGGACGTAGGCCATTCTCACAAGGCTGAACCACTTTAAAAGCCCATTGTCTCATATTTCTTTATTTATTTTTATCTGTGATTAAAATAATTAGATCAAATCTAGTTTTTTACATCAACAGTCATGTCATTTTTTTATAATATCTCATCAAGTCAATTTAGGCATACATCTACCCCTTGCGTTACCATCAATACTAACTAAATCACTATTTCTTACGAGGGCATGCATTGGTCTACTCTGGACAGATCCAAACCATCTGAGTCGATTTCTATCAATTTATCTTACATAGGAGTTACTTTTACTGTTTAACGAATTTGTTCTTTTTTAATTTTATCATTTCGAGTTTTATCACAAATTCATTTTAACATTCGCATATCTTCCATAATTATTTTCTGCACATTTAATTTTTGGGTTGCCCAACACTCTTTTCCATATAGCATGGCGGGTCTCAATATATTTTTAATGAAAAATATACTTTAATATTATTTGTTGTATGTAAAAATTATACTCCCATGTGGACCAATGATAAATGCACACATGTCATCCAGCGTGGCCAACCAGCCTACTTGATCGATTTTAGAGACACTTAATCGGCTATAAGGCCGACCAACACTAGAAGGACAACCAACAGGAACATCAACAGTTACTTGGATGGGATGCCAACCAACTCTGAATTCCAAGAGTTTTACCTATTGTATACAGATGTAAACACCAGGTAATATATAGGTGTTCCATCTTTAGGGTTTTGCACCCCTATAAATGCAAACTATTCCCTTAACTCAAAGGACAACTCGAATCACTCATATGCACACCATACTGAGCTATCGTAAACCCTATTAAATAACAACAACAGTGGACGTGGGCTATTTTACAGCTAAACCACTCTAAAATCTTTGTCTCTTTATATTATTTTTATCTGTGATTACAAATTTAAAGTAGATCCATTTTTAGATATCAACAGATTGGCATCATTTGTGGGAACGTTTGTTTGTCATTGTTCTCTACCATCAATTTCGTTTCTTTATTCCTGAAGAAATGACTGATCTTGAAAATAGCGCTCGAAGTGAAGGTAACACCATCATTCCATCTGCTCCTCCTAGTGCGACAGATTTACAAAGCATTTTTCTCAACCTTCTTAAAGGTTAAGAAGCTATACAGGAGACTATTAAATAATTGGCTTGCACTATGCAGTCTAAGTCCTCTAATTCCATAAGCGAAATACCACCACCACCACCACTCGGGCGTGAAAGAAGTTATCATTCTCGTTCTTCTCACGATAGGTCATATCGTCCTGGTACAACTTATTCATTTCGCTCAACTGATTACTATGATGGTGGATCTTTTTCCAAAAAAAGACCAAGTGTCCTGGAAAGGCTCGGCAGAGAGTCTGCCTTTGATCGGCTAGGCCCCCGGGTAACCAGAGGACATTATAGGGAGCAAGATCGTCGTCGTGAATATCGAGAAGGTTCCACTATATCTAGGGCTCTGTGCGTGCCGAGCAGACCTCTCAAGAGGAGAGTTCAACACATAGGCACAACAAAGCCGCTAAATCTACCTCGATCAAACCTAAAATAATAGAGAATTCGTGGAAAGGATCCATGCAACGATTGGAAAATAGGCTAGGAAAAAATGACCAAGAAAAAAAATCCCTTATAGAGGAGTTTCATCAATGGGTCGCCTTTCATCCAAGCTATTGTGGACTATTCCACACTTTTCAAATTCAAGCAACATGTGGTTACTGCCAAGTATGATGGGAAAACCGATTCAGTCTTACATATAGAGCAATATCAAGTTATTGCCAACATCTACTCAATGCCTGACGAAATGAGATGTAGGCCCAACTCAGATTTGGTATAATAATCTTCCCACAGGTAAGATCTCTAATTTTCATCAGTTAGCTGAAATGTTCATTGATAACTTTTGTTTTGGGGTTAAGCCAATCTAGAGTGTCACTCATCTCTTGACTGTGCGATAAAAGCTTGAAGAAAGTATTAGAGAATATATTACTCATTTTAACAATAAAAAGTTAGAGGTGGTAGGCTATGAGGAGAAAATAACCATAGCAGCACTTATGAGTGGGTTACTCGCCAAAGATCTTTATTATGCCTTGGCAAAAAAGATCCACCTAAAATAGTGACGAAACTAATGGCTAAAGCTGGAAAAATTATGAATGCCGAATAAGCCATGGCAGCCAAATAAGCTCCTGAGACCAAAGGGGAAGGTCAGAAGAATAATTTTAATTCTTTCAAAAAAAGATTATAAAGACAAAAAACTGGATCGAATGAAGAAGTATGACGAATATACCTCGCTCAACAAGGGTGTTCACCATATCCTAGAGGAGATCAAGGGAAACAAAGACTTGAATTGGACTGAAAAATTGAAGACACCCCCAACAAGAGGGAAAAGTCCAAGTACTGCGACTTCCACAGGGATCATGGGCACAACAACAACACTTCTATTGCGCTAAAAAATGAGATAGAAAATCTCATTTGGCATGGAAAGTTGAACAAGTTTGTTAATTGGAATGGCAACAAAAATGATCGAACGAGGTCAGAATATCCAGCCCGAGTAAGGGATGATAACAAGAGAGCCAAAAATGATAATTTTGAAGACGATCCAGATTTATCGAAGAAGCCTGATAAACCAGAAGTTGAAGTCGGCATGATATCATTTGGATGCCATTTTATTGCAGGTGGTGATGCTGGAGGAGGAGATGTCATAGCAAAAAGAAAAACTTATCTAAATGAAGTCAAAACATGCCCAACTATAAGACAGATTGATTTGGCTGAATTCAGTGTTAGTAGGTTGAGGAAGGTTAACAGAGACAGGCTAGTAATTAAGTTTTTCAAGAATGATCTGAGTGGTGTTCTTTATCCTCGTGACGACCCGTTGGTTATTACATGCAGAGTTCCTCACGGCCGAGTTGCAAGGATCTTAGTTGGCAATGGAAGTTCAGTCAATGTAATGTCCTATGACTGTTTTGACAGTCTAGGGCTGAAGATCAGCAAGGTAGAACCATACCATCGACCTCTCATTAAATTTGCAGGACCAACCAGGGACTATTAAGCTTGAGGTTTTGGTCGGCACCTGGCCAACAAGTAGGAGAGAAAGAATTCGCTTCTTTATGTTAGACAAAAATGCCCCCATCAGCTTATAATATCATCCTGGAAAGAGTAGGAATCAAGCAGTTTGAGGCCGTGCCATCTACAGTTCACAAAGGTATGAAGTTCCCAACAAACTATGGAGTCGGTGAGTAAATGGCAGTAAAAAAGATGTCAGGGAGTGTTATTATACATCTTTCGACTAGCAGGAGATGCAAATGAAGAGCACGACCACTTTCCACATCGATATTCTAAATACTCAGGAATAAGAGTAACTGGTAAAGGGACAAGTTATAGAGGAAATAAAAGCGGTGGTTGTGGACGATGAGAAGCCAGAAAGAACCACTCAGATCGGTTCTAAATTATCTCCTTCTATGAAATAAGAATTAATCACTTTCCTTAGAGAAAGGAAAAATGTTTTCACTTGGAGCCATGGAGATATGCCAGGAATTGATCCAAATTTTATATGCCATAAAATGAATATCTATCCAGGCTCCAAACCAATTAAGTAAAGGAGAAGAGTCTTCAGTCCCGAGAAGAATGTAACAATCCAGGAGGAAGTAAAAAAATTACAACGAGTACAGTTCATTTAGGATGTCATGTATCCTATTTGGCTAGCTAATGTAGTGATGGTCAAGAAAAAAAAATAATAAGTGGCGCATGTCTGTGGATTTTACAAATCTTAACAAGGCATGTCCAAAAGATCATTTTTCTTTGCAAAGGATTAATCAATTAGTTGATGCTACAGCAGGTCATGACCTGCTTAGTTTTATGGATGCCTATGATGGTTGCAACCAGATTAAGATGAAGCTCGAATATAAGGAAAGCACTTCCTTCATTACTAGTCGAGGAACATATTTCTATAATGTCATGCCTTTTGGATTAAAAAATACTGGAGCTACCTATCAGAGAATGGTAAATAAGGTTTTTGAAGAGCATATCACTAAAAATATGGAGGTCTACATAGATGATATTCTCACCAAGATCAAACATGTTGCTGACCACATAGCAGACTTGGCTCAAACTGAAGAAGCACCAGATGAATCTCAATCTAACCAAACGCATCTTCGGAGTCCAGGAAGGAATATTCCTACGATACATTGTTAACCAAAGGGGAATAAAAGCAAACTCTGACAAAATCAAAGCTTTACTTGAAATGCAGTCCCCAGCCAACAAGAAAGAAGTTCAAAATCTCATTAAAAGAGTAGCTGCGTTGAACCGCTTTGTCTCCCGAGCAACTGATGAGTGCCTTCCATTCTTTAAAGTTCTTAGAAAAACTTTTGAATGGAATGAAGAATGTGAAAAGGCTTTCTTAGAGCTGAAGAAGTATTTGGGTTCTCCCCCACTCCTTTCTCGACCAGTTATGGGAAAAAAATTATATTGATATTTGTCTATTTTAGAGTCAACTGTTAGCTCGGCCTTGATCCGACTTGATAATGGAGTTCAAAAGTCAGTGTATTACACTAGCAAGGCATTCCGAGGAGTTGAAATCATATATCCACGCTTGGAGAAGTTAGCATTACCTCTTATTGAAGCATCTAGGAGGATGAGACCTTACTTCCAAGCTCATACTATTGTTGTTTATACATATTTGACTCTGAGACAAGCACTGCATAAACCAGAGAATCTGGAAGATTAATATCTTGGGCAGTGGAGTTAGGAGAGTATGAAATTATTTACGAATCAAGAGTTGCAATAAAAGGCCAAGCAGTGGCGAATTTTATTGCTGAGTTCACATATGTAGAGGAGTAGCATAATCCATATTTGCCTGCCTAGCAGAATTCTACGGAAGAGAGCTTAGCTCTAAAGTAAATAGGGATTAAAGCAGACCATCTTGAATTGTCGACTGCTCAAGAAAAAATACAGCAAAGTCACAAGATTTCAGGTAAGGAATATTGGTAGACGGGGAGTTCTCTAACGACATTCCAACTTGGTAATTATTTGTGGATGGGTCCTCGTGAGCTACGAGAAGTGGAGCAAGCCTCATTATTAACACTATGAATAACTTAGATGTGGAATATGCTTTGATATTCCAATTCAAGGCTTCCAATAATGAGGCTGAATATGAAGCGCTGATCATAGGACTGTAATTAGCTTCCTCACTGGGCGCCGATCAGGTATTGGTATATAACGATTCTCAGTTAATTGTTAATCAAATGCAATAGATTTATGGTGTAAGAGGAGAAACCATGATGAGATACCACTAAAAAGCAATTGAAGTTATCTCTCTGATCACTTTAGTCAAAATAGTGAGGATTCCAAGGCTTGAGAATGCCCAAGAAGATGCTCTTGCTCGGCTTTCTTTGGCAACTCCAAAAAGAGCTCAGACGAACAATTCCTAGTGGATATTCTTACTCATAAAAGCATTGATGGGATGGAAATCAGTGTAATAACTATGGAGCTAGGTCCATCCTGGATGGGCCCTGATGCGACTTTAAAAGTGTCTCTAGTACGTACTAATATCGACTCAAGTGTAAGTCGATCGCTCAAGTAATAAACTGGTAAACCAGGTATCGAACACAGGGACTAAGATGAGGAATCATGACGACGAATAGGGAAGACGACTAACCTAAAGGATTTACTCACGAAAATAAGAAGAAAAGGTGATTGTGACGAGGTTATGAATTTCTACCAAATAAGCAAGAAAAACTTAACTAAATTAACTACGCATCCAAGACTTAACAAACACGGATTAATTAATATGAATGAGAGATAATGTTGGAATACAATCCCCTAACCCCTAATGAGGTCATCGGTTACGAAATTAGTCTAGAATTAAATATTTAATTTGAAACGATGACGTTATTTAATTCAAGCATTACATATATGAGGGAACGAACCCGCATCATACCTAATCAAGAATAGAAACAAAGTACGAGGTCAATTAGTTAACACGCACATCACATTCTTAAACACCCTAGTTACCTAGGGCGAATGAGGTTAAAAGTTCTACGATGTTTGTAGTAACGAACCGACACATTCCAATTAATTATTTAATTCAAAAATATGTTTTTATATCCATGCGAACCATTTAGGGTTGGGTTCATGCATCCCAACCTTTGAAAATCTAGCCGGACATGGTAAAAGGATAATTAAACATGATAACTACGTTGCATGAAACCATCTCTACGTAAAAAGTGCCAACAAGCATATGAAATCGATCTCTATCTAAGAATTACTAAATTATCAATCAAAGAGATGAAAGAACATGAAAGTAATAGAATAATTGTACTTGAATTGATGTAAACCCATGAATTCAAAGCCAAAAGATGAATAAATGTTGAAGAACAATAATTCCCAAGTTCTTGCCTCTAAAAATCTCTCAAAACTCTGTTAAAAGTCGTCCCCTAATGCCTGATGTTACTCTACCATAAAACTCCTGTGTTTTATTAAGTGTTTGACTCATGCACAAATCTTATTTTAACATAAAAAGATTTCTGATTGTATTATACTGAACCGGTTCGAATTTTTCTTCTTCCCTGTGGCGAACGGTTCGGAATTCCAGTAGCGACGCGAAAACTGAACCTAAAAATTTTTCTAACTCTTTTTCTTTGTTTTTCCATGATTTCTTCTCAACTTTTATGCTTCATAACCTTTCACTCGAGCTTCGAATTTGGATGCCATTTCATCCTATGCACTTATGGGCTCACTGGATTCAACTTATTCTTAGGTTCCGCGTCCTAATTTCGAGTGCAAAATTACTCTTTTGCCATTGACTTTCCTCCTTTTTTTTCTTTCTTGGCTTTGAGTTTTCTCTTTTCTTCACGTGTATAAAATACCTGCACAATGTAAGAGAAATATACAAAACTCGATGAACTATATAGAAAATGTCAGTAGCAAGGATATGAGATAAATCAACTAGATTTACATCGTACGAGGTGATAAAAGCTTCTAAATTACGGGGATAAATACAAAGAATTTATGCCTAATTAAAGCCCCCTAAATTGGAACTTTGATCGTCCTGAGCAATGTAAAAGAATCAAAGAACGGTCACAACACTTAGCAAACATGTTATGGGATATAATACCTCTTTCGTGGGCAAGCGATTGCATTTAGCGTATGCAGCAAGCCTTTAAACCCCTAGGTTACCCTAGTAGGACGAGTTGTGACTCGTGAGGGTTTGCAGTGAATATACCCACAAAATTCATTTTTCGACTCAAAGAAAAATCAGAATACCTCAAAATTATACAATTTAAATTCCTCAAAAATAGTCATCGTAAATTCATATTCACAAGTCTCATTTTGTAGTAGTGTGTGTGTGTGTGAAGCCGAAAATTAAATCGTCAATTTTCACCGATTAATCATTACGTTACTTTTCAAAAATTCATTTTGATACTCTCTCAAATGAATCACTGAGAATGTGGCTATATCTCTCGGTGTGCATGATGTAAAGAGTAAATATTGTGGAACACAAATCCACGCATACAAATTTAAAATACAAAATTTCTATCGTGAAAAGATCTCATCATTACGGTCTTTGGAAAACGGGAAACATCATCTCTTATCATGCCGATTAATCTCTCTTATTATCTTTTTGTGTTTTAGCTCTCCACGCATAATTTTGCAATTCAAACTCGATTAGGACTTTTTCGGGTTATAAGGCGTATTGGATAAAATGGGAATGGTTGGAAAATTTCGGAATTGGAAAATTTTCTTAAGATGTACGTTAGTGCTTTTTCGGGCTTTTGCTCATTTTTCTCTTTTAATTTCACAATTTTCTTTTCTTGCTATTTTTGTTGAGCATTAATTCTACTTTTCTTGCCCCTTTTTGTTGCACTTTTTGAACGTATTTTCTGAATTTTTCAATTTCCACCATTCCAGGCTATTTAATTTTTTCGAGTTATAACCGAAAAAGGAAAATTTTATTGGGCTCAAATTGGGTTGCAAAGGGATAATTTTTCACAACTTTTTATGGCTAATATTTTTGGGTAACAAATGAAGGCCTACTTCATTGTCCAAATTACGAATTGCTTTACTATATGCGTCTCGAGATGAATTTTAGTTTAGAGATCTTTTTAGTACGTTTTTCAAGACAAAATGTCACACGTTTCCCGTAACCGATCAAAACATAGGAGTTGAGATCCTCAACGACTTATTTGGAGATAAATTAAACTTTGAGTTAACCATTAACTCAGATTGATTTAAAAACTCACAACAATCGAAAGGCTAGAAATCTCACCGGGGTGATTAATCTCCACACTCGCAAAGTCGTCAATTTTTGCTCAATTCCATCTTTGGTCAATTTCGGCTTTATGCATAGGATTTTTACAATTTGAGACTTTAAACAAATTTCGTGACATTTTTTAAGCTTTTTAAATTCTATTTTTTTATTTATTTTGGGGGAAAAATTGGCTTTTTAAAAGTTTTCAATTTTTTTTTGTTTTGGATTTTTTTCTATTTTTTTGGGGCATTTTGAAATTTGTGAAATTTTTGAAATGCACAGGTACCCCCCCTTCCCCCCCCCCCCCCCCCAACTTAGACTTTTGCAATGTTCTCATGCAAATAATGACTAAAATCCAAACAAAAGAGAAGTGTGTGTAAAGATAAACAAAGGACAAAATGCAACATTGTATTAATAACGACCAAGTACAAGTAAAAGCAAGGATAGAGAATGCATAGTTCTTCGTAACCAAAAAGTAGTAGCAAATAAGTACCTAAAGGTGACGAACTACATATTTAAAACAACCAAACACAGCATCGGGTCTACTGGGGGGTGGGTGTGACGAGCCGGTAGCATTGGGGTCATATGGGGAATGAAGGCATTGGGAATTATCGAAATTTCTGCACCTGCTATCAACGAACCGGTTCGGGCCTAGGCGAACCGGTTCGATCCAATTAATATTTTTTTATTCGATCAGCAGGCGAACAGGTTCGGACTTGATAGTGCAACAAGGGCGAACCGGTTCGAATTTCCAGTATGGCCCCCTAACTTGGCATCCGAAAAAAACTAAGTGTTGGAACTCCGAAAATTCACTGTCCCAAAAATTTCCCAAAACACTCCTACTCTCATTTTATCTCGAAAACCCCCCAAAACTCACCTTCCTCGCATGAAACTCTCTCGAAATGCGCATTTGTGCTCCTATCCTGTCTCGACTCGTACCATACGAACTTCTAACTAACATACCTACACGATTTACTATAATACACGAGAATCACCACATATGCGTCTGGGGTGATACGACCTCTATCTCCCCACTTAAACTCATCTAACCCCCTGTATGGGGTTCGATGCTCTCTTTGTCTCGCCCGTCCTCGCATCGTAAATAAATAGTCGGAACAAATTGGGACCGGTCCCATAGATAAGAGGGACACCTTAAGGCTCGTGATGACTGAAGTGAATGGAATCCTCGTAGGGCCCAATCGAATTGCAGCATACTTGTCCCGACTTTGAGGGACATCTCGATCAAAATTAGAGGGACACGCTAAACCTAGATCTCTCTTAACTTTGGGAATGCACGGTTCAAGCTCTAAGTCAGACAAGACTCGAGCCCTTTCCTCTATCGCATCTGAGGACTCAAGTGGCACGGGTGGATGGTCACGAAGAAGAACCTCATTTATCCTATTTTTCCTTTCACTTTCTTTGACGTGACTACATGAGTCCAATAGTTATTGGACGTCAACAGTGAGGATCTTATCCACCGGCTCAATTTTTATCTCAAAATTTTCTAGGTTCATGTCTCCTACCTGGATCTCTTGCTTACTTTCTATGTCCTTTCTCACTCGCTCAATCTCCAGCTCCTCTCTCTCGCACTCGACAACGTGATCTCTCCCACTCTCCGCATCTACGCTCTCTCTTTCACTTGCAATAGAGGTCACTAAACACGCCTCCTTCTCCTCTCTATCAATGTTAGGAGGGTTTCTCTCACTTGATGTAGTAAGACATACCCTTATCAGATCTCTCGTGTGATCCTCTCGGGCACGTGTAATGTCTCTTCCATAAGATTCGTCTCTTGAAACTCGCCCTCATCACCCTCGAGCTTGGTGATGTTGAAGATATTTATTTCAAGTGTCATGTTCCCGAATATGAGTTTCATTTGCCCATTGCGTGTATTAATCAACGCGTTAGCCGTGGCTAAGAATGGGCAACCAAGGATAACGGGAACATGATTACTCGGACCTAACTTTTATATTAACATAAATCCAAGAGTTATTTTAACATAAATCTAAGAATGGGCGGCCAAGGATGACGGAAACATGATTAACGTGTTCCCAAACATGATTATGCAAGAGTCATGTTCCCGAATGTGAGTTTCATTTGCCCATTTATCGCATCTACATTTTATTAAGTGTTTGACTCATGCACAACTCTTATTTTAACATAGAAAAAATTATGATTGTGTCACGCCGAACCGGTTCAGACTTTTCTTCTTTCCTAGGGTGAACCGGTTCGAAATTCCAGTAGCGACGTGAAAACTAAACCTAGAATTTTTTCTAATTCTTTTTCTTTGTTTTGCCATGATTTCTTCTCAACTTTAAAGCTTCATAAATTTTCACTCGGGCTTCGGATTTGGATGTTGTTTCTTCCTATGCTCTTATGGACTCACGGGCCTAAACTTATTTTGGGGTTTTGCATCCTAGTTTCGAGTGCAAAATTACTCTTTTTCCTTTGACGTTCCTCATTTTGTTTCTTTCTTGGCTTTGAGTTTTCTCTTTTCTTCACGTGTATAAAATACCTGCACAATGTAAGAGAAATACACAAAACTCGATGTATAGTATAGAAAATGTCAATAGCAAGGATATGAGATAAATCCACTCGATTTACATCGTACGAGGTGATAAAAGTTTCTAAATTACGGGGATAAATACGAATAATTTATGCCTAATCAGACCCAATTAGAGAGTGTAAGGACATAAATTTCCAATTGACTCCCTGTATTGTTTTGACTTAATTCCGTGAACAAAACTATGTTTGTAATATGTCATAGGGAGAATTTTATTTTTTCAATATCCCACTTGGTCTATGACGTAGAAATTGAAGACGTTGCGGCAAAGGTTCAAAGAAATAATCATGCCGATGTTTATTTGGTGCATGTTTACTCGTCTTCAAAGCTAATTTCATTCCAAGATCACTTAGGTATGAATGCGTATAATTAATGGTGCTCGGAATTATTTTATAATAAATAAGGATGTAATTTTTATAAAGAAAAATGATTTTAAATGTTTGAAAAGTGTTTTAATGGTTTAAACTTCGTTTTATGATGATAAGCTCGAAATAGAGTTTGACTAATTTGAATCTCTTTGTTAAGAGACGTTTTATCTGAAAGTCAAAGAAAGTCAAACTTCGCGAGGTCGCTCGAATGACATTGGATCTCGTTCGAACGAGATACAATGTCGCTCGAATGACATGCTTAAGTCGTTCGAACGACACATTTTTCGAGGCAGTGTTTAAATCTTATTTAAACAGTGTTTGCATCATAATTTCGTCAGTGTGCTTTCTGGAAAAAGTTTTACGAACCAGAACCTTGTTTTGTACATGTTTTCTAAGGTTTACAAAGCATAAACACATCCTTAGAGTTTGCAAAGATCCGAGATATCATTATTATATGTTTACGTGATCTTGCTGCACCAAAGTTATTTGTTCTACACATTGAACATCAAAGGGTTGAATGAGCATGCCATAGAAAATAATGATAGTTTGATTGAGGATCTTAGGGCACGAGAGAAGAAGTTTAGGGAGAAACTAGAGTTTGTGGAGAAAGAGAGAGACAATCTCCGTGGTTTGATGGAGTCCTTGAAAAAGGAGATTTTAGAGTTTGAGGAGACTACGCGTTTACTCGAGTCTAGAATTCACGAGTTGGAGGAAAGGTTGAAAGACTCGTCTAGAGTCAAGTTTGATTTGGAGGCTAGATCGGAGAAGTTAGATAAGATCTTAGGCACCGTCAAAATTAAGGGAGATAGGGGAGGTATAGGTTTTGGTGAGAGAGTTGTTCCCATTCCCCCCACACGTGTGAAAAACACTAGGATGGTTAGAAAAGGTCCACATAAAGGTAATCATTCACACCACCGCTACACTTGCATATTTTGTGGTAGGAAAGGTCACCTTAGGAGTTATTGTTACGACCTTAGACAAGCTCCTAGGAAGTTTAAGAATAAAGTTTCCCCGGTTACCCAGACCCCCATGCGCCATTTTACACCTACTTGGGTTAGGAAATCGAATTTAGTGGCTTTAGGAATTAAACTTCATGATTCTCGTTTGGGTGCACTCGATTCTTCCCATGCTAAATCTAAAGGATGATAGTGTTTCCATGTTTGTCATATGCTAGTTTGCTTTATGATATAGTCATTGCTAGTATTATGACATGTGTATCATTTTGTGTTATAGTTTTCATTTGTTTGTGTCTTATTTGAAAAATAAAAAAAGAATTTTTTTTTTAAGAAAACTTTTGAAAATCCAAAAAGATTTTGCTTTTCTTTGGGTCAAAATATGTTTGAAAAGCCAAAAAGATTTTCAGTTTTTGTTTTTGAGTTTACATGCTTGATGTGGCATATTGGTGTGCTTGGACCCCCCCATCGTTTTATTATCCATGTGGCTAGGACATTTGGTCATTATTATTGATGCTTAGAATGATCTTAACCATTGTTTATATGGGGTGGTTTCGAAGTTGATATGCATTTTGATTCGACTTTGTATATATGCCAACATTGCACACATGCACGAGTTTATATGGATGTTTGACTTCTCTTGCATATTTGAATTTGGTGAGGCGTGCTTATCTCAATCTTGTCATCCATGCGTAAGTAAACTTAAGGAGAAGTGTGCATGTAATAACCGTTTACCGTGAGGATTTGATTTAAAAAAAAAGCTTAGTGATTCACAGGAAAGGGCTGCGAGAGTTCAAAATTAACTCGTCGTGAAAGCCACCGTTTAAAAGAGCCCAAAAGAAAAAGAAAAATGCTAAGAAAAGGGCCAATAAGATTTTCTCTAAGTTGAGAATGCTAGAAACCTCAAAAGAACTTGAAAAAGTATGTTTATATGAGGGTGTTTGGTTGGAGAAAATTTAAACGGGTTTGCACATCTAATCCTAATGTTGAAACATTACAATTTGACTCTATTGTTTGTAGAATCGTCAAAATTCTGAATTTGTGTGCATGTAGTATGTTTAGTTCATTAAGCTCACACTTTAATTGCCATTTGGCTATGATAAAGTTTGATGATTTATCACTATCAATTAGAGCTTCTTGATTGTTTCGATGTGTTGGAATTGTGACTAATTTGTTGTAGTTTCACGCCCATTCATTCCATGTCCATGTTTGAGCACATCGGTACTATGTTTGCATGTAACTTGCATTTTTAGTTTTAATGAGTTTTTGCGTTTTGTACAAAAAGCCTACTGTTTTAGCACTGTTTTGCTTCTGTCAGTCCCTTCCTGGAATTTTTTTGTGGAAATACTTTCACTGGGCAATACTTTATAATATTTTTGGGAAACTGGGAAATTTCGGCAGGTCGCGTGAAGTCGTTCTAACGACATTGTATCTCGCGTGAACGACTTCTGTATTCGTTCGAGCGACTTCCTCATCTCGTTTGAGCGAAGTCCCTGGCTCGCTCGAACGACAGGGTGAAAATTTTGCTTCTGATTGGTTTGCAGTCCTCTGGTTCATATTGGTATATTTTTGGTACTGCGGGAAGCATTTCTGGACTGTTTTATTTATATGCAGGTTCTTTTATGTTTCACATTGGTATTTTGCATATATGTCCGTTTATCACACTTGATTTGATTCGTATACTCTTTGTGTGCTTCCTTGTTTACTAGCTACTATTTTAACATTACATGATCCTGTTTAGCTGGTTTTCTCATATATATCTAGCGGCTTTAATGTTTTTAAAATTGGTATCCACTTGATTCTATTTGGTATCATTTTCTCATGCTAGATATTTCATATTGGTTTATGTTTTCACCGGATTGTCTATTCGAGACAAAAAGGGGGAGAGATTTGGTATGTGATGTAGGGGGAGATTTGCTTGAGCGCTTATATTTGTTTCAAATTGGTATCAAATAGTTGCTCACATGTTTCAAATGATTTGTTCTTATTAGAAATATAAATTGGTATCATTTATTCCTCCATACTTCACTGGTTGTCTATTTCATGTGCGTAGGTATGCTTCAGCGATTTGAGATTTCAAGTCTACATCACATTCAGACAGTTCATGCTTGCCGGTGCTACATATTCTAGTCTGTGTCCTGTATTTTTTGTTTTTGGGTTTATGGGATGGTATTTAGGCGTCATACAGCTTGACGGCCCGTGTTAGGCATTTCACTGGTTTAGTTTTGTCCCGGAATAGTCAAAGGGTGAGATTTGTAAGGACATAAATTTCCAATTGAGTCCCTGTATTGTTTTTACTTAATTCCGTGAACAAAACTATGTTTGTAATATGTCATAGGGAGAATTTTATTTTGTCACGATCCCACTTGGTCTATGACGTATTAAAGAAATTGAAGACGTTGCGGCAAAGGTTCAAAGAAATAATCATGCCGATGTTTATTTGGTGCATGTTTACTCGTCTTCAAAGCTAATTTCATTCCGAGATCACTTAGGTATGAATGCGTATAATTAACGGTGCTCGGAATTATTTTATAATAAATAAGAATGTTTACTCGTCTTCAAATAATTGCTCACATGTTTCAAATGATTTGTTCTTATTAGAAATATAAATTGGTATCATTTGTTCCTCCATACTTCACTGGTTGTCTGTTTCACGTGTGTAGGTATGCTTCAGCGATTTGAGATTTCAAGTCTACATCACATTCAGACAGTTCATGCTTGTCGGTGCTACATATTCTAGTCCGTGTTTTGTATTTTTTATTTTTGGGTTTATGGGATGGGATTTAGGCGTCATACGGCTTGACGGCCCGGTTAGGCATTTCACTGGTTTAGTTTTGTCCCGGAATAGTCAAAGGGGGAGATTTGTAAGGACATAAATTTCCAACTGAGTCCCTGTATTGTTTTGACTTAATTATGTGAACAAAACTATGTTTGTAATATGTCATAGGGAGAATTTTATTTTGTCACGATCCCACTTGGTCTATGACGTATTGAAGAAATTGAAGACGTTGCGGCAAAGGTTCAAAGAAATAATCATGCCGATGTTTATTTGGTGCATGTTTACTCGTCTTCAAAGCTAATTTCATTCCGAGATCACTTAGGTATGAATGCGTATAATTAATGGTGCTCATAATTATTTTATAATAAATAAGTATGTAATTTTTATAAAGAAAAATGATTTTAATTGTTTTAAAAGTGTTTTAATGGTTTAAACTTCGTTTTATGATGATAAGCTCGAAATAGAGTTTGACTAATTTGAATCTCTTTGTTAAGAGACGTTTTATCTTAAAGTCAAAGAAAGTCAAACTTCGCGAGGTCGCTCGAACGACATTGGATCTCGTTCGAACGAGATACAATGTCGCTCGAATGACATGCTTAAGTCATTCGAACAATACGTTTTTTGAGGCGTGTTTAAATCTTATTTAAACAGTGTTTGCATCATAATTTCGTCAGTGTGCTTTCTGGAAAAAGTTTTACGAACCAGAACCTTGTTTTGCACATGTTTTCTAAGGTTTACAAAGCATAAACACATCCTTAGAGTTTGCAAAGATCCGAGATATCATTCTTATATGTTTACGTGATCTTGCTGCACCAAAGTTATTTGTTCTACACATTGAACATCAAAAGGTTTTGCGGTGAAGAAGCGACGGACATCGTGTTCGACATCGTAGACGTATCAAAGCCATATCGGTGGACACCGAGACATACGTAGAGACGTGTGTTGTGGACAGAGATCGTGAAAGACAGAATTTCTGCGTGGACACTATTGAAGAACGGTTGAAGATCAGAAGGAGCGTCAAGACCCGTGGGGATCGAGTCTTAGTGTAAGGCTAATCTGTCTTTGTAAAACCATTGTTCATAGTGATTGTCTGGCTTGGGCCGTCCGAGGTTGTTTTCCCGCTTTGGGTTTTTTCCTCGTACATCCGGCGTTGTGAGTATTCTTTACTTTGATTTAATCACTAGATGTATGTTTAGGATTAATCAAGATAAAATTGGTTTAAAGTAAAAATTGGGATTTCATAACTTGGTTGGTGCATAATTAAAAGTTGGATCTTTTTCGAAGAAAAATTGGTTTTGTTGAAAACACACACATCTGGCCACTCCACAGAGAGTACATCGAAAGAGGAATACTGCCATCCAACCTGAAGGAAGCCAAGATGATGAGGTACAAAGCAGCCAATTATGTGCTCGATAAAGGTGTATTGTACAGGCGAGAATACACGATCTCCTTACTTCGTTGTGTTCAACCAAATGATTTGATCAAAGAGGTGTATAAGGGTTCATGTAGGGCTAAGGTACAAAACAACCAATTATGTGCTCGATAAAGGTGTATTGTACAGGAAGGGATACATAGTCTCCTTACTTCATTGTATTTATCCAAATGAGGTAGATGATTTGATCAAAGAGGTGCATGAGGGTTCATGTGGGGCACACGTAACTGGAAGGTCTTTGAGGCAAAGAATAGTAGTGCAAGGTTACTACTGGCTAATAATGAAAGCAGATTATGTTGCTTTCACCCAAAAGTGTGATAAATGCGAGAAGCTTGCTACCATTCACAGGAGAATGGGAGCAAGTCTAACTCCCATAACTTCTCTATGGCCTTTTGATATATGGGTAATTGACTTGGTCGGACCACTGTCGACCACCAAAGGAAGATTCAAACACCTTGTTGTGGTTGTTGATTACTTTACTAAATGGGTGGAGGCAGAACCCCTAGTTGATATACCATATCAAAGAGTATTCCAGTTCATATGGAAAGCGGATCATTCGTAGATACGACATGCCTTATACTTTCATCACCGACCATGGTATTCAGTTTTATAATGAAGAATTTGAAGAGTATTGCATTCGATCATGCATCCAGAAACTTCATTAAGCACCTAGTCATCCACAATGCAATGACCAAACATATATCACCAACAAAACCTTGCTATATGGGTTGAAAAAAAGGTTGGATTAAGCTAAAGGCAACTGGATAAATGATCTTCATAGTGTCCTTTGGGCATACATGACTACTCCCAAAATATCAGTAGGAGAAACTCCATACAATACAAGCTAACTTTTAACACTGAAGCAGTAATTCCAGTGGAGATAGGTTTTCCCACTCATAGGGGTTTGAGCTTTGATTAACCCAAGAGTGATCTCATGAGGCGACTACATCTAGACATGATAAAAGAAGTCCGAGAAGATGTTGTTATTTGGATGGATGCCAATCAATAAAGGACAACAAGGTTTTGAGAATCGAAGGATCAAGCTAACCAATCTCAAGCAAGAAGACTTGGTACTCAAGAAAGTAATTCAGAAGAGTAACAAGCTGGAGCATAATTAACATGGTCCATACCGTATGTCGGTGGTTATCTAACCAGAAACCTATCGATTGGAGACTTTGGAGGGGTAAGAATTAAAAAATCCATGGAACGCGGATCATCTGCGCAAGTATTATCAATAATTTGCTTTAAAAATCCTATGTTAAATGTAATTTCTTATTCAAGTCATTGAAATCTCAATTTTTCTCCATTCTCAATCCTTTTTGTGTTTTGTTTTTCGGAGTATGGTGGTTATACCTAAATACACTGTGGGAGAACAATTTTAAGCAATTTTAATGTAGAAAGGAAAGGATAGCAAGCAAGAAATTTTTTAATTCAAAAATTTCCTCGTGCCGAGAAAGGCATGGTTAAAACTTTTCAAACTTTTCCAACTTCATAAAAGTTCTCAGAAAGTTTTGAAACTTTTCCAACTTCGAAAAAGTTCTCCAGAAAGTTCCCCACCGAGAAAGGCATGGCTCAAAATTTTCAAACTTCAGAAAAGTCCAAACTTCATGTATGATTTGCCCTCGACAAGTCACGAATAAGAAATCAGTAAAACTTCTTAATTAAATGTTTTACCCGACCAGGTTAAAATACTGGAGTAAATATATTCCTAATACACTTGGTCGCTACTGTTAACTAATGCTACAACTTAATAAAGCTATTTACAGTTTTATTTAAGTGCGTCAGTGGAATCTAAGGCCGAATACATGATTCAAACATGAATCAAATATAAATATTTGAGCAGGTTATTTAGTCTATAAGCCGAGTAACTAAACTTTATACAGTTTACCTAATCGGTAAAAAGACTAATCACAACCATAAGCTTATATAAAATGAATTCAATCAACATTAACGCTATTTCATTGATGAAAGTGCATTATAATGGCCATAAATATATAAAAGGCAATACAAAAAATGTGAAATTATTCTGCTGGTTATTTTTCTTGGGCTAAGTCCATGCCAGTAGGAGGATCATCAAGAGTATATGGTGAATTGATCGTATTAAAATCTCTCAGCATTTATTGATTACTATTATCCGGCCTATTGATTAAATGGGGAGGGATAATAATCTCAAGCTCATCGTGAAGGCCATAATCTCCTAGATATTTGGTTATTAGACATTAAGAAATCTAATTTGGAGGAATATATTTGGTATCTAATTTGAATGGAGGTTTGTCACAATCTAAGAGACCTGGGTCATTCCAATGCCACAACTCACTGTTTTGATCGAACTTCAGCGAAGTTAGTAAGTTGGTCCATCCCAACTTGTAGCCTTCACGATTGCTCTAAGCAAGATGATCATCCATATGGCCCAAAGCCTCATTATATCCTTCCATCCAAACTTCCCGAGGTTGTTTATGAAATTGAAAGGTAAGTCTCTCCACCTGGTTTTGAAGCTTCTTAAGAACACTATCTTTAGCCTTCAGTTAATCAGATTGGTCGGCAATAGCCTTGTCTTTGGCTTGTAACTGGGAAGCTTGGTCGACAAGGGTTTTCTTAGTCCTTTCTTCATCAATAGTTGGTCGAGCAACCACCCTCTGCCTAGAAGTCTGCCCATATTTAGTCTTTTTTGTCTGAAGTGCCTCAAGTTCTTCTAAGAGTCTTGCATTTTCATTCTCCAAGAAAAAAACACCTTCATCGGGACCAATGGTTGATGATTTCTTTAAATTGTCAAGCTCGTCCCTCAAGGCATTGTTCTCTTTCTCTAGTATGGCAGCATTAGATTTGGCACTCTTCAAATCTTGCTTCAAGGAGAGATCCTTCTTATTTAAAGCATAAGTAATATCACTCAATTTTCGGTTAAAACCCCAGCCTTCACTTAAAGCCTTATATTTGGCCTCATAATCGGTATGGAGTAGGGCTTTGGACTGTTTGTGATCTTCGTGTAGTTGCTCGGTCACTTCATAGTATGCAGCATTATTAGCAACATCCCTGTCCCACAAGCAATGAAGATGGATATATGACTCCTTGACTTGGTCGGATACATCTAGGCTGAGCAACCCAGTTAAGTCTTCTTCAGTTGGGGGAATATGACCAGCTTCCAGAAGATTCTTACTTCGTCTGAGCAGATCAGATTCAGTAGATATTATAGCTTTCTTCCTTGCATTAAACTAGAAAATCACAAATATGTATATAAATTTGTAGAACAATCTAGGACATTAGACAACATATACAGTAAATAATGTTATTTAATAAGAAATCAAGATCATCCCAAAGCACAAAAAGTGGAGGCAAAAAGCTGTTCTTTTATTAATTAATGGTCCCAATACAAAAGTTGTTATATCATTAAGAACGAAAAAGGCAAAAAAAATAAAAAGTGAACTGGCTAGACCTTCTCCTTATCTTTGGCCTGGTCTTGGCCATGAAATGGTAGGTCGGCGTTGGTATTGGGCACCACTTAAGACTCAGGAGGTATACCAGAAGACTCTTCAGATCCCTTTCATCATCAAATTCCTCGTCCAAATTGGGAGGAGTGCCAGGATCATATCTTGTGAAGAGTTCATATTTCTTCTCAGTTCCGACCAACTTTAGCGCCCCAGTCCACCCTTCTTTGAAGGACATCTTCTTTGAATACTCAATTTGAGCAGAGGCAGCAAAAATGGCCTTTTCCCTACCTTTTTTTAAAAGCATCATTGCCTTTGTCTTTCAAGAAAATAACCTCAGAAGCCTGACCAGCCATTTTATCTTCAGTATTTTTGACCTGGGTGATAACCTCTGTAAGTTTCTCCTCAACAACTTTGGCTTTGCCTTCAGCAGCTTATGTTGTCTCCTCGGTAACCTTATTTGACCTTCAACAGTGTTGGCCCTATCATTGGCCTTTCTGAGCTCTTCTTCCCAAGACTTTTACTTTGACTCCAATGCTCGTCGGGTCTCGACCAAATAATTTTCCATACCTTCAAAGGCCTCTTTAACATCTCCAAAAGAAGAACACAGTTGGTCGTCTTTCTCTATAATCTGGTTGAAATCAACCAGGAACTATAAATAAAGGTAATGGATCAAATGAGTTCATAATTATAAAGAGAAGGATACATAAATAAAATAAACTTATCAGTGCCAAAGTGAAGCAATCTCTCTTAGTGAGCCTGGACCTCGACATGGGGGCTGAAGCAGCCCAATCAGCTAGAAGGGTCCCTGATTTGATCAAACCCTTGGCTAAACTAAGGTTAACAGTAACAGAGGCTGACCCAGTGTTCAGGTCAGTCAAATTTTCTTCACCAACTCCTGTTGGCTGGTGGTTTCCTTGGAAACTAAAGCTTGCTGCTCGACTTGTGTTTTTTGGACCTGTCTTGAAGGATCAGGCAAACGTCTTTTTATTCTCTTCAACTGATGCTCCTTAGCTCGAGTTTCATCAGCACAAGTAGGCCTCTTATCACTAGACTTAGACTTCTTCTTGCCAACATCAATAGCTTTGTGAGGAGGAGGTAGGGGTTACCCATCAAATTAGGCATCGTCCTCTTCGTCATATCTACAAAAGGAGAAAGGGGAATTTCATAAACGTCCAAGGATTCAAACGAAGAAGAAATTTCTCCTGGAATATCTCCAGCACCTGCAGATTCAGTTGAAGAAGTGGGCACAAGATCCTCCTCAAGGTTAATGGCAATTGAGGGCAGAGAAGCTGTAGGTCGGGCAATAAAAGATGTGATTGAACTTTTATATTCCAGCAATAATGAGGCAACTCTGGGATGTTCTTCCCCTAGCTTCTGGTTCAAACCCCATTGATTTCCCCTTCTTTGGGGCACTTCTTCTTACTTTCCTCTGCATAAAAAAGAAAGAGAAATGTTAGTCGGTATACATCAGAAGTGCAAATCAAAAGAGGAAAAATAATTAACAAAATGATAACCTATGCCACACCCTTATTGGGGACATCTGTGACCAATATAAGCTACTCGAGTTAGTAGAGGGGCATATTGTCAGTTCTTGAAAATAAAACCATACTCCCAATAATCCTTACTGGAGTCTAGCAGATTGACTACTAAAGATCTATTGGCTTGCCTAGTCTTTAAATAGTAGGTACTCTCTCCTACAGTTACCCATTTATAGCAAAACATCGGCTCTAAAACCCCAATATGGGTCCCATAAAGTTCATTTAACCTATGAACCTCGTTTACAACTCTCCAAGTATTGGTGGCTACCCTGGCAGGAACTATGCCAAAATATTGGCAAAATTAAAGAAAAAGAGGATTCGATGGAAAAGTTATACCACACTCTGCTATGAATGGAGTTGGGATCCAATGACCCTCAGAAACATAATAGACATCAATGGGACCCCTTAGTATCTCTAAGTCCACCCAAGAGTGGATTTTCTTTTTTTCTTTAAACTTTTCTAAAGAGTTCTCATCAATAATATGAACCATGGTGAAAAGGAAGAAAATATGACAAAATAGAGAGAAAAGGAAGGAAAACTTATATGGATTTAAGGATTCAACAGGAACTGAAGAAAAAGGGAGGCAAATAATCGCACAGAGAAAATTCAAAAGCAAGGAGAGAGCTAAAGTTTAGACGATTTGAGGTAAAAAGAAAGAAAGAGTGAAAGCTTCGTACCCATTTATAGGTTGCCTCGAGAAATGGAAAGAAATGATTAACTGAACGAACCGTATAGCTTTCGCTGGCTGCACGCTTTTCAAATCATCAAAAGACGACTGTAACCTTTGGCGGTTCAAAAAAGTTTGAATTATTTACAAAAATGCCATCATCAAACAATGCAAGCAGAACTTTTTACAAGTATGGGAGGTCGACTGCCGACCAAACGCTAAGATAGTATGTCGAGCAACTTCCTGGGCTAAAAACTCCATACTTTCATGCCAGCATCAAGCATAGAGAATTGGGGGGGGGGGGGGGGGGGTTGTTGTATGTAAAAATTATACTCCCATGTGGACCAATGATAAATGCACACTTGTCATCAAGCGTGGCCGACCAGCCTATTTAATCAGCTTTAGAGACATTTGATAGGTTGGAAGGCTAACCAATAGGAACATCAAGAGTTACTTGGATGAGATGCCAACCAGCTCTAAATTCCACGAGTTTTACCTATTGTATACAGATATAAACGCCTGACAATAAAAAGATGTTTCATCTTGAGGGTTTTGCACCCCTATAAATGCAAAGTAATTCCTTAGCTCAAGGGACAACTCGAATCACTAATATGCACACCATACTGAGCTATTATAAATCCTACTGAATAACAACAATAATAGTGGACGTAGGCTACTTTACAGCTAAACCACTCAAAATCTTTATCTCTTTTGTGTGAGGTTTGAGTTATTTCTATTATATTTATCTGTGATTATAAATTTGGAGTTAGTCCATTTTTAGACATCAACATTATTATTTATATATTTTAATATTTTAATGGAGTAATAGTCTCATCGTTTTTAATGGCTAGGATTTTTCTAGTGGTTAGGATTTCTTTCACAAGTGTTGGGTTTCATTTTTTCTAATGGTTGAGATTTTGAAATTAGGGTTAAGAGTTGTTGAATTTGAAGAAGAAGAAGAATAAAGGTATTTTTGTCTATAAAATATAGGGAGTTAAGTCAAAATATGAATTAGAGAATTTTTTTAATGGAAATATAACAATATTGGAATCTAGGGGATATGTCTAATTTTTTAATATTGAGGGGGTTATGTCAAAATACGACATTATCACGAGAAGTTAAGTTAAAAAAGACTTATAATTTATAAGTGAGCAAGACTTTTTAATGCACTTTTATTGTAAAAATGAGGTAAATATTATTTTTATACATATAATTAAAAAAAATTACCCAGGAATAAAATGTAACAACTCGTATTTTTGAGGAATTAAAAGTGAAATAAATTCGTTTAAATTTAAATTACGCGTGTGACGTAATTTAATGGAAATTATATATTATGGGTTGATTAAATTATGGGTTTATTATATATAGGTCCCATATGAACAAAGTTTTCCTAATTAAGTCCTATTGACTTTTCAACCATTAAATATGTCATATTCCTAACTTTTTAGAACTTTTTTTTCACAATTAAACCCTTTTAAAACCAACCATCCATAACTTCTTTAAGGAAGTTACATAAGTGGTTAAACTTTTTTTTTCATTTTATTTTTATTTTTCAAATGATCATAACTTTTGATTGACAAATTCGTTTTTCACAAAATTACTATTTTTAAAATCTCCACACCGAGATCTATCAAATAAGATCCACGAAGCCTATAAATTTCAAAGAAAAAAAATTACACAGACAGTAAATTTTATTGTATGCACCAGAAAATAAAATAGTTTTATATATATATGACATTTTCACAAACAGTGACTTTTTTTGTGTTAATATTACACGGACAGTAAAATTTACTGTGTTCTCAAGAAAATTTTACTCATATATTTATCAAACAAGATCCACGGAGTACATAATATTTCAATGAAAAAAATTACACAGACAGTAATATTTACTGTGTACACCTTTGAAATAGAATTAATTGATGGTTAAATAGTCAACGAAACTTAATTAAAAAAAATCAAAATAGGAATTACATATAATAATACATATTAACTGGGTTGTCACATTTTTTTATTAATTATTAAACAATAATACAAACAAATTGGTTAAATAAATGGGTCAAATAATCTTTCTCTCCCTCTCTCTCTCTCTCTCTCTCTCTCTATATATATATATATATATATATATATATATATATATTCGAGTGGCACCCACGCCACCCCTACTCACTCCAAACCAGAGCTCTGATGAAGATCGTTTGAGCTCCGACAATGGGTGTATGTGGTGGTGGGGATTGGGTGCCGCTAGCGCAGACCTTTAAAAATAAGAGAATATCGAAAAAAAATGGTCTGGATCCACCGGAGCTCCCGTTTGGAGTGAGTAGGGGTGGCATGAGGTGCCACTGATGCGGACCTTAAAAAATAAGAGAATATTGAATAAATGAGTGTTTGAGCGACTGAATGGGTTAAACTAAAAATATGTGTCTTTTTACTATATATAGCAGCCATCTGACCAAAGCCAGAGAAGAAGGCCGATCATCCCAGCGAGAAAGTTGAAGAAGGTCTGACACCTTCTAAATAGCAATTAAAGTATGGAAGACCTGGAGTAGAGGAGACCAGGCTCCTCCCCTCCGAGCGGGTCGTCGAGGACCTGGTAGAAGTTACGGCTGGAGATGGCGACAGTAATAGAGTCTTCTTGATTGGAGCATCTCTCACCGACCAGGAACAAAAGGAATTGACAACTCTACTGAGACGCAACATAGATGTTTTCACATGGGAGCCATACGAGCTGCCTGGAATTGATCCTAATTTGGTCTGCCATTAGCTGCACGTCGATCATGCCTTCAAACCAATCACGCAGAAGGCACGACAAATTGCACTCGATAAGGCTAAAGCGGTAGAGAAGGAGGTCAAAAAATTGCTGGATGCAGGATCCATACGGGAAGTACAATTCCCCAAGTGGTTATCCAACCCAGTAGTAGTTCCAAAAAGCAACGGGAAGTGGAGAGTCTGCATCGACTTCACCGACCTCAACAAAGCGTGCCCTAAAGATAGTTTCCCCCTCCTAAAAATAGACTAACTAGTGGACTCCACTGCATCTCACGAACGAATGAGTTTTCTAAACGCATACTCAGGGTATCATCAGATCCCCTTGTATGCCCCTGACCAGGACAAGACAGCGTTCATCACAACAGTCGGATTATACTGCTACAAGGTAATGCCCTTTGGGCTAAAAAATGCAGGGGCAACCTATCAGCGGCTGGTCACCAAGATGTTCAAGGACCAGATGGGAAACACCATGGAGGTCTACATCGATGACATGCTCGTTAAAAGTAAGAGGAAAGAAAATCACCTCTCAAACCTGTCGAACACCTTTGAAATCCTCAGGAAGTACCGAATGAAACTTAATGCAAGCAAGTGTTCTTTCGGTGTCCAGTCAGGAAAATTTCTTGTGTACTTGGTCAGTAAGAGAGGCATAGAGGCTAACCCAGACCAGATCGATGTAATTAATAGGGTACAACCACCTCGAACAATCTGGGACGTACAGAAGCTCACTGGTATGCTCGTTGCCTTAAATCGCTTCATCTCTAAATCTTTCGAGAAATGCAAGACTTTCTTCCAGCTTCTGAAGGGGAATAAAACGGTAGAATGGAGCCCAGATTGCTCGCGAGCACTGGTCGAGCTCAAAGCTTACTTAAGCTCTCCACCACTGCTCGTCATACCACGGCAAACAGATTCTTTGTACCTGTACCTCTCCATTTCCAACCACACTGTCAGTTCTGCATTAATATGCGCGGTTGCAGGAATCCAGCACCCAGTTTATTACACGAGCAAGACCCTACTCGACGCCGAGCAGAGGTACTACCGCTGGAGAAGCTCGCCTACGCACTAGTAGTGGCCTCGAGGAAGCTGAAGCACTATTTCGAAGCCCACACTATCATCGTCCTTACATCGCACCCCCTTAAGGCAGTCCTTAGAAAAGCGGATTTGTTAGGCAGGCTGTCTAAATGGTCAGTCGAGCTCGGGCGATTTGACATCCAATTTCAACCAAGGACCGCAATCAAGGGACATATCCTTACTGATTTCATAGCCGAATTCACGGGTGAGGTACCTTCGAACCATCCTCTACTACCAAGGCTAAAGGAGAACCAAGCGACAGTGGGAACCTGGAAACTGTTTGTTGATGGAGCCTCCAATTCAAAGGGGGCAGGAGTAGGCATTGTCCTCGTTACCCCGAAAAATACAATCGTTGAACAAGGAATCAGTCTTGGATTTGCAGCCTCCAACAACGAAGCAGAATACGAAGCCATAATAGCTGGCCTCCAAAAGGCACACACTTTGGGAGCAAAGCATTTACAGGTGTTCGGAGATTCCCAATTAGTCTCCAATCAGATAAGTGGAGATTACAATGCAAAAGATGAAAGAATGGTAGCTTACCTCGCCTTAGTTAAAAAATTAATGGCGAGCTTCGAAGAGATCAATGTCTAGCAGTTTCCCAGAGGGCAAAACAACCATGCTGATGCCCTAGCAGCCCTGAGTTCGGCAGTCGACTCCGACCTAAAAAGAACTATCCCCATCGATTTCCTCACTCACCCGAGCATCCACGATAGCAGGCTACCAGGCGGGAACACAGGTACTCCAGGTGGGATCAGCTCCCAGCTGGATGGACCCCTTAAGGGACTATTTGAAGGATGGCACGCTCCCGAATGACAAGAAGACTGCCCACCAGATAAGAGTCAAAGCTGCTCGCTTTCACTTATCCTCAGAGGGCAACCTGTATAAGAGATCCTTCTCCGGTCCCTACCTCCAATGCGTTCACCTAGGGAATATCGAGCAAGTGCTACATGAGCTTCATGAAGGAGTCTATGGAATCCATATCAGAGGAAGGTCTCTAGCTTTTCGAGCAATGAAGGAGGGCTATTGGTGGCCATATATGCAAAGGGACTCTGCGATGTATGTCCGTAAGTGCCTTAAGTGACAACTTCACGCTCCTATGGTCTACCAGCCTGCTAGCGACCTAAAGTCACTGTCTAGCCCATGGCCATTCGCCCAATGGGGAATTGACATTGTGGGACCACTGCCCACCGCCATCGACAATCGCAAATATCTGTTGGTTGCAACTGACTACTTTACCAAATGGATCGAGGCGAAACCCCTGGCGAACATTCGAGATGCAGATATGATAAGGTTCATATAGAGAAATATAATCACTCGCTTTGGTGTCCCCAGACCCATCATCACCGACAATGGAACACAGTTCAAAAGCGGATCCTTTCAGAGTTTCTGTAACGAACACGGTATCAAACACCACTTCAGTTCGGTGGCCTACCCTCAGAGCAATGGCCAAGATGAGGCTTCCAACAGAACTGTGATCGACGGATTAAAGAAGCTATTGGAGCAAGCCAAAGGCACATGGGTAAATGAATTACCACACATTCTATGGGCTTATCGAATCACTCCACGGCGAGCAATGGGAGAAACCCCATTTTTGCTGACATATGGGATGGAAGCAGTCATCCCACTAGAAGCCGGTTTACCGATAATAAGGTCCAACCTTATTGACCAGGGCCGTAATGATGTAGCATTGCTCGCTAAGCTCGACCTAGCCGACGAGCGTCGAGAGCTAGCCCTAGTAAAACTAGCAAGCTATCAGCAACAGCTCGCGAGGCATTACAACAAAAGGGTTAACCCAAGGACACTCTGAGTTGGGGACTATGTTCTAAGGAAAGTCCTGGGCAGCGCAGTAAAACCATCAGACGACAAGCTAGGCCCATACTGGGAAGGACCCTTTAAGATAACGAGAGACGATATGCAGGGCGCCTATCACTTGGAAACGATGGAAGGCAGAGAAATACCACGAGCATGGAACGTAGACAATCTCAAGAGATTCTATTTTTAGATCTTTCTTTTATTCTTCTATTATGTAACTAGAAGTTCATTTCCCTTGTCATTAATGAAAGTTATTTAAACGGTTTCATTCTAATAAGTAACAGCTATATGAGCTTTATTGCACATCCTTTCCAAATGACAGGCACATTGATCACCACGCCTTAGCAGGGAAGTGTCCCTCCTTAGGTCATTGTTATGAAACACGAAGGACCTCTTAGCATTCCACCTGGAAATATATGAAGACCTATAGGGGATCCTTAGGCAATATGGACAATTTTTATATTGGTCATCAAACCTTCTTTGGTTGAATAAAATCCTGATCGTATAGAACATCCAACGCCTGGTGTGTCCTTGCCAATTACCACACTTTGGCCTAAGGGAGTGTGACGACACGACCTAAAAGGTAAAGTGATGCACAATGGTATCTCGATATTATACTGGACTGGGAGGACACTTGCGTAACAACAAAAACTTAGAATATCATAAAGCAGCAAGAATATGAAGAATGTAATACACTTGTTTAGTTGAAAAATTGGCCCAAAACACAAACTTTATATTAATTCATCATATTTACAACAATAGTGATACATGTTTAGTCGGCAAGCTCGTCCAAAGCATTTACACTACCAAAAATACAAAAAGAAACAAACTGGCAAAATCTCAATAAGGGTGAGGCCTCTGAGCGAGATGATCAACCACTCGAGCTCTTCGTCCGTCATCGGGTGCAGTAGCTAACTCTTCCTCAACCTCATTCGGATCCGACTCCAATAATTGCCGAGGTATGGCATCGATGGGGATCCATCGATCATCCCTCCGGAAGGGGTTAGGCATCAGGGTAGAGGGAGAAATCTCATGGCGATACCAGAGCATCGAGTTCCTCGGGACTTGCAGCTCGTTCAGGGCACTCAGCCACCCCCTGACAAAAGAAAGCTCTTCGAACTCTGACAACCTTGTTGGAGCATCTGACCAACCCTGGTCGTAGCCGTCAGTCCACACTTGCCGAGGACCCTTTTTGAACAAGTGCCTCAACCGAGTAACGTCCCTCTAAAGCCCAACAGCAATCACATATGCCCGTTGAACATCATCACGGAGCTCCTCCATTTCTCTTGCTGAACCCCTGGTGTTCCTGCGAGCTCGCGGAACGATCGAAAGAAAAGGACCCTGTAATGCATGAGGCACATCACTCTGACCAGCTCTAGCTCGCGATAATGAGGAACCCTGCAATAATGTTAGATCAGTGCTCGGTGCATGCTCCCTAAGTCGTGAGACCTCTCTCCTCAGAGCCTTATTCTCTTGCTGGAGAACTTCCCCAACTTGGTTGATCTCAGAGGCCTCTAATAGCTTCGTTCTCAGTGCGTTGACCTCTTCTTAGACTGAGGCACCAATGTCGTCCATCTCTTGAAGCCTGTCCTTCAGCTTGGCGACAAGCTCTGTTTGCTCTAAAGCGCTTGTTCCTCAGTCATAGAGACTTGCAGATCCTCACAAAAGTGTGACGAACTTCGAAGCTCACATTGGGCCCCAACATCCTTCCCAATTGGGAAGTAGCAGGAATGTAATCATCAACATCAATCAACTACAAGAAATAAAAAGATAAGGGAGAGAAGGAGACAAATCAGTGCGATGAGAAAAATGAGCCTTTTCATTAATAAAGGTTGAAATTACATTGAACAGCAAAAATAAAGTTTATAGACAGAAAAAGCAAAAATACAAAGAAATCCTAGAAGATAGCTAGTTAGCAATCTCAGGTTGCCCAGAGGTCGATGGCTGTTTCCCTTTTTCGGCAGGAGCACCGCCCTCAGCAGGAGTAATCTCTGTCGCTACAACGAGAGAAATGTCAGCAGGGGTCGTTTGGGGGACAGGGTCAGCGCCTTCGATAGCTGGGGCAGGGTCTTCATCTACAACTCACCTCGGCCCTGGGTCATGTTCATCAAATAGAGGAGATGCAACATCCACTTCGACAGCTATGAGGGCCTTGTTCTAGCCCTTCTTGAAGTTTAGACGACTAATATAGCCTATCTGAACTTCAGCATCCTCGTAGGCTGTAGTCCAACCAGAATTGTATGAGTCTTCCTTAGCAGTGACCGCCTCAGACTCCTTCTTCTTCAGCTCCTCGAAGATCACTCTGTTCTCCTCCACGATGGCTAGCTTGCTCGAGCAAACCAGGTCGTAGGCTTGTCGCAGCTCCTTCAAATCTTTAACTACTGCGTCCTTCTCCCGATTAGCTGTAGCGAGAGCCAGGTCGGATGATATCCGAGCAGCGTCAATAGCCTTGAAACTGGCCTTGAGCTCTTTACCTTTCAGCTTTAAGGAAGTATTTTCTTTCTCCAACTCGCTATTTTTCTTCACCAGCTCATCGCGTGAACGATATAGCACGGCGAAGTCAGTCACAAACTACAACAAGAAGAAAATATTAAAAGAAGGAAATAATGGAATACGTAAAAACATGGGAGAAAAGAAAAAATCTTACAAAGCTAGCCTCTGGCTAGCCTGAAGGGCCAATTGCTCAGACCCCAGCGCCCTTTGGCGATCAGTAGGGAGAACTGCCCTCTCGAGCAGTGCGGGGGCCAGCTGAGGGGAAATTGCGACTGAAGCTCCCTCAGGCAGGGCAGATACCGGGACCAAGGCTTGCCCAGCCTTCGTCCTAGCCTCCATCTTCCTCCTCTCTTCCTCCTTCTCCCTCTCCATCCTTCTCCTCTCCTCCAACCTCTTCTTCTCCTCTACATTATTTCTCTCATCCTCCCTTTTTCATTCTCTCTCTCTTACTTGCTCTTCTTCTTTCCTCTTTTTTTCCTTCTCCTGAGCAGAAGAGCGAGAACCCATAGCCACGACCCCAGAGCTAGACTTATGGTTCTTCGACCTTTGTGCGAGAAGCATATAGTCTTCATCATCGTCGTCCTGAATTAAGTTCTTCCTTGGAGGAGCCATTTCCTCGCTCAAGCTGCTAGATGTGCTCGACGACTCTCGAGCTTCAGAGACCTCCCCACGATCAGAGGAGCTACTACTACTGGAGCTCCCTCCACCCAAATTGCTTATAGCACCTACGATGTCACTTTCAGAGCTGCTCTCCTCCTCGTCCAACTGGATAGGATCCGCAGCAGTCTCTTCGGAGGTATCAAACTCTGGGATACTGTCTACAGGCCTTGCTATGAAACTGGAGCCAACGTTCTTGTACTCAAGCAGAAAAGCAGCAGACCTGGGATGCTCGCCGTCACCCAAAGGCTCCCTGATGTTCCAATCCTTAACTAGTTCAAAAAGACGAACCTCGCTGAGAGAAGGCTCCAAGTTCTTTGACCTCGCTGTGGGAGAAAAATAAAGAAGAATCAGAAAGATCACAAATCAACAAAAATTGAAACAACAGAGTAAAGTCTACATATATATTCTTCCCCGTAAAAGGGAACAGAGAACCTCCCAGACCTCAACGCTTCAAATTGGGGAGAAAACTGCTAGTTTCTAACAAGAAAACCTTCTTGCGAGTAGTCCTTATGGGAATCAGGTAGATTTACTACCAATACCCTGTCAGGGTCCTAGCTTTGAGATAGAGGACACCAGAGCTAGTTCGAAAAAAGGAATAGCAAAAACACACCTCGGCGAGCCCTAACCTAGTACCATACAACTGATTTATTCTATGTACGCCATTAACTATTTTCCACACATTGGGCGAGCATTGTGCAGGAATAATATTAAAATAGCCAAAGAAATGCAAGAATAAATCGTTGGGAGGAAAAGTGAGTCCCCCTTGGGAAAGCAACAAAACATGGATCCAGTGGGCGTCATCTATCTCTCTAACGTTTCTAGGAGGGGAAGCGCAGCACTCAATATCTACCCACTCAGGGATGTTGTAAAAGTTCCTAAACTCAGAGACCGACCTATTCCCAATCTTCGCCATTGGAAAACCCTAGAAAACTACAAACTCAAAGAGAAAGTACAAAGAAAAGGTATAGGAAGCTTACAAAATAGAAGATCGATTCGAACGATGAAGAAGCACGGGTCCAAACAACAAGAAAGCAATGAGAATAGAGATTGAGAGAAGAAGGTACGAAGTGCTAGAGCTCACAGGAAATGGAAGAGTGCTGGAAAAATTGAAACGACGGTAGAAAAGTGACTATTCCAGAAAATCTTTAAATTTTGCTAATCATAGTGCAGAAAATACGAAGCGAATGCCGCCAAAATCAGCTTCACAACCTTCGAAGAGTTGCACAATGAACAAAAAAGCCATTATGGCTAATCATTTAAATTTATTGAGCCCAAAACATGGCCCAACAAACTTAGGGGCAATTGTGGGTACCCAAAATTATGATCGTGGGCCTGGACGAGTAGCCCAATTTCAGCGGCCCAAAGTCCAGACCCCCTATACCTTATTTGATTGTGATCCGGTCTCTTCCCACGTTCCCATTAAGGGAGGTTATAGGGAGAGATGGAAGACGTGGGGGAATCCAACACCCCCACTCGCCTAAATGTACATATATTTATTGAACCCTAGGTCCGGGGCAAAGGGACAAGTTGTATTCTCTGTAATCACTCTCCGGAGTATATAGAAATAACACCGACTGCGCCACCGTGGACGTAGGCACATCTTTGCTAAACCACGTACATCCTTTGTTGTGTGATTGTCATTTTATATTCCTTGTTCTTATTTGGTGCTTGCCTTTCCCTTATTTATTTATGTTGTAGAATAATTGTCACCACAAATACCCTTGACACTTTTCGAATCAATTCGGCCCAAGGGCGAATCGATTCGGCAAGGTGAATCGATTCGGCCATTGGGCGAATCGATTTGATTTTGCCCATAATTGAATTTTTTTCTTTTTAAGCCCTGAAATTATGTATAATTCATGAGGGGACTTTTGGAATATTTATAAACTATAGAGGGAAAAATAAAAATGACAGTATGCATAAGGTGGAGATTAGGTTTATATAAATTAAGACGAGTTAAGTATTGGGATAATTGAGAAAATAACCTAATTGATGAATGAATGAAATTCGAGACGGGTCACGGAGTGAGGAATGAACCTATGTTTACGACCACTAGTATACGATGGGAATAACTACATATTACATAAAGGGTAATTAAGACCCTTAGATTAGTGAGCGATACTCGAAATTATATGAATTTGAATTTGAATTGAAATTAATGGTACGTCGAATATGCGAGCGGTATATACTACGTACAAATTGATGAAATTGGGTTATGTGCAATACCTACTGAATAAAATGTGTAAATAGGTTGTGTGAATACCTATAGATATGATTTGATTATGTGTGTGAACATACCTATGCTTCCTGCTATCAGGAGGTTTCCGCGTAGAGGGCGATCCCACTTTGAAGATTCTAGTGAGATCTGGATTTATGCCCCAGAATATGGAACTTAGGGTGGCCCATTATGTGCAGTGTATTAATAGGACCGAAAGGTCGTTTGGGTACTTTAGGTATGTGCGTATCCCAAAGGCTTAGAACCATGTTCGCCTCCACTGTTGTGTTGATTTATTTTGGGTTCGAGGAGACATGTCGAACCAATAGTCCTTGATTGAGTACAAGAGATACATGGACTTGATAGCAGAGTATGCTAGCATCACGAGGGGCCATTCCGGGGATGCTATTGTTGTGTATATATTATATGTGTGATGAATATATACCGGTATGATATATCTACTTATGTGAGACAGTAGAATTGATAGATGATGTATATCTAAAATACGTTAAGTAGTGAAAGTTAAATAATTGACTCAATAATAAAATGAGAATAAATAATTTATTATTGAGACCGTAGTATCGTGTCGTATGGGGTTATACGAGAGAATTATACTTATCGAGAGTAGTCAGATACCTTATCTAGTTGGGCATGGGATACTAGTTAGGTAGAATATGTTAGGCGTGCACATTAGTTGAGAAGTGAGGATCTTAAGGGAGTGTATGTGGATATTACATGTGTAATAAATAAGTAATTTAAATTATGATTTAAATACTTGCAAAATATTTTTAAAATGTTTTACTTGGGCTCTGACCCGTGTTAAAAATATTTTCAAAACCTTTTAGGTGTCCAGCCATAAGGATGCCAAGCTTAGAGATCCTATCTATATATGCGTAGCTGCAGCAGTGTGGAGGCTTGGAGGAGATTACTTTAGATGCTTCAGCTCTTTCATTCTAGATAGGATATTTCATAAGAGTTCATTTGGGCATGTTGCCTTCAGATTATTTATTTTATTCAGTTAAGCATCAGATTGTAGTGTGATTTTAGTTTTACTCATTATGGTTGGTTTATGTACTGGGAAAACCGATGGTTTATTCGGTCTCTTTTATTTATATATATCTTGTGTGATTGTTCACACTATATTAATGTGTGAAAGGTTTAGTTCATTTAATTTATTTTCGCGTGTGTTCATAATAAAAGATAAAATTTGACACCAGCTTAATTTGACATAAGTGATCAGTAATTAATTTTTTTTTTGACAGTGATCCTAAGAATGAAACCGTTAATGATTCCTATTTAAAATTAATAATGGACTGATCACCCAGGATTAAAATAAGGGGTGTCACATAAAAGAGGTAAAAAAATTAATAAAAATGTATTTTATCCAAATCGGGTCCCCACTGGGAGCTCGATCCCTAAAAAATCCCCGACGGGAATTTCATAACTCGAAAAAAACAAGAATGGAGACGGGGATGGGGTTTTTAAATAGAAATGAGGATAGTTTTCCCCCCCGACCCCGACCCACCTCGTTGCCATCCCTATTAGTGTCACCCTTAACATTTTTCGTGTTGGTTCAACTCAACTCTGGATGACCAATCAAAATAGGTTTAACTAGGGCTGTGTTTTTTTTTCCGAACTTTTCGATTTTTCCGATTTCCGATCCAATTTTTTCCGAATTTGGAATGAAATTTAGTTTGCCGATTTCCGATTTTTCCCAAAAAAATCGGATCGGAAATCGGAAATAATTCTGAATTTCCGATTTTCTGATTTTTCCGATCCGATTTTTTCGAAACTATGCCGATCCAATTTTTTCCGAATTTTTTCTAATTATTTCCGATTTTTTCAGAATTATTTTCTGATTTCCGATTTTTTCGATTTCTTTTCCGATTTTTTGAAAGTTTCCCATATCCCATATCGGTTGGGAGAGGGAGAGGGATCCAAAATATGCTCTATAAAAGGAGAGTATCCTCCTAACTTCTACACAAATGAAAAAATGGGCCAAATCCTCATGTATTTACAAGTTGGGTTAAGCCATTTTCTTTGTTTCTTTAAAATGAGAATTTCGAGTAATCGAAAATCCATAGTTTATTTTTTTGAAATTTTGGAATTTTCGAAATTTTTGGATTTTTAATATATTTTGTGAATTTCTGATTTTTCTCGATTTTCCGATTTTTCCGAATTCTAATTTTTTTTTAATTTTCCGAAAAAATCGAATCGAAAATCGGAATAGTTATTTTATTTCTGAAAAAATTGGAATTTTTTCCAAATAGGCATTTTCCGATCCGATCCGGCCGAGACACAGCCCTAGGTTTAACCATTCTTAACTTAAGCGCCCTGATTTACAGGCCTTTGCATTTTACAGAAAAAATGTTAATTTTAGCCATTTGTTCGAGCCAAAATGGCCAAACATTTGAAATTTATTCAATGTGTTATACGAGCTACAAATTGACGTGCCAAACACTTTTGGGGGCATCATCAATGATTGTGTAGATATCAATTTTATGTATACACGTATAAAATGTGTGAAAAGAAAGTTTACTTTACACACTCAGTATATACCTCCACGTCATCATTTTTATCTCTCGCTCATTTTCTGATGTAAGCAAAAGAATTTTCATAACAACAACAACAATTAGTGGTCATATAATTCTCATTCATTGACGCGAATTTAAAAGTGTTTTAATGCTTGATTCTATCAACTAAAATGTAAGCCGTCGTACAAGTAATAATCCAGTAAAAACGGGTATCGAACACAGGGACTAAGATGAAGAATCATGACGACGAATAGGAAAGACATTTAACCCTACAAATGATTAGAAAAGGGAAGGAAAATATGACAATTTTGGGATCGTACCTATCAACTAATACAATGTGAATTAAATTAATAACTAACTACGCATGCAAGAAGAACTAAATTAAACTTTAACTATATGAGAGAAAATGGAGTTAGGGTACACTCCCCCGAACCGTCGGTGTTTACATAGAACATAAAAGCTTTAAAAAGATAATTCTTCATTCAAAGCGACATCAAATACTCTCTAAGCATTCGACATATGAGGACTAAATGCCTCACAGTATCAAATCAAAAATTTTATTTGACGAGGATGAGAAGTTATCAAAACGCCAATTGCACCCTTAAACATTTCTGTTACCTAGGGCAAACAGAATTAAAAGGTCTACAATCTTTATCTTGATAAAGTTCAAACCTTTGAATGAGGGATTAATTTTTATTCACTTTTAAATCCATATGTGTTACCTAGGTTGGGTTCATGTACCCCAACCCGCTAAGAACTTAGCTGGACATAATGTAAATCTAACCGGTTCTGCATCTTGATCATCGGTCCGGGTTGATCTTTATAGTTTATCGAACCGGTCCCCTTATTTATCCATCGGTTCGATTTTCCCTTTCCAGTGATGGGAACCGGTTCTATTACATTTGTATCGGTTCGGCTCTCTAGAATTTTTTTCTTCCTTTTCTCTTTGATTTCTTCTCAATTTTGAAGCTTCATAACTTTGCAACTGGGACTCGGATTTATATGCCGTTTCTTCCTACACGCTTGTGGACTCAAGGTCTTCAACTTATTTCAGGTCCCATGTCTCGATTCTAGATGTAAGATTACTCATTTTCCCTTTGACTTTTCTTTTTTTTCCTTCTTCCTTGATTTTGAGTTTTCTCTTTTCTTTATTCGTAAAAATACCTACAAAATGTAAGAGAAATACACAAAACTCGATGCACTAGATAGAATATGTCAGTAGCATGGATATGAGATAGATTAACTCAAATTACATAGCACGGGATAATAAATCCTCTAAATTATGGGGATAAATATAAAGAATTTATGCCTAATTAAAGCTCCCTAACTTAGAACTTTGATCGTCCCGAGCAATGTAAAGGAATCAAAGAAAGGTCATAACACTTAGCAAACATGTTATTGGTATATAATACCTCTTTCGCGGGCAAGCGATTGCATTTAGTGTATGCAACAAGCCTTTAAACCCCTAGGTTACCCTAGTAGGACGAGTTGTGTCTCGTGAGGGTTTGCAGAGAATATACGCACAAAATTCATTTTGACTCAAAGAAAAATTAAAATACTTAAAAATTGTACAATTTAAACTCCCTAAAAATAGTCACCATAAATTTATATTCGAGAGTCTCAATTTGTTGTGTGTGTGTGCGAAGCCGAGAATTAAATCGCTAATTTCTACCGATTGATCATTACGTTACTTTTTAAAAATTCATTTTGATTCAATTTCTCAGGGATGCACTCACATATGAATCTCTCGAAATGTGACTATTTCTCTCGGTGTGCGTGATTCATAAGAGTAAATATAATGGACACAAGGTCACGCACTCAAATTTGAAAGACGGAATTATTTGAGGTGAAAAGATCTCATCATCGGATTACGGTCATTGGAAAACGGGAAACATCACCTCTTATCCACGCCAATTAATCTCTCTTATTATCTTTTTGTGTCTTAGGCTCTGCACGGTGTAATTAATTTTGAAATTCGAACTCGGTTAGGACTTTCTCAGGTTGTAAGGTGCATTGGGTAAAATTGATGGGAGTGGCTTGGTAAATTCAGAATTAAATTTTTTTCTTACGATGTCCGTTGGTGCTTGTTCGGGCTTTTGCTCATTTTTCTCTTAATTTTTATTTTGTTTTTCCATTTTTATTTTCTCACTATTTTTCCTGAGCATTTTTCTTCTATTTATATTTTTTTCTTGCCCCTTTTTGTTCACTTATTCGGACGTAATTGATGAATGTTCAATTTCCACAATTTCGGGCCAATTGGTTTTTCAGGTTCAAACGCAATTGAGAATGTTTTTATTAGTCTCAAGTTGGGTTGCAAATGGATAATATTTCACATTTTTTTATGGCTAATGTTTTTGGGTAACAAACGAGGGCCTACTTTATTGTTCGAATTACTAATTATCCATATGCGTCTCGAGACGAATTTAGTTTAGAGATATTTTAGCGCATTTTTCAAGACAACATCACACTCGTTTTTCGTGACCGATCAAAATAAAGAAATAAAGATCATAAGCGACTTATTTAAAGAAAAATCGAACTTTGAGTTAATCATTAATTCAGATTGATTTAATTACTCACAAAAAAATGAAAGGCTCGAAATCTCACCGGGTTAATTAATCTCCACACTTATTTGCAAAGTCGTCAATTTTCGTTCAATTTCCATCTTTGGTCAATTTCAGCTTAGTGCATTTGATTTTTACAATTTTAGACATTAAACCAAATTTTAGTGATATTTTTGAAGCTTTTAAATTCCAATTTTTATTTGTTTTGAAGAAAAATATTTTTGACTTTTCAAAAATTTTCAGTTTTTTTACAATTTTGGAGATTTTCTATTTTTTTTAAATTTTGGGCATTTTGAAATTTGTGAAAATTTTAAAGCGCATGCGTAACCCCCCTAACTTAGACTTTTGCATATTCCCTATGCAAAAAGGACTAAAATAAAAAAAAAGGAGAGTGCGTAAAAATGAACAAAGCCCAAAATGAAAATTGTTTTAGTATTAATAAATAAAACAAATACAAGCCATAGAAAGATTACATAGTCCCTTGTTACCAAGATATACCATAAATCACCAAAACAACAAAGAACTACATAAAGCACGCCAAAAGAACCAACACAAAAATCGGGCCTATTGCGGGGGTGGGTGAGAAGTTCTGGGAGCACAGGGGTCGTATGGATCATAAAAATATGTCGGGAGAGAAACATTGGACCAAACTTGGAGCTTATACATTTCCACATGTAGGCGGACCGTCATGCTAGTGTCTCGGCGATAAGCTTCTTGGTCCGCCCGATAATCAGTCAAAAACTCATTGAAAACTCACCTCTATATTTGCAACGCGATGAGTGAGATCCTCTCTCATCGGTTCATAGTCGGAGTCCTCATCTTTGTTGTACTCGGGTTCCTCGTCAGCTATCTCAACATCCTCGTCTTTCGGGACATGTAGCACATCCCTTTACCACTCGCTCCTTGTTCAGGATTCCTTCCCAATGGGCTTTGGGAGGCGGGGAATCGCTCAGGGGGGGCTCAATACCAGCGTCTCGTAGTATGGATGTGATGAGATGGGGATATGGGAGGGAGGCCTTCCCCTTATGATCCATAGCATCGTGAAGAATGTCGGCAGAGAAAATGCGGGCAAGATGGATAGTGGTGCCAGGATCGAGGAGGTGGAACAAAATTTTGGTTTGGCGAGGGCGCATCGTCGAGTCATTGGAGGTTTGGAGGATATTGGTGCAGATGATATGGAAGGCAATGCCGGCCCTTTCATTAAGATTCCCCACGGGAAAGGTGTCTCGATCCTATTCATTTTTGGGGGCAATGCATAGGATGCACCCACTTTTCGAGATCGGGATGGCATTGGTGGGGTAATCGTACCGGTTGGGGCTTAGAACTCCCATAGCTCGTAAATTTTGGATTATGATTTTAAGCGAGAAGGGAATTATAGTCTCATCCACATATGCTTCATCCTCGAAATCGCCCTTGCGGACGAGGGTGCCATAGAAAAACGCACTTCATTCTCCCAAACTATCGAATATGGCTGCTCAAAGTAGCGGTACCACCCCCTCGGGCGAAAATATTTGTGACTGATGGAGGGAGTTCGACCCACTTAACTTGTCACTCAATATGCATAGAGCGAGCTGAAGTGAAAAAAAGTCTCGCACCATATGTACTCTTGGCGAGAGCGAAAATGACCGTCCTCAACGGGAAGAATTTCGATGGATTCGTACTTGACGGGGCGTTCTCTATTTGCCCTGGGAGAGGGATTGGAATTTCTGGAAAGAATCTAAGATTGGAAGAAGAGTTTGGAAGTGTGAAGTGTAATGGGGGAGGTTATGTGAATTTATAGGTGAGGATGGTGTGTGTGTCTGTTGGGGGGGGGGGTGGATTATGAGGGCAATGGAATGGAGGGGAAGGAGGATGAATAATGAAGGGAAAAGAAAGTGGGAAATGAAGGGAAATTGGAATTGGAGGGATGAGTGTTGGAGGGGAAAGGGGGATGAACCATTTGGAAATGAAAAATCTGTAGAAAAACCCAACTGGTTCGGGGTCTGGGCAAATCGTTTTGCCCCCTTTTTATTTTAATTGATTTATGAAGCGAACCGGTTCGGACCCTTAGTGAAGTAAAGGGTGAACCAATTCGGCTGACTGTAAAGGCCCCCTACTTTCTTCTCTTAAATAAATTAAGTGTGGGCTCCTTCTAAACTCAATTTTCTGAAAAATTCCCAAAATGTTCCCACGCATAATTTTACTTCGAAATTCGCGATAACTCCCTTCAAAATGCTCTACGCTCTCTCATGTTATTCCTTGACGTTTATCTCTCTACGAACTCACCTCCTAAAGAACTCTAACGACCCTAACCTACATACTAACTAATATACACAAGAATCACCCCTTACGCGTCAGAGGTGCAACGACCTCTCATATCACTCTCAATTGACCCCATAAACGGGGTCCGACAACCAAATTGTGTCAGCTTTTTCAACACATGCCTCTAAATATGGTTTTAGGCATTGTCCATTAACCTTGAATGTGCCCACCCCTTTTGGATCTTCTAACTCCACAACTCCGTGGGGGAACACCTCTCTCACGATGAATGGACTCCTCCACCACGAACGTAATTTTCCGGGAAACAAATGTAAATGGGAGATGTAGAGAAACATTTTTTGACCTAAATGAAACTCTTTACGTCGAATAATTCTATTGTGTGCGAGTTTCATCCTTTCTTTGGATATTTTTTCATTCTCATACGCATCATTGTTCATCTCTTCTAACTCATTTAATTGAAGCTTTCGTGCTTCACCAGCTTTGTCAAAACTGTAGTTCAACCTCTTGATTTCCCAATAGTCTTTGTATTCTAGCTCCAAGGGGGGATGGCAAGTCTTGCCATACACAAAACGAAATAGGGAGATCCCAAGGGGTTCTTATATGTGGTTCTATAATCCCATAGCGAATCATTCAACCCAAGTTACCAATCTTTCTGATTAGGATCGACAGTCTTTTAAAAAATATGCTTGATCTCACGATTTGCTAACTCAGATTTTCCATTCGATTGGGGGTGATAAGTCATCCCAACCTTGTGGACGACCCCATAATTTCTCATAAGTTTTGCAAATGGACGATTACAAAAGTATTTGCCATTGTCGCTAATGATTGCTTTCGGAGCCCCGAAGCGAGAAAGTATGTGTTCTTGCAAGAACTTAATCACCACCTTATTGTCATTAGTCGTTGTAGCTATGGCCTCAACCCATTTCGACACATAGTCTACCGTGACTAGGATGTATAATAAACTAACGGAAGGGGGAAAAGGTCCCATGAAATCAATAACCCAACAATCAAATATCTCAATGACGAGTATGGGGGTCAATGGCGTCATGTCTCATCAAGTTATGGATACCATTTTTTGACATCTATCACAAGATTTGCAATGAGCATTAACTTCCCAAAAAATTGTTGGACAATAGAGGCCGCTTTGAAGGATCTTAACAGCCGTCTTATTCGTCGAAAAATGGCCTCTACAGGCTTCCATATGACAAAAGAAAATGACGCTAGGAATCTCATCATCCCGTATACATCGTCGGATGATTTGGTTTGTGCAATACTTGAATAAATATGGATCATCATAAAAGAAAATGAGTTACCAAGTAAGGAACTTCTTTCTCTTTTGCGATGTCCAATCGAAAGGAACGACTCCCGTAACAAGGTAGTTAACTATGTTCGCAAACCAGGGGAGAGAAGAAGTGGCAAATAACTGCTCATCCGAAAAATATTCATCTATGGGTATGGGATCACTAAGCACATTGGACGAAAGCCAGGATAAATGATCGGTGATGACATTTTTTAACTCCTTTCTTATCTTTTATGGAGAGATTGAACTTATGTAGGAGTAGGATCCACCTTATGAGGCACGGCTTAGCATCCTTTTTGGAAAGGATATATTTTAAGCATCACGTGGTCGGAAAAGCAAGTGATTGGCAAATCGATGAGGTAAGAGCAAAATTTATCTAGGGCAAAAACTACCGCTAGCAATTCATTCTCCGTGGTGGAGTAACTAAGTTGCGGTTCGATTAGCGCTCGACTAGTGTAGTATATGTCATGAGCCTTCTTATCTTTTCATAGGCCCAAAACAGCCCCTATTGCGTAATCACTCGCATCACACATAAGCTCGAATGGAAGGAACCAATTCGGAGCTTGTATAATGGGGGCAGAAACAAGCATGCTTTTCAATTTATCAAAAGTACTATGGCATGCTTCATTCCACTCAAAGGGGGCATCCTTCATAGGAGATTACTCAAGGGTCTAGCGATGGCATTAAAATCCTTAATAAACCTCCGATAAAATCTCGCGTGGCCCAAGAAAAAAATGAATATCCTTTAGTGATTTAGGTGGGGGAAGCTCGACTATGATATCTATTTTTGCCCTATCAACCTCAATTCATTTGTACGACACTATGTGGCGAAGAACTATCCTTCGGTAACCATGAAATGGCACTTCTCCCAATTGAGTGCCTAGTTCTTTTCCACACAACAGGCTAACATTTTTTCACTATGCGCAAGACAAAGGTCAAAGGAGGGTCCGAAAGCGCTAAAGTCATCCATAAAAACCTCAAGGCCCCTTTCGACCATGTCACTAAAGAGACTAAGCATGCACCTTTGAAAGGTTTCTGATGCATTACATAATTCAAATGGCATATGTTTATAAGCAAACGTGCCAAAAGGACATGTGAAAGTCGTCTTCTCTTGATTAAGCGCATCTACCTCAATTTGGTTATATCCGGAATAACCGTCAAGTAAGTAATAGAATGGGTGTCCCGCTACTCGCTCTAGCATTTGGTCGATGAATGGCAAGGAGAAATGATATTTTCTCGTGACGACATTAAGTTTTCGGTAATCAATGCAAATGCGCCACCCAGTGGTGGTACATTGGGGAATTAGCTCACCCTTGGCATTCTCGACCAAAGTCATTCCTAACTTCTTCGAGATGACTTGGATAAGACTCACCCATTTTCTATTTGAGATTGGGTAAATGATACCCGCATCCAATAGCTTAATGATCTCTGCTCTCACTATTTCTTTCATAGCTGGGTTCAATCGTCATTGCATCTCCCACGAGGGCTTCAAGTCCTCCTCGAGGTGGATTTTATGGGTACCAGTCAGGGGACTTATACCTTTCAAATCCGTAATGCTCCAACCAAAATAACTTCGGTGCTTCCTCAAAATTGCTAATAATTTACTCTCTCACTCTTTATATAGGCTAGAGGAGACAACAACGAGAAATATTTCATCCTCTCCCAAATAAGCATATTTTACATTGGAGGGTAGTTTCTTTAATTCGAGTGTGGGAAATTTTTCGTCGGAGGGAATTGTGCACGACTCCCTCGGGGGTAACTCCTCAAATATAGAAACCCAATTTACATATCTTAATTCCTCATCCGATGCTCTCTTGTTTAATATCGCTCTCGACTCCTCCACCTCCCTCTCGAAGTTGGTGTACGTCTCGTCACTCTTACTACCTGAAATAAGGAACGCTCCTAAGGCATCCCCATCGATATATTCCTCTATGTGCCCCTCTACTATCTGCTCGATAAGATCTACCACATAAAATCGTCCTCCTCACCCACTTGCCTAGAGATTGAAAATATTCATCTCAAGGGTCATGTTACCGAACGTGAGTTTCATTTTCCCATTTCAAGTGTTGATTAATGCTTTAGTCGTAGCTAAGAATGGGAAGCCTAGGATGGCGGGAACATGATTGCTCGAGGGGATGGAGGCCTCTGTGTCCCAAATGACAAAATCTATCGAGAAGTATAATGTGTTCACTTGGACTATCACGTCCTCAACGATCCCTCTAGGTATTTTCACTGTACGATCCGCTAGTTGGAGAATGATTGATGTGGGCTTGAGGTCCCGCAAATCTAGTTGCCTATATATCAAATAAGGGAGAATGTTGACACTCACCCCTAAATCAAGCAAGAATTTTTCTATTCGATTCTCTCCAATAATGCACGAGATGGTAGGTGAGCCTGAATATTTAAACTTCGGTGGGAGGTCATTAAGTAGAACGGAGTTCACATTTTGTGCTAAGAAAATGTCCTTTTTCACCTTTACCCTTCTTTTCACCGTCAATAAGCCCTTAATGACTTTTGCACAGGCGGGATTTTGCTTTATGGCATCGAGGAAAGGTAAATTCAGCTTTATTTGCTTAAAAACACATAGCAGATCCTCGCATGAGGCCCCCTTTTAATGTGGAACCAACCATTGAGGGAAAGGCGCAACAGTGGGTGACTTCGGGCCCCATAGTGTTGTCTTCATTGTCACTTTCATTTAAGGGGGCATCTTTGGCCTCTTTCATTCCAGGCGAAACCTCCTTATCGTTAGATTTGTCATGTGGGGAGGTGATAAATCAACAACTCTCCCACTTCGTAAAGTGGTGACTGCTTGACATTGCTCTTGATGGTCATTGGAAGTAAAGATAACATTAGGTTGACCTTAGGGAGGTCTTTGGCCTTGGATCGAAAACTTACCCTTCTCTTGGATACTGAAAAATGATTGTAACTTTGAAATGTTCGCATTTATCTTGGCAAACATTCGAGTATTTTGAGCATTGGTTACTTGTTGGGCTTGTATGAATTGATTTATCGTATCCTTAAAATTTTGCCTCGGTGGGGTGATATACGGCGCTGGAGGTCATGCTTGCATATGTGGAACTTGTTGAAAATGCGGAGGCGGTGGTGGAGGAGGGGCAACGTGTGAATTAGGATTCAACATGAAATTTTATTGCCCATAAATAAACCTAGGATGGTTCCTCCAATAAGGGTTGTAAGAATTCCCGTGAGGGGAATTGAAATTTCCCTTAAATCCTGCGATTGCTTCCACTTGCTCTGGGAGAATGAATTTGTAGGCGGGTATCATCGGGCATTCATCTGTGGAATGTCCCGCCTTACAAATCACACACACTCGCCCCCTCGTTACTCGATTAGATTCGGGTATCTCTCCTGTCCATAAGTCGACCATGTCATCCACTTTTTTAGCAAGTTGGTTTATCTGAAGTTGCATCTCAGCTTCTTTTTCCAAATGATAAAGTCCATACGCAAAAGGAATTGTGGGTATTTGTCGAGATTGGGTTTGGGCATTAGGATCCGATGTGTCTCACGCTTGGGTAATCTCGGTGACATACCTAAGGTGGGCCTCAGCATCGTTCTCGTTTAACCTAAAAAATTCTCGCTCGCACATTGTCTCAACGAGTTATTTAGAAACTATTCTTATCCCTTGGTGGAAGAAAGAGATGAGACGATACTTCTCAAAACCATGATGTGGTCAAGTGTTAACTAACTCTTGGAAACACTCCCAACATCGATCAAATGGCTCATTTTCTTGTTATTTAAACCTTTAAATTTGAGCTTTAATGGAGTTCGTTCAATGTTGGGGTAAGAATTTCAGAAGAAACTTAGATTGCATTTCTCTCCATGATCTAATTGAGTTCGGTGATAAAGACCAATCCGGGTCTTAGATTTTTCCTTTAAAGTGAAAGGAAAAAGTTTTAGGCGAACGACATCTTAGGTGCAACCTTGATCATTAAACCTATTGCACGCCTCTTCGAACTCACGGATGTGGAGGTAAGGCTTTTTCGAATCCATACCGTGAAAGGTGGGAAGAATCTGGATCATCCCATTGCGAAAGAAATTTTTTAGCGCATTGTATGGAAGTAGAATGCATCTCGGAGTGATGATTCGCTCGGGATATAAGAGCTCTCTCATGGAAAGATACGGCATCTCACCCACACCCGTACCAAAACTAGCGTTATCTGACATGGCTCTCCCTCCAAATGACTCGAAGTTCTCACTCGACGCCCTAGAAGTGTGACTCGTGATGAAGTTGGGTGGTGTAGGAGGTGGAACCAAAAATTACGGAGCGTTAGGAGTGTGTGGACTATCGGGGTCGTACTCTACTATCGAATTCTCGTGAATGCGGGTAGGAGTGGATTAAGGATTTTGCATGAAAGGACTTGAGAGATGTTATATTTTGTTTGCTTTTTACTTTTCTGAATTTTTTTGGATTTTTGATTTTATGATTTTTTTTTGCTTTTTAAGAATTAGAGTCAAATTTTGGATTAAATCGACCTAACCTAAAAGTCTATTTAATCCCCGTCAACCGCCAAAAACTTGATGCGACTTTAAAAGTGTTCTAGTGCGCGCTTCTATCGACTCAAGTGTAAGTTGTTCACTCAAGTAATAATCCGATAAAAACGGGTATCGAACATAGGGACTAAGACAAAGAATCGTGGCGACGAATAGGAAAGACGTTTAACCCTACAAATGACTAGAAAAAAGAAGGACAAGATGATGAGTTTGGGATCGTACCTATCAACTAATGAAATTTGAATTAAATTAATAACTAACTATGCATGCAAGAAGAACTAAATTAAACTTTAATTATATGAGAGAAAATGGAGTTAACATAAAAGCTTCAAAAAGATAATTCTTCATTTAAAGAGACATCAAATACTCTCTAAGCATTCAACATATGAGGACTAAATTCCGCACAATATCAAATCAAAAGTTGTATTTGACGAGGATGAGAAGTTGTCAAAACGCTAGTTGAACCCTTAAACATTCCGACTACCTAGGGCAAACGGAATTAAAAGGCTTACAATCTTTATCTTGATAAAATTCAAACCATTGAATGAGGGATTACTTTTTATTCACTTTTAAATCCATATGTGTTACCTATGTTGGGTTCATGTACCCAACCCCTTAAAAACTTTGTCGGACATGGTATAAATACGACTAAATATGAAATCTACTTTGCATGAAATCATTATTACGCTAAAAGTGTGATCAAACATGTAAAAAGAGACTTCTAACTAAGAAATAAATGATTTACAAACCATAAATATGAGAGAAATTGAAAGCAATAAAGGAACTATACTTGTATTGATGAAACTCTTAAATTCTGTGCCAAAAGATGAATAATTGTTGAAGAAGATTAATCCTAGGGTTCTTGCCTTCAAGAAGCTCTCAAAACTATGTAAAAACTAACTCTCTAATGTCCAGTATTACAACAGAATATAACTCTCATGTTTTATTATGTGTTTACACCATGCACAACTCTAATTTTAAAGAATAAAAAATGCAGATTTCGTCCAGCCGAATCTGTTCTATTTTTTCCTTCTTTACTGGGGCGAACCGTTCGCTTATTACAGTGTACCAAACCGGTTATGTGTATTGATCAACAGTTCTGGTTGGTCTTTACAGTTTATCAAACTGGTCCCCTTATTTATCCATCGGTTCGGTTTGCCCTTTCTAGTGAGGGGAACCGGTTCTACTACATTTGTATCGGTTCGGTTCTCTGTAATTTTTTTCTTGGTATTCTTTTTTATTTCTTTTCAAATTTGAAACTTCATAACTTCGCAATCGTGACTCGGATTTAGATGTCTTTTCTTCCTACACGCTTTTGGACTTAAGGTCTTCAACTTCTTTTTAGGTTCCGCATCCGATTTTGGATGTAAAATTACTTTTTTGCCCTTTAACTTTTCTTCTTTTCCTTCTTTCTTGATTTTGAGTTTTTTCTTTTCTTTACTTGTATAAAATACCTGCAAAATGTAAAAAAAATACCAACAGGATCGTCTTCTTCCTCTTTATCATCCCCATAAACCTCAACATGAGATCCAACTACAGAAAGGTGGAGACCCACACTTTTCGGCCTATTATCTTCAGCCCTGTCAGTAGCAGGATCCTCAAATAGGGAATCAGGATTTAGGGGGACCATAGAAATAGTATTTAGAAGCTCACCCTCACTAACATAAGGGAAATAGTTAGGGGCTTCTAGAACAGGTGAAGAAATATAGGGCACATTTGGATCAACGTGGGAGCCCCAACTAGAAGGAGAGTTGGGGGTATAATAGGATGACCAGGCTCCTATTCTGGTCTAATCACCTGAATAGGATGTGGAAACCTCCTTTCAGTGATCCCAGGGACCCAGGGCGCTTTGGTTCCAATCTTCTGACAAACTCATAAACTCTCTAGACGGGAGGGGGGGGGGATTCATACGTTTCCCTACAAATTAAGTTGGAAGAACCTATGGCCGTTTAAGTGAAGCAACTACCATGGTAAATAGAAAGGATCAACCAACAAAATGCTAGAACGATCAAACCCTAGCTAAAGCAAAGAATGGCATACCTGGTAAAAATAGACGATGATGGAATAAGCTATGGAGAATGAAGGAGCAGGCGCTAAAAAATTTGGAACCAGAAATGATCAAGCTTTTACAATAATGGAAATGACACCCAAATACATTCCCTCTCGTCAACTCTATAAAAATCTTCCAAGTGAAGCAAATGAAAGAAGTGGCATGTATTTATACCCTTTGATGAAAAGAATGAACATACATTGCAGACAAAACATCAGCAAATCTGCAAAAAACTGAAACGGAGGTACCTAGTATCAGACGCGTGTGACCAATCGCCATCATTACCCAAAGAATTCTTCAGTTACTTGACACGTGTCCATGGTAAGTCATGGGAACTTTGAAGGAAATCTGCTCGATTTTTGGCCGACCATAATATGCCGACCATAATGTGTCGACCATAATGTGCTGACCATAATATGCCGATCATAATGTGTCAACCAAAGTGAGCCGACCTCCACTAGTAGAGCAGGAGCATCGCATAACACGTTTCCCACTCATTGAATCTCATGATGAAACATTCGTGCCAAAGGTCTTAGGGGCTTTCTGTTATACCTACATAATCTCAGTGTAGGATAAATCCCAAAAATCTAGGAAGACTTACGCAATGTGCTCAGCCTCATCATCTAAAGAGGTCGTCTCGATATTATTTTTCTCGGCCCGCCTAATTATCTTAAGATTGGACACATGTACATCTATGTGAACCTTTACACACCAAACATGCCTTGTCAACCATGTGGAATTATTTTCGCCAAGGGTGGTTACCTCATGATTATCTGGAAGTTTCATTATCAAAACAGTTTCGCGCCTCAAGGTGTACATGTATACATTATAAACGTGTGTAAAGATGTAACTGTCTGAATTATAAGGGCACTCCATCTCTTTGTGAATATCTGATATCCACATGTATAGGGGATAGATACGTGCATGGGACTACCTTTTTTTATACCTTCTCAAACCTGGAGTTGTATAAAGAAAACCTTAAATTGCAGCTATGCCAAAGAAATGTAATAATACCACCGTGGACGTAGGTTTTCGATTCAAGGGCCAAAAAACGTAAAAATCCTTGTGTTCTCACCGTCTCTCATACCCATTCTTCATCATAGTTATCTCTTAATCAATTATTTCTCTTATTTTTTGTTGCCTCTAATTCTGGACGTTAACACAGACCATTACCCTAAATAACGAATAATGTACAACAAGATCTATATAAGAATGCCTGAAATAAAACACTTGAATTAAGATGTTAGTTGAATCACATAAAATATTATAAGACATGTACTCAAGTCTTCTCCTTCATTTTGTCTCAAATAGATAATGGGTAAACAAATATAAGAGAGATAAATAAGAATTATTCTACCAATTGTAAGTCATAACTAGGATCATATCACGGGTCTCCTACACAAAATAGATACATGATAAGTCTTTTGTCATTTATAAAAAAAACATACCCTAAATCCTTAAAAACTAATTATAAGCAAGATATATACCGAGGATATGACTAAGAGGCAGATTTATTATTCAAGAACTATCATCCTAATGGCTTTCCTTAATGATGCAAAGCGATTATTATCCAAGGGTTTTGTGAATAAATCAACAAACTATTTTTCAGTGTTTAGATACTCAATTTATAGTTCTTTGGATTCAACAAATTCTCTGATGACGTGATGTCTAATTTTAATATGCTTAGTTCGTGAGTGCCGAATAAGATTCTTAGATATATTTATAGCACTTTGATTATCACAAAATAGTGTAAGTTTGTCTTCCTTATGCCATAATCGCACAACATTTGTTTAATCCATAATAATTAATCACAACAACTACCAGCTACAATATTCTCAGATTCAACAGTAGATAATGATATACGGTTTTGTTTCTTACTAATCCACCCAACTAAATTATTTTATACATGGTAGCAGGCACCAGCCGTACTTTTACTATCATATGAGCATCCTCTCCACTCAGCGTCTGTGTAACCAACTATAGTGCATATAGTGTCTTTTGTGTACCAAATGCCATAATTAAGTGTGCCCTTAACATATTTTACAATTAATAAATGACATTCTAAGGTGAGCAATGATAGTGTGAACAAACACATTCAACAAAAGAAATATCAGGTCTGGATGCAGTTGTGCACCCCGCCTAATTAAAACTTGGGTGATCAAGCTTTAATTTAATTTAAAACAGGTTTCTTAAATGGTTCATTCATAGCATCACTGTCGAAAACTTTTTAATTACTAACCACCTAAGTGAAATTAAGCTAGTGCCAAATTTTTATCTTTATTAAAACAGATACAACTCATGCGGAACAATATAAATTAAGCAGTACTAAAACCAATCATCATAAATAACTGAATGCAATAAAGTCTTGCCGAAAACCATGGCTGAAATAAAACCAACTCAAAAATCCAACACAACAAAATAATGACAAATGTAATGAGTGGACAACATGTCCCAAAATGAGAGTACTAAGACTGAGATCCTACACTAGATCTAGAAGGATAAAGGAAACGTCTAATCAATGCCCTGCAACACCCACTATTACTGCAGCTCCGAAATCCCTAGATTGAAGTCATGCTTGGCATCCCTGTGGCTGGACACCTAAAAGGTTTTAAAAATGTTTTATAGCAAGTGTTAGTAAACAAAATGTTTGGAAAATATTTAACAAGTTTTTTATTGCAATAAATATTAGTTATTGATTACACATGTTAGGATCACGCACACTCTCTTGAGTTTCCTCACCTCTCATCTATCGTGCGCACCTAACGTTCCTACCTAGTCTCGCTACCCACTTTAACTAGGTCTCCAACATCTACACACCTCAGACAATTTAGGTCATCAGTACCGCCCATACCGTATGCTACATACTACCCTTAATTTACATTAAGTCCTTAGTTAAGTTTCACTTTAACTTTCCCATACCACCCATACAGTATGTGTCTGAACATCTAGTAATTATCATTACTCTTACTTTATCATCAATACTTTAAAATTAAGTTCTCACACTTAATCTAATCTTAGGTACATACTACCTACCTTCTCTACTAATCACACTCAAGTAGATTTCATATCTATTCTAGCTGTACACTTATATATTCCAACCACTCTTACCCATAAGTAGTTTATACAATTATAGTTATGCACTAATAATTCTCACTACTATCACACCTGAGTATATTGAAAACAATATTTAGGTATACCCCACCTAATCTTACTACTATCACACATAAGTAGATTATTCAGACGGTATATCTTTCGCAAACACATATACCCAATACAGGATATCTTGTTATCGGTCCTATTTCACACATTAAGGAAAAATGGTTCGAAATATTTCCTCGACCTTGTCCCGGAATGTCTCCTCGAGTAATGTTCGAAATGTCTCCTCAAACATGGTTCGGAATGTCCCCTCAAACCTGGCTCGGAATATCTCATCGAGCATAGTTGGGAATGTCTCATCGAACTTACCAATCCTATCACAAGGAAACACACAATAGGCATTCACAACCCAAGTAATCCTATAAAATAGTAGGTATTCGCACAACCCAATTATTCATGTGTGTACGTAGTAATTTTCTCTCGTATACTTACCGTACTTATTGTTCAACGATTTATCTCACTATCGTACATATTAGAGTATTCGTACAACTTTAAGATCTCTCGAAACCTCTTTATTTATAACAGTAGTTAAACTACCTCTAACCTACTGATATACACCTTCGCTTGATGTCGACTCTCCCCGTAACTCAATTCCTACATTTTCGATGCGTGACTCGATCGGTTTAACCCTGTCGGTCCATATCCTAAGCCTTACGCTCAACGGACATAACGGGCCTTAATTATACTCCCTACTGGTTTTTATTAAGTCCCTCCATAGGCATAATAACATCTCTAAAATTTTCCCCCATCGTTGGAATTCAAGGAAAACTTAATCAACAAAAATAGCCCAAAATTATCTTTGGTCGATCGATCAACCAAATGCTTCGATCGATATTCTTGAGTCGAACGATCGATCGAACAGGTGCAGGTCGCTTTCTTCCTTGTTTTACCATGTTTGTCCGGTCCAACACTTCATTACACCTTATGAAAGTCCTTCCCAACATCACCAATCATCTTCTAAATGTATAAGGATCATTCTCAATGTAAATGTATCATCAAATCCTCACTAAATCCATCTAAGAACTATCTAAATCTAAATTTTATCAAAACCCTAGATAATTAAGTTCTAAATGGTTATGCATCATAAATCAAGATTTAAATTCTTAAATACCAATATAAATTCATTTGTTATCAGTCCTCTACAAATGTAAATGCCAACTACATGCAATCCTACTCTAACATGTAATCCATTCATTCTTTTTCTCTAAGAACTTTCAATAAAATCAATTTATTTAAAAAGCCCTACACATGGGTATTATAACTTCATAAATTTGCAATAAACCACTTACCTTAATTATGGTAGGGCCTGATTTCATGGATGATGAGGGTGTTCGATTGATTCCTTCTTCAATCTCCCTTCCAAATTGATCTTGGTTGCTAGAAGCCCTTTGGAACCCTTTAAGCCTTCATAAAACTCTCTCTCTTTTCTCTCTGTTGGTTCCTCTCTATTTTTCTATGTTATGAACCCTAACTTAAGCCCCAAACCATCTGATATAACTTGCAAATTTCGTGGTCTCCCCACCTCTATTTGCTAAATGACCATAATGTCCATAAGAGGTGTCGGTTTGGTCTATAATTGACCCGGGACCCAAACTGTGCACCCGGGTACACTTTTTTGACTATTTTGACCCTTTCGGGACCAACCGTGACCTCAAAATTTCCATTTGATCCACTTTATAAAATCATCTCATTTCCACCTCGAATCACGACACTTGCACTGTTAAACCTTAAACTAAATAAATTAAATTTAAATCATCGAATTAAATAATTTCTCCAATTCAGATAATTTCTAAATCTCTAATATAATTATTTTCCATATTCTCCAAAAGTACGGGGTGTTACATACTTTTCCCCTTATAAAGGAATTTCGTCCTCGAAATTCGAATGAAGCTCTAACTCTAATCTCTCTACCCTGCCTTACTCCTTTACTCTTAAGGCCACCACGTATTTTGTTTTTATCCCTCCCTAATTGCGGATAATTTTACAATTATTTAATTACCTAGGGCACCCATACACCCTATGCCTATGATCAACCGTACAAAAATCACCCGACTATACTAGTCGTGAACCGTAATATAACTTCCAACCCTTAGTCATATCACATATATGAATAACAACCGGGGTACCCAACCCATGTACTAACGACCAACTATCTCTCCACTTCCAACATTGCGCTAAATTTCATGCGTGGGACGTCTCGCAAAGCAAAATACAAACAAGAAACCCCCCCGATACACTACTACCTAACATTGTCGGTCGTTGAGATCCGTTAGACCCTCAGTTCATAGTACGTACCCCCAAATATTTGTCTCTTAACACAAAAACATACACGCCTACTCTCATGCTACCAGAGACAACATAAAATACCGCGCCCTTACTATCATTAGTTCTTACATAAAGTAAACCCCGAGTTATCTCTCCCCGCTTGAAAATAACCCTGACTGCCCTGAATCATCTCAATAGACATCCCTACTTCACGGGATAAAATATAGCCATATAATCACATATTCGTATTAGTTTATTATGCCACACATAATAACATATATACACACATTCCTAGGTTAAAACCCTTTCAGGTGTTACCTGTTAAACACATCTTATGTTGGAACCGAGAACCCGAAATCTTGCTATAACTACCACTATAGCCTAAACCATCACTAGCTGGTCAAAACTCAGTAAGTAGTCTACTCAATTCTCATAATTCTCGAAGGTAGTAGACTACCACGTCATGCAACCACCCTTAGTGTAAGCCTCCATTCTCTCTCATGCGTCACAAAAGTTCCGCAACCCCCCGGTAACTAATCATGTACGTACCCAGTAAGGTTACTACTGCTACCGCATTCACTAATCCTGACTCTTGCACGAATTGGAGTGTTAACTGTCTCATTTACGAAGCATCGATGCCACAAAAAAAACTTTCCATACTCATGGATGAACATAAAAGAAATTACTCCACATTTTAGTCTATCATCCTGTCACAAGATTTAATCTCCCAAATATAATATCGACTCCTCTTCGAATCGAATGCATCAATGTGCCATAATTCACTAGTGACTCCTCACGCGCAAAGGGACTACCGGGTATCTCTAATATGCGAATGGCTCATGAAAAACTTGCCTTAATAAACAATTTTTAAGGCCTAGTATCAAACAAAATCCAACTGTCAAGCTAGTAAATAGAAAATGTACCGTCTATTACGGGCGGTGCCTATGGGGCTAGAGGCATAGGTACGTCTCAGACGTTATACACACGCCCATAGTGCATCTGGCCCTGCTACTGGTGCTGGGGCTATCAAAGCCCGATGTTCCTGCTAGGCATCCTGTTGCTGAACCCCATCCTGTTGTGGACATTATCTCTGTCTGTGACCCTGCTGGCCACGTATAAAACACTGTCCCAGAAATGGTCTCCTCTGGACTTACTGTCCTTGCTTAACCCCCCCGCCAGGTTGGTAACTTCCGGACCTGGACCTCTTGGGAACATTCCCCTGTCGAGAATTTTGCCCCTGCTGACTACCTGACTGTTACTGCGGTGCTTCACCGACACTACTCCCATTAGCCTTGTTCGACTGGCTTGGCTCACCTCTCTTGCTCCCCTTTATATGGAAGCGATGATCCTAACAATGTAGTAAGGCTACATGAATGACATCAGTGTATGTCACCAGTGCAGGGTTACCTATCAAATGCTGCCTGATCCTCCATGCCAAACCCCCCATGAAATTTATTTTCTTCCTTTCTTCATTGCTTACCTCATCTGGCACAAAATTAGCCAGGCGGGTGAATTCCTCCTCGTAGTTCGCTACCGAACGATCACCTTGAACTACTTCATTAAATTTCTTCCTCATCTCTGACTCTACTGCCGGCGGAAAGTACTTAGGGTCAAACCGCACCCAGAACTCAGAAATAATCATCACATCTCTCTCCTCAGCAGTGGTCACCGACTCCCATCACTGTAGAGCTGCTCCAGCTAGTCTGAAGGTAGCTAACATCTATTTTTAAACTTCGCTACAATCCAACATGCGCAGATGGCATTGAGTGTTCCTCTTCCATTGGCATGCCGTCACTACATCCGTGCCACCCTGGAATTCTGGAGGGTGACCTTTCTGGAAGATTTCCCTGATGTTATGCCAAGTGGGATGCCCTAAATGGGCCTGAATAACAGGGTCTGCAGGTTGCTGTGCCTGAGGATGAGGAAAATGGGCTGCCATGGCCCTCATAGCTGTCTCTACGGCCAGTGACACTATCACCACCACCTGAGTAGAGGAAATTATCTCTGGTGGTGGGGGTCCCTGCTGGTCCTGAGGGCCTTCCCTAGCCTCATCTATGGCGTCTGCCCTCTCGGCTCGCTCCCTCCTTGGCGACATTCTGAAATAAAATTCAAGTTTGTATAAGTACACAGTTTATAGAATAGGTAATAGTAGAAGAATGTTATCGCAAGCACACAAGGATAATTCAACAGTCCTATCAATAGGGCTCTATATCAACATAACCATGCGCTGAAATCGTAGTAAGCCGCACAAATCCTAAGGACACTAGAACCTGATGCTCAGATACCATCTGTGACACCCCACCTAATTAAACCTTGGGTGATCAAGCCTTAATTTAATTTAAAACAAGTTTCTTAAATGGTTCATTCTTACCATCACTGTCGAAAAGTTTTTAATTACTAACCACCTAAGTGAAATTAAGCTAGAGCCAAATTTTTATCTTTATTAAAACAGATACAACTCAGGCGGAACAATATAAATTAAACAGTACTAAAACCAATCATCATAAATAACTGAATACAATAAAGTCTTGCCGAAAACCACGACTGAAATAAAACCAACTCAAAAATCCAACACAACAGAATAACTGTAAATGTAATGCGTGGACAACATGTCCCAAAATGAGAATACTAAGACTGGGATACTACACTAGATCCGAAAGGATAAAAGAAACGTCTAATCAATGCCCTGCAACACCCACTATTGTTGCAGCTCCGAAATCCCTAGAATGAAGTCATGCTTGGCGTCCCTGAGGCTGGACACCTAAAAGGTTTTTAAAATGTTTTATAGCAAGTGTTAGTACACACAATGTTTTGAAAATATTTAGCAAGTAATTTATCGAAATAAATATTAGTTATTGATTACACATGTTAGGATCACACACACTCTCTTGAGTTTCCTCACCTCTCATCTATCGTGGGCATCTAACGTTCCTACCTAGTCTCGCTACCCACTTTAACTAGGTCTCCAACATCTACACACCTCAGACAATTTAGCTCATCAGTACCGCCCATACAATACGCTACATACTACCCTTAATTTACATTAAGTCCTTAGTTAAGTTTCACTTTAACTTTCCCATACCGCCCATACAGTATATGTCCGAACATCTAGTAATTATCATTACTCTTACTTTATTATCAATACTTTAAAATTAAGTTCTCACACTTAATCTAATCTTAGGTACATACTACCTACCTTCTGTACTAATCACACTCAAGTAGATTTCATATCTATTCTAGTTGTACACTTATATATTCCAGCCACTCTTACCCATATGTAGTTTATACAATTATAGTTATGCACTTATAATTCTCACTACCATCACGCCTGAGTATATTGAAAACAATATTTAGGTATACCCCACCTAATCTTACTACTATCACACATAAGTAGATTATTCAAACGGTATATCTTTCACACACACATATACCCAATACAACATATCTTGTTATCGGTCCTATTTCACACATTAAGGACAAATGGTTCGGAATGTCTCCTTGAACCTGGCTCGGAATGTCTCCTCTAGTAATGTTCGAAATGTCTCCTCGAACATGGTTCGGAATGTCCCCTCAAACCTGGCTCAAAATATCTCATCGATCATAGTTCGGAATGTCTCATCGAACTTACCAATCTTATCACAAGGAAACACACAATAGGCATTCACAACCTAAGTAATCCTATAAAACAATAGGTATTCACACAACCCAATTATTCACGTGTGTACGTAGTAATTTTCTCTCGTATACTTACCGTACTTATTGTTCAACGATTTATCTCACTATCGTACATATTAGAGTATTCGCACAACTCTAAGATCTCTCGAAACCTCTTTATTTATAACAGTAGTTAAACTATCTCTAACCTACTGATATACACCTTCGATTGACGTCGACTCTCCCCGTAACTCAATTCCCACATTTTCGACACGTGACTCGATCGGTTTAACCCTGTCGGTCCATATCCCAAGCCTTACACTCAATGGCCATAACGGACCTTAATTATACTCCCTACTGGTCTTTATCAAGTCTTTCCATAGGCATAATAACATCTCTAAAATTTTCCCCCATCGTTGGAATTCAAGGAAAACTTAATAAAAAAAAATAGCCCAAAATTAGCTTTGGTCGATCGATCAACCAAATGCTTCGATCGATCGATGCCATCGATCGATCGACATTCTTGGGTCGATCGATCGATCGAACAGGTGCAGGTTGCCTTCTTCCTTGTTTCACCATGTCTGTTCGATCCAACACTTCATTACACCTTATGAAAGTCCTTCCCAACATCACCAATCATTTTCTAAATGTATCGGGATCATTCTCAACGTAAATGTATCATCAAATCCTCACTAAATCCATCCAAGAACTATCTAAATCTAAATTTTATCAAAACCCTAGATAATTTAGTTCTTCATGGTTATACATCATAAACCCAGATTTAAATTTTTAAATACCAATATAAATTCATTTGTTATCAGTCCTCTACAAATGTAAATGCCAACTACATGCAATCCTACTCTAACATGTAATCCATCCATTCTTTTTCTCTAAGAACTTTCAATAAAAACAATTTATTTAAAAAGCCCTACACATGGGTATTATAACTTCGTAAATTTGCAATAAACCACTTGCCTTAATTATGGAAGGGTCTGATTTCGCAGACAATTGGGGTGTTTGATTGATTCCTTCTTCAATCTCCCTTCCAAATTGATCGTGGTTGCTAGAAGCCCTTTGGAACCCTTTAATCCTTTATAAAACGCTCTCTCTTTTCTCTCTGTTGGTTCCTCTCTATTTTTCTATGTTATGAACCCTAACTTAAACCCTAATCCATCTGATATAACTTGCAAATTTCGTGGGTCTCCCCACCTCTATTTGCTAAATGACCATAATGTCCTCAAGATGTGTCGGTTTGGTCTATAATTGACCCGGGACCCAAACTGTGCACCCGGGTACACTTTTTGACTATTTTGACCCTTTCGGGACCAACCGTGATCTCAAAATTTCCATTCGAGTCACTTTATAAAATTGTCTCATTTCCACCTCGAATCACAACTTGCACTGTTAAACCTTAAACCAAATAAATTAAATTTAAATCACCGAATTAAATAATTTCTCCAATTCAGATAATTTCTAAATCTCTAATTTAATTATTTTCCATATTCTCCAAAAGTACGGGTTGTTACAGCCGTAAGGTATAACAGACTCCCTATCATACTTTTATATAGAGTATGATCAATATTTTCCCATGTTCATCTTTAGATATCTGAGTGCTAGTGCTTATGGGTGTTCGTGCAGTTTTAGCATTATCAAGCCCAAACTTTTTAATTAACTCACTATCATATTTAGTTTGAGATATAAACAGGTCATCACTACATTGTTTAACTTGTAAACCCAGAAAATATTGTAACTCTCCCATTAAGGACATCTGAAATTCATCGCGCATGAAAAATCTTTTACTTGTTCAAGGGAGGGGTAACCAAAAATGATATCATCCACATAAACTTGTGTAATCAAAACTTCATGATCAATTTTTGAATGAATAATGTACGGTCATTGCCGCCACACTCAAACCCTATATTGACTAAAAAGGTTAAGATGAGTTCATACCAGGCCCTAGGGGCTTGCTTTAAGCCATACAATGCCTTTTTCAATCTATAAACATGGTTAGGGTAATTGGGATCAACAAAGCCTTTGCGCTACTCAACGTATACTTCCTCTGATAAAATACCATTTGAAAAGGCAGACTTAAAATCCATTTGGAAAAGTTTGAATTACAAACGATAGGTAATAGCTAAGAGGAGACGAACAAACTCGAGTCTTATCACCGGAGAAAAAATCTCATTAAAATTTATTCCCTCTATCTGAGGATATCCTTGCTCTACTAACGTAGCTTTGTTTTTAACGACCACCCCAGACTCATCAATTTTATTTTTAAAAATCCCATGGGTGTCAATAACCTTTTTGTCTTCAGGCCTTGGAACTCAATACCAAACATCATGATTCTGGAACTGAATTAACTCATTTTGCATAGCGTTAATCCAGTATGAGTCATTAAGGTAATCATTTACATTTTTTTGTTCTATAAGAGAAACAAAACATGCAAAGTTTGCCACATTTGAAAGTTGGGATCTAATTTGCACAGGCTTAGAAGGGTTACACACAACCTTCTCTAGGGGATGGTCTTTAGAAACACAGGTTGGTACTGCAGGGACATTAGGTGGCAGTGGATTAGTTATCTGAGCCGAGTCGACTTCAAAATTATTTTAAGGTCATCCATGACTATTGATTGAGTGTCACCACTCTCAGCAATTGTGTCATTCATAATTACATTAATTGACTCCATTATAACTTTGGTACGCAAGTTGTAAACATGATAAGCCCAACTTATTTGGGAATATCCCATAAAATAGCTTTATCACCTCTGGTATCAAATTTAGAAAGATTTTCTCTGTCTTTGTAGACATAACAAATACTCCCAAAGGTTCTAAAGTACTTTAAGTTGTTTTTTTATTGTATCACCGTTCATAGGAGGTCTATTTTCTGAGGTAGACACGGTTAATAATGTGATATACCATTTGGATTACCTTAACCCAAAAGTATTTTGGCAACCCTTTGACGTCTAATATAACCTAGCCATCTCTTAGATTGTTCTATTATTTTGTTTAGCAATACCGTTTTGTTGAGGTGTCTTAGATGCATTAAATTCATATTTATATCCATTACTAAAATGATATTATGTTACACCAGAGTCTTTGAATTCTCCACTTCTATCACTCCTTATACGAGATACTTGGGTATCCTTCTCATTTTCAATTTTTAAAAGGATTTTAAGAAATTCTCGGAAGGTATTCGATTTATTTTTCATAAAAACAACCCAAGTAAATCATGTAAACTCATCCAACATAACCAAGATGCAACTATTACGACAGAGGCTCACAATTCTAGAGGGACCCATTAGGTCCATGTGGATTAGTTCAAGAGGTTTTAAAGTTAAAATAGCCTTAACTTTCTTGTGAGCAGTCTTACTCATTTTTCCCACTTGGCAAGGATGACAAATAGTGTTAAAAGTGTTTTTCACTTTGGGTAAACCTCTAACTATCTTTTAGAAACTCAATATGCATAGATTATCAAAATTAGTGTGACCTAATCTGTTATTCCATAGATCAGAATCATCGAACCTGACTATCTTATAAGATTCATTACTTGGAATCACTGTGTAACCGTTGTCCCGAGTTCTGTTTCCTAAAAGAATACAGTTACCTTCTTTATTTAAAATATTGCAATTAGTTTTAGAAAAGGTAACCGTGTGATCAAAGTCACATAATTATGACATACTGAGCTGATTGTCTTTAAGACCTTTTATTAGCAAGACATCATTTAGAGCATGAAGGCCCTCTTCACAAAGCGTTCCCTTACCAATGATCATGAGTGAGACTCCATCGCCAAAAAGGACACCTCTTCCTAAGAATCCTGTCTTATTAGTTAGTTTAGTCTCATCCTCGGTCATGTGTTTAGAACACTCGAAATCCAAATACTAAGCAGACGAGGTGCGTTCAACTTTAAATGCAGTTATAACCACATTACACCTAAACTGGGGTAAAAGGTCATATTTTCTAATCCAAATGACCTTCCCCTGGCCTTAGAAAAGGTTTGTGGAGTCTTTATAAATGTTTTCTTCTTAGTTTGACATCTTCCCTTTTTTCTTCTTATAGTTAGAGTTTTGAGTGGTATGCCTAGGGAGAACATACGTATTCCTACTCTACTTATAATAGTTAAAGTTTTGTTAAACAGGTCTAAACAAACATTTTTGAAAACACTCAGTAATGGAGTGACCATAGACATCACAGTAATCACAATATTGGTGCGAAGTAGGCTTGACTTTACTTCCTACGCCCTTAAAAAATAGGTTTAGTCATGTTTGACACATGGGTTTTAACTACGACATTCTTACTAACTTTGTCCAAGATCTCTTATGGGGGGGCAAACATACCTAGCTTTACCATTAGGTTTTGGCTTTGGAGTACTCACACTTTGTATTGCTTTAGAGACATCAATATCAAGAATTCATTTATGAGATCTATCCAAAGTCTTACCCATTTTAACAAAGACTTTGTTTGAATCTGGAAAAGTTTTCTTTGTATCTTTAATATTTTTATCAAATCCAAAGACATTTTTATCATCGAAATTAAGTTTACTACAACTAATGATGTCGTCATAAGTTTTAGCACGATTCTTAAAGTGTAAGCATTTTTTGAAAACATTTGAGACCTTCTTTTTAGATTCTTCCAATTCAACTAAGGTAGCTTTATACCTTTCTTCTAAAATAAAGTTTTTCTCATAAAGATCTTTTAATTTGGAAACATATTCTTTAGTTTCTATCTCATGTACAACACTTTTGCTAACAATATTACTGATTTGTTCAACACCTTCAGTGAGCTGTTTCACCATTTTTTTCTAATTTGGTACTTCTTTTAAGAGTCTTAGTGTACAGTTCTTGTATGTCAGGCAGGTCATCTTTGGACTCACTAAGTGATGTGTGTGATGTGTCCCCTAATGCTTTAATTTGTGTAGGGGCGTTCACACACCCATTTAATTCGTCACAAGATTTATCACTTTTACTCACACTTACACTAGTGCTATCTAAATCATTCAAAACAACATTAGATACAACATTTATATCAGCAAGAGATATATCACTATCAATAGGCAATATAAAACTCTCAACAGGCAAGCATGCTTTTTCATCATAATATATTATCTTCGCAAAGAAGGACATGCATGATTCATTAACATTGGATGACTTAAGTTCATCCTCTTCAGAGTCAATAGAGTCATCCCAAGTTTTGCACATATTAGCCTTGACACTGTTATTCATTTTGGTTCCACACTTAGTGGAAATGTGTCCCATTTTCCCACATCTATGACATTGAACAATACTAAGGTCTTTTTTAGGTCTAGAATTATTATCAGAGGTTTGTTTGTCACCATTCCTATCATGTGGTCTATGATTTTGAAAGTTTTGATATCCAAATTTCCCTTGTTTAGAAGCAACTGAATTTTTAAACTTAAGAATTTTCTTAAAATGTTTTCTCATCACGGAAATTTAATTATCAAGACTTTTTAAGTCACTGTCCTCATCTAAGTCTAGGTTAAAGTCAGGTAGGTTCCTTTTTGGGACAGTTAACTGAGATGAAAATACAAAATTAGAACCATAGGATATTTTATTATGTGAGGTCATTTGTTTCTTGTATTCCAACTCCATTTAAACAGTTTTAAATTTGCTACTAAACAATTCAGGGGTTAAACCGGGGTCATTCATCTCTTCTATGGCGTATCTTTTATTATCAAACTTAGCAGGTAGGGATCTCAATATTTTAAGAATAATTTCTTTCTTATCATATACTATCCCATTAGCATGCAATTTAGTGATATTATCACTCAACTTAATATAAATGTCATTAAAGGATTCAGTCTCATCCATCATAAGGGCATTATACTGTTGAATAAGCATTTGTGTCTTCCCATCCTTAACATGCTCATCACTTTCATGAGCAGTGACAAGGGTGTACCAGGCTTCTTTGGAAATTGTGCAGATAGATATACGTTTAAATTTATGCTCATTTACAGACAGAAAAATACATCTTTTACCCTTATAGTTACTAAGTGACATTTGCTTTTATTCTTTAGTGAATTCACCGAGACTTTTCTTAATCCTTATTGTACTAGTTTCAACTAAAGGCTTAGTAGGGTGAACATATCCATTTTCAATCATCTCCCAAACATCATCACCCAGAGTCCCTTAGATGAAGGCAATCATCCTTACCTTCCAGTATGGAAAATTGTGTCCATCAAAGAGGGATGGTCGGGACAGGTTACCAAGCTTTTCAAAATTTTCATCAATTTTTGAAAACTTGATTTCAAAAGCAATTTCAGGATCAAAATAATTTTAAAGTACCACTAGAAAATTGCTTACCAAGTTATTAACAAAAGTCAAGGTTTAGGTAAACTCTGAATAAACTCGTTGAAGAAACTCTTTTTGAATAAAAACACAAGATATGTTAAAGATTTAAATCATAATCAAATTTAAGATTCTTGGTTACTCTATTTTTAAAACAAAAACCATATTAAGTCTTTAAATCCTAACCAGTATAGTAAGACTTAAGAACTGAAAGTAGTAAATGACACAAGCGATTTTTACGTGGTAAAACCCTAATTTAGGGGAAACCTCCACAGTGAACTCTATGCCACAAAAAAAAAATCCACTAAATATGAATAAGGTTACAAGCATGCAATAGAAACACAACATCAACTATGCAAGATACACCATATACCTACTGAGCTCTATCCTTCTATGGTACTATTTCCTTGCTTGATTTTCCCCGTCTGTCCATCTCTGTCTCCTTTTCTCCTGAGAAAATTGTCAACTCAGTCAAAGATGATCTCTCACCTAATAACACACTTTGTTTAAGCGTTCAGTGTGTGAGAGTGGTCTAACAATGTGTGCCTGGACATGCAAAAATATAACCCACACATTTAATCGTTACAAACCATTCATACTAATTACAATGTATCAAATTTGAAGATCTTGTTCTAAGACTCAGAAAATCAGGCTTATTACTAATAATTATTTAAGATCTAATTTTTTAGATCTTGAAAAAAAAAACTTAGATCTAAAATGATTATTTATGAACAAATATTTTACAAAAACTGTAAAAATATAAAAGAATATCAGATCTAAAATGTGCAAGAAGTTTTAAGTCTCTATTTCTAAACATAAGAGAGTGGATCTAAAAACTTGATTTTTTTTTAAACCAAGATCCAACGAGAGATGATTTAAGAAAATGAAATCACAAAAAATAACCTAGAAAATAACGTGAAATGAATCACATGTTTAAATCTCAAATTTCAACAAAGAAATGACATTTTCAACCACGTGAGGTTATTATGAGAGAGATAGGCTTTTCAGAGGGAGTTGTATGGATTTGTACACTCAAAATCACTCAATTTTACATCTCATAGAAACCTTATATGTTTGAAAATGAAAATTGGGTTACTGAAGTAGTTTCTACCAAAGAAGGGAGATCCTTATAGTTTTTTTTCAAAACCCTAACTGCTTCTATGAAGGAATTAGTTTTTCAAAAAATTTGACAGAGTTTTCACACGAAAAATTAATTTCTCTCTCTCTCTCCTCTTTTTTTTTTCTCTCAAGATTCAATCTTTCCAAAAACTTCTGAATGATAAAATAATGTTCCTATTTATAGCAAAGGCTGAAGGTTCTGGAAACCTGAGATGAAACCAATAGCTTGGATCAAGTCTATTGGGTTAAACAAAATCTAACGTCCCACATGGCACCGCTTTTAAATGTTATCTGATTGGTGTCAATGGGTTACACTGGGATCACCAAAAAATACATGCAGACCGTAGATAAATACGAATTAATAGCAGTTAATTACTCTTAGATATGCGTGGGTAAAGAAACAGAACTGTGGCCAATCACGATAGAACAAGTGTGTGACACGTGCAGGATTTATAAGGCCTCTCTGACGCGTGTTTTAAAGTTTTAAGAATACCCGGTTTCTACCCCAAAAGTTTATGCCGGTTTTGCTTTAACTTCAAAAGGTTTTTTAAGGGAATATGGATATTATATATAACCCCAAAAACATTTTAAAACCAATTTTAAATGTTTAAAAATTCATTTTAAATGTTTAAAAAATCCCAAAAATTATTAAAAATAGTTTTGAACACACTAAATGCTTAATAACTGAAATGTGATCCGAGAGTGTGTTGTTAACTACCTTTTGACTTACTTGTATGGCTTGGGATTATTGAGGATGTACTTGATGTAGTCTTTGTAGTACATAGTTGAAGAGGCTCATTTAAACTAGAAAAATATTTTGTCTTTATATCCAAACTAGTTGAAACTTTTATATGGCATTGACTCAAATAAGTCAACCATATAGTGTGTTTCAAAATTCTCATTCTGGTTCTCAGGGAAGTGATCGCCCTTGTTAAGCATAATTTTACCAAACCTTGTTGCATCTTTTGATTGCTTTTTAAATTTGAGAAATTTCTTGAATTTCTTTGCTGCCATGGCCAAATCCTCGGACTCGATGTCGGATACATCATCCAAAACATGTATTTCCTCCTTTAGGGCTTTCGAAGCAATACCCTTTTATTTGTTCGTCACATCCTTCGAGGTAAGCATGTTAAGCTCATAAGTTTGTAAGACACTTATAAGCTCTTCAAGTTTCGTAGAATCTAGAGTCTCTAAAGAATTCAAAACGGTCACTTTAGGATTAAATCTTTTAGGTAATGTCCTTAGGATTTTTGATTACTCGATTGTTGGGTATCTTCTTTACCAAGTTAAAAGACGAGTTAAATATGTTGGACAATCTAGTGTAAAAATCATCAAAGGAATCACCCTCCAACATCCTAATGGTTTCAAACTGAGTGGTGAGGTTTTTGAGTTTTGAAGCCTTAACAGAACTAGTTCCTTCATGGGTGAGTTGGAGTATATCCTAAGCCTCTTTAAATATCTCACAAGTCATAATATGGCGAAACTCCTCCGGGGTGACAAAACAAAAAAGAGCATTTAAACCTCGAGAATTAAAATTTGCTAATCTATGCTTAGCCTCACTCCATGACTCTATAAGTTTTTAATGAATTGCTTCTCCATCTCTAGTGACAGGTGCAGATCACACTTTGACTACAGCTAACCACACCCGCTCATTTATAGCCTTAAGTGCTGATTTCATATGCATTTTTTAGTATGTGTAGTTCAACCCATTAAACATCGGGATTTTAATACCATCGAATCCTCCAAAATTCATGCCTAAAAATACGGGATCTAAACAAGATAACTTAGTGTTCTAGATTTGATACCAATTTGAGAGAACTAGTATCCCAAAAAATCCATAAAAATCAGGATCACACGATATTTTAGTGCAACCCACTCTGATACAAATTTGAAAATGCTAGAACACGTGTGCTAGTAGGCAAGGATGGGCCCGAACAAATAAAAAGTTCAATTTTTATGCTTTTCAAATTTTAAAGATTAAAATTTTAAACAAATTAATCTTGTAAAAAACTGTGTTACGGAAAAACCCATTTATCCAAATTTTTTTCACCTAAAACATATCGTAGACACCCCATCCTAGGACGCCCCTAAGCACTTCCCTAATACTTATCCACTAGCGACAAGTCCTAGGTCACACCCCGAATACTGATCTAGAGGCCACAGAGCGCTCCCGAGCCCCATTTGAATTCGGTTAACTCTTCGACCTGAGAGAGGCTCAGTGAAACCTTTAAGGGCTCTGAATTCCGTTTCCAATGGTCTATTCCATACGTCAATCGACCTCACAGTTCGCACGAACGATCCGTTTTACTCCGAGTACTCATCTAGAGGCTACTAGGCACTCCTAGACCACATTTAGCTCTGGTAAACTCTCCAACCTGAGCAAACTCAATGAAATCTTGAAGGTCTCTGAATCCACTTTCCAATAGTCTATCCTGTGCACGAATTGGCCTCACCGTTCGTTCGAACGATTAATTTTATTATGAAGGGCCACCGAGCGCTTTCGAGCCCCATTAGACCTTGGTTAACTCTCCAAACCAATCAAAGCTCAATGAAATCTCTAAGGGCTCTAAATTACCTTTCCAAAGGTTTGTTATATGTGCAAATCAGCCTCACGGTTTGCACAAACGATTCATTTTCCTTCGAAACCCCGTCTAAAAACCATCGGATGCTTTCGAGCCCCGTTTGTCTTTGATCAACTCCTATATATGGGAATGGCTCACGAATTCTTGAAGGGATCTAAATTCCCTTTCTAACAGTCCCATATGTGCATGATTTTGACTTAGGACTTGCGTTTTGTACCCATTTTTTCAAAAAAGTCCGTTTTGGATTGCCTGTAGCCACCCGAGACCCCATGCCTATCGACATGGTGTACTTTCCTTGTTGAGCAAGGCAGATGCTATGCCGATAGGCAGGTCAGGGGCATTGCTGATTGACACCCCTTAACCTGAAATGGAATTATATTAAGGGCTCATGGCCTCACCCCTGAGAAGGTTCCTTTCAGCAGTCATCAAATATTCTCTTGAAATCAGAGTCTTCTTATTACTAAAAAAAACCCATTTTTCAACATTCCCCTACCTCACTTTCTCACCACACTTAGTCATCCATCTCACTCTATTATATTAACTTCATACCACTATAAAAACTAGCCTATATACATTCTAAATTTGGCAACAAAGATCTATAAGGAGGTCCGTTCCTTATCCCTTTTCTAGCTTAATCATTTAAGTGTTATTATTCACTTTGTTCTCATTTTGTGACATCTTATAGTTTTGTTTCTTTATCTCACATCAAATATTCATTTTCATTATTAGTATTGCATACAACTTATTTTCATGAAAGTCCAAAAAAGACAAAAAAGAGGGTTTATTCATAAATTCCAAAAGTAAGACTTCCATTTTCTCACACTTTCACACTTGAATACATTCTCCTTCAAAAAGACTCAAAGAGGAGTCACGCGTTTGGATTTATGGGTTGAACCCCACCTTTATGCTATTTTCAAACTACGTGAAATTTGATGCCCTTGGGCTACGTAAGCGTCTTAGGACAATCCTGAGATTTGAGTCCTCCCTTTTCATTTCATATATTATATCTTCTATTATATCTATTTTGTGAGTCTTGGACTACTACGTATTTGTGTCTCATCCGACATGCACATTCACTCTTTGATAGCGATTCGTGATTCGACGAATACTTATATCATATGTTTATTATTATTTTTGGGTACACTTTTACGGATGAGTCTGCTCCATCCATTCCATGAAAGATATATATCTCAAAGATACAAAAAATCTTGAACAAAACTAAAGATAAATATTTTTAGCAAAATGTTTTATGGAAAAAAACTCAAGATCTTAAATATATTAAGCCTATTTCTTAATAAAGAGTCATAAGACTCATTTAAATTGCCTCAATCTTGCAAGTAAATCTCCAATAAAACAATAGTAGACCTTAGACACTATAGAAAGTTACTAGCCAATATATCAATAAGAAAGAAGATTGACACATTTCCAATTTAAGAATATCTATATTTTAGTCATGCTAAACTAAGGGTGTTTTAGGTCATATAAGTCCTTTGTGTTTATAAGGATATTTTCATTTTCTATGCATGACGTAGTACCAAGATGAAGTTGAGAATGCTGAGTATTAAAATCTTGCACATAAAGCTTTTAAGATCAACCTGGACTAAGACTCAAAGTGCGTATTGGTTAATTAGAATGACGAAAACCAAACAATGAGAGAGAACATGAGTATACATATACTCTTACATATTCTAATAGAAATTCAAGGTTTGTGAACACCACAATGCTATTATGGGCAACATCATTTTGAATAGGAGAAGATAAAAACATCTTAAGAGCCATCACGAGTCCTTTTTAGTCATTTGAATTGTGTTTGGCTAGTCAAAGCCCGCAAATATGGTCGATCCGGTATGGGTCATAGCACAATGGTTGATCAAGATTAAGCCCTATAATGGATTGATCATACCCTTCTGTTTTTTTCCTATGAAATAATTTGTTGAGTTTCCTTTCCTTATTTTTTCTTATGAAGAAACTTCTCCTTTTAGACTTATGAATATCATTCGAAGTTTTTTTTAGATAGACATGATGGAAGATGAGACTATCAGTTTCTAAGATGATTTGGATTAGATGATAAAGGAGATTATATCTTCCCAACCCACTTCTCAACCTAAGAGGAAATTATTAAGCTGGTGTGGTGAACATCACGGGTCCTAATCGAGTATTGTGAGCATCTAAACGCATCACCCTTAAGTGATCAAATTCTGTAAGAGAAAAATTTATAATTGCTCATTTTATTTTCATTTGGTTCATCCTTTTACACCACACTGCACCTTCCTGATCGTTCTCAAGTTTTCGAAGAGAAGAATCGTTGATGACGTTTGCAATATTGAAGATCGTTGGTCACAACTTTATCCAATAAGTGTTATGAGGTGGTTTGTAAAAGATTAAAATGTTCAAGGGTCATTTTTAAATAGAGTTTTTTTTTTCAAAATGTTTTTTAAATATTTTTTAATGATTTTTTGAAAAACTCGTTGGCTCCTTAGAACGAACCTACATGTTGTTCGAACGAGATTCAACTGGTCATTAGAATGAGATCTGAAGCGTCGCCTTTTTGGTCAGCCCTAAAATGTCGTTCGAAGTTTCGTTAGAAACCGTTCGAATGAGATCTGGTACATTGTTCGAACGAGTATGCGTATTTTTATTTTTTAAACAAATCTTTAATCCCTATCTCTGTGCAATAACTGTACCTATAAATTGAGATGCGGGATTAGACTTTTCCATAAGCATTTTTAGAGTTCTTTTTATGATCAAACTCTATAATTTTTTTATCCAAACCCCTTGGATCTTTTTGGATCACCTTTCCAAACCAAGAAGAATACGTTCCAAAGTTCTAAATTCTTGTAGAGAAATCCTCTATTATTGTTTTGTGGAGTTGAGGCTCTATGACTTAAGAAGATCGGGATTTCATATTCCAAAGGATGATCGGTGGATACCGAGGTAAGACTAGCTTCCTGTAGGCGGTGCTGGACTGCATCATTTTCTGTTGAAGATTCAAAGACTCTTGTGTGTTACACTTAGTGGATCTCATGTCTATCTTATCTTTATGGTGTTGAATTAAAGGTTTTGTCTAAAAGGAATTTTTCCTCTATTTCTTCTTCTTTCTATTTTGGTTTGGAATTTGGCTTCACATCACCGTGGCATGTTCACTTTAAAATAAATCAAAATAAAATTTAGTAAAAATTGAATCCTTGTGTGAGTAACCTAAGATAAAAGTAAATCCATATAGCCCATGCTACTTTCTCAAATTGGTATCAGAGCAGGTTGTACTAAATTATCGTGTGATCCTGAATTTTTACGGATTTTTTTAGGATACAAATTTTTCTCAAATTGGTATTAGAGTGGGTTACACAAATTTATTGTGTGATATTTAATTTTGGGATTATATGGATGATTTATATAATAGGCTACCTATTTTTTATTAATCAAATTATGCATATTGAAAAGATCAAATGAGATTAGTATGAAAGTCGATAGATGAGAGAGTTTGACTTGTTTGTGAAAGAGGATAGACACCCCCAATATGACGAACGATGATGTCATAAGTCTTAAACCCGTCATTGCCCGGACAGAGGATGATTTCAAATGGAGTAATTTTAATTCCCGTGGCTTGAGTGCAATTTCTGGTGCAGTCAGTGCCGATGAATTGCGTCTGGTTATTATATGTACCACGTCAAAGGAAGCCTGGGATACCCTCTGGGATACACTCCAACTCACTCACGAGGGTACTAATGTCGTGAAAGCTTTTAAGCTTCAAAATCTCACCACACAGTTTGTGACCATTACTATGCTAGAGACTAAGACCATTGATGAGTTTTATGCACGTTTATTTGATATAATCAATTCTAGATTTAATTTGGGTGAGAGAATTCTTGAGACAAGAGCTGTAAAAAAGATTTTGATATCCCTGCCATCCCATTTTATTCCTAAACTCACGGTCCTTAATTTGTTGGGAATTTTAGATACTCTTAGGTTAGAAGAACTCGTAGGAGACCTTCAAACTTACGAAATCGATATATTCCCTAAAACTCGTAAGAAAAGGGAAATAGGGATTGCTTTAAAAACCCAGTCTAAAAAGAAAAAAGAAAAGATTTTTAATTATGAGTCTGAGTTTGATTTTGAGCTTGATGATCTTGCCTTGTTTGCGATTTCTTTTTCAAATTTAACAAAGATAATTCTTCTTAAGAAAACAAAAGTTTTGAAAAAAAATAAAAAAATAGATGAGGGTAAGAACATTTTTGAGAATGACCAAGTGAGATGTAATAAGTGTGAGGGCAAGGTCACAAAGCCCATGAGTGTGCCACTAGGCTAAAGAGACAGGGCAACAACAAAGTTGTATGCAAAGACACTCTTAGCAATAGTGACGTAAAGTCGATGGATTAAGGGGATGAATTACCACATGCCTTTACACTTTGTCGAATCATGCTAGAGACAGTGAGAGTGATGAGGATAATTTGAGTGAGAGAGAAGGTGGACTTTAACGCACTTACCATGAACTTTACAAAGAGTCTTTGAGAACTAAAAATCAAAATAGGAGTTTGACTCTTAGGGTGTTTGATTTAGAGAAAGGGGTGAAAGTTTTAAGAGAGTGTGATGTGTCGGTGACCCAACTTGAGAAGTTGAAAGTTTCATTGTGTGAGCAATTGATTGTGGTTGGTAGGAAAAAGAGAGATTTGACAAAAACTATGTCTATTCTTATAAGAAATCTTAAAGCTTCATTGGAGACTCGTGAGAAACTTGAAGTACATATTTTCCAATTCGAGAAAGATCTTGAACATGCCCTCGAGGTCAAGGTCATGGTAGATGACACATCTAAGAAGGTTGGAAAGATGTTCCTCGATCTCACTTTAGGTCTCAATGAGAGGCAAGGAATAGGTTACGATGGTGCATCCACTTCTAATGCCACACCTGAACCGGTTCTCTAGTTTTTTTATGGATCCTTACGGGCCTCGACCTAACCACCAAGGAGAGCACGCCCTAGGCATTTTAACCAAGGTAAACCCAATCATGTTTATGTTTTTTCCCATTACAAATAGAGAGGCCACCTTAGGGAGTTTTATTTTAAGCCAGGGGAGTTTCTCATACACGTGTTCCTTGATATACTCCCACATGAGTTCACACATGTATTTATACATGCACTCCCACATGAGTTCCTACTCACTCTCTCACACATCATCGTAAAGATTTTGAGCTTTTTTAGAACAAGTAGAGTTTTTGGTCAAAACTTTGCAAAGTTTGATGGAGGAATTTCAAAAGATGTCTATTCCTGTTGAGAACACCTCCTGAACCAATGATTGAGTTTGGGTATTTTATCTAGTATAGGGTGATTATCATGTTCATATAATTTGTCCTTATTACTAGATTATATGTACTTCTATGTTTTTATTTTGAAAAAAATGAAAAAATCCTGAAAGATTTTCGATTTATAAGAAAAAGTTTGAAAAAGGCAAAAAGATTTTTGTATTTCATTTTTCACCATATATGGATGTTCATTTAAGATGTTCGAATCACCCCTACATTCCGTCCATACATGTGAACTTTGCATGGTGTTTTGATACATAGCTTCATTTCTTTAGTGTGATTAATAATGCATAGGTAGCATTTCATTGTTCATTGATTATTACTTTGTTCATGCTAGACCTTTTATCACCTTTATTGCACACATGCACGGACTTTATGAACATTGTGCTTGCTTATCATGTGTAGAATACTTTTTGCTCATCTCAATAGTGTTTAATAATGAACTAAATGCACCAGAGACAACTTGTTCTCGTAAGAACCATTGCCCGAATTTCATTTTTCAAAAAAATTATTTTATGTTAAGCAATGGAAAGTGGCACGACCATTCGTAAAATGAGCCAAAAATATTAACGGCGCACAAAAATAGAAGTTCCAAGGCCCTTTTTTTATTTCATTGATGCTACGCCACATATGAGCATATTATGATATCTTCAAAAATTTGAGAGTGAATTCCTAAATGTGTGAGATTTTGAAGGCATTATAAAGTAGAAGATCAATGGATTTGCAAAACAGACTCTCTTGAAAAGCATTAAATAATTTGGCATTATTATTTTGAGAAGAATTTAAATTCATAGCATCTTGCATAAGTTGATTCAATTTCATTTATGTTCAACATTCTTACACCTAAGGGTGAAATTGAGTTTTTTTCTTAAGAAGTATCTCATTGACTTCGTGCGCCTATGTTATGCATGTCTATGTTGATTTTCCTATGAAAAATGTTCACACAATTACATTCCGTTTTCATGATTCGGGTATTTTAGTGCTATCCCATAGTGTGATGTATTTATACCTATATGTATTTTTATATACTTTTTATACATGAAAAAATGAAAAAAAATGAAAAATAGTTGGTATGCTTCTTCGAAATTTCATCACATATACTTAATTGTTCATATTGTGATGTTATTTCTTTTGAATTTGTGTGGTGCTTATCATTCATGATAATTTTCTTACCCTTTGTCTATTACAGACAAAATGGGGGAGAACAAATTGAATGGAAGTTTTTTATTCTTTGAACTCGTATGCATCACGATATTGCTTTTGTCTCATGTGTGTAGGACATTCTGCCTTGATGATGATTTCATGGACTACACAAAATGAAGACTTTTAGTTGAAGACTTATACATTTATGTGTTTCCATTCCTTGGCTTAGAAGGGAATTAGTTGTATTAGTCTTAGGAGTCAATTTGGCTTCGGTTCGTGTTTTGTACCGAAATAGCCAATGGGGAGATTTTTAAGGGCAAAATTTATAATTGCTTATTTTATTTTTATTTGGCTTATCCGGTTACACCCTATTTCACCTTCATGAACATTCTCAAGTCTTTGAAGAGAATAATCGTTGATGACATTTGTAAGATTGCAGATCATTCATCACAACTTTATTAGATAAGTGTTATGAGGTGGTTTGATAAAGCTTAAAATCTTCAGGGGTCATTCTTAAATAGAGTTTGTTTTTTAAAATGTTTTTAAAATGTTTTTAAAAAAAACCATTGGCTCGTTAAAACAAACCTACATGTCATTCAGACTAGATTCAACTAGTCATTAGAACGAGGTTCCCACGTTCGAACGAGATTTAAAGCGTCACCTTTTTGGTTTGCTCTGGAATGTCGTTCGAAGTTTCATTGGAAAACTTTCGAATGAGATCCGGTACATCGTTCGAATGAGGTGGCATTTCATTCGAACGAGTACGTGTCTTTTTTAAATAAATCTTTTCCAAATCTTTAATCACTATCTCTTTGTAACAACTCTTCCTATAAATAGATATATGGGATTAGACTTTTCCAAAACCCTTTTTAAAGTTTTTTTTATGATCAAACTTTATAATATTTTCATCCAAACCCCTTGGATCAAACTTTATAATTGAAGTCACCACTGAAAAGGTGAAGATTATTCAAGATAGAATGAAGACAGCTCAAAGGAGACATAAAAGTTATATGGAAAAATGACAGAAAGATTTGGAATTCCAGAAAGGGGATTATGTGTTTCTTCGAATATCTCCATGGAAAGGAGTTATGAGGTTTAGAAAGAAAGGGAAATTAAGTCTACGCTACATTGGACCTTATGAAATTCTTGAGAAGGTCGGGATAGTTGCCTGCAAGTTAGCGTTACCACCAGAGTTAGCTCGATTACATGATGTTTTCCATGTTTCTATGTTAAGAAAGTATGTATCGGATCCTTCACATGTGTTAGTGGAATAACTTATTGAGTTGAAGGAAGACTTGAGTTATGTGGAAGAACCACTTTCTATCGTGGATAGGAAGGAACAAATATTGAGATCAAAAGTGATCCCACTTGTGAAAGTTATGTGGAGAAGGAATTCCATGGAAGAAGATAAATGGGAGAGAGAGGATAGCATGAAGATGCATTATCCGTATTTGTTTGATTCGTACAACCAAAGTACGTCAATTTTGGGGACGAAATTTCCTAACGGGGGGAGAATTGTGATAACCCAAATATGATTATGATAAATTATGCTTAAATCATGCTTAGATTATGTGATATGAGTAATGTGTTATTAATATATATGATGTTAAGTAATTATGTTTATTCTAATCCTACCTTCATAAAGCATGAAATATCGAATTAGTTACAAATACAAAGTTTTGAAGTTTCGGTTGGAATATTCAGGTTGGAGACTAGTTTTGTCCCTTATAAAATAAAAATTGACTTAAGGAAAAAACTATATAGTTGTTGATATATGAGTTAGGTTTGTAACAAAACAAATGGTGTGTTAAACGGAGGTCCGAGCAAGAAGTTATGCTAGAATTACGAAGCAGGGGCAAATTTGTCCATTCGTTAAATGATATTTCGTCTTATTAGTATAATAAATGGTGGATTTTGATTGGTTAAAGAAGGATGTGAGTTTGGCCGACTTTATACCCTTTATATTACCTCCTCCTTCAGCCAAAACTCAGCCATTAAATATTTTAGCTTGAGAGGAAGAGAAGTGGGAAGTTGAAGAAGAAGAATTGAGGAGAAAATTTGGAGAAAAAATCTGTGAGAAATTACGAAAAAGTCCTTAAGGTAATTCTATACGTAAGTCTTGTTATTTTTATTGTGTTACTGATTGAAATGGTATAAATCATAGATTTTTTTATATAAATTTCCTTCCTTGGTTTATATGTATGAATAGATGCAAGTTTACGCAAAAATTGAAGGTGTAAACCCTTAAAATTTCTTCGATTAGGAACCTTGTGTAGTCAAACTTCTATATCTTTTTATATACTTACTGGAATTGATTAATTAAAATTGGAGATGAAAATAGACTCATATATGTATAACATATCCTAATATTATGTAAAAATACCAAGAAATGAATCTTGGGTGATAGTTGGAAGTTTAGGTATAAAATCTGCCCCAAAAATGTAAGTACGCATGTTTGGCCTGACATAGGAAATGAACTCTAAAAATTATGAAACTTTAATTTAGTATTAATTAATATGTTTATTGATATTGGGTGGAATATCATATAAAGTTATGATGTGTAGAAATTATGAAAATTCTTGGAAATTGATTGAGCGATTGATGAGCCTATATGGCAGATTTACTACGTATTTAAGAAATGGGCATAACTTACTCTAGGAACCTGAAATGATGTTTCGTCCGTTGTATTGGAATAATAATATGATAATAATTGGATTAATAATGAGAATTGAAAGCATGTTTAGTATATGATTTGGATATATTAACTATCTTGACATGAATTTAGATGGAATTTCATCTTTGATAAGTGATGTGAATGGAATCATATTATGCTTATGAATTGAGTTACGTTTAAGTTACTCTTTGGATTATTGATATTCTTATGATGTTACTAATATTGTAAGAATTATAGGAAGGGAAGAAGAACTGGTTGAACAAGTGCCAGACAAAGGAAAAGGGAAAGCCTATTAAATTACCAAGGTGGGTGTACTTATGATTGTTGCATATATACAAATACATGAATGATATGATGATATGAATTTAACTCAAAGAGCAGACTTATTATTTACAATGGGCATACGTATTATTATCAATGGACAGACTTATTATTATCAATAGGTAGACATATTATTGCCAATAGGCAGACATACTATTACCAATGTGCAAACTTACTATTGCCAATGGGCAGACTTAAAATTGCCAATGGACATACATATTATTGCCAATAGGTAGACATATTATTGCCAATGGGCAAACTTATTATTGCCAATGGGTACACATACTATTGCCAATGGGTGGACATATTATTGCCAATGGGCAGACTTATTATTGCCAATGGTCAGACATACTATTGCCAAAGGGCATACATACTATTGCCAATGGGCAGAATTACTTGGGTCTTATGATCTGGGATTGTTATTGCCAATAGGAAGCATTGTTGGATTTTATATCCACGGATTTGATATATAGTATTGTTATCTCATTGCAGGGAAAGAGTACCTCACTAAGCTTAATGCTTACAATTTATAATTTAACATTTTCAGGTTTGTATGCTGCCAGTTAGGATACTATATAATGGGAGATTTTGATAATTGCACTGGTAGAGAGAGCTGGGGTTTACATTGGGGATTTTATCATTGTCACACTAAAGATTTTGATACACTCACACATTGTATACATTGCGTTAGCATGGGTTGATTTGATGTTAATAGTTAATCATAGTATTGTATAACCGCTAATTATGACTCCGATGTTGATTAAGTTATGGTGCAAGAATATTATTATATTCATTATGCACATAAATATTGATAAGTGGATTATATTTCAAATGGACTGAAGATCATGATTTAATTTTTATGAAAATAAATGATTAGAATGGATTTGGGTTCGAGGTGTGACAATTAGTGGTATCAGAGCGTCTAGGTTATTAATTCTGGATGTGTGTGACAGTTAAATGGCAGTTATTGAGTTGATTTGATAATTATAAGCTGTTTAGGTACTAACCAATAGTTTAGTATTGTAAATTTTTTATATTAGTTGTTAGAATTTTGTTTTATTACAGATAATTATAGATGGAACCTGGGAATGGACAATATAGAGAAGACGGAGTAGCTTCTTGTACAAACAATACTGAAGTAGAGCAGAGTGTTGTTGAAAGGGCTAGAGAGCACGAGCAGCCTACAGAGATACAAATAATGGCACAGGCAATACTGAGGATGGCAGAACAAGGGGAAAAAATATGACATTAATGACAGAGCAACAGACTAAATATCTTGAATCAAAGATTAAAGCTAGAATTGAGAAAGAGGTGAGGAAGGAAATGAAAGATTCCATGCATGAAAAGTTCCTGAAGTTGAATCATCCAGAATATTCAGGGTCAGTGGAACCTACAAAAGCTGAGATTTGGGTCAGAGATCTAGAGACCATCTTTGCAGTGATGAAAGTTCCAGAAAAACAGAAAGTAAATTTGGTTGTGTTTAGGAAAGGAGAGGCCAAATATTGGTGGGAAGCCAACAACCATTTGGTGCCCAGGATGGAAGGTACTAATGTTATTACTTAGGCTAAATTTATTAAAGCTTTGTATGTTAAGTATTTTCCTAAAGTTTAAATGAGGGAGAAAGTGAGGGAATTTATAAACTTGACCCAAAGAAAAATGTCTGCGAGGGACTATGAGGCTAAATTTACAGCTTTGTCTAGATTTGCTACTAAATATGTGGAGGATGAAGAAGAGAAATATAATAAGTTTCAAGAGGGACTGATTTGGCCCATTGAAAATAGAGTGGCTACTTATGAGTTAGAAGATTATGCTTCTCTGGTGAATAAAGCCACGATAGCAAAAAGGCAAAAGAACCAAGGGGTGGCGAGTGGAGAGAGTTTTAAGAAAAGTAGATTCAATGCATTTCTGTCTAAGGGAGGTGAGGGTGGAACTGTTAAGATGGAACCTCACAAATTTCAGAGAGGTGGTGGACATAGTGGCAGAGCTCAGGGGAGATTTGGCAGAGATACTAGGGGTAGAGAATATTCTAGTCTGGTTAGCAGGTCAGGAAGAAGTGAGGCACCGACGAGAGTTGTTACATGTTTCTTTTATAAAGAGGAGGGGCATTATAAATTCGAGTGTACTAAGCTTAAAGGAGTGGAATGATACCATTGTCATCAAGTGGGGCATGTTAAGAAGAATTCTCCGCAGTTGGCAGAGACTCCAACAGCACCTAGTGAAGCAGGAAGCGGGGGTTACCTCTGGGCAGTGGAGCGAAAAGCGTGGGTAGAGGACAAGCTAGTGGATTCAAACCAGGTGGACGGGTATTTACGATAAAATAGGCTCATATTACCCTGGATGTGGTGACAGGTACACTTTTTATTACTGATAGAAGTGCTTATGTTTTGATTGATCCTGGTTCTACACATTCTTTTGTGTCCTATGCTTTTGCTATATACCCGAATAGACCATGTACTCATTTAGATATGGGGTTGGGTATTTATATGCCTATAGGGGATATAGTTGTAGCTAGATATGTTTTTCGTGATTGTGTTTTGACGATGGGGGTTAGAGATACAGTTATAGATCTACTTCCATTGGATATTTCTGATTTTGATATAATTCTAGGAATTGATTGGTTATCTAAATATCATGCATCTATGGATTGTTTCTGTAAGGAAGTTGTTTTTAATATATCTGGTGAGTCTGAATTTAAATTCGTGGGGGAAAGGAAAATTGTTCCCAATTGCAATATTTCTTCTCTTCAGATAAGGAAATTATTGAGTGAAGGCTGTGAGGGTTTTATTGCATATGTTCTTGACATTAGGAAGGGGGCTTTATAATTAGTCGATGTTCTTATTGTATGGGATTTTCCAGAAGTGTTTCCTAGTGAGTTATCGGGGTTACCCCCCAAAGAAAAGTTGAATTTAGTATTGAATTGGCATCGTGGACAACCCCTATTTCAATGGAACCGTATCGAATGGCACCTGGTGAGTTGAAAGAACTCAAGATTCAGTTACAGAATTTACTTGATAGGGGGTTCATATAACCTAGTGTATCTTCATGGGGTGCACCAGTTTTATTTGTGAAGAAGAAAGATGGTACCATGCGTTTATGTATTGATTATAGGCAACTGAATAAAGCTACAATTAAGAATAAGTACCCTTTACCTCGTATAAATGATTTATTTGATCAGTTACAGGGTGCTAAAGTATTTTCAAAATAGACTTTTGATCGAGTTATCATCAGTTAAGGGTCAAGGAGAGTGATATTTCTAAAACCGCTTTTCATAATCGGTATGGTCATTTCTAATTTTTGGTGATGCCTTTTAGAGTGACTAATGCTCCAGTTGTATTTATGGATCTCATGAATCGGGTACTGCATCCTTTTCTTGATATATTTGTGATAGTTTCTATTGATGATATTTTGATTTACTCACGTGACATAGTTGAACATGAAAAGCATCTCCGAACTATTTTGAATGTGTTGAAAGATAAGAAGTTGTATGCCAAGTTTAGCAAATATGAATTTTGGCTATCACAAGTTATGTTTATAGGACATGTTATTTCTGGAGATGGTATATGTGTTGATCCCAAGAAAGTAGAAGCTATTGTAAAATGGAAGAGGCCCAATAATGTGACTGAGGTAAGCAGTTTTCTGGGTTTGGCTGGGTATTATATGAGGTTTATAAAGGGATTTTCTTCAATTTCCTTGCCAATGACTAAATTAACCCGAAAAGATGTTAAGTTTGAATGGAATTTTGATTGTGAAAATAGTTTTGATGAATTGAAAAAGAGTTTGGTAACTACACCTGTTCTTACTATTTCGCATGATGGAGATGGTTTTGTTATTTATACCGATGCTGCACATCAAGGGTTGGGTTGTGTTTTTATGCAGCATGGTAAGGTTATTGCTTATGCTTCTAAACAATTGCGTACACATGAACGTAATTATCCTACACATGATTTAGAACTTGCTTCTATTGTGCTTGCTCTGGAATACGGAGGTCACTTGAAATCCACATTAGATATTAAAAAGGTGGACCAATATCATAGTGTGGAAATGATTGGCTTTAATTATGGCATTCCTCAGATTTCAATAGAGGAAATCCCCTCATAGTTTGAAGTGGATTGGCCTCAATGTTCATGAGTATATATGATTGATAACTGGCTTATGAATCTTAGGTCTATGATGAAATATAACCTTAAGGGCTCGTTTGGTTCGAGATTTGAAAAGTGAATGGTAATCCTTGGTTCCAAGAATTCTATATTCCTAGAATCTTGAATTCCTTTTCATTATTTGGTTCAAGCATGAATTCTCTTTTCTCAACATTTAGAATTACCTTCCTATATTAGGAATAAATATCATTTAACTAAAATACCCTTCTACTTTATTCGAGGGAGACTAAATAGATAATCTAGTTCAAAAGAAATTATAGATTCATGAAAACTTAGTGACAAACTAAATAGACTTTTGTTATTTGATCATCTTTTATAGTTGAGATTTTATGGCCTTGTCTAAACTGAGTATTCCCTCACATGATATTGTATATATTCGATTGTCAATGGCATTTCCATGTCATGATATTGACAGCTTGTGGATGAGCAGATAATTTAAGATTATCTTAAAACATGTGGCCACTTCAAAGGTTTGGAGATAGACACGCTCATGTTATTCTCTTAATAAATACCACTGTTCTAAAAAACCCGCCTAGGCTTAAGGCTTGGGAGAAATGCCCCGCCTTAAGTTTTTTACGCCTTATTCTTGGTAAAATCCTTACGACGCACTTTTTTCTAAAAACAATAATGCCTTAGTGAAATTATATCGCCTTTTAAATAATTTTTTTACTAACCAGACCATTATCTCATCCAAAATAATTAAATAGAATTTTAATTTGCATATATTCAGACACATTTTTATTATATGTACAATTTTAGTGTTTTAATAGCCTTGTTATGGTTCAAAAAATATTAAAATATATTAACAAAGCCAAAACGCCTTTTCATGCCTTTTTACGCCTAAGGCCCGCCTAGGCTTCTAAGGCTTAAGGCTTGGCCTCCACGCCTCAATCACGCCCCGCGTTTTTTAGAACCTTGATAAATACAGAAAATGATTTTATCATACACTTTCTTGGGAAGTTTTGTCATGGAAAAATGAAGGGAAGAAATTGTGATTGGTAGAAAAAAAAGTAAATTCGATGACAAGAGCAGTGCTATGGGTCCCAAAAAAATCTCCCAAATCATCTCCAGATAGTAATAGCGGGACCCATACCACAAGTTACACTACTTATTATTGTTTGGGGATGATTTGAGGGATTTTGTTTAGACTCAAAGCATTTCTCCGGTGACAAAATGAGTGGGTGGGTAAGAGAGTGAACCTTGATAAAGTGTTAGAGCAACCCTTATGTCTAGCACCATTTTTGAAAAATTAGCATATGGACTGCTGTGGCGGGGAGTGGAAATGTTCAAAAATAAGGTTTGAATGGGTAAAGTTTACCAAATATACATTTGCAGTAGTAAGGACATAACATGGAGTTTTGTGGGACTGAGTTGGGAAGGAATATGATGTTCCGCTTTAATTTAAGGGAAAACAAATTCTCACACGGAAGATGTTGTGCCGTGCGAGAATAAGGGATATTTTTCAAAATTAAATATTTACCCCCAACGACTTTATTTTTTTGGAAATATATATATAAATCGAGTTTCATTTTCTTAAACTTCCATCCACTCTGGGTCCATATATTTTTTTAAAAATTCCAATATCATCAAATCAGATATTAATGGGGCACACTTCAAATATGACTCAGATAGAGGATGAAGCACTTTGCAATGCGTACATAAATCAAACAAATGATGTGATACAAGACAATAATCAAACTGGAAATGCATTTTGCGAATCATTGCTAAAGAATATAATTCGTCTCCCGATATTACTCAATAAAAAACGTGTGGAAGCCTACAAACTCGATTCAGCAAAATTCAAAAACATGTCACGTTGTATGTTTCAAAATTGAAAGAAACTTCAATAACATGTAGGCTAAGTGGATTTTTTTAAGATAATATGGTTGAAATGACATGTTCATACGCTCTCTTATTTTATGTCACCACGCCTCTTCAAATCTTTTCAACGAGAAAGCAAAGGAAATGCATTTAACATTTAATCATGCTACCAGATTTTAAAAGTACTCCACAAATTTCAAATGTCTCAAAATTTCTTGAACCCACCATGATTTCATTTTGATATCCCCATAACAGATAGGTCTTATAGTTAAGGAAGCCCTACTATAGACAGTCCACCTATTGATTTAGGGGAAGGGCTCCGTGTTGATATTGAAAGACCTTATCCAGCACTGGGAAGGAAAGAGATGAAGCAAAGGGCAATACAAAGGGAAAGAATTCAAACATTGAGATGAATCGAGAAATAATTAATAACGAAACGTCCAAATTAGGAGGACTTCCCTAGGTTATTATGAGTCCTTACTAATTTTGGTAATTCAAATTTTGATATCATTGACAAAACATTTTTTACTTTTAGTAAGTATACACTCTTGGTTTTCCTCATCAAATTTAGACTCAAGCAAAGGGTATGAAGGTAAAACTGGCAACTAGTGGATTCACACTCACACTTTGCATATTTTACAAATTCATTACATTTTAGGAACATTTGAATAATTAGGATAAATTTCGTTTAAGTTTCTAAAAATTCCCTTTATTATTTTTTTGATTTTTAAAATATTTTTTAAACTAGTAAAAATTGAGTTTTTGCACAAAAGTATTTAAATAAACACACTTGTGTTCATTGGATCTCACATTTTAGATGAGGTATAGCGATCCTTGATTAACTTTTGTGTAATCCTCGTATATGTTTGAATAGCCAATGAGATGTTATTACCAGCTAGACCTTTTAGAACCAGTTATCTTTAACCTTAAGTAACATTATAAACCGTTGATCTCGGCAGTTGAAATTAGAGTAGATATTGACTGTTGGTTTCAAATCGTTGTTACTGGTTTCCAAAATCTTCTCTCAATAACTATTCAAACTCTCATATGTCTCTTAGTTGAAAATTTTTTGGGAACATTTTTAGAGAGAGAAGAGAGGGATTTATGGACATAGAGAGAGAATAGGGTTTCACTACTCTAAAATAAACCAGAGCTAGAGTGAGAAAATGAGAAGAAGAAGAGTGAGTTGGGGCATATATTAGTGATTTATACTATCTTCAATCTCCTGGTTATGTCCTCCAGAGATAATAACCTAAGGATAGTTAATCTTAACATTTAATTTGATAAACTTTAAGGCCTTGTTTGCGAGTTCTTATTTTGGAGAGAAAAGAAAGGAAAAGAAGGGAAAGTGTGTTTCCTTTCCTTCGTTTGGGAGTTTAAGTAGGAAATAAAGTGACTTTCTCTTATTTGAGAGTTTAAAAGGAGAGGAAAAAAAGGAAATTTTTTAAAAACTTTCCCTTCCTTTGCAAAATTTTCTTTCCAAATCGGAAATAAATGGAGAGAAAGGAAAGTCTTTTTTAATGAATTGTTCCTTCTTCGCCTTAAAAAAATCATTCTCCTCCCAAACTCCCAAACACAAGAAAAAAAATTATTTTCTTTTCTCTCCCAAACTCCTTTCTCTTCTTTTCCCTCTTATTAACTTTCTATTTTTTCTTTTCTCTCCTAATAAAAGTGTGGCCATCCCTGATCCTCGCCGTGGGCGGGCGCGTGAAGGGAGGATCATCGGGTCCCGCGCATCCCTCTCGGGAGCGCTTCGGCCGGCGTCATTTGAGATGAGGTGTAAAAATGTAGAGAGATTTATAGTCGCCAGTCTATTTTACTCAAAACATACAAAATAAAAAAGGGGAAGCCATCCCGAAGGAGGGAATCTAAACACATACTGGTGCATACGAAACCAAAATGATTCGAGAAGGGTTCGGAGGCTAAGTTACGAAATGGGAAGGTGTTAGGCACCCATTCCACCCTTTCGGTCTCTTATGGATGTTTGCTATTTTCCTTTTTTATTTTCCCCGTGATATGTGTGCATGTGTATATATATATAGTGGAGATAGGAATCCTCGACTTGTATCATGGAAGAGATAAAGCGAGTCATCCATAGGAAGGTATAAAAATAATATTAGAAAATAAGATTTACGCGATTACCCTTACGTTGATCGTTATAACGGAATGCTAACGCATATGGGGTGATACGTCACTAAGAACAAGTATATAGAATATAAGAAAATTGGATTTAGAGAAGATAGAAAATGAGGGAGAAAGTGAGAATAGGACTCGAGTCTCGGGTTTTACCGCGAGACGCCTATGTAGCCTATAAAGGCATCAAAGTCCACGTAGTTCGCATACAAAACGAGGGGTGGGGTTTATCCCATAAATCCAAATGGGGGATCTCTTATTTGTGAGTGTGTGTGTGTGTAGAAAAAGTGTTTAGTTGTGAGAAAAATATGAGAAAAGTATGAGAATCCCGATTTGGAATTTATGAGCAAACCCTCTTTTTCTTATTTTTTGGGGTTTTATTTATATGAAAATAAGAGATGTGCAATAATACTAAATAAAAAGTATATTAGGATGTGTGAGATGAGATAATAAAAGTGCTAGGTAATAAAATAAGTTATTGAGAATTTGAAGAGAAAGTTAAGAAAGTTGGACCTTCTTGAAGATCTTGAGCTTGATCTTGAATGTTGGAGAGCATACCATGCACTTGGATGATGCTGGAGAGTGGCTAATTCACCAAGTTTGATGAAAAGGATGATGAAAACTGGAAGTTAGAAAGGGATTTGGATGTTGAAATCGCGCTGCCTTCGAGAGAGGTTTTTGGGATTCGCTGAGAGCGATTTTTATCAGATCTGGGCTCCTCTTGCAAATGAGGTGAAGGCCCCTTTTTATAGGCCCAGGTCACTGCCGATTGACATAGACCTGGTCCTGCCTATCGGCACCTGCAGATAGGCAGGGTCTGGAACCTGGCATTTGGTAGTGTGTTTCAGGCCTTTTCAGGAAATTAGATGCTGAGGGCAAACCTTTGGTCAGAATCGTGCACGGGGAAGACCGTTGGAAAGGTAATTCAGATACCTTTGAATGTCCTTTGGACCACTCCCGGGTTAGAGAGATGAATTTGGGTCAAATATGGCCCGGGAGAGTTTGCCGGTCCATTGGACGGGGAACTGTTCGGACGCAAGCGGATCGTTCATCCCCATGGTAAGTCCGAATCGCGCACGGGGCAGACCGTTGGAGAGGTTAGGAGACGTACTTAGACATTCCAAAGAGTTTGACCTTGTTTGGGGAGTTGACTTTGGTCAACCGGGCCTTAGAAGCATTCGGTGACCTCCTGGAGTCAAACGGATCGTTCGTCCGCATGGTAAGTCAAAATCGCACACGGAGCAGACCATTGGAAAGGGGTTTCAGTGCCCTTCGAAGATTCATTCAGTCTTGGTCGAGCTAAAGAGTTTGACTTTTTGGTCAAACGGAGCCTGAGAGTGGATAAAGATTGGATTTTGATTCTGCTGGAGAAAGTGCCTTATGATTTTGATCTGAGCTGGGGAGCTGATAGATAGGGAAACTTTTGTTTCTTTAGGAGCCCTCGCAGGGGGGAACAACCAATTTTGGTACTGTAAAAACTCCACCGGGGAAGTGATCAGGCGATCCTTAGAGATCCTCTGGAGCTTTTCCGGGAGGAGATTCATTTGGTTTTTGAGGATTCCACTGGGAAAGAGGGGTTCCGCTTGAGGGAATGCAAAATTTTCCTGGTGAAATTTTTTTAAATCCTTTCTGGGATTTTTAGGAATTTTTCGAGGATTTTTCTGGGAATTTCTGTAAGAAATTTAAGGGGGGTGCCGGTCGACATGGTTGAGAGGTGCCATTCGGCAATGGCACAGACTTTTGGACTGCCTCGGGAAGGTAAGGAGTCAGCGCCGATCGGTATGGTTGGGATCAGTGCCGATCGGCATGGCGTTTGGCATCCTATATAAAGGGGACGAATCCCTTTATTTTTTTACAGCTTCTTTGCTTTCTCTCTTTCTGCGATTTCTCTGCAAATCGTTCTAGATTTCCGATCTTCAATAAATGGCCACTTTTGTGAGCACTGCAGTCCATAGGGAGTGGTTGACTGTTGATGACTGGGCGAATGTGGAGTGGAGGGACATGGCGCCTCTTGCTTTGGGGAGTGAGAACTCCTTTGATGCGTTTGAGCATGTTACGGATGAGCGGACTTTGCTGCGGGAGCCATCACGTCATCGCACTTCGAGAGTAAATCCTGGCGGTTATGTAAGTAACTCGACTTTGGCTTTCCTTTCTTTTTGGGTGATTTTTCTTTCTTTCTTGACTTCTAATGAGATTTTTTCCTTTTTGCCAGTCTGATATTTCTTTGAAGAACATGGGCGCCCGCGGGATGACGGGGCTCAGGGATGTCTGGGAGCATCTCCCACCTGTAGTGCATTGGGTGGTATCATCAGCGGGATTTGGGAGGTTGGCATCTGCGTTGGATGAGATGCCTCGTTCGACAGCGGTCCTGTGCGCTTTGGGGGAGAGTTGGTGGGATACTACTCACTCCTTCCATTTCGGCTTTGGGGAGATGACTGTGACTCCTATAAACGTACAACAGCTGTTGGGGCTGGATTGTGATGGAGAGCAGATAGAGGTGAGACCTGAGGCAGTGTGTGCAGCACTTAGTGATGTAGGGAGGATAGTTTCTGGGGATTCTATCCGACTATCCCTGCTGAAGGATTTTCTGTTGGGCAGGGTGATTGATGTGGTGGAAGGACCATAAGTGAGGCAGATGGCCCGATTATTTATTTTACTGGTGTTGGGAGGTTTCATGGTGGCGTCGAGTGGCGACGTCGTCCATTTGTGGTTCTTGCCGTACTTGAGGATGTTTTGGAACATCCCTTTCTATGATTGGGGGAGTCTGACTTTGGCGACCCTTTACTCTTCTCTGGATGCATTCATCCGGTGCTGCCGGCAGACCTTTACTGGAGCCACATACCTTCTTGAGGTATTCTTCAGTTTGCGCATTTCTTTTCATGCATTCGCATTTTCCTTTCATGCATTCACATTTTCCTTATGCGTCTCTTTTTATTTATGAATTCTTATCTTTGACAGACATGGTTTTATGAGGTGATTGGGTGCAATACCCCGCTGATCATTGTATCGATAGCGTAAGGCCAATCGGCAGTCGAAGGGATCTCTCTCTCTGGAGGCGGTGTGTCAGGTATTGAATAACCTGACCAGTGGTAGGGTAAGACTCTTTCCATTTTTAGTCTTGGTTTTTACGCCTTCTGATCTTGTATTGATTTATGCCTGCTTGGATATTTTCAGGTGACCTTTTATCCCTGGGGGACAGCCATTCAGGATGCGGGGACGACCGGGGTGAACGCGCAGATGAGGCATTTGCTGGCGCATGAGCTCGTCCATTCCTGGTATCTCGGGGAGAGGGTGGTTCGTCAGATTGCTGAGGAGGAGGTGATGGTGCCACCTGCGCAGCCTCATACGTCTATGAGGCGGGAGCGACTGCTGTCGAAGGATGCGAGGATCGCGACGATGATCGGCAAGTCCTACTTATTGTACACCGATACGGCTGCGCTATATGAATATATGGACTTTGTGATGATCTAGTTGATGGCGAGCAGCATATATGATGCCCTGCCTTTCCCTCCTCCGGGTTCGAGTCGGGCGGTGGGATCTTCCCAGAATGGCGGCGGTCCGACGGCATCGGCGGTGGGGGAGACCTCAGAGGTTCCTTTTGTGCGATTGCATACTCCTTCGTACAACACTCGACGGGTTGATGGAGGGATAGTGCCTATGCTGCATCGTCCTCATGCGATGGATCCAGAGGAGTTGGGTTTGACAGAGGAGGTCCTCCGACCCGCGGTATACCTTTCTATTCTCCTCTTTCTTTATTTTCTGTTTTGGTCATCTCTGCTTTGATACTGATTATGCCTTTTTCTTGCAGCAAGTCCGAGTGTTGAACACTTGGCTAAGAGACATTAGAGACCGGATATCTTCGGCGACTGCCCATATTCGGGATGCGGTTCCTGTTCCTTCTTGCTTGGTGCCGTCTGCTTCGTCCGGAGAGGACTCTGGCTCGGGTAGTGGTGGTGCATCATCTCGTCGTAGGGGAAAGAGAGCACGTCGCAGGGGTGGAAGCTCTTTGAGAGAAAGATAGGTGAGAGAGAGAGAGAGAATGTGGGTTCGGGCTGAGTCCCGTTGTTTTTGCTTTTTCTTTTTATTTCGTGCAAAATTGATGTAACACAGAAAACAAATAGATGCAATGCAATGGAGTTTTTTATTATCTTTTATTAATGATGAATGAATGCATGCACATGTGCTTTTTACTTTGCTGCTGAGACCGTAAAAAGGAGTATTTTTAGAATTTTTGAAGGAAAGTTTTTAATTAAAAGGGGAAATTATATAAGGAGGAAAAGGGGTTTTGAAATTCTATTTGTGAATATCAATTTATTTTTATTGAGTTTTTTGATTTGACAAAAGAGGAAAAAAGGGAAATTTCTAAAAATGGGGGGTTACCGATTGACAAGCACCCTGTCCTGCCTATCGGCAGTTCAGTCCAGTCCCATCAATTCAAAGCTTTGATTGGTACCCTCTTCAGCCTTTTGTATTTTGTGGGGTAGGATTTCCTCCGATTTCTGCAAGGATTATGTCTCTTGTGAGGGTTCTCAAGTATAAAAAGGGGAAAGGGTGGAGTGTTTTCATCACACCTTCACATTCTTACTTACTTGCCCACTATCTCTTAGCCTTGCAAGATGGCTCTCCCTGGTAGCATTGAGTTTGCTAACTACCTCGAAGCGTTGGAAACTATGTGCTCTTATAATGTCGACTATGGTGCTTTCAACATGCGTCGAGTCTCCTTGTGGCGTAATCGGCCTATTGAGTGGAACATGCTGATGGCGGCGGTACAATTCTAGTACCCCGAAGACCATGTATTCCGCTTTGGGTTGGATGAAGTTTGTCCTACCTACAATGAATTTTCTGTTATGCTGGGTATAAATCCCAGTGTTGCTGCGGCTTTGCTCGAATTTTCCCGTTCTCCCAGGGATTTATTGGCTGAGCTTCTTCATATTTTGCCTTCGACGGTAAGATCACTGGTTGCTGGAGGAATGATCTCCCTCCCGGTGGTGCTGCAGTCCGTGCATTTACAGGAAGTAGGTGATGCTGGCTATGCTGGAGCCGTTGCTCTGGGTCTGGTTTCAAAATTACTGCTGGTGATTGGGGAACTGCTGGTGGACCCGCAACTTGCAGCCATTACTTCGTGGATGTCATACCATTACAATCCTGCGACGGTGATACTGGTGGAGACCCTGAATGGTCTGGATGCCTGGCGAGAAGGTCGTTCTGACTTTCTGAAGGGTAGCCCTGTGATGCTATTCATGTGGTTGTCTGAAAGAATCCGCTTGGTGTCCCCTTCAGAGTATCCCTTATCGGTTGTACCCAACTTCTTTTCGCGTTACTTCTTCATCATTGGCTTGGATATTGAGAGCTGGGAAAATTGGTTTATGAAGAATGGGGCCCGAAATATTTATTGGTCAGTGCCTTGGTGGGGGCAGTTGCTGCATGTTTTGAAGCTAGGAGAGTACTCATATGTGCGGTTGGTTGGTCTTAGACAGACCTCTTTTTATTTCCCTTGGCAGTTTCTGCGCCAATTTGGCTGGGCACAGGTCGTGCCACCTCGAACACTAAATTTCTTTCTGGTAGACGTTTTGACCGAGCGCCTGCGTCTGTTTCTTGGATCTCTGTGGGAGAATCGACGTCCGTGGACCCGTCCCACTCAGTCTATCGGGAGAGTTTGGCATGTCCCTGGGGATTATATGAAGTGGTTATAGATGAGAGTAGTCAGAAAGATGTTGGCAGTGGAGACTGGACAAAGGAAGTTTGTTTTATTTAACACCATGGAAGGGGGTGTTGTGGTTTTTTCGAAGATGGTTCAGGCTTATCGGTCCATGGAGTGTTTAGGCACTCTGTTTAGGCAGGGGAAATTTGGGAACCCCAGGATGTAGATGATGAGGGTGCAGGCTCCTCTGGTAGCTGTGGGTAAGACTCTTGGGGAGTTTATTTGTGTAATAGGGAATAAATGTGGGGATTTTATTTAGCTTTTTATGGCAGTAGGGGGAAGGGAGTTATCCGTTCCTTTTCTTATGTAATAGGTGCTGTAATTTCTTATTAATGAAATAAGAAAGTTTCTGATCATCCAGCTGCGCCTTTCGATGAATTTTGGAATTTTGAATTATCTATACCGATTGTTAAGGCATACATAATCCTTTTGTTCAAATACTTGTTAGAATGAATTGCCGTTCTCGGAGATAAGAAAAGAATAGTATTTTGTGAAAAAGAAAGGGTCGTGCTCCTGTAAGATGTATGAGCTGCCTACGTACCTCTGGGGTTTTTGAATTTTTTTTATTTTTCTTGAAAAATGGTTTTTTGCAGAGGATCAGGCCCACGTAGTTCTGGGTAGAGGGAAATGAAGAGAGTTTTTTTTAGAATAGAAGGGAGATGAGAAGAGTCGTAGCGCGCCGAGATTTCGGACTAGGGTTAGAATTTCTTGAGACGGTCCAGGTTGACTGGATGAGCCATCTCTTCCCCATCTAGGTCAGTGAGCATGGCGGCACTGCCGGATAAGATTTTCTTCACAATGTAGGGGTCGCTCCAATTGGGCTTAAATTTCCTTTTGGGTCCCAGATGGGTTCTATTATCTCCTTGAGGGCTCAATCCCCTGCTCGGACACCGCGGTCCTTGACTCTCTTATTGAATGATTGCGCTATTCGACGATGGTACCCTTGTATGTGGTAAAGAGATTTCAATCTCCTTTCATCTAGGAGGTTCAGCTCGTCGAGACGGCTTTGGCACCAGTCTTTTTCACAAACTTTGCTTTCGAGTATCATGCGTAGCGAGGGTATTTCCAGCTCCACAGGTAGCACTGCTTCCATGCCGTAGACCAGAGAGTAGAGGGTAGCCCCAGTAGAGGTTTGGTTTGAGGTTCGATAGCCCCAGAGGTCGTACGGGACCCGATCGGCCCAATCCCTACAGCTTTCGATCATCTTGCCGATGATGGCTTTGAGGTTCTTATTGGCGACTTCAACTGCACCATTGGTCTGAGGTTGGTAGGGGGAAGATTTGTGTCTCTGAATTCCGTACTCGTTGACTACTTCTGTGACTTCTGCTTTGAAGTGCAACTCGTTATCTGACACTAAGTCATGCGGGACCCCATATCGGCAGATGATATTTTTATCGAGGAATTTGGCCAATTTCTTGGCATTCAATATTGCGTATGACTCAGTTCCGACCCATTTGGTGAAGTAATAAATGGCAACTAGGATGAATTCATGTCCGTTTGAAGCCTTTGGTGTAACCTTTCCCATGATGTCGACACCCCAGGTGAAGAATGACCAGGGAGAGGTCATGTTGTATAATTATCGCGGAGGCAGGTGTTGAAGAATGGAGAATTATTGGCATTTGAGGCATCTTCGAACATAGGCGGTGCAATCTTGGGCCATGGTGGTCCAGTAGTAGCCCTGTCGGATGATCTTCTTGGCAAGCATGTGATCGTTCATGTGGGGCTCGCATTCCCCGCTGTGGATCTTCTGCATTATCTTTTCAATCTCAGCCCTTGCGATACAGTGCAGATGAGTTACATCGAAGTTCCTCTTGAGTAGAGCTTTATGACAGATGGTGTACTGGGCGACCAATCTTAGGAGGGTCATTCGATCTTTCTTGTTGGAACCCTCAGGATACTTACCATGTTTGAGGAGGCACCAAATATCATAGTACCAACAATCGACTAGTTCGAGATCTTCGGTGGAGACAAGCTCAATATAGTAGCAGTCGGTTGGTTTGTCTTACTTTTGAACTAGGAAGGGGGTCATTGTTATTCCTTCGAGCATGTCGACCATGGAGGCAAAGGTAGCGAGAGCATCGACTAGGTTATTCTTTGCTCGAGGTAGGTAATGGAAGGTGATATCTTGGAATTGGGATGCTAACTCTTCTAAGTGGGCATGGAAGGATATAAGCTTTTCGTCCTTGACTTTCCACTTTCTGAGCACTTGACCGATGATGAGGGCAGAATCCCCGTAACCATCAAGGTATTGAATACCTTCCTTGAGAGTAACTTTGAGGCCTACTGTGCATCCCTCGTATTCCGTCATGTTGGTGGTGCAAGGGAAATCCAATTTGATGGCGATGGGAGTGTGGGAGTCATCAGGGGAGATCAGAAGTATCCTAACGCCATATCCCTTTTTATTGGCAGCACCGTCAAAGAAAATTTCCATCGAAGGTAATCTTGAGCGGTGCAGAGGATATTTTCATCTGGGAATTCGGAGATCCAGACATCTGCTTCTTCTACGGGGTAATCAGCGAGGTAGTCAAAGATGGCTCTTCCTTTACTGGATTTTTGCGTGACGTACACGATATCGAACTCGGTTAGGAGCATCAACCATTGGGCCATTCGACTGGATAAGGCAGGTTTCTCAAGCAGTTATTTTATGGGATCCATTCGTGATACAAGTTTGATGGGGAAGGCGAGCATGTAGTGTCACAACTTTTGGGTGACCCAGACAAGTGCGACACACGCCTTTTCCAAAGCAGTGTAGTTGACCTCGTACTTGGCCAATTTACGACTGGCGTAATAGATGGATCCTTCTTTGCGAGAGTCTTTAAGGTATTGGTCTAGCAAAGCCCCACCTGCAATGTCGATTATGGTTAGGTATAGGAGCAAAGGGAGACCAGGCTGTGGTGGCATGAGCACTGGAGGTTGGGTCAGATATTGCTTGATTCGATCAAACGCTTCTTGACAGGCCTCATTCCAAACCTTGGTTGAAGCCTTTTGAAGGATCTTGAAGATCGGTTCACAGATAGAGGTTAGCTGGCTGATGAACCGGCTGATATATTGCAATTTCCCATGAAAACCTCGGACTTCTTTCTCTGTTCGGGGCGGTGGCATCTCATGTATGGCCTTCAGCTTTACAGGATCTACTTATATCCCCTTCTTACTGGCCATGAATCCAAAGAGTTTTCCCTTTGTAATGCAGAAGACACATTTCTGTGGATTGAGTCTCATCTGATACCGTCGCAGTCGTTCGAAGAACTTTCGGAGAGCGAGAACATGACCTTCTCTAGTTTTGGACTTGATAATCATATCATCCACATAAACCTCGACTTCTTTGTGAATCAGATCGTGCAGGATGGTTGTGGCATCCCTTTGGTAGGTAGCCCCAGCATTCTTGAGACCAAATGGCATAACGATGTAGCAAAAGGTTCCCCATGGGGTGATGAATGTGATTTTTTCTTGGTGGTCTGGGTGCATCTTAATTTGGTTGTATTCGGCAAACCCGTCGACGAATGACTTGAGAGCATGACTGGCTGTGTTGTCCACGATCATATCGATATTGGGTAGCGGATAATCATCCTTTTGAGAAGCTTTATTTAAATCTCGGTAGTCCACACATATTCAAACCTTCCCTCCTGATTTCGGCACAGGTACTATGTTGGCTATCCATGTGGGATATTCGATCACACGAATGAAGCCCACGTTCAACTATTTGACCACCTCCTCTTTGACCTAGAGCGACCATTCGGTGCGAAGCTTTCTCAATTTTTGTTCAACCGACTTATAATCTGGGAGAGTGGGGATCTCATGCTGAGCTATTTCAGGATCAATGCCGGTCATATCATCATAGGACCATGCGAAGACATCCATAAATTCCTTTAGCAATTCTTCGAGTTATGCGCGCTCATGCTCGTCAAGGGTGGCCCCTATCCTAATCTCACGCAGTTGGATACTAGACCTGAGATTAATAACAACAGTCTCTTCTTCATTAACTTGAACGCGGTTATAATATTTATTATTAACGTTATTTAGATCAGTTAAGAATTGTTCATTTGCAAAATCATCATCATCAAAAGTTTGATTAGAATCCAAACAATTAATGTAAGGCACAACAAGATACTCAAAATCTTCGTTTATTTCATTGATAGGAAAAATAGCATTAAGAACCTTATCAAAAGAGGTCTCGATTACATTTGAACAAGGATAGACAACAGAAGAAGAAATACGGTAAACATTGGGGTTAGGGGCGATTTCAAGAGGTAGCACTGGCGCAGCATGCCAATTGAGGAGGCGTGTATCAATAACTTTAATCAGATGGGATGGATCCATTGATGTAGTGCTTGAATGAACCATGCAGAGTGCCAGCCCCAGTGTCTGTAAGTTGAAGGAATCTTTGAAATCACTTTCCTCAGTCTCTTCGGTATCTTTGATGAGCGGTTGTACTCGGTGTTGGAAACTTTCGACCCATGGATAGCTATCTTAGAAAAAAATCTCCATTCCAGGCTTCATCTTCTTGTCTGTGTGGTCATACCATGGTTCTGGAAAATCACAAAAGGGAAAGTCTTTGCCTTCTTTGATGAATCGTCCATTCAAGGAGTCTCTTGGGATAGTTGGGTTGCAGTCTAATCTTCTCTTTGGTCGAGACTGGTGGATCATTTTGAGCTCTTGTTCCGATGGCTGATACCCCAAACCACAAGGAGGGAAAGCTTTCTTCAGTTCGATGGGATCAAGTATCCCTTGCTTCCTTTGCCCTAGCCCCAGTCCGGGCATAAAGTGCATGTTTCTGAACATCTGAATCACATTGACATTGCCATGAGGGTCATATTCTGGACAAACCCTTTCTTTGAAACCGTCCCCTGTCGGGAGTAGGAGTGGCTCAACTCGAAATCCTGATAGGAGCATATCATTTGTCCCGTGTTATATCTCAAGGATTGGATTGCTGGTGCTTGCACCCTAGACATTTTCATCATCGCCCAAAATGGTGATGACTTGCCCATCAGCGAAGAACTTCAATTTCTGATGGAGTGAGGAAGACACACCCTTGATACTGTGGAGCCAGGGTCGTCCGAGCAACAGTTTGAAACAAACTGGGATGTCTCTGGCTTAGAATTCAATGACAGGGTTTACAGGGCCAACCCCTATTACAAGTTTTATGGATCCCATCACCTCCCGACGGGTATAATCGTAGGCACGTACATCGGCGGAGGTTGGAGCGAGGTCGCTTTCTTTTAGGCCTAAACACTTGAAGGTTCTCAGTGGGCATACATTCAAGGCGGATCCATTATCAACAAGAGAGAGTGGCACGACCTTCCCCATAACTTCGACGGAGATGTTGAGTGCATGATTGTGATTCGGCCCAATTCTGGAGATTTCTTCTTCAGAAAATAATAGCATTCGGGTAGAGATCAAGGCTCCGACCAAATTTATCGCTTCTTCTGGTGTGGTAGCAGGAGGAACTGTGGGTCCAGTGAGCAACTTGATTAAGCACTTCTGTGCAGCTGGGAAGATATGAAAACCACCCATAGAGGGATGTTGGCTTGAGTTTTCTTCAGTTAATCGAGGATCTTTCTCTCCTCGATGGTCATCTCTGGCATAGGAAGGTTTTTAACGCCCTTCCCTTTGTCATTTGCTAGTAGTGAGCTTGGAACCTGGTAATGTCTCTCTGATCTGGTCATATGATTTACTGAAGAAGGGAAGAACATGAATCCCGTTTCCTTGTCATTATCAAGTTGTTCTGCCATCCTGTTTATTTCTCCGAGGAGTTCTACAAATGATATCATCCCACATACATCGGCTACTGGGCCAGTTCTTCCTGAAGCTTGTTTTTCACTCGAATCTTTGAATTCTTCCCCCCATCCGGTGGCGATAATTCTGTCTTTCCATGTAAAGTCAATGCATTCCACAACTTTAATGGCTTCTTCATAAAGGTCTTCCCATTCTGTGGGGATATGTATGGTTGAAGGGACCAAGTGCCTTTGTAGATTCAAAATGTCAAGTAACCCGGTGATACTACAAATATTATTGGTTTGCCCGAATAATTCGGCCATAATCTGGACAACATCATCTAGTCTGACTTCATCAGTTAGTACCACCCACTTATCTAAATCTCGGGCCCATTTTGGTGCTTCCAAGAACAGTGTACTGAACCTTTGGCAATCGATGACCATCTGCGAGGGAAATTTTATCCCGAACTCTAGGAGTTGGTTTAACACCTCTGATAATTCCATACTTCCATTTTCAGAATGGGTATGGACAGCGATGCATGCTCTGGTAAGGAGTGACAGTGCCTGATCAGCGAGGCTAGTAGGGTGTAGGAGGAAATATGGGAAAATTTGAAGAGGTTTAGGAGAGTATATGGGTGTGATTTGAGTTGAGGGATTGAAATCTGGGTTTTCTTCTAAAAATATGGCATTGAAATGATTTGGGAGTGAATTGTGAGTAATGTTTGGCTTAGGATTGGCTGGTGGGACGATGGTACCCCGATCAATGAGATCTTGGATTATGTTTCGGAGGTGAAAGCATTGGTCGGTGGTATGGCCAGCAGTTTGGTGAAAGGCGCAATGGGCATCGGCCTTGAAGTTTCTTGGGAGTGGATTTGGCAATGGACGGGGATCCAAGGGTTTGATGAGGTTTCGACTTAACAGGGCTTGGTAAAATTTGGAAAGGGAAGTATGGAGCTCAGTGTATTCCCTTCAGATGGGGGCAGGGCAGCTTTTTGGTGCCCATGATGTAGTTGGTTGAGAGATGCTGGTGATGGTTGAGACTGTAGCACTGACAGGCTTGTCATATTTTCTAGGGGTGAATTGTTCGGGCACCTTCTTCGGTTCAACCTCTGTTTTAATAAGGCTTTCCTCAATTTCTACTCCCGCTTCTCTAAGCGCTCAGAAGTGGTAATAGTATTGTCCTCCTATCGTCACTCGTACATGGGGCAAGAAGTTCTTCTTCACTATGTTGACCTGTTCTTCCTCAGATGGCCGATTGGTCATGGTAGCTGCTTGATCCCTCCACCGGGTTATGAAGTTACTGACTGATTCCCCAGGGTTCTGTTTGAGAAACTCTAAATCACGATGGGCGACCTCAAGCTCTTCATCGTATTTGTACTGCGATATAAATTATCGGGCTACATCCTCCCAGCTACGGATTCTGGATTCCTCGAGAGACAAAAACCATCGGAGGTCACTATCCTTCAAAGTTTGTTGAAACAATTGGGCCATCACTTCTTCAGAAGCCCCTAGTAGAGTCATGGAACGATGATAACTGCGAAGATGAACAATCGGGGGTCCACTCCCTCCAAACTTCTCGATATTTGGCATCTTGAACTTCTCGGGTAACCTCGCTTTAGGATAAGGAGACATGTGGGTGTAGTCTATGTAATTCCCCGAGATTCTGACTTGGTCGAACTTTTTAGTGAGCATCTTGAGATCCTCTTTGACATTATTCAACTCCTCCTCTTTTGGATCAACGACCATAGACAGGTTAGCCACAGGCTGGGCAATGTTTGGCATCGAAAGCTGGGCAGGCGACGACCCATTAACAGGAGGGGCACGTGGAGCGTGCTGATATTCTTCAAGAACCCAGATAGGCTCGGGTGGACCCATACCATGAGGGAATAGGGCCTCGGGCTCTTGAGGAATAGGAACCTGGTTTCGTTGCATCTCTCGGACCTCAGTTTGGAGGTTGTCAATCTTGGACACGAGCCGATCTAGGATTTCAATCAGATCTGGATGTATAACTGGTACTTGATCTGTATTCTCCATGGAAAGTGGATGGATTTCGGTCTTGGAAAAAGTAGTAGAGGAATGGATTAAACTCTGGGGTGATTTGACTGAAGACCGAAGCCAATAGGGAGCCAGGCCAAGGGCTTGCGATTGACCTGAGAAGGCTTAAAATGGGATTTATTTTTGTGAAAAATAGAAGAAACTATTTTTGGATTTTTGATAAAGAAGGGAGAAATGTTTTTGGATACGGAACTCAGCATGATTATTACGATTATTATGTTCTCACTTGTATTCAATTCTCCTAAATGCAATACCGGATGGGACCTGAGCCTGGAAAAGTGAGGTTTTTAATATATGCAAAGATACGGCTGGACTTGTAACCAGGCTCACGGACAGGGTCCCATTTTAAAAATGCACGAAAATTTGGGTGGCAGGCCGACCCAAAATTTCGGCAGAGTTTCGAGTTGAAACCGGCAATCTAAAGTGCGTGTCCTAGGTTTGACACCTATATGCGGGTATGTAGTTGGTTGGGTGAATCAGAATGGGTTCCCCCCTTTGGCGTGACTTCCACGATATACGGCTTGCTCTTGTGGGAAATTGGTACGTGTGGACAAGCCATTTGATATACGTGAGTGTACGTGAATTGCCTCACTATATACCTCGTGGGGATGGTACGTGTGAGAGCGGATTCTATATACTCGGCGTACGTGAATGAATTCCCTGTGATATACCTCGCGTCATGACTTCGTTCAAGCGGTACGATGCGGGGGAACCGTTCGATATACGTCGAAGGTACTTGGACAATGGAAGGTGAGAGTCATATCGCTTAGGCTAACTGCGCCCTGCCGGACCAGCGCCCATCACGAAGTGACCCTCCAGTTACTAGGTAAAATTTGGTCAATAACAATGCTCTTTGGTAATGTCGTGTGAATCATGCATGATTCTCTTATTAGTATCTTATGATGAGAATGCTTTTCTTGATTGTGCCAAACAGGGAGCAAAGTACAAGTACCAAAGGTACACCAAGTATGGATGAGTGATGCGTGCAGCATGTGGATATATGTGATCCTAGGTGCACGTGGTGTGAAGTGTACATGGAGAATTTTCTACAAGTGTGTAAAAAGAAGCATAGGCGTGGGATACACATGGAAAAGGGGAACATGTAGATATAGGGGAAATATAAACAAATATAACATCCATGTAAATAGAGTCAATCCCTCAAAACATACGAGTCCCCAGCAGAGTCGCCACTGTGGCCATCCCCGATCATCGCCGCGAACGGGCGCATGAAGGGAGGATCCTCGGGTCCCGCGCATCCCTCTCAGGAGCGCTTCAGCCGGCGTCATTTGAGATGAGGTGTAAAAATGTAAAGAGATTTAGAATCGCCAGTCTATTTTACTCAAAACAGACAAAAGAAAAAAGGGGAAGCCATCCCTAAGGACGGCATCTAAAAACATACTGGTGCATACAAAACCAAAATGATTCGAGAAGGGTTCGGAGGCTAAGTTACGAAATGGAAAGGTTTTAGGCACCCATTTCGCCCTTTCGATCTCTCATGGATGTTTGCTATATTCCTTTTTTATTTTCCTCATGATATGTGTGCATGTGTATATATATAGTGGAGATAGGAATCCTCGACTTGTATCATGGAAGAGATAAAGCGAGTCATCTGTAAGAAGGTATAAAAATAATATTAGAAAATAAGATTTATGCGATCACCCTTACGTTGATCGTTATAACGTAACGATAATGCATATGGGGTGATACGTCACTAAGAACAAGTATATAGAATATAAGAAAATTGGATTTAGAGAAGATAGAAAATGAGGGAAAAAGTGAGAATAGGACTCGAGTCTCGGGTTTTACCCCGAGACGCCTATGTAGCCTATAAAGGCATCAAAGTCCACGTAGTTCGCATACAAAACGAGGGGTGGGGTTTATCCCATAAATCCAAATGGGGGATCTCTTATTTGTGAGTGTGTGTGTGTGTATAGAAAAAGTGTTTAGTTGTGAGAAAAATGTGAGAAAAGTATGAGAATCCCTATTTGGAATTTATGAGCAAACCCTCTTTTTCTTGTTTTTTGGGGCTTTATTTATATAAAAATAAGAGATGTGCAATAATACTAAATAAAAAGTATATTAGGATGTGTGAGACGAGATAATAAAAGTGCTAGGTAATAAAACAAGTTATTGAGAATTTAAAGAGAAAGTTGAGAAAGTTGGACCTTCTTGAAGATCTTGAGCTTGATCTTGAATGTTGGAGAGCATCCTTTGCACTTGGATGATGATGGAGAGTGGCTAATTCACCAAGTTTGATGAAAAGGATGATGAAAAGTGGAAGTTAGAAAGGGATTTGGATGTTGAAATCGCGCTACCTTCGAGAGAGGTTTTTGGGATTCACTGAGAGCGATTTTTATCAGATCTGGGCTCCTCTTGCAAATGAGGTGAAGGCCTCTTTTTATAGGCCCAGGTCAGTGCCGATCGGTATAGACCTGGTCCTGCCTATCGGCACCTGCCGATAGGCAGGGTCTGGAACCTGCCATTTGGCAGTGTGTTTCAGGCCTTTTCGTAAAATTGGATGCCGAGGGCAAACTGTTGGTCAGAATCGCGCATGGGGAAGATCGTTGGAAAGGTAATTCAGAGACCTTTGAAAGTCCTTGAACGCTCTTGGGTTCGGGAGTTGACTTTGGGTCAAATATGGCTCGAAATATTTTATCGGTCCATTGGACGGGGAACTGTTCGGACTAGGGGTGGACAAAAAAAAGACCGACCCGAATGGACCGGTTGGACCGAACCGAAAATTAAGGCTATTTTGAAACCGGTCCGAAAATCGGTTCACAAAAACTAAAAACCGATTAATCCGGTCCGGTCCGGTCCGCGGTCCACTAGATTAAAAGACCGATTTGGACCGGACCGAACCGATTCCCATATATATAATAAAAATAATGTTATTGTGTTTCTTATGTATAGTTTTTGAATTAATGTATATAACTTATGAATTTAATTTGGAACATTTTATATATGTATAGACATTTTTTTAATTTGGGTTAAAAAAACCTATGTAAATATCACTTGGAGTTTCGAGTATTATTTTTTTGTATATATATTTGTGAGAAAAATAAATAAAAACATTCATAAAATGTACATATATATAAAATAGGGTCAGGACCGAATTTTATCCCGGACCGGACCGAAAAAAGTCTGGACCGAATTAGTAGGTTAACCGAATTAATCGGTCCGGTCTCGGTCCAAAAAAATTGAGGACCGAATATTCGGTCCGATCCAAAAAATAGGCAAAACCCGGACCGGACCGGACCGTGCCCACCCCTAGTTCGGACGCAAACGGATCATTCGTCCGCATGGTAAGTTCGAATCGCGCACGGGGTGGACCGTTGGAGAGGTTAGGAGATGTAATTCGACATTCCAAAGAGTTTGACCCAGTTTGGGGAGTTGATTTTGGTCAATCGGGCCCTGGAAGCATTCTGTGACCTCTTGGAGTCAAACGGATCGTTCGTCCGCATGGTAAGTCGCAATCGCGCACGGAGCGAACCATTGAAAAGGGGTTTCAGTGCCCTTCAATGATTCATTTAGCCTTAGTCGAGCTGAAGAGTTTGACTTTTTGGTCAAATGGAGCCTGGGAGTGCCCGATGGCTTCTAGGTTAGTACTCGGGGTATGACCTGGGTTTTTAGTGATGAAGGGAGGTACTAGGGACCTAAGGAGAGTTAGGGGGTAACGGAATGGGGTGTCTACAAAAACTTTTCTTTTCTTTCTTTTCTCTCCAAAACTGCCAAATGAGCCCTATGCATAATCTTACATTTTCTCATAAAACCACATCACGGTCATATTATTTTATCCCCAATGGTAAAAGTCGTAACATGCCTTGTTTTTTAAATGACTTTTTGTACTTGTATGTTTAGGCTTTACTTAGGTTTTAACTAGGTCTACATTTTGGTTTGAAATTTTTTCATAAGTCCAGGTTTAACACTAGTTTTATATCTTGAGTCTTGATATTTTTTAAGTATTCTTATAAATCTGATATTGTGACTACTTCTTCTTTTAATATCTTATAAGTCGTATCTATTTTTGTTGAAAAAGATTTGATACAAACTATTTAATTTTCTCAGATCTAAAAAATAAATTTTGAATCTATATGTATTGAGTTAAGATCTAAATCTAGACATAGTTTATGAGAATATAAACTATATGAGATAAGATTTTTTATATCATAGATTAACTCGGTTATATGTGTTAGGAATCTTATGTATGCACTCTATTCCTATAGATTTATGTAATTTGTTAAGAATCGTCTATAATAATAAGTGTGTGTGAGTTTGCATGTTTTTTAGTGCATAGTTTCACTCAATATTTCACACAAACACGAACGTAAAAACGTAAATCCACGGTTCTTGTTTCTGGGAGAGTTTTTCTATTTGACCTACTGACAAGAGGAGGACAAACATCTACAATAGAAGATCAAAGAGGAAGCCTACAAATTGAAGTGTGACTTGCTATTTTAGGTATATTTTCAAATTTCCTTAAAGTTTTCTTCAATTTTTAGGTGGAATACGCTGGGATCCCCATAATTACTTGCTTGATATGCCATGTCAAACCCTCAAAGAATCACTCTATCTTCCTTTTCTTTGCACGTCCCTCTTTTAACTCAAACATAGATTGCATCATAAATTCCTTTCATACTGGCTACCGTACAAGACCCCTGTTGCAAAAGAAAGAACTCTATCTTATTAGGTGACCTCAAAGAGTACATAACATACTACTCCTTGAACTAAACTAAGAATTGATCATACGCTGACCCATCCCTATCTGTTGGAGTCATCACACATTCCCACTATTAGAGAGCATCCCTCTTCAGGAGGAAAGACTCTAACACCTGTCTCTACATATCTGTGCACTCCAATAGTCTCAAATGACGTTCTATGTTCTGGTTCCACTAATAAGCTACAATGGGATTCAAAGAGCTAGTGAATGTAGGTGGTGATTTCTTCATAAACGAACCCCTCTCCTTCTCTAATGAAGTTATCTGAATAATAGGTTGCTCTACCATATCTAGGCTCATCTTTGTCAACCCACTGCTAAACTTACAGCCACGGACTGGCATATATGCTCGATCAACTCCCGGGGACCAAAGTGATACTTCCCTTGAGCGTCTTGGTACTGTCTATGCCTCTGGTGGATCTACGGGGTCAGCCTGTCCCTTTGGTACTCTCACCTATCGTGCTCTCCTCCTAGGCGGCATCTGAAATTTAAGATAAAGTCCTATTAGTATCAAGACATAAACAAGATTATAAAGAAAGGTACGTATCAAACAACGCTACGCGGAATTTTAAGAGAACCTATAACCATAACACCTAAGACCATGCTTTGATACCAACTATAACAACCCAAATATTTTAGCCTTAGGGTTGATCATATCCTTATATTAAAATATATAATTGTAAAAAAAAATAATATTTTTCTCAACATGAAAGGAACAAATGAAACATGTGACATATTTGGGAATACAATATGATAATTCCTTGATATAAAACTCATAAAGGTGCATCGTCTGTAAAACTGAGTGAAAGAAAGAGAGATCTACAACTAATCACCAACTCCAAATATATATGCCAATAGTAAGTCTCAATAATACTTGCAAAGTCCTGTTATCGAATATACATGCCAACTGAATCCAGAAAGTACAACTCACACAACTAAAAATAAATAAAAGATAGTATCATGGTTTGATGGTGAAGATCTTTGAAGTGAATAATAGGGGGTATGGGCTAGTTTAAGTAAGATAAATTTTATGCGATCGGATCATCTCTAAAACCTAAAAGGTTACCACGAATAAAATGGGTCAAAACTCTAGAAATTCGTCGAGCTACACAACTCAAAACAAATATATATACAAATGATAAATCCACAGTGTATCTAAACGCTAATGATAACCCACTAGGTGTCACCTAACCTCAGAGTCCATTTAATTTAAGTCGGTAGTTTAAAAAATTAATTCTTAATTAATTAGAATGTAATCGATATGCGCCACTTCTTCCCGGCCATCTCACAAAACGTGTTGTACACCCATATAAAACCATCACACAACCTGTTGCCGCCTGATTCGTAGTTCTGAAACTACACCACACTGTGTGACACACAAAATCTTCATAACACAGTACTCCTAAATCATAACCACATCAGATTATTTTCCCTCAGCACACACCTATAATACATCTTCATTATTCCATTCTTTATTAATGTTCCAAGTCAATCTTAACTTATCACTTATCGTTACATCATTATTTTTCAATTACCCAACCCTTCGGGACATTCTAATTAGATATTTAAACCACGTGTTAAGTCATTTTATTAAAGACCTACAAGTACTCATAAATTGAAACATTTTAAATAAAGAGGTATATTAATTAAAGGTTTCAAAGTTGTCACTCCTACACATTTCTAAACTCCTTATTGGGATGTCTCATAAATGAAATCCAAACAAGGAATGCCCCGATACACTTCCGTTTAGATTGGATAGTCATTAAGGATTTTATTAGGGTGAATTAAATTAAGAGATTAAGCAAATTGAAATCCATCTTCTATATCCAACTGCAACCGTTCCACGAAAGCCACAACAACCATAAATTAACAAGCCAACACATGTTTATTTCGTACTCCTTCTAATTAGTTTACTTGATTAATATATTATCAACAACATAATAAAAGTAGTAAGGGTTTATACTGAATTCTTACACAATTAAGTCAAATTATATATTCCAAGAACATAATTCAACACAAGGGATTCTATTCATATTTTAAGAGTATAAACATGGGCTAATCACTATAAATCTTCACAAGTAACAAGGCCATATATATAAATTATTATGCTTAAAATCTCATTAGTTAGGTATTTATTACCAAAAGTACTACTCTCAATGCTAAGGGTACAATCCTGCTAAGCACATAAATTTCAAATCTTAATTAAGCCTAAATTATGTCCAACTTACTCGTCATACTTTCCAATTTATATAAATCCAAGATTTTATATCAAACCCTAAACGTCAGTTTACTACCATGGATTCATCAACTAATTTCTCATATTTGTTAGGGCCAAATATTAATATATAACATATAAGCATAACCAATTTGACCTAAACAAAATTATAGAATGAGATAACTCAAGTCCCCGAGGGTTAACACATTTTAATTCTATAATTATAGTTTAGGTGAAATTAATATGTGTATATATAAAGAACATGAGTAACTGGCAACTTGCTTCAAAAGATGAACTAAAACTTGATTTAAAATGAAGAGATGTAGTCTTGAAAATGCTACGCTTGGCTTCCTCTTGAAAAGATCTTGCAAAACTTGATTTGATCATTTATAAAGTCTCCCTTGAATTCTTGTTTTAAAGACTAGAAAAACCTCTTGATTTGATAGATGGAAAAGGTTGTCTGGAAAAAGGCTTTAGAGGGTGTTATAGTTTCTTTGAGAATGAGATAGGTTGAAATGAGGGATGGTAACTTTAAAATGAGGCCAAATGCCTTAAGTGAATATAAAATAAAGAATCCAACCCAAATACCTCGCAGATATGCCATGGCGCAGTCACAGTTTAGGCACAACCGCTGTAACGGCCTGAAAAGTTATGATCATGGCTAAGGTGTGAATCCTAGATTTGACTTTGTGGATATAAACCCTAAAAAATGCCAAACTTGCAAAACCCTACTTATTTCCCCAAGAAATGCATAAGTACCATCATACCCCAAAACCTTTATTAAAAAAATTAATGAGTCCAAATCAATTTCTAGGTTATTATAAGTACCAATTTAACCTTAATATTTAATATAATTAAACTTTAGCCAATAAAACTTTATTATTTTAACAAATAAATTTGATAACTTCCAAATCAACTTATTTTAACTTTCAATCCTCACAAATGATTTTAAATTCTCAATTTCAATTATATAATTAATCTGAGTCTCCATATAATTAATTAAATTACTCTTAATTAATTAAATAATTATTAATCCTCTTAAACATGTGGGGTATTACATTATTCGTCCCGGCCATGCTATCAGGAGGTGGTGCTTGGTTGACATGATGATATTTTCTTTTTTTATCATTACGCAATTTTATTTATGTGCATAGTTTCGACCATGCGAGAGAAATGTGGCACCCGATTGTGTGATCCGATTTATTTGTGCGCTACACAATTTTATTCGTGTTTATAATTCTGGCCACGTGAAAGAAAGGTGCTTTCTGATTGTGTAATGGTTGTTATGTGAGTACCGTATGTTCTTGAGATGGTCGGGGAGAAGGGGCGCATGTCGTTTATGATTTAATCAATTTAAAGATGAGTTAATTAGGGAAACTAATGACCAAATTAAAATAGATTGTGGTTCTATGGCATATGGCTTGATATCGTAGTAGGCTTGATAATTGTGGACTTATCATTTGTATATAACTATTTTTGAGTTTTATAGCTTTGGTAACTTGTTGGGTTTTGGCCAATTTTATTCATGGAAGCCTTTCAGGTGCCAGGGCTGACCACGAGAGTAGACTTCAATTTAGTAATTCCAAATGGTCCAACCTCTCTATTCCAGTTTTCATCATCGATAGTTTTGATGTAGTTCATTTCCATGATGTACTATCTTTCATTTTCAGTTGTGTGAGTTGAGTATATTGGACATAGTTAGCTTGTATATTTGGCAGGACAATCGGCATGTATATTTTATATTTCTGTTGAGTTAAATTGTGTAGTGAGACTGTGTATTGGCATATTTTAATACTTTTAGTATAGTTGTATATATATCTCTTATTCTGTTTAGTTGATTATGCACTTTTTGAGATTTCATTTGAAGTTATTCATATCGTATTCATTTGTTTCCATACATGCTAGGAATGACATTTAAATTATTTTGACAAGTTTTATATTTTAATATTAGGAAGTGATGAACCTTAATGTTAAAATATACAGGGTTCTTACGGTTTGTATCAGAGCATGATCTTAGGCATTGATGGTTATAGGTTCTCTTAGAATTCTACGTAGCGTTGTTTGATATGTGCATTTCTTTGTACTCTTATTCATATCTCGTCACTAGTAAGACTGTCTTGAATTTCAGATGCTGCCGAAGAGGAGAGCACAACTAGTTAGGGCGCACAAGGGATAGGCTGACCCTACAGCCCCACCTCAGCAGATACAGAAAGTATTGGTGCCATAGGCATAGGGGTTGTATTATTTCATCTCCCAGGAGATAACTAAGGTCATATGCCAGTTTATGGAGTTAGGGTTAACAGTGGGCCACCATGAGAGGGACCATGATGTGGTTGATCAGTTGATAGTTTAGGCTTTAATGTGGGATAAGGTAAGGTATTTCATGAAGAATAACCCACCTACCTTTACTAGTTCATTAGACCAGACAATAAATTATCAGTGGTGATAGGACATTGAGTGTCACTTGAGGTTGTTGGACTGCACTGAAGTCCATAGGCAGGTGTTGGAAACTTTTCGCCTTACAAGGGACGAGCCCCAATGGTAGGGGAGTGTGATGAATCCACCTGAGAGATATGGTTTGATTAATGAGAAGTTTATGGTGAGGTTTGTGGAGAAGTATGTTCCTTATTCGTTGAGGGCTAAGAAGGAGAGGGAGTTCCTTCTATTATAGTAGGGATCTCTGAAATAGCGTTGCCAAAGCCGTTTATGAAAATAAACTATTTAAGCAACTCCGAAAGTTTGTTGAAGAAACTCTTTACTTAAAATCAAAACTATTTTGAACACAAGATGTGTTAACAAAATTATGTACGAGATATGGACAAGATTTGATAACAGGTTTTAGTAAACAGTTTAAAATATTTTAAACTCAGCACACTATTAGAAAGGGATGAGAAGATGTAGAAATATTGATACTCAGATTTTTAACGTGGTAAAACCTCACCAACTGAGGAAACATCCACGACTCCCTCTACGGAGTAAAATGAAAAATCCACTAAAACAAATATATGAGTTACAATCTATTTAACTAACATGCACACAAACAAATCTATACAAGTTTAGGAATATACCCTCTGGCGTCCTCAAACTTCTCTGCAGATCTTGTTTGTTGATGTAGTCCTCTCAGGTTGCACACTCCTCCTTTGTTTCAGCACTTTACGTCGACTTTAGTTCACCAGATCTTACAGCCAACACTTTAAGTGTTTGTAGTGTGAAGATGTATTGTGAAAAGGTGTTCTAAACCACATGCATGAACACACACACCCTTAATAGTTACAAACAGTCCTAGTAAATTACAGTTTACTATATGTTGTGAACTTTCTTTTTCTTTCTTTCTCACAAAACATAAAACCTTTTTGACCTTTCAATAAATCCCAGAATCCACGGATATCTTTCTTCAAAATCGGTAAAGATCTTAATCAATCTCAGTTTTGAAAAGATTTTCGAGATTGAAAACCTCCAAGTGCGATTCTAATACTAGGTCAAGGTTTAGTTTTGCAAGCAGTAAGAAACAGAAAGCATGTATTGTTGATTCGAAGTATGAAAACGTTTTTATCAAAAGAAATCAACAATATACTTCTCTGGATGAGAAATAATGTGTATCTACGTGTTTTGTAACTTCAAACACTTCAGATCTGTGATTTCTATTGAAACAGAAACCAGATCTGAAATAAAAAGTTTAAGTTGAACAGTAAGATTCGATGAACACAAGGAACAGCAAAACAAACACAACTCATACACTCAAACCCTCAAGAACACTGGAAAGGTGTTTTTGGTTTAGGTGTTTGATTTTGGCTGGAGAAGAGGTAACGAAGTTAGGGTTTCTAGGGTTTCAATCTAGGGTTTCAAACTCTCTCTCTTCTCTCTTTTTTTCTCTCACTTCTCTCTCTTCTCTCTCTACTCTCTCTTCTCTCAGAGGAAAACAAAATGGCCAAAAATCTTCGAAGTCTGAGAAGATGAAGGTTTATATAGGGGGCTGAGAAGGTTCCAGACGTTTGAGTGAAAACAACGGCTGTGATCAAGTCAATTCTTCTTGACTTAGATCCAAGGGTTAACAGCAAGCGGTGGTTAAACAAGCTGTGATAGGTGGAGATGTTTACACAGGGATTACCAAAGATCGCATGCAGACCCTAGATAAGAATTGATCCAAGGGCTCAGGTGTGACGCGAAGTTTGTGTCTACAAAGAAACACAAATGTAGGCAATCAGAAGGCTGCACGTGTTGGCCAGCAATTGGAAACAAACGCGCGTCCCAAACTTAATTACATGCACACCCTGTAGTCTCTAGCGCTTTCGGTTTCTACCCAAGTAAACAATCAGCCCAAAAACAGCACAAAATAAAATTGCAGTTTGACCCCAAAACTATTAAAACCAAATTTTATTTATAAAAATTATATTTGAAAAATGTTTAAAAAATCCCAAAAAATTATTAAAAACCAAATTAAGGGATTTAAACTCACTCAACCCAAGAACACATATAAAAGTGCAATATGCAATGTAGTGTGGGTGTTCTAAGTGTGTGAGTGATGGCTATAAGTTCAGGATCATTACAACTTTTAAATATGAAGTCCAATCCAACTTCTGAAGCTCTTTGGTTTCTAGGATTGACATAATTTTGTCACTATTTCCAAACTAGATGAGCTCTTATACAGTATAGACTCAAGTGAGTCAAGGGTATAAGGGCTTCAATCTCCCCCTTTGGAAATATGAGACAAAATCTCCTTTGAGTCAATCTTGGACTCGTAGGGCAACAAAATAAGAGAACAACCTATTTCTATAAATGTTGTATCTACCCATTTCCTAGAAAATAAAAGTACATAACTCAACTATTCACATTTGTACACCCTATTATTACAACAGTTGAGAATGATTCTAAAAAGAATACCTGCAAAGAATAGACTAAGATCAAGCAGTTTAGTATATGCAGTATATAAATAGACTCAAATTTCTCCCCCATTTTGTCTCAAATAGACAAAGGGAAAAAAATCGGAATAAAAACAGCAAAAGATATTACTCAGCACTAATCATACCAATAGATTTTCTTAAAGAAACGAATCTATTAAAATCAAGAGGTTTAGTGAACATGTCTGCAAGTTGTAGATCAGTAGGGAGATAGTTAATTTCTAATTCCTTGGATTCCACCAACTCACGAATAAAATGATGTCTTATTTTAATGTGCTTAGTTCGCGAGTGTTGAACTGGGTTCTTAGAAATGTTAATCGCACTTTGATTATCACAATAGAGATGAAGTGTGGGTTCTAGAATACCATAATCACTTAGCATTTGTTTAAGCCATAACAATTGGGCACAACAGCTACCGGCGGCTATGTATTCAGATTCAGCAGTCGAGAGAGATGTGCAGTTCTGTTTTTTACTACTCCATCCTACCAAGTTATTACCAATATAACAACATGCGCCTGAAGTGCTTTTACTATCATCAGTACAGCCAGCCCAATCAGCATCAGTGTACCCAATAATAGTGCTAGGTGTGTCATTCGTGTACCAAATTCCTAAGTTCAGAGTGCCTTTAACATATTTAATTATGCGTTTAACAGCGTTTAAATGACTCTCCTTGGGGTTGTTTTGATAACGCGCACAAACACAAACAGCATACATGATATCAGGACGCGAGGCAGTCAGATATAGTAATGTGCCAATCATACTACGATATAAGGTAGAGTCTACAGATTTTCCATTTTCATCTTTAGATAATTTCTCTGTAGTACTCATAGGCGTTTTAGCACTCTTAGCACTCTCGAGGCCAAATTTCTTAACTATCTCTAATGCGTACTTAGTCTGCGAAAGAAACAAGCCATCTGGTTGTTGTTTGACTTGGAGACCTAGGAAGAACTGTAACTCCCCCATAAGGGACATCTGAAATTCCTTACTCATAATTTCAGCAAAAGATTTTACTTCTGAGGTAGAAGTGGATCCAAATATGATATCGTCTACATAGACTTGAGCAATAGTAATGTGTTTGCCAAACTGTTTGACAAATAAGGTTTGGTCATTTCCACCTCTTTTGAAACCTTTGTCCAGCAGAAAACTGGACAGTCGCTCATACCAAGCTCTAGGAGCTTGCTTAAGACCATATAAAGCCTTTTTCAACCGAAATACATGAGTAGGATAATTAGGGTCAATGAACCCTTTAGGTTGTTCTACATAGGTTTCCTCGGCAAGTATTCCATTAAGGAACGCAGATTTAACATCCATTTGATATAATGTAAAATGCATGTGACAAGCTATAGCAAGAAGCAGACGAACTGATTCTAAACGAGTAACAGGAGCAAACGTCTCATTAAAATCAAGTCCTTCTATTTGGGAGTAACCTTGAGCAACTAGTCTAGCTTTATTTCTAATTATCATCCCATTTTCATCAGTTTTATTTTTGAAAATCCAACGAGTACCAATAACCTTTTTGTGATCAGGACGTGGAACAAGAAACCAAACATCATGAATGACAAACTGTAAAAGTTCATCCTGCATAGCAGAAATCCAGTGAGAGTCATTCAATGCCTCATTTACATTCTTTGGTTCCAAGAGAGAAACAAAGCAAGCATAGAGAGCATAATTTCTAAGTTGGGATCTTGTACGTACTGGTTCACCAGGGTTACCAACTATGTTGTTTATGGGATGATCTTTAGAAACCCAGTTAGGTACTTCAGGTGACTCAATAGGTAATGAATTATCTATTTCAGAAGAGTCATTTTCTAAAATATTTGACGATTCTTCTTCTATAGTTAATTCACTAGTCTTGCTTTCTACAGTAGTGTCACTAACAATTACATTTATGGATTCCATTAAGGTCTTAGTGCGAAGATTATACACTCGATAAGCTCTACTGTTAGGTGAATAACCTAAGAATATGGCTTTATCTCCTCTACTCTCAAATTTGGATAAGTGTTCCCTATCTTTGCAAACATAGCAGGTACTACCAAAGGTTCTAAGGTACTTAAGATTAGGCTTTTTATTGTACCAAAGTTCATAAGAGGTTTGTTTCGAATTCTTTCTAAGATAGACCCTATTAATAAGATGACAGGCTGTACGAATAGATTCTACCCAAAAATACTTAGGTAAGTTCTTAGCATGGAGCATGACACGTGCCATCTCTTGAAGAGTTCGATTCTTTCTCTCAGCTATACCATTTTGTTGAGGGGTCTTAGGAGCACTGAACTCATGCTTGTAACCATTATAGTCACAATATTCTACAATACCAGTGTCTTTGAATTCACCACCTCTATCACTTCGGATTCTATTCACTTGAGTGTCTTTTTCATTCTCAATCCGTAAGAGAATCTTTAAAAAAGTTTGAAAGGTATCGGATTTTTGTTTTAAGAAAGCTACCCAAGTGAATCTAGTGAAGTCATCAACCATAACTAGAATATAACTGTGTCCACAAAGACTAACAGTTTGAGAAGGACCCATTAGGTCCATATGGATGAGTTCTAAGGGATTAGAGGTAAGGATATCTTTAACCCTTTTATGAGGTGCTTTAACAATTTTTCCTTCTTGACAGGGACCACAGACAATGTTATGAATAGGTTTAATTTTTGGTATTCCTCTAACTATCTGCTGAGAAGACAATTTACTCAAATTTTCGTAATTAATGTGACCCATTCTGTTATGCCATATCTCGTTGTCATCCATTCTGGCAACACTACAGATTTCAGAACTAGACATGACAGTATAACAATTGTCAGGGGTCCTGAATCCTGTAATTAAGCATTCTCCCTTTTCATTTAAAATCTTGCAATTGTTCTTTGAAAAGGTAACAGTGTAGTTTGAGTCACAGAATTGTGAAATGCTAAGTAAATTAGCCTTAAGACCTTTAACTAAGAGAACATTTTCAAGAAGAGGAAGTCCTTTTTCTTTAAGGGTTCCTTTGCCTATGATCTGAGATGATATACCATCACCAAAAACAACTTTTCCACCATCAAAATGGGTTTTATTTAAAAGTTTTGTATCATCACCTGTCATATGCTTGGAACATCCAGAATCCAAGTACCAACCAGAAGATGTAAGTTCAGCTTTTAGAGCAGAAACAACAATGTTACACTTCATCTGCGGTGCTAGATCATCTTTTCTAACCCAAATTGCCCTGGTTTTTAGTTTGCGCTTGTTTGCTCTTGTTTGATAAAATTTGCGAGCATTAGATTTTTGTTGAAAAACATTTTGCGCATGATTTTGAATAAATTTGAATTCTTGAGCATTTGATTTAGAAAAGGTTCTGGTAATCCTTCTAGTAAATGTCCTTTTAGGTTTAGTCCTTCTATTCCTATAGTTAGAGTTTTTGTCTGGTGGCCTGGGAAGGACATAATTGTTACGACTCCTCCTAGAATAGTTAAAGTTATGATACATAGGAGTGTTGTAGATAGGTTTAATCAGTCTCCTAGCATAGCAATTATCGAAAGAGTGACCATATATATCACAATAGGAGCAATAAAGATTGCTCAGGATAGGGTTTTCCTTAGGAAAGTCTCTAATCAAAGGTTGTGAGAACTTTTGAGGCTGAATTTTATTCTTAGGTAGCACAGATTTGAAAGCAGGTTCACTTTTCCTAATAGGGGGGCAAACATATTTTCCCTTTGGTAAACTTTCATGCTTAGAGCAACTTGCATCTTTAGTGTTAGTGTTCTGATGGTCAAACTTAGTTTTTAGAGAATGAAAGTCTGGACATGTTTCAATAGGTCTTTTGCCTCCTGACACAAACTTGATAGGTTCAACATGTTTAGTTTGTGTCTTCAAATTGGGACAAAACCCTATTCCAGTTCTATCATCAGAATTGGTTTTAGATTCAGCAACGAATTCCTCAAAACATTTAGAATTGTTTTCAAATTTGGTAAATTTTTTGAAAACAGTTGCTGTCTTTTCTTTTGTTTGTTCCAATTCTAATAATGTCCCTTTGTATTTTTTCTCCAGAATTTCATTAGCTTCAGTCAAAGTTTTCAGTTTTTCATCAAACACTTTAACTTCACTATCATGAGACATGCATTGTGTAGTATACTCTTCAGCATTCAGTTTTACCATTAGGCTTAGATCCTCTAGCTTTTTGGTAAGATCCTTAACAATCTTTTCTAGTCTAGTGCTTTTCTTTAGAGTTTTAGTATATAGAGTGTGGATGTCTGGGAGATCATCATTATCTGAGTCACTAAGTGAGGTGTGTGAAGTGACCCCTAAGGTTTCATTTCTTAAACTCACGCACCCATTGACATCAGCAGTATCGATTTCCCTTTGACTCACACACCCCGAGGAAGAGGTATTAATGTTCTCAGTAAGTAAAGCATCTAAACCAGTTAAAGTATGATTCAGAGCAACAGAACTAGAATTACTAAACTCATCCTCACTATCAAGCATAGGCATATCATCATTGTATATGATTTTGGCAAAGAAGGCTAAACAAGGATCAAAACCATCAGATGTTTCAAGTTCCTCATTTTCAGAATCACTTGAGTCATCCCAGGTTTTGCAGATATTGGCTCTAGAGTGTTTGTTTTGGGCATTTAAATTAACTCTACAGTCTTGAGCAATGTGTCCTAGTTTACCACATCTATAGCATTCAGTCTTCTTGAGGTCTCTGTGAGGTCTTGTGTTGTCCTTGTTCTGTTTGTCATGAGGTTTCTCATGAGATTTGTGATTTGAAGGAGTGGTATAATTAGACTTGCCCTGTCTATTTGCAACACTGTTTCTAAATTTAACAATTTTCTTAAATTGTTTTGTCATTAGGGCAATCTGATTATCTAGACTTTCTAAGTCACAGTCCTCATCAGAATCATTACTAGAGGTGTTTAACTCAGGCTTAATCATCTTAGAGGTAAAACTAAGATTGGAATTGGTATGTTTCCTATTAGTGTGGGTCAATTGTTTCTTAAACTCCAATTCCATTTCCACAGTTCTTAATTTACTACTGAGTAATTCAGGAGTGAGATTTACATCACACATCTCCTCAATAGCATATCTTTTATTGTCAAATTTCTGTGGCAATGATCTCAGAATTTTAGAGACAATTTCCTGTCTATCATAAGTTATACCATTGGCATGAAGTTTAGTGACAATATCAGTAAGGTTCATATAGAAATCATCGAAAGACTCAGATTCAGACATGATTAAGGTATTATACTGTTGGATTAACATCTGAGTCTTAGCAGCTTTTACCCTAGAGTCTCCTTCATGTGCAGTAATCAAGGTATCCCATGCTTCCTTGGAAGTGGTACAAGATGAGATTCTCTTGAACTCATGTTCGTTAATAGACATAAATATAGCGTTCTTGCCTTTGTTATTATTTCGAGAAACCTGTTTCTCTTCTTGAGTAAACTCACTCAATATTTTCTTAATCCTTTCATTGCTTCCATCAGTGGCTGGTTTAGTTGGATAAAAATATCCGTTTTCAATAATATCCCAGACATCATCTCCCAGTGTTCCTTGAATAAAAGCAATCATTCTTACTTTCCAGTAAGAGAAATTGGTTCCATCAAAGACTGGAGGTCTGGTCAAGTTACCATATCTTTCGTTTTTCTCGTCCATAATGATTTTGAGAAAACAGTTTCAGAAACTCAGGATCTTTTTGAAAAAAGAAATCACCAAATGCTCTGATACCAATTGAAATAGCGTTGCCAAAGCCGTTTATGAAAATAAACTATTTAAGCAACTCCGAAAGTTTGTTGAAGAAACTCTTTACTTAAAATCAAAACTATTTTGAACACAAGATGTGTTAACAAAATTATGTACGAGATATGGACAAGATTTGATAACAGGTTTTAGTAAACAGTTTAAAATATTTTAAACTCAGCACACTATTAGAAAGGGATGAGAAGATGTAGAAATATTGATACTCAGATTTTTAACGTGGTAAAACCTCACCAACTGAGGAAACATCCACGACTCCCTCTACGGAGTAAAATGAAAAATCCACTAAAACAAATATATGAGTTACAATCTATTTAACTAACATGCACACAAACAAATCTATACAAGTTTAGGAATATACCCTCTGGCGTCCTCAAACTTCTCTGCAGATCTTGTTTGTTGATGTAGTCCTCTCAGGTTGCACACTCCTCCTTTGTTTCAGCACTTTACGTCGACTTTAGTTCACCAGATCTTACAGCCAACACTTTAAGTGTTTGTAGTGTGAAGATGTATTGTGAAAAGGTGTTCTAAACCACATGCATGAACACACACACCCTTAATAGTTACAAACAGTCCTAGTAAATTACAGTTTACTATATGTTGTGAACTTTCTTTTTCTTTCTTTCTCACAAAACATAAAACCTTTTTGACCTTTCAATAAATCCCAGAATCCACGGATATCTTTCTTCAAAATCGGTAAAGATCTTAATCAATCTCAGTTTTGAAAAGATTTTCGAGATTGAAAACCTCCAAGTGCGATTCTAATACTAGGTCAAGGTTTAGTTTTGCAAGCAGTAAGAAACAGAAAGCATGTATTGTTGATTCGAAGTATGAAAACGTTTTTATCAAAAGAAATCAACAATATACTTCTCTGGATGAGAAATAATGTGTATCTACGTGTTTTGTAACTTCAAACACTTCAGATCTGTGATTTCTATTGAAACAGAAACCAGATCTGAAATAAAAAGTTTAAGTTGAACAGTAAGATTCGATGAACACAAGGAACAGCAAAACAAACACAACTCATACACTCAAACCCTCAAGAACACTGGAAAGGTGTTTTTGGTTTAGGTGTTTGATTTTGGCTGGAGAAGAGGTAACGAAGTTAGGGTTTCTAGGGTTTCAATCTAGGGTTTCAAACTCTCTCTCTTCTCTCTTTTTTTCTCTCACTTCTCTCTCTTCTCTCTCTACTCTCTCTTCTCTCAGAGGAAAACAAAATGGCCAAAAATCTTCGAAGTCTGAGAAGATGAAGGTTTATATAGGGGGCTGAGAAGGTTCCAGACGTTTGAGTGAAAACAACGGCTGTGATCAAGTCAATTCTTCTTGACTTAGATCCAAGGGTTAACAGCAAGCGGTGGTTAAACAAGCTGTGATAGGTGGAGATGTTTACACAGGGATTACCAAAGATCGCATGCAGACCCTAGATAAGAATTGATCCAAGGGCTCAGGTGTGACGCGAAGTTTGTGTCTACAAAGAAACACAAATGTAGGCAATCAGAAGGCTGCACGTGTTGGCCAGCAATTGGAAACAAACGCGCGTCCCAAACTTAATTACATGCACACCCTGTAGTCTCTAGCGCTTTCGGTTTCTACCCAAGTAAACAATCAGCCCAAAAACAGCACAAAATAAAATTGCAGTTTGACCCCAAAACTATTAAAACCAAATTTTATTTATAAAAATTATATTTGAAAAATGTTTAAAAAATCCCAAAAAATTATTAAAAACCAAATTAAGGGATTTAAACTCACTCAACCCAAGAACACATATAAAAGTGCAATATGCAATGTAGTGTGGGTGTTCTAAGTGTGTGAGTGATGGCTATAAGTTCAGGATCATTACAACTTTTAAATATGAAGTCCAATCCAACTTCTGAAGCTCTTTGGTTTCTAGGATTGACATAATTTTGTCACTATTTCCAAACTAGATGAGCTCTTATACAGTATAGACTCAAGTGAGTCAAGGGTATAAGGGCTTCAATCTCGTACTGTGGTTGAGAACCATAGGGAGTTCACAACACTCTTTATGTTTGCGCAAAAGGATGGGATCACTGAGTAAGAAAAGATGGAATGTTTTATTCAGGGCTTGATATGACACTTCAAACATGTGATGATTGGGAACCTTACATATTCCATCTACACCCAGGTGGTTGATTTTAAGAACATAGTTATCCTTATTGTCTAAATTTCAGATTCAAAATGTAGTTTAGTGCCATACCATAAATCTGGTATGACTTTGGAATAATTAAAAGTGTACACCTGGACTTCTTACTCGTAAAAAGGAGGTCGACTCAGTATCCTGGTCAATCTAAGCAATCTAGTCGACCTAAGCATTACAGTCAGTTAGTATAGCCTAGCTAGATCATATCAGCTTAACATTGTTATGTAACTCCATCTAGGCAAGCCTGTACTGTGTGAGTGGATGACTTCAACAGTACACCACATGTGAGGGAGATATGAAAATATCCTCCCTGTGCTTATAAAAAACTTTATGGTTATTCTCCCACTTGAATGTAAAATGTGTACATGCTAACCTATAAAGGCATGCCACCCATATCTCTATATTCCCTCTCTTCTAATAGCATATAGATAGCACACACACATTCACTTTAAGAGGATCGCGATATTTCTCATGCCTTCAAAGTTTAGAATGAATTTGAGAGCTTGTATCCAACCTCCATTAATGGATTTCGTGTATTGAATCAATATAATAAACACTAGCACCTTTGAATGTAGGCACCCCCTTGGATCGAACCACGTAAATCTGGTTTCATTTTCTTTCTCTCATCTCTCTCTAGTGTTCTTGCTATATTAGATTTCATAAGATTTATATCTCTTTATCTATTATTGTTTATAATTAGTGTACTCTTTTTAAGACCTAATATAGTATACTGGTTTTAGGCGATAACAAATTGACACCATCTGTGGGAAATATTAAGCCATTTGTTACTTTCCACCATTGTTAATCTTCCAAACTCAAGGATACCAATTTTCTAGTAAACCAGTGAATTGCATTCCGATTCACCTAGGTTTTGATGGTTAGAGTTATTTTCAATCAATTGATATTTAATTATATTTTAATATCTTAGTTCACTATCGGATTTACTCTTTCTTATTTTAAATTAACCTTTCCTACAATTTCTTCTATTGAAATTGTTATACAATGTTTTTGGTATTACGATACTTTGTTTTTCTGGAAATATTGTAAAAAATGGCAGAAAACCCAAAAAGCAGCCGAGTTGCTGAAGGAGTTAATCCCTCAACGCTTGTGGGTATGGGCGAACTACATGGAGTCTTAATAAGCCTAGCTAGAGGCCAGAAGGCTTTGTAAGAGAGCATGACGCGACTGACGCAAACATTTTTAGCCAGGCAAACTAGGCCTGAGATGAACCCCGTTACCCCAGTAGGGGTAGAAACTTTGACAGGAGGCGACGAATTACACCTCCTTCCCCATACAAGGATATGAGACAGACTCATCACAATAGAATAACTGGAAATCCTAAGAGACTGGAATTTGGCTCGTGAGGCGAATATAGCAAGTCCAGGTATTCTAGATCAGGACGAGATAACATATCCTACCGTCAAGGGGCAACATCCACCATTAAAATAGTAGGTTATGACGATGAACAGACTCTGATACGCGATAAATTAATATCACACAAATTTTGCGGAAAATAGGAATACGCGATAAATTAGCGTAAACAACTCTGATACCAATTTGAGAACGCGTGTAATATCGATTTAAATTAAATTCGCAAGTTTCCAAGAACCCCTTATTTAATTAGAGTCCCTAAACATGCATCTAAGGTGCGTGTGTCAACCCATAAATACATAAAGCATGTGACACAAAAATATGCTGAGACACAGAATTCAGGAAAAAACCCCTTTCGGGTAAAACCTTTATTTCACTATGAATATACAAGCCGCAACTTACAATTACATAGAGAAATCTACAATGAATCAACGCGCAGCCAACCCACAAAGACACGCAGTCTTAAACTCAGCAAGAGAATACACGCAGCACCCTCCAAGGACTCGCAACCCAAACAACGCAGGAAGAACCGCAGCTCTCCTCAATGACACGCAGCCATAAAACTTTGTAGAGACTCCCTCAGCAATGACACGCAACCCTCGGTTGCAAAGATCTCTCCACAAAGATGAACAACAACAAAGTTTGTGTTCTAGGGTTCCAAAAGATTCACAAAAGTAATTGGGATTTTTGTGTGTGAATCAAAAAGATGTTTGGCACATCAAAAATTGAAGTCTTGTTGTGTTTGTACTCTTAAAAAACGTTTTCTCAAAGACTTGAAAAAATACACAATCGGAATAGTAATATATATAGGAAATATAAGATGGTGGGTAAAAAACACACGGAACTGCTCGAGTATATCCTAGGCGGACCGGTTCGGCTTGGGGGCGGATCGGTCCGGATGACCGGATCGGTTCTTTTAAAATATAGCTCCATCGGTTTGCATTCGATCCGGGGTCTACTGGACCTCGAGCAAGGCCAATCGGTCCGGGCAGAGGGCGGACCGGTCCGATTTTCCCAGAAAAATAAAAAATTTTAAAAAACCTCATTTTGCTTGAAAAAACTTACTTCTTATTTTTATAAAAAACATTTTATAAAAATTTCCCAATACTAAATATGAACTTTAAGGAACGTAAAAACAAAATTTTACCAAGTTCATTCTCGCAGAGGCTATGATGTTGAAGACACTTTTGATATTCGGATCCGTTGATGTAGATACGATCTTGAGTTTCTTCAACGGTGTAACGGCGTACGACATACAAATTGATAATGGACAAAAATGTCCTTACAACACCGTTGAACAATTCACTATTTTGTAAAGGTTGAGTAAGGGCTCTGTATTTGATTGACTGGGCCCAAGAGCAGCGAGGGTACACCATTACATGGAGCTAAATGAGCGAAGAGAACACAGGGAATAGTGTAGGAGGTCTAAGACTAGAACGGTAGAGTTCTTGGCCAGGTCTATGCCAAGCGTGCAAGGGTCAGCTAAAGCCGAGAAAACTTTTTAGGAAAAGAGCTATATTGAAAGCCTGGGCCTAGCATAAAAGATCGTCACAGTCAAGGCTGAGAAAGAAGAATAACCCTGGAAGGGGTCTATTCAACATCTAGAAGATCATCTGGGTGAGATTATAAAGAAAAAGGACCATATATAGAGGGGTTTCATTCAAGATTCACCGTTTGCGATCGCAATAGTGGGTTACCCAACACCCATAAAATTTAAACCACATGTCATCACTCCTAAGTACAATGGCAAATTAGATGCTATAATGCACATCGAGGTGTATTGGGATGCTTTATATATCAACTCCATTTGAGATGAGATGCGTTGTATGACCTTCTTCAATACTATAACTGGGTCGGCTCAAATTTGGTATAACAGCTTGGCAAAAGAGCAGATCTCGAATTCCTTACACTTGACCGACCTCTTTGTCAGCAATTTATGTTTTGGTATGAAGCCAAGCAAAAGGGTGGCTCACTTGTTAAGCCTCCACCCAAAGGAGGATGAAACGATAAGGGAGTTAATCATATGCTTTAGTATCGAGAAGTTTGAAGTGGTTGATTATGATGCGAAAGTCGCGATCACTGCAACTATGAGTAGTTTACTGATAGGGAAGCTATACTGCGTGATAGGAAAATAAATGCCGAGCACAATGGCCAAACTTTTGGATAAAGTGAGAAAAATTATGTATGCCGGGGAGGCAATGGCGGCTAAGGAGTATAGCCACACCAAATCCAATGCTACCAAGAGTTCTGAGAAAATGGAAAGGTCTACGGACAAGAAATTTGATAAGCCAAAAAGATTCAATGAATACACCCCACTTACCGTAAGCGTGCACCACATCCTCGATGAGATTTTAGGAAGTAGTGACCTAAAATGGTTGGGTAAATTAAAGGATCCTCCTAACAGGAGGGACAAGAGCAAATACTGCGAATTCTATGAAGATCGGGGTCACACCACATATAATTTTTTGGCACTGAAGAACGAGGTTGAGGCCTTGATCAGGCGAGGTAAATTAGTAAAGTATGTAGACAAAGGTAGGGGAGAAGATAGAAGGGACGAGAAGAAGTCCAGGAGACGACCTAAGTCTCCTTATAAAAATCCAATGAGAGGAAACACGACCAAGACGAGGTTAGAGGATGATCCGAACTTTCCCAATATGCCCAAGGATCATGTGAATGATGTTGGTAGGATCTCTTTTGGATGTCATTTTATATCTGGAGGTGAGGCTGGTGGCAGAGATGAACCAACAGAGAGAAAGCCTACCTTAATGAGGCGAAGGCTTATACTCGTGTCAGACATATCAATTTGCCTAAAGCTGTGGAGACTTGTCCTCAGAAGGTAAATAAAGATCGTCGCATTGTTGGATTTTTAAAAGATTACTTGACTTGTGTTCTTTATCCAAATTTTGACCCTTTGGTCATCAGTATGATGGTGCACAAAAGCAAAATGGTGAGAATTCTAGTAAGCAATGATAGCTCTGCATATGTTTTCTTTTATAGTTATTTCAAGTAATTGAGAGATAGAAAGTTAGAGGCGTATTACATGCCTCTTATCTCTTTTTTAGGGGAGAATGTATTCCCATTTTGAACGATTGAGTTAGATGTCATCATCGACACGAGGCCTACCTGTCGAACAAAGATGATACATTTCTTTATCTTAGACCAGAACGTCCACTCGGCCATTTTCGACATGGTCAAATTAAAGAAGTTTGAAGTTGTTCCATCCACTATTCACCAATGTCTAAAATTCCCTACAAACTATGGAGTTGGTGTAGTTGAAAAATCCCCGAGGGACATTTCTTGAGATGCACCCATGAAACAATCTCCATACGCACACATAAACATACTCTGATTTCATGCAAGTTTTTCTAATAACATATATCTAATCAAATCAAGAAAAACTTTATTATCTAACTAATCAGATTTTAATGCATGCGGAAATTAAAATCAATTAAATCTGATTTAATCAAAAGTCAAAATAATAACAATCTGATTTATTACGTTACAATCCAATATATAAAATAATATTATTCCAACTCAAGTAATTAAATCATGTAACAATTTTAATTCTAAATCATAAAAAGAATAAGATGAGGAAAAAAAGAATAAAAAGTATGATTTTTTAACGTGGTAAATACCCAAACTAGGAAAAACATCCGCGATGACCTCTACGCCACAAAACAAAAATTCCACTAAAATAAAAATCAAGTTACAACACTTAAGCAAACACACAAAGATCCTAACTAAGTTCAGAATATACCTACTTGAGACTCTCCACTCCAAAGGTAATCTGACAAGAACTTGATCTTTTCTTTGTTTCTTCTTTGCCTTTTCCTTGATCTCCTTTTTAGCGAATTCCAACTTAGTCAAAACTGATCTCTCAACAACATACTAGTTGTGCAAAACGTGCAAGTGAATATGTTCTAAATGCAAACCATGCAAGAACTTAATTCATATCTCAATCATATAAGTTTTCTACAAAAACTTAACAAAAATGCATTTGTAATCAAGAAAATAAGTTTTCTATAAAAACTTAAGAAAAATACATTTTCAATTAACAATCAATTAAGTTTTCTACAAAAACTTACAAAATAAATTTTCAATCATAAATCTTGTAAACATTTTTTTCTAATCAATATGTAATAACACTCATATGAACACAATCATGTAGACATAAAATAATCACTCCAACACGTGTTCTTAATCTCTCAAAAATATTAAATCAGATTTTATGAGGAAAGTGTTTTACAAATTATTTCACAAATATGGGAAAACGGATCTTTAAAAGGTTTTCAATAAACAAGTAAGATTCGGAGAAATTCTGATTTAAACATCATATAGCATCTAACACAAAATCAGAATATTTAGATCATAAAAATATTCAAATAAAATTCGGATCTAAAAATCTAAGGAATTTTAGTTTTTGTAAAAAATTATTTCAGCATGAAAGCACGTAAATTCTCTCTACAATAACAAAATATTTCAATCTCTAAAATATGAGATGATGTGCAAGATCATTGAGAATTAAAAAATAAAAACAGAATAGAGATGAAGTAGAAATAACACAATGTGAGCAAAATAACATTCAATCTCTCCCTTAGATATTCTCTTTAGTTCTCTATATTTTTCTCTCTAAAAATATTAAACCCTCTTGTGTTTCTCACTCTAGATAATGTGATATGAATAGCTAACACAAATAAACTCTCTAATGATGTTTATATAGGTGAGAAAAAAATATTCTAGAAATATTAAAATCAAGGGTTCGGATTAAAAGTTATTAATCTAAGGCTGAGATTAAATCGAGTTAAAATAAATTAATAGATTTTAACAACCTAAATTGTCTAACTGAATAAGTCTGTTTAAACAAACTCAAGACCCTAAAACCACTAACAGATATAAACAAGGCAGTATAGGGTTTTAGTAACAAACTTCCAACGGATAAATTTAGGACAACTGGCATATACTCCAAATAAACCAATGAGATATAATATATAACTGACAGTTAAAAGAGAGTAACTGTGCAAGTGGGTACAAAAATCGATCCTATCAACTGTTAAAAGGACTAACCTAATCTGACAATTAAAATCGAACACTTGGCATACATCTTACTCGTAATAAATCAACGGTTAAGGGTTTCTAACCCATTAAATCAAGCAACACTAATGGCCTTAATAGATAAAGACTACAACCGTAAGCACTTAATAGATATAACTCGTCAAATCATGTAGCAGGTCTATTCGGTTAAGTCTAATGCATATAGCTTATGTGGACAGCTAAGGCTCCTAAGGGCCGAAATATACTTAATGGGTAATAGGACAACTAAAGGTTTAAAAAATAAACATATATTAAAGGAACTATTTGGTTGTACTAATAGGTCTCCGGACAAGTCTAGAAAATAGCTATGAATATTATCCCAAAGCTAAAGAGGTTCTAGCCTAAACCTATATACTAAGGTAAAGTGAAATCACTAAGTCACCTAACCAAATGGTAAAAGGTATCAACAATAAAATCTCTTAAGCTCTAATGGTTAAAACCAAAGCCAATAAAGAAACCAACAAACAACAAGTCACCCGAAGCTAACGCTACTGCCTATCGTCGAAACAAACAAAATGAAACCAACAGGTATATAACTTTTCGAAAAAATATTTTCAAATCACAAAATTATCTTTATAAAAAAAAATTGAAAATTATTTTAAAAATAAAAATTCATTTTAACCAAAACTTATAACCAATTTTATTATAAAAAATTATTTTTAGAAAAAATAATTTAATCTCACTTTTATTGAAAAAAGTTTCAGACAATCAATCATATTAACACAATTAATATATGCATGTGTGCCTAATGTGTCAAGTGCAAATGTGCAACAATACGTGAATACCTTTACTCGAATACGTTGTTGAGTAGAGTCCAAACATGTTGAGTCGTCGAGTAACATTGTTTGATGTACCAAGGAGAAGGCTCGTACTAAAAATATGTTTTGGCACAATATACAAATTAGTTGAAATGCCTAAATAATGTAGACTCAAGTAAGTCAAATATTTAGGGTGTTTCAGTAGTGAAGGGAAATCAAGTAGAAAATCACCAGTGTTACTACACATAGAAAAAAATAAGAGGAACAGAATAAATTAACCAACATTTATCATATCGAGATGTTGGATCCTCAAGATGAAGATAATATGGTCATGAGCGAGATAATTGAGCAGATTGGACTTGTTATTTTAGACGACAAGCATAAGAGAGGACAACTCAGATCGACTCATCACTGGATTCAACACTAAAAAAAGAGTTAGCAGACTTCTTAAGCAGAGGAAGAGCATGTTTTCTTGGAGTCATGAGGACAAGTCGATGATAGATCTGAATTTTCTTTTCCACAAGCTCATTATCATAAACAAAGCAAAGCCAGTAAATAGAAGCGTCGCGTGTTTAGCCCAGAAAAGAACATGGCCATCCAAGGAGAGGTTAACAAGTTAAAAAAAGGAAGATTTCATTGAGGATCTCAAGTACCTATATTGGCTCTCCAATGTGGTATTGGTTAGAAAGAAGAATGAAAACTGGCGTATGTACATCGATTTCATGGACCTCAACTAGACCTTCCCCATGGGCCACTATCCTTTAACTCGGATTGACCATCTCGTCGACGCTACTACTAGACGTAAGTTGCTCAATTTTATGGATGCTTATTCAGGGTACTACTAGATAAAGATAAATCCAGAAGACATAGAGAAAACTTTATTCGTCACTAGTCGAGCTACTTATTGGTACAACATTATGCTATTAATGCTCAAAAACACTGAAGCAACATACCAAAAGCTAGTGAAAACAGTTTTTGAGGATCAGATCGACAAGATTATGGAGGTTTATATTGATGATATGCTAACCAGGAGCAAGAAAACTATTGATCACATTAGTGACCTTAGCTGAACGTTTGACCAACTTGAAAAATACTAAGTTAAGATAAATCAAGCGAAATGTGTTTTCGAAGCCAAGGCAGGGAAGTTTCCCAACTTCATAGTTAACCAGAGGGGTATAGAGACTAATCCGTATAATATCCAAGCACTGATTAACATGCATCATCCCAATAATAAAAAAGATATCCATGATCTAATGAGACGATTTACTGCCCTGAATCGGTTTGTTTCAAGAGCCACAGATAGATGCCTCTCGTTCTTCAAATTTCTTAAAAAGACCTTCGAATTGAATGAGGAGTGTGATAATATTGTTATGAACTTAAACAAGTACCTTGGATTTGTTCCATTACTATTAAGGTCAACCCTTGGTGAAAAATTACACTTGTACCTTGTACTATTGGAGTTATCACTCAGCTCGGCTTTAATACGATAAGAAAATGGAGTTAAAAAGTTTGTCTCTTATATAATCAAGGTGTATCGTAAAGCTGAAATTTGATACCCTAGACTAAAGAAGTTATCCTGGGCTTTGATTGAATCATCTTGTAAAATATAGCCATACTTTCAGGCACATACAATTGTCGTATATATATACCTTCCTCTAGGATAAGATATTCATAAACCTAAGAAATCAGGTAGACTGATGGCTTAGGTAGTAAAACGAGGAGAGTATGGCATAATTCATGAGCCTAGAACGACGATTAAGGGTCGGGCAATGGCTGATTTCATCGTAAAATATACCTATGAAGAGGAGAATCCAGTCGAGAAGATACAAAAAAGCAGCCGAACAAATCAGTGACAAACCAAAGTCACCAACTAGGTAAGAATAAAGAGCTTATGAGTTGGAGCAAATGAAAAAATTATTCAATAATGGATGCTTAGTTGAAGGTAGCTTTGAAAAAGAGCCTCTGGTGTGGTAGTTGTACATAGACGGCTCGTTATGTGCCAACACAGTGGAGCAGGATTGATAATTATAACATTTGATGGGACTGATGTGGATTATACCCTCGGGTTCAACTTTGAGTCCTCCAATAATGAGGCAGAATATGAAGCACTCGTAATAGGTCTGGAATTGGCATCATCACTGAGCGCCAAGCAGTTATTAGCGCACAATGACTCCCAGATCCTAGTGAACCAAGTTTTTAAAGTTTACGAGGCAAAATAAGAATCGATGGCGAAGTACTTGGAAAGGTGAACGTGTTATTACCAAGGTTATCGACTGTATAAATGGTTCAATACCAAGGGATGAAAATGCTAGCGTAGACGTATCATTTAACGTCAGCCACAAGAATAAAATTAAGAAGAACAATGCCTGTAAAAGTCTTATTGAATGGCAGTACAAATGAAGAATATGTGTTTGTGATGGAGTAAGACATGGGACCATCCCATATAGATCCCATTAGAGCACACTTGGAGATCGATGCAGTTCTGAAAGAACCAAAAGAGGTGAGGAGACTCCGCTATTAGACGACAAGATATGTACTTAAAAGGGGAATTCTATTTAGAAGGGGATTTATTATATGAATTTTTAGATGTGTTCATCCCACTAAAGTTAATGACTTGATAAAGGGAGTACATTAGGGCTCGTGTGGGCCCATTCAGTGGGCAGTTCGTTGGTGAAATGGATCGTCACCTAAGGATAATATTGGCCTACTATGAAAGAAGATTGTGCGAGTTATGCGAAGAAGTGCAATGAGTGCCAGAGGTACGCAGTGATTCATAAAAAACATGGAGCTGCATTGACGTCAATCACATCTCCTTCTCCCTTCACCATCTGGGAGATTGATCTAGTTGGTCCTTTATTGATTACAAGGGCCAAATTTAAATACCGGGTTATAACAGTGGATTACTTCACTAAGTGGGTGAAAGTCGAGCCCCTAGTTGAAATGCCATATGAAAAGGTCTTCCATTTTATATAATAGAATATTATTTGTCGGTATGGGATGCCTCATGACTTCATCACAGACCACGGTACTCAGTTTGATAATGAAAAGTTTGAAGACTATTGTATTCTATCTGGGATCAAGAAGTTGCACTTTGAACCAGCTCACCCATAGTGCAATAGGAAGACAAAGGTTACGAATAAAACCCTGTTGGATGGAATGAAGAAAAGATTATAAAATACCAAGGGAACCTGGATCAATGAGATGAAAAGTGTACTTTGGGCGTATAGGATGACATAGTGAATGACGATTAGGAAGACTCCATTCATATTGGCATTTGGTACTGAGGCGGTAACACCCATTGAGAATTATTTGCCCATCCATTGAGTGTGAACTATAACTCACCAAGGAGAGACTTAATGCGATGACTCAATTTAGACCTCATAGAAGAAGTCAGGGAAAACATGGCACTTTGGGTGGCAACTTACCAATAAAATATGACTTGGTTTTACAATAAAAAGGGTTAGGCCAAGAACTTTAACGGAAGGAGACTACGTTCTGAAGAAGGTTATCTTAAAAGGGAATAAGTTATAACTGAATTGGCACGGATCATATAAAATATCTGCTGCCGTGCGATCCAAAACTTATAGAATCCGGACTAAAGAAGGTGAATAATTTAAGAACCCATGGAACACAGAACACCCGAGGATATATTATCAGTAGTGACGACTATATTGTAGACCAACAAAAGAGTAGGAAATTAAATCTGTAAATAGTTTTTCATTCCTTTCTAATCAATCCTCAATGACCAATGAAAATCAGGATTTCCTCCCCTGCATATGTTGTCATTCAAGTCTCCTTCTTTATACATTACCTAGTTCCTTGGTATGAGAAATATGCAAGAATCTTAGACCTAAGTAATCTTAAAGCCGAGAAAATTAGAAAAACTGATCAATAATTCATGAATAGCCTACTCTTTGATAGGTCATGATCGAGAAGTTAAGCTAAAACTGGGATATCCAGTCCAGTCACACAGATGATTAATGAAAGTATAAATCCTAGTACACTTATCTAGAGTCGAGAAATCCATTGCAGTCACATAGATGACTAATGCAAGGATAGATCCCCCTAGTATATCTGGACGACCATGGAAATCAATGCTAATATATAGTCCAGATGACAAGATCTATCCATGTGACCAGTAAGTTGGCACAAGCAATGGTAGATATTGGGTCAGGATAATTCGGGTTCGTCCACCTTAAAAAGATATTAAGTCTGGTCAAGTTGACAAGATCCAACTGTACCACTATAATTATTGACAAATCAGATAAGCTCGACAATATTAACTTGTGAAAATATTTTGTAAAAAATACTTGATCACATGTGAAGACTAATAAATTAGGTGAGCAAAATACCTTGTAGAAAGTCAAACACAACGAACATACAACACATGCATGAAGACAAGAAGTCGATAATAGTTGGTTTTATATACAAGCAAGCCAAATAGTAAATATTTATTACAAAACATCTGGTATTACAAATCGTAAAAGGTTCAAAAAGACATAAGTTCATAAATTCCAAAGCCACAAGAGCATTCTTTGTTTTTGGGGTAGCTTGAGGAATGCATTAAGTCTTCCGGTTTACTTGAGGAGCATCAGTAAGGACAACATCTTGGACAACCTCTAGAGTTATAGGAAGAGTGGTCTCCTCAGCAATGGTCTGATCGTCCTGAGCCATGGCTTCTTCCTCGTCCACCTCCATTTGGTACTGAGCTACTGTCGTGGCTTCCTCATCATCATCCTATCATTTATCGACAATTTCTGCTATATTTGGGTAATACTTCATAACCCTCTTTCTATTTCATCATATCCCTCAATAAAGAAGGTTATGGTCCCTTGATTATAATCGACTGAAGATTTGAACTTGGCAAACCTATCTCCTCAGCCTTAATTAGCACCTCATTGCCCTTATTAATCTCATGGTTTACTTTAGTCAGCACCTGATTAGAGTTAATGATCTCTTCGTTGGACTGCTTGAGTGCCTCCTCAAAGATGTGAACCTTAATGCCATTAGTTCCATCTTGGTTCTTCAATTTCTTATTTTCTTCCTCAACCTGGCTAAGAGCTAGAGTTTTTGCAACCACCTAGTCATCTCTCACTTGAAGCTCACCACAGGTGTTTAGTATCTCATTAGCAGACTATTTTAGATCATCATTTAACTTCGAATTTTACTGTGTAAGTGCTTTAATGGTTGCACCCTGGTACTCATACGCTTAATGGTTGGTCAAATCTTGTTCCATGAGGATAGTGGCAAAATAAAACATAAGGGGTTCGGCAAGAACCAAAGTATCTGACAAAGGAAGATGAGCATAAATTTAATGAATTTACAATATTTAGAGGATGTTGAACCAATCTCCACAAAGCATCAGGATTAAAACTCCTTAGGAACTTAAAATCTGGATTGTGCCCATGGTAGTCGAGCAAGTTCGTATCATTATTCAGAATTTGGAAGATGGGTTTTTGGTCCTTTAAATATTTAGAAGTGAAGGTATTGTTAGGATCATATTTGAAATCTTCCACCTCGTAATAATGGTAAGACGACCCTGCTTCACGGGACGAGCCTGCGAGAAGGGCGACCCTCGATCTGCACGCTCTCCACAACAAAGCAAGTTTCCCACAGTTTATTCACCCTTGGGTGTTTTGGATCACTTTGAGTAAAGGGGACCTCAAGAGGCCTTTTATTCCTAATTGTTGGGAGATTAGAAGACACGGGATCCTTCCATATGGATTTAGCCTTTGCATCAACCTCAGCATCAACTTTCCCCCGAGCATTAATCTCGATTTGCATCCTGTCCTCGACTTTGACCCTTATTTGAGCATTAGAACTATTTTTAGCCCTACCATCATCATTGACTTTTTTCTTTATCTCTTGCTCAAGCTTGTTATGATAAGAAACATTTATAACACTACGATCAACTAGCCGAGGTGTCATAATATAAGATGGTTCGCTAATGAAACTTTAGGTATGGAGAGTATAAGTTCCACAAGATCTCAACAGTTAGTCGCTTAATAATACACAATGGAGGACGACCTAGTACAGTTACTAAAGTTTCCTTACCTTCTTCAATCTCGGCCTCACACCCTGATCGTCTTTAATTGGACCCTCTACTGCTAGTGGCACCAGTGTCTCCTGGGGAGGAACACTACTTGGGAGAGTATTGTACCCAATCTTGACAAATTTATAGAGAAAAGAGGGCCTTGAATTCGGGAGAGTTGGACACATAAGTGCTTAACATTAAATCTTTCAATATAGGAGGCAAAAGAGGAGTCTTCTTCGCTGAAAAGGTTAGACATAAGTGTTAACACAAAATTATTCAAAGGATATCAAAAAATAAATAGAGTAAAAGTGTTTACCAATTTCTCTTGTGATCGAAATTCCCATTTACCTTTTAAAATTACAAATTGATTTTTCCTATTATGGTTTCTCGTTTGAACAACCTTCAGTATCCTCATATATGACTTCCTAGGATCAAAACAATAGTACCTATGAGCCTTGTCATTATCCTTTATTTCATATACGAACCTAAATATGTTGCCAGTGAGGTCAAAACCTGTGCATGATTGCCAAAAAATCACTGCCCCAAAAATTATTCTATAGGAATTTAGGGGAGGTTGGGTAGGGGTACCCCATATTCCTTTAAGGGTGTAGGGATAGATGAATCTAACTTGGAGAGCCCATATAGGGAAGCATATCTCATCAGCATTAGGCTGATCATAAACCCTCTCATCTCAATCGGGCAGTTTAATCGTGAAATTAATGAGGAGGCCATAACGATCACTCAGGTCATCTAGTTCAACCTCAAGGATGGAACATGCATGCCATTTGGAATCGTTGTTTGAAGGATCATACGAGTCAGTGGAACACCCAAAATTTCTCTCCTCATAAGGAAGCACAACTATAGGTGAATCTAAAGGTTGAGGGGGGAACCTAGACACGACCTCTACTTCAGATGACACAAGGTCGAAAATAGGCACTTTGAAATTAAAATCGGTGTAATTTCTTCCACCAGGTTGATGGAAAACTTTTTCAACAACCACATTTATTATAAAATTAGGCCCACTGTACTCCACATTTGCGGGTTGGGGAGCAGATCCTACAGAGGAACGAACCATTCGGGTAAACCTTGGATTGTCTGGGTCATCTTTAGGACGGATGGCTTGCAAAGGGACTTGTTTCCCAGCTTCATAAAACTAGGTCAAATAGCCTTAATCTCTTGAATGCATTTCAACACTCTCTCAACCTAAGAGTTTTTACTCATGAAGGGTTAGGTTTAGAGGGAAATAAAGGCATGGATTTGTTTTTACGTCGAGATAAAAGAATTGGGTAAGGAACCCTAAAAATCCAAAAAAGCCCTAAATTGGAAAACCCTAAGGTAACTAACTCAATGTCTACTTAAGAAGAATAAACTCAAACCAATAATCAAACCCAACAATATAAATCTAAAAATAACAAGAAATTATAGCAAAAATGAAAGAAATCCCAGAAAAAAAACTTAGAAACTTGAATGTGCGAATGAACGAACCTGGAACCCTAGAAACTGCAAAAGTCGATTGGAAACATTCAAGCTCAGGCAACGAACAATTGGAAAATGAAATCTCCACTGGAAAAGAACTTTCAGGAAAGGAGTCGGTCGAAAATGGCAAAAACTGGGAAGAATAAAATGAAAAAGAAATGGTTTTGAATTAGCAAGGCGTTTATCTATCTCGATAACTATCGCGCAAAAGATTTCTAGATGCAAAAAGTTAAAATGATGTTTGAGTTAGCTTTTGCACTTATTCAAGGTGGAAATGATTATTTTTTGAAAAAATGAAGTTGATGTCATGCCAAGGAAATGCAACTAATGTCTTAGAACAGTGCGAACATTGCCCTAGGCATGCATGCCATCATGACTCTAATGCTGTCACGGATGATCGACACGTGGCAGTCACCAACTAAAGACCAAAAATGCTATAAGTCATTCTTCTCGGCCTTAGATGGGCCGATATTTTCGATGAGCCAAGAAGATCTTCTTAATTCGACCAAAACACGAGCTGATGACATTTTGGTTAACATTTCACATACTCAATCTACTCATCACTTGCCCAAAAGACGCAACACTTCCGAGAAAATGCTAGACCTTCAACAGTGAGAAAAGTCTTGGGGGCTTTTGCTATACCATAAATATGGTAAGGCTCATGGACCAGTTAGAAGAGGACACTTGGGCTCCCTACTCGCAGAAAGGATATCGGCTCAGTTATTATCCTTGTCAACCGAGGCAATCTGGTCGACCTAGCATCACAGTCAGTCCGTATAGCCCAACCAGATCGCAACAAGTTAACACTGTTATGTAACTTTGCCTAAACAAGTATGTATTGCGTGATTGGATGACATTAGCAGTGCACTACACGTGGGGGAGATATGCAAATATCTCCCATGAGCTTGTAACAAACTTTATGATTATTATCCCACTTGCATGTAAATTGTGTATATGCATGACCTGTAAAGGCAGGACACATGTCCCTACCTATTCTCTCTCTTCTAGCAACCTTTAAATAGCACATACCCTTCTCACTTTAAGAGGATCGAGATATTTTCCATACCATTATGCAGTCAAAGTCTAGAGTGAACCTGAAAACTTATATTCAACCTTCATTCATGGATTTTGTCCATTGAATCAATACAAATAACTCTAGCACGTGTGGACACAGGCACCACATTGCGACGAACCGTGTAAATATGGTTTCATTCTCTTTCTCTCAGCTCTCTCCACAATTCGCTCTCGATTATCTTTCCCGTTATTTATCTATTTATCTACTACTATGTATAACTAATGTACTCTTGCTAAGACTCAATTTGGTATACTAATTTTAAGCGACAACATTTAGGTTTGTGTTATTTTTTAAGATTGTCAACTCAATCGAATTTTACATCAACGAAATAACGACATCAACGTTGCATCAATATCCATCAAAGAAATGTACAAACCACACTAACAAGTAGTTTGTGCGAGAAAACATAGTTTAGAAATATAAAATCAATTTAACTTTGGTGATTTAAAAAAAAAGAATACGGGAATATATATATATATATATATGTATTTATTTTATCGGATGCTAAATTTTCTCCTTACCCCTTCATGATAGAGGGTCATATCAAGAAAGGGGAAATTGTCCAGTCCCTTTTGTGACACCAGAAAATGTCCTTAAAGAGTTTTCACTTACATGGGTCTTTTAAAAAGCCTTAAAAGACAAAAGGATGGCTTTCAAACAGTTCACCCGGAGAAGGCACCGCAACCAAGCCATGTTTTGATAAGTTTCGTGATCACGCCCATTTCCCTGCAGCCATGGGTTAGCCTTTCATGATCGCGATTGCAGGTTGGTTCGGGTTGGCTGGTCAACTTCTTATTTTCAAGTTATTTTATAGAGGTTTTAACTATCAGAACTCTTCTAACTTATCTTGAAAAATCTATTTAAAGTCTAATTCGTGATTAGGTTTTCTAAGACCTCTTTTTGAGTTTTGGTGAGAACTTTTGTGAGCCTAAAAACCCTAAAGGCTCCCAAGCCTACTACTTGGTATTTTATTTTATTTTTCATGTTTTAGGAAACGTAGCAGGAGTATTGGACACTTGACGAGGTCGGTTTCCGGCATTAGGATCGGATGTGTCCCATGCTTGAGTAGGCTCAGTGACATACTTAAGATGAGCCTCAGCATCACTCTCATCTAATTCCCAAAATGGTCTTTCACACATTCTTTGAACAAGTTGTTTAGATGCTATTGTAAGCATGTGATGGAAGAAGGAGATAAGGTGATGTTTCTCAAATCCATGATGGGGGAAAAACGTTAACTAACTCTTGGAATTCCCAACACTTGTCGAACTTCTCATTATCTCTTTTTACAAAAGCTTGAAGTTGAGCCTTGATAGAGTTGGTTATATATGGTGTAAAGGACTTTGAAAGAAACTTGGATTGCATATCCTTCCATGATATGATCGAGTTCGGTGGTAAACACCATAGCCAGGTCTTAGCCTTATCCTTTAAGGAAAAAGGAAAAAGATTTAGGCGAACGACATCTTCCATGCAAGCTTGATCACTAAAGGTTTCGCACGCCTGTTCGAACTCTCGGATATGGAGATATGGTTTCTCCAAATCCATGACGTGAAAATTTGAAAGAATTTGTATCATCCCATTACGGAAGTGGAACTGGCCGAAATTATACGAGAGTAAAATGCAACAAGGTGTGACAGTTCACTCAGGAAATAGGAGTTCCTTCATGGGATGATACAACAGGTTTCCCTCACCCGTACCGAAACTAACGATATCCTACATGGCTCTCTCTCTAATGGACTCATAATCCTCGCTTAGTGTTCTAGACGCGTGACTCAGTGTGTGACTGGTGATGGAATTTGGAGGGGTAGGAGGTGGAGCCTAGAATTGTGGAACGCGAGGGGTATGAGGGCTTTCGAAATTATACTCAATGATGGGACTTTCGTGAATTATTATTGGAGTATTATGAGGAGTTTTTTCTTGATTTTGCGTGAAAGGGCTTTTGAGAGATGATTTTTTTTTATTGTTTTATTATTTTTTTTTTGAATTTTTTTTTTTGCTTTTAAAATTTTTGGAATCAAATTTTGGATTAAATCTATTAACCTAAAGTCTACCTAATTCCTCGAAAATAGCGCCAAAAACTTGACACGTATGGGGTGATTCTTGTGTATATGAGATGTGCGTAGGATAGGTTAGTAGAGTCTGTAGGTATATGTCACATAGGATAGGTAGAGAGAACACACGTTGAGAGCGAGCCTAGGGTTTAGGAGCAAGTGTTGAGTGATGGTAGGTTGATTGTGTGTAGGAATAGTGGTGAGAGCTTCCAGAGATTGAGAGAGATGAGTCATTTCTGACATAGGGGACTCTGTTGAATTTTAGTAATCAAATCGGTTCACCCCCGGACACCGGACCGGTTTGTTTTGGGGAATAATTAAAATAAAAAGGGACCGGCCCAGTCCGGTCCTGAAAACTGGACAAGTTCATTTTTGGGAAAAATTCAAATAAAAAAGGACCGGACCGGTCCGGTCCTGGACACTCGATCCAGTTCACCGTCTGGTTTTCTTCGATCCTTCCCAAGGTGCAACCTTGTCCCCCAATCCATTCCCTTCCCTCCCAATACGTTTTCCCTCCACCATTTCCCTCCCAAATTTACCCCCTTCCCTCCAACATCCTTCCCTTTAAAACCAACCTTTCCCTCCACCATACCCACCTATAAATACACATTCACCCCTCATCCTTTCCACCACCACTCCTCCTTACTCTCATACTCTCTCTCTTTCAAAATTCTAGCATCCAATCACTACTGCTACACATGGACAACCAAGCCTGACCTCAAAAGTACAATTCCATCGCGTTCATCGACGACAACCATGCATACCGCTCCGATTGAGAACAACGATGGTGTGAACATTTTTTTGGCCAGACTCGTAAATTGCGATTGGAGCACCAAGTGCGCTCCATCACCAGCCTTTTCCTTCCATGGGGTTGGTGTCGGTACCTTAACGAGCCCCATAATGCAGTTTGGGCACCCAAAGTGTGCGCCTTCTACGGCACCCTTGTCCTCACCGGTAATTTTGTTACCGAGGCGCGTGTGGATGGACAATGCATCCCTTTCTCCCTCGAGATTTTTGCTCAGAAATTAGCCGACACGGATGTCCCAAACTCTGCAAACTTCATATACCCCAACGCTTTCACCCCCGTCGAAAAAGCTGTTAGCATTGCTTGTATAGCACTCGACGAGGTTTGGGCTACTGAAACATTTATGGTAAGGCAGATGAGCAATAAGGCGCATATCACGTTTCAAATCTTCTGTGCCAATCTCCTACAAACATCCAATGATTTCGCAATGCGACCTCGACAAGCAATCCTTTTCTATCATCTCTTTGACCCCAACACCGTGATCAACCTGGCCCATATTATCTATAAGGACATATTTTACGCGGCCTTAGACAAAAAAGGTGTTTGCCCTCTCCCGTATGCTCGCTCATAACGTCTATTCTCGCTTAGATACTCATTGTTCCTCCCCAAGGGTCCCTTCGCCTTCTCAATCCTCTTGGGTAAAGCACCCGTACCAAGAGTGAGCGCCAACGGGAGATTATCCACGCTCGACAAGCGGAGGTGGAGGAGGACGACAAAGATGATACGGAGATGGATGATTCGGAGGATGATGAGTTCGAGGAGGAAGCTGCTGGGGGTGACGACGTGAGTATGGCTGAGGGCGATGAGGATGAGTATAACGAGGATGACGATTCTAATTTTGAGCCCCCGGGAGCCAACTTTGATATAAGAATCATAGCGCTGGAAGCCCGATTCGACGGGTTAATCACTCAATACAATGCTCATCGGGAGGAGGATCGATGCGCATATCGACGGGATACGAGCATTCTCCACCACCTCCAAGCTCCAATGTACCGGATGACCATGGGTACCCCTCACCCGGCCTATTTCTATGACCCATACGATCCCAATGCTCCCGGAACATCACACCATCCCCCTCAGTAGTTTGTTCTTTCTAAGCTGCTCATGTATTGTTTCACATTTCCTTTTTCTACAGCTTTGTATGCTTTTTATATATTTAATGGAAATTGGATTACCTATCATGTGTGTTTTATGCTTGCTTTTGTATATTGCATTTTGTACTTTGTTCCATTTTTGTTGTTTCTCTCATTAATTTTGATTTTACTCATTTTGGCATCGGGACTATGAAAAAAATCCAAGTTAGGGGGTACGAATGCGCTTTCACATTTCACAAAGTTCAAAAAGCCCAAAAACCCCCAAAATGAAAATTTTTTCAAAAATTTAAAAAAAAATAGAAAAATTTCCAAAAATCCAAAAATATTTTTCTTCAAAGTAAATAAAAATTGGAATTAAAATTTTTCAAAAATATAACCGAAGTTTTGTTTAAAGTCTCAAATTTGTAAATTTCAAATTGCATAATGTCGAAATTGACCAAAGATGGAAATTGAGCCAAAATTGACGACTTAACGAATAAGTGTGGAGATTAATCAAACCAGTGAGATTTCGAACCTTTCCTTTTCTGAGATTTTAAATCAATCTGAGTTAATTATTAACTCAAAGTTAAATTCAGTGTTAAAATAAGTCGTTGATGATCTCTAATTTATTTTTTTTATCGATCAAGGCATAGCGTGTGATGTTGCCTCGAAAAGCGCCCTGAAATATCTCAAAACCAAATTTCATCTCAAGACGCGTATGGTAATATGATTAGTAATTCAGATAAATGAAGTTAGGCCATCGTTTTTTTACCCAAATATATTAGCCATAAAAAGTTCTGAAAAACTACCCCTTTGCTAGCCATTTTGAGCCGAAGAAAATGTTTTTCCTTTCGTTTGGTAAGCCGAAAAACCCACATAGTCCGGAATTGAGAAAAATGTAAAATTCAAAAATTAAGACCAAACAGTGCAATGAAATGAGGCAAGAAAAATAGATTAATGCTCAACAAAAATAGCAAGAAAAGTGTGAAAAATAGAAAAAAATAGAAAAAGAAGAGTAAAATGAGCAAAAGCCCGAAAAAACATTAACGGACATTATAAGGACATTTTTAAATTCTGAACTTTCCGATTATTCCCAATGCACCTTAAACCCGTGAAAGTCCTAATCGAGTCCGGATTGCGAAATTAATTGACGCGTGGAGAGTGAAAACATGAAAATATAAATAGAATAGATTGATCGGTGTGTATAAAAGGCAATGTTTCTGTTTCCCAACGATCATAACCCGATGAAGAGATCCTTTCATCACAAAAATCCCGTCTTTTCAATTTTGTGTGCGTTAATTCGTGTTCCAATACATTTACTCCTTATATCACGCATACCGAGCAAAATAGCCACCTTCCGAGTGATTCGTTTGCGAGAGCATCTCGTGAGCATTTGAATCAAAACGAATTTTTGAAAAAGTAATGTAATGATCAATCGGTGGAAATTTGCGATTAAATTTCTGGCTTCGCACACACACACACACACGACAAATTGAGATTTGATCATATCAATATATGGTGATTATTTTTTGAAAATTTTGAATTATACAATTTTTAGGTACTTTGAATTTTTTTGAGTAAAAAACTGAATTTGTGGGTATATTCATTGTAAACCCTCACGAGACATAACTCGTCCTATTAGAGTGACCTAGGGGTTTAAAGGCTTGTTGCATATGCTAAATGCAATCGCTTACCCGAAAAAGTAATATTCTATCTTAATAAAATGAATCTCAAGATTTGAGCCTTGGTGAAGTTCTTTTACATTGTTAGGGACGCGCAAAGTTCTAAGTTAGGGGGATTTGATTATGCATAAATTCTTCTGAATTTATCCCCTTAATTTAGTAGCTTTTAGCACCTCAAATAATATAATTCATATTGATTTATCTCATTTATAGGTTACTGACGATTCCCACATAGTGCCTCAAGTTTTGTGTTTTTTCATGCTTTTTGACAGGTACTTAATGCAAGTAAAGAGGAGAGGAATCCAAAGCCGAGAAATCAACAAAGGAAGGAAAGTCAGAGGGAAAAATAGTCATTTCACATCTGGAATTCGAACGAGGGACCAACATGAAAAATGAAGACCTCGTATCTACAAGCGCATAGGAAGAAACAACAACCCAAACCTAGCCCTGGATCAGAAGTTACGACGATTCAAAGATGAGATAAAATCAAACGAAAAGAAGAAAAAATGAATTTCAAATCCGGACTAGACTGGTCAAGATAAGCAACGAACCAGTCCGAAAGAAAGTAAGTCTCTGAATAAATTTCACCACTGGACCGGACCGGTTATAGACAAAAATGAACCGATCCGGAAAGAATAAAGACTCTGAATGAAATTGGCTACCGGACCGATCCGAGTCCAGAAGAAGTTGGACCGGTAAGATGTCTTGAAAGTTCCTAAATAAAAATGAGTATCGTATCGATCCGATTTCAGAAGAAAATGAACCGATCCGATTCCTTGAAGACCTCCGCACAAAACTGGATACCGAACCGAACTGAAGAAGTGACACTGGATCGACAACGGCGCCAAAAACTTGACGTGACCACAAATGTGTATCTAAGGTGCGTGCTGATATAGGCTCAAGTGCAAGCCTGTCACGTTATTAATATACCCAGAAAGTAGGGATCGTCTCCATAGGGAACTAGGACGAAGAATCGTAATGACACGAAATAGATGACTAAACCTAAAATTGACTCTCGAAAGAAATGGAAAATGTGATTAAGATGAATAGAAAATCTACTAACTACATGTGAAGGCAAATTTAACTACTCATTAAACTAAGTGCAAAGGATCAAATCTGCTGAATGAATTAACTATGAATAACAAAAAATAGGTCGGGTAACAATCCCCCAAACCCTAGTATATTTACCGTATAGAATGCTAGATTTTGAATTAGAAATTTAATTGAACCCAGTCTTTAGTAATCCTAAGCATTACATATATGAGGATATGAGTCTGCACCATACATAATCAAAGGTAAAAATAAAGCGGTGCTGAATAGCTACACGCGTATCGCATCCTTAAACACCCCGGTTACCAAGGGCAAGCAAGGCTAAAAGGTCCACGACGGTTATGTGTACTACACAACACAATTCACTTAAAATTCAATTCAAACCCTATTTTCTACATGGGCAAATTACATCGGGTTGGGTTCATGCACCCCAAGCCTTAAGAACTTAGCCGGGCATGATTAAATTAAACAAAAGCACAAGTTTGAAAGTGCAGAAATTCATGACTATTTTGAAAATCTTGAGAAGAAAATTTTTGAATTAAGAATTGAAACTAAGAACTACGAATTATACTAACTAACTAACAAAAAAAATTAAAAGAAAAAATTAAATGTTACTTGCAATGGAGAAATCTAGGAATAAACCTTGAATCTTGAAATTAAATTGTAAAACTTCAAAAACTAAGGTTATTCTCTACAAGATCCCTCTAAAACTAATAATATTCTAACCTCCTAATGTCTGATAATAAGTTAAAATAAAAAAACTACTAAAACTACAAGATTTTGAACCAAGTAAAACTCTAAATCATAAACGAATAATCTGGGAAAATCTCAACCGAACCGGTCTGGTCACTTCTTCGGTTCGGACTGGTATCCAATTTTGTGCATGGATCTTCAAGGAATTAGACCGATTTGTTTTCTTCTGAAATCGTATCGGTTAGGTACTCATTTTTATTCAGGAACTTTCAAGACATCGGACCGGTCCAACTTCTTCTGCACCCGGATCGGTTCGTCTTTGTCTATAACCGATCCGGTCCGGTGGTGAAATTTATTCCGAGACATGCTTTCTTCCGGACCAATTCGCTGCTTGTCTTGACCAGTCCGGTCCGGATTTGAAATTCTTTTTTTCTTCTTTTCTTTTGATTTTCTCTCATCTTTTAATCGTCGTAACTTCTCATCCAGGGCTCGGTTTGGGATGTCATTTCTTCCTACGCACTTATAGATGTGAGGTCTTCATTTTTAATGTTGGGCCCTAGTCTGAACTCAAGATGTGAAATGATTATTTTTCCCTTTGACTTTCCCTCCTTTGTTGATTTCTCGGCTTTGGATTCCTCTTCTCTTCACTTGCATTAAATACTTGTAAAAAGCATGAAAATACACAAAACTCGAGGCACTGTAGGGGAATCGTCAGTAGCATATAAATGAGATAAATTAATACGAATTAAATTATTCGAGGTGCTAAAAGCTACTAAATTAAGGGGATAAATTCAGAAGAGTTTATGCCTAATCAATATTTTCACATTAAATCACAAATTTTAAATATGTTTTATACTACATAATTTCCCCAAACTTTCACTATAAAAATTTGTGGAGACTTAGCTTAGTTTATGACCAAGGCTTGAAGATATTTTCAAGATGTCTCAGCTGGTTGACTGCGGTTATGATCCAAGATATGTTTGCGAGATTGTTGAGCCAGGAATCAAAGTTGTGGTGGGGATTCAAGTAGACACATCCGCTTCATAGATCAATGGATACCGAGATCCTAGGGTTGTGTCTTTCAGTCAAAGCTGCGATGGATATTGACAAAATTATTACTACGAAGTTTAAAAGTTCGAAACAAAAACGATTTATGGTTGTGGTCAAATCAAGGATTGTAAGTCATATATGTCCTTTTATAAATCCTGAAATATTTTATACTAGTGGACCTATGTGTTGGGTGGGTGCATGTGGTTTATTCCAAGAGGGATTTCATATTAAATGATCGTTCCCTATTTGTGTGATTGTTTTTATTTTTCGCCATTGCCTCATATGAAATTTGAACCTAATTAATTAATTGGTAAATTTTAAAATTGACTTAATTAATTTTTTTAGTTATAAATTAAACCAGTTATTTAGTTTTTACCATATTTACTTTTTGTTAATTAATTCAAATTTGAATTAATATATTGACCTTAGATAAATAATTAATCAGGATTAAAATTAGAAATAATTATTTTCAGATTAATTTATTTTATCGACTCATTGGGAGACCCGTGCGTCTTCAAACTGGTATCAGACAGGCGTCTATTTTTACTTTGGCATAAATTCGAGAGGTTTTTCAATGGAAGATCAATTTTTGTCTATACCACCTTTATTTGATGAGTCTAATTATGTGTGTTGCGAAAAATGCATGAAATTTGCACTTAAGTCCCTTACTGAGCAGGTATGGTTAGCCGTAGAAAAGGGGTGTATGTATCCCGTAAGTAAATTAGGTAATAAACTTGACCCACTAGAGATGTTGTCAATTGAAGAAAATGAGACTTTCGATGAGTCAGATGTTGAATTGTTTGATATTGTGAACTTGTGTTTTAATTTTGGAGAGAAAAATTTAGATGATAAGGTAGTGCATAAATTTTTTAGGGCTAGCAATGTCATGGGTAGTGGAGACGTTTCAGGTCAGGGAAATTGAGACCCCAATAACAATCGTAAGGACCCCCTAAAGCAGGACACGACCAGCAGCAGCCGATAAAGCAAGGGGCACCTTCAGCCCTATTTACGGTAGTTTGATTTAGATGTAGTGGAAGGGGATATAGACCCCTTATTTTCTCGAGTGAAAGGACATAGGGACAGCAGAGGTTGGGTCAATAAGGGTATGGCCAATATGGATAGGGCCAGTAGGGTTTTAATCCCCAGTAGCCACAACATCACCATTATCTTCCTCATCATATCCAAACACAGAGGCCACAATCGATAGCGCACTTCCAGCACCTGCAGTAATGAACTACCATCGCTTAATTAAGTATGGTAGAGTTTATTAGATTGCGCGACCCTAACAGGAGGGAAAGGGTCTAGTTCAGGGAGTGGATGGTATGCAATATGTTTATGGAATCATAGATAGAGTTTTATTTGACACCATCGCCACACACTCTTTAGTATAATATAGTTCTTTGGGGACTTCTGGTTTGTTGCCTACACCATATTATAAGGCTTTATTGATAGCTACTCCTTTGGGTATATCGACTCGTAATATGGAGACTTGTGAGGATGTTGGGATAGATATTAATATATTGCATTTTGTATCTGATTTGTTGGTTTTAGGTACCCACTCTTATTATATAATCTTAGGTTTGTATTGGTTGGTTAAATACGAGTCTAACATAGACTATAGGGGTCGAGAAATTCTTTTCACGACACCATGTCAGGAGATGTATATAGTGACTATACTTAGGCAGTAGGGTGGTTCCATGACTCACTTATACTTTATGAAACTTAGGAGGAGATGACCATTCTTTTAGATTCGACACTGATTTTATGGAATTTTGACAATGTATTTGAGGAGGTGCAAGGGGTTTTGCAGGCTCGAGAGATTGACTTGGCTCCTGGCACTAATCATATTTGTAAGGCGCCTTATCGAATGTCTCCTTTGGATATGAGAGTTGTTAGAGCAAGGATTCATTCGGTGTAGCACATATCCATGGGGAGATCCAGTTATCTTTGTAATGAATAAAGATGGTTCACTACGGTTATGCATTGACTACCATGAGTTTAATAAGGTGACGCTGAAGAACAAATACCATTTTCATAGGAAAGATGATTTATTTGATCAAGTACAGAGTGCCTCCTTCTTCTCGAAGATAAAATTACGTCAGGGCTATCACCAGTTGAGTTGGGAGGAGGACGTACCAAATACTTCCTTCTTGACTTGTCATGGTTCGTTTGAGTATAGGGTTATGCTATATGGTATGAACAACTCCATAGTCTTATTTATGGATTTTATAAATCGGGTATTTTGGTCGTACTTAGATCAGTTTGTCATAGTTTTCATCAATGACATCCTAATTTATTCATGGACCAAGGAAGAGAGTTTTGATCATTTTAAGATTGCTCTTCAGAAGTTGTGGGAGCATAAACTGTATACTAAATTGAAGAAATGCGAGTTTTGGAAGCATGAGGTGTAGTCTCGGAGATGGGATTATCGATGGATCCGAAAAAGGTGTCAATCATGTTCAATTGAAGAGAACCCAATCCACCTACGGAATTCATAACTTTTGGGGATTGGTCGGTTACTATATGAGGTTTATTCGAGGTTTCTCCAAAATATAGGGACCAATGACCAAGTTGACTAAAAAGGATATTCAGTTTGTGTGACCAAGAAGTGTCAGCAAGCCTTATATACCCTAAAGGAGAAGTTAACTTTTGCTCCGTTTCTGGATCTACCTAGGAGTGGGTTGAGTATGTATATACTAATGCTTCCGTACAAGGACTATGTGGAGTGTTGATGTAGGAGGATTATCATATTTCGTATACATCTCATAAGTTTAGGCCTCACTAAAAGAAAAATTCATTTTCATGACATGGTTTTTACAACATTTAACATATATATATGTCGTGAAAGGTATATTAAGACGACACTATTGCATTAGGTGTCCTATATAAAACATTAAAACTAACGACCACGACACCTAAAATAAAATAACCGTGAAAAATAATTAACACGACAGAGGGGAGGTGCTGCAAAAATCAGTACGACATTTTGTAAGAAGGTAGTCGTGAAATCCTTATTTACGAGACGTAATTGGTGTTGTAAAAAATAATTCACAAATCTCATGAAATACTTATTTATGACACCTAGACGGTGTCATAAAAATGTACTACACGACTCTTAACAGATAATGTCATAAAATCATGGGGCATTTACGTTTAGATCCTATTAGACGTTCTTATATACATTCTAGTCCCATCATGTTTTTCTCTTACATATAAGTCCTATTCCTAATTTTTTGGAACTTTTTTTCCAATTTTACCCTTTTAAAACCAACAATCCGTAACTTCCTTGAGGAAGTTACATAAGTGGTTGAACTTTTTTTTTTAATCTTCAAATGATCATAACTTTTGATTCACAAATCCGTTTTTCACAAAATTACTATTTTTGAAATCTGCTCGACGAGATCTATCAAACAAGATCCATGAAGGCTATAAAATTCCAAAGAAAAAAATTTACACAAACAGTAAACTTTACTGTATGCACTAGAATATGAAATAGTTTTATATATTTGACATTTTCACAAACAGACAGTAACATTTAATGTGCTAATACTACACAGTATGTATATATATATATATATATATACGGTGGATCCAAACCATTTTTTTTCAAAATTACCTTATATTTGAAGGTTCGCGCTAGCGGTATCCAATCCTTACCACCATTATTGGAGCTTCAACGACCTTCGTCAGAGCTCCGATTTGGGGTGGGTAAGGGTGGCATGTGGTGCCGCTGGCGCGGACCTTTGAAAATACGAGACTTTTGAATAAATGGGCTTTGGATCCATCGAAGTATCATGGGGGGCCGCTGGCGCGGACCTTTGAAAATAAGATTGGATAAATGGGATTGAGATCATTTGGAGCGCCAATTTGGGGTGAATAGGGGTGACACAAAACTTTAAAAATAGGAGTATATTGGATATATATATATAGTTTGTAAAAATGTCATAGATATTAAACTTTATTGTATACACCATAAAATGAAATAGTTTTATATTTCTGACATTTTCACAAACAATAACATTTACTGTGATAATATATTTATGAAATAGTTTTATATATATAACATTTTCACAAACAGTAACATTTACTGAGTTAATATTACACAATATATATAACATTTTCACAAACAGTAAGTAACATTTGCTGAGTTAATATATATATATATATATATACACGGTAGATCCAAACCTCTTTTTTTTTTTTTAAATTACCATATTTTTAAAGGTTTACGCTAGCGACATTCAATCCCCACCACTACCCACCCCAATTATCGAAGCTTCAACGACTGTCATCAGAGCTATGATTTAGGTGGGTAGTAGTGGCATAGGGTGTCGCTGGCGCAGACCTATGAAATTAAAAGAATATTAGATAAATGGAGTTTGGATCCACTGACGCTCCGATTTGGGGTGAGTAGGGGTGAGAGTGGGTTAGGTTTATATCTATAACATTTTTACAAACGTTAACATTTACTGTGTTATAACACATTGTATATATATATATATATATATATATATATATACGGTGGATCCAAACCTCTGTTTTCTGATATTGTCTTATTTTTAACAGCCCGCGCTAGCGGTATCTAATCCTGACCACCACCAACCCCAATTGTCGGAACTCCAACAACCTTCATCAGAGTTCTGATTTGGGGTGACATGGAGTGCCGCTGGCGCGGACCTTAGGAAATAAGGGAATATTGGATAAATGGGGTTTGGATACACCGGCGCTCCAGTTTGAGGTGGGTAGGTGTAGCATTGGATTAGGTTTATATCTGTAATATTTTCACAAATAATAAATGTTACTGTTTGTGAAAATGTTACATCGGCATCCCATGCCACCTCAAATCAGAGCTCTGATGAAGGTTGTTGTAGCTCCGATAAAGGGGGTGGGGATTGGATGCCGCTGGCGCGGACCGTTAAAAATAAGATAATATCAGAAAAAAGAGGTTTGAATATATATATATATATATATATATATATATATATATATATATATATATATATATATATATATATATATATATATATATATACTGTGTTATATGAACATAGTAAATGTTAATGCTTGTGAAAATGTTATAGATATAAACCTAACTCAATGCCACCCCTACTCACCCCAAATCGGAGCTTCGGTGGATCCAAACCCCATTTATCTAATATTCTCTTAATTTCAGAGGTCCGCACCAGCGGCACCCTATGCCACGACTACCAACCCAAATCATAGCTCTGATGAAAGTCGTTGAAGCTCCGACAATGGGGGTGGGTAGTAGTGGGGATTGAATGTCGCTAGCGTAAACATTTAAAAATATGGTAATTTTGAAAAAAAAAATAGTGGTTTGGATCTACCGTCTCTCTCTCTCTCTCTCTCTCTCTCTCTCTCTCTATATATATATATATATATATATATATATATATATATATATATATATATATATATATATATATATATATATATATTATGTAATATTAACTTTATAAATGTTACTGTTTGTGAAAATGTTATATATATAAAACTATTTCATAAATATATTATCACAGTAAATGTTATTGTTTGTGAAAATGTCACAGATATAAAACTATTTCATTTTCTGGTGTATACAATAAAGTTTAATATCTATGAAATTTTTACAAATTATATATATATATATCCAATATGCTCCTATTTTTAAAGTTTTGTGCCACCCCTATTCACCCCAAATTGGAGCTCCAAATGATCCCGATCCCATTTATCCAATCTTATTTTCAAAGGTCCGCGCCAGCGGCACCCCATGATACTCCGGTCAGGGACGTAGCCAGGAATTTTTATATGTGGGGGCTAAAAAATTGTTAAGATAAAAAATAACAAGCATAACAGAAAAGACTTAATATTCGATTAAAAATTTGTGACATAATTACAACTACAATTGTCCTCGACGGCTTTTCATAGATTGAAAGCGTTGAATGATACACTCATTATCAATAACAGCAAATACATCTTTTTCTACATACACGATCATATTATCATTCATCCTTTGATCTTCCATCCGATTGCGCAATGAAGTCTTTATGAGATTCATAGCCGAAAACACCCTTTCCACAGAAGCCGTGGCAACCGGTAATATCAACGCCAAAGTCACAAGCAAATAAACCAACGGAAATACCCCACTTTTCTTTGTCTCAACCATCTTTTTTGCAAGAGAAGAAATTCCAAACAATCCTTGAAAGGTGGGATTAGATTGCACATCAAGAAAATAAGTTTCAAGTTGAATATCAAGTTCAATGAGTTGGACGCTTGAAAATTCATTAGGATAAAAATAGGCAAGGCGAATTAATTTTACCTTGTCAAATGAAATAAACGAATCATCGGGACAAAGGCATGCCACACATAGTAGTAACTCGGTGTTCGCCTCAGTGAAACGTTCATTAAGCTCATGAAGTTGCATATCAATGACCGCATAAAATATCTCAACACGATAATGATGCAAATTTGACCTTTTCGCCGCTTTACGTTGTGATCTTTTTATAGCAATGTATACATCCTCCATAATAGGAACTTCAATTTCAAGTTTCTCACAAAATGTACAAACCTCATCCAACAACAAGACCCATCCATCATCCCGCATCCTTTGTAGTCGTTGCTTGCATACCCGGACCAAAGACATGGCATTTACAATATCTTGATCTTTCCTTTGCAATGCCTTTAATAATTCATTTGCAAACCCCAATACATTTTTCATTAAGTGCATACAAAAAACAAATTCAAAAGTATGCAATGAATCTATTACATTTTTTGCATCAAATCTATGCAAGGGGTTGATTGCATCCACTTTGACAATCTCAAGAACACCAATTACGGAGGGGAACATGCTCATCAAACTAAGTAAAGTGCGAAAATGTGATCCCCAACGAGTGTCACCTGGACGTTGGAGAGATGTACTCTGATTTAGTCCTTTTCCCGTTTGAATCTCACCCTTTCCAATTGCACAATTAATGTTTTGAAGTTGTTGCTCACGAAGAAGGTCACGACGCTTACACGAGGCTCCAACTAGATTAAGAACACTAGAAACCAAGATAAAAAGAGTCATAATATCATCATTTTTCTTTGCCACCGCAACAAGAGCCAATTGTAGTTGGTGAGCAAAACAATGAACATAAAAAGCACATTCATTCTCCCTCAAAATAATTGTTTTGAGACCATTGAATTCACCTCGCATATTACTTGCTCCATCATATCCTTGCCCACGTAGTCTAGAAATGCTCAATCCATGGTTTACAAAAAGACTATCTATTGCCAACTTAAGCGACACGGCCGTTGTATCCTTAACATGCACTACACCAATAAAGCGTTCCATGATTTCCCCCCTTTTATCAACATATCTCAAGACGACAGCCATTTGTTCCTTAATCGATACATCACGGGACTCATCAATTAAAACTGCAAAAAATGAATCTCTGATGTCTTTGATAATGAAGTCCACAATCTCACTTGAAATCGAATTAACAATATCTTTTTGAATATCCGGTGATGTCATTGTGTGATTTGAGGGAGCATTCTTCAATGCAACGGCTCTAATATCAGGATTTAAATCACAAGAAAATTTCATAAGTCCAAGAAAGTTCCCTTTATTTTTTGACTCTTCCGATTCGTCGCTACCACGAAATGCAAGCCCTTGGCGTAAAAGAAATCTAATAGAGTTGATTGATGCACTTAATCGTGTTCGGTAATCCATACGAGCTTTGTCCGATTGCTTGTGTAAAATTGTCTCAATGTGTTGACTTTCATTCATTAAATTCGCACATGCCTGCAAAGCCTGATTATGGGTACTAGTAGGACCTCCCACGTGAGTAACAAATCTCTCTTTCTTCTTCCAATTAGAAAAACCTTCGCCCACAAATACGTCCCCACCTGCTTGGTCACCCACATTTTTCTTGAAAAGATAACAACACAAACAATATGCAGCATTAGTAGTGATGCTATATTCTAGCCATTGAGAAAATTCATTAAACCAAGCAGGGTTAAAACACCGCAATTGTTTGCCCATAGTTTTATACGGGAACGTGTGGCCACGAGGTTGACAAAGCCCCTTTTGTATATAGGCTCTACGGAGTTTATCTTCAAGTTTAGGATTGCCACGAGCAATTGGAGTTCGTAGGGCGGGATCGGCATGTAAATCCTCCAAAATAATTTCATCCGGTTCTATATTGCTGTCAATATGCGGTGTCAATGTCGACTCCAATTTGCTTTTATAAAACCTCTCCATAAGTTGACTGAATTGACAAAAAAAATTAGGTCCATTAATAACGCCAAAAAAAATTAGATTCAATAATATCCCCCAAAAAATTAGGTTCATTAATATCCCCCCCCCCCCCCCCCCAAACCAACTAAATACCAACACCAACTAAATACCAAAACCAACTAAATACAAACTAAATACCTACCAACTAAATACCAAAACCAACTAAATACCAACTAAATACCAAAAACAACTAATTAGGTTCTTTAAATTAACAAAACTAAATACCAACATAAATTAACTAAACCAAAAAAAAAACACAAGTTTAAAATAGAGTACCTGTAGGCAGGGCAGCAAAGGAGCTGGTCCGGAAAAGGCTCCGGGTCCGGCCGGAAATGGCGAGTCCTACCGGAAATTGGGCTGGGACGGAAATGATTTCTCTTCTCTCTCTCTCGGCAGTTGGCTTGGCAGGCAGGGGCAGCCACAAATCTCTCCTCTGTTTCAGACTTTGAAACAAGAGAGAAAAGGTTTAGGTTTTAACTTTTAACATTTGGGTTTTAACATTTGGGATTAGACTTTGTAAATATAACTCCCAAAACTTTTTTATTTCAACTTTTACCCCAAATATTTTATAAACCTACATTTCTAAAAAAAAAAAAAAAAAACCTACGTGGGGGCTGGAGCCCCTGCTCGGCCCCATGTAGCTCCGTCGCTGACTCCGGTGGATCCAAAGCCCATTTATTCAAAAGTCTCTTATTTTCAAAGGTCCGCGCCAACGGCACCACATGCCACCCTTACCCACCCCAAATCGGAGCTCTGACGAAGGTCGTTGAAGCTCCAACAATGGTGGTAAGGATTGGATGCCGTTAGCGCGAACCTTTAAATATAAGATATTTTTGAAAAAAGAGGGTTTGGAATCACCGGATGTGTATATATATATATATATATATATATACTGTGTAATATTACCACAGTAACTGTTACTGTGTGTTTGTGAAATATCACATATATAAAACTATTTCATATTCTAGTGCATACAGTAAAGTTTACTGTTTGTGTAAAAAAAATTCTTTGGAATTTTATAGTCTTCATGGATCTTGTTTGATAGATCTCGTCGAGCAGATTTCAAAAATAGTAATTTTGGAAAAACGGATTTGTGAATCAAAAGTTATGATCATTTAAAGATTAAAAAAAAAAGTCCAACCACTTATGTAACTTCCTCAAGGAAGTTACGGATGGTTGGTTTTAAAATGGTAAAATTGTGAAAAAATTTCCTAAAAAGTTGAAATAGGACCTATGGAATTATTAAAAAGTCAATAGGACTTATAAGCTTATTGACTCAATAAATGGGACCTAGATATAATTACCCTTAAAATCATTATTTACGACATGTATGTGGTGATGTAAAAAATTATTGCATGACTCTTTGTAGGTGTGGTAAAATGTGTTTTACGTTTTACAACCCATTCACGGAAACTCTAGTGGGAGAAAAAAATAATTCCCCCCTCTAGCCAAGAGGGCCCAACACCCTCACTTTCAATTCACGTTTCAGCCACAAAATAAAAAACCCCTTACCCCTTTCTCTTCTCCTCTCTCAACCCCATAAAAACGGTCTCTCTTTCTCTCTGGCGTCAATATCACTGTCATAGTGACCCACACACAATATCATTCTCCGACGCCTCGCACCCAACACTCGCGGCGGCCCTTCCAGTGCCTCACACAACGTCGGTTTATCAAAGATTAACGAGTAACTTACATTTCTATTTTTTAGTTTTTTAATGTTTATTTTATGTTTGATATGTGTTCAAATTAAGTATTTGCTGATTATTTTATTTTAGGTTTGTTAATTTCTTTGTGATTTAACTTTTTATATTTTTGAATTTAAGCAAAGAATCTTGTGATTGTGTTGGTAAATCGTGTAATACAATGTTTGAATTATGTAATAAATGTGTTAAATCCGAGCAAAGAATTGTGTAATATAATTTAAATTTAAGGTTCGAACACCGGATTGTATTAGGGGTTGCTTTGATAAATCTTAACCCATATTTGTGTTATTTGTTCATCTCTTTGATGTTCGATTTGGTCTGATGATTCATCAATTTGATGTTCACTTTGTCCATTAATTTGAGCAAACCCTAATTTTGATTTTCTTGGTTATAACGAGTCAGTCTAAGGTGCCATAGCCCATATGAAGGACTCGGTACTTTCTTAGGTATTTGATGTAGTTGCTTAGGTATATTCTTATAAATTATAATCCTTTTACTAATATTTTAAAGTTAGGTTGTACGGGCTAGTGAATATTATGAAAATGTTCTCATTTGTGTTCTAATAAGTGTAAGTGATTACCGGTGGTTTAGTAGTATCTTTTTCTATTGTTGATTTCCATTTTAATGTTAAAACGGGTTGGACTTCATGCATATACGAAGAAAACTCTACTGAAGTTTTTAAAAATAATAAGTGATTTAAAAATAATTAACCTGATGACATACGGATTATCCTAGTTAAATATATTATTAGTTTTATATGTTATATAATAATGTTATTATGCCAAAATATTACATATCAGACTAAATTATGTTTATTTTTCTTCCGCGGGTCCTATTATCATTTAGTTCAACGTGAATATCAATTGTCGAACATGGTTTTTCCTTTTGGTAGGATGAACTGCCTTTGGTTTTGGGAGGATGCATCTTGAAGACTACTTTGAGATGCGTTATGTATAGAGCTTCTTTAAAGTTGTTTGACTTTGTTTCGAATATGTGGTTACAAATGAATATATTATTTATGGCTATGACCTTCTTATGTGTTAACACTTTATTCTGGATATTATTATTATGAATGGAACATATTTTCAATTATTTTCATAGCTTTAAAATGTCTTAGGGAATGTAATGTAATGACCTGTGATATAATTTATGAACTGTAGCCATCCTAAGGGGGCTAGGGGACTTCCCCCTTCCACTCTCTCTAGTGTTCGCGCGGGATTGCGCTCTTTAACAAGGAGCTCGATCCTTTTCAATGTGGGGTAATATGTAGAGATAGAGTCGCCAACCTATTTTGCACAAAACATGCAAAAGAAACATTGCCGCCTCAATAGAACAGTATCAAGGACAATACTGATCCTTGCGAAACCAAATAGTTCAAAGGTTGGGGGACTAAGTTACGTAATGAAAAGGTGTTAGGCACCCATCCTGCCCTTTCGATCTGTCATGGGCATGTGTTAATCTTCTCATGTTAGACTCCATGAAGTGTGTGCGTATATGCATAATATAGATGGAGAATGGAATCGTTCAACTCGCGTCATTGACGAGAACGAAGTTCATTCATCCTTAGGAGTGTTCCCAAAAAATAATAATTCAAAATATAATTTAAGTGTTTGTCGAATCACAAGTCATTATGGAAGAAAGAATTATTGAGTGGGATCTTCAGGGTCTTTAGGGCTGCCTTTAAAAGTGAGGTCACGACCTCTATTTATAGGGCCACAGAAGGTGACAATTGGCATGGTTTTGGACCTACTGCCTAACGGCATAGCCCCTTAGGCACACTGCCGATAGCCAGGGACTTGAGGGTGCCATTCGGCAGTCTGGGACTGGTTTTTTGAAAAAAATATCGCAAAATGCGAGTCGTAAGTAGAATTATGCCCAAAGTATACCGTTGGAAAGGGTATTCGATTCCCTTTAAGAATCCATTGAGCCATTCCCGATTTTGGGAGTTGATGGAGATCAAACGGGAACAGAATCACCCATTGGTCACAAGATCGAAAGTTTTCTAAGGAAAATGGATCGGTCATCCGAACTGTAAGTCCGATTCATGCACGGGATGGACAATTGGAAAGAGTATTCGATGACCTTTAAGATTTCAATCAACTTCGTTTGGTTTGGAGAGTTGATCAAGGTTAAACGGGGCCTGAAAGAGCCCGACGACCCTTTGGAGCTAAATGGGTTGTTCGTCCGTACCGTAAGGCTGATTCATGCACGGAGTAGACAATTGGAAAGGGGGTTCAGAGACCTTCAAAGATTCACTGAATTTCAATCAAGTTAGGGAGTTGATCGGGGTCAAATTGGGTCCGGGAGCACCCGATAGCCTTTATAACAATTTTCGGGGTAAAACGGACCGTTTGTCCCTATTGTAAGGCTGATTCATGCATGGGGCGAACCGTTGGAAATGTATTTCAGATCCCTAAGAAAGTTTACTGCAGTCAAACAGGTCCTAAGAGCGCCGATAGCCTCTAGATCAAATTTTGATAGAAAAATGGGCCGTTTTTACGAACTGTAAGGCTGATTCGCGCATGGGTTGGACCGTTAGAAAGGGGATTTAGAGCCCTTCAAAGATTAATTGACCTTTCATTTTGGTGAAAAAGTTAACCGAAGTCAGACGGGACTCGGGAGCGCTCGATGGCCTCTAGATCGGTACTCCTAGGGTTTACGATGAACGAGTGAGTGCTAGGGATAGGGCTGTGTTTCGGCAGGATCGGATCGGAAAATGACCTTTCGGAAAAAATTCCAATTTTTTCGAAAATAAAATATTTGTTCCAATTTCCTATCCAATTTTTTCGAAAAATCAAAAAACTTTCCGAATTCGGAAAAATATCGAAAAAAAATCGAAAATTCAAAAAATATACTAAAAATTCAGAAATTTTGGAAATTCCAAAAAAATAATATTGAATTTTCGATTACTCAAAATTCTCATTTTAAAGAAATCGAAAAAAAGATTTAACCCAACATGTAAATATGTAAGGATTTAACCATTTTTTGCATTTGTGTAGAGGATAGAGGGATATTCTCCTTTTATAGAAAACTTTTTTGGGCCTCTCTTCCTCTCCTAGTCGATGTGGGATACATGAGAATGTTTAAAAAAAATAAAAAAAAATGGAAATCGGAAAATATTTCGAAAAAAATCAGAAATAATTCAGAAAAATTGGATCGGCATAGTTTCAGAAAAATCGGATCGAAAAAATCAGAAATTCAGAATTATTTCCAATTTTCGATCCGATTTTTTTTCGAAAAAATCGAAAATCGAAAAATTGGAAATCGAAAACCTTATATACGTTCCAAAATCGGAAAATATCGGATCGGATATCGGAAAAATCAGAATGTTCGGAAAAAAAACACAGCCCTAGCTAGGGACCTAAGGAGGCTCTTAGGGGGGTCCTAGGATGGGGTGTATACATAGATCCCCTCGATGGGTAAGCTTGGAACAAGTGAAGGACGTCAAATGATAGACACCACATCGACGTCGGGGAAGAGGATTTTATATCAATTCTTGGGACCTATGGTACGAGGTTGACCAATTCAGAGGGTCGAGGTCAGTTCTGAGGACCAAATGAGACAAGGATGACCGATTCAATGGGTTGAGGTCAATTGTAAGGACTTAAGGAGATGAGGATGACCGATTCAGTGGGACGAGGATGTGTTAAAGTTAGTTCTAAGGGGCTAGGGATACCAATTCATAGGGTTAAGGTTAATTCTAAAGTTGTGCTAAGTACGACCAATTCTGAGGGCCAAGGTTAATTTTGATGACCTAAGGATGTGATGACAAATTCTAAGGGTCAAGGTCAATTATAAGGACCTAAGGTTGGGGCGACTAATTATGTGGGTTGAGGTTAATTCTGAGGACCTTAAGTTGGGGTGACTAATTTTGAGGGTCTAGGTCAACTCTGAGGACCTTAACTTGTAACGACCAATTTTGCGAGTCGAGGTCAATTATGAGGACTTTAAGTTGGGGTGACCAATTCTGAGGGCCGAGGCCAATTTTAAGGATCTTATGTTCGGGTGAGGGCCAAGGTCAATTACGAGGACCTTAAATTGTAACGACCAACTCTATGGGTTGAGGTCAATTCTGAGGACCTAAAATTGGGGTGTCCAATTCTAAGGGTTGAGGTCGATTCTGATAACCTTAAGTCGTAACGACTAATTCTGTGGGACGAGTTCTATTCTAAGGATCTTAAGCCGTCACGACCAATTCTACAGGTCGAGGTCAATTCCGAGGACCTAAAATTAGGGTGACCAGTTCTGAGCGCTGAGGTGAATTCTGAGGACCTTGAGTTATGACGACTAATTTTGTGGGTTGAGGTTAATTCTGAGGACCTTGATTTGTAACGACCAATTTTGTGGACCAAGGTCAATTTTGAGAACCTAAAGTTGTAGCATGATTAGGCATAAATTCTTCTGAATTTGTCCCCTTAATTTAGTAGCTTTTAGCACCTCGAATAATGTAATTTGTATTGATTTATCTCATTTATATGCTATTGACAATTCCCACATAGTGCCTCGAGTTTTGTGTATTTTTCATGCTTTTTATAGGTATTTAATGCAAGTGAAGAGAAAAGCAATCCAAAACCGAGAAATCAACAAAGGAAGGAAAGTCAGAGGGAATAATAGTCATTTAACATCTAGAGTTCGAACGAGGGACCAACATAAAAAATGAAGACCTCGCGTCTACAAGCGCGTAGGAAGAAACAACATCCAAAATCGAGCCATGGATCAAAAGTTACGGAGATTCAAAGATGATAGGAAAATCAAAAGAAAAGAAGAAAGGAAGAGATCCCTGCTCTAAATAAATTTCACCACCGGACCGGACCGGGGTTAGTTGAAATTGAACCGATTCGGGAAGCATGAAGGCTTTGTATACAATTGAACAGCGGACTGATCCAGATACAACTGAAAACGAACCACTCTGAATGCCTTTAGGAGCTGTGTATCAAAATGAGGGCCGGACCGATCCGTTTAGAGAAGAAACCAAAGTTTCAAAGTTAAAAATGCTCATACTTCACAAAGTTCATGCGCTCTCACATTTCACAAAGTTCAAAAGGCCCAAAAACCAAAAAAATAGAAAATTTCCAAAAAAATTAAAAAATTCGAAAAATATTCAAAAATATTTTTCTTCAAAGTAAATAAAAATTGGATAAAAAATATCACCGAAGTTTTGTTTAAAGTCTCAAATTTGTAAATTTCAAAAGCCAAAATTGACCAAAGATGAAAATTGAAAGAAAATTGATGACTTAACAAATAAGTGTAGAGATTAATCAACCCGGTGAGATTTCGGGTCTATCACTTTTTGCGAGTTTTTAAATCAATCCGAGTTAATGATTAACTCAGAGTCCATTTCAGCCTTTTAAAAAGTCGTTAAAAATCTAAATTCTATTGTTTTGATCGGTCAAGGAATACTGTGTGATGTTGCCTCAAAAAGCGCGCTGAAATATCTCTAAACTAAAATTCATCTCGAGAAGGGTATGGTAACTTGATTAGTAATTCGGATTAATGAAGTTAGGCCCTTGTTTGTTATTCAAAAAGATTAGCCATAAAAAATTGTGAAAAAAAATCATTTTTGCAAACCAAGTTGAGTCAAATAAAATGTATCCTTTTGTTTGATAACCTAAAAAAAACATATAGCCCGGAATTGAGAAAATCGAAAAATCCAGCAATTAAGTTCAATTTGTGTGAAAATGAAAAGGGGCAAGAAGAAAGAAATAGAGAAATGCTCAACAAAAATAGCAAGAAAAGAAAAATGTTAAAAAAATAGACAAAGAAAAGAAAATGAGCAAAAGCTCGAAAAAGCACTGATGGACGTTATAGAAGATTTTTCAATTTCGAAGTTTTCCTTTTTACCCAATACACCTTACAACCCAAGAAAAGTCCTAACCAAGTTCGGATTTTGAAATCAATTACCCATGGAGAGCTAAAACACGAAAATATAAATAGAAGGGATTAATCGGTGTGTATAAGAGGCAATGTCCCCGTTTTCCAACGATCGTAACCTGATGAAGAGATCTTTTCACCCATAAATTTTCGTCTTTCAATTTTGTATGCGTGATTTCGTGTTCCAATGCATTTACTCATTATATCACGCATACCGAGAGAAATAATCACATTCCGAGTGATTCATTTGTGAGAACATCTCGTGAGTATTTGAATCAAAACGAATTTTTGAAAAAGTAACGTAATGATCAATCGGTGGAAATTGAGATTTGAGCATAAAAATATATGGTGATCATTTTTCGGAAAGTTTGAATTATACAATTTTTAGGTATTTTGAATTTTGTTTGAGTCAGAAAAACAGAATTTTGTGGGTATATTCATTGCAAACCCTCACGAGACAAGGGTAACCTAAGGGTTTAATGGCTTGTTGCACACGCTAAATGCAATCGCTTGCTAGCAAAAGTGGTACTCTATCTTAATAAAATGAATTTCAAGAGTTGAGCCTTGGTGAAGTTCTTTTACATTTCTCGGGACGCGCAAAGTTCTAAGTTGGGAGGATTGATTAGGCATAAACTCTTCTGAATTTATCCCCTTAATTTAGTGACTTTTAGCACCTCGAATAATGTAATTCGTATATATTTATCTCTTTTATATGCTATTGACAATTCCCACATAGTTCCTTGAGTTTTGTGTATTTTTACTGCTTTTTACAAGTATTTCATGCATGTGAAGAGAAAAGGAATCCAAAGCCAAGAAATCAACAAAGGAAGGAAAGTCAGAGGGAAAAATAGTCATTTCACATCTAGAGTTCAACCGAGGGACCAACATGAAAAATAAAGACCTTGCGTCTATAAGCGCGTAGGAAGAAATGGCATCCCAAACCGAGCCCTGGATCAGAAGTTACGGAGATTTAAAGATGAGAGGAAAATCAAGAGAAAAGAAGAAAGGAAGATATCCATACTTCGAATAAATTTCACCACCGGACCGGACTGGGGTTAGTTAAAACCAAATAGATTCGGGAAGCACGAAGGCTATTTATACAATTCAACACCGGACCGATCCGGATACAACTGAAAATGAACCGGTATGAATGCCTTTAGGAGCTCTGTATCAAAATGAGGGTCGAACCAATTCGTTTAGAGAAGAAACTGAACCGGTCCTATGTCTTGAAGATCCCTGAATAAACTTGGATATCGGACCAAACTGAAGAATATCCGGACCGGTTCGGTTGAGATTTTCCCAAATTTTTCGTTTCCAATTTAGAGTTTTCCTTGGTTCAAACTCTTGTAAATTTCGTAGTGTAATTAACTTAACTTATTGTCAGACATTAAAAGGGGGTTCGATTATTATTAGTTTTAGAGAGCTCTTGCACAGAAGAACCCTAGTTTTTAAGATTTATTGCAATTAATTCAACATTCAAAGTTTATTTCCAGATTTCCTCATTGCATGTAACATTTAATTTCTGTTTTCAATTTCTTACGTAGTTAGTTAGATTAATTCTTAATTCCTAGTTTTCAATTCTTAATTCAAAAGATTTCTTCTCAATTTTCCAAAATAGTCATGAGTTCCTGCACTTTAAAAATTGTGTTTTCATTTAATTTAATCATGTCCGGCTAAGTTTTTAAGGGTTGGGGGGTGCATGAACCCAACCCGATGTAATTTATCCATGTAGAAAATAGGGTTTGAATTGAATTTTAACTGAATCGTGTTGTGTAGTACACACAATAATTGTAGACCTTTTAATCTCGTCTGCCCTAGGTAATCGGGTGTTTAAGGATGCGATATGCGTGTAGCTATTCGGCACCGCTTTATTTGTACCTTTGATTATGTATAATGCGGGCTAGTACCTTCATATATGTAATGCTTAGGATTACTAAAGACTGGGTTCAATTAAATTTTTAATTCAAAATCTATCATTCTATACGGTAAATATACTAAGGTTTGGGGGAATGTAACCCGACATATCTTTCTTTATTCATAGTTAATTCATTCAGTAGATTTGTTCCTTTGCACTTACTTTAGCTGGTAGTTAATTTTCATTCACATTTAGTTAGTAGATTCTTCTATTCATCTTAATCACCTTTTCCATTTCTTTCGAGAATCAATTTAGGGTTAGTCCTCTATTCTTACGTCGTTACGATATTTCGTCATATTTCCCTATGGAGAAGATCCCTACGTACTGGGTTTATTACTAACACGACAGGCTTGCACTTGAGCTTATATCAGCACACACACTCCATACACATTTGTGGTCGCGTCATAGCAAGGGGAATATCTCTCCTGGGGAAATTAATGTGGAGGTGCAGGTGCACTTCTCGTTCCGCTGGGGATTGTGTCGTCTTAAGACTCCATAGGGGGTGTTTAGTTTTGAGGTTCCGATTGGGGAATCGTTGTAGACTTGGATGTCGACGCATTATTGGTTCTGCTGTGAAGTATGTTAAGGATAAGAGTGTAAGATTAATTTGACTGGGGATTTGAGAGTTTGTAATGGGCTTAGTGCTCCAAAAGATGATTTTCTTGAGGGAAATAATATCCCATATTTTTCAGGGATTTTTGGGAATTTTTCTAACAATTTATGGATTTTTTTGGCATTTTTTAGTACAAAATTTTATGGGACTGCTAATGGGCAGGCTTGAGGGGGTGATAATAGGCAATGGATCGGACTTATGGACTTCCTTGGGAAGAGGAAAAGGCGGCTACTGATTAGTATGGGTTAGAGGTTGTCGGCCGGCAGGCCCTTTAACCTTTTATAAAAAGGGGGCGACCCCTCCTCATTTTTCACCCCTTCAAGTGTTTGAATCTTCTGCTTTATCTTTAAAAACCATTCTTAATTCCTTTTTGCTTCAAGACTTCAAATGGATGGATCTTCAAGTGAGGTGTACAATAACTAGTGGTTGGCTATTGATGACTGGGTCGACCTGGAGCGGCAGTTTATAGTGCTCCTTGCATTAGGTAATGCGAATGCCTTTGATCTTTTTGAGCCTACAACTAATGAGCACATGTTGTTACGTGAGTTCGAATATCACCGTTCATCTAGGGTGAAGAACCCTAGTGGCTACGTAAGTACGATGACTTTTGGTATTCTAATTTATTTTTCTCTTTATTCTTTGTGCTAATGAAGGTTTTTCTTCTTTTTCCTTACAGACTCACATAGCTCCTTTGAGCATTTGGTCTCAGGAGACGATTGGGTTGAAGGAAGTTTGGGAGAAGCCCCTTGTTATTATACGCTGATGGTTTCATATGCTGGTTTTGGTCGTTTGTCGTAGGCATTGGATGAGACGTCGCGTTCCACTGCAGTGTTATGTGCTCTGTGGGAGAGGTGGTGAGACACTACCCACACATTCCATATTGGGTTTAGGGAGATGACTGTTACTCTCATAGATGTCCAGAAGCTGTTGAGGCTGGATTGCGAGAGATTTCATATAGTGGCAGACTGCACATTAAGGATGACACTGGCGGTGGTGCTGGTGACTCTGAGAGATGTGGGTAGAATCGTGTCGGAGATTTTATCCAAATTTCTAATTTGAGGTAGACGCTCTTGAGGAGGATGGTGGACATGATCGATGGGTGGAAGGTGAGACAAATGACCCATCTGTTTATTTTGCTTCTACTTATTGGCGACGAGCTGCAACGTCGTCCATCTTGGGTTCTTGTCGTATCTGAGGACGATTTCTTACATCCACCTGTACGATTGGGGGAGATTTAATTTGGTGTCCCTTTATTTTTCTTTGGATTCTTTTAGCTGGTGCTACCGATAGACTGTTACGGGAGCCACGTACCTTCTGGAGGTAATTTTGGGTTTATTTTCCTTTTTGTGCATTTCCTTGCATTCTTCTTTTATTCTTTTTTGTTGATTACTACCTTTTGTAGACGTGGTTATATGAGGTGATTGGTCACAATGCGAGGTTGATGGCCCTGGAGGATGAGGATTTTATGGACTTCTTCCAGATGTTCCGCTGGCAGAAGTCCAACTGACGGTTAAATCAATCCTTATCTTTGGGGGACGTGCGGCGGATTTTAAATACCCTGACGTGCAACTAGGTTCTCTTTCGTCTTTTTTGAGTTTTTCTTGGCCTCTTTATTTCTTGAGTAGATATTGATTCTCTGTTGGGGATTGCAGGTGACCTCTAACCCTAGGGTTTGTCTCTGCGGGATACATGGTTGACGGGCATGCATGCGTAGATGTAGCAATTGATTGCACTTGAGTTTGGGTATGTCGGGTACCTGGTAGAGAAGGTGGTGAGGCAGATTCTGGAGGAAGAGTTGGTGGTCCCACCATCGGTGCCCCATATGTATATGAGGCGAGTGAGGGAGATGTCTGATGATGGTAGGGAGGCAATGATGATTGGCGAGCCCTATACATATTATAAAGATACGGCTGCGAGCTATTATTATCTGGACTTTGTGATGAAATGGTTGATGCCCTCCTGTATCTATGACGTGGAGAACATGCCTCCACACACCATGGCTTTAGGTAGGGTACCATTGCACCACTGCAATCCGCCCACAACACAGATGGGGGTACATCGGCGAAGGCAGCAAAGGAGGCTCCGATCATTTAAGTTACCCCCCCCCCCCTTCCTATAATTTTCGACTGAGTAGCGGGGAGTCACTGGGTGCGTCGCATTGTCCTTATGCGTCGATGTCTAGGTTGATGGGGCTTATGGATGAGGCCCTCTAACCTGAGGTATATCATTTGTATTCCTCTTTTCTGTTGATTTTTCTTGCTCTTTACAGACTGGTTTGTCTTTTTTGTTGTTCCTTGCTTGCAATATGTTCGGGTGCTGACCAACTGGTTGTGGGATATCAAGGACTGGATGGCCTCCATATTTGATTATATAAAGAAATCTGCATTTTCTTTCTTGGTGTCTCCTGCCACTTCTAATGAGGGTTCTGGTTCTGGGAGTGGAGGATCCACCACTCATCGTCGAGAAAAGCATGTCCGCCACGGAGGTTGAGGGTTTGAGGGGAAGGTTTAATTGTTCGAGCAGAGTCTTGTTGTATATTTTTTTATTTTTCTTTCTTGTTATACTTGCAAAATATGTAATAAAGACACATTTATGGAATGCAGTTTCTTTTTTGATATTTTTCTCCTGAGACTTATACTATATGCACTTTTAATTTTATGAGATTGTTTATTTTTTACAAAAATAATGATGAGAATGAAATGATAATGGAAGGCAAAAATGTTTATTTCTTTTCTGAAAAAGGGAAGTAAAAGTAATTAACTCGGGACTTGGGCAAGAATTTGTTTTGAGAATGAAAATGATTTTTTTGAGGAGAAAATAAATAAAGGAGTAATTTTAAAAGGATTGACCCGGGGGTAGTTTTTCAATAAGAGTTTTTTGAAAATTTATTTCGGTAATAGAGGAAAGATACTTTCAAATTAAGGGGGTTAACGATCAGCATACCCCTTAACCTGCCTATCAGCATAGGGGTCAAATCAAATCACCCTTAGGCTTTTATTGCATTTTCCTACACTTCTATGGTACTTGGTAGGGTGGTACTTGGTAGGGTGGGAGTTATATGGGATTCCAGATATTTTGTTTTTTTACAAAGGATTTTGGGTATAAAAGGAGGGGTTTTAGGTGTGTTTTCTTCACCAACTCCCACATTTCTTTCTTTCTTCTCATTTCTTATTCCCCAAATGGCTCTTCCCATCTATGAAGAATTATCCTCTTACCTTGAAGGTCTGAAGGCCATGTTCCTTCGCAATGTTGATTATGATGCCTTTAGCTTAAAATTGGGTTTCTTTGTGGCGTAATCGAGCCATAAACTAGAATTTTCTAGCAGTGGTGATATAATTCTGGTACCCCAAGGACCATAACTTCTGTTTGGGACTGGACGAAGTCTGTCGTATTTACGAGGAAGTCTCAGCAATGTTGGAAGTCAGACCCCATGTCGGGACGGACATGCTCGATTTTTCTCATTCTCCTCGAGCATTTATGACAAAGTTGATCCATATTTCTCCTTTGGCAGCTCGAACGTTGGTTAGTGGAGGGACTATTTCTCTTCAGGTGGTTATGTACTCGGTGCGCCATAGGGGCTTTAAGGATTCTTGTGTTACTGGAACTGTTACTTTGGGCCTTACTACGAGGCTTTTACTGGTGATAGGGGACTTGACAACTTATCCCCATGTGGTTGTGATAGCGATATGGATGTCTTACCATCATAATCCTGCAGCGGTGTAGCTAGTAGAGACCCTGAATGGTCTCGATGATTGGAAAGAGGTCCGTTCAGAATTTCTGAGGGGAAACCCAGTAATGTTGTTCATGTGGCTTACAGAGAGGTTTCGTCTGGAGACCTCTCCTGAGTGTCCCTTGGTGGGTGTACCTAATTTCTTTATCCCATCGGTAGAGAACTGCGTCAACTGGTTTGTGGAGCACTGAGCTCGGTGTCTTCGTTGGTCGGTGCTATGGTGGGAAGACTTGCAACCTGTTTTGCAGCTTGAAGGGTACCAGTATGTGCAGTTGGTTGGCCTTCGTCAGACTTCCTTTTATTTCTCCTAGAGGCTTTTATGCCAAGTTGGGTGGGAATAAATTGTGCCCCCTCGCATAACGAACTTCTTTCTGGTGGAAGATATGACTGAATAGCTGTGGATGGTACCCTTCCGTCACAATCTGTAGGAGGGGCCTGATATGTGTCTGGGGATTACCAAAAATGGTTGTGGAAGCGGGTAGTGGAGAAGATCATGGAGGAAGAGACTGGGCAAAGGTGGCTCGTCACTTTTGACACCATGGAGGAAGGTGTTGTGGTTTTCTCCAGGCTTATCAGGGCGTACTGCTCCATAGAGCGAATACGGAGTCTTAATCAAGAGTGGGAGACTTGGGGACCTCTAGGGGCCGGGAATGATGATGATGAAGCGGGATCGTCAGGTAGTTGAAGGCAATGTTGGTGAAGCTTGGGTGATATTTTCTGAAGCTAAGGATACTTTGGTGTTTTAGTGTTTTGTGTTTTGTGTTTTTTAGGATTTGGAATAATTTTTGTGAAGCTTGGTAAGGATTAGGTTTAGAGATGGTTTAGCCAGTGGAAGGGGGTGGTCTGTTTATCTCCCTTCACTGATACTTCATGTCACAGCGATGTATTCCTTAATTAGAAATAAAAATGATTTTGTTCATATTTTGTTGTGTCTTTTGATGAGTTTTGCGTTTGAATTTTCCCTACTAATCGTTAAGGCATACATAATCATTTTGTTTATATAAATGATAAGATGGACCGCCATTCTCCAGAGTTAGAAAAAAATAGCATTTTATGAAAAAAAAGGGGACCGTGCCCTTGCACGACGTATAGCCTGTCTATGTACCTCTGGGGGTTTTGAAAAATTTTATGAGCCTCATTTTGAAAAGGTTTTTTGAGAGGATAAGGTACCACGTAGTTCTGGGTAGGGGAAATGAAGAATTTTTTTTAGAATAGAAGGGTGATCAAAAGAGTTATACTGTGCTGAGATTTCGGACTAAGGGTAAATTTCTTGAGACGATGCCATCTCTTCTCCGTCGAGGTCTGTGAGCATAGAAACGCCTCCTAAGAGAATTTTCTTTACAATGTAGGGGGTGCTCCAATTTGGTTTGAATTTCCCTCTGGGTCCTAGCTGCTATGATCTCCTTGAGGGAAATATCTCCTTTCTGGACACCTCGGTCCTTGAATTTTTGGTTGAATGATCGCGCTATCCAACGATGATACCCCTATATATGGTATAGAACCTTAAGTCTCTTTTCATACAAGAGTGACAGTTCATCAAAGCGACCCTAATTCCAGTCTTCTTCACTAACTTTGCTTTTGAGCATGATGTGCGGGGAAGGTATTTTTAGTTCAATTGGTAGTACTGCTTCCATGCCATACACTAGAGAATAAGGGGTAGCCCCATAAGTTGTTCTGATTGACGTGAAGTAGCCACAGAGGCAGTAAGGTATACGATTATCCCAATCTCTGTAACTCTCCATCATTTTTCTGATTATGGTTTTGAGGCTTTTGTTGGCGGCTTCAACAACAGTATTCATTTGGCCTCGGTAGGGACAAGATTGTTTTTTTAATGAAAATAAAGTATGTGCAAATAATACTAACAAAACTTTGAGATTAAGGTATGTGATGTAATGAAGTAAAACGCTAAACTAGAAATAAAATAATTAATACTTAAATAAGAGAATTTAGAGAAAAGGATGGAGAATTGGACCTCCTTATAAAGACTTGAAGTGGATCTTGAGTGTAGATACAATGATCTTGCAATGAGGTGAAGGTGGTATGAGGATATGGGAGGGAATTTTCTAAATGAAGTATGAAAAAGATGGAGGAAATGTGTTAAATGGGCTTTTTAGGAAGGAAACAACTATGAATTCGAGAGAATGTTCTCTGAATTGTTGAGAGGGATATTTGGGGGTCTTAAGGGTTGCCTTTCAAAGTAAGGTCATGGACTCTATTTACAGGTTCAAGGGGGTGCCGATCGGCATGGCCCTGGACCTGCCTGTCTGCATTGCCCCTTAGGCACACTACCCATAGGCAGGGTCCTGAGGTTGCCAATCAGTAGTCTGGGATAAATTTTTCAAAAAAATGATTATAAAATGCAAAACATAAGTCAAAATCATGCATGGAGCGGACCGTTGGAAAAGGTATTCAGAGCCTTTAAGAATCCATTGAGCCACTCCTGAGTTCAAGAGTTAACCGAGTTCAAACGGTCCCCGGAATCGCTCGAGGCAGACCATTAAAAATGAGATTTAGATCCCTTCGAAGATTCATTGAGCTTCAATCAACCTGAAGAGTTGACTGGGTTTAAATTGGGTCGGGGAGCACCCGGTGTCCTCCAGATTAGTTTTTTAGGTAAAATAGACCATTCGTCTAACTGTAAGGCAGATCGCACATGGGTCAGACCATTGGAAAGGGATTTCAGAGCCCTTAGAAAATTCATTGATCTTTCGCTCAGATAAAAAAGTTAACCGAAGTCAAGCAGGGCCTGGGAGAGCTCGATAGCCTCCAGATCAGTTTTCGATTGTAAAACAGGTTGTTCGTTCAATAAGGCTAATTTTTTCGTGGGGCAGACCATTAGAAAGGGGATTCAGAGCCTTTTGAAGATTCATCGAGCATTTGCTCATGTGAGAAAGTTAACCAGAGTAGAACAGGGCCTGGGAGCGTTGGTGGCCTCTAGATTGGTACTCGGATTATGACCTAGGGTTTTCGATGAACGAGTGACTGATAGGGACCTAAGGAGGTGCTTAGGGTGGTCTTAGGATGGGGTGTCTATAGGTTTTGATGACATCTTTAAGTGTTGTAAAAAGGGCTGGACTTTCCATAACCCCCTCTCAACTATACCACAAATGTGTCGTAAAACCCTTTCACGACACCTATATGGATGTCGTAAAAAGTATTTACAATGATAACAAACATTAATCGTAAAAAGGTTTCGACGACATTTGACAAGTGTCATGAAAAGGCTGGACTTTCCACGACCCACCCTAACGACACCACAAATGTGTCCTAAAAACCCTTTCACAACTCATTTCAGGTGTCGTGGAAGTGAATTTTTCTTGTAGTGACTCATAAGGTTAACTATCTAACTCCCAATTTTTAGTTAGTGTCAGGAGTGTTCACGCTACATGTTTGGAGGTACAATCTATAGGGTAAGAAGTTCAGGTTCTTCAATGATCATAAGAGTCTTCGGTATTTGTTCATGCAGAAAGACTTGAATATAAGACAATGACGATGGTTTGAGTTTATTAAGAACTACCAATTCACGATTTTATAAAACCCGGGGAAGGCCAATGTGGTGTCATATGCTTTAAGTTGACGATCGAGTAACAGTTTTTATATTCTTGAGTTGATGGTTGTGGGTTACATTCAGGTGATTGGTAAGTTGGTTGATGCTTTCATGGGGTGCCCACAATGACTTCCTATATCATTATGGGGGTAGTCCGAGCAGAGACATATGATGTGGTAAGAAAGGATAAGGTGGCCGAGCTTTTGGCTACTGGTGTACCTCTTTACACCGTTACTTCTGATGGTGGTTTGTAGTATAAAAGGAGATTATTAATACCTTCTAATGACTTGTTGTGCAGGGAAATCATGTAGGAGGCCCATCGATATTAGTTTTTGGTGCATCCCCATGGGGACAAGATGTATTAGGACATACAGAGGCGGTATTAGTGGGAAAGTATGAAGTGGGGTTGTTACATTTTTTTACAGTGCGGGACATGTCAAATGGTGAAGGTAGATCACCAGTGATCGTCGGGTATACTTGAAACCTTACCCACTCCCTAGTGCAAATGGGACATTATTTTGATGGAATTTATTATAGTATTATTGTTGACGCCCAAACATCACAACTTTATTTGGATTATAGTAAACCGTTTGACGAAGGTTGCACATTTCTTACCTTCCCGCATAGATTTCACAGCAGAGTAGTATGCATGGTTCTATGTATCAGAGATCATCAATTGCATTGGGTACCTTTGTTAATCATATTCGATAGAGATTTGACCTTTGTATTCGAGTTTTGAGGCAACTTCTAGGTTGTCATGGGGAAGCAGATGTGACATCAAAAGTATTTTCGAAGAGTAAAGATTTTGTATGAGAAAATTCAATTCATATATGATTTCACTTCTATCTAATATTCTTAAGATGAAGACATGCACTCAAAACATGATTAGAACTACCTCCATGACTATATCAATAAAAAAAAAACTTAAGAGAATCACCCAAAGAAGATACATGTGATTAAAGTGTGATCAAGAAAGTCAAACAAGTCCACCAAAGTATCATTTATAATAAATAAAGAAGCAAGAAAAAGTAAAAAATCATCATACTAAAATTTATACATAGAGATTCACAACCATTGAAAGAAGAACAAGGACCATGCGTTACAATATGAAGCAAATATCTTTTTAGCATCATAATTAAACCAAAAGAAGCATCTTATGTTCCATACAGTCTAGAGAAATGATTAAACTCTAGAAGTGACAGACTCACATAAGGTACAACCTAAGACAAAACCTTCCCAAAGCTTTGAAATGCTTAGAAAATTATTGTAATAATGTAAATGAACTTGTATGGCCTTGTACTTTCTCAAACCAACCAACTAAAATCTTCTCAAAACCCAAAACAAAGCCAAAGTAGACATGGTAACAAGTAACGTTAAGTCAACTTAAGCTGCCCAATAAGATTTGTCCCAAAACTTGCTTTAAAAGAAAAGGTTTGTCAGAAATTTTATTTTGTCCCTTGGACTATAAGTCGACTCAAAGATTCTAGGTGTCCATATTTCAAACGGTTAGTTTTCAAATTTTGAATTCCAAGAGTTTTAAAAATTACCATACTTCCCTCCAATTGCTAGTTATTCAAATAGCCTATAAAAGGACCCTTTGGAGTCCTTATTCAAATACAAAATCTTCCTACAATATCTCCGTCGATCAAATATCCATTTCTAAGATTGTGTCCCTTTATTTGATCTTTCCAGAGAGAGAAAAAGCCCTAAACTCATTTCAAAGTGAGAGTTTCAAACCCAAAACTCCATTGTAGAAAATCTCCAGCCCTCTTTATCCAAAGATATAAACCTAATACTCATGTGTGCTAAAGATCTAACCTAAAACCCACTTGAGAAACATACTTGTGAATACTTGTTTGTTTACATTTCAAAACACATTAAAATTTGTTATTAGCAAATCAACTTTGCTTTACGTTTTGCTTACATATCTCATTATTGTTACTTTTGGTTGAACTTCCTTGTATCTTCATGGATGGTAGTGTCGTAGTTGCAGGGGTAAAGGCATAATAAAACCTCGGGCTCTTATGTGTAACGCTTGATCAAGGAAGCGTGTGGTTCTCTTGTTGATTTTAGTTTACAAGGTGTTATATTTCGTTGAGAGATTTTGGTTTCCCCCTAATGAAATGGATATAGTGAAGTTTCTCGAATGACCTAGGTAAGGTCAAATCACGTTAACACCTCAATTTGTAAGTATATATAAACCTTATCTCTTAACTACTTATGCTTTTCATTGATTAATTGTTCATACTTGAATGGATTTATCATATTGCAATTGATATTTAAAGAAAGTTAAGAAAATATTAATAAAAAATACAAACGGTAAATGTATACTTAGAAGAACTCGTTGGATTGCTTATAAAATATGAAACAAAGATCAAAGAAAGAGAAGAAAGAGACAAAAATGACCAAAAGATAAGCTTGGCTCTCCTTGGAAATCAAAAGAATGAGAAAATTCCACAAATGATTTTATGAACTTCTATACCAAAAATTCCTAGAGCTTTCTCAAATATCAACAGAAAGACGCATAAAAGACCAAGATAAAAAGGCATTCTTCTAATGAAATCAAACCCAAATAAAAATACAAATGTCATAGATGCAACGATTAGGGACATTTTTTTATGGATTTTCCCAAACTTAAAATGGAAAATAAAAAGGATAGAAGGGGTCAATGAGAAGTACATGGAAAGAAGGCGATGAAAACATCTTGGAATGACTCAAAAGAATGCTAATCCATTGACGAATCAAACGAATCTGATGAAACAAACATATGCCGAATGGGATTAGACGATGGGGTACACTATTATGATTGTTAAAAATCATATATGAATTCCCAAAATCATTTTACAATCCTAATCTAAAAAATAAAACTTTAGAAAATAAATGCAAGAAATTTCAATTAGAACATCATAACTCTTTTATCAAACATAGGATGACTCTAAAAGAATTAGATTAAGCTAAAAGAGAAAAGATTTTCTTAAAATCAAAGTCACATACCTTGAGAAACAAAAGGAACCTAAGGCCTCTCTCATGAAAAGGAAACTAAGAAACTAAAAGAAGAAATGAAATCTTTAAAACAATCTTTTTACAAATTTAGTACAACCAATGAAAGGTTGAATCTACTTCTGGGAAATCAAAGATTCTCATGTGATAAAAGTGAAATTGGTTTTAACAACGTAAGACATGATTATCATGATGAACCTAAGATAAGACACAAACCTCATGATTCTTACCATAACACAAGATCACCTTCCTTAAAACAAATACGCATGCTAACTCCTTGATAAAATGTCCTTCGGGGATCCTAGTGGTTCATCACCACATGTTAACCTCTATGAACCCAACACCTTATGGATACCAAAAATAAAAAAATAAACATTTTTTTAATAATGTACGTGTGCATGAAGGGTTCCAAAAAAGAAGGAAAATAGTTCCTAAATAGTGAATGCTCCCATCACATGACCGGTGATAAAACAAAGTTTACAAACCTTGTTCATAAAAAAGGAGGAAAAGTCACATGCGAAGATAATTAAAAAGGTAGAATCATCGGTGAAGGTAAATTAGTACATAAATATCTACTTACATTGATAATGTCCTACTAGTTGATGGCCTTAAACTTAACTTAATTAGTATTAACTATATAATAAGGGATATCAGGTCATTTTTTATTCAAAAAATTGCCTAGCTAAAAGAGTTGTAGACAACGAAGTATGTTTTTTTGCATCTAAAACCTCAAAGGTTTATACATTAGATATAGACGATCTAACCTATCAAAAGATAAATGTATCACTGTGATGGATGATTGTTCAAGGCAATGGCATAAAAGACGTGGTCATACACATACGAAACTCATTCATAAACTATTTAGTAAAGACTTTGTTAGAGGTCTCCCAAAAGGAATGTATACAAAAGTCAAAATAGGTGATGAATGTCAATATGGTAAATAACATAAAACATCTTAAATAAAAGAAAAAGGACATAACCTCCACCAGATCTCTTGACCTTATCCATTTATTTGGTCATAATCTTGTTTCTAGCATAAACAGAAAGGTATATGTATTTGTAATTCTTGATTATTTCTCTCAATATTGTTAGGTATTTTTCATGTCAAATGAAACAAAAACATACAGCATCTTTGTAAAATTTTGTAATATGGTTGAAAATGAAAAATGAGTCACCCTCAAACATATACAAAGCAATAGAGGAAGGAAATTTGAAAATAAAGAAATAAAATAATATTATGAAGATTAAGGATATAATCACAATTTTTTAACTCTAAGAACTCCACAACAAAATGGAGCAGTCGAAAGAAAGAATCGATAACTTCAAGAATTATCACGTACTATGGTTAATGAGCACAAACTACCAGAATATTTTTGGGCAGAAGTTGTAAACACCATATGCTATGTGATCAATAGAGTAACAATTTGAATGATTATCAACCCTTATGAAATATGCAAGGTACAGAAACCAAATATTGAGTATTTTAAAGTATTTGGTTGCAAAGTTTTATTATAAATGACGAGAAAAATTAAGCAAATTTTATCCAAAATTCAACGAAAGAATCTTTTTAGGATACTGCACCAATAGCAAAGCCTATAGGATTTTTAACAAATGAACCTTAGTAATTCAAGAATGGGGAAGGTGGCTGTAACCAACTAACAAATTAAATGGAATCCATTTCCATGAAACCGTCAGACTCTCCTCTCAAAGAATCCTCAATAAAAAAATAATTAAACCCATCAAGAATTACCAAAAAGTTGGAAGTTCATAACCGGCCATCAAAAAGACCAAATTATTAGAAAACCATACAAAGGACTAGTTACTGTATCCAGTTTGAAAAATGCATGCAACAACTTCGCATTCGTATCTCAAATAAAGCCTAAAAACATAATCGAAGCAGAACAAGATGAATCATGGATGTTATCAATGCATGAAGAATTAGTTCAATTTGAAAGAAACCAAGTTTGGACACTTGTCCCCCCACCTAAAAACCATACCATAACAGGTACAAAATGCATATTCAAAAATAAAATAAGAATCGAGATCTATCATTCAAAATAAAGCATAACCTGTTGCTCGAGGATACAAACAATAAGAAGGTATCGACTATGAAGAAACATTTGTCCCTGTTTCCAGGTTAGAAGTATACGTATGTAATTTACTTTTGTAAATTTCAAAAACTTCAAGCCTTTTTAAATTGACAAAATAAAATGCCTTTCTAAATGGTTACATTATTGAATAAGTTTATGTGAAACAACCTCTCGTCTTTGAAAATCTTAAGTCTCTTAACCATGTTTTCAAACTTACAAAAGCCCTTTGTGGCCTAAAAAAATCCCCTCGAGCATGATATGAAAGATTAAGCAGCTTTCTCATCTTAAGCAGTTTTATAAGAGGATTAGTTGATCCAACTCTTTTTATTATAACCGAAAACTGAGATATACTCCTTATTAAAGTCTATGTAGATAATATTATCTTTGGATCCACAAAAGATAAAATGTGTGAAGACTTCGCATGATGTACTTAGATATAATTTGAAATAAATTTAATGGGATAACTATTTTTTCTTGGGTATTCAAGTTAAACAAATCAAAAGAGGAATTTTCATAAATGAATCCAAATACATCAATGACTTAATAGAAAAATATGGTTTGAGTATCACAAAACCCCTTAGCATACCCATGAGTACTTACATAAAAATTGAGAGTGATGAGATTGGAAAAGAAGTTAATAAGAAATTATTTTGAGACATGATTGGAAGTTTACTTCATTTAACTGCTAATTGACCTAACATCATGTTTTACGTTTGTTTATGTACTAGATTTCAATCCCAACCAAAATAATCCCATTTAATTGACGTTAAAAGAATCTTTCGTTACCGTATGTGAATTAATGATTAGGGATTTAGTACCCAAACACACATGTTTAGATGTTACAAGCTACTCGGATGCCATTTAGGTAGGACGTAAGGTAAGTTCGAAAAGTACAAAGGGGCCATGCCATTTCCTTGGTTAGTCACTTGTGTCGTGGCCAAGTCAGAAACAAAAATTAGTTGCTCTATCTACGATAAAAGCAAAATACATTTTTATCGGATATTGTTGTGGCCAAAGCTTATATATCAAGAAATGACTAGGGACTATCAAATGATTTTTCCAAAATATCAATCAAGTGAGATAACACAAGTGCAATTTCTATAAACAAAAATTCGATACAACATTCAAGAACCAAACATATGGACATCAAACACCATTTTTTATGAGATCTTGTACAAAAAAGGGATATGTAACTTCTATTTATTTCCACCAAAAAATAACTTGTGAATATTTTTACCAAACCACTCCCAGAAGATAATTTTTGGCGCTAGAATCACAAGTCTTTAAGACATCAACTAAAATTTTCTTCGCGGACACTTCCTATGAAGTTTAGTCCTTCCCTTGTCCCTTCTATATCATTAATGTTATCTCATCCTCTTACTAATTTTAAATATTATCCAAGAAATGCAGGTTATAGCACAAATTCCATACCTATAAAAATTCACCTTTTTGCTAATGACAAAAGGGTAGAAAAATTATATAAGAAAAAGAGAAGCAACAACAAAGGGAGAGAAAATGTATTTATCAAAATCACGTCTCAAAGAACGGAGGAGACTTAAATATTTTACCAAACTGTATCAATTGAATTATCATCATAAAAAATGGGAGATTATGAAATCAAAAGTATTTTCAATGAGTGAAGATTCGCATGAGAACAATATAATTGATATATGACTTCATTTCACTATCTTATCTCTAATGTTCTTGAGATGAAAACATGCAGTCAAAACATTATGAGACCTATCTCTATGATTATATCAATCAAACAACAAAGAACCTCATGGTAATCGCCTCCCAAATAAGATACATGTGATCGAAGTATGATAAAAAAAGTAGATTAAGCTCATCAAAGTATCATTCATGACAAATAAACGAGAAAGAAAAGGTCAAAGATCATCATACTTAAATTTATACGTAGAGATTCACAATCGGAGAAAGAATAATAAGGACTATGCATTACAATATTAAGCAAAGAACTTGGTCATCATAATCAAACTAGAAGAAGCATAATGTTCTCCATGCAGTCCAGAGAACTGATCAAACTCTAGAAGGCCTTCCCAGAGCTTTAAAGTACTTAGGAAATGGTTGTAATAATGTAAATTAACTTGTATGACCTTGTAATTTTGTAAACCAACCAACCAAAACCTAAAACAAAGCCTAAGTAGCCATCACAACAAGTCAGACACCTTAAGTCGACTTAAAGTAAGTTTAAATTGACTTTAATTGACGAATAATATATGTTCCAAAACTTGATTCAAAAGAAAAGGTTTTTTAGAAATTTAATTTTGGCCCTAGGAATTTAGGTAGACTCGAAGTGTCTACTTGGCTATATTTCCAACAGCTAGTTCATATAATTTAAATTCCACAAGCTCCAAAACATGCTACCCTCCAATGGCTAGTTTTTAAAATAGCCTATAAAAGGAACCTTTGGGATCTTTCTTCAAAATTCGAACCTTCCTATAACATCTCCATTGATCAAAGATCCATTTCCAATCTTGTGTCCCTTTACTTGATATTTTTAGAGAGAAACCCATTTCAAAGGGGGAGTTTTAAACCCAAAACTCCATTGAAGAAAATCTCCAGCCAAAACCCTTTTGAACTTAAACTTATTCATTAATACCTCTATAGCCAAATATATAAACCCAATATTCTCGTGTGCTAAAAATCTACCCACCCACACACACACTTGATCAATATACTTATGATTACTTGCTTTTTTATATTTATAAAGAGAAAGTAAACACGTTTTACCTTCATTTTTATGTTTTGGTTACATAACTCATTATTTTTACTTATGATTGAACTTTATTATATCTTAATGGATGTCTTATCATCCTCATACCGATGGGAAGATGAAGCGAGTGAATTAGATTATGAAGGGTATGTTACGAGCCTACATTTTAGATTTCAGGGGTACTTGGGAGGTGCATTTCCCCCTGGTGGAGTTAGCCTACAATAATAATTATCATAATTTGATCGATATTGCACTGTATGAGGCATTATCAGGGCGACCCTATATATCACCCGTGTGTTGGTTGGACCTAGGCGACAGTAGTTTGTTTAGACTCGAGTGTGTTCAGGAGATGACTGAGAAGATCAAGATGATCTGGAGGATCAAGACAACCGAGAGCAGGTAGAAGATTTATGCGGATTTGGAGAGGAAAGACATGTAGTTTTAGGTGGGTGATCAAGGGCTTCTCAAAGTGTCACCCATGAAAGGGGTAATGCATTTTGAATAGAAGGGGAAATTGGCCCCGAGGTATTTTGGGCCATTATGATCATGGATCGTATAGGGACACTCGCATGTCAGTTGGATATTCTAGACCAATTAGATCAAGTACATAATATTTTCCTTGCTCCGTTGATTTTTATGGGATGAGGCCGCCTATCAGCATATTGACTTAGGGGATATTCAATCAGAGAACAATGATTCATATAGTTAGTAGCCAGTACGTATTTTAGACCGTAAAGTCTAGATTTTGACGTTTTGGGTTCAGTGGAATCATCATAATGAAACCGAGTCCACTTAGGAGCATGAGGATATGATGAGACATCAACATCCACATTTATTTTAAAGCAGGAATGCGTTATTTTTTCTTAATTCGAAGGACATAATTATTTTTATTGGGGAAAGAATGTAATACTCCATAATTTTAAAGGGAATTAATAACTAATTAATTAGAAAAAATTAATTAATTAAATGGAAATTCAAATTAATTATATACTTTTTTAATTTAAAGTCATTTATGATATTTTAAAGTTAAAACATTAAAATGAAATTGTATAGTTTAAATGGAAAGTTGTTAAATTTTATGGTCTTTAATTTAATTATTATAAGGTTTTGGGCTCTATCTATAATTATTTAAGTTATAAACTGATTTTGGGGAAAATCCGAGGGTATGATGGTCCTTATGCCTTGCTTGGGGAACAAGTAGGGTTTATGGGAATAATTAATAGAAAGTCTAGAAAAAAAATATCCAGATCAAGCAACCATTTTCATAAACCAAATCAAAGAGTTAATCAAGGCCTTTTGAAGTGGGGATTCAAGGGAGGATTCAAAGGTTTTCAATCAAATTTTCAAGAGGATTGAAATGGGTTTCAAGGCTCATTTTTCAAAGACATCTTCTCTCCCATTTAAATCAAGTTTCTGACTATTAATTTCTCCTAAACCCTAATTGTAGGATTAAAATTGGTTGGTATCCCATAGAGTTTATACATCCCTTATGCTATGGCCCGATTTTGGTGAAATTAGATAATCTCACATTGTTTAAATTAGAATTTAGCCCTAGATGATTTATGAATTATGAAATTGGACCATTGTTAAGTAGACATTCATATCAGGGTCTGATGTTGGATATTATATTAATTTGAATGAATAATGAGTAATTAAGACTTAATTGGGGTTTAAATTATTGTTGAGAATGCATGTGCTCAATAGTAGTGTACATTTAACTTTATGAGTGGTACCTTTAGATTAAAAAAAATGCCTAAACAATGTAATGTAAAGCATGAGGTTTAATAATTAGAGTTCAATTCCACATGAAAAATCATAAATAGTGAATAACCCCAGGTTTATAATCTTGAATTGTAATTAGACTCCTTTAATTGATGTATGACCTTGGAAATTGAACCTAATTACATTTGAAATTTATTTAAGCCCTTAATTACTTTTCTTATGTTATTGAATTGGAATACTTGAGTAGTAAGACAAATATTTTTTGCTTATGTTGGTTTGTGGTTGTTGTTGGTTTATGGTGAATGGTTGTGGTTAAAAATAAAATTTTGATGTTTAATTCATTTAATCCTCAAAATTAACTCACACTAATAATTCCATAACTAATTAAACTGTCTTAACGACTACCTTATCGAGATGGAAGTGTATGAGGTGGTTTTCTAATTGGATTTCAATTATGATGCGTTCCATGTGTGAAGTCTAAATAAAGGTAGGAGTGAGTAATTTAGGAATCCTTAAATTAACTTTTACATTGATTATAATGATGAGTAGTACTATCCTAGATACAACCTCATGAGTGATTGAAGAATACCTTAGAAGTTAATGAAATAACGTAAAGTTTGATCTGAGGACTAGTTTAGAATGGTATGAAGGATGGAGTGCAATATGGAACAATAATAATATGATATGGAAATTGATTAAAATGAGATGAATAAATGTATGTCAATATGCGCGTGGTAAGAGAGAACACTCTTACTTGTTGCGTATTGACGTTGCATAGATTTTATGTGTGTGTCATGCCTGATGTTGTTTGTGGCTATCATGAGGTGGTTCACGGTTATCGTGACGATATCTTGTTTTGGAACATCACACGATTTTATTTGTGTGTATAGTTTTTACCACAGGAGAGAAAGTTGGTGCCTGATTATGTGATGGGATTTATATGTGTGTCATACGATTTTATTCATGTTTATAGTTTCGTCCATTCAAAAGAAAGATGATGTCTGGTTCCATGATGGTCTTTATGTGTGCGTGTTGCATGTTCTTGATATGTCCGGGGTGAAGGGGCTCTTGTCAGTTACAGTTTAATTAATTAAAAGAGTAATTAATTATTGAAACTAATGAGCTAATTAAAATGAATTGTGAGGTTTGATGGCATATGGTTCGTTATTGTAGTAGTCTAGAGAACTGTTGACCTATCACTTGTAAATACAATTACTTTTGAGTTTCGTAACTTTAGTAACTTGCTAGGTTCTGATCCATTTTATTTGTGGAAACCTTTCCAATGCTAGGGACAAATAATGCGAGTAAATTATGATCCAACAAACAAAAATCGTTCATCCTTTCTATCATAGTCATCATCATTAAGCTTTGATGTAGGTTCATCTCCATGATGTGATATCTTTCATTTTTAGTTGTGTGAGTTGAGTATATTGGACATAGTTGGCTTGTATATTTGGTGGGACAATTGGCATGTGTATTTTATATATCTGTTGAGATAGGTTATGTAGTGAAACTATGTATTTGCTTATTTAAGACTTGTTGTATAGTTGTAGATATATATCTTATTTTGTTTTAGTTGATGATGAAATTTATGAGATGTCATTTGACGATATTCATATCTTATCACTTATTTCATTTGCTTACATACATGCTAAGATTGATATTTAAATTGTTTTGACAAGTTGTGTTGTTATTAGGAAGTGATAAACCCTAGTGTTGAGATATACGAGTTGTTACAGTTTGAGAGGTCAAGAGCGTATACGTGATAAAGAGGCTTAGGAGGGCTCAACCGTTCACTAGTCAAATGAGATTTGGAAATCAGCGAACGCGCACTTTTGGCATTAGAGAGGAAAGACCAGAGGGAAGAAATCATGTTTGAACAATAAATTATGAGCACAAACAATTCACACATGAACCCTGCTCAGAAGGAGACTACCTAGCGAGAAACATACTCAACAAAGCTCGAGCCTAATAGGCACAAGCCAACTTTCCCAATTTTCCATTATTGAGAAGCCAATCCGAGTATTAAATTAACGTCATTGTAATATTTAATCGGTTGTAGTTTCTAAGAATTTACAATTCTGTAGTCAATATTGTTATTCATGTCAAATGAAATTTATTCCAATTTATATTTATAAAATATCATAACTTAAAATGGAAATTGATAGTTCTCATAATAATTAAAAATAGAGTAAAGTCACACATTTTTGTTGGCAAAGTGTTCCCAAACACATTCTACTATATCCACAACTAGAAATGATTTATTTTGTCATGCATTGTCTTTGCCTCGATTGCATAATTTTCATCGATAGATTTTTGAACAATTGGAACTTGTTTTGATGGGTAGACATATTCATTTATCCAATCATAGTCACATCCTCATCTTCAACAATCATGGTATTCATTACGATGCATGACTGCATAATCACTGAAAACTTTTCCTCATTATTACTCAAATGCTTATACCAAAGATCTGGTTGCCTTGGGAATTTTTTCTGCAAGCATTTTCGCCCAACCACTATAATGTATTAAACTAATTACATCTTGATGAGGCATGAAATTTGTGCATATATCTCTCGGAGTCGCACAATTTTTGTGCATGTTTATCATATTACCGGTATCGTTATGTCTGTCATTTCCATCAAGTGGCCAAGATTATCTTCAACACGCATGTAATTTTCAAAAAACTATTGGGCGCTTAATAAATGGAACTTTCGATTCTAGTTGTTCGTTAGTTCTATTTCTAGTCCTCCTCAACCCAATAACTCGTCTAAATATTTTTCCTAGCTCCATTTTGAGTACTACAAGTCCTCTATAAAATTAAAAATAACATTTAAAAATTGAAATTAAATAAAATACAGATGAAAATATGTACGTTAAACTTGATAAAAATTAGACAAAAAAAATATTGAACTTAGAAATGTGGAAATTATAGGGATTTTTTACTTGGAGCTGTTTTAGAAAAGAAATTGGAAGTGGGTAAAATAGATGAAGATGTATTTGGGGTGTTTTTGGTGTGTTTTTGGCAGTCGAGTGGTGTTAATTTATAGGGGTTGGATGATAAATTACATTCGCTATGTGGTATTAAATTGGGTAATTGTATCTAATTTGGGGTTAAATGAAAGTTTCAAAGGATTTAATGGAATTAAATGGTTTTAGTCAGGGCCATAATGTAATTATTAAAATTTAATCTTAGGCGGGAGAAGATGTTCCATCCTAAACTCCTCTAAAATGACACCGTATATTATCCATTTAGGTAATATTTGGCTTACCCACTACACAGGGGTTGCTCTTAGGGACTCGCCCCTTTTCAGAATAGAAGTTGAAAACTTCATGCTCATTTTACAAGTAAATTCCTTGCCAAAATCTTGTAGTAATAATAAAATGTTTGAGAGATGCCTCTAAAGAGAAACATGAGAGTCGTTCGAGGGGAGGGGGTCATTTTTAATGTTCTTACTTTGAGAATATAGTTTCAAATGGTAAGGATCACAAAATGACCGGTTTAGAATGATGCATCATTGATTGATAAGGAATGAGGATCGACATAAGTGATAAATTTAAGCCTAAAATTTTAGGGTGGGAAAGTAAAGAGTGTGTAAAAGTATAGTATACTCGTGTGATCTCGGGTTATTGGATTGTCATGTTACATTTTTAATAAAAAAAATTATGCAGCAAAGATTAAGAGGCCATTCTCACATTCTACGTGATCAAAATTGATACATCGAAAGTCATCAACTTCATCTCAACATTGTTCATGTCCACGTTGTTGAGAACACCACATAAGGTTTAAGGTAAAGGACATGAGTGGACAATGTTCACATAGTTTTGCCATAATTCAAATGGATTTTCCTAAATTGGAACTATGCTGAAAGTTCTTTTAAATATGGTTTATGGTTTGGTGATATAAATATGAAATATGCTTTTCTTATACAAACTTATTTTGTAGAAAAATACATGAGTATATCAATTGAATTTTGGCATTTTGCCCAAAATCTAATTTCATGTTTTGAACCAAGTCCCATAATCTATTCCCGACTTGTTCATTGAAGTTTCAATTCAACCAAAATCCCTTTACTTAAATAAAAAGTCCTCTACTGCCTATGAATCCTTCCAAGGTTTTCGTATTATGTTTCTCTCTACCTAATATTTTTTATGTTTCCCTTCAGCGAGTTCATTTTTGTGACAATGAAGAATGCATTGCTCCTCACGATCTAATGACGGTGAAGATATTTTGTGATATGTTTTGCATTATTCAAAATGTAATCCATGCAAAGCTTACCAAAAATTATCTCGGCAAGGTGGTCACGGTCCAAAATCGTTCTTGATTATTATTGATCGCTACCCAGTCTGTGAGCTTATCCGGGGCAATCTATGCCAGACAATGGTCATGATCATGAATAGAAACTCCACAGTGACCTTTTGTGGGAAATTGGCTCCAAGTTGGTCATGTCACTGGTGACCATCCAAAACTATGACCATTTGTTAAGGATCGTAACCAGTATGTGTGCAATATGGTCATGGTCCATAATCTTGATCATCCACCGTAACAACCATGGAATCCAAAATGGTCATAGTAAAGGAGTTTTAGGGAATTCTAGGGATCACGATCATGGACCGTAACCATAATCACTGATCATGGCAAGTTAATTTAATTTAAAATGATTATTGATCGTGGCAAGTTTATTTTCTCATTTCCTTTATTTCATCCTCTCTCTCTCTCTTAGTCTCTACGAAAACCCTCTTACCATTGTTACCACCATCGTTACCACAATCGTCTCTTTCTGTAAAATAGTCAGGTCCCTTTCTCTCTCTCTACAAAACACTTGTGTGTGTGTGTGTGTGTGTGTCCATGCGTAATTAAATGTATGTGTATAAACCAGTGTGTCTATGTGTATCGATATATGTATGTGTATGTATATGCATATGTATGTTTGGATCCACTAGCGTTAGGTTTAGGGTTAGAGTTTTTAACAATAGAGATGTGTCATTTATTTTTTAGTACTCACATGTAATTAAAATAATTTAACCATCGTAAAAGAATTTTACGTTATTTCAAATTGCTTAAGAAAAATAGGAATGACAAAAAATAGTAAAATGATCATTTTTTAAGTTCAAAGAAGAGACTCGTAATATACTTTGTGTATGTATATATGTATACAAAAATATATATAGTTTATACAAAAGATTTAATTGGGTATTTACAGTGATTTTGATTTTGAGAAAGTGATTCGTTTGTGTGTGTGTGTGTGTGTGTGTGTGTGTGTGTGTGTGTGAGAGAGAGATAGAGAGGGAGAGAGAGAGATTAGCCTTTAATTGAAACGGTTAATAGTTGGATTACAGTGATTTAATGATAACTCTCATGATAAATTTGTAATTTGAAAATTGATTACTTATATTATATTTCTAATAATTGCATATAGTTGGATTTATATAAATACCTAATACTTGTTAGTTAATGGGATATGATAATAAAATAACTATAAATTCATATGTTATTATTTAATTAATGGAAACCCTTATGATTTGGAAACTTAAAGTATTAATTGAGATTATGAACATGTTAATACATTTTTAATTGGACTATGGACTTACATGTTCCTATAATAGTAGTTAGCTTGATTGTTGAATAATATGTTACTTAGTCCTAATTACAAATTAGATAAAGTTACTTAGCCCTAATTGTACATCATGTGATTATGAATAATCTAATTAATTATTAAAGATTAATTTAGTCTTTTTCCATAGACATGCCAAAGTTTGATTTGTTAACATTTTTTTCTTATTGCAATTGTATTATTATTGATATGTTTTCTTCTCGCTCCACGTGTGTATATAATTGGAGAACAATTATTGAAGCTCGTCTAATTCTAGTTGCTTTCTTTATTCACGTAATTTTGCTTATCGTTTCTTTTATGCAAAATAGTCTTATATATATTATTAACTTCTTATTTGATTGTTGTGGCTGTGTTTACTCCTTACTTAAGTGGTTGTTATTTGGGTGAACACACATTAGTGGAAGGGCTTTATCATTGGTAGACACATAATAATTCTAAGAGTAACTGAATAAAAATTGAACTATAATTGGACTTTTGTTTGATTGATTAATTGGAAAACAATAAGTACTTGATATTGATATTATGTAGATGAAGGATATCTTCACTTGAAGGATGATCCTTCATTTCCTTGAGAGTTTATGCATTATTTTTCTTATTAGTATATATATCTTCTTGGTTAACTGTTGTGACCGTGTTCATCCCTTCCTTAAGTGGTTAATGTTTGGGTAAGCAGAAATTGGTGAAGGTCTTTATAAGTGGTGGACACATAGTAATTCTAGGATTAATTGAACTAAAATTGGAATTATTTTGTTTTATTGATTAATTTTAAAGCATTAATGACTTGGTGGACCCATAGTAATTTTAAGATTAATTGGAGGCTTTACTCCTAGAATTTGTATGTTGTCCCACATGCAAAAAATCTTTTATACCTTTTTCGTTTTCTCATCCACATTAACACTGGTCATGTCCACCCCTCCTTTTATATATCTTCTCAGGAAAAAATGAGTCATAATAATAATTACTTTCAACGAAAAATTGAGAGCTTATAATTGGACCGTACAAAAACTATTTTTATTAGTGCGTGCCATATAAACGGGACTCCTATTTACCAGTATGGGAATAAAAAAATTAAAAAGTTTAATTACCTTATAAATTGTGGAGTTGATATCTCGTAACTGTACCTATTTGGTCGTAAACTATTTTCGTTGCCAGAATACTGGGATGAGGAAATACATAATATATTTCACATTCATAACCCCGATTACGCATTGCCATTAGTGACACTATTATGTAAATATAGCATTCACCCAGATTGCGATATCACTACACCACAAACCGAGAATGGTTATGGCAAGTTGGTCACAACCCAGGACCGTAACCAAGTGATCACGACCCACGACCATGACCAGAGTCAAAATCACGTGACAAAGGTCGTGACCAAGAAAAAGGGTGCCATTAAATGGTTGTGGTAATGGACATAGACCGTGACCGCAAGGGTCACGACCTTGGCCTGTGACCACATTTGTGATCAAATGGGCACCAAATCGTCCGACAAAGTGGGTCACGACCCTGGACTATGACCATATGCATGATAAATGTTAGGGTTTCATTTGACATGGGTCATAGTCATGCGTCGTGACCATTTTGAAATTATCATGGGAGGAAGTCACGGTCCTAGGTTGTGACCCCATCCCACGGCCATTTATTTTTTTACACATCATTTAAGGACAAATTTTCAATCAAGTCAATTTGTATGTAATTGGCATAATTCCGGACAAAACGTTTGAGTCATAGGATAGACTTTGAGTTGAAGATCCCATGAGCCTATGACGTTGTTTGATGAAGACAAAGTGGACAAGCTTCAAAGAATGGATATTCTAAGTCGCTTTTACTCTACCATATTTGTCTTCACATATGTCAAAGTTCTAGCAGGTATGAACGTATATAGTTTATGAGTCCTTAGGAATGGATATTCTAAGTCGTGTTTACTATACCATATTTGTCTTCACATATGTTGAGGTTCTTGCAGGTATGAATGTATATAATTTATGAGTCCTTAGAATTTTTTAATAAGGGTATTTTATTTTCAAAATCGTTTGGAGCTTAATTTTTTTCAAAATATGTTTCATGAGTTTACTGTTGGAGGAGTTTTAAAATTTTGTTGAGATCGTGCAAACAACATCTCCATATCATTCTAACGACATTGCTAGGTCATTCGAAGTATGTTTCAAACGTACATCAAGAGAAGCCTTACTATTTTAACTTCTGCAGGGCCGCTAAAAGCGAGATGAACTCTCGTTCGCGCGAGATCTATATCTCATTAGAACGATTGTTTCATATCGTTCAAATCACGCGCCACCTTAGTTTTTCTATAAAAGAATTTTCAGACTCCATTTTTCAGATGACTTTTGACGAAAAGGAAAAGCATACCAATTTTCAAAAGTTTCATCTCCCAAAGTTTCACCCTTTTATTTACAAGATCCAAAAATCATAAATCATATACTTTGAGATCTTGTTTGGGTACCTAATTCTTTTCATTCATCATTAGAAGAACTGTTTTCATGCGGTGGACTCCATAGGTGCTGATTGCGGTGAAGAAGCGATGGATTATGTGTTCTGAATCATAACTAATTGTCGAGATACATTGGTGGATACCGAGGTATACGTGGACTCGTGTGCTTTGGACCATACATGGGTGGAGTCTTGCATTGCACTGTGGAGAAGTGGTTGAAGAAATAAGAGTGGCAAGGCTCATGGGTGATCGAGTCATTGTGTAAGTCTAATATCTATACTTTGTAAAACAATATCATAGCGATTGTCTGGTCGGGTCATTCGAGGTTTTTTCCCTTTGTGATTTCCTTGTACATCAGCGTCTTGTGATTTGATTATTTAATTTATCTGCTGTCACCTAGATGCATATTTAGGGTAAAAAGATAAAATTTGGTAAATCGGGTTTTCATAAGAAAGGTTTAATTGCTGCTAAGTTTAATTAGGAGAATTTTGTTTCAAAGTTCAATCTTTAAAATTGGGAAAATTGAAATTAATTGAACTTGTGTTTATTTAAACCATTCTAGCATTCTCAAATTGGTATCAGAGCACTCACTTTTTCATCCCAACAATTGGTATCAGAGCGGGTTACGCTAAGTTATTGTGTAGATCCTTGTTTACAGCTTTTTGGGTGGTCATTTGTTTCTCTCTATTGGTTTTTTTTCTCTCTTGATGGATTCTCATTTGAATTTGAAGTTTGCTAAAATAATTGAAATTCTTAAAAATGAAAATTCTCATTTTAAAAATGTTATGGAACTTTTGCAAACTATTCAAGATCAAAAAGATATTATTCATGAGAAGTTTGTTGCCTTGTACCATTACTTTAAAGATTTAAAAGTGTCCAAAAAGGAAAGTGACGATAGAGTCCAATTTTTTTAGAAAGAATTAGAGGACTTTAAAAATTCTAGGGTTTGTAATTGTTCCGTTAAGATAAATATTTTGGTTAATGATTTTAAGGCACGAGAAAAAACTCTTAGGGATAATTTTTCTTTCATTGGGGGGTTGAGATGTCCTTCTAGGAATAATTGAAAATATGAAGAAGGAGTCCCTAAAATTGGAAGAGTCAAATTCTTTGCTTGAGTCTAGAATTTTGAAGTTAAAAGATGATTTAAAAGACTCGAGTAGTGATGGTTCTAGCATCCCTGTTTCTAATGCTTCCGTTGTTAAAGCCAAAATCATTGTTTGTTTAATAGGGTCAACCAAATCGAAGGATGTTAGAAAAGGTTAACCCATAGGCAACATTCCTCCCGTTTACACATGTTCTCATTGTGGTAGGAAAGGTCAACTTAGAGCGTTTTGTTAAAATCTTGGAAGAGGTCCTAGGAAGTTGAAGTCAAGTGTTCCCTTAGTCCCTCTAACCCATATTCATCGTTTAACATCTATTTGGGTTAGGAAATCACTTTTATAGGCGTTGGATGGTAGACTTGTTAATTCTCACATGCGTGCACATTATTCTTCTCTTGCCATATCTTATAGATGATTGCTTGAATGAGTTTATTTGTCATACTCTAGTTGTGCTTCATGATATATGTTTGCTAGTGTTATGACTTGTGTACTTTTTACATTATATTCTTCTTTTATTGAGTCATATTGAAAAATACAAAAAGATTTTTGTTTGATATTTTTTGAAAAATACAAAAAGATTTTATTTTTTAGATTTTTTTTTAAAATACAAAAAGATTTTTAGTTTTTGTGTATTTTAGTTTTACACATTTAGTGTGGCATATTGGTGTATTTGAATCCAATTCATTCCGTAATTTTCATGTGGCTAGAACATTTGGTTACGACTTTAGATGTTTAGATTGTTCTTAACCATGTTTATAGAGTTGTTTCAAATTTGATTTGCTTTATATATGCCTCCACGCACACATGCACGAGTGTAGAGGTAAAAATCCCGAGCTAAAGCTCCAATACCAATTTGTAAATGCGAAATAAAATCGATGTGTCCAAACGTGTGGAATGGAATGAATGGGCATGAACTAGAAATAAAAGAATTATAACCCAAACACATAAATATGTTCAAGATGTTCTAATTGATCATAAAACTTTAACAAACTAAGTTTTAGCCTCAATTGACAACTAAAGTTGAACTTAATGAACAAAACAAGCACAATGAACACAAGTTAAGAATATTAATGATTCTACAAATCAATAGCATCATGACAAAATAAGCTTAACTAGGATACATTGTCATTGTGCAAACCCGTTGAAATTTCCATCCAAACGCCCTCAAAATATTTCTTTTCTTTTCTCTTCAATGAATATATTAAACTAAACAAATTTGGCCCCTATTTGGCATATTATTCTTTGTATTGCCTTAATTTTTTCTTGGGTTGTTTAAAACGGTGGCTTTCACGGTGAGTTTATTATACTCTTCTAGCCCTGTCTCGGGTACACTCATAACTTTTTCAATATTAAACGAATCCTCACAAGCAACGGTTATTACATGCACAAATCCTCTATAGTCAAATAAACATTTAGATGACAAGATTCATCTTAACCAAGTTTATGGATTGCTTTATTTCAAAGTGAAAAATAGTCACAAAGGGTGATTTCAAACAAATATTGCAATACCAATTTTATATGCGGAAGTGAATTTTAAATTAATTTTATCTTTTTATCCTACTCACGCATATATGGTGATAAAACAGATAAATCTAACCCGCAAATAAATAAGGCCAAGTTTCAGAAGAAAAAAAACAAAGGGAAAAACCTTTATCCACTTAGAAATTTACAAGAGAGTCAACTTACAAACTACTTGATCCCCCACAAACATAACGCGTTATTCTTCAAAATTCTCTAAGGAACAACTATGATCCTCGCAAGAATCACATAACCACAGTCCTACGAATTAGCCTCGGCCTTCGTCTTCAGCAGTGAATCCCCGCACGTATCACAAGTCAGTAATGGAATGCCTCTCCACGAAAGGTGTATGAAAAATATACAAACTTTTTAGGGTTCTAAACTAATTCATAAGAACAATATTGAAGGATGCCTTTTAGTGAATTAAAACAATGTTTTTCAACAAAAAAAAAAAAACTTGAAGAAATTTTGCAACAGATATGCAGAAACATACTTGGAAAAATTCTTAAACAATCTGATCACGAAACAGGTATTTATAAAAACCTTAAGTGTGGAGGTCATTCGAACGACTTCTAGATGTCATTTGAACGACATGTGCCTGTTGTTATAAGCGATATGAGATGTCGTTAGAAGCGACACTGCATGTCGTTAGAAGCGACATTGCACGTGATTAGAACGACAAAGGCATGTCGTTTGAACGACATTGTGATGTCATTTGAACGACATAAACTAAACTTTCCCATTTAAAAAACTCCATCTATAGGTGTCTTAGAAAACATATTTTCGAAACCAAAACAGTCATGTTCGTCTTTTGATAAAAAATTAAATATCCCAAGCATTATTTCATGAATTAATTCAAACTCTAAATTGTTTTATACCTTTAGGGATGTCGAAAAGTCTTCAAACTTGGAGATGCGTGAGTTCGATTCATCTTCTCGACACGTGATGATTTGTAAAGGGATACGCCAAGCTAGCGTAAAGATATGATATGAACAATCCTAAAAAAATTGTTCTTACACCGAGCTTATTAAATTTTTACTTCATGATGTATATTAGAGCTTAGTGAGATATTCTCCTATCAATTTTGTCATCTACATGTTTATATGACTATGAGGGATTTGTGCAAGTAAAAATCATTGTTCGTAAGAGTTTGTTTAATATTGAAAAATATGAGTGTACACAAAAAAGAGCTCCGAGAGACAGTTTGACCAGTCGTGAAAGCCACTGGTTGAAAAGAGCCCAAGAAAAAATAAGGCAATAAAAAGAATATATGCCAAAAAGGGGGCAAAGAGTTTTGTTTGTTTGATCTTGCAAAAGAAATCACTTCAAAAGAAAAGAAAATAATAGAAAATATGATATACATATATCTTTTGAGGGTATTTAGTTGAAGATCAACGGGTTTTCACAATGATACCTAGTTATGCTTATTTTTTCATGACGCTATCGATTTGTAGAAGCATCTATATTTCTAGGCTTGTGTGCATTGTACTTGTTTTTTTCATTAAGTTCAACTTTATTTGTCATTTGAGGCTAAAGCTCACTTTGATAAAGTTTTACGATCAATTAGAACTTCTTGAACATGTTTGAGTGTTTGGATTATTACTAGTTCACACCCATTCATTCCATTCCACACGTTTAGACACATCGATACGATACTAGTGTGGAAAGTTTATGTGTTTGTGTCATGTTTTGTGTTCATTTATACTCATACATGTGTGTCAGATTTCATTAATATATTTTGCATATTTTATATATGGTTTTGAGTCTTTGCGATTTATATTTAGTCCACATTTATCACTTGTTTGATCTTTTGGATTATTTATGCTTGTGTTGCCTTGTTATGTGTTTGCTACACTTTACACCATTGCATGATTTTATTCCCATCTACTTATGCTTAATTATGCTATCAAATCTGTTTCAAAATTGGTATCTTACGATCACTTATTTAGGGGGAGATTTAATTTTGGGGGAGTATTTATTTGTGCCATCTTATTTTGTTTATTCATGAACAAAAAGGAGGAGAATGGTATATTTCCTTTGCATGATTAGTATATCTTTATTTTAAGGGGAGACATCTTACCTAGGCTGAGATTATATAGACATTATTAGATGTTTATCCATTTGCGAATTTATACTTGTCATATTCTCTTTGCATTTGAATGTGTGTTTAAGTGCGTAGGATTACAAGTTTACATCAATGCACTAAAGTTTTTAAGCAAATAAAATCTGCTCATATTTATATGTCTGTAGAGCGTCTGTACTTTTTCCTTTTAGGGGGTGGGGAACGAGTATTTTTAGAGAGATTGATGGCTCATAGGATTATTGTTTTGGTTTTTGTCCCAGGATTGCTAAAGGGGAAGTTTAGTAAGGACAAAATTCCCATCGAGTCAATTTGTATATAATTGGCATAATTCTGGACAAAACGTTTGAGTCATAGGATAGACTTTAAGTTGATGATCCCATGATCATATGACGTTGTTTGATGAAGACGTAGCGGCCAAGCTTCAAAGAATGGATATTTTGAGTCGTGTTTACTGTGCCATGTTTGTCTTCACATATGCCGAGGATCTCGCAGGTATAGACGTATATAGTTTATGAGTCCTTGGAATTTTTTAATAAGGGTGTTCTGTATTCAAAATCGTTTGGAACTTAATTTTTTCGAAAATATGTTTTCTAAGTTTACTGTAGGCGGAGTTTTAAATTTTCGTGAAGATCGTTTAAACGAAATCTCTATGTCATTCAAATGACATTGTTAGGTCGTTTGAAGGATGTTTCAAATGTACATCATGCAAAACCTTACTGTTTTAAGTTTCGTAGGGTCGCTAGAAGGGAGATGAACTCTCGTTTAAACAAGGTTATAAACCAGCACAAAACATGGATCACACGATAACTTATTATACCCGCTCTGATACCAATTTAAAAGTGCTAATATATAGAATGGTCTAGAATTAAGTCATTTTTTTAAAAAAAATTCAAATTAAATATTAAACTTAAATAGAATTAACCCAAACAAACCTTAGCACTAATTTTAAACGAAAGTTGTGTAAACCAGTTTTAGCGATTCTTATATTATCCTAAAACATGCATATAGGTGATAGCAAGAGAAAGTAAAATAAACAATTACATAACGCCCGGTATACGAGGAAAACCAAAATGGGAAAAAATTCAGACGACTCAGCCACGCAAAATTCACTAAGTATGAAAATACAAAAGACACGGTAGAAGACTTACAACACACACTCGACGCCCTCTCAAGTCTTGACGCTCTTCGTTACTCAACCTCCACCTAGTGCACGCAAGAGTCAACTCGCGCATTGCCACAACGTGTGAATCCACACGTGTCTCGGTATCCATCGAACAACTCAGCAACCGTCTACGGATTGGAACACGAAATTCACCGCTTTTTCACCGTAACACCACACCATAGAATCCACCATGTATAAGCAGCAACAAGTACGGATTCCACTGCATGAAACGATTCTCAACAAAATGAAGAGAATAAACCAATGGTGCCCACAAACTAGATCTCAAAGCATAATATGATGAAACTTAGATATAAAGTTGTTTAGATGTAAATTAGGATATGGATAAACACAAAGAGCTTTTTGGGAGAGTTTAGGAATTCAAAAACAATGAAAGTCTCAAAGAAAATTGATGCTCAAAAATAAGATAAGGATGAAATCATTAAAAAAAATCTCGAAATCTTGAAAAAACTCTGTCGGCTCGTTCGAATGAAGCCCCTTATTTCGTTCGAACTGCTTCTAACGAACCATCAAACGAGAAAATAGTATGACGTGAAAAATATCTCGTTCAATATCTCGTTGGATCCCTGTTCTAACGAGTTAAGGTAACTCGTTCGAATGACATACCTAGTTGTTCTAACGACCTCGCGAAAAAAATATGTTTCTTCTAATAAATATTAAAAAGTAGATAAAATCATTTTTATCATTTTACTATCAATTTTATAAATGCCTAACACTCAAATATAAAATCTCCAAAGCTCATTATAAATATGCATTCATACTTGAGAGATCCTCGAAACGTGAAGACAGAAACGAGCAGGAAAAACGACACGATGATGTAGATCTTCTAACTTGGTCGCTACGTCTTCAAGAAACCACGTCATAGGCTTGAAGGTCAACACACTCAAATCTTAACCTATGACTCAAAGAGTTTCGTCCCAATACGGAATAAGCCAAAACATACAAATTGACTTTATTCAGAAATTTGTCCATACAGTGCTGGATATTATGCTAGATTTTTATCATGTACGTTCACATTTTTACATTTTTTTAGTACACTATTTCTCCTTGTGGTATTAAAATATTGATGGTATTTACTAATTTATGTCATACATGCGGGAGGAAACACAAGCTTGTTTGAGTAACGCCATTCGGCTCATACACGGCCTAAGAGAGACAATGTGCGATCAGATGCAAGATTGATACCAACACCTCTGAGCGCGCCACCATGCGACAGATTATTGGGGAACTATCTGGCTATGCGTCTATAGCGTGATGCAATTCGAATGGATCGTGATGTCTTCCACCGGGTGTATCAGTAGGATAAGCCCATCGATGAGCCTAAGGCTTCGATGTGATTCAAATGGACCGTGATGTCTTCCACTTTGGGCTTGATATCCGAATCCAACCATGCCACTTTTTTGTTTCTCTACCATTTTATGTATTCCGAACATATGGTATATAATGATTTATGCTTTAATTATAAATTTTTTTTAATTTGTTTATGCTTGATTGGTTGAGTTTCTATCTGAATATTAACACATGGTTGGGTTTGGTTTATACAACAATTTGAAAAGATAATTTTGTCAACACATGATTGGAGTTATATTAATGTTCATTAAAAAAATGGTATGCTGCCTAGACCTTCCCACAAAAATTGGTTTCCCACGCAAATGTGCCGTATACTCCGCCATGTGTGGCTTTTTTTAGAGCATTTTGCTCTCAAAAATGCTAATTTTACTATAATTTTCACTTTGCCCAATGACCGGGTGCCAAAACTACCTTAAGCATTGCTATTTTGCCCAATGCTTTTGGTTGTTGGAGACGTCTTATAATGACAATGTTTAGTGATAAAATTCTACCAGCACGGTCCAACCGCTAGTCACACAAAGACATCAGTTGCAACGACTTCACAAAGACATCAGTTGCAACGACTTCAACAGACCATTTTCCACTGTTTTAGTCCGAAATTTTTACTCATTGACATTCTTTACTAGGGACTGAATTTGTTTTCTAAATATTTGATAGACTAAATTGGAATTTTAATAACGTCCCTTAAAAAACACTAACCCAAATCGTATGAGAAATTGAATTTGGATTATCCGATCCATGAGGAAGATTATGAAAACTCTTAACAGAAATTTAGAACAATAGTAAAAGAAGAAACCACCCCCCCCCCCCCCCCCCCCATTCAGATCTTCCTATTTGTCTACAAACTTGAGTTATCGAGGAACCAAATATATCTCATACAATGTGAAAGGGGAATACAAGTAATTCCCCCACATTACAAAACAAATTACCAAAACTTACAAGGAGTGGAAGAAACTAGGAGTCTCCCCCTTATACTAGTTCTCTTTACATCTCCTCCACATGTAAATATAAATCACTTTGATAACTACATCAACATATATATAACTTATTCCCACATATTACAAAGAATATCACAATCATACCCCCAAATTCACCGATCGTAACCCATAGCTACTACCGGGATTCTAACCTTGTGCCCTCGGCTCCCTTTCATTAAGACCTCTCCAAACGTGTAGGACCCAGTCACGGATCGGACACTAAGGGTCACCGTGAATTTTCGAGACGCACCGGGCCTTAGTGTCATTGCCGGAGGGCTAGTCTCGATGGCCACTGAGGGTCCCATTCTCGCGGTGATCACATATGTTTCCTCCCCGGCGACATTTGTGACGGTACGTGTGACGGATTGGGTTCGGACAAGGTGGGAGATCGCGATTGACGGGGAGTTAAGATTCGACGGGTGGCCGAGCGTGTAGTTGCACGGTGAGTTTGTGTAGTTTCGGATCTCGTGAGCGTCGATTCCCGGTGTTGTACACAAGAACCCTAGGTAGTCTTCGTAACCTACAAAACCATATCAACCAAAACAAAACAGTTAAGTGACTTTTATTACATATGTATATTAGGATTCTCAACCAACTTTCTCGCCTAATAGTCAGGTCCTGTCCTAAGATGTATAGGCCCGTGTGCAGAAACTGAAAATAAAGCTAGTTTCTTACAAGAGTCCTGCTACGAGTCCCAAATAAGTTCCCCAAAACCTCCCCCAAAAGCAATAGGACCCATGCCACAAGGCAACACTTAAATAGGCAAGTGAAGTCACTTTGGGGGGGAGATTTTGGTACCCATATCATTATTCTTTTTACAAACTCACAACTTTTTATATAGTTGACATGCATGATAAAATTTTTAAATAAATGGTAGTGCTCTTTAAAACTAAAGTTTTTTTTTTTTTTGTGGGGGGTGGGGGGGGTGGGGGGGGGGGCCTAGAGGGGATATATATATGCACGCGCGCACGTATATGTGGAGAGAGAGAGAGAGAGAGAGAGAGAGAGAGAGAGAGAGAGTATTTTGTACTATACAAGTCTTTTTAACTAATTTTTTGAAGCAAGATTGAATGGGTCTTTATAGCTTTCTTGATCCTTCTTAATACTCTCATTTGGGGTGTACCATACTTTCTTGTCACTACTTGAGCACTTCATTCCAATAGTCTTTCAAACAAGGTGAGCCTAACCAATTTCGATCCACTGACTGTTTTATATTGTTGATATATATAGAACTAGTTTGTATTCCTTCTTATACAGTTTTTTACGTGACATTGATTATTATGATGTATAAGATATAAACTCCGCGTTGTAGTCGTATAATATAATATTCTGTTCTCATACGATATTATGCAATGTGATAACCTTTTATATATAGACATTTATTTCTTCGTCGATGTGTCCTGTAGTTTATTTCTCATATGCATTCTTCTTAATTTAATAGTCCGAGTAAATTTTGTGGTAAATTATATGGACCTCCCCTCTAGTTTGACATATTTAATTACTAGCGAAATGGGCACAAGCTTTGCATTTGCAACGTGTATTATAAATGAAAATTAAAGAAATATATTTATCATTATCATAAAAAAATTATTATTTTTCAGTAACACTAAAAAGTAAATCATTTTTATTCTGGAGGGAGAGTAGTTATTATATGTATATAATGACAATATTTTTTTTAATTTTATGTGGAGACCGAAAAATAACTACCTTCCTCTTCTCCCTTGTAATATAATATATAGTAATAGATAGATACCTCACCTCGTGTTTTAAATATTATGGGCAAATCCCATCTTATATTAAATATTCCACTTCCCTACCTACCCTCTCGTTTTGATTTAATAACGCCCAAAACCTCTATCACAGGAGTAGTCGGTGTGCAAAATCTTAAACAAGAGTTGATATGAATCATGTGATGTAATATTTAAGACGAGAGGGAAAACATCCACAATTTTATAAATGGTAGGTGATATCCGTAATAATGCCAAACAAGATAGGATGTACATGTAGTTTACATATACAAAATCCATTCAAGAGGCTTGGTTTGGCTTTAAAAGAAATAAAAATACAAGTATAAAAAGATTAAAAATATAAATTTAAATAAAAAAGAAGAAAAAGGAGGAACAGAAAAGAACCTGCGTCAAAAATGAGTCCAGGATCTAATGCGGCTCTAGGACTAACATGGCCACTCCCGTAATCAAAAGGTGTAGCTAGGGCCAGTTTCATGGTTTCAGATCCTGAGTATTGTTGGCATTGAAGAGGCCTCTCTGCTCTGTCAAGCTTGCTTGAAGTCGTCATCAAGGCTGATTTGATAGCGGCAGGGCTCCAATGAGGGTGCTTCTGTTTTATAAGCGCAGCTATCCCTGCTATATGGGGCGCAGCCATGCTAGTTCCAGATATCAAAGCAAATCCTTCTCCTGTTCCAAGCAAATAATCTAATTTAAGGGTGTGTTCGATTGACGTTACATTTTTTCCATACAAATATCTACTTTTTACTCTCTTTTTTTTCTTATGTTTTGTTTGACCCTACATATATTCTATGGGAACAGTTGCTTGTTTCCTTTTTAAAATATTTGATAGCCTGCTTTGTGCATATTTGATCCCAAATAATAACCCCCGACAGTTTTCTTTATCTTCTTTATTATTCCCCACAAACAAATTTGAGACATATCATCCTTTTCTTCTTGTCAACCAAATGCAGCATTGAGTTTCTGCAAATAGTATAAATTAATCTTCCTTCCACGAGGCCAAAGTTGAGCTGAGGTGGAAGTACGTAACCTAAATCTTTTATCAAAAAAATTTGACATAAATTTCTGTGTTTTTTTAAAACTTGTGTACCTCAAAAATTGATTTAATTAGACTAAGGTGTCTTTTTTATTGTAAGAGATTCTATTGCTTGGCACCTCACTAATTTTCATAAATGGACTTCGGCACCTTTTTGTCCCTGAATAATCGAAATTTTCGTCACTAAATTTACAATTAATGAAGAGAAGATAGCAGAATTAAAAAAGAGAACAAAAAAAATATTAAAAAAAAGGACCAGAGTCTAGTTATGGGGAGTAGTGGGGTACAGAAAGTTGAAATGACCCTTTTTAATTGGTATAGTTTTGCCACCCAAAGGTAACATCCAGCAAAAAGTAAGTACTAAAAAATAAAACACCTTAATCAAATATAGTAATCAGCGATGTACCCTAAATTTCTAGGGAAGTTTGACGGAGCAAGCTTAACCCCTCATTTTTCTTTTGCAGAAAAATTACAAAGTTCAAAACCTAGCTCAATTATCCAATATATATATAAGGATATGTTAAATTGCATTATTGTTATTTACCAACGTAATTAGCCTCATCTGTCCCATTAGGAGACCAAGCAGCCCAAATTAGAGAACCGGGAGCTAGAATATCTGGCTTGAGAAGATCCGCATCTTCATAGCTGAAATCTTTTATATTGGGTCCTCGAGCTGAGAACAATGCTACTTGTGGAGCTGATTTATAAAGTATAGGGCTCAAACCATCTCCAATGCTTCCTATTGCTTTGAAACTCTTCACCCGTCCAGTCCAATCCCTTGTTGTAGAGATGTTGTAATAGTCTATAAGCTCCTAAAATCAGCGAGGCCCATGCAAATAGATCACAAGAATATAAGAATCAAGGCACGAGTGACAAAATTTATCTAAAGAAATATAAAAACATAAATTACATGGATTTTCCCTCTTCCTTATCATAATTACCGATACCCTCTTGAATTTAAGATTACATTCACATCACCTCTTGTTTATGTTTGTAACACCTTTTATTATGCTGCAATGGTAGTGAATGTGCAAATTTTTAAACAAGGGAGGAGGCAAGTGTAATATTTGAAATAAGAGAGGTATCCTCAATTATGACATGTAAGAGGGAAGTGCCATGTAATTTATCCAAAGATACATTACAAATACTAAAGCATGAATTGTGGAGTACATTCTTAGGGGAAAAAAAAATCATGGCTATAATCAGGTAATAACATGCGATTAAGAGATGTCAAGAGTGAATTTTCAGGGTAAGTCAGGGTAAGTACAAAGTCATTTCTTTTAAAAGTCATGTCTTAATCCAACCCATTTATGGAACCTTTCATGAAGTTAAGACGAATCAGTGCCTAAGCCACCAGCATGAGTAATTTTTATGAAGCTGTGAAACAATAGTCATTTTGAAGACCATCAAATTTGCTACATACAATATGGCCTCAGTTTGATCCGAAGGATAAGAGAGTTGGATATTATAATATGTTTCTTCTCCTGAAACCATCCCAGCTGGACCTGTTGGGATTAGATAACTTTATCTTATCTTATCTACCCAATCCAAAACGAGTTGGATTTAGCATTGTTAATATATATATATATATATATTATCCAACATTTTTTTACCCGGCGCATCAAACTATACCACCAAAGAAGATAAAGAGTAGATGATGTTTACCATTGACTTGCTAACATCTGTGATGAGAATCCCAGGTAGACCAACAGGGACAGGATCGAATTTTGTTCCAGGAGAAACATTCTCTACAGCAAGAACAAAGCCAATAGCACCAAGACTCTTGGCTGTTTGCGCGACGTTCCGAATTGATGCGGTACCAAGTACAAAATTGAAGGAATAGCCGCAAAGTAGAATATTTCCCTCCACCATTTTCTTGTTTAAAACTTCTGGCCTCTGACAGTCTGAAGGGCTAAACTTCATTACCGAAGAATCCAACAGCACATCATTAGCTGCTACTAGGGTAAATGTTCTATTGGCATGCGTAGCAGCTGCAGTAAGATATAAGACATGCTTCAACATCGCAAGCCATATATATATAAATGAAAACTACCGGAGAATCCTATCAGGCAACAAGCAGGTAGGTTCATGTGCACAGTGGGTCACGGGGCCATAAACAGTAGCCGCATTTATGGTTGTGGGTATTAGGATTCTCATTAATTATGAATTTTTAGGAGATTAGATTCCCGAGTGGGATATATTTTTTTCATTTCCTTGTTAAAATTCTATTACTTTTAGGATTGACTTACATTAATTAGGAGTCTTCATGAGCAAATTTTACGAAGCATATATACATATTTGGGTCTTTACTCCCCTTGTTATCAGACCGTTGTGAACAACCCACCCCCTTGATCCAGAATTCGGGTGTGGGGGGTGATTTTTTTTTTTTTTTAATTTTTGTGGGGGGTTGAGGCAAACCTTCAAAAATATTAAACATGACCCATATTTTGTAAAACATGAGTTGGCGAATTAATGCTACTATGTAGTAAACAAACTATTTCAAATGAAATTAACAAATGGGCAATCACGATTGATGGGGATGGGACATCAGCATCATATACTTTACACAATTCCATATGTTATGCTTCCAAATATGATAGTCATTGTTGAAATGAGAGTACAACATATGCCTTGTCCCGGGACTATGATGTTGGGTGAACCCGTACAAGATTACAGGTTTATCCTCCTTAACACCAATTGGTTTTAGGTGAGATGGTGGCTTTAGATCCGACTAGTGGTATCGGAGCCAATTGTCACGGTTTGATTATTGGCCGTGTCATTTGTTGAGGGAATTGTGTTGGAATGAGAGTACAACGCCCAGGACCAGGATGTTGAGTGAACCCATAAAATATTAAGGTTTACCCTCCTTAACACCAATTGGTTGTAGGTGAGATGATGGCTTTAGATCTGACTAGAGTCATCATCGGATCAAAAATTGATTGTGTTATTAAACAGTATAACACGAGATTTCTACAGAACAACTAATGTTTATTACAACAGGTAATCAAACAGCGTGAAACTTACGTGACAACCCAATTCCAGGTAGCTTCTTCAGATTTCCCAGGGTCAGATGGTTCTTATATCTGCGATCATCAACTGCAGCAGCAACAGATACTATCCATGGACTATAAGACAACAAGGTTTTTGGAAATGGGCCTCCATTTCCGGCTGCCTGTGCAACAAACACTCCGGCCTTCACGGCTGCAAGAAGTGTAGCATCAAACGGGTTTAAAAATGTGGTCCTTGTGGTAGCCGGAGGACTGTTTGCCCCAACCGAGAGATTGAGAATGTCAACACCATCATGAACAGCCTGTTAATTTTTTTATCAGAAACATGATCATTTTATTAAAGAAGAAACAGAATCATGAACAGACTCTGTTAACATACATTCTCTGGAATTTAAACTACTTTAACCTAAAGAAATGCACATGCACGTGTCTGTAAAAGAATGTCAATGTGATGAGCAAAAAACTGTCTTGTATATAGAATTGTCGCTTTAATGTCAACTAGCATATCAACAAGCCAGCTGAGAGGAGTTAATTAATATACAAAGTTTGGCAGGAGATGTTATGGGAAGCAATGTGACTTCCCAAGCAAGAGACTAAGCGACTCCAAGTGTTTTTTTTTCTTGCTAGCTAGGTGAAACTGGAATTTATGCACATAAGACATTACTTTGTAATGAATCTAACAATCCCCAAATGATCAACCCTACTATCAAAAGGAGCTCGACAATTAGTGGGTACTACATGAACACTTGAATAAATATCAGGCCAAAAAGTATTAAGATATTTTTTCATTTGTCAAAATGAAACACAAATTTATAATACAAAATGCATTGCAAAAACCGCTCTTGCGAAAGCAATACCCTCTCGGGTCAAGAAAAGCAGATCTACATGTTAAACAGCTCAATATCATTTTGATTTCATCAACTTCAGTTCCAGGATTAGAGCATCATACATAGCATAGTGGCTGTCATAAAATTCTATTATTATTATTTTTTCTTCAATCATTTACTTCCAAGTTCCAACTACCATATAATTTATGTTATAAACAACAGAAGCAGTTTGTATTCTAAAACCAGATTGAGATCTCTCATAAACATATGTTCTTGTTATAACTCTTTTGTGGCTTCATTTGTGCTCAACAAGTTTATCTAATTTCCTTGCAACTGGATTCTAATCTCTCACAATGATGGAACTGTTATCGACGTTTGAGAAAGAAGATCTTCCTTAATCAAATATTTATACCAAATGAACTTCGTTCCTTCTAGCTGAGGACTCTTAAGTTGCTCCTAACCGCCGGATAATACATCAGAGCCCACACTGCAATGAGAAGGACCACAGAGTCGTAGGTGGATCAAGTGTTCCCATGCACAAAAACTCTATTAAGCCCCTAATGTTAACTTTGTGTCTACAGATCCCTTAAAGTATGTAAACCATTCCAACATCAACCTCCCATCCATTTTTACCGTTTAAGCTTAATAGAAATAGGAGTAAAAAATGTACCTTATCTATTTCAATTAAATAACCCTTATATTTTTTAGAATCCAATTTTTAATTAGAAAACCAATGTTCAGGGAGTCGTATCTTTATTCCTGGACCATTTCTCAATATAAACACTGCAACAGACCTGGGGAAGGAAATCCTGGACATCAATTGCATTGTCAATTTTTTATAATGACGTCGTTGCCGGTGGAAATCCACGGCCACCGCACGATGGCCATGACATTCCTAAACACCAATCATAGTTTTAGCCCTAGGTTATATTGATATATATAGGCACAAACCACAGAGGACCCGTGTGAATATTGCGGTGTTGCTGACAACCGAAATAAACACAAGTCCGAGTATATTTTATGAGAATTCCGTCATTGCTGACAACGGAAAGATAACAGAGATGAGAGGGAGCAGGAAAGAGAGGACCAAAAGAGGAGAAGATATGAGGAAATGAAGGGGGGGAAAAAGAATGAAAAGGAAAGTAGTTCTGGCAGAGAGAGAGACGTAAATGGAGAAGACGGCAGAGGCGTTGCCGGTGATTGGAAGGACCATTCCCAGGATGAAATGCCTTTATTTGCCCTCAAATTAAGGCATGTGATTGGCACTTGTTGAATCAATTATATTTAGTGGAAGGTTAACATTGCAATTGATTACTTACTTTAATGGCTCAACACACACAGAAAAAGAAGTTGGGGGTTTTATAAAAAAATTGTGCATAGTTAGAAGGCCACAAAAGTAATTTACTCTAATTAATATATGCACAATTATCTTCCAAAATATAAAAAATCCTAAAAAAGGTTTATAGTAGAATAGAGTTAAGCATGACAAGTCGTAGTTTAAGGGGGTTGAGTGTAACATTATATAGTGGAGGGGGGTTAATTTCCAACAGGTAAATTAAGTTAAATCTTTCAGGTATTTTGGATGCTACACAAATACAGTAAGAGAATTTTATAAAAGAATAATTTCATATAAAGAGTGTTGAGGGTAATGTTTTATAGTAGAGGGGGATTAAGTGCTAAACGGGTATACTTCAAGGGGTTTATAGTAACCTTACTAACGTAGTTTTTATATTAAAAGGTAATAACCAAAGGAACTTGGAAGGCAAAATACCCGTTTAGCACTCAACTCAGTATGCTTTTCCCAAAAATATAATTAAACTGTTGATTGGTTGTTAAAAACAACGTACAGAAAGTCAACTAATGGAGTGCACAGAAGAACCCCATCAGTCAGCACTTGGAAAGTAAGGAAAAAAAAAAGTAAAAGTTGCAACATATTTAGTATACTAACTGCATGAAAGCAAAGACGCTAAATGCCATATGGTCGAGGTGCAGAATTTAATCTAGGTTTGAAAGTCAGTCACTGCATATTGGCACACCTGCTCAATGGCCGCTACTACATCTGAGACAAACCCTCCAAAAAGCCTGTAGATTGCCTTGTACACAGCAATCCTAAGCAAAGAAAATAAAATGGCTGTTAATCAAATACTAAAAGAGAAAAATGGTGATAAAAGTTGAAGAACGTATTTATAGATTAACAGGTTATCGAACCTCACCTGGCACGGGGAGCCATTCCACTTGCTCTTCCATATTCATATCCATGCATTCTCACAGGAATCCCATTGTTTCCAGCCGCAATAGCTGCAGTGTGACTGGCAATAAAAAAAACAAAATTCAAAATATGTTTTCAAGGTAAATTAATAGTAAAATAGAAAACTGAACTGCAACAGGGATTAGAAGAGAAAAAACAAAATCTCTAATAATATTAAGATATTGATATCATACGAATCCTTATAACTTATTACTTGTGCAACGACTAAAGCAAGCATAAAGCAACTATTTAACACAAACTCAGATGGCAATCAAACTGGGAACAGGCATTTACAATTAAAAACACACTGCATGGTGGAAGAGGAAATAAAATGAAAGACAGAACTACCCTGCATTAAAAACACACTTCTTTCTTGTGTCCATAGTTAGAATATAAAATTCTTTATGTCTGGCACTTCTTCATTGCCAAACATGACAAAGAAACGTTGCGTTGGATGTTGGGATATAATTCTCTCACTTATTGAATAAAAAATTACACAGAACTCCCCTCTTGATTTTAAATATTAAACTTGTCTCTGCTCTTATTAAAAATATCACACCACATTCTCCTCATTCTAGATTTTGTATACTCACTACCCTGTGAAAGGGGTAGCTAGTGTTACAAAAATAAAAGAATAATGGGAGTAGATGTGATACTTAAAACAAGGGGGAAGCATCCATAATTGTGATTAATAATGCTAACGTTGTAGCTTTGATTGATATAAATAAAAACCAATTGAGTCTGCAACAAGTTTGTGTCCTACATTTTTTAATATTGTGTCATGCCCAATGTTCAAAAAGGCGGATTACGCCTCGGTGCGCCTCGCGCTTTTTGCTGAGGCGCGAAAAAAAAAAACTCTTGTTCTTTTTTTTGTTTTAAAACTGCACTTAACTTATACTATTTACTATTGTAACTTGAGAGAAATTTTTAAAAAATAACCAATATGTTAATGAAACTTAAAAAACTGATTTTGTCAATTTGATTTTGTTTGAAATAAATGTACTAAATTAACTTCAATATGACTTTTTTTTTTAGAAGTATTCTGCTTTTTGGTTTTCAACTTAGATTAATATGTTATCTTTAACTAAACTGAATATATATTAAAAAACTAACATATTTTAAAGATTGCTGTTTTTTTTAATAAACTTAGGTTGATATGTTTTATTATTTTTTTAATAAAATTGCTGTTTTTTTAATCTTAGCTTGAAAATCAATGTTTTTTAATATAGTTGCTTGTCCATATTATAAAATAACCAATATGTGAATGCAGCTATAAAAAATGATTTTGCCAATATGATTTTGCATTGATTAATTTATTGTCATATTGTAAAATAACCAATATGTTAAAATTGATTTTCTCAAATTACTTTTTTTTTAAGTTTTCTCGGGAGAACAAAAAAATGTCAAACTATGTGAGAAAGTCCTCAAGGTTGTTTTTTTTTTTGTAATTTTATTTTATATTTCTTTGTTATTTTATTTTTATGGTTTTATTAGTATTTTTTTAATATTATTTTGCTCTTTTTTTTTCTTTTCGGTGAGGCTTACGCCTCAAACACCTCGCCTCGCGCCTTTTTAAACATTGGTCATGCCATGTCGTCTCAGGTGTCTATGTCGGTGCTTCATAGATTACAACTTTACCATTACATATATAATTTGTCTTTTAAAAATCCACAAAGGTTCTCCATTAAAAATTGAAGCGACTAGCAGAGATTATTTTTACTTGCCTGGCAACTATTAAGTTCCCTGTTACTTCATAATGGAAGTTAAACTTCAACCGAGAGTTTTAATTAAAATTGAGAGAAGGTAATGAAAGCACATATCCGTTTGAAGTTTATGTTATTGATTGCATGGACTCTAACCTTCCATGCCCATCACCGTCCAAGGGAGAAGCAAAATCAACTGCGGGATTAAACTGACCAGATGCTATTGCAGCTTCCGCGAAATGTTGGGCTCCAATAATCTTCCCATTACAGAAGTTCCTCTTTGTGTCGGGATCAATTTCACATTTACCTCTGTACTTTGGAACAGGCCCATAAGGTTCCGAATGGTGATTTGCAAAGCTTGGATGAAGTGGAAAAATTCCCGAATCCACAAATCCTATTATAATGTCCTCTCCAGCCCTGTCAAAGCCGCCTCCTGTTGGCCATACTCCAGTTGGAAGCCCTAAAAATTGTGGGGTGTGTGTGGTAAGTTTCCTGACTTTCCAATCTCTCTCCACAGATTTTACACCAGGGGCTTGTCTAAGAATTCCTGCCTACTAATATATTTAGATTGCGTAAGAAAATGGACATTCATGAGGACTGAACATCAATTATCTCATTAAAATGTTGCAGGCAGATATTAATGCTGTTAAATTAAAAGGAAAAACCATGAATACAATTCAGGCTGTCACCTGTTCAGGAGAAATGTGAACTGAAAAGCCATTAATAAGATGTCTATAACTGTAGAGCTTCTTGTAAGACCCATGCTCAAACAGCATCCCAAGCAGCATATCATGTTTCTTTTCAAGGTGATGACGGTAGGATGTAACCAATTCACTGAAAGGACACCCAGAGTGTAAAGGAAAAGAGGGTAAGCAAGCATGATTTCAAATCTCGTAAACAATTTCTTGCAAGGATTTTGGCCGTAAATCAAAATAATATTGTAGTTTTCAATTCCACCCTTTCCTAGACAACTTTTAATATGTTGTGGGAGACAACACATGCAGTCATTGGCATATTTGTATATACAAGTAATATTTGTATATACAAGTAATATAGATGATCATATCTGGTGTCACTATTGGAACTTGATTCTCAAAGAAACATAGAATAATCGGTAATTTAGATATACTCTCCATTTAGTTGATAACAAACATAGAATAATAAGTAGTTGTTGAATCATATGATATTAGTTGTTCAAGGCATGTTTGATAATAAAATAAAAAATTATAGTTTATTGATAAGTCTAAAATATTATGCTGGCTGATGACTCATTGGTCAATACACAACACCAAATTAAGCTCTGGTCAACCATATACCAAAAGATTGAGCTTACAAAAGCACATGAAGGATTAAGACAGTAGCCAGACTAATACAACTTCCAAATCTAATCGCTCATGGGCATAAAAAAATCAATCCAATCACCTAATCGTGAAATAAGTACATAAACCAAAACATGGACCCATGGTTTAACAGAGACATCTCAATCTACTTGTATTTTTTTTCGAATTTAATATATTTAAGCGAATAAAAAATATAGGCAGCACCTGGTGACATCTATTTTCTCGTCGGATTCGACAGCAGTGGCTTCAAAACCATTAACACCACCTCTGTAACTTATAACAGGTTCTCCTTCGACCGTTACTATGTAAATCTCCGCCTTCCCAATAATCAAAAGACCAAATAACATTAAAATTGTGCACACAAACTCCATAGTCATCATTTTAACTGATCCTCTGCCAATTACAGCAGCCAGCAGATCTGTTCCATTCAAATCGCAAACTTTAAAAAGGAAAAACTGGCCATAATTACAACAGTAATCACACGAAAGACATAACCAAAATGAATTCAACACTTATATCCACCATTAGTTTTTTGTTTGAGTTTTTTTCATGTTACCCCCCCCCCCCCTCCCCGAGGTAATTGCATAATTAGACTAACCTTTTAGAAGTTCAATAATTAGTGTGCCCAAGGTACGAGTGGGTTAATGCAAATGTGAGGAGTAAGTAATTTACGAACTCCTAGGGGGGTAAATCTAATTATTCAATTACCTCACATCACAACGTAAAAAATGGGCTTTTTTGAAATAGCCCTCTATGCTAATAGCACAATTAGACATAGCCCCTAGAACTTCAAAATTTAGACCCCCACCCCCCCCCCCCCCCCCTTCCCTTCCCCTGCAGACATAAAAAGTGGGCATCCGTCCCAAATTAATAGCCTTGCTTTCATTTTTGGGCAGTCCCAAATTAATAGTCGTTTTCCTTTTCTGGACGTAACCAACGAATCAAATTCCACGATAGTGAACAAGTCTTGACCTTGGCCGTTGATTGAGTGAAACCCTAAAAACCATCGTTTTCAAAATAGCAACTATTAATTTGGGACGGAAATAGTATTATCACCGAGGGGGAAGTCCAAAAAAAAAATAGCTTCCCCTATAATTATCCTTTTCGAAAAACTGCTCATCAAATGTAAAATTGAATTATATTGAGGAACAAACAAGGCACACAAAGCTTCAAAAACTAGAAGGGAGTTCTTTCAAGTAAATCAACCAGAACCAATAACGGCATATTTTTTTACCATAGAAACGGACCAATTTTCTAAAATACTAAACAAACAAATTTTTCAACCAGGCTTGGTCGAGATAATGAGAAAATCATCTACAAAAATTTCATCAAAAGATTTCCACGCCCTAAAATACAATTAATATTTAGATCAACATATATGTTAATGATCCCTTAGTCTCCACCAAATTTGGTTTAAAAATTCATTTCTTTAGTATTCTTAAAAACTAATCCATGTTTTTGTTCGCTTCAAAACAGTTAGGCTCACCAACATACCTCCTAACAACATACCTATTTTTTTAAATAGTAAAAATATATACTTTTCAACCAAATTTTGTATACATCATCTCCATAATGAGATCATCTAAAAAAAATCATCAAAAAATTCAACTTGGAAATGGGTGAAATGAAAAGTGGGTATATTTGTGCATTTCGACCATTCAAAGTTTTTCCATCATCTCACCTAGTTCCAAGTTGATTTTTTTGATTATTTTTTATTGTAGATGATGTCCTTATTATGTAGATCATCTATACTGAGTTTGGTTAAAAAAATCAGTTGTTTACTATTTTAAAAAAATGGATATATTCATTGATATGTTAAGTGAGGTATGTTAGAGAGTGTGACTATATATATATATGAAAATTCCCACCTACATCATGTTCTATACATCAATTATATATCACACCTAGTTATAGGCCCTAAAAAACTTTTTTTTTCAATTCATGTTCAAAAAATTAGGTCAAAATGTATTTTGACCTAATTTTTAAATATGGATTAATTGGAAGGTTAATTTCAAGAGAAAAATAAAAAAATTTGAAAAAAATTTCTTAAAGCCTAGAACTAGGTGTGATGTATTGTGTAATGTATATATCATGATGTATGTGAGCCCCTCTCTCTCTCTCTCTCTCTCTCTCTCTCTCTCTCTCTCTCTATATATATATATATATATATATATATATATATATATATATATATTACAGAGAGAGGATACAACAACTTGAAATCAAGTAGAAGAAATAAAACAGAGAAAAAAAAATACCAAAAGAAAACTGACTGATCCAATAAATAAAACTCCTCTTAACTCACTTTTGTTCCTTTAATCAACCTGCATAATATCTACATACACAAATAAACAAATACATCACAATTCATAAACACAATACAAAAAGTAAAAAAAAAAAGAGATAAAATTTTACCAAATCCACACTGAGTGATCCAAAAAATGAAACCACTTGTTAAGTCACTTTTGTTCCATCTACCAATTTATAACAACAAAACCAATCAACACAAGAAAGGAATCAACAAATCTACTTTACTTCATCATTTACAAATTACAGCAAAATAAAAAACAGAATCAAATCAAACACAAAAGTAAAAAAAGGTAAGATCTTTACTCACATTGTTCCACGAAAGGAATCAAGTATGTAATAAAACACTGAATCAGCTACATTGTTTATGATCATCCATTGATAAATCAACAAAAGATCAAAATAGATATTTGGATTAGATGCAAAAAAGATAGAGTTTTTAGAGTTTTAGAGAGAGAAGTAAAGAGAGAGTGAGTTGAGTATGAGTGATGAAAGGGATAGAGTTAATTAGGGTTTGGTTTTACTTTTTGAGACGCGTTTTCACGCGCTAGACTAGACAAGGACACCATAGATGGAGGAGGTTGAGTTGAAACTTTTGTGAAATGAAATTATTTTACTACTCAAAATCATTTTATTATGCAGTACATGTTTAATCAACACCTTATAACCCACTTGGACACTAATTAGTACATGTAATAAATGTTTGTTATCAACTTGGGTGGTGGCTGTTGGTGGCTATTTTGAATTGATGTTTTGTATTGGAATATTTAGTTGTTGGTAAAGGCTGTCAGTAGAAATATCTTGGAAATTATATTATTTTACGGTTGATAGGTTGTGTCAAAGAGGATTTTTTTTTTTTTTTTTTTTTAGCATAGCATGAGATATTAGAGCAATTTATGTGTATCTTGATTAATTTTTATTCGCGATTTGTGAATTTCGCTGATTTCGACAATGTCAGGGATCGAACTTGGGATCAAATTCAATCCACCTCCAAGAATACCCAGTGACAGCGTTATACCACTGGACCAAGAGACTTGATTGTTAGGAAGATGTTTGGTGGACGCATTTAACAACATCATATTCGTGTCATTTGAGCATTTTGATCGAACAAATTATCCAAAAGAATGAATCGCCATTTTTTTATTAGAGTTCCAAGCAATTGGATTTATTTCAAATGTCATGATATTTCAAGTATCACATGGTGAAAACAAAAAATGAAAAATATTCATCCCCTCCCCCCCCCCCCCCCCCCCCTATAGTTAAAATGTCGTCTTGTGCTTTTGCAGTTGAAGGAATAGTAGACCCCTAATTTTAAATATTACTTTCTTTTAAGTGCGGAATGGGATGGTTCAAATTCAAAAACTACACAACCTATCAATTTTAATTTCTTTCAAATTAAAATTAAACTAAACTGAAAGTGAGATAAAGTTAATCCAACACAATTTTTCACTTAAACAAATGAACTCAATCCAAGTTCTAAAATTTGCCTAACAAGATTAATTCATTTTTCTACATAGGCAAAACCAAATTTTATCAAATTAAAATTAATGACATTAATTAAATTAAGTTAAACTTCACCCAAACTAATTTTAAGCCTCAAATTATATTAGTGTGATAATTAAACCAATTTTATCTTGAATTATCCTAAGCATGCGTTATAAGTGATTTGCAAGATAAAAATAAATCAATCACACTACGCGCCGATGTACGTGGAAAACTCAAATGAAAAAAACATCGGACGGCCCTAGCCTTAAGTCCACTAAGTACGATTTTATGTTTACAAGACAGATGACTTACTACACACAACTTGACTCCGTCCAAGCTTTGACACGCCTTCTTGTAACTACCTCCGCCTAGTTGACAACCATGAACTCTTCCACGGTCTCGAAATCCACCGATGAGGCTTTTGGTCTCCGTCATCCTCACCTGAAGCCTTTCTTCAAGTGGGTACGCCGCAGCATGCAAATCTTCTTCTTTATGCTATGTAGCAGTAAACCCAAACAACTCTTCAAATGGTATAGTAGACTCTGGTGCCAAACACTCTCCAAACACAATGTATACATATGAAAGCTTGGAATTAAACTAATATTAAATCATTTTGGAATCAAACACAAAAAAGAACTTTTTTCCCTCAAGTATATTTCTCTCTTGGAGGGAATAAAGGTTTTGTCCAAAAAATATGTTTCCCGCACTTAGTTATGCAAAAAAAAAGTAGAGGGAAAACAAGTGGGCAAGTGGGAAGTTATTAAAAAAATTGTTAGAAAACTGCCCAGGTCGTTCGAACGACTATGTTCGAACGAAACTTCGAAATCTCGCTCGAACGACATTGACTCTCGTTCGAACGAGATCCAAGGTCGTTCGAATGACCTTTCAAAATGATATTTTAGGCCATGAGTATAGATAATTTCGATACGAACGCGTGGCCGCTAGTTTCGTATTTTTTTTTAGATTTAATATGATTTTTCTACGAAAAAGTGTCCGAGAACCAAATCTTTAGAACAATGAATTCAAAAAAATTTATTAAAAACATACTAACACCCAAAATAAATTTCCAAACTCCTATATATATATCAATGCACTCATACCTTTAGGAGACATTGGAATCCACATGTTGATGACGTGAAACTTGACACGAAAATCGACAAGGATATATTCTTCAATTTTTGACCGCTACATCTTCAACATACACTTGTCATAGGCTTGAAAGGATACAACATGAACATTCTATCCTATGACACAAATTATTTAGTCCTGAATTAAGGCAATACTACAAATTGACTTAATTGAAAACGTGTCCTTACAAATCTCCCCCTTTGACTATTTCGGGACAAAACCAAACCAAAAATCCTAAAGGGCCGTCAAGCTCTTTTAGACTCAAAAATCCCACAAAAATTTAAAAACAATATAGATGCTATTGACACGACCCAAGGATGTGCTTTGCCGCTTTGAATAAATGTCGCTAAAATAAATTCCTGCACACTTAAGCATATCATTAAACACATAAGGAATATCAAAATATTAAATGCAATTAAACTAAATACTCCCCCTAAATTAATGTAATACCCCGCGATTTCTAGGACTGATAATTTAAAATTTTGGGAGAAATAAAAAAAATTTAAATCGGAAAATTTTAAAATTTGACAATTGAGGTCAAAATTTGAAAACGATATAAAGTATTTTGGATGGCGATTCGGAGTGCGCGGATGATTTTGAATGGGTCGAGATAGTCAAAATGATTGTCCTTGGGATTTATTTTGATTTTCAGAATATTTTTAAGTTAGTTTGACTCGAATTGGAGTAAACGAGCCACTTAAAGTGTGTATTATCATTTAAGATTGGGATTTAGGATTTAAAGGTTTAGGAGGCTTATGAAATCAGCCACTCCCATTTGTGAGAGAGAGAGAGAGAGAGAGAGAGAGAGAGAGAGAGAGAGAGAGAGAAGAAAAGAAGAAGAGAGAAGAAAAGAAGAAGAGAGAAGAGGAGAAAAGCTTGGATATTTCCGACAAATATGCAATTTCGAGGAAGATTTAACCTCTACAATTTTGAGACAAGTGTTTAATCTTGCTAAATAATTTATATGTGTATTTGACTTCATGAATTGTGGATAAAAATATGAATTTTGGGTATAAATATCAAAACCTTTATTTTGTGGGTTAAACCTTGCATTTGATGTTTGTAAATGGATTTGAGGTTGTAGTATGAGTAGGGATGATTTATATAATGATTTTTAGGTTAGAAAACATGTTGGGGTTGAAGATTGAGGGTTGGTAGAGGATGGATTGGATTTTTGGAAAATTTAGGTTTTGGAGAAAAATGCCCATTTCGTGGCTAGCTGAACAGACCGAATCGATTCGGAATGTTGTAGGTTTACAGGTCTGAATGACCGAATCGATTTGGACCCAAATCCGAATTGAATCGGCCTAAGTTAGACTCCCAGGGCCTTGGGACCGAATCGATTCGCTGGGTCGAATCAATTCGGGTTAGGGCCGAATCGATTCGAAAACAGGGCAATTTTGAGTAATTTTTCTATAGTGAGTTTTACTCCATTTCGGTTGGGTTTCTCAATTTGAAACTTTTAGATATGATGTGAGAGATACGTTTTGGGGATTTATTGGGGGTTTCTCACGTGATATGATCGTGGGGATGTATCGAACTAGTTTGGGAACATACATATGTATTGGAGTCTGTCGCATCGATACAGTGGGAGATTTTATTAAGGATAGGAATCCTAATTGGAGATTAGACGTGAGTTAGCATATGATGTAAGGTTGAGGACCTTTTGAGGGAGTTAGGAAGGTATGACGCGAAATTTATATACAGACTTTTGTGTTGAATCCTTCTAGCGATGGGATTCTTATTTAGATACGATTGGCGATTTACGAGAGAGAGGTCGTATGCCCTTAATGAAGTTAAATTTAAGTGTTCAATCATAATTGCGATAGTGTTTAAGGTTCACACGAGTAATCGAACCGTAATCTGAATTTAAAGGATTTAAGGTATCACCGACAAATAGTTGTGTTCGTACCGATAGAAGGGGTAGTTATCGTATATCGGTGTGCGTCCGGATATAGATGGTGAGTGTATAGTTATTAATATATACGTTCGATTTGGAGAGAGTATCCTTAATGTTGGATATAATGGGAGACTATTCATGTTATAGGTGAGTTGGATGTATATGTTTCAAGTGAGGGACCGTGTAAGGAAAATGCACTGGGTAGGTATGCGTTAAAACGATGGTGAGTATTATGAGAGTTGTATACATATCGCCAGATTCTTTTTCTTTATAAATAAGGATCGGAGATAGTACGTACGTATATATATATATATATATATATATATATATATATATATATATATATATATACTTATTATGTGAGCATACCCATCACATGCTATCATGGGAGGTTGCGCAATGTGGGTGAGGCTCCTGGCTTGAGGAGCAGGGTGCGTATAGTCCCCAAGTCATGGTCGTCTATTATTATTTATGTGGTTTTATTTGGGGGTGAGAAGTCTTGAGTATGATTCGTTCTCACTTTTCGGTTAGGAACTATGACCGCTTCCCATACGTTGTGATTGATTTTATTACCATGGGGGTGTGATAATAGTCCGATATATGGTAACCCGAGATAAAGTGAGCAACTCCTGGAAGATGATAGCATTGTGAAATATATTTATGTCCTATAGCCGTATATGTTATGAGTATTTCTAGTGCGCATTTTTAATGGTATGTGTACATGGTTATAGGAATGACTAATTGTATTATATATCTATAATAATTATATATATTCTATAGGTGAATGTGCTATGAGTATTCTAAGATGTACATTTGGTGTGATAAGATGTACCAGCTTGTTAGGGATAAACGATCGTACTTGGTGACCAAGGTTTAGGGGTGGCAATTCGGGTTAGTCGTGTCATCTTCGGATCGCATTGATTTTTATTTGAATATAAGTTTTGGGTACTCTTAAATCTATACAAGCTAATCGTGTCATGTTCGGGTCATTTTCGGGTTATTACCGGGTTATCGTGTAAAAAATTGTCAGCCCTACCAAGGTTGTTATATAGACCCCAAAGATCTTAGGAGAGGTCTTACTTGTGTACTTAGAGATAGTACTCGAAATAAGTAGCTGAAGCTATAGGATGGGTGTGTTGAGGGCATAATGGATCCCGACGATCAACATTGTCAAAGAGTAGTGTATCAGGGGGTTCCTTGTTTGGATTTCGCTTTACGAGACGTCCCACGCACAAAACGTAGAGCAATATTAGGAGTGGGGAGAAGTTTTGTCTGTAGTACTCGGGTGTGTGTTGATTGGTGATAGAATGTTTTTAAGAATAGGAAGTTAATGTGTGACTATTCTGTTATTAAGGACTTGTTTAAGTCAATAATTATAATTGGATGGACACTAGTAAGGTATAGGTGTGTACGCTTATGTTATTATGTAATATATATATATAAGTTTGAGCGTAAACTTAGGGTAGGATAGAATGAGAAGATTTTCGGGTAGTTTAATTAAGGTTCATGTGCATACGTTTAGAAGCGCTCTTTAGTTGAAGGATTCACTCATATCGCCCAACCTCCCCCGATAGCACTTGAGCATATGATTCTAAATAAATACCTAGCCGCCGGTATTTATGAGCACACACACAATATATATATATAATTTAATCCCGGCTTTACCGTGTACAAAGTTCGTAACACTAGCCAACATATTCCCGAATCTATGGTCCGAGTCTAATTTAATTAATTTACCCATTAATTAAGTTAATATCTCCCCGAGTCTATGGTCCGACTCTAATTTAATTAATATGCCCATTAATTAACTTAATATCTCCCCGAGTCTATGATCCGACTCTAATTTAATTAATATGTCCATTAATTAATGTATTATCTCCCCGAGTCTATGGTTCGACTCTAATTTAATTAATATACTCATTAATTAATTTAATATCTCCCTGGTGTCACACAACCACTGTACCCGGACTTGCTCATCTGGCCTGAATTTCCATCTTTTAGAACGTACTACTCAAAATTTCGTTATAAAGAGAACGCTCCTAATTAAATAATATTTAACAATTTATTATATCGTCCTACAATAAATTATTCCAGCTATAAGCTTTAATTAATTAATCCCCCATTAATTAATATATTATCATGGCATCACTCAACCAAAATATTCGGACACCCCCTTGGTCCATAATACAATATCCCCAAATGTGAGGTTTTCAATTTACTCAATTTGTCCAGATTTTTAAAATGCCATTTTGGGGCCATTTTGAAAAAAAGCGTATTAGATAATGAAAGTTTGAAAACACCATTTTCTAGAGGGCATCGCGGACAGAATCTCCATTAACAACTTCTATGAAGCTTTTTACCCAGAATTTTTCACTAAAATCCTTACGAATCAAAACCAGTCCCAATAACTTGATTCGTAACTTTCCCAAATCAAAACCCAATTTGTATTAACCCAATCCAAAAATCATTTGTATAACACCTACTATGATATGAATTGAATATCACCAATTTACATTGAAGCAATTTAACCACTTGCCTTATAAATTCGTAGTGTCTGATTATCCTTTGGTGTAGAGATCGTTGTGTGATGAAGAACACCTTCCTTGTTCTTCCTCTTTGGCTCTCAAGAGTCCTCCCTCTTTGTCCTTTATGTTCTCAAGTTTCTCCCAAATGAGTTATGGCTGCCCACAACTCCAAAACTTAGGTTTTTATCTCCAAATCCTGTTTTAAATCATATGGGCCTAATTAAAATGGCCCAAATACTCCCGAGTAGGCTCGGTTATGCCCCAAAATATCCCGTGACCCATTTACCACCCCCGGGTACACTTTTTCGACTATCTCGGCCCATTCGGACTCAACCGTGCACTCAGAATTGACATTTGAATTAATTTATAAAAAGTTCCTATCTCACACTCAACTTAGTCTATATCCGACTTTCGGCTGAAATAAATAAATACCACGTCACTTATACACGTTATGACGTAAATAAATTATTACTATTCACTTAGTAATTTAATTTTCGTAAATATTAACCATTTTCTCTCCGGTTAATATTTAAATAAATATTAACATAACTAATTCAATTAAATTACGACACACAAGTAATTTAAAATTTTCCCGAATTAATTAAATATTAAATGCACAGAAATACAGGGTGTTACAAAAATAAGTAAAGATATGATGGTGCATAAAGTGATAGGAACATTTAAGCATATGGGCAACAATAGAAAGTGACTAATCCACAACAAGGTTAAAGAATATCCACTAATGATGCTATAACTAAAAATGATACCAACTAAAATATATTCAACATAAGCATGAGATATCAACCAAAATTCGCAACAAGATAGATACTAATTATGAATTAAAAATATATATGGACTAGCTAGCATGGCAAAGGCTCAAAACAAAAAACATATCATACATATGAATACACAATAGATACAAAATAAGCATAAGCACATATATATAGATATAAATACACACATGCACAAAATAAAATAACTAAAATGAGTTTTCCATACCCTTATAGCATAAATGTGTCATATGGAAACGGAAGTGAAGGGGTGTGAAAAATATACCAATAAATTAAAACCCAATCACTTAAACATGTTCACGGAGTTCTCATTTGATTGCAAAACTTTATCAACTCAGATTTAGCCTTATGTGACAAGATAAATTGAACTCTATGAACAAACAAGCACAATGCATACAATCCTAGCATATTGATGATTCTACAAACCAATAGAGTCATGACAAGATAGCGCAACTAGGATACAAAGTCATTGTGCAAAACCGTTGATATGCCATTCAAACTCCCTCAAAATATGCATATAATACTTTTGAATGAATATACCAAACTAAATAAAATAGGCCTTGGCAAATATTTTTCTTTTAATGCCATATTTTTGTTTAAAGCCTTTTGAACACGTATTTCTTTTAGGTCCACTCCAAATGGTGGCTTACTCGTAAAGGATAATTTTTCCTTTCGGAGCCCTTCCCCGTACACATTCATATATCAATTTTTTTCTCACACAAATCTCACGTGCAACGGATTTAACAACCACAAATCCTCCTATGTCACAAGATATGCAGATGACTAGATTGGAAAGAGAACACCTCACAAAGCTCAAATATACATGTGAAGTTAAAAGTTAAAAGAGCTCATGCATGTGTGTGAAAAAGGCATACAAAAGTGAATCCATTAATAAAGTCAAATGTAATACCCCGTGATTTTAGGACTGAGAATTTAATTTATTTGGGAGAAATAAAATTTATTTAAATCGGAAATTTTTAAAATTTAGCAATTGAGGTCAACATTTGGAGACGATATAAAGTATTTCGGATGACGATTCGGAGTGCGCGGTTGATTCCGGATGGGTCGAGATAGTCAAAATGACTGTTATTGGGATTTATTTCGGTTTCGGAATATTTTAAGTTAGTTTGACTCGAATTGGAGTAAATGAGTCATTTAAAGTGTGTATTATCATTTAAGATTGGGATTTAGGATTTAAAAGGCTTAAGAAGCTTACAAAATCAGCCAATCTCATTTATGAGAGAGAGAGAGGGAGAGAGAGAGAGAGAGAGAGAGAGAAAGAAGAAGAAAGGAAGAAGAGAGAGGAGAAAGCTTGGAGATTTCTGGCCAATAGCGATCTCGAGGACGATTCAACCTCTACAACTTCGAGGCAAGTGTTTAATCTTGCTAAATAATTCATATGTGTATTTGATTTCATGAATTATGGATAAAAGTATGGATTTTGGGTATAAATATAAAAACCTAGATTTTGGGTATTAAACCTTACATTTGATGTTTATACATGGGTTTAAGGGTGTATAACTTGAAGGGATTAGATATAGGATGAGATTTGATGTTGGAAACATGTTTGGGTTAAGGATTAATGGTTGGAAGATGTATAAATTGGGTTTGGGAATTTTTGGGTCTGGGAGAAAATAACCCATTTCATAACTTGCTGAACAGGCCGAATCGATTTGCTCCTTGCGAATCAATTCGCCATGTTGCAGAACCTACAGGTCTTTAGGGCCGAATCGATTCGCCCCTTACGAATCGATTCGGTATGTAGCAAAATTACAGGATCCTTTGGGCCGAATCGATTCGCTGTTAGGACCGAATCGATTCGAAAACAGGATTGTTTTGAGCAATTTTTATAGAGTGAGTTTTACTCCATTCTGATTGGGTTTCTCAATTTAGAACATTCATATATGATGCGAGAGGCACATTTTGAAGATTTATTGGGGGTTTCTCACTTGATGTGATTGTGAGGATATATCGAGAAATGTTGGGATATAATACATATGCATTGGAGTTATTGCATCGGTGTAGGGGGAAATATCATTAGGGATGGGAGTCCTATTTAGAGATTAGAGGTGAGTTAATCTATGATGTAAGGTTAAGGATTCTTCGAGGAATTTATGAAGGTAGAACGTGAAATTTGTATGCGGACTTTTGTGTCGAATCCTTCTAGAGATAGGATTTTGTCTAGATATGATTAGGGGGAGACCAATGAGAGAGAGGTCGTACATTCTTACTGACGATATCTTAGGAATTTAATTTGAAATGCGGTATCATTAAGGGTTCAAATGGGCAACTGAACCGTAGTTTAAATTTTGGATAATAGAACGCATTACCAATTAGAATGAGTTGTGTTTATACTTATAGTCGGATTAACTATTGTACATCTACGGGTGATTAACGAGAAGTATTCCAATGTGTGATGGGATTATGAAATGAATTTATGATTGAGCTTGAGGTTTACCGACTATTGGTCATGTGCATACCTATAGCAGGGATAATTATGGTATACCGGCGTGCATACGGATATAGATGGTGTGTGAATGAGGATTTAATTGGGAAATCATTCCTATAATAGGTAATGGATGATTAAGTTCCAAGTGAGAGACCGCATTATTTAAGATGCATTGGGAAGGTATGCGTTATAGCGACGGTTAGTATAATCAGGGTTATATATATATGAAGCGGAATTCATTTTCCTTATACATACGGATTGGAGATAGTATGTATATATATCGAGTGAGATATTTAAATATGTGTATATATGGCGTGAATGTATAAACCTTGTGTGATGGCTTGTACATATGATGTGATTGCTTGTATATATATTTGTAGTGTGAATGATATATATACTTATTATGTGAGCATACCCAGCACATGCTATCATGGGAGGTTGCCATTATGGGTGAGGCCCCTGGCTTGAGGAGCAGGGTGCGTATAGTCCCCAGGTCATAATCGTCCATTATTATTTGTGTGATTATATTTTGGGGTGAGAAGTTTTGGGTATGATTTGTTCTCACGTGCAGGTTCGGAACTATGGCCGCATCCCATACGTTGTGATTTGTTTTATTACCATGGCGATTTTGATAATAATCCGATATATTGTAACCTGGGATAAAGTGAATAATTCCTAGAAGATGATAGCATTGTGAAGTATTTTCATGTCCTATAACCGTATATGTTATGAGTATTTTAAAGTGCGCATTATGTGTGGTATGTGTACATGGTTATAGGATTGAATGATTGTATTATATATATCCAGAGTAATGATATATATACCTATAGGTGAATGTGATATGAGTATTCTAAGATGTACATTTTATGTGATTAGGTGTACTAGCATGTTAGGGCTAAACGATCGTACTTAGTGACTAAGGTTGTTATATGGACCCCAAAGATTTTAGGAGAGATCCTCCTTGTGCACTTAGAGATGGTATTCAAAATAAGCAGTTGAGGTCATAGGGTGTGTGCTGAGGGCATAATGGATCCCGACGATCAACATTGTCAAGGAGTAGTGTATCGGGGGGTTCCTTGTTTGAATTTCGCTTTGCGAGACGTCCCACGCACGAAACGTAGCGCACTGTTGGGAGTGGGGAGAAGTTTAGTCCTTAGTACTCGGGTGTGTGTTGATTGGTGATAGAATTTTTGATAAGAATAGGAAGTTAATGTGTGCCTATTATGTTATTAAGGACTTGTTTAAGTTAATAATTAGAATCGGATGGATTCTAGTAAGGTAAAGGTGTGTACATTTACGTTATTATGTAATATATAAGTTTGAGCGTAAACTTAGGGTATGATAGAATGAGAAGATTTTCGAGTAGTTTAATTAAGTTTCATGTGCATACGTTTAGGTGCGCTTTAGTTGAGGGGTGAGTTTGGGGGTTCCACGAGAGTGCGACTCCACTTTACTTATGAAATCGAACATTTATTAATTATTATGCATATTATACACTTGCTATAAACGTTTTTACACCTCGGGCTCTGACCCGATATATATATATATATATATATATATATATATATATATATTGTGTACAACAGGTGTCCCACCGCAAGGATACCGATGATGCTTTTCCATCAATTGTCTTGGAGCCGTAGCAGATGCGGACTGTTACGGAATTTTGTTATAGTTGCTTCCTACCGTTTATAAATCTAGTTAGGATTCATGTTGTGTATCGGGTTTATACCCAAGAGTTACATTTAGCATTTTTATATTTCTCTCCTTTGGTTTGTTGTATTATCTGTTACCCGACATCATATTCAGGTATACTTATTTTATTATACTTGTTACGTTTTATTTTGAGTACTTTTTATCTTTCTCAGTTGATATTACGTGGTTAGTTTGATGGTCCATTGTATGGTTTTAAAATTTTTAGCATCCGCTTATTGTAATAGTGGGTAGTTAGCTATGCTATTTTAGTATCGACAGTAGATGCTAAGAATGATTCTCTTGAAATTCCTAATTTAATTTAATATAGGGATGGCCACCCGTTATTATTTTAAGCGGGGTGTTACATCAAACTTAAACTACTCCATGTAACCATGACAAAGAAAATTTTAAGTATTGAAAATCACTACACCAAAAACAACAATTTGGCACGGTTTAAAACTGTGCCAGATCAAATCTGGCTCAATTTTGAACTGTGTCAGAATCAGGTGTTCCAAAATGGCCATTTTTTCTGGCACGATTTAAAAGTGTACCAGATTTGACCAAACAGGAACACTTCTGGCACACTTTTAAACCGTGTCAGAATTTGATATTTCTAGTACATTTTTTGCACAGTTTTGAACTGTGCCAGATTGAGCACCTTTTGATAAACTTTTATCACAGTTAAAAATCGTGCCAAAATTTGATACACTTTACCACGTTTTTGAACTGTGCCAAATTGTTAGATAAAAAGAAAAAAAATTATTATTTGAAAACAAGAAAATTTAAAATTTTCAAATCTTGCATGTTGTTGATAAACTAATGTACATACAAAGTTTAAAATATTACAAGTCTCTAGTAGTTCACAGACCAAAAAAAAATTGGGCAGAGTTTCCTCTATTATCTGGACATTCTAAAACCTGCTCATATAAAACCTGCGTAACATAAATCTCGCACGGCCACAAAATATAACAATAAACTTACAAAAGCTCGCACGACCATAAAAGTTAACAATAAAACTACAAAACCCGCATGGCCATAACACAAAAAAATAGAATCATAAATAAACCCTTGTTGTAAACCGTTGAGTTCATCATGTGTTCCACGTGAATAAATGCAAACGATAAAATGTTATCCTGCAAAAAAAAATAGGATACAAAAAAGATACGATATTAGTAACCAAGTAATTTATAAAAAAAAGCTTACTCAAACTAAAAAATTACATATAGGAGTTGTAATTATTATTATATTCTAAAATTGAAAATCTTATGCAAGTTATGACTACTTGATCAGTTCCTACGAGTTACATTGATCCCGTGCGAGGTGTTCGTGCCTCTAACGGGGACGTTTGGGGCTGGTTTGGGTTTTCACCCTTCAACAGCTTGTTTTCAAGCCAAATCTACATATTTTGAAATTATCGTCATATTCTCAAACCGGGAGACCCGCGACTACGCGATCAATTCGTACAAGTTGCATTGGTCCCGTGCGAGGTGTTCGTGCCTCTCACGGGGCCGTTTGGGGGCTGGTTTGGGTTTTCACCCTCAAACGACTTGTTTTCCAGCCTAATCTACATATTTTGAAATTATTGTCATTATCTCAAACGGGGAGGCCCATGACTATGCGGTCAGTTCGTACAAGTTACATTGGTCCCGTGCGAGGTGTTCGTGCCTCTTATGAGGCCGTTTGGGGGTTGGTTTGGGTTTTCACCTGTCAACGGCTTGTTTTCAAACCAAATCTACATATTTTAAAATTATCGTCATATTCTCAAACCGATAGACCCGCGACTACGCGATCAGTTCATACAAGTTACATTGGTCCCGTGCGAGGTGTTCGTGCCTCTTATGGGGCCGTTTGGGGGTTGGTTTGAATTTTCACCCCCAAACGGCTTGTTTTCAAGCCTAATCTACATATTTTGAAATTATTGTCATTATCTCAAACCGAGAGGCTCGCTATTACACGGTCAGTTCGCACAAGTTACATTGGTCCCGTGCGAGGTGTTCGTGTCTCTTACGGGGCCGTTTGGAGGCTGGTTTGGGTTTTCACCCTTAAACGACTTATTTTTAAGCTTAATCTACATATTTTGAAATTATCGTCATATTCTCAAATCGGGAGACCCGCGACTACGCGATCAATTCGTACAAGTTACATTGGTCTCGTGCGAGGTGATCATGCCTTTTACTGGGCCATTTGGGGGTTGGTTTGGGTCTTAATCCTTCAACAACTTGTTTTCAAGCCAAATCGACATATTTTGAAATTATCGTCATACTCTCAAACTGAGAGACCCACGATAACGCGGTCAGTTCGTACAAGTTACATTGATCCCGTGCGAGGTGTTTGTGCCTCTCACGGGGTCGTTTACGATTGGTTTGGGTTTTTACCCTCAAACGACTTATTTTCAAGCCTAATCTACATATTTTAAAATTATCATCATTATCTCAAACCGAAAGGCCAGCGACTACTCGGTTAGTTCGTATAAGTTACATTAGTCCCGTGCGAGGTGTTTGTGCCTCTTACGGGGCCGTTTGGGGGCAGGTTTGGGTTTTCACCCATCAACGACTTATTTTCAAGCCTAATCTACATATTTTGAAATTATCGTCAAATTCTCAAATCGGGAGACCCGCGACTATGCGGGCAGTTCCCATAAGTTATATTGGTCTTATGCGAGGTGTTCGTGCCTCTTACGGGACCGTTTGGGGGGTGGTTTGGGTTTTCACCCTTCAATGACTTGTTTTCAAGCCAAATCGATATATTTTGAAATTATCGTCACATTCTCAAACCTGGAGACCCGCGACTATGCGGTCAGTTTGTACAAGTTACATTAGTCCCGTGCGAGGTGTCCGTGCCTCTTACGGAGCCGTTTGGGAGCGGGTTTGGGTTTTCACCCTTCAACGACTTATTTTTAAGCCAAATCGACATATTTTGAAATTATCATCATATTTTCAAATCGAGAGACTCGCGACTACGCGGTCAATTGGTATAAGTTACATTTGTCCCGTGCGATGTGCGTGCCTCTTACGGGGCCGTTTGGGTTTTCACCCTCAAACAGCTTGTTTTTAAGCATAATCTATATATTTTAAAATTATCATCATTATCTCAAACCGAGAGGCCCGCGACTACGCGGTCAGTTCGTACAAGTTACATTTGTCCCGTGCGAGGTGTTCGCGCCTTTTACGGGGCCGTTTGGGGGTTGGTTTGGGTTTTCACCCTCAAATGGCTTGTTTCAAGCCTAATCTACATATTTTGAAATTATCATCATATTCTCAAACCGATAGACCCGCGACTACGCGGTCAGTTTATACAAGTTACATTGGTCCCGTGCGAGGTGTTCGTGCCTCTCACAGGGCCGTTTGGGGGCTGGTTTGAATTTTCACCCTCAAACGGCTTGTTTTCAAGCAAAATCGACATATTTTGAAATTATCGTCATATTCTCAAACCGAGAGGCCCGCGATTACGCGGTCAGTTCGTCCAAGTTACATTGGTCCCGTGCGAGGTGTTCGTGCCTCTTACGGGGCCGTTTGAGGGCTGGTTTGGGTTTTCACCCTCAAACGACTTGTTTTCAAGCCTAATTTATATATTTTGAAATTATTGTTATTATCTCAAATCGGGAGGCCCGCGACTACGCGGTCAGTTCATGCAAGTTACATTAGTCCCGTCCGAGGTGTTCGTGCCTTTTACGGGGCCGTTTGGGGGCTGGTTTGGGTTTTCACCCGTCAACGGCTTATTTTCAAGCTTAATCTACATATTTTGAAATTATCGTCATATTCTCAAACTAGGAGACCCGCGACTATGTGGTCAGTTCGTATAAGTTACATTGGTCCCGTGCGAGGTGTTCGTGCCTCTTACGGGGCCGTTTGGGTTTTCACCCTTCAACGACTTATTTTCAAGCCAAATCGATATATTTTGAAATTATTGTCATATTCTCAAACCGGGAGATCCGCGACTACGCGGTCAGTTCTTACAAGTTACATTGGTCCCGTGCGAGGTGTTCGTGCCTCTTACGGGGTCGTTTGAGGGGCTGGTTTGGGTTTTCATCCTCAAACGACTTGTTTTCAAGCCTAATCTACATATTTTAAAATTATCATCATCATCTCAAACCGGGAGATCCGCGATTACGCCGTCAGTTCGTACAAGTTACATTGGTCCCGTGCGAGGTGTTTGTGCCTTTTACAGGGCCGTTTGGGGTCTGGTTTGGGTTTTCACCCGTCAACGGCTTATTTTCATGCCTAATCTACATATTTTGAAATTATCATCATATTCTCAAATCGGGAGACCTGCGACTACGCGGTCAGTTCATACAAGTTACATTGGTCCTGCGGGAGGTGTTCGTGCCTCTTACGGGGCCGTTTGGGGGCTGGTTTGGGTTTTTACCCTTCAACGGCTTGTTTTTAAAACTAATCTACATATTTTGAAATTATCGTCATATTCTCAAGCCTAATAGCATATGGTAATTGCTGAAGTAAACAATGATTAGATAATACAGAATGCTTGATATCATGATTTTCATATTAAAGATATCATGGAATCCAATGAGTTAGATGCAGTCAAGCAACTGAATGTGCCAAGTTGAAGTGTTTAGGAAATATGCAAGTTACACATCGAGATGTGAATTGAGTAATGCATTCGAGTTCATATCGCTGCCCCAATTAAATCTTACTTTTGTAACGAAACTTCCCTGAAATCTATGCTACTGTTGATGGTGGTGGTAGTAGTAGGGGTTGAGGGGGTTGGGGAACTAATATAAGTCATGGTGCTGCAAATCGCTGTTGTCGATGATGATGAAATTGAGAGTATTTTCAGAATGCAGCTTGCTGCTACGAACATCTTGCTGCTACACGCACCATAAGAGTATTTTATTTTGTTTAAAGTGTGAATTCCAATAGGCACTCATGCTTGTAAAGACAACCAAAATTTAAAACCATACCCCTTCCAGCTCTGTTCTTGTGCCCATGTCGCAATTCAAAACGCGTTGTTTCTTCCAATTTCTTACACGGTTCACAAATACGCACGGGTGAATCACCTTTTCCCCGTAAAACATTCTTTATCGGCTATAACTGTTGCAAAATAAACCCCCATTCTAGCGGCAGTGATGCTGAAAATGCATGTGCAAATCAACTGCTTTAGACTTCTGAACCACTCATCTGTTTGAAGGAGAAAATCCAAATGATTACTAAAAAATTCAAGAAAGGCTTTGTGCCTAAATAATTCTTACGGCTTGGACATTTACCCCCAAAGTCATCACCAACAAGATATTCAAAGCTAGATATTTTTAGTCATTCAAATTGGTCTGTAGTTGTTGAGCAGGAACTAATCTCTTCTTATTAGTCGTTAAAATTGGTCGGTATTAGTGGACACATTTAATTATTGACAACAAGATATTCAAAGCTAGATATTTCCAAAAACGAATATTATGTCTAGACTTTAAGATTTGATGCACTGACTCCTGTTGTATATAACAACTATTATATATAACATCAGTTATATACAACAACTGTCATATATAACTGTAATGATTCTGAATTTAGATACCCCATATTGAGATTTCGTAGTATGCATATTGAGTAATTTTATCCGTCTAACAAATTCAAATCACCTCAAATATGCCAAACGAGATAGTTGGTGGTGGAGCAGGATTATAGAAGCATAAATTAGGAATATAAGTAGAGATTTTTTAGATTTGTACCTTAGAGGGAAATACTTCCAAGCAAGGTGGCATAGGTGGAAGAGGATCTTGTGGAGAATCCTCTTGTCCACATCCTTCCTAACCATATATGTGTACCTCACAAGAAATAAAATTAAAAATTAATAACTAAATGTTAAATTAGAAAATATTGATGTTAGAGTCCAACATAAATTAAACTAACCTTTCTTTAAGTGATCCATAATCGAGTCCCGAATGCTCATTTTACTGAAGCTAAAATCATCATCCATGACAAAAATATTTGATGCAAAGAAACAAAGGATGTGATAATATTTTATCCCAACACCACAAAAGCAAATATAATATGCAAACAAACAAAAAACAAAGATGTCAATTATATTGTCAGAAGTGATAGTTACTTTTACACTTATGACTATAAAAGTGGATGCAATACCTAATTAGCACTAAGACAACTATTTTAATGATGTAAGAGCTCCATGTTCATTAAACACATTACCATAAAAGTTACAAAAGTTGACTCAATTACATCATTCGTCGGTGTCACCAATGGGAGGACAAAGGTTGTCGAGCCAATACATAATTCCATTTTTACCAATATCTTCCAAGTTCTCGCAATGAGCTTGTTTTCCACCCCAAACTGGATACTCGGGCACTTTGATGTCATCGAGTAAAACTAGCACTTCATTCTTTCCCAGCGTATGGAAGTGAACAGTCGAGACGGCTCCTAGTTGTGTTTTCCTCCCATAGGAGAGTGTATGGGATAGTATTTTGCATTCAATTAGAGAGGTAAATTTGGAACCTCGAATGCAGGGGAGGAAAAAGAACACGAAGGAGCCGTAGTGCCTAAAGTAGGTAACTCCTGAACGTTGTGTCCAACACATGAAAATTTCCCGATTTTGAAGTCAGTAATGAATTCTGATAATGAGGACTTTATCCCCTCTATGTCACTCGTTACGTGATCAACATGATCCTTCCAATTTTCGGTGTCCTCTTTCACATCTTCAAGCATTTCTCTAGCAAATGTCGACCCTAATATAGCGGTTCTCGAAATTGTGGACCCAACACAACGAACACGTCCTCGCGTATCTTTTTCGAAAACCTCAAAAATAGGCCCAGCATCCAAGGTCTCCTCCTGACCACTCGCTTTGTATACATCCAGAAGCAATTGAATTTGGTCCGGTACAAAAATATATTAACATTAGGTTTGATGATACGATACCTTTTTTTAGAGAAAATGAACATTGAAAAATTTAAATTACCGCAAATATTTTATCATGAGGGGCATAACCACCTCCTTTGACTATATGAGTTGCTAACCACAATTCAGCATGAGTGGGTGCATGCCCATGTTTCTTTCTCCAATTATCTGAAGCTTGGTCATAACCATGACGACCTGTGTTATGAGTTGTCTTTCTCACTCAATTTTGTTTAGTCTCTTTGTTCTTTCTTCGCAAAGTTTTTTGAACCTCTAAAGCTTCATTATTGAAAAACACCTCCCAGTCCACAGATTTGACATTTCGTGGCACTTTCTCCTTCCACTTTCCAACATCACCATCCTTCAAATTAACCCTTAGCTTTGACTTGAACTTTTTCCAAGCATCGTTCACTTTTTTCATAAAAATTTGCTTCTGAGTTTCGTGCACATCTGGGAACTCTTTCTACAATATATGAAGAAATAAAATTAAAACATGACATAATTGAGTTTACTAACTATTACATTCTTTGGAATATAAAGGAATAGTATACCATTAATGATGACCAAACTGAGTTCTTATATCGCACATCCACTTGTTTCCAACTCGTATAAGAAATTGGAACATGTGTCCTTGCTAAGTAGCCCAACCTGGTTGAGAGTGTATATGAATCTTCACCAACTGGAAGGCCGTGCTCATTAAATTTTAATTTCTTAGCGGAAGAGTCATCACCTACTCTTGAAGCACCCGAAGCAACCTTAGAACGGGACGTTGATATAGGTGTCGCCCCATTTATTGACGGTTGCGAAGTATCACCAATACGAGACATTTATCTGGAAAAAAGTGACTATTGAACACCAAAATAACCAGAATAAACATTTACAAGTATTACATGTTCAAATAGCAATATAAAGAATATTATATGTTCCAATAGACATCAATATATTACATGTTCAAACATCAGTAAACATAGAATTATAAGTTCAAATAGCTATACCTATATTAAATGTTCAAACAACAATAAACTATTAAATGTTTACAACAGCAACAACAAACGGAATAAATAGAATATTACCCATTCAAAATAACAAAAAATATAATATTGCATATTCAAAAACAAGTTCAGAACTAAATCATTGCACTAGAAATCCGTGTCCAAAAGCTCCAGCAATTTATCATTTTCCTCGAGAATGGAGTCATACATCGTACGATCAATATCAATTGCATCTATTTCTTTTGTCAGTCTTTTAGGAGAGTGTAAAACAATTGACCACCCCTTCAGCTTTACATCTTGACAATAAAATACATGACTGGCTTGAGATGCAAGGATGAACGGATCATCGTGAATGGTATTTTTACTCACGAGCTTACTAAGATTTATCATCACCAATTTTGAGGTGGGTTCAACTTTGCAAGCATTCTTATCATCAACATCCACCCAATCACAATAAAAGACAGTATGTGTGAACTCAATGTAATTGAGGTCGAGTATTTGTCTAATAACTCCATAAAAGGTTGTCATAATCCCCTTCTTATTAAAGGCATTAGTGGATACACCACTACTCTGAAAGTTATGATTCTCTTCATGTTCAGAAGTACAAAAGGTGTACCCATTGCATTGAAATTTCTCATAACTGGTAACCCTATGGAGCAGACCATCGGCATATGGAAAAATTCCCGTATCATTAAATCTTGAGGCCTGTAAGGAATTGTTAATTTTTTAGAGTTTTATTAAAAATAATTACGGTTGATAAAGAAGTTCATGTATAAATAAAGACTTGCCTCGTTCCTTAGCCAAGGGATGAAATCATCAATTCTATGCCTCGATTGAGTCTCAGTTACCACAAATTTTCTACAAGAAATTAGTTTCAAAATTTGAAATATCACATTATAATCAATTAATATGAATTAACATAAAACTAAGTGTGTACCTTCTCCATTCATCAACACCGTCGCATTGAGATAAAACCCATCTTCTCACTTGTTCATTTTATAGATTATTTAAGATCAATTCTTTACTTTTACCCAATGTTCGTTGGCATTCCGAGTCATCAAACTCATCATCAAGAAAATTCTCAAGATTCCTCTTATGAGTTCCTTTACCTCTTTTCGATATGTACTCCATGGCATACAAATAAGCTTCATGTAACAAATATGCATTAGCAATGCTCCCTTCAATGTACCTCTTTGTTGACGCCACTAAAACATGCAGATAAATGATGAGGATGAGATTGAAGATGAAGATAAACATTCACATCAAACATATAAGAGGCAAAGATTTTTAAAGTGGTTCGGCTATAAGGAAAAGCCTACGTCCACTGTTATTTTATTCCCAGGAGTTTACAATAGCACAATGTGGTAGAGAGAGAAAGGATGTGTATCTTGTGTATGGTGTTTCTTGGATCTCTTGGATCTCTCTAGTTCTCTCTTTTGGATCTCTTGGAGCTCTCCCTTTTGGCTAAGGGAATACATGTATTTATAGTGATGGGAGATAAAGAGATTCATTGTATGTAGACATTTATACATTATGTCTACATTCAACGAATCTAATTGCTTGGTATGCTATGTGTTGTCATCTACAGTATAAATGTACATTAATGCTCATTAAATGCATAGTCATCTTCATTAATGCACATTAAATGCATAGTTATCCCTTGATCTTCCTGGTTGGTATGCCGACCAACACTCCTCGGGTGTCGACTAACTCTCCTCGGGTACCGACCAACTCCTCGGGTGCCGACCAACACTCCTCGGGTGCCGACCAACTCTCCTCGGGTGTCGAATATTGCCACGTAGGATGACATGTGTCCTTTTCTGATTGGTCCTCGTAGATGGAGAATTTTTGCGTTAACACTCTTATTTCGTGATCACTTTTTATATTTTCCCATTTCTCTCTCAAACAACCACATCGCCCGATATCTTGGTGGCCCAGCGGTCAAAGCTTCATCGACTAAATGGTGCATGAGTTGGATCATCACCACAAAAGAGGCAGGTGGAAAATAAATTTCAAAAACACAAAGTGCCTCTACCAATGGGTTTTTAGCCTTCAAAAGATGTTCCCTAAATATCACTTTGGCACACAACACATTAAAGAATATGCTTATCCATTGTCTAGCTTTAAACAAAGGCTTATGATCCGAAAATGAATGCATAAGTAACGCAGGAAGCAACCATTGCATAATGACGTGATAATCGTGGGACTTGAGATTGGTAAATCCATGTGGATCAAGGTTAACATTATTGTTGAAATTTGATGAAAATCCAATCGGTACCTTTAATGTTTTTAGTGTATGAAAAAAGAATTCTCTTCATTTCCTAATGCAAAGGTGTCTTTAGCATCAACCTTTTATTACTGCCTTCAACATCTTTCATCCATAATTTCCTTTTAAGATTTAAATGAACTTTCAAGTCTTCACGGGCTTTGACCGTATCTTTATTTGATGAACCTTTCACTGAGAGTATTGTACCTAAAAGGGACTCCGTGACATTATTTTCAACATGCATAACATCTAAATTATGTCTAATATCACGATCCTTCCAGTACTCTAAGTAAAAGAAAATCGACCTCCTTGAAAAACCCTCGGTACCCACTAGATTCTCATCGTCACCCTCACTTGGATAATCATCGTCTTCCATTACGACATCCTCCTTCTCCCTCCCCTTCCCCTTCCTCTTTCCCTTTGCCTTTCCCTTTTTGTCTCCCTCTACCTCTCTTTGAACACCTTCTCGAGCTATAAGTGACACTATCTGCTCAACTTCTACACTTGTTAACTTTCTTGGAGCCATATCATCCTCTATTTTACCATTAAATGTTTACTTTGATGTGTCAAACCTATAAGGATGGTATTTAAGAAGGAACATACGAGATCATTGGTAACAACATTTCTTTGACTTAGGAAGATATTTATAAGGTGTATTTGTAGAAAAAACAGGACACCCATTGTAACCTTAAGTTGGACAACCTGCTAACATCCCATAAGATGGAAAATCATATATATCCCACATCAACATGGCTTTTAACTGAAATTTCTCATTTTTGTACGCATCCCAAGCCTCAACTCCAGACTATAATATCTTTAACTCATCAACCAACGGTTGGAGGAAGACATCAATATTACTTGATGGTGACTTTGGTCCGGGAATCAATACAGAAAACATTGAAAACTCACTTTTCATACACATTGATGGATGAGGGTTGAGAGGTTGAATTATCACTGGCCAACAACTATACTTACGACCAAACATGTTATTCGGGATGAAACCATCATTTACTATTGTAAGTCGAATATTCCGCGGATCTTTTGCAAAATCTCTCCACATAATGTTTGAATTTACCCATTCTGCTGAATCTCGGGGATGGCGCAAGAATTCCATACAAGAGCTTGCACGAGCGTGCCAAGTCATTTTCTCTGCTATCCATTTTATGGTATACAACCATTTTAGCCTAGGGATTAGGAGGAAATATCGCATTACCTTCTTAGGAACCCTAGAGTACTTTTTTTCCATTAGTATTATGAATTTATACCTCGTCCTCGTCTAGATAAGTAAACTTGTAGCGTAAAGAACCAAATTTTATACATCTAGTAGATTTTTAATGCTCTTTCCAAAATAGCATACAGTTGTTAATGCATACGTCATACTTAACATAATCCATACCGAGATCTCTAACGGTGTTTTTCATTTTTGTTTTACTAGTTGTCAAGTTATTCTATTCAGGAAGTAGTTCATTTAACAATCTAAGAATTCCACCTATAGCACCATCCGATAAATTGAATTGTGTTTTCAAATCATTCAACTTTATAAGAGCATACATTGTGGTATGACGCGAAGAACCAGTAGCTGGGTGCAATGGCTCATGTGCGAGTTGATGTAAACGATCATACTTCTTGCCTTTGTATTAATGTATGTGCGAATCATTGGGAACCTCAAAAGTGGGGGGCTTCATCATTGCCCACACAATTAGGTTCACTAGGTTCCTTTTCACCCATAAACATCTCACAAGCATCATTCGCAAGATCATTCAAAATTGGAATATTGTGCACATCAGCGTGTTCTGTCGGTGTCACAAATTGTGATGGTTGTTGGACTTGATCAACGACTAATGTCTCACCATGAAAATTCCATAAGGTATAGTTCATGTCCATACCATATGTCATTAAATGAACGAATATATCATCTATAACAACGTGTCATTTCCCATTTCGACAACGTCTACAGGGACTTGAATGTTTAGCATTCGAACTATTACTACGTACATAATGTAGAAAGTGTAACACCCCATCTCTATATGTATCGGTCTCGATATTTTTCTCATTTATCCACTCTTTGTTGATTCTCGACGACATCCTGATAAGTTTAAAGAACACACATTATAATATAAACGCTTACTGTAAATATATTTAAGTTTATTCAAGTGTAAATATGTATATATTTGAGCTCTTATATTTCCTCCATCTCCTCTACAGGGTAAGGGTCCAATCCCATTCGAAAATGCATATTTTGTATTGTTCATAATGTCTCATGCCATGTCCTAATCTGAAAAATTTCGCCAGTCTCTCCCGACAGTTCTTCAAGTGCACAACTTAAATTGGGAGTGTTCATGTGTTACTTAAGTTTTTCAACCAAGAAAACAGAAAACACTACATCAATCTAGTATGCACCCAAAGAACATAAAGAGATACCACTGAATTTTTCAAAATAGGACATGCATTAACATTATGTACAATACAAACTTTTGCATTTCCAAACTGTCCAAAAATAGGACAATTCAAGAGTTCTCACCACAGTCATAGTGAGACCTCTTGAACGGGTCTAAAGTTTTTTTACATGTGTAACATCATTATTGAATGTTTAGTATTAATGTCTACTTACTATTTAAATAGTTTTTTTTAGCTTTTTCTTAAATTTTCAACACATAATCTCATTTATCCATTTAATTAGTGGGGTGTCTATTTTTTAATTTGTTATTTTTACATTATTATTGAATATTTAGCACTTAAATTTTCTTAAAACTCCGTAACCTATACGAATCAGATCAAATATAAATTTTAAATAGACGGGTAAGAACATAAAAACATAGATTACCACTAAAAGATTCCAAGGTCCATCCCAAAACCACATTAAAAAAAACAATAAATATTTAAAAATGTATATATAAAACCCTAAAAAGCAAGCACGAATCAAATCACGCATATCATCAACTCTAGGATAAAATCTAATACCTAACTTAGGTTAAAAAAAATAATACCTGATTGGGATGAGTGGAGTGAGAGAACAATGCAGTGACCGGAGAAAGAGAGAGTGGGCCGGAGAGAGAAGCGTCGACCGTAGAGAGAAAGATTGAGTTAGGGCCGGAGAGAGAGTGCCGGCACAAGAGTTAGCGTCGACCGTACCGCCGACCTAGAGAGAGACAGCATGAGCTCTGACCACCGTGAGAGTGAGCTGGAACGAGGAGAGAGTGAGCGGGAATGAAAAGTGATCTAGAAAAGTATTTTTTTTTGGTATTATATATTTTAGTAAGTGTACTCAATTTTGGCACACTCTAAAACAGTACCAAAATTTGGCATTATTTTAAAGTATGCCAAATTGCTATTAAACCGTGCTAAAATCTGGCACAGTTTTAAACTGTGCCAAATTTTTAATATCGGGGTGTGCCAACTTACTATTTTTGGTGTAGTGAATGTTAATCAAAAGTTCGAGCCACATGGAAGTGGAACGATAGGATTCAACACAAATCTATGCCACAAAAGGTGTGTCAAACGAAAATATACAAAAAAAATCTTTTTTAGTTTTTGAAAATTTTAACAAAAAAAATATTTACTCAAATGACAAACAAAAATCATTTTGTATTTTTCATTAAGCCTCAATTACTCATAAGGTAAAACACAAATGATAAACAAAATCTTTTTGTATTTTTCATTTAATGCAAACTAAAATAAAAAGAATATAATACAAAAGATATACACAAATCATAATTCTAGCAAGTGATTAATCATGGAGCATTGACTAGAAAAATGATAAACATACATACAACTAGCATAAATATATCATGAAGCACAAAACACTAGAGTATGCAAAGCAAATCTAACACATTCAACCTTTAGATTTTGCAAGGGAAGAAGCATGTGAAAGAAAATGAGAACCATAAATTCTATTTTGTAAAGCTACCAAGTCGGATCTCCTAGCCCAAACTAGTGAAGAGTGACAATCTCGGAATTTGGGGATCTTGGCTACCTAGGCTACCTTATTCTTGGATTTCCTAAAAATCCTTTTAAGATCAAAATAAAACTTCCTAAGATGACCTTTTCGACCACAATGTGAGCAAGTAAAGACATGTCGAAAAGTAGTACCTAAAGATTAACCTCTAGAAGAGTTCCTAGGTGATTCTCTCAAAACCTTGGTTTTGGATTTATTAATGGAATCGTTACAAGAATCGAAGCCTAAACCATAAGTGTTATTTTTGACTTGGATGGTTCCTAATATTTTATCTAATTTAGCGGATCTACATTTCGAATCAAATTTGACCTCACTAGAGTCTCTCAAGTTTTCTGCCAACTCAAAAATTCTAGACTCTAGCAAAACATTCCTCTCTTCAAACATAAGAATCTCCTTTTTCATTAATTCCATCAACCCTCTAAGGTTATCTCTCTCTGCTTCTACATATTCAGGCTTCTCTCGAAGATCTCTCTCACGTGTCCTAAGGTCTTTCACTAAGGCACTCCCATCAACGACCTTGACACGTTCCTTCAAATTAGCTTCTAACTTCAAATTTGCTCTTTTTAATTTAAAAGATTCTTCATATAATTCTCTAAAAGCAATTTGTAGTTCACACTCATCAACCTCTTCATCACTTTCACTATCTCTCTCTTCTCTACTCTCACAACCATCATCTTTTGGGGATTCACAAACAAAGGCCTCGAAAGAGTCATGTAAATGTATATTTTCATAGGAAGATTCATTATTGGTGCTCACATGACTTACCATGAACGCGGTAAAATTGCGCTCAATGGGGGAATCGGGTCCCTCTTCCTTTTTACTCGCATCACTAAGGGTGTCATTATAGGAAATTGGTTATTTGCTTTCTCTCCTTAGTTTAGTGGGGCACTCTCTCGCTCTATGGCCATAACCCTAACAACCATAACACCTATTTGACTCGTACCTATTAAGATTTTCATTATATGATTTAGGAATCTTTTCGACTTTGTCGTGGTTGGATTTTTCAAATTTCTTATAATCATTTTTAAACCTATCTTTATTAAATTTAAGAAATTTTCGAAATTTTCTCGCAAACATAGCCATGTCTTCTGAGTCACTGTCACTCTCATCAACCACAACTTATTTTTCCTCCTTTTGAGAATTCAAAGCAATGCCCTTATCTATTTTATTTTCATTTTTTGAGGGAAATATATCTAGTTCTTAGGTTTGCAAATCACCTACTAACTCCTCAAGTTTGGTAGATTGCAAAGTGGGTAAAGAATTTAAAACGGTCATTTTAGGAAAAAATCTATCGGGTATGGACCTTAGAATTTTCTTCACAACTCGGTTATAGGGTATTTTCTCTCCCAAATTAAATGATGAATTGACTATATCGGAAAGTTTAGCATAAAATTCATCAAAGGTTTCATTCTCAAGCATTCTGATGGTTTCAAATTGAGTGGTGAGGTTTTGGAGTTTTGAAGACTTAACGACACTAGTTCTCTCATGAGTGAGTTCTAATATATCCCAAGCTTCCTTAGCGGTTTCACAAGTCATGATACGACGGAATTCATTCGGTGTAACCGCACTAAATAATGCATTCAAGCCTCGAGAATTAAAGTTAGCTTGTTTAAATTCATTATCACTCCATCTATCTACGGGTTTGGAGAGACGCTCATTTTCCACCAAACATGTGGGTGGGGACCACCCGTTAACAACTGACAACCAAACCCTCTCGTCTATGAACTTTAGTGCCTATTTCATCCGCGCTTTCCAATACACGTAATTGGAACCATCGAAAACAGAAAATTTTGAAAATGGGAAAAATTTCATTTTTAACATCAAAATTCTAAAAGAACCTTAACGCAATAAATTAGCGTTCCGACTCTGATACCAATTTGAAGGAATCGTATATCCCCAATATTAAATTTTCTTTTAAAATTAAATATTAATTTCCTTTACGTGCGGAATGGGATGGTTCAAATTCAAAAACTACACAACCTACCAATTTTAATTTCTTTCAAATTAAAATTAAACTAAAAAAAAGTGAGATAAAGTTAATCCACACAAATTTTCACTTAAAAAAATCAACTCAATCCATGTCCTAAAATTTGCCTAACAAGATTAATTCATTTTTCTACATAGGCCAAACCAAATTTTATCAAATTAAAATTAATGATGTGAATTAAATTAAGTTAAACTTCACCCAAACTAATTTTAAGCACCAAATTATATTAGTGTGATAATTAAACCAATTTTATATTGAATTATCCTAAGCATCCATTCTAAGTGATTTGAGAGATAACAATAAATCAATCACACTACGCGCCGATGTACGAGGAAAAACTAAATGGAAAAAACCTCGGACGGCCCTAGCCTTAAGTCCACTAAGTACGATTTTATGTTTACAAGACAGATGACTTACTACACACAACTTGACTCCGCCCAAGCTTTGACGCGTCTTCTTGTAACTACCTCCACCTACCTGACAACCATGAACTCTTCCACAGTCTCGGAATCCATCGATGGGGCTTTTGGTCTCCGTCACCCGAAGCCTTTCTTCAAGTGGGTACGCCGCAACATGCAAATCTTCTTCTTTATGAGATGTAAAAGCAAATCCAAACAACTCTTCAAATGGTAGAGTATAACCCGAGGCCAAACACTCTCCAAGCACAATGTATATATATGAAAGCTTGGAATTAAACTAAGATATGGGTGTATATATTTCCAAGAATTAATCATTTTAGAATTAAACACAAAAAGAACTTTTTTCTCTCAATTATATTTCTCTCTTTCTCTCTTGGAGGGAATAGAGGTTATGTCCAAAAAATAAGCTTCCCGCACTTAGTTATGCAGAAAAAAGTTGAGGGAAAACAAGTGGGCAAGTGGGAAGTTATTAAAAAAACTGTTAGAAAACTGTCCAGATCGTTCGAACGACTATGTTTGAACAAAACTTCTAACGATAATTCAGAACAAAGAAGCAAATTCTCGTTTGAAATTTTGTTCGAACGACATTTCCTATCATTCGAATGAGATCCAAGGTCGTTCAAACGACCTTTCAAATGAGATTACAGGCCATAATTATAGATAATTTTGATACGAACGCGTGGCCGCCAGTTTTATATTTTTCTGATTTTTTTTGGATTTGATATGATTTTTCTACGGAAAGGTGTCCGAGAACAAAATCTTTAGAATAATTAATTCAAAAAATTTAACAAAAACATGCTAACGCCCCAAATAATTTTCCAAACTCATATATATATTAATGCATTCATACCTTCAGGAAACATTGGAATCCACAAGTTGATGACGTGCATTCATACCTTTAGGAGACATTGGAATCCACATGTTGATGACGTGAAACTTGACACGAAAATCGGCAAGGGTATATTCTTCAATTTTTGACCTCTACATCTTCAACATACACTTGTCATAAGCTTGAAAGTATACAGCATGATGTAATACCCCGTAATTTTATTGATATTTATTTAAGGGATTAATTGAATTAAATGAGAATTAATTGGAAATTAATCCGGGTATAAATACTAATGAGATGTGAGTTGGTATTTGATTATGATGTTAAAAATTTATTATTTCCGAGTATGTATGGTAATACATGAGTATTGATGATATCTAAATTGTCACGAGGTAGATATACGGAAATTTGGAAAATTTAATTGGGACGCGCGTGTCAGTCGCGTCAGGAACGTAATTAATTGAATTAAAAAGTGAATTTTATTTTTATCAACCGAATGGTCGTTTTGAGTGCACCAACGTGTCCGGAAGGGTCGAAATAGTCAGAAAACACTAGCCGGGGGTTCAGTTTGGGTTCCGGGGCATTTTTAGGCCACACCGGCAACCTAAAAGGGTAGTTTGGTAATTTTAAAAATAGGGGAATTAAAATCCACGAATTTTAGAGGTTATATTTATATTAGAAAAGAGCCCACTAAGCCATTATCAGCATTTGGGAAGTTAGAGGGCTACGAGAGTTACAGGGGAGAGTTGGAAGAAGTTCCAAAAAGGAAACCCTAGCCACCATCACCATCTTTGGAAGAAATTTATAGAGAGAGGGAGGAGAATCAACATTCAATTCTTAAACATCAAATCAGAACATCGAAGGCAAGTGGTTTAATTACATTAATTTCAAGCGAATGTTTCTTCCATGCATATAATTGAATATTTGTCTTATTTTGGAAGTTTGATGAAAACCCATGAAATTGGAGGTAGAATTCATAATATGATATAGGGATTGCATGTAGACTGTTATTGGATGAATGTCATATCCAAAATATATCTTATGATGGTTTAAAAATGGATTTATGAGGAAGTGATTGCAGACATTAAAATTCTGGCTTCATGTTTATAGGGTTTGAGACAAGATTTGAGAAGTTTGATGATTTCATGTTAATTTAGGATGAATTGACACCAAATATAAGTTAAAGAGTGACCTAGGAGGACTTAGAGTAGTTTAATAACGTTAAAATACTATTGGGATGATCTTAGGATGAGTTTAGAGAAGAGAAAAATTGAGAAAAACGAAGTACAAAATTTCTGGGCTCAAACTGCCATCTCGTTAAAAGACCTGCCCAGGTCGTTCGAACGAGCTTCTAACGAGATGACAATATCCCTTCTAACGAGTTGGTAGTTCGTTCGAAGCCTTTCGTTCAAACGACACTCGTTCGAATGACCTCGTTCGAACAAGACTTCTAACGAGTTGACAGAATGGCCTTTTTGGCATGATTTCATTTCAAACATTCCGTAGACTTATTTAATTGGAGTATTAACCTTCCCTTATTGATTAGTGGGTATAATTATGAGAATTGGGGTACGTTGAGGAGTAGGACTTATAACCTTATATTAAAATTGGATGTCAATTGTGGAGTAGGAAACGAGTACCTAATTATAACGTGAGAAAGGTTGATAACGTTAATATACAAATCGGGGACTTGTGGTCGTATAACATTAAATGACGGTATAAGAACGAGAAGTATACCTATATTAATAATATGAGATATCTAAGATGTGTATAACATACCTACCGTACTTGCTATCATGGGAGGTTTGCGTTCGATTTGGGCCATTAAATCTTTGTGTGCCTACGGGGGGATTTAGATTGGTACCTCGAGGACATAGGTCAGAGAAGGACTTATTGAGAAGTTAATAAGTCTGCTGATCATGGGAGCGTAGGTATATGCATGACCCATGTGATGTGAACTATGTTCGCCTCCATTGTTTGTGATTGTTGTTTATTGAAAATGATTCCTGAGAGACTCGGAATACGTGGCCCTTATGTACGTGATGTACCGGGATTGGATAGCAGAGTATGTGTGCACTGCAGCTTAGCCTCGGGGTGCTAATATTATATACTTATGATAAGAATAATATACAGTTAAATTGAAATGCCCAGTCATGTATAAATGCGAATGTGATTAATAGCAACGTTTTTGTAAAAATAAAAGTGGAAATCTCCTAGTAAGTTGTATTACTAATATGGGAAACCGAGAATAAATGTGAAGCTTGCTATTTCAATGAAGATGCCGGAATTATAGCGTGAATCGTATAGTAATGTTAGGTATTATGATTGGACTAGTTAGATATGGGAATAACTAGAAATGGGTACGGGTACGTTAGGAGTGCACAAATAGTCGAGAGGTGAGTATTTCATATGAGCGCCCGTCCTAACATGTATTTTGCATTCATTGTTTTAATGTCATTAAAACACTTGCTATATTTTAAACTGTTTTTCACTATCGGGCTCTGACCCGTTTGCTTTCAAATATATTTTCTAGTAAAAACCTTTTAGGTGCCCAGCCACAAGGACACCAAGCATAGGAGTTCCATTCAGGTGACGTACTTTAGCTGCTGTGGAAGTTACAGGAACTTGACAGTAGACGCCTCCACTTCCATTCTTGCCTCTATATTATCAGATTTCCTCACTTGTTGGGCATGTCTCCATATTTCTTTTCGAGACATGTTTTCTATTCAGTTATTTCAGATTTTTGGGTTGTAATTAATTTAGTAATGTAGACTTGGTATCTGTTGATTCCTGTATTTGGATTGTTGTGAGGAGTATTCCTCCAGATTTATTACTATTCTATGGCTATTCCATTGTCTTTATGTTGTGGTGGTTATGTTAGCATTTCTTAATTTAATTATTGCATGTTAATTGGATTTAATTAAAATTGACAACTCACTTTTTAAATATTAGGTGGCTAGAAATTGTTAAAAAAAATGTTTTCGATAGTGATGCTATGAACTGAACCAACTTGGCATTTTGTATTAATTTAATAAAGGAGTAGCTACCCGGTATTTAATTAGTCGGGGTGTCACAGGTGGTATCATAGCATCAGGTTATAGTGTCCTTAGGATCTGTACGGCTTATTATGTTTCCGCTGAGCTTTCTTTGATGTAGAGCCCTATATTTTTGGACTGTTGTATTCTTTTATGTATGTTCCGCTCTTCAGCTATTTTGAGATAATGACTGCGAAATTATAAGATTTTACTCTCCTTTCAGATGCCTCCACGACGTGCACAGCGAGTTCCTAAGGATTCACAGCCCGAGCCACAGCCTGCACCAGTTCAGGGCACCATGAATGCCGCCGAGGTTGCAGCTATTGTAGCCTAAGCGGTGAATGTCGCTCTCGCAGTTGTACAGCAGGCACCACCTTAGGCGCTGGCAGTAGCGACGGTTCATGCTCATACATTCCCGACTGCTTGGTAACACATTCGTGATGCTTTTCAGAAAGCACACCCTCCGGAGTTTGCAGGTAGCTCCGACATTGTTGTATCCAGTCAGTGGAGGAAGGACATTCAGAGGCACTTAAGGATGTACGTGTGCACGGATGTTCAGAAACAGATACTGGCTACTTTTAAGCTAGTAGGATCAGCATTGCAGTGGTGGGAGACCATTACCACCGTGGAGGAGAGGGACGCTCTCACTATTCAAGAGTTCTAGGTGCGGTTCGACCGCAAATATTTTCCGTCAGCTGTTCACACTGAGATGAGGAGGAAGTTGATGAACCTCAAGCAGGAGGGAAAGACCGTAGCCGAATATGAGGCTGAGTTCACCAATCTCTTGAACATTATTCGGAATGAGATTCCAACCGAGGAGAAGAAGATTCAGAAATTCATGAATGGATTGACTTGGAAAATCCGTCAGCACTTGTTGGGAAACCTCTCGTTAGCCACTTATTCTGATGTGGTTAATGCATCACTGCTACACTGCCAGGATCATCACTTCCACATGTCTGAGAGCAAGAGATCAGGAGAGTCCAGCCATAATGGCAGGACCGGAGGAAATGGTGCCAGCGGGGAACAATCTGCTCAGGGACAGCACAGGCAGGGTGATCAGGGTTCCCAACATGGGGATCATAAGAGATTCAAATCCGGGGGTTTTAGGAATGGCCGGGAAGGTTTCAAACATGGCCATCAGGACCAGAATGGTCAGCAGCAGCAGTTTCAGCAGGGCCAGCATGGCCAGGGTAGGAATGGTAACGACCATCAGGGTCGTGGGCAGCAGGGACAGCGAGGGGGAAACTTCTCGGGGAAGTGCTTCATTTGTGGTAAGACTGGCCACAAACACCAGGATTGTCCTGATAGGGGCAGGGCGCCATAGCAGCAGCAGTAGGGTGCTCGACCCAAGCCACAGAGGCCTATGTTTCCCGTCGCCCTCCCAGCACCACCACAAATGGCAGCACTACCACCCATTCCAGCGGTCCCAATCCAGCAGGGACAACTTCAGTATGGGATAGTGTATCAGCTCCAGCATACTGCAGTCCCACAGGATCCTCCTGCTATTGAGGGTATGTTCTCTATTCAGGGGACTTTGGGGCGTATTTTATTTGATACGGGGACCACACATTATTTCGTTGCCATGAGATTTGCACTCACTATTGGGTTGTTAGACACCGCAGAGAGCACGGTTACTTGAGTAAATTCATCGTTGAGTAGGGGTTCCATGATTTCACTTATTTGTAGAGGTGTGGGTATAGAGATCGGGAGATTTACTTTACCCACTGATATATTAGTATTAGATATGACTGAGTATGATGTGATTGTCGGTATGGATTGGCTAATTGCGTACCGAGCCATGATTGATTGTTCCAGTAGGAGTATTATTTTTGCCATTCCCGGGCAGGAGATGTTTTTAGTGGCGATGCCACGCCCTGAGGGAGGATCGTCCACTCATTTATACTATATAGAGGATGAGACCTCTAAGGAAGTGCTGCTACCACTCAATTTGATTCTAGTCGTGAGGGAGTTTGCTGATGTATTTCAGGATATACCCGGATTACCGCCTAGTAGAGAGATAGATTTTGTGATTGATTTGACGCCGGGTACTCGGCCGATTGCCCGCGCACCTTACCGTATGGCTCCGGCAGAGATGAGAGAGTTACGGGATCAGATAGAGCAGTTATTGGGTCAGGGGTTTATTCGAAGGAGTACTTCACCGTGGGGTGCCCCTGTGTTGTTCGTAAAGAAGAGGGATGGATCATTGAGATTGTGTGTAGACTACCGGGAGTTGAATAAAGTCATGATACGGAATAAGTATCCATTGCCCAGAATCGATGACTTATTCGACCAACTGAGAGGAGCTTCCTTCTTCTCAAAGATTGATTTGCGACCGGGACACCATCAGTTGCGTATCAGGGAACATGACGTCTTGAAGACTGCTTTCTTAACGAGATATGGTTCTTACGAGTTTCGAGTTATGCCTTTTGGCTTAACCAATGCTCCAGCCGTGTTTATGAACTTGATGAATAGGGTGTTCAGAGAGTTCCTAGACCAGTTCGTCATCATCTTTATTGATGACATCCTGGTATACTCCCAGACAGAATAGGAGCACGTCGAGCATTTGAGACAGGTTTTGCAGACGCTACGTCAGAATGAGATTTATGCAAAGTATGAGAAGTGTGGGTTTTGGCTGAAAGAGGTTCAGTTTTTGGGGTATATCATTTTAGACCAGGGGATATCTGTTGATCCAGGGAAAGTATCCGCGGTGAGGGAGTGGGGACATCCCACGACACCGACTGAGATCCGTAGTTTTTTGGGCCTGACAGGATACTACATGAGGTTTATTTGGGGTTTCTCAAAGATAGCGGGTCCTTTGACACATCTGCCTCGCAAGGGTGTGTCATTCATCTGGAGCGATGCCTGTCAGTTGACATTCGATGCGTTGAAGGAAAAGTTGACCTCAGCGACTGTGTTAGCATTGGCCAGATCGGGAGTTGAGTATCTAGTCTACACCGATGCGTCCTTACAAGGACTCAGAGGTGTGCTGCAACAGGAGAGTCAGGCCATAGCTTATGCTTCCCGTAAGCTTAAGCCTCATGAGAGGAATTACCCCACCCACGACTTGGAGTTAGCGGCAGTCGTATTCGCTCTTCGGATTTGGAGACACTATCTTCTGGGGGAGAAATTTCGATTGTTCACGGACCACAAGTCTTTACAATACCTCTTCACGCAGAAGGAACTGAATATGCGTCAATGACGGTGGCTTGAGTTTGTGAAGGATTATCAGTTTGATATCCAATATCACCCGGGGAAGGCTAACGTGGTAGCAGACGCGTTGAGCCGTAGGCCAGTAGATGAGGTGGCCGAGGTGTGGAAAGCAAAGTGGAATGAGTTGGGACACCAGGATGTAGTGACCCGATCGTTCATGTCTGTGATGACTATTACATCGCAGATTGTTAAGAGAGTGGTAAAGGCCCAGGCAAATGACTCGTTCTGTCAGGAGCAGATAGTTCGATTACTAGCAGAGGGAGCCCAGTCCTATACCGTTGGTTTAGACGGGGGATTACGCTTCAATGGGAGACTGGTCGTTCCGGAAGGGGAGGGCTTGCGACACTAGGTAATGACGGAGTCGCACGACTCACGGTTCGCGATACACCCTGGTGGGGATAAGATGTACCAAGACATGAGACGACAGTATGGGTGGAGCGGGATGAAGAGAGATATCGCCGTATTTGTTTCCAAATGTGCCACTTGTCAGCTAGTAAAGGTGGACCATCAGAAACCGGCAGGACTTCTACAACCGTTAGAGGTTCCGACGTGGATATGGGAGAGCATATCCATGGACTTTATCACGGGGTTACCTACGTCACAGAGGGGTCACGACTCCATATGGGTAATTGTGGATAGGCTGAACAAAGTTGCTCATTTTCTACCCGTGAGGACAGACTACACTACGGGACAGTATGTCCAGATTTTTATTGCGGAAATAGTAAGACTTCACGGTGTGCCTCTAAATATCGTGTCTGACCGAGATAAGATATTTGTTTCACGATTTTGGGAGAGTTTCCAGGAGGCCATTGGTAAGGAGTTGCGGCTGAGTACGGCTTATCACCCGCAGACTGATGGGAAAACCGAGAGGACAAATCAGATGTTGGAGGACATGTTGCGTATGTGCATCCTAGACTTTGGAGGTTGATAGGAGCAGTACCTTCCACTGGTGGAGTTTGCTTATAATAACTCCTACCAGTTCACCATTGGCATGGCTCCATTTGAGGCGTTCTACGGTAGACCTTGTCGTTCCCCAGCATGTTGGTTAGAGGTGGGGGATAACAAACTCCTTGGACTGGAGGTGATTCAGAACACTTCAGCAAGGATAGAGGTGATACGGAATCGCATTCGGGTAGCTCAGGATCGACAGAAGAGTTATGCTGATGCGAAGAGGTTCTTCAGAAAATTCAAAGTGGGGGACCAGGTGTTGCTCAGAGTATCTCCTATGAAGGGGATTATGCATTTTGGGTAGAAGGGGAAACTGGCACCAAGGTATGTGAGGCCATTACCTATCATCGAGCGGATTGGGCAAGTTGCGTATAGACTTGGGTTACCGGAGCACTTGCATAGGATTCATGATGGGTTCCATATTTCCTCGCTAAGGAAATACCTTAGGGATGATTTGGCCCACACCCACGTTGCCTTAGAGGACATCGATCTTCAACCTGATAGTTCCTACGAGGAGGGACCGATTACTATTTTGAACCAAAGCGAGTGGAAACTGAGGTCAAAGATAGTACCATTAGTACGTGTTTAGTGGCGGCATCATAATGCCGAAGAGTCCACATGGGAGCGCGAGGATGAGATGCGCGAGCGCTATCCAGTACTATTTTTACCAGGTACTTTTTTAGTTCCGAATTTCGGGATGAAATTCTGTTATTAGGGGGGAAGTATGTAATACCCTGTAATTTTATTGATATTTATTTAAGGGATTAATTGAATTAAATGAGAATTAATTGGAAATTAATCTGGGTATAAATACTAAAGAGATGTGAGTTGGTATTTGATTATGATGTTAAAAATTTATTATTTCCGAGTATGTATGGTAATACATGAGTATTGATGATATCTAAATTGTCACGAGGTAGATATACGATAATTTGGAAAATTTAATTGGGACGCGCGTGTCAGTCGCGTCAGGAACGTAATTAATTGAATTAAAAAGTGAATTTTATTTTTATCAATCGAATGGTCATTTTGAGTGCACCAACGTGTCCGGAAGGGTCGAAATAGTTAGAAAACACTAGCCGGGAGTTCAGTTTGGGTCCCGGGGCATTTTTAGGCCACACCGGCAACCCAAAAGGGTAGTTTGGTAATTTTAAAAATAGGGGAATTAAAACCCATGAATTTTAGAGGTTATTTTTATATTAGAAAAGAACCCACTAAGGCATTATCAACATTTGGGAAGTTAGAGGGCTACGGGAGTTATAGGGGGGAGTTGGAAGAAGTTCCAAAAAGGAAACCCTAGCCACCATCACTATCTTTGGAAGAAATTTATAGAGAGAGGGAGGAGAATCAACATTCAATTCTTCAACATCAAATCAGAACATCGAAGGCAAGTGGTTTAATTACATTAATTTCAAGCGAATGTTTCTTCCATGCTTAGAATTGAATATTTGTCTTATTTTGGAAGTTTGATGAAAACCCATGAAATTGGAGGTAGAATTCATAATATGATATAGGGATTGCATGTAGAATGTTATTGGATGAATGTCATATCCAAAATATATCTTATGATGGTTTAAAAATGGATTTATGAGGAAGTGATTGTAGACATTAAAATTCTGGCTTCATGTTTATAGGGTTTGAGACAAGATTTGAGAAGTCTGATGATTTCATGTTAATTTAGGATGAATTGACACCAAATATATGTTAAAGAGTGACCTATGAGGACTTAGAGTAGTTTAATAACGTTAAAATACTATTGGGATGATCTTAGGATGAGTTTAGAGAAGAGAAAAATTGAGAAAAACGAAGTAGAGAATTTCTGGGCTCAAACTGCCATCTCGTTAGAAGACCTGCCCAAGTCGTTCTAAAGAGATGACAGTATACCTTCTAATGAGTTGGTAGTTCGTTCGAAGCCTTTCGTTCGAACGACACTCGTTCGAACGACCTCGTTTGAACGAGACTTCCAACGAGTTGACAGAATGGCCTTTTTGGCCTGATTTCATTTCAAACGTTCCGTAAACTTATTTAATTGGAGTATTAACCTTCCCTTATTGATTAGTGGGTATAATTGTGAGAATTGGGGTACGTTGAGGAGTAGGAATTAGAACCTTATAATAAAATCGGATGTCAATTGTGGAGTAGGAAACGAGTACCTAATTATAACGTGAGAAAGGTTGATAACGTTAATATACAAATCGGGGACTTGTGGTCGTATAACATTAAATGACGGTATAAGAACGAGAAGTATACCTATATTAATAATATGAGATATCTATGATGTGAGAATGCTTAGTATATGTGGTTTTATGTGTATAACATACCTACCGTACTTGCTATCATGGGAGGTTTGCGTTCGATTTAGGCCGTTAAATCTTTGTGTGCCTACGGGGGGATTTAGATTGGTACCTCGAGGACATAGGTCAGAGAAGGACTTATTGAGAAGTTAATAAATCTGCTGATCATGGGAGCGTAGGTTTGTGCGTGACCAATGTGATGTGAACTATGTTCGCCTCCATTGTTTGTGATTGTTGTTTATTAAAAACGATTCCTGAGAGATTCGGAATACGTGGCCCTTATGTACGTGATGTACCGGGATTGGATAGCAGAGTATGTGTGCACCGCAGCTTTACCTCAGGGTGCTAATATTATATATTTATGATAAGAATAATATACGGCTTAATTGAAATGCTCAGTCATGTATAAATGCGAATGTGATTAATAGCAACGTTTTTGTAAAAATAAAAGTGGAAATCTCCTAGTAAGTTGTATTACTAATATGGGAAACCGAGAATAAATGTGAAGCTTGCTGTTTCAATGAAGATGCCGGAATTATAGTGTGAATCGTATAGTAATATTAGGTATTATGATTGGACTAGTTAGATATGGGAATAACTAGAAATGGGTACGGGTACATTAGGAGTGCACAAATAGTCGAGAGGTGAGTATTTCATGTGAGCGCCCGTCCTAACATGTATTTTGCATTCATTGTTTTAATGTCAATAAAACACTTGCTATATTTTAAACTGTTTTTCACTATCGGGCTCTGACCCGTTTGCTTTCAAATATATTTTCTTGTAAAAACCTTTTAGGTGCCCAGCCATAAGGACACCAATCATATGAGTTCCATTCAGGTGACGTACTGTAGCTGCTATGGAAGTTACAGGACCTTGACAGTAGATGCCTCCACTTCCATTCTTGCCTCTATATTATCAGATTTCCTCACTTGTTGGGCATGTCGCCCTATTTCTTTTAGAGACATATTATCTATTCAGTTATTTCAGATTTTTGGGTTGTAATTAATTTAGTAATGTAGACTTGGTATCTGTTGATTCCTGTATTTGGATTGTTGTGAGGAGTATTCCTCCAGATTTATTACTATTCTATGGTTATTCCATTGTCTTTATGTTGTGGTGGTTATGTTAGCATTTCTTAATTTAATTATTGCATGTTAATCGGATTTAATTAAAATTAACAACTCACTTTTTAATATTAGGTGGCTAGAAATTGTTTAAAAAATACGTTTTCGACAGTGATGCTATGAACTGAACCAACTTGGCATTTTGTATTAATTTAATAAAGGAGTAGCTACCCGGTATTTAATTAGTCGGGGTGTTACACATGAATATTCTATTCTATGACACAAATTGTTTTGTCCGAAATTAAGCCAATACTACAAATTGACTCGATTGATATTTTTTTCTTACAGGGGTGCTTGAATTTGTCGCATAAGGCTACTGTGCATTTATCTCACTTGGCATATATATTGAAATTTTAACAATGCGTATGCAAAATTTTTGTCATTGTATTATTTTTCCCACTCATCTACGACACTTATTTTCCATTTTTTATGCGAATTACGATTTTGGAATTTTACTAGAGATGCCCTAGTGGTTTTTTATAAAAATATTATTTTAAAACCCATAAAATAATGGGAACTAGCCGTCGATAGAAAAATCATAAAAAATAATATATAGCGGAAAACAAACCCACAAAAATGAAGATCTTATACTAAAAATGTCTATAAGGCTACACACCTAATAATTAAAATGAGTATTTTTCAAATTTGAAAACCTCAACTTTGTATCTAAAACCCCAAGCTTCGTATTCTATAATAAAATCTCAAATGATAAACTACTAAAATTCGAGAATTATTAAAGTACATATAAACCACCGCTATAAAAGAAATTAACCCAACTAAAAATGCACAATACATGGCGAGAGATTCAAGGACTAAAAGACAGAGTGATAAGGAATGGGAATTGACATATTGTGTCTATGAGTATCGGTGCACATTGACTTGAAAAATGGATCTTATCTTTGTTGATCTACAACATGTCCACCCCAAACCATAGTATAACCATATGATCAATAAAGATATCATGTAAAATGATTTTAGTTATGGTGTCTTTGTGTGGTTGATATGTATAAATCGTGGTTATATTGACCATGGGGAAATGAGGACCAACTATTTCAATAGGGTATTAGTTTTCATGCTTGAATATGACCTTGTGTAAGATGAAGATAATTAATAAGGTATTGTTTATAAATGGAGAGGGGTGATCCACGTGGTTGACTAATTATTCTTCATGATTAGAAAGAGTATTAACTTAGGGGATCTTAATTAGATGACTAACTTAAAGATACTTTGTCTTAGATTGAAACCCTTTTGGATTAAGGCAATGATTGTAGAGCCTGGATCTATTAGACTCTTGTGAGAAGACTGAATTCGTAGCTGACGTAGTGAGAATCTTAGAGGGGTAATGTTAAAGGAGATAGATTATCGTACGAATCAAGGACTGTGGAATCTTAATCTAATAAGAGATCACTCTAGTTATGATAGACTACATATAGTAAAGACTACATATAGTTGGATTCCATTATCATGTGGAGGAAATTAACGGCATCCATATCCATATATCATTATTAAATTAGTGATATGGGGAAAAAAGAGGAGGTATTTTTTTCATATATTTGAACTTAAACAATGTATATCTTATGTTATTATATGTGCTTATTGTGTTTTATATGTGATAAGTTCTTAAGGTTTTGGTTCTTGCTAACATATATGACGTTGTGTGTGAGAAAAGGATTAGAATGGACGTTAACATAGATAGCATGACACTAGGCATCAATGATTTGTCAACCCAATATAGCATGGTCAACCTATATTACCTTACTATCCCAAAAGCAACTCTCTCTCTCTCTCTCTCTCTCTCTCTCTCTCTCTCTCTCTCTCTCTCCTTTCTTCTTCTTCTTCTGTTTATGTAATACCATGCCCTAATGTTCCATCAAAATTTTGTATAAGTGGTAATGAAGTGAGGTTCGATGATAATTGTTGAAATTGTGGGTAAAAATTAGAATTTAGAGAAAAAGAATGGTTATTTTAAGGTCATTATAAGATAAGGATCAAACGAGATTTAAATATCAATAGAAGCAGAAGATCGAACAAGATTCAAACGAGAGTCTATTGTGTAACTTTCAATTGTTGTTTGAAGGTCGTTAGAAGCCATAGATCGAACGAGATGCCCTTGTTGTTCGAATGAGGCTCAATGTCGTTCAAACGACGCATTTCAAAATTTGGTGCATCAGATTGCCCTTATGTGCTGTCATATTTCTAGCCGTTAGATCGTTGAGCTATCAAAATATGGTGAGCCCAAATGGGAAAAAACGAGATTTAAAAGGATTGGGTGTATTTTATATGGGGTGTTCGACTCATTTGGGTTCATTTTGGTTTGGAATAAGGGGGAGAGAGAAAAAGAGAGAAAAGTGAGTCTTCCATCATTTTTTCGTGTTCCTCCACCTCTCTTCACCATAAACCACCATGATACCACCACCCATCAACCTCATACCCCTATATTTGTTATGCATTCCACCATATTTGAATCATATATACCCATTGCCACCATAAATGAGGATATTTATGAATTTATTGGGTTATTGTTTTGAGTTCATGAAGACGAAAATGGAAGATTTGTGGAGTTTAAAGGCGGTTCTTTCTTGGAAGCTTGATGGATAACGCTTTCAGAGTTGAAAAGCTCCTTGAGGCCACCTTATGAGGTGGGAGGTTACCATCTTCTCAGATCTTCCATACATTTCATCAGTAGTGCTTTATTGATGTGAAAAAAATCTATCCTTAATGTTTAAGACTCTATATGTATTATTAGTATTCTTGTGGTTAGATTAGATGAGTAGAATGCACATGAATAAATGATGGTTTCTAGTAGAACAATATTAAATATTTTTATGGAATAAAAATGTTGATAAAATGTTATTTTGTTGGGAATAAAAGATGAGTAAATATTTCAAAGTCTTGAAATGTTAAAATTGTTATTTCATGAAAATGGTATTTTTTTTCTAGAAATTTGATGTTAGACATTTTATGAAATAAAATGTTTGAAAAATAATATTGATCGTGTTATAATGTTTGTGAAATAAAGTTCCAAGTTTCTTGAAAAAATGGAGATTTCAATGAAAATTGGCATTTGTTGAGTTTGAAGAAATTAAAAATGTCTTTATGTCTTCAAAAGCATAATTTTGCAAGTATTAAGGATTTCTAGAATGAAAAATATTTTTAAACCATTTAATAGGACATTAGGATTTAAAATCCATCTTCTCATGCATATAAACTTGTAGTATTTTGATAATGGACATTTGAACAAGTTTAAAGAATGTTTTGTTGGGTTTAAATATGAAATGATAAAAGTTAAAAATTCTTATCTTCAAATTATGTGAAAAAGGAATTATAAGTGTGATAAATATAAGGTTATAAGACTAGAAGTGTTAATAGAGAAATTGTCTTTTTCTTATAAAGTAGTTTTACATGTTAATGATTCTTAGAAGTAAAAGTGTTGAGATAAAGATGTTTTTAATTAAAAAGAAAGTTTCACCAAAGAGGTTAAAAGGTGTTAAAGTATTAAAAACACTTAAGAAGTTAGTGTGGGTAACTAAATAGTGTTTTGAGAAATTAACACTCGTGAAATGGAGTATAAAGTGAGTTTGGTGACAAATGGATAAAATGGCAATTTTACGTAAAGCAAAACATTTTTATGAAATAAAAATATTGGAAAGCGTGTTACACTTAATAGTCCTAATGAACATAATTTTTGTAATAAAAGTCAAGAGTAAAGTGTAAAGGACGTGAAATGGTTATTTTCAAAGTGTAACACAAGTTGGGGTGAAACTGCAGGTTTTGCCTTCGGTTGGAATAAAGAAAAAGTGGAATGATGTGAACATTTGTAAAGTGTTAAAACACATACAAGGAACTCGAATGACACCGGAATAATTAAGGAGGGTTCGAATCCCTGGGATGAAAGACTAGGGATGGCAATTTTTTCTGAAAACTCGCGGATACCCGAAAAAAATTCCCCAAAAATTTGGGGATCAGGCCGGGTTCGGGGAGTTAAAAAATCCCCCAAAAATTTCAGTTTGGTTTCGGGTATAGTCTCGGGTCTCCACAGGGACTCCCGAAATTATTATTATATAATAAAATATATATGTATATATTATATTAAGTATATAAGACATAAGTCACATAACCCTAACTCATAGAAAAAGATTTCTTACCTGTGCCGACGTCCCACACGAACTCCTACCTCCCTCATCTCCCACGAACTCCCTGTGACTGCGCCGCCGATTACTCCATCATCTCTCTGCGATGCCGCCGATTACTACCTCCCTCATCTCGTTTCAATCTAGCAGTTTGAGGAGCCAAAAATCTGTTTGACAGATATTTTGAAAGAAGAAAACTGCTTGTTAAAGGGATTTTTTGGTACATAGTTGGTACGTAATCAACAACTATTTCTTGGTACTGCTTATGAAAGAAGAAATCTGTTTGACAGATATTATTTTTTTGGTACATAATCCACAACTATTTTTTTGCTTTTGGGTGAAATAAGAAAAGGTCAAATCTAGCAATTTGTTTTTGTAATTTGATGTTTATGTTGTTTTAAGCCATTTGAGGCAACCCATTTGATGTTTATGCTGTTTTTGTAAGACAAGTTTCATTTGGGTTTATGCTATTTTTTGAGATTTGAAATTTGTTTAAGATTTAACATATAATGTATACTTAAGTGTAATTTTTTTGTTATAATTTTATTAAATGTTGATAGAAGGAAAATATTTGTATTAAAAAAAAGAAATTAATTTTTTATATTAAAAAAAGAAACGGGTTCCCCGCGGGGAAATCGATACCCATTTTAAATGGGGACGGGGATCCCCGAACCCAATATAATGGGGAATGGGGAATGATATTTCTAATGGGGACGGGGATAGGGAGTTAAAACCCGACCCCGAACTGACCCTTTGCCATCCCTATGAAAGATCCAAAACCACTAGACAAAGCATATGGTGGCGTCGGTGGCGGTGAGGAGCCCGTTGAAGTACGTAGTTTATTAAAAGATTTCGATTATAAGATAAATGAATAAGGAACATGTCAAGAAATGAGTTGTGTGGTAAAATGTACTAAGACAACCTAACTTGAATGAATTAGTGAATGTTCCAATAAAGGATAAAGTGGATCAGATATGTGTAAATTAACTAATGTCCATAAAGTTAATGAAAGGGAAAGTGTAATGGTAAATGGGCGAGGTAAGTAACCTATGAAGGTGTAACCCATAATTAAAAAAAGGGTGTGTTGTGAATGGTTTTCAAAAGCTGAAGACGTATTTTCTAACACGGTATTCGCCTATGTTGGAAGAAGTCAATTTCAATGAAAATACTAGTGTGCATCGCTTTAAATGAAAATGGCAATTTCGATAAAGGAATGGTTTAAGTTAAATAAAAGATAGCGGTTTCAAGTATTTAATCGTGTGTGTTAAATAGAGGGATAAATATTAAGTTAATAAAGAAGGAATCTTTATGAGATTAAGGTAAATTAATCAGACTAAATAACGTTTTTAGAAGTGAAACGGTGTCATGCATTGAGTATATATATAAGTATCTATGTATGTGCAAGTAAGTATAACATGTAGAGTTTTCTATCTGTCGTTCATTTTTATACTGCATTTTGTATATTTCCACTAGACATTGGCTCCCACCGTCGTCTTTGTTACGACAGGTTGGGTGCAAGTTCGTATTTTGAGAGCGTTATACAGGCAAGTATTTTATTTAATTTTACGTTAGTAGCTCTATATGCTTGAACTTAGGGGATGCTTTCCACGGGTCCCTCACCTAGTTTAAACTTGAAATTGGAATTGCATGCGAAGTAAGTGAAACGTTAATTAAAATAAAACTAAACTAGCAACATTACATAGGTTGTTTCATTATACTTCACACTTAACGCTCGGATCAGATCGGGTTGACTATGGGTAACCCATAAATCCGGGTCGGGGCATTACAAATGGTATCAGAGCTCTAGGTTCAAGGTTCTTTTAGAGAGTGATGTGGTGAGTTAGGTAGTGGATCTTTCGACATTGGTGTTGGTTTGGGCCGGTCACGGTAGTCTTGGTGACAGTTTATGTGTTCTCAATGGTGAAGTCAAAGAGGTTATCACGACAGGTGAATTCATTACCAAGTGACAAGTGACTAAGCTATTTATCGTTAATCACTTTCACAATTCTAATTTAGATATGCTAGTAAGTTGTGAGTGTTTGTTCGAGCAAATAGTGGCGACATCGTAGTCTTTTAGTGTGAGGTGCTTGTGTGTCAATCTGTAGTGATATGAAAGGTCAATTGAGGTGTAGAGAATGATGATAACATATTTTGAGTTCGAAATATGATTCATGTGAAGTCAACTGCGTAGATTAGATATCTAGTGCATCATACCTAGACAGTGTTGATTGGCAATAAAAAAATGTTAAAATTATGTGAATATGTACTTCAGGAAGTTAGTACTAATGATGCAATTAGGCAGATTCAATCCTTGAGATAGTATCCTGTCGTAAGGCAGTTGATGATTTAATGGGCATGATGTACCGTGTTGGTCAACAATTAAGATGTGTACTCTGTTTAAGTCGATAAGATAGTATCATTACAAGTAAGTGCCCTAGTGATTCTCGATCGAAATTTATACCTCGTAAGGTGTGATGAGAGTTATGGGCAAGTTGCAATAAGTATACTACGTATGCAACAATGATGATTGAGGAGACTTAAGAATGAACTCTAGATAGTCTTCTATAAGGGGTTTTTAGAAAATATAATGTGATTTCAAGAAATAGGATCTTGAGTGATGTCGGTGAGACAAACCTTGAGGTTTATAGGTTATAGGCAATGTCATGTATCCTGCGAAAATCCTTAGTAGCATCAGTTGTGGTTTGTTACGTGGCTTATGGTTACAATTGTTTGGATGAAATATAAGATCATTATCTAAATTTAAAGTCTTGTTGTAGTCATCAAAGGTGCAAGGTAGTCTTAGTATGAGTTTGGTTTAAGGGTATACTGGAGTCCCCATAGGATTAAATGTGTGTGGTATCATTGGGGATAAAATCGGTTATTGTGACGCCTTGTGGTGTTTAATAATTAGGGTATGCCATGTACTGAAGCTCGTGGACCAGTGTCCTTACCAACGCCTAGTGATAACGATAAGGGTATTAAAAGTTTTATGGAGCGCACCCACACTGACCAAGGCAGGTGTGATGAAATCGTGTCAGGTTGGGGACTTTTACGTGGAATATGTTTGGTACTTATAGGAAACCAATAAAGTCCAGTACGAAGAAACATCATCGTCCTAGTAATGATTGTGTTGAAGGTGATGTGATGATCTCTGGTTGCTGGTCAAGGTTTAGAAGATTCGTATAGCATACATGTCGCGTGTTGTTTTCAAAATCGACATAGGTAGGTGGTGTAATTTCTAAAGTAAACTGAAAGCGAACCCTTATAGGGCATAGCGCTCGGGTGTTATGGAATGACTAGTATTGGCGTTGATACACTCGATTTCGAGATGTGCTAGCAAATGTGTTCGAGATTTAAATTGATGACCCAAGGTGGTGACTTGATAATGGCAACCAAGATGGGGTAATATCGAAGCAAGATTAGAATGTTAGCGCATATTGACAATATGCTAGGATTAGTCCTTGTCGCACTAGTGCGAACTAGGAAACGTAGCTCGGTGTGGTTCTTACTATCCTTAAAATGCCAATGGCAGTCGTTGTGGTCGCCACATAAATTTAGTTTGTATATAACCCGAAAATAAGCTTAGTGATAATCTTGTGTAGTCAAATGATACAATAGGGGGAATATTTCTCTTGAACGGAGTACTCCCTAAGGGGATTTGGGATTTCAATCACGATATAATAAGGCAGATAGTGACCTAGTCATAGTAGGTTGGTGATGTCATGACAGATAAAGGAATAGGTCAGTGTGAACAAGGGCATTAGGCATTCTCCAATCAGAGTCGTTCGTTTGTGTGCCAAGGTTGTGAGGGGAAAAGACTTACTCCTAAGGAGGGAAATCGGGATTTGAATTTTAGAGAATGATAGGTTCGTACGTTTATTTCGTCTTGCGAGGATGAATGGTTACTGTTCCATTCGTCACGATTGGCGACCCAAGCCAGGGTATGTAGCTGGGTTAGTAACCAGTGAGAATGTCTAGAATAAGTAATAAGACTTCGAGCATATGACACATATTCGCTTTTGTAAATCATAGTCTGATGTGTATGGGTCGGATTTTCTCGAAATAATTGTTTGTTCCTTCTGACTCTCGTGTGTCCCTTTCGATTTTGGTAATCAGGGATCAATATTCTCACAATGTGGTACTTGTATTGGTACCATGTTATGGTACAACATGGTTAGGCCTGGTAAAGTGTGATGGAATGCAACTCGATAACTGGGTGCGCCCTATCTGAGGTATTCTGATATTGAATAAAGTTCTATGTACGGGTGGCTGCGCTTTTGGCCACACAACTTGCTCATAATATTGACCTTTCTTAAGAATAGTGACCTTTTTGACTAGCCGTGATGGCAGTTAGTGGCTCTGATTGTTAGGAGTGGCTTAAGGATATTATACAGTATTAATTATTGAGGAAAACATAGCACACGGTGTTATTTTGCCATGGGGAGTGGAGTAGTGTTAGGCTAAGTGAGTGCATTAAGGTGAGGCACCTAGGGTAGTACTAGGGTCATCAAAGTGACGTAAAGAAAGGTGTCAGCCAAACTCACGGTGATGATTTGGTAAGTTTATTACTTCTCGGAGTGAGTAATTAACAATGCATGGATAATGTCAAGCTCAGGAAAAATTTATGTAGTCAAGATAACCTAAAAATTTGATGGCCGCGGGATGGGTAGTCCTAAGATTGGAAATGGTTTTTGATAATCAATTTTTTCATTTATCGTATTGCGATTCAGTATTGGGTGAGTGTCGATCACTAAAGAGGGTTGTCTTGGAGGCACCGATATTCTTTGGGTGTTAGCCAAGGTAGCCCTGGGACTCGATTGAGCATGATCATCAAGTGATTGGAGGTCGATTATGCGATGTTCATGGTTAGCAAAATAGTGAGCGTTAGAGCATGCCGTATGTTAAGCCTTTGGCGATAAATCCCGCATAAGGGTGCGTATTGTGACATTAGTATTGAGGACTTCAATGATTTTGTCTTTGAGGATTTATGTGGATTAGAATAAAAGTTGGTGAACCCCATAAGTTTAAGGATAAACAAGTTGAGAATTTTGAGGATGAAATTCCCTAGTAAGGGAAGTTCGAAATACCCTGCCCTAATGTTCCATCTAAATTCTTTATAAATGGTAATGAAGTGAGGTTCGATGGTAATTATAGAAATTATGGGTAAAAATTAGAATTTGGAGAAAAAGAAAAATAATGGATGTTTGAAGGTCGTTAGAAGACAAGGATCAAACGAGATTTAAGTATCGTCAAAAGCAGGAGATTGAACGATCTTCGAACGAGACCTACTGTGTAACTTTTAATGGTCGTTTAAAGGTCGTTAGAAGCCATAGATAGAATCATATGCCCTTATCATTTGAACGAGGCTTAATGTCATTCGAATAACATATTTCGAAATTTGGTGCATCAGATTGCCCTTGTGAGCTGTCATAATTCTGGCCCTTAGATCGTTGAGTTGTCGAAATCTGGTAAACCCGAATGGGAAAAAATAAGATTTGGAAGGATTGGGGGTGTTTAGCTCATTTGGGTTTATTTTGGGTTAGAATAAGGAGAGAGAGAGGGGTGGTCTTCCACTATTTTGTGTGTTCTTCCACCCATCTTCACCATAAACCACCATGCTACCACCACCCATCTACCTTATATCCCCATATTTGTTATCTATATATACCCATTCCCACCATAAATGGGGAGATTTATGAATTTATGGAGTTATTGTTTTGGGTTCTTGAATATGGAAATGGAATATTTATGGAGTTTAAAGGGGGTTCTTGCTTGAAAGCTTGATGGAGCATGCTTTAGGAGTTGGGCAACCTCCTTGAGGCCACCTTAGGATGTGGGAGGTTCTATCTTCTTAGATCTTCCACGCCTTTCATTGGTGGTGCTTCATTGAGGTGGAAAAAATCTATCCTTAATGTTTAAGACTCTATATGCATTATTAATAGTCTTGAGGTTAGATTAAATGAGTAGAATGCACGTGAATAAATGATGGTTTCTAGTAGAATAATATTGAATATTTTTATGGAATAAAAATATTGATAAAATGTTATTTTGTTGGAAATAAAGGATGAGTAAATATTTCATAGTCTTGAAATGTTAAAATTGCTATTTTATTAAAATGGTATATTTTCTCGAAATTTGATGTTAGACATTTTATGAAATAAAATGTTTGAAAAATAATATTGATCTTGCTATAATGTTTGTGAAATAAAGTTCCAAATTTCTTACAAAAATGAAAATTTCAAGAAAATAGGCATTTGTTGAGTTTGAAGAAATTAAAAAAGTCTCTATGCCTTGAAAAACATAATTTTGCAGGTATTAAGGATTTCTATAATGAAAATTGCGTTTAACCCACTTAAAAGGATTTTAGGATTTAAAATCCATCTTCTCATGCATATAAACTTGTAGTATTTTGATAATGGACATTTGGACAAATTTAAAAATGATTTTGTTTGGTTAAAATGCGAAATAATAAAAGTAGAAAATTCTTGTCTTCTAAATATGTGAAGAAAGGATTATTAGTATGATAAGTGTAAGGTTATAAGACTACAAGTGTTGATAAAGAAATGGTCTTTTTTTTTATAAAGTAGTCTTCTATGTTAATGATTCTTGGAATTACAAATGTTGAATTAAAGATGTTTTTAATTGAAAAGAAAGTTACTCCAAAAAGGTTAAAATGTTTTAAGGTGTTAAAAACACTTAAGAAGTTAGTGTGGGTAATTTAATGATATTTTGGGAAATTAATACTTGTGAAAATAGAGTATAAGGTGAGTTTGGAGACAAATGTATAAAATGGTAATTTTAGGTAAAGCGAACTATTTTTATGAAATAAAAATGTTAGAAAGGTTGTTACACTTGATAATCCTAATGAACACGATTTTTGGAATAAAAATTAAGGGTAAAGTGTAAAGGACATAAAATGATGATTTTCAAAGTATAGACAAGTTGGGGTGAAACTCATTATTTTGGCTTCTATCGGAATAAAGAAAAAGTGAAATAATATGGATATTTGTAAAGTGTTAAAACACATAAAAGAAACTCGGATGACAATGGGATAATTAAGGAATGCTCTAAGCCCAGGGGTGAAAAACCCAAAAGCACTGGCCAGAGCATATGGTGGCATCGTCGGCGGTGATGATCCCGTTGAAGTACACAGTTTATTGAAAGATTCTGAGAATAAGATAAAGGGATAAGGAACATGTAAAGAAATGGGTTGTGTGATAAAATATATTTAGATAACATAACTTGAATGAATTATTGAATGTTTCGGTAAAGGATAAAGTGGACAAGAAATGTATAAATTGATTAATGTCCGTAAAGTAATTGAAAGGGAATGTGTAATGGTAAATGGGTGAGTTAAATAACCAAAAAAGGTGTAACCTGTAATTAACACAAGAGTGTGTTGTGAAAGGTTTTCAAAGGCCGAAGAAGTATTTTCTAACACGGTATTCGCGTGTGTAGGAAGAGGTTAATTTCAATGAAAATACTAATGTGCATCGATATAAATGGAAAGGGTAATTTCGGTAAAGGAATGGTTTTTATTAAACAAAGCGTAGCGGTTTCAAGTATCTAACCATGTGTTTTAAATAGAGGGATAAATGCTAAGTTAGAAAAAGGAGTCTTTATAAGATTTGGATAAATTAATGAGAATAAATAACGTTTTCGAAAGTAAAACGGTGCCATGCATTAAATAGATATAAAAGTATCTATGTATGTGCAAGGTAGTTGCATCTGCATGTAGGTATAACATGCAGAGTCTTCTCCCTGCCTTTTGTTTCTATACTATATTTTGTATATTCCCACCGGGCATTGGCTCACACACTCATCTTTGTTACGACAAGTTTGGTGCGGGTTCGTATTTTAAGAGCGTTATGTAGGTAAATATTCTATTTAATTTTATGTTAGTAGCTCTGTATGCTTGGACTCTGGGGATTCTTGCCATGGGTCCCTCGGCTAGTTTGAACTTGAAATTGAAATCGCATGCTAAGCAAGTGAAACATTAATTAAAATAAAACTAAACTAACAACATTATATAGGCTGCTTCATCGCACTTCACACCTAATGCTCAGTTCGGACTGGATTAACTATGGGTAATCAATAAATTCGGGATGGAGCATTACAGTTTAGAATCTATCATCGCTCATATTTATAAATTTCATTTTTACATATATGGTATAATATGTTACAATTGCCTTGAAGTCTTTAAATCTGAGGAAAAAAATTATCCTTAACACAACCAACGCCAACATGTTCAAGTCACTGAGAGGTCGTACTTAGACAAATTGAAGCTCAATTAGGTCTCATGGCATTTGCACTTGGAAAAAACTCTCTTATTTTTGTAGTTTATGGACAAATATTTTAATTTTTTTCATATTCACATTATAATATATGGAATATTTAAGTGTATGTGTTGTTAGATTCCATCGTTGTCCTAAGAGTTTTGCTATAATGGCATTATTGTCCATTGGAAACTTGATTTTATACATTACTTGAATTTATGTGGTTCTTAAATATCATTTTATATTGTTTGAGTCGTTTTATCATATTATATGAAAATTAAAGTGTGGTTAAAGTAGGATTGGGTTAATACTTTCAAAATTCAATCGTTTTACGTATATAAAATGTTGTTATTGTATCATTTTAATCGTGCAACTTGTCAATATTTATTTTTATCTCTATTAAAATATTCCTAATATCAATCTAAAAAGAATAGTTATTTATATTTTCATATGATAGAGTTTTTTTAAGTCACAATATATTAATAGGTTATGAAAGAACAAGCATATAGTAGCATCTGTGTGCGTCACGAATAGGCATGTAAATTTGGTTGTGTGAAACAGGCTTGGGATTATTTAGGCTTAAAAATTGAATTAGATCCTATAAATACAAAACTTGGCTTTAATAAAAAATACCCCCCCATAACAAGGTTGTCTCGTATTATAATACTGGACATCTGAAACCTATTTCAACTAGTTGATTTTCTAAATACTTTGGAGCTAGATAAACCATAAACATAAAAATGAAATAAAAGGGAAAACTTTTGATAAAATGTATATTACCCTTACATAAACATTGTATATATTAAAGGTTTCATTTACATCTCTATAAAAAAAAAATCATAAAACCATTCAATCTATTGTCTAAATTCATAAAACGTTAAATGTATACTATGTGTATGTTTATATGTGTGTGTGCATGATTTTTAGGTTGGACCCAATTTGGGATCAACTAAATGTAACTCATGTTTGACCGAATTAGAGTTTGGGCTTTGATTTTTGGATCAAGTTCACTGTGGATCATATGCGTTTTAATCTTATACTTAGTTTAATTTTCGGGATTCATGCTTTTGCACCCAATATACAGGCCTAACCATAAATGATCAGTATATAAGGGATTTCGGGGTCGATACTTTTGTGTGCTAAACTTAGCTCGTTAGAGCAATTTGAATGTGGGAATAAATCTATAAAACTTGAAATAAACTTTAAGTTATCTAGAAGATGGGGGTTGTAATATGTAAATCTAAAAATAATTCCAGACGAAAGCAACCATCTAGAACTTAAAAAATGAAAAATCATCAACCGTCTGGATAAAAAAGTACATTTCCAAATGAGAATTAGCTCTCCATCTGGGATTTTTTTTTTAATTTTTAATTAGTATTGTCATCTTAATGGCTAAATTGCACAAATTATGATGATCATATCATAAAACATATATATTTCTTATTGTTCTTTATATTCTTGCTACCATCACACAAAATATAAACTCTGTAAAAGTTCAATGCTAGGCCACGTGAGGATATGGTTTCACTCGAGTGTGGTCTCACCATTCAACTATGGTTAATGTGGTCTCACCATTCAACTATGGTTAATAAAAAAAAAATTCTTATAGTAGTTCAAAAGTTATGGTCAAACTTTTTGAGTGTGTGGAGACATTAGGTGTGTAGCCTCCATTTAATCCTAAATTATGTGAAAATCGATTACACATCAAAACAAAATTAGGCACATCTAGATTTGTAAAATATTTGAGTTTTCTCAATGCCATACTCTAATAGTGGCATCGTCACTACTAACTTTTAACGATGATTGGACACAACGAACACTTTTCAACTTCCTAGCGATAAAATTGGCATATCGCCATTTGATTTTACAATTATATCAGGTTTTCAACACACATACCTTTTTTGAAAAATTCAACCCATTATATATGCCTCCATACTACTAATGTTTAAATATTATGTTTAAGATATACATACATATATGATTTTTTGTATTTGTACATTTTAGGTACTCTCATTGAGAGGGGCATCCCCTTACCAAAGTATACCAATAAGCCATATAAAAGATGCAATATCCCGTAATTTTAATTAACTAATTTGATTAGAAAACCAATTAATTTAATTATAATATGGTCATGTCAATTTAATTGGTAAATTAAATATTTAATTTAGTGGTTAACATTATACGTTAGATCTAATGGTAAAATAATACATCTTATGTGTTAGATTGCGTGTTAGATAATTAATGATTCTTTATGTTTTAAATTATTAACTAGATGCAAAATAAATTATTCGGTGTCAATTAAGTTAAACTACTACTACTACTAATAATAATAAGAACTACTTTAATGAACCTTTTGTGTAATCTATATGATCCGTTTGTTTTAATTGTCTTATTACTATTTTAATGAAGTATAATTCAAGTTGGACTTATGGGAATATTAAGAAGCCTTTATAGTTTTAGAAAGGTGGAGTATTGGATTTATGGGTTGGCTAGCACATCGGGGCAAGTTTAAAAGTATTTGGGTAGAGTTTTGGGGCCATAAGGTGATGTTAAAATAAGGTTTAAAGGGAGTGACGAGTTTAGCACTATAAAAATATAATGCTAGATTAAATTAAGCCTCTTATCATGTGCTAAAAATACAACCTTAAATTAAGAGGCTAGAGTGAGAGATAACTTGAGAAGAAAGATAGAGACAAACGTTTGGAGGTTAAGAAAGCTAATTTGGATTCGACATTTATAATAACTTGTAATTTTAATTGAATATTTGAATCATCTAATAATGATTAATATTGTACGAGAATACATAAATAAGCTATATATTAATGGAATATATTTAATTAAATGAGAAAATTTAAATTTATAGAATTTTTGGTAATTTTGCTAATTATTTGAATACAGTGGCATTTTATTTGGCTTAAGGGCATTGTTGGAATTAGGTTGGAACTCAGGGGCGATGAGGTCTTTTGACATATCTTGATGACCAACTCAGGGTTTGAGAGGGTTTAATTTTCGTGTATCTATGTGTTGATATTAGTGTGTGAATTAAAGGAAGAGACATAAATAATGACACTTGGTCAAGGGATGAACCTGCGGTCTTAGTGGGATTTATGTACGTGACCAGGGAGGGTCGCAACTCTCCCTAGTCGCGTACGTAAATTCTACTAAGACCGTATATGAGACTATAAATTATATGTGCTTATATGGGGTATTATTATTTTATCCCTATATTATTGGTGTTGAGACATAGATGGTCGGATAATTATTTTTATTTAAGAGATTTATGTTGTGATTTTGTTGATGTTATTGTAGGATCTACAATTACTTAGTTATTTGTTATCATTGGGTATTAATGGAATATTAGTCATGATATTATGGAGGATTGTGTTATTGTGTAAATTGTTGAATAGGGGATTAGTGTTAGTCAATTATTCTAGTTGTTGATAGGATTTAGGTTATTGGATAATGGTTGTTATTAGTGAGAATTTGATTGTTAGATAACGGTGGTTGTGGATGTGATTTATATTTATGATTATAAGTTATTGAGGATGGGACATATAATGTTATCTTTGGGAAGTTATTACACTTGGGTTGCATATTATTGAGATTGGTGTCATAATATATGGGATATGTATATATAGGGTTTGAAACGAATAATACGCAATTTGAGGATCCTAAATTAGCATAGTGGGTTGACTTGAGACTTGAATGTAGTAATCATTATGTAAAAGTATTATTAAGATATATGATGTCCAAAAGAAGTAAAGGTTGTGATAAGTTAGGGATTTAAGAGTGAATTGAGTGCCTGAAAAATGATGAATTGTTTAAGGTTAGTTCATGTAATGAGATACTTTGAGAATGATAGAGTGAGATTTGTGTTTTATATGAGTGAAAGGTATTGACTTGAATGAATTTAAGGTAGAGGATATAGAAGGTTGGGCTTAGTATTTGTTTGTTCTCGAAAACTACCCAATCTAGAGAAAAGTTTAATAGGGGGTCCTTATTTAGATTTCACTTATAAGGTGTCTCATATAAGGTATGAGTTACGAGTTTAAGGGATAGTAAATCTTGTAAGTAATTTTAGGTGATAGGTTTTGAGTATTGGGTAAGTGATAATCCAAATGTGTGGTGTGTGAGTAGAAATATCCACGGATATCGAAATGTTAAAAGAACATGAAAATTCATATAAAGGTAGTTGGAGGAGAAATAGTGAAGCGAATTCATTATGGTTTTAATATAATAGGTGATTCATGATTAGAGTCGGGTGCCTTTGTGTATAGACTGTTGAGTTAGTAATCTGCTACTCTCGATGATTACCCAGTCTAAATAGAACTGTATTGGGGGATCCTTGTTTGGATTTCATTTTTGATACATCCAATGTGTGGAGTCCAGAGAAGGCTAGGAGTTGCGAGGTTAGGAAGTGTAATTTGAGTAGTGGTTCTTAAGAAATTTTTAATAAACATATGATTTCTTTAGAGTAGTCTCGTTGAACACATGACCTAAATAGAAATGTGTGAGAGGATTCCTTATTTGGATATCATTAATGATATGTCTTCAGGATGGAGTCTATTGAAAGTTGGAAGTTGGGAGTTTTAATTTTTTATAAAAAGTTATGTTGGGTGTCTTTGTAGGTATTGGGTATAGTGTTGGATAGGTTTGGGGTATCAATTATGCAAGACCTATATTGGTTGATTACTTTGACATATATTGATGGTTATGAGTTGTAATTGGTGCGGGTCTAGTTTCGACTAGCTATAAATATATTGTATGCATAATACCTAGATCGTCCATCAATAATAACGGTTTAAATGGATTTAAACTACATCACGGATATGTGCAAGGTCATGAGACACCGACTGACTATGTTATGAGATCGACAAATTTATGTATTATGTTATACATGGTTGTTGATATTCTTAGAATGGTGCTTTAATATGATGTGCAATGTCGTGAGGGAGGCCAATAGATTATAATTTTAGTTGTAATAAATATAATGTGGGGGTATAAAATGGTATGCTCATGAATATGAAATAGGTGGGTTAATTATAATATAGTTATCAAGATAAGGATGATATGAATAAGACAAGAAATTAGAAATTGGCTAATAAGTTAATTTTGAAAGACCGGTTGTCTAGAAGAAAAAACAAATATGAAATTACGTAATTAATGGAAAATAAAATGATGTAATTAATGGAGTATTAAAATGGGAAGTGGAAAAGAAAAGGAATTTTAAAGCTATTTTGAGTTGCATATTATGTGATTATTAGTATCGATGGATAAATCAATAGTTGCTGAGATCCATCATTACAAAGAGATGTTATAAACACTGTTAATGAGTGAGTAGCTGTGAATGATATAATATTATGTGGTTAGTTGTTAAACTTTATTGCTAAATGGACATCTCTTTATACTATTAATATTTTATGAAACGTTGATAAACCTCGTTGTTATTCAAATAATTAACTCTGTTATGTGGTTAACATTGATAAAGATTTTAAGTTTAAATGGCATTGCTATATTAAAGACTCTATTGTGGCATTTATTTCATTTGGCACTCTCGCGGGGTTATGTTGCCCTATTTGGGGAACGTAGATAGTATTCATGTTGTGGGATACAACATATTATTGTTGACTAACGTCTTCGATTAGGTTTTAAGATCGATTGGAACTCGGATTGAAGACTGATACTTTTGGAGATTTATATCATGTATGATGTAGTTTTCTTTTACATAATTTATTGAGTATTGGGTAACTTTTAGATTGGTGGGTCGCTTGTGACTCCACGATTGTAATTGGGATCTTATTTGAGATTTTGTATTTTCTTAGGGTACTGGATTACATTGTAGGTTGATGTATGTTGGATTTTATTGTTGGTGATCATTCATATTGATATTTCTAGCATCTTATATTGTTGGAAAAAGTTTCATATTGTCTGAATATTTCTATCACATGTTGAAAATGATATTTTAAACTAAAGCAATTTATATATTCTAATATTTGGACTTGATCAACCCTAATATTAGAATAGGAATTTTATTACAACTTCAAAGTATTACCATCTCCATCAAATTAAGGGTTCTTATCTCTAACAAATCACGACAAGAACTTCAACTCTACTCTTTTCCGTCGGTTTAAATAGAGTGGTCGAAATCATGTTTAGAAACCTAATTAATTATTATCACAATTTTAATTAACTAATTTTTGTAATTAGAACCTAATTTATGTAATTGGAACCTAGGTTTTGTAAATGGAACCTAACTGATGGAATTGGAACCTTAATCTAAGTGAAAACCTAAATTATATTAATAAATCGAACTCTACATCCCGAGTTATGAAATTATAAACAATAAATTTCAGAATTATCATATTGTGGGGACCAAAATTATGCTAGTATACTCCCTAAACGTGCTCAGTACGAGCGTCCAAGCTTCTTATGCACCAAGTTAATAATGATTCCGCGTTGTAGAAGACTCCCTTGTATCCATAACTTATAATGACTGAAATGTATAAAGGATATGTCCAAAGTTATAGGGATAGCTATTAATAGAGCTTTTGACTCTCCTAAGATTTTCTATAAATCTAAACTTGCCCCTGTTGGGAGGGGAATGTCGAGCAGTACTATAGATATATAAATAAACCCTAAACCTCGTAGACATTGGCAAGTTGCTGGACCACGTATATCTTGTGTTGTGTGAATTTCATTTAGTTTGGCTTATGCACATTGAAAACTATCATTGTGGGAAATTACCACCTATAATTTGTGCTATTTATGGGAACGATCTGAGTTCTTTTTCACTAGCTAAATTTTTTAGATGTCTCACTCACTAAACCAAGATAATCTGAATATTGAGGACCAAGAGGGTCATCAACAACGTGGTTATGGGACCAGGAGGCTATATCCTTTACCATGATGATTATGATGGCCACGAGGGTCGCTAACCAGCCCCTTCCTCTCAGACGGTTAGATCTGTGATTGGTGAATATTTTCAATCATTTGATGATCGTTGCTATCCTCGAAAGGATATAACGATTTTCTTGAATGATCTAACTATATCTCAAGGTTAATTGACTACTATGAGAAGCGCCTCTGAGATAAAAGATATCAAGGAGCACCAACAAAAGCAGAATGTTGTGCTTCAACGTCACTTGAAGAAAATAAAGATGTAATCTGACAAGAAGAATCACTAACATGGGTATGGGTCACGAACTCCTAGACCTCAGGCAACCAGAGCTCACAATCTCATAAGGAGAACTACTCGACATGTGGAATCACCCCCTCAAGAGAAAACTCACGAAAAGAAACCACTTTTCGCTGAGCGACGATGGAATAACGAGCTCTACAAATTTATCAAAAAATAAACAGATAAACACCCATCCCATAAAGGAGATCGCATGACCATGGACCTCATGAGGAGAACCCTTGTCTTCCAGATGAAGTCATCCTTGAGTAGGGATATTAAGGAGTTTGATCCTCTTAAGAAGTTTACTCCCCCAAGATTCAAACTCTTTAATGGAAATACTGACACCGACCACGTTAAGCAATATCGTCAGACAATGATGATGTGGAACACCAACGAAGGATTAATGTACTAAATATTCCCTTCTCGTCTTAGAGATACTACACAAAAAGTGGTTTATTTAACGTCCTGAGGCCTACCCTAGTTGATTAGGAATGTTACGCCACTTGAGATCACGAGGATTTAAAATTTAAACAAGATGGGGCAATTCATATACTATTGTGGCCTATACAAGGCCTCGACCTCAACATCAAAATTGACATAATCAATAACATTCATAGCTTAAGAAATACATCATAAATAACAATTCATTCATTAATAATTTGATTCGTAATAATATTTCTTAAGATATGCCAAAATGATAAAATCATATCTCTCCTAGTTATAACTAAAAGTGAAATCTATATAAAAACTCCAAACAAGATCTTCATAAAACTATTCTCCGTAGCCTTCATAACCTTCGCGACCTCAACTACTGTCCTCAACTCCCACGTTGAAGAAACAAATAGTATAAAAGGGATAAGCTCTCATGAATCAATAGGAGTTAACTCAATGGTCCTCATCCACCTTCCAAAGTTATTATTCACCAAGAAAATATATATACAAATGATATAACGTGATTGGTAAAAATAAAGAATAACAATTGTGCATTATAAGAAATAACGAACAATGAAAGAATAGTGTTTTCCCAACCCCTTAGATTCCTTGATGACTTTTGACTCAATCTCCCAAAGGTCTCAACTCCCAAACTTCTCCCATGGCTCAATCTCCCATATTTCATCCTTGTTATTTGTAATAAATAATTTTATAACCTTGGACTTCTCAAACTTCGCTGCCTTATTCAAGGTATATTGGACCTAGTCATGCCACGGGACACAACCTCTTCTATAGCTCAAATTTTGGATGAGTGATCCATGGTTTGCTCTTAACTCTACACTTTGTTGGGCTCTGATGCATTTTTAAGACCCATAGTTAGCCTGTGATACCCCGACTAATTAAATACCGAGTAGCTACTCCTTTATTAAATTAATACAAAATGACAAGTTGGTTCAGTTCATATCATCACTTTCGAAAATGTTTTAACAATTACTAGCCACCTAATATTTAAAAAGTGAGTTGCCAATTTTAATAAAATCCGATTAACATACAATAAGTGAATTATGAAATGCTAACATAACCACCACAACAAAGTCATAATAGTATAACCATCAAATAATAATGAGTCTGGAGGAATACTCCTCACAACAATCCAAATACTGAAATAAATAAATACCAAGTCTGCATCACTAAATTTATTACAACCCAAAGTATGAAATAACTGGAAAGTAAGATGTCTCTAAAAGGAATGGGGCGACATGCCCAACAAATGAGAAAATCTGATAATGGAGTCAAGATCGAGAGTGAAGGCGTCTAGTGTCAAGGTCCTGTAAATTCAACTGCAGCTACAGCACGTCACCTGAATAGAACTCCTATACATGGTGTCCTTGTGGCTGGGCACCTAAAAGGTTTTTACAAAAATAGATTTGAAAGCAAACAGGTCAGAGCCCGATTGTGAAAATAGTTTAAAAAATTTGCAAGTGTTTAATATCATTAAACAGTGAATATAAAGTACATGATAGTGTGTGCACTCACATGAGTTCCTCACCTCTCAACTAATTGTGCACTCCTATCGTACCCGTACCCATTCTAGTTGTTCCCACATCTAACTAGTCCGATACCAAATTCTACATTACTATATGATATCCAATTCAATTCTCAACAACTTTTATTTAACAGAGTGTTATAACTTGCTACACAATTTCCCATGTTAGTACTACCAATTACTAGAGATCTTCCATTTTCAATTTACAAACTGTTGCTATTATTTATACTCACATTTACTCATGACAATTCATTTCAATTAACAGTATATTATTCTCATCATAAGTATACAATACTAGCACCCCGAGACTAAGCTGCGGTGCACACATACTCTGCTATCCAATCCCGATACATCACGTATATAAGGACCACGTATTCCGAATCTCTCAGGAATCGTTTCATTAATCAACAATCACAAATAATGGAGGCGAACATAGTTCACATCACATGGGTCACGCACATACCTACGCTCCCATGATCATCAGACTTATTAACTTCTCAATAAGTCCTTCTCTGACCTATCTCCTTGAGGTACCAATCTAAATCCCCCCCGTAGGCACACAAAGATTAGATGTCCCTGATCGAACGCCGACCTCCCATGATAGCAAGTATGGTAGGTATGTTATACACAGAATACTACATATACTAATAATTCACACATCTTAGATATCACCATATTTCATTAGTGGTATACTTCTCGTTTTTATACCAACACTTAGTGTTACACAACTCACAAGTCCCCGGTTTATATGTATTTAAGTTATCAACTCTTCTCACGTCGTGATTAGTTATTCGCTTCCCAATCCACAACTGTCATCCGGTTTACTACATGATTCTAAATTTACTCCTCAATGTACCCCAATCTACTAACTATGCCCACTAGTTATTAAGGGAAGGTTATCTCACCATTTAATTAAGTCTACGAAATACTAGAAATACAATCAGGCCTAAAAGGCCATTCTGTCAATTCGTTAGAAATCTCGTTCGAACGAGGTTGTTCGAACGAGTGTCGTTCGAATGAAATGGCTTCGAACGAACTAACAACTCGTTAGAAGGTATACTGTCATCTCGTTAGAAGTTCGTTCGAACGAGGTCGTTCGAACGACCTGGGCAGGTCTTCTAACGAGATGGCAGTTTCAGCCCAGAAATTCCCAAGTCCGTTTTTCTCAATTCTTCTTTCCTCTAAATCCACCCTAAGACCATCCAATTTATGTTCCAACGTTTTTAGACCATTTCTAATCATCCTAGATCATCTCTTAACATATTTTAAGGGTCAAATCTTACAAATCATCAAGGAATTAATATAAATCTCCAAACATTTCCCCCAACCCTATGAACAAGAACTCATAATTTTCTTATGCCCAATTACTCATCATAAATCCGTTTTTAAATCATCATACATAAATCTTCGAATATTAAATTAGTCCATCATCATTCTACATGCAAATTCCTAACCCAAATTCAAAGTTTCTCCAACAATGTCATGGGTTTTCTTAAAAAATTTCAATATAAGGTAATTCCTACACTAAACATGGAAGACATATTCAATGTACTAAAAATATCAAATCACTTGCCTTAGATTGTTTTTCAGAATTGATGTTGGTGAATGAAGGTTTATTCTCTCCTTTCTCTACAGATTTTCTCCCAAGGTTGAAGATGGCCTCGTTTTGGCTCTTGTAACTTCTCTCCAACTTCTCTCAAAACTCCCGTAGCCCACTCTCTAAACTTTGCTGGTAATGGCATTAGTGGCCCCTTTGAAATTATAAATATAAACTCCAATTTTCGTTTGTTTTAATTTCCTAATTTTTAGAATTACCAAAATACCCTTTTAAGTTGCCGGTATGGCCCAAAAATGCCCCGGGACCCAAACTAAATCCCCGACTAGTGTTTTCTGACTATTTCGACCCTTCTGGACTCGTTGGCGCACTCAAAATGACCATTCGATTGATAAAAATAAAATTCACTTTTTAATTCAAATAATTACATTCCTGACGCGACTGATACGCGCGTCCCAACTAAATTTCCCAAATTGTCGTATTTCAGTCTCGCGACAATTTTAATATTTTCAATATTCATATATTGCCATATATACACATCATAATCAAATACTAACTCACATCTCGTTAGTATTTATATCCGGATTAATTCTCAATTAATTCACATTTAATTTAATTAATCCTTTAAATAAATATCTATAAAATTACGGGGTATTACATAGCCTAGGATCAATCTCCTTAGATGAGCCATTTTGACATCAAGTACCGATAATAAGGTTATCATATAAACCTGATGCCTCAGCTTGGCTAATGAATATCGCGGCCTCAATTTTGAATCTCCAACTTATCAAAGGCACGATATGATATTGCCTTCACATTCCACAACCTCATCTAATAAGCCATGGACGAAATAAAAGAGTTATAACTCTTAGTCAGTAACATCAAGGGTATTAAAGTAAAATAATATTTTAAAACCCTAATTTAATCTTAACATAAATCTTCACAAATCAATGGAAAATCCCTAAATGTTTCTCCTAAGGTCAAGTAAGAACATCCTCAAAAACCCATTTTTCAACTATACAATCTCATAACAAGAATCGTGGTATAAAACATATAAAATCACATATCCACTTAAGATGCCTAAGTCCCAATCTCCCTAGATCAATGGAACTCGATGGCCTCTAACCTCGATGAACAGTAGCCTTTCTATAAATAGTAAAACTCTATGGACATTTTTCAAATTTCACACAACGGCGCATCTCCTTCTATTGAGGTATAGAAAATTAGACTTTTTAATAAGGAAAAAGAGAGTGAGGCCAAATTCCTTACCTCAGTGGATCAATACGATGAATAGTATCCTTCCACTACCTCCTTCTCCGGTGAAAAGTTATGCTCCGCCACCTAGCTCTGGTGAACAGTACCTCTCCATTGCCTTGCTCTGGAAGCCTTTTATTCTTCATACATAAACCCTTTTCTCTCTAGAATGAATTTTAGAGATACTAATGGTCTTGGGAAATGTGCGTTCTTTATAGGTTCTAGTGGGGGAACCTAGGATTTCCTCTTTTAAGTACACTTTTCCATAATTATCGCTTTTAAAAAGGCTTATAGAATCCTCTAAACATTCTTCACAAATTATGACATAATAAGGCCATGGCATCATCCCTCTTGCTACCAAGGAGACTAAGCTCCGCAACCATCACCTTAGGTCGTGGTTTTTATAATATGTATGTATCCTTTTCATATTAAGCTATAGCCTCTTGTTTCTATAGGACCCGGACTCCCCTTTTAACATATGTTTCTCCGGTTCAGCTACACATCGTGGCCTCCTATAGGGTCACAACCTCTTAAGGTTTTAAGGTTATTAGAACCTCCATAACTCAAAAAATAAAGTCCTCATGATTAAATGACTTAAAAGTATAAATTAATTCATACCTTGGGACAACTTTGGATACATTTCTTTGATGATGGACTCTAGCTCATAAGTGGAGTCTTTCGAGACATGATGTGTTGAAAGCACCTTGACTAGGCAAATTATCTTTGACCTCAGTTGTTTTTATTTTCTTTCTAAGATCTTGGCAAGGGTCTCATTGTAACTTAAGTCTCTACAAATCTCTATCGTCTCATGGTTTAGTTTATGGCCCAAATTTCTAATTCAATTCTTCAATATTGAAACATAGAATACGTTGTGTAAATGGGATAATTTCAAGGGTAGAGCTACTTAAACGAAGTCCTCCCAACCTTCTCAAGAATCTCAAATGGACTAATATACAGTAGGCATAATTTTCCCTTCTTTATATACCTCATCACTCCCTTTAATGGGGAAATTTTAAAAAATGCATAGTCCCCAACTTCAAAGTCCACATCCCTTATTTTGACACCATCCTAACTTTTCCATCTACAATAAGCACCCCTCAACAGTTCTTGAATTATCCTAAATTTAGTTACAAACTATTCTACTAATTTTATCCTTAGTAACTGCCTTTATCCTACCTCATCCCAACATAATGGGCTGTGGCATAGTCTCCCATATAACACTGCATATTGATCCATTTTAATACTCTCTTAATAACTATTGCTATACACAAATTCTATGAAGGGTATTGGTCTTCCCAACTACTGTGAAAATCTAGAACACATGATCTTAACATATATTAAGGGTTTGATTTGGTCTTTCTGTTTGTTCATTTGCCTGTGGATGGAAAGTTGTAATGAAGTCTGCCAATAGCCCATTGCTCTTTGAAAGCCCTTCCGAAATTGGAACACCCCGTATTTATGAGGATACATAATTTAATCAATTTGGTGATATAGGATTTAATTTATATAGAGGATTTAATTAAATTGGTGAATTAAGATTTATTTAATTCAGGTTAATTTTAAAAACAATTGTCTTAAATTGAGGCCAAGGTTGGATATTTTAGTAGAGTGACTTGGATATTGATTATGAGTGCACGGTTGATTCCAAATAGGTCGAGATAGTCGAAGAAGAGTACTCGGGGGTCGTAATTGGATCTCGGGGCATTTTTAGGCATAGCCGGGCTCACACGGGGATATTTGGATCATTTTAATTTGACCCATAGGCTTAATTTTGGGATTAGTGATATAAAACCTAAGTTGGGGATTTTTTGGTAGACATAACTCGTAAAGAAAACCCTAGCTTTGCATAGGATAAAAGAGTGATCAATTATGAGAGTTTTTAGGAGCCAAATCAAGAAGAAATTGGAGTATTCTTCGTCAAATATTCGTCTACACCAAAAGAAATCAGACCTTACAAATCTTAACATGCAAGTAGTTAAACTTTCTTTCAATTTAATTGCTATTTTTCAATTCATATCATTGTGTATGTAAACTAAAAAATCATTTTGAGGATGAGTTTTCGTATAAAGTGGGTCTTAACGACTTTGGTAGTATACGTGGTGAAATTACTAAAAATTGATCATGAGGAATTCAGTTCTACTGTTTGAACTAAGAAACCAATATGAAAACCAGGATAAATCAAGTGGATGGTGGTGTATTTGAAATCGTATTTAAGTGAGTATCGTGTAAACCCTCGTGAGTCAAATTTGTGAGTAAATCGATAGCGGTTGAAACTGTAAATGGTTGATGATCTTTATGATGATTAGAAACTACTATAAGTCCGTAATATACATTAAGAAGTATTGGGTGGTATTGTAGGTAGGAACCACAAAGCTTTTGGAAACAACAATGGCAGACCTTTTCACCAAGGGGAAGACAACTCGGAAGACCGATCGATCGACGACCTGATAAATTTTAACAATTCGCTCCTTTTCGTATATAACCTTAACTTCTTTTGTGGACTTTATGAGGGGTTGCAATCCGAGAAGAGAGATAGGAGCTTGGGATTGTCCGGAAATGGAGGAAATGAAGCAAAGCAGGAGTAAGAAGGAGCATCAAACCCAGTAGGTCGTTTGAACGACCTGTGGTGTCGTTCGAACGACGCTACTTGCATCAGCCCATTTTTTTTAGGTGTTTAGGAAATTTTTCTTGCCTTTGATAGGTTAATTAAAGGGAACTTTATATGGGTGAAAATAAGAGAGAGAAAAATTATTAAGGGTCTTGAAAGATGGATACTTAGGAAGATTTAAGCTCATTAAAGGAGGTTTAACCTAATAGTAGGACTTTGTGTAATAAAGTTCAAGAGGGAGAATTACTTTGGACCATGGGAGGTGGATATTAAAATATGTCTTATTTAGATAGAGTGTCAATCTAAATAATTGGGATTTGGTGAAATAAATTCAATGGTTAAAATACGGACCAAGTGAAGGAGTCCGGGTATTTTGTTGAGTGACACTTTCGTGATAAAATTTTTGGAGGTGGAATTAATTTAATTAAGGGTCGGGGTTTTGACTCGGATATTATAGGCTGAGTGCTACGGGAGTTGGGCACGAGGTAGCTAGTTTAATTTATTATAGAGATATATAATAAATTACTTAATATTAAATTTAACGAGAGGTGTTAAACTTAATAGTGGGATGTTGTGTGACAAAATTTTAAATGGTGAAGATATGGAACAAATGTGTGAGTCGAGGTACTGTAGTTGGGTGACACTACTTAAATAATAAAATAATTAATGTGTAATAAATTAAATTACAAGTCGGGTTATAGACTTGGGTACTCTGGGCTAGTGCTACGGGTGTTAGGCACGGATTAACCGAACTTTTATTTTATATAGAGAGTTAACTGTGATAGTGTGTGTGTGTGTGTGTATATATAAATATATATATATATATATTTGTGTAATTTATAAATATTGGTGTGAATAATATTTATAAGAAAGCATACCCCTCTAGTGCTATCATAGGAGGTTATGCGATGTGGGTGAATTCCCTGGATTGAGGATCAGGGATAGTATAGTTCCCAGGTCATATCATCTAGGATTTTTATTGTGTGATTTATTTTCGAGGTGATACGTCTTGGGTATGATTCGGTCTCACTCTCGGGGAAATCTGATCGCCTCCATTGTGTTTGTGATATTTTACATAAGTTCGGTTCGAGTTAGTCTGACTTTTGGTAACCGGGTTAGAGTGAGCATGCCTGGGATGATAACATTTTAGAGAAAGCATCCGGTAAATTATTACTCGGGAATGGATGGTTATTATTTACGACATGTGTGTGAATGTTGTAGTATACTAGTACGTATATAATATGAGTAGATAATTATATACAAGATTAATATATAAGTGTGAATGTATTTCTTATATAACTAGTGTGAAAGTTCTATGATTTAAAAAAGAGTTTCTTACATAACTGATGATACTAAAAATCAGCACCACCAGATGAGGTGTTTGCAAGCTCAATATAGGTATAACGATGGCATCGCTGCTATATAAATAAGGTAAGAATGAGGTGAGGACAAGGGGAACGACACCTGAATATAAGTGGTTCAGCCAATCTGGCCTACGTCCACTGTGAGTGTGTGTGAGTAATATCACTGAAAGAAGGCGCTAATGGCCATGGATACAACCTCTCAAGCTCACTCTCTCTCTACTGTATGTATTTAGACAGAGTTCTAGCTAGGGTTTTTTTATATCTGGATCCTTTTGCAAGGTAGGGGATGATCCCATTTTATAGTGCCTAGGGGGTGCAATGTACCCCCTATGCATGCAATGTGCATGAATGTAGTTTCCTCACCAATGGGGGTGTGCCACCTGTCATGGCCACATGTAGGTAATGATGATGAAATATTCCCCCACATGTGGAGAATAATCTTGTTATAACTGATTTATGCCCAGGTGTCCTTATCCAAATGTCAACAGATGCTCGGCAGTCATGTTGGTGAATGGCCTCGGCCTAGGAGAGGCCGAGCTATAAAGGTTGTTCGTCCGCTCAATCCGCGAAGTGTCATGAGGTGTCTCGGCCTTATGTCAGCCGAGGTATGTGCCGGTGTCGGCCTGAGCCGAGGCAGGGTCCATGTTGAAGATGAATGCGTGGAACCTCTTGTTATCTCGGCCTACTGCAGGCCGAGGTTACTATTCCTTGATGCTCGAGGTCAATGTTGATATCTGCGACGTGTGAAGTGTCCTTGGGGAGGTGCATGCAGTAGTGTCGGCCGTGGCCGAGGTATACCTCGGCCGATGGATGACATTGCGGGCCTCCACCCACTGGTGGGTCAGTCATTGTTTCGGCTCTTATTTCGGCCGAGGTAGGTGTCCCTAGGCCGAGGTCATACTTGGGTATATCAATCACCCCCCAGCCCTTAGTCATTTGCGAGAGCAGGTGGCTAGGGGATTCTTGCTTCCGAGGCCTATTCGCCCCTAGGCCAACACCTGCATGACACTTGTCCCAAGCCAAGGCGTGCCCATTTGGTTGGCATATGCTGCGAGTTGTCCCTTGGGCTTCCCAAGGCAATGATGAGCCTTGGGAATCGTGCCCAAGTATTTAAAGGTTGGAGACCTTTCTTCTTCCTTCTTCTTCCTCATTTCTCTCCTTCTCGCCCTGTTTCCTGCAATTCTCTCTTTCCGGAGCTCGTTCGTTCCAGCACTTTCTCTGCAGGGGAATACCTATTTTCTTGCGCGACTTCATCTATTTCCTTCATCAACTCCCCCTCAGGTACCTCCCCCCTTCCAACTCATTCATTTTTACAATTTAATTTGAATTTTCCGACAAGGGTTTGAATTTTTCGGCAGTCATATGAGCTTTCCAGTGAGGGTTTTGAACTTTCCGGCGAGCACTTGAGTTTTTCGGTGAGCTAGGTTTCTTGCAAAGATTACTTGGTTTGATCCTTGTTCCCCCCAACTTTTCAAGACAAATTCGTTTGTAGTTTTTAGGATTTTTCCTTAAGTTTAGGGTCTGCCAAAGCCTTGGGTCGTCCCCAGATGCTCAGACCCCTGTATCAACTTCTTGAAGAATTCCCATCTCTTAGAGAAAAAACCTTAGAGAAAATTAGGCAGATAGAGAGAGCTCAGGAAGAAGCTCGTAGGTCACAGGAGTTCCCTGTCAGACCTCTCTTTCCTCCACCTCTCAAGGTGGTATACCCTCGTCCACCTGAGAATTTCTATCAGACAGACGTCTCTGCCAACAACTTGCCGATGTCCGAGTCTGAGTCTTCCACCTCCGACCCGATGTCCGTGGATTCTTTCCAAGAGGCCATGGATTTTACTCCTCAGGCTGGTCAGGACCCTGACCAGGCCGAGGTTTCCAGCCGGGCCTCGTCCCAAAATGGCATAAGTACCTCAAGTTCTTCTTCAGAGGTTGAACTTGTAGAGCCAAGTGTGGCTGTGCCTCCCATTCTAAATGCTATTCCCATGTCGGCCGTCACCGAAGCCGAGTTTGCTCAGAGGTTCCCCGGTAACCCGTCCACGTCTGCTCCAACCGACGTTGAGTCTGACGATGATGAGGATGCCGAAAGTGATGTAGACACATCTGAGGCGGCCGAGTATGAGAGCACAGTTACTGAGGTGGACCTATTGCACTTCAGGTACCTATACTCCATCAGTCCTTCTATCCATTTAAGAAGACCTCTGAGGGAGGAGAGGGCCTACCACGGCCAAGAGGGAGAAATCTGCCTGTACGAGCAGATGTTTAAGTTGGGTTTTTGTCTTCCTTTTCACCCCGTCATCAGGTCCATCCTTTCCTTCATTAACTTAGCCCCCTCACAGCTCTCTCCCAATGCTTGGAGAGTTATTATAGGGGCCATCATCTTGTGGAGGGCGGTCCACCACTCTGACCTCCCAGTGCAGGTCTTTGCTGGTTGTTACGTCCCCACCTCGGCCAAAAATCATCCAAGCTACTATCACTTTGTGGCTCGGAGGCCTTAGAAAAAGATTCTCCTGGTCACTCAGACCTCCAACTATAATTGGAAACCCATGTATTTTTTTGTCTCAGGGCCGTGGGAATTTGGTTCTTCCATTCCTTGTTCCATCCATGAGCCGAGAATACCCCTGAAATGGGGCAAAGTCACCATGTCTGCCAGGGCCGACCCTGGACTAAGTGTGCAACATGGCAAAAAGGTGAAGGCCCTGCAGGACCAAGGGGCCCATGGGATGTTTGTCAAGTTTGAGCATCTGCTGACCCCCCAGTATCTCTCGGGGACGAGCCTGGGTGGAAGTCCCCTAGCTGACTTTGGTAAGGATTTTTATTTTGACCCTAAGTGTAGCCTCTTATCATACGTACTTTATTTCTGACTCATATCTTTTCACTTTTGCAGAGAAACCATCAGGCATTTCAGACGAGTTGTGGGAGATGGCAGCCCCAAGCTTGTCTAGGCTTGTCAAGAAGACAAGTTTAAATGCTCCTCCACCTGCTCCTTCATCGTCCAAGTCCAAGAAGAGGGCCCCTGAGGTCCATCCTCCTGAGGATCAGAGGCCGAGCTCTAGGACAAAGAGGGCCTCAGACACTGCGATCCCCATCACGGCCGACACGTTATCAGCCCGTCTGGACCAGTTAAAACTTTCTGATAGCGTGGTCGGCCACAGTCGACAGGCCATGGACGCTCTTAACAACATGATGATCGAGGTCGACAAGCATTTTTTCAGGGCCATGGAAACCCCTATGATGGTTGAATTCGGCCTTCACAGAGTAGTCCAGGTATAACTTGTTCCCTTGTCCAAAGTGCAACGTCTGATTTTGTTCTCCTCTAACTTCTTCATTTACTGTGCAGGGTGCGGCTGCCATGTACCAGCTATCTAACTGGGCCCTGAGGAAATTACCTCTCATTCAGAAGGGGCAGGAGGCTGAGAAAGTTGAGGGCACCCTGAAGGCCGAGGTTGCTCGTCTGAGGTCAGAGTTACAGGAGGCTGAGACCAAGGCCCAGACCTCTGAAAATAAGGCCCAAGCTCTAGAGAAGGACATCTCTGCACTCGTTCAGAGCCATACCAAGAGCCTGAAGGACAAGGACGATGCCCTGCAGAGGAAGGTTGATGCTGCGGTGAAGGCTTCTCTTACAGATGCCTCGGAGACAATAATTGCTGACTACAAGGTCTCCGAGGAGTTTGTAGGTTTTGGTCTTGAGTACCTTGAAAGGGGTATCAAGGCCACCACCAAATGGGCCGAGGTAAAGGAGGCCGAGATTGGCACCATTAAGGCCTCAGACTTTGTGGGCCTCGGCCTTGCCGACGCCCACTTTGCCCAGGCCTTGCAGGAGATAGAGGACGAGGCTGCTGCCCCTGGTCAGACTGTCACTCTGGGAGGGACTGATCTAGAAGGGACTAACCCTGCAAATGAAGTGGCTGAGGTGACCAACACTGAGCAGACCGACCCAGACGAGACCTCGAATGTTCCTCCCTCCGATGCCTGACTTGGCCTTTGTTTTTCTCTACTTTTTGACTTGTAATCTTGTATTGTAAATGATGTACCTCTGTTTTCTCAGTGACATTAATCAATTATGTAATTTCTTCTATTGAATGCCAAGGTTTCCCTTCATCTCGATTTGTGAATGTGTATGAATGCTATGCACTCTCTGAAGTCATTACTGAATATGATGCCATAACCATTACTTAAGAGTCTGAGGTCCTCACCTAAGAGGTTATCCCCATAGTAAATTATCGAAAATATGATGTTAAAAGTCTGAGGTCCTCACCTAAGAGGTTAGCCCCATAGTTAATCACCAAATGAATGATGTTAAGGGTCTGAGGTCCTCTAGCCGAGGTGTCCGAGCTCAGACCTCGTCACCACCGAGTGATGTTATGAGGGTCTGAGGTCATCACCTAGGCCGAGGTAAGCCTCATAATGTCACCAAATTAATGATGTTAAAGGTCTGAGGTCCTCACCTAAGAGGTTAGCCCCATAGTTAATCACCAAATGAATGATGTTAAGGGTCTGAGGTCCTCTAGCCGAGGTGTCCGAGCTCAGACCTCGTCACCACCGAGTGATGTTATGAGGGTCTGAGGTCATCACCTAGGCCGAGGTAAGCCTCATAATGTCACCAAATTAATGATGTTAAAGGTCTGAGGTCTTCACCTAAGAGGTTAGCCCCATAGTTAATCACCAAATGAATGATGTTAAGGGTCTGAGGTCCTCTAGCCGAGGTGTCTGAGCTCAGACCTCGTCACCACCGAGTGATGTTATGAGGGTCTGAGGTCATCACCTAGGCCGAGGTAAGCCTCATAATGTCACCAAATTAATGATGTTAAAGGTCTGAGGTCCTCTAGCCGAGGTGTCTGAGCTCAGACCTCGTCACCACCGAGTGATGTTATGAGGGTCTGAGGTCATCACCTAGGCCGAGGTAAGCCTCATAATGTCACCAAATTAATGATGTTAAAATGAAACAAGAATTTGCCATGGAAACTGATCTTTATTCACAACCTCTTCTCAATAAGATGGTACATTTACAATTGACAAAATAGATGCAACATTATATGAAATATCTCTTTAGGTGGTCGGCATTCCACGGGTTGGTGAAGGGTTCTCCCTCTAGGTTCTCTAACCTATACGTGCCAGGCACAACCTCTTCCGTTACTCTGTAGGGGCCATGCCAGTTCGGGTGTAGCTTGTTTGTTTTCTGTAGGGTCTTCTTAAGCACTAAGTCTCCTATCGCAATGGGTCTTGTCTTCACCCTTTGATTGTAGAATTTTGCTGCCCTCTGCTGGTAGGCTGCTTTCCTGACCTCTGCGTCTTCCCTTCTTTCTTCAATAAGGTCCAGGTCTAACCTCCTCCTTTCCCCATTGCTGTCATTATCATAGGTCTGAATCCGATGAGTTGGTAGACCTATCTCCGTTGGTATGACGGCTTCTGAACCGTGTGCCAGCATGAATGGGGTTTTTCCCGTGGGTGTCCTTGCTGTGGTCCTGTAAGCCCATAGCACAGCGTAAACCTCTTCTATCAATCTCCCCTTCGCATCTTCTAACCTCTTCTTGATTCCATCCAAGATAGTCCTATTTGTAACCTCAGTCTGGCCATTAGCCTGAGGTCGACCAGGAGATGAGAAGAACAGTTTAATCCCCACACTTTGGCAATACTTCTCCAAGGAGGCGTTCTTGAACTGGGTCCCATTATCTGAGATGAGCGTGTTTGGGAGGCCATACCTACATATGATGTTCTACCAGATGAACTGAAAGGTCTTCTGCTCCGTAATTGTTATTATGGGTTCGGCTTCTACCCATTTTGAAAAGTAGTCAATGGCAACTATCAAGAATCTATTGTTGTTGACTGCTCTTGGCAAAGGTCCTACTAGGTCAATTCCCCATACCACAAACGGCCATGGAGAAGAGATTGACGTCATAGGCTGATGGGGTAGATGAGGGATAGTGGCGAACCTCTGACATTTGTCGCACCTCTTCACATAGTCAGCAGCGTCCCTAGGCAAGGTGGGCCACCAGTATCCCTGAGTGATGATCCTTTTGGCTAAGGGCCTTCCCCCTATGTGGCTAGAGCAAGAGCCTTCATGGACCTCCTGTAAGATCCGGGGTACCTCCAAGGGGTGAACACACCTGAGGAGGGGCAAGAGGAAACCTTTTTTGTACAAGACATCTCCTATCAATGAGAACCTGGCAGCCCTGTATCTCAACTTTTTTCTTTCTATCTTGGACTCAGGTAACTCCCCCTCCCTTAGGTATCTGACAATCGGGTCAATCCACGAGTCTCCCGGGTTTATATTGTGACAAGGGTTACATACCTCGTCCTCTTCGATACTTGCTTTCCCTAGAACTTCAACTGGGATGGTTCTTCCCAAATCTGTCTTCATTGCTGAGGCCAGTCTTGCCAATGCATCAGCGTGGTTATTGCTCAGTTTAGGCACTCTCTTCAGTTTGGCCTCTTCGAAAAACTCTAGCAACCCTCTTACCTTGTTTAAGTACCTGACCATCCTTTCGTCTTTGGCCTCATACGCCCCCAACACCTGGTTAACAACTAACCTTGAGTCGCTATGGAGTAGAAGCCGCTTTACTCGAAGGGTTGTTGCCAACAAGAGACCTGCTATCATGGCCTCATACTCTGACTCGTTGTTTGAAGCCTGGAAGTTGAATCTCAAGGCATTTTCAATGTGGGCGCCATCTGGGGCCGAGAGTACTAGCCCCGCGCCGCTTCCACCGTCACATGATGATCCATCCACGAAGAGGCTCCATACGTCTTCTTCTGAAGAGAAGACCCCTTCTCTCATTACTCCTTTTTCGAAGAGATATCGATCCTCTTCATTTTCTTCTACTCTTCCCCTAGCCTTGCCTGGGACTACCTCTTCTCTTCCTAGGGTTTTCTCTTCCAGCTTTCGGGGTTTTGCCATCCACATACTTTCTCAGCTTTCCAGACTTCAGCATTTTCTCAATCTCATCCTTTAAAGCGAAGCATCTGTCTGTGACATGGCCGTGATCCTGATGGAACTCACACCAGAGGTTTTTATTCCTCTTATGCGGTAGGGCCTTCAGCTTCTCTGGCCACCGCAGAGCCCTGTCAGTCTTGATCTCATTAAGGATGTGCTCACAGCTCACAGTCAGAGGAGTGTAATGAGCAAACTTGTCATCCACTGACCTCTTCTTGCTCTCTTTCTTGCCCTGCGACCTCCCGGTGTTACCACGGTTCTCCTCATCATATTTGGCGGCCATAGCCTCTTCCGCGTTCATCACCTTTCCTGCGGTTGCCAGCAGTTCTGCCATAGACTTAGGAGGGTCTTCCGCCAGTTTCCACAGTAGCTTTCCCTTCTGGAGCCCTCCTATAAGGGCGGTCATGGCTATGCTCTCCTCGTAATCCTCCACCTCCAATTTCTCCTTGTTGAATCTTGCTATATAGTCTCTTAGGCTTTCACCCTTAGCCTGTTTGACATATAGGAGGTGGGTAGTCTTCTTTTGGGGTCTCACCCCAAAGCAGAAGTTGTGGATGAACTGCTCGGCCAAGACTTTGAAGTTTTCGATCGAGTTCTTTGGAAGAGAGGTGAACCAGCTATGCGCTGCCCCTGTCAGGGTGCCTGAGAAGGCCCTGCACTTCATCTCATCAGGTATCGAGTAAATATCTACCACCGACTGATACATCTCGATATGGTGCACAGGGTTAGTGCTGCCATCATACTTAGGAGTCACTACAGGAGGTTTGAATTTAGCTGGGGTTGGGAACCCTACTATCTTAGCCACAAACGGTGAACCCTCCGAGTAGCCCCTCTGTAATGGGTCCCTGCTCTTGATGAGGTCCCCTATCTTCTCCTCGAGACGTTGGATCGAGTCATTCCATGGTCTTCTCTCGTCAACTTGGCCGAGGTTGTCCCCTGCCACCTCTCTGCGGTGGACAGAGGGTTCCCCAGCCACGACCCTCTGACTGTTGACCTCTTCCTGCTCCCTGACCCTTCTCTCTACGGGTCGGCCTTGATCTGGCCGAGCCTGCCTATCCCCTCTTTGGGAGCCTGCTGCACTCCTCGACCTTGATAGCCTTTGTCTTAGGTCATTAACCGGACCCAGCCTCTCGAAGGCCGAGCCTCTGCTCAGTCTGTCAAAAGCAGAACCTCTTGGTTGGGCCTCTTCTCTTCTTCGGCCGACACATCCTTGGCTCTGCCTAAGAGGCCGTACAGTGTTATCTGACATCTCATATGGCTCCCAACAGTCTTTCGGGGCCTCTTCAGCCTCCAGGTCGTCATATCTATCCCCTGGGCAAGGGTTTCCTTGCCTCCCCAGACGCAAGCGCCTAGGGTCAGCAACGTCCCTCCTCCGTTGGGGTGCAGGTTGGTCCTTCATCGGTGCCTGGGGTGGTCCCCTGGCATCCGGTTGGGGCTGAACTGCCGCCGGGGTGATCATGTCCGGTGAGACTCCAGGATGCCTCATCATCATGGTTTGGCTGAGCTGGACAAACTGCTCCTTCATGGCTTGTTATGTTGCAGCCAAAGATTTCAAGGCAGCTGCCACCTCCGCCATTTCGGACTGAGGCGGAGCCTGACTAGAACTAGCCCCTCCACCCACGGGCGACGGAAGAGGTGGTGGCAAGTCTGGTGCCATGTGTTACCGCTATAGATCTTTGAGTAGCAGGTGAGCTTAATACCTTAAGGGATCTCTTTCAATGGTGAAACAGCTCCACGCAAGGGGTGGTTTCTGGCTCAGCACCAGAGTCTCCGGTGAGGCTAAGCAGAGAAAGAGGGAGAGATGTCTTCTCGATTCCCACAGACGGCGCCAAAATGATGATACTGAAAATTAGCACCACCAGATGAGGTGTTTGCAAGCTCAATATAAGTATAACGATGGCATCGCTGCTATATAAATAAGGTAAGAATAAGGTGAGGACAAGGGGAACGACACCTGAATATAAGTGGTTCAGCCAATCTGGCCTACGTCCACTGTGAGTGTGTGTGAGTAATATCACTGAAAGAAGGCGCTAATGGCCATGGATACAACCTCTCAAGCTCACTCTCTCTCTACTGTATGTATTTAGACAGAGTTCTAGCTAGGTTTTTTTTATATCTGGATCCTTTTGCAAGGTAGGGGATGATCCCTTTTTATAGTGCCTAGGGGGTGCAATGTACCCCCTATGCATGCAATGTGCATGAATGTAGTTTCCTCACCAATGGGGGTGTGCCACCTGTCATGGCCACATGTAGGTAATGATGATGAAATATTCCCACACATGTGGAGAATAATCTTGTTATAACTGATTTATGCCCAGGTGTCCTTATCCAAATGTCAACAGATGCTCGGCAGTCATGTTGGTGAATGGCCTCGGCCTAGGAGAGGCCGAGCTATAAAGGTTGGTCGTCCGCTCAATCCGCGAAGTGTCATGAGGTGTCTCGGCCTTATGTCAGCCGAGGTATGTGCCGGTGTCGGCCTGAGCCGAGGCAGGGTCCATGTTGAAGATGAATGCGTGGAGCCTCTTGTTATCTCGGCCTACTGCAGGCCGAGGTTACTATTCCTTGATGCTCGAGGTCAATGTTGATATCTGCGACGTGTGAAGTGTCCTTGGGGAGGTGCATGCAGTAGTGTCGGCCGTGGCCGAGGTATACCTCGGCCGAGGGATGACATTGCGGGCCTCCATCCACTGGTGGGTCGGTCATTGTCTCGGCTCTTATTTCGGCCGAGGTAGGTGTCCCTAGGCCGAGATCATACTTGGGTATATCAATAACTAGTGTGAAAGTTATATGATTTAAAAAGGAATTTCCTATATAACTAGTGTGAATTTTATATGATTTAATATAGTTGAACCGATTAATAATTTAATGAGTAAATAACTTAATAATCAAAGTAAGAGTGCTAGGGTTAGAGTAGCGTAGTTGAAAGAGGGTTATACTGCTAGAAAAGTGGGGTAGCTTAACTAGGAATGTTAGCAGACATGCGTTAGGTGTGCACATTAGATGAGGAGTGAGTTATGCCTCAAGGGAGTGTAACACTAGCTTAAATATGAAAAGTGTGAATGGATATTTTATTATTGCAATTTAACTTCTTGCAAAGTATTTTCAAAATGTTTTACTTGGGCTCTGACCCGTATAAAAATCTTTTAGGTGTCCAGCTATGGGGATGTCTAGTTTGAGGATTCCATACAAGGATGCGCAACTGCGGCTTATGTGGAAGTTGCAGGACTTTACTATAGATGTTTCATTCATTCATTCCTAGTGTAGGATCTTTATTTCAATATTCATTTAGGCATGTCTCCCTGACTTTTAGTATTCATTTGTATATTGGACTTTGTGTATCCAGGTTATTATTTTAGTTTACTATTGTATTTGAATGTTGATTCGGTCATCTTTATTTAAATAATTTATCTGTGTTGGATTATGTTAGCAGTTTATTGATGGTTTAATTATTATTGATTTTTGTATGTTGATAATTGATGAAAGATAAAATTTGGCACCGATCTAATTAAATTACTAGGTGATTAGTAACTTTAAAAAAATATTCGACAGTGATTCTGAGAATGAGCCATATGAGACCAACGTTTTATTTTGATCACGGGCTGGCCACCCGGTATTTTAGTAGGTGGGGGTGTCACAGATGGTATCAGAGTATCAGGTTCTAGAGTCCTTAGGATCTGTGCAGCTTATTACGTTTCAGTGTAGCATTCTTTGATATAGAGCATTGTTATAGGATTGTTGTACTCCTTCACGTATGTGATTTACGTTTTCATGCTATTAAGTACAGTTGATGTGATTCATACATGAGTTTAGTTGGGCTTCGTACACCGGAAAAGTTTGGACGACCAGTGAGGGTCGTTGGAAGGATTGCAGGGGGAGAGGCTCAGTACATGCCATGGAATATTCTGGGAACGGTGATCGCGATAGAAGTCACCATGGTTATTGTTCAGGTAGATGGTATTGGGATAATCACTAGGTTGCAGTATTTTCCCTAAGAGCCATCGTAAAAGGCGTAGTGCAAAGTCAGACTCACTCGGCGCGGTCGGTAAAGGGGTGGAGTAAGAGGAACTCTTTTGAAGAGCCATCCATATGATTTGATAAAGATAAGGAGTGTGATGGGTCAAGAGAAGGAGATAACCCAAAGGCAATTGTGTTGGATGGAGTGCAATGGCACCCAGAATTTAATTTCAAGCAAAATTTTGGCTTAGAGGGGCAGTGTTGTGAGAGTGAGCCAACAATCAATGAACAAACTTCTTTAATTAAATTCCAATTTTAGTCCCAAAACTCCTAACTCCTGCAATTAATTGTGATTTACAAATTAAATAAATACAAGTATGCAAACAATCACTAAAATGCAGAAAAATAACCTAAAGGGGAAAAACCTTTTCATTTCACTATATTTTGTAACAACTTACAAATAGAAAGTAATACAACTTGACACACGAATACTCGCAGTTGTCGGTTCATTACCGTCGGCAAGATATCTCATAAGGGCTCCAATAACCGGCAATGGAGAATCAACCTTCTTCACCACAAGTGTACACCAGATCATGAGAATAAGTAATCTAGGGTTTAAATGATTCACATATGAATTTGGGATAATTTGGGAATCAAAAGTGATTTAAAACTCGTAAAAGTGAAGCCTTAATTTTTAGTTGTTTTTGTAAAAACGGAGTCGTGAAGACTTGAAAAACGTGAGTAGAGAAAATTGGAATTTATAAGAAAGTTAAGGCGGTGTTGTCGCTCCAACGAAGTAGGGACGTCACTCAAATGACAGTCAATGTCGTTTGAACGAGTTTACGCAAGATGCGTATATCGTTTGAACGACAATACGATATTGTTCGAACTCCGCAAACGTCAAATCAGTTCACCTCAACACTTAGAAAAAATTCTATCACGTTGGAAAATATTTCAAGTACTGAAAATAGTTTATAAAAAATTCCCAAATAAATATATAAACCTTAAAAACTCCAAATTTAATATTTTACCATATTCGTGAGTGGAGTAGTGAAAATGTTGAAGATGCACGCTGCACGTTGAGGTTGCACTACGCATGCATGAAGATGATGATGGGTGCATGAAGCTTGGAATTCACATCGAGATAGTCATAGATGATCGTGTTGACGTGCCAAATGTAGCGGTATAAGACATACATGCTGTAATCTAGGACACTTAGAAAATTTTTAGATACTAAAATGGACATTTATAAAATCATGTCCTTACAAATCTCGCCCTATGTCTATGTCGGTACATTCGTAAAAACTATCCAAATTATGCTGCCCAAAATTAAAACAAATGACATACAATTTAATATCCCCATTAAACCCAAAAACTGGAAATACTAAATGACATATGTTCAAAAAGGTTTCAGCACCTTCAAATCTTCAACTTCTTCAATCTTTCTTTGTCATCATCAGGGTGTGAAAAAATGATCCTTAATTTTATACCTACATACATGAGACAAGAAAGAATACCCATAGCATGCAACAGTTTGAAAAATAATGATAAGCAAAAATCGATAGCAATTAATCTTAAACAAATCATTATCAATTCAAACATGCTAGCAAAAAAATCTCTCCTATAATTCGTTCTTCCCCTTTTTATGATGACGCCAAATAGACAAATATGAAGAACGCGAAGGAAGACAAATGGAGAATGTCACAAGGTAAACAAACTTTCTCATTTTAAATTTTTCAAAAAATTTCTCAAAAAAATTATACAACAAAAAATCACACCACAAAAGAACACAAAAATAACCAAGTTGGTGATAGCGAAAATATAGGGGTGTGAACAAATTCGATAGGAAAATCAAAGTATACAAACATAATATATGTGCATGATGAATTTAAGATATTCCTAATGAATGAACTCCAAATCGTCCTTAGGTGCTAAAAAAATGAATTCATATGACACCGACTCAATCTATTCGACACATTAAAGTCTAAAATGATTTTAACACCAGTAACGTCTAAAACTATGTAATGCTTTTTCAAGACTTTGTCAGGACGTGCAAACCCCCCTTTTTTTTTTATATTTTTCCATCCGATCACCCTCATAAATAACATATCTTTATTTTTTCTTGAGGTGATCTATTTTTCTCTCTTTGGAGAAATCCTATTGACCCTATATTTGGCGTAATTATCTTTTTATAGCCTTATTTTTTTAGCTCTTTTAATTGGTGGCTTTCACGACAAGTTAATTTTGTACTCTCGCAGCCTTTTCCCGTAAATGCTCATCACTTTTTGCAATTTAAGTCCTCAAGGTAAACGGTTATTACATGCACTACTTTCATTGTCAAGTTTTATCGCATTTGGATCATTTTAAAGACATGATTGAGATGGAAACACTTCAACCAACATGTGATTTGATAATACAGTAATCGAATAAATCCGTGCACGTGTGCATTAAAGGAGATAAGGACCCAAACATATAGAAGATATCGCTAATCACATCTTAATGACTCCATACATTATAAATCACATGGATGAAATGATGAAGCATCTCAAATCACTATTAAAGAGTCACGTGGAAAATCGAATGAAGAAGTGACTATGGCTATCTTAAATGTTCATTCATAAATGGCGTAAACAAAATACAAAATTATTTTAGAATTTTTCAAAAATTTTATAAAAAGAAAATCTTTTTGTCTTTTTTAAAAATATAGAAAAAACAAAATCTTTTGTATTTTTCAAAAAATAAGAAGAAAAAAATAAATAAAACCAACCAAAAAATGATACAATCTAGAGAAATGAATCATATGATACGAACATGAAAAATGTATCCTACTCTAGACATGGTAACCATACCCTAGTCAACTGTGCAAATTCCTAAAAACTTTCTAAGACTCTCGAATCTAAGGGCATCTAAAGGCTTCTTGAAAATATTGACTGACTGGAGGTCGGAAGACACAAAACTCAAGGATACGACCTTCTCTTATACTAACTCACGGATAAAGTGCTCGCGTATTCTAATGTGCTTTGTGCGCGAATGCTAGGCTGGATTACGGGATATGTGTACCGCGCTCGTGTTATCACAACAAATAGTCATGGTGACCTGTGGTATCCCATAATCCTCCAACATCTGCTTCATTCACAGAAGTTGAGTGCAACAGCTCCTGGCTGCTATGTACACAATCTTCGTAGTGGAGAAAGAGATGGAGTCTTGCTTCTTGCTCAACCAAGAGACAAGAGCAGAACCAAAGAAGAAACACCCACCAAAAGTGCTTATAAATCCATCTACATCCCCGTGCCAATCGGCATCCGAATAGGTGGATAGACGGTTATAGATATCAAAGGAATACCAAATGCCAAATGAGAGTGTCCCACTCACGTATTTGATAATATGTTTAAGATCAAGTAAGTGCGATTCTTTTGGGGACGCCTAATCGTGCATAGACTCCAACACTAAAGGCTATATCGGGATGGTTGGTAGTCAAGTAGAGAAGACTGCTTATTATACTCCGATATAATGTTTGCTCGTCCTTGCCTGAAGTTTCCTTGCTAAGCTTTGTTGAGGTATTCATCGGGGTACGTGCGTGCTTAACGAAGTCTAAACCAAATTTCTTCACTAGGTTTCTAGTATACTTGGATTGGGAGATGAACATCCCATCCTCTAGCTGACGAGCCTGGAGATCAAGGAAGAATATAAGCTCACCAACTATGCTCATCTCAAAATCACTCTTCATCTACTCCTAAAAGTCGTGAGCATGTCAGGAGCACGCGAATCCAAACACTATATCGTCCACATAGACATGGGAAACCAAAATAACAATGTCTCATCTCCTAACAAAAAATGCCTTATCAACTCCCCCTCTCATGAAGGCACGGGCTAAGAGATAGGAAGTAAGTCGCTCGTACCAAGCAGGGGGTGCTTACTTCAAACCATACAGGGCTTATCTCATAAAATAGACATGATCAAGGTGCCTAGGGTCTTCAAACCATTTTAGTTATTCCACATAAACTTCCTCTTATAGAATGCCATTTTGAATGGCACTCTTGACATCCATCCGGTATAACTTGAAGCGCAAATGACATACGATGGAAAGTAGTAGGCAGACAGACTCAAGCCTCGTAACATGAGAAAATTATGACACTCCGCCTATTTTAATCTTGGCTGATCAATCCTTTATTAAAATAAACCAGGATTCCCATAATGGATCATTCTCGGCATCACTGTCGAAAACCAAATTAATTACTAATATCCTCTTAGGCCCGATATCTAATTTTAAAATTTCTAATCTTTTTTAACTAAAACACGCAATAAATCCACCACACAATAATATACATTTAATGAATAAAACAATAACCGATAACTCTTGGTAGAATATTATACAACCATATCGAATAGGCGTAAAAGAAAATGTGATAAATAATATAAATGACAACAATTGGGCAACATGCCCGAATATTTTAACAGTACCTCCTATATAGATCACGAGGATAGAAACATCTAAACAATCCATGCTAGCATCCACAACTTCTGCAGCAACGTCTGAGTCGAAGGAATAAAATCATCCAGGCATCCCTATGTCTGGACACCTAAAAGGTTTTTAAAAATATTTACAAGCGTGTCAGAGCCCAAAATGTTTTGAAAATATATAGCAAGTGTTTAAAATACTTTAACATTTAAAATATGATATTCTCCATATTTAAACTGGTGTCACACTCACATGAGATACCTCTCACCTCTCATTTAACAGTGCACACCTAACGCATGTATTTTAAACACCCTAGTTATGCTACCCTGCCTAACTAGCATCTCACCAAACTTCTAAATTACCATACGTTATCTAATAACCCACGTATATAATATCCTAAGCTTTCGCACGAGCTTATGCATTATAAATTCTCACTTATAATTTTATTCGATCATTATAAATAACTTTCACTAGTTATAATACACTGTTCACGCTTCAGTGTCATTAATCCCGTATATAATTTTCTCATCTTTATATACATATATCTCACATTTTATTCCGAATTTTATTCTCCCGGATATAACAAATTACTTCTAACTTTATTCTTTATTTTGTCCGTATATATATATATATATACACACAATATATTATACACATCAAGTATATCCATACTTATATATCACACACTATATAAGTATACTAACCATCCCTTGGAGCTATAACTCATTGGATGCAGTCTCTAGAATGCTATTATCTTCCAGGGAATACATATGTCATCCCGGGTACTACCGGTCGGGATCTCACACCGACCTGATAAAACATAACACAAACGTATGGGAAGCGGCCATAGTTCCTCACCTGAAAGCGAGACGAATCATACCTAAGACGTCTAACCCATGATAAAAGCCACACTACATAAATAGATGGACGTTATGACCTGGGGACTATACTCTTCCTACATTCACTAGCCAGGGGATTCACTAACATCGCGCAAATTCCCATAATAGCATTAGAGGGGTATTTTCCACACAAATATATCACACACACACACACACACACACACACACACACACACACACACACACACACACACACACACACACACACATATATATATATATATATATAATCATATCATATATATATATTGTCTCTATACCAGTATATATATATCATCAAATCCGGCTATTCATACCTATCTCTCGTGGCATTAGCCTATAATCCCGAATATACCAATTCGTATTACTTTATAAGTATACTCGCAACTTATTTTAATCCTATAAGTATTCAATAACTTATAATACAATGTTCACATTAATTCCTTCCGAACATTAGCTTATCACATCTAGATAGTATTCTTATATTCATCCTACTCTCACATTCGGATTTCACTCACATATTATTAGCACATACATTCTACATGCATAAATGTATATATATACCCGCCAAAATAATTTTTTCGAGTGTCGTTCGTCCCAAACACTCCTAAAATTTATAACTCGGATCTTATTCCCACTAACCCGAGATTTATGTATCACTTATCTAATCTTTTAAAGGCCTTTACACTCTATTTTAGGATCCCCAAATATTTATCTCCAAAAGGAATTCTTCTCCAATCCTTTTAGTCCAAGAAAAATCTCTTAAAATTAATTGCCATAACCGAACCGAACCAATGGCCAGAAAAACGAACCGGTCTAGTGACCAATAAATGAACCAAAATGATGGCCAAAATAAACGAACCGATCCGGTGCTCAGATAAACAAACCGACCTGGCGACGTGATCAGCTCGAGAATTCATCATCTTCTCCAACTCCAAAATTTATGGTTTCTAACATCACTAACCATTACTATAAACATCTACACACTAATTTTTACCCAGCACATCAATCTATTCATAGGATTCCTCAATTTAACTGAGGTTTAAACCCTGACTTAGTTAAACCTAGATTTAATTCAACTCTTCCAATTTGTCACCAAAAGTTACACCATTAACATGGATTTGAGCTTAGATTTCATATGGAGTTATTATCACCTCAAATTATATGAAATCATTTCCAAAAAAATCCATTTTGGTTCAAGAATCCAAACCCAAAAATCATATAGTTTTCACCAACTATAATATGAATAATAAACACACATAAATAGTTAAATCAAGTTAAACACTCGCCTCAATGGATACATCCGACGACCTCATGCCGGGATTCGCCGGAGCTTGGTCGAAATCTCCTCTTTTTCCTCTCCATTTCTTTCCTTCTTTCTTTTCTTTCTTTATTTTCGTTTCTCATTTCTCCCGTGGCTTATAAGACAGAAATAAGGGTTCTTCCCATATTAAACCCAAAATTGATTCGTATATACAAATGCGAGTCCCTACTGATCCAAAAAGCCTCTGGAACCCAAACACTACCCCCGGATACTCTATTTTGACTATTTCAGCCCATCCGACCGAGACCAACCGTGCACTCGAAATTTCCATTCAAGTCACTTAGAAAAAAATCACCTTTATAAATCCAATACAACTCCTCACGTATTTTCCAAATAAAATATTATTACTTGTCACTTTTTTCAACCATGACATGATATAAAATAATCCAACTTCATGTACTTATTCTCATAAGTAATTATAACACACATCAATATTAATCGTCACCCGCCAATTAAGATTTATCCATGCACTTTAAATTCTCAAATTAATAAATTACACTTATTCATGTAATTTAAATGTCCATAAAAGTACGGGGTATTACACAAATGCCTCATCAAAGTCTACACCCTTTATCTGTGTGTTGCCTTTAGCGACCAACCTAACCTTGTTTCAAATAATGGTATCATTCTCATTCTTCTTGTTCTTGTAGACCCACTTGGCACCAATCACATTCTTTTTGCTAGGTTGGGGGACTAAATCCCATACATCATTCTTTCTAAACTGAAGCAACTCATCCTACACAACAGATATCCAGTGTTCATCCTTGAGTGCTTCCTTGATGTTCTTTAGCTCGACTTTAGACGTATAGTAAATAAAACAAACCATGTCCTCCATCTTAGTGCTAGTCTTGACCCCTAACGTGGGATCTTCTAGAATGTAAGTAGAATTATGACTCTTGCACACCCAAGAAGGTGTGTCCCCTAAAATAAGAGTAGGGTCCACCATGGGTGTGGGAGGTATAATGGGATCATCAGTAGAAAGTGCATCCTCCTCACACAAAAGGTTCGAATCAACAACGCCGACGGTTCGTTATCTTGCACGGTGACGTTTATTGATTCCATGACCTTAGAGTTACTCAGGCTAAAAACTCGATATGCTCTACTGTTCGATAGATACCCAAACAATATTCCCTCATCATTTCAGAAGTCGAACTTTAGGATGTAGTATTTGCTCCCAAAGACACGAATTAATGAAAGTTTGGGCTTTTTTTTGGCCCATAATTCATAGACCGTCTTAAGTGTACATGGAGGAAGGTAAACCCTATTCACCATATGGCATGTGGTAGACACTGCCTCTGCTTAAAATCTTCTAGCAAACTACGACCTAGAAGCATAGATCTAGCCAACTCCTGAATCGTTTGATTATTACTCTCAACAATCCCATTTTATTGAAGAGTCTTCACAGCCAAAAATTCATGTTTGATCCCGAGGCTATCAAAGTAAAGATCTACTTTAGCTTCCTTAAACTCAATGCCGTTGTTACTCCACATTCTATTAATGGTGACACTGTGTTGATTTTGCAGGACACGACACTTGGTCGTGAAAAATTCCACAACATCGAATTTCTCTTTCAAAAAATCGAAAATTGAGTAATAAGAGAAATCATCTTCCATCACGAGGATATACCTGTTACCAGCTAAACTCTCAGTACGTGTAGGATCTAAAAGATCCATCTGTATCAACTTAAGCACTCGTGAAGTGGTAATGGAATTCAACTTCATACGGGGGCTACAGACTTGCTTTCCCAACTGACAGGGTCCACAAACCGTGGAAGTCGGCTTTATAATTGATGGAAAGCCACGTCCTAGGTCCTTTTTAGTTAATCTCTAAAATTCACATGACCTAGTCATTGATGCCACAGATCCATAGGAGTGATCGTGGCACTATTAAAATTAAATAAGGACTTGGGCACAATCACATATAAATTATCTTTAGTCCTTGCCCCTTACAATAGAAGTTTACCGGCTTGATCATAAACATTGCACTTGTTCCGGTAAAACCTTACTACAAAGTTAGCGTCGCATAATTGGCTAATGTTGAGAAGGTTTTCTCTTAAACCTTTGATGTACTAAATATCCCCTAGCTTAGGAATTCCTGGTATCTCTACTATACCTCGTTCTACTATGCTAGACTCGCTCCCATCTCCAAATGTGACTTTACTTTCCTTACGATCATCTAGGTAGGTAAAAAACGAAACGTCACCAGTCATGTGTCTGGAGCACCCACTATAAAAGTACTATTAAAAGGTATTATGTTCTTTAAGAGCAACATGAACAGCAATGGCTTTTGCGTCGTGCTTAGGAACCCAACTGGAGGTAACCTTTTGTTTGCCCTTGTCATTGTTGGTTCTAGTCGGGATTCTGGAAGTATCCGCAGAAGGCAAAAAAGTCTATTGGAACTCTTCCATTAAAATCTGAGATGTGGAGACTAGAAACGCAACCTGCTCTTTAAGACTTGAAAAATTTCTAGTGGCACGAGGTGGAGAAAATATACGTCGTATCCGACCCAAACTATAGTAAAACTCCTAAAGGTGGCCTTTTCTTTCACAATAGGTACAAAAATACACAGTCTTAGGTCGACCTTAGTTTGCTTTTCTTGGCTGAACCCTTTTTTAGAGTTTTGGGTGATGTCTATATGGATTCATAGTAAACTCAAGAATTCGTTCTGATGTCACATAAGACACGGAAGCACCATCAAAACCTATCCCTTCCTTTCACCAAACCCTAAAGCAGGGGTGAGGAGCATCTTTCCCATCTTTCTAGATCTATCATCTATCTTTATGTTGATCTCCCTAGCTCTCTCAAGGTCATGTGTGAGTTGGGATACAAGGGCTTCAAGTTTCATTCGAGTGTCCATGGAGGAATGGATCTCACTCTTAAGTCTAGCCACTTGCTTGGTCAAGTCACCTTTCTCTGTCTCTGAACTACTCTCTCTCTCAAAATAATCTTTCTCTCTATGCAAACTCTCTCTCTCTCTCTCTCTCTCTCTCTCTCTCTCTCTCTCTCACGCAAACAATCTCCCTCTCTCTCAAGGCCGTGCTAATGGAGAACTCTCTCCCGTCTCTCCCAAATATTTCTCTAAGGCAACGACCTAAGTACTAATGCTTTGCTACGCTTTTTAGTTTTAAAATAATCAGTATACATATTACTCTACACGCGTCGTAGGTCACTATTGCTCTCAGTTGTAACATCCTCCCTAGGGGTGTGTTTCAGCTGGATCAGATCGGAATAGGGGTGTTCGGAAATTTTTCCAAAATTTTTGGAATTTTAAAATCCATTCCAAATTCAGAAAAATAAATTTCAAAAAATCATTTTTTTTCCAAGTTGGCTAATCTGGAATATTTGGAATTGTCAGAATTTTCGGATATTTTATTATTCGAAAAAAACTCAAAAAATTTGGAATTATTAGTTGGAATTATAAATTAACAAAAAAAGAGAGGTAAATATGATGGGCTAACATTTTAGAAATTAACAAAAAAAAGGTAACATTTAATGCTTTAAATTTTAAACACCCCTTTATACACTCGGTGTATAAACTCGGTGTATAAACACTTCTTCAACTATCAGCTGACCAAAAAGACCAATAACTGATTTGTTTTTTCTCCACCTTCCTTATCAGTTTGGATGGTAAGATAATGTGGGAAATGGAACAAAAGAAATAATACTTTGAATTCCCCTCCTCACAGTTCCCCACTTCTTGATTGAAAGTCAAGTTTACTAAAAAAACATTAAAATCCAACCTATATTATCGTCTAAAAATTGTCTAATGGGACCCAAAAAATTGTCTAAAATTCCAATAACCATCCCATCTTCAGTCTCTCAACAAAGCACAGTTTGATTTTAAGATCCAAATATTTAGGTGAAAAACAATACTAGTGAGAGAGAACCCACTCTATCCAGAAAACGTTCTATAAATATGACTTGAAAAAAATCAGATCTGGAGAAAATCAACGTCCACCAAGGAGAAAAAAATCAGATCTAGAGAAAAACTAACCTGAAGTGCAATGGCCTGAGGTGCGATGGTCGCCTAAGGTGAGAGTCGCCTGAGGTGTGCGATGGTTGTCTACGATGTGAGGGGTGAGAGAGTTTAGGTTTAGACAGAGTGATGGGTGAGAGAGAGAGGAGGGTTGGAGGAGTAAGGAATGGATGCTTTGATTTTTAGGTTAGAGAGTAGCGTTGTGATTGTTAGTGTGTAGTGTATATATGTGCTATAAATTGATGGTCCTCATTACAATAAATATAAATGTAAAAATGTTAGTAAAAATAATAATTAAAAAATTATTAAAATAAATATAAATATTACGATTTCAGAATAGATTTTGGAATTTTCAAGTCGGCATGATATCGGAATTTTCGGATCGAAAATTTGGAAATTCGGAAAATTAAATATAGTTTCCAATTCCATTCCAATTTATTTCGAAAAACTCGGAAATCGGAAAATTCGAAAATCAAAAATTTAAAAATGATGCCAAAATCGGAAAATCGAAAAAATTGAAAGTTTGGAAATAATTAACACCCCTAATCCTCCCCCTCACTCACATTGCTTTCACTGTCGAGGTGTCTCTGTGAGGTAGCATCCTCATCGTCGTGAGGTGCACTGTCAGTACTCACATGACTAGCCATGTCATATTCTTCTAAAAAAAACAAAAAAACATGACTAGCCATGAATGCATTAAAGTTATATTCACGCGGTGACTCATCTCCAGAATCCACCGACTCGACTTCACTTTCGTCACTAAGGGAGGCATTTAAAGCTACTTTGCCTTTGTCTTGACATTTCAACCTAGTAGGACACTTAAGTTCCTCATGACCTCTACCGGCACACTCATAACATCTTTCCCCTTCATTCTTAGTCATGTCCTTTTCATCTTTATCATTTTTCTTTTCAAGCTTATTTTTCTCAAATTTTTTTTTATCTTTGAAATTTCCATTTTTCTTTAATTTGAGAAATTTCTTGAATTTTTTTGCAAATAAAGCCAAATCGTCTTAATCAAAATCTAACTCTAAATCTAATATTTCTTCCTCTTTTTTCTTAGACGACTCATCTCTCTTTCTTGCTGACCCCTTACTCTTTTTGGCCTGGGCCTTACGTGCTACTGAATTGACTTTAAAAGTGTGTCTCTAACACGTGTGAATACGGTTCAAGTGTAAATCGGTTTCTCAAGTAATAATTTGATAATCCGGGTATCGAATACAGGGACTAAGGCGAAGAATTGTGACGACGAATAAGAAAGATGATTAACCTCAAATTGACTCTACAAAAAGAAAGGAAAATGTGATGAGTTTGTGTTGTTTCTTTGACTGTCGACCATTGCAATATGAACTAAATAAAGAAATAACTAAGCAAATAAAATGAATTAAATTAGACTTGTAATTATATGAGAGAAAATGGAGTCAGGATACACTCCCCCAAACCGTTGGTATACACATAGATTATAAAAGATTCAAAAAGAAAATTTTTCATTTAAATAAACATCAAATACTCTCTAAGCATTTGACATATGAGGACTGAATGCCGCACAATATCAAATCAAATATTGTATTCAACGCGGATGAAAAGTTACCAACACGTCAATTGCACCTTTAAACATTTCGGTTACCTAGGGCAAACGAAATTAAAAGGCCTACAACTTTGGTTTTGATAAAGTTCATACCTTTGGATGAGAAATAATTTTTTATTCATTTTTAAATCCACCTGTGTTACCTAAGTTGGGTTCATGTACCCCAACCCACTAAAAATCTAGCCTAGCATGCTGAAACTACGAATAAACACGAAATCTATGATGCATGGAATCATTCCTACGTTAAAGATGTAATAAAACATGCAAAATAAATTTCTAACTAAGAAAATAAAAATCACAACCCCGAAGAAGAAAGAAATTGAAAGTAATAAGAAGGATTACTTGTATTGAAGAGAATTCTTGGATTTAATGCCAAAATATGAAAGATTGTTAAACAAAATAAATCCTTAGGCTTCTTGCCATCAAGACTCTCCATAAAATATGTTAAAAACCTCCTTCAAGTGTCTGGTGATACAATATCATATAACACTCACGTTTTTTCAAGTGTTTAAACCATGCACAACTCTATTTTTAAAAATAAATAATTAAAATTTTTGCCAACCGAATCTGTCTGACTTTTCCTTTATTAATGGGGTGGACCGGTTCAATTTTATACTGTAAGGACAAAATTTTCAATTAAGTCCATTGTATAGTTTTGACTTATTCCCGAAACAAAATACACTTGATTCATAGAGAGATTTTTATTGTCACGATCCCACACAGACTATGACGTGTTGAATTTTATTGAAGACGTTGCAACAAAGCTTTAAGGAAATATTTATGAGGAAAGTTTAATTGGTGAAAGTTAATTTGTCTTCAAGTTTAATTGCATTCCGAGATCACTTAGGTATGAATGCATATTTTTAATAGGATTCAGAGTTCATTTTAAATTATTTAAGGATGTTATTTTATTAAGAAAATGTTTTTATAGTGTTTGAAAAGGTTTACACTTCATTTTAATCTGATAAGGACGGATTAGAGTTGGATTTATATTTAACTCTTTTTTCAAAGTCGGTTTGAAATTAAACTATAATTTTGCGTCGCTCAAACGACCTATAAGTCATTCGAGCGAGATTTCCTGTCGTTCGAGCGACATGCACATCTCGTTCGAGCTATATGTCATTTTGCTTGAACGACGCGCCACCTTAAGAAAAGTATTAATAGGCGTGCTTGCTTCAAATTTTGCAAGTGTGCGTTTTGGAAAAACTGTTTATGAACCAGTAAATTTTTGCACACAGGTTTTCTAAGGTTTTTCGAAGTAAACACATCCTTAGAGTCTCAAAGATCCAAGTTATCATTAATATATGCTATAGTGATATTATTGTCACTAAGAAGAGTTGTTCTACATAGAACTTTGCTGGTTTTGCGGTGGATAAGTTGAAGAGTCGTGTTCAACATCGTAGACTTTACAAGTTATATCGGTGAACACTGAGGCATTCATGGAGGCGACTGATGTGGATAGGTATCGTGGAAGAAGGAATTTCTGCGTGTACACTGTGAGAGTAGTGGTTGAAGAGAAAAGGAGATTCAAGTCTCATGGGGATCGAATCGTTGAGTAAGAGCATCGTCTGTACCTTTATAATTTCATATTCATAGTGATTATCTGGCTTGGGCCGTTCGAGGATTTTTTCTATTGTGGTTTTCCTCGTACATCCGGCGTTGTGAGTATTATTTACTTTATTTTAATTGATTTAATAACTAGATGTATGTTTAGGATTAATCAAGATAAAATTTGGCTAAGTTAAAATTTGTTCACAACTTGGTGCGGATTAAAAATTGGAAAAAGGGTTTTCACAAAAAGAGAAATTTATTTTTGTTATCCTTAAAGCAAAATTAATTTTGGCATAGAAAAATAAGGGAACCTACAAATTGGAGTCAGAGCTAAAAACATATTTTAATTATGTTTGATCCCTTTTTGCTTTTAAGGATGAATTTTGGTGGTTTTGAAAGCTTTCGTGCTCCTATTTTTGATGGCACTAATTATACTTATTGAAAATGCGAATGATAAGTGATTTAAAGTTCATTGATAAGCGTGTGTGTTTAGCGGTTGAAAAGGGTTGCTCTCCACCAGTCACACGAGAGGGTGAGGTCACTAGTTTGAAACCCGTTGAATCATGGACTAAGACTGAACATATGCTTGCGCTTTACAACTGTAAAGGTCTGCACGTAATTTCCTCACATGTCACACCGAAAGAGTATAATAGAATCATGACTTGTGAAACTTCAAAAGAGACTTGGCATACACTTACACTTACTCACGAAGGCACTAGCACGGTTAGGGCGTCTAAGTTGCAAAATCTCACTACACAGTTTGATATGATCTAGATGTTAGATAGTGAGTTGTTTGATGAGTTTTATGCTAGGTTGTTTAATTTCTACTCGTCATTCAACTTAGGTGAAAGGATTATCGATAACCGTGTCATAAATTTTTTTTTGAGATCTTTGTCGAGTAAATTTGATGCAAAAGTGACCGTTTTAAACTCCTTGGGTATGCTTGATTCGAAGAAACTTAAAGAGATTGTAGGTGACTTACAAACCTATGAACTCGATATGTTTACCTCCAAGCAAGTGACAAAAGAAAGAAAAGGGCATTGCTTTGAAAACACGGAAGGAGGAGACTAAAGTTTCGAATGACGATTCTGATTCCAATTTTGAGGATGTCACCTAGTTGGCTAAAAAGTTAAAAAAATTCTTAAGTTTCAAAAGCAATTAAAAGATACCAAAACGTTTGAAAAATTGAAGAACAACAAGGTTGAGTCCTCCCCTAAAGCTAAGAGTTAAAACTTTAATAGGGTTGAGTCAATTAGGTGTTTTGGGTGTGAGGGGTATGGTCACAAAGTTGTCGAGTGTCCTACTAGACTTAAGAAAGAGGGCAAGAAACCGATAGCTTATATTGCCTCCTTAAGTGATAGTGAACCGAAAGAGAGAGAGAGTTCCCCCAATAAGAGAAATTGTATTGCTTTATTGTCATGTCATGTGAGCGACAATGATAAATCTTCTCACGAAGATTCTCATGTGCATGACACTTTCGAGGCTGTTGAGAGTGCATCTCGAGTGTGTGAGGGCGATGAAAGTGACGAGGAAGATATTTATGTGAAAGAGTTGCAAGTTTCTTTTAATGAGTTATATGCTGTGGCACTGAAAATGAAAAAGGCAAACAATAAATTGCAAGCTAGGTTAATTGAACGTGCCGTAAAAAATAACGATGTTTTGATTGAGGATCTTAGGGCACGAGAAAGAAAGCTTAGAGAGAAGATAGAGTATGCCGAGAAAGGGAGATATAGTCTTCGTGGTTTGATGGAGACTTTGAAAAAGGAGTTGCTAGAGTTTGATGAGTCTAGGCATGTGCTTGAGTCTAGGATTAGTGAGTTGGAAGATAAGTTGAAGGACTCGAGTAAGGTTAAGTTTAACTTGGAGTCTAGGTCAAAAAAGTTAGATAAGATGTTAGGCACCATCCAAGTCAAGAGAGATAAGTTTGGTATAGGGTACGACGATAGTGTTCCCATTTCCAAAGTCAATACCAATCGTGTGAGAGAGCCCACTAGGAACGTGAGGAGAGCTCGACATTTTAGTAATCATTCCCACCGTTTTTACACTTTCACAAATTGCGGTAGGAAATATCACCTTGGCCGTTTTTGTTATGACCTTAGGAATGCTCCTAGGAAGTTTAGGAAAAAATTTGTGTCGGTTCCCAAAACCCCCACCAATTATGTTACACCTACTTGGGTTAGGAAATCGGATTTAGAGGCTTTAGAACTAAAACTTCATAGTTCTCATTTGGTTGCACTTGATTCTTCCCATGGTAGATCTAAAGGATGATTGTGTTACCATGTTTGTCATACGCTAGTCTTTGCATCATGATTTATATCTTGCTAGTGTTATGACTTGTGTATTCTTTTGTATTATATTTTCATTTATTGAGTCTTATTTGGAAAATACAAAAGGATTTTGTTTTTTGATAATGTTTTTCGAAAATACAAAAAGATTTTTGGTTTAAATATTTTTTGATAAAATCCAAAATGACTTTGCGTTTATTTGAGTCAAAGTATGTTGAAAAACCAAAAAGATTTTCAGTTTGTTTTTATTTTTGAGTTTACATGTTTGATGTGGCATATTGATGTGCTTGGACCCTCTTCGTTTCATTATCCATGTGGCTAGGACATTTGGTCATAATTATTGATGCTTAATCTTAACCATTGTATATGGGGTTGTTTTGAAGTTGATATGCTTTTTTTATTCAACTTTGTATATATGTTATAATTGCACACATGCACAAGTTTATATGGATGTTTGACTACTCTTGCATATTTGAGTTTGGTGATATGTTGTTGTCTCAATTTTTTCATCTATGCGTAAGTAGACATAAGGAGGATGTGTGCATGTAAGAATCGTTTACCGTGAGGATAGTTTTAAAAAATAATGAGTGTTCATGGAAAAGGGCCGTGAGAGTATAAAATTGACCCGTCATGAAAGCCACCGTTTAAAAGATCTCTAAAGAAAATCAAGGTAATAAAAATAATCATATGCCAAAAAGGGCCAAATTAGTTTATGTTCATTCAAAAGAAAATATGATATATATTTGAGGGAGTTTGGATGGATAAATTTAAACGTGTTTACACCACGAATCCTAATGTTGAAAAATCATATCATGACGCTATTGTTTGTGGAATCGTCAAAATTCTGGATTTGTGTGCATGATGTTTGCTTAGTTCATTAAGTTCACACTTTAATTGTCACGTTTGACTAAGATAAAGTTTGATGATTTACATCTATCAATTAGAGCTTCTTGATCATTTCGATGTTTTGGAATTGTGATTCATTTGTTGTAATTCACGCCCATACATTCCATGTTCATGTTTGAGCACATCGGTAATATGTTAGCACGTAACTCACATTTGGTTGTTTTGTGTTTTGTTACTTTAGCTACTGTTTTGGTACTATTTTGCAGTTTTGAGCCCCTTTTAGTTAGTTTTTTGTTGAAATTTTTTAACTGGGCAAAACTGTTTGGTTTTTTGCGTAAACTATGAAAGTTTGAATTGATCGTTCGAGCGACATATGTGTGTCGCGCGAGGTTGTCGTTCTAACGACCTCGTTCTCTTTTTCAAGCGGCGACTAAATTTTAGCTTCCTTGCAATTTTAGTACCTTGGTTCATATGGTTTCATGACTTTGGTACTTTTGGTTGCTTCTGGATAGTTTATTATGTAGTTTACTTTGATAGATATAATCTTTTACTGCATTGTGGCGTTTAGTCACACCTTCATGGATTGCTTATTCATATTGTGTGATTATTGTTTGCTAGATATTATTGATAATTATTAGCTGGCTATTGAAGACGTTGTGGCAACGCTTCAAGGAAATATTTATGCCGAAAGTTTAATTAGTGCAAGTTTATTCGTCTTAAAGTTTAATTGCATTCCGAGATCACTTAGGTATGAATGAGTATTTTTAATGGGACTCGGAATTTATTTTAAATTGTTTAAGGATGTTATTTTACTAAGAAAATGTTTTAAAAATGTTTTTGTAGTGTTTGAAAAGGTTTACAATTCGTTTTAATCTGATAAGGACGGATTAAAGTTGGATTATGTTTAACTCTTTTTTTAGAGTTGGTTTAAAATTAAACTCTAATTTCGCGCGTCGCTCAAACGACCTGACAAGTCGTTCAAGGGAGATTTACTGTCGTTCGAGCGACATGCACATCTCTTTCGAGCGATTTATCATTTCACTTGAATTATGTTCCGCCTTAAGAAAAGTATTTATAGGCGTGCTTCCATCATATTTCATGAAGTGTGTGTTCTGGAAAAACTGTTTACGAATCAGTAAGTTTTTGCGCACAAGTTTTCTAAGGTTTTCCAAAGTAAACACATCCTTAGAGTTTCAAAGATCCAAGTTATCATTAATATATGCTATAGTGATCTTGTTGGCACCAATAAGAGTTGTTCTACATAGAACTTTTCTGCATTTTGTGGTGAAGAAATGGAAGAACCTGTTCAACATCGTAAACGTTAGAAGCCATATCGGTGGACACCGAGGCATTCGTGGAGGTGACTACTCTGGACAAGTATCGTGGAAGAAGGACTTTTCGCCTGGGCACTAGAGAGGAGTAGTTGAAGAGCAGAGGAGCGTCAAGTCTCGTGGGGGATCGAGTCGTTGAGTAAGACTACCGTCTATACCTTTGTAATTCCATATTCACAGTGATTGTCTCGCTTGGGTCGTCCGAGGTTTTTTACCATTGTAGTTTTCCTCGTACATCCGGTGTTGTGAATATTCTTTACTTAATTTTACTTGCTTTAATCACTAGATGGATGTTTAGGATTAATCGAGATAATTGTTAAGTTAAAGTTTGTTCACAACTTGGTGCGAATTAAAATTGGAAAAAGTTTTTACACAAAAATTGAAATTTGTTTTTGTTATCCTAAAAGCAAAATTGATTTCCATATAGAAAACTAAAGGGACCTACATATATAGTATGACAGATCGGTTCGGATTATTTGGCATTGGTTAGGTTTGTACTTTCTAGAAAAGGGGACCGTTTTGCGTCAGCTGATATCGGTTCGGTTCGCAGGCTTTTTCGTCCTTCCATTCCTCTTCAATTCTTCTCAACTTTGAAACTTCATAACTTTTGACCCGGGACTCGAATTTAGATATCGCTTCTTCTTACATGCTTGTGGACTTAAGGTCTTCAACTTTCCTTAAGGTTATGTATCCGAATTCCTATTGTAAAATTACCATTTTACCCTTGACTTTTCTTCTTTTCTTTCTTTCTGAAATATGAGTTTTTTCTTTTCTTCACTTGTGTAAAATTCCTGTAAAATGTAAGAGAAAAACACGAAACTCGATGTACTACATAAAAAATGTCATTAGCAATGATATGAGATAAATCAACTCGATTTACACAGCACAAGATGATAAAAGCCTCTAAATTAAGTTGATAAATGTGAAGAATTTGTGCCTAATCAAACCCCCTAACTTGGAACTTTAATCGTCCTGAGCAATGTAAAAGAATCAAACCAAGGTCCAACACTTAACACACATGGTATTAGGATAGAATACCTCTTTCACAGGCAAGCGATTGCATTTAGCATATGCAATAATCCTTTAAACCCCTAGATAACCATAGTAGGACGAGTGGTGTCTCGTGAGGGTTTGCAGTGAATATACCCATAAAATTCTTTTTTGACTCAAAGAAAAATTCAAAAAACCTAAAAATTGAACAATTTAAACTTTTTTAAAAATAGTTACCGTAAATTTATATTCCCAAGTCTCAACTCGTAGTGTGTGTGCGCGAAGCCAAAAATTAAACCGCTAATTTCCACTGATTAATCATTACGTTACTTTCTCAAAAATTCATTTTGATTCAATTCTCACAGATGCACTCATAAATGAATCACTCCAAATGTGGCTAGTTTCTCTCGGTATGCGTGATTTAAAGAGTAAATATAATGGACACAAATTCACGCACACAATTTGAAAGACAAAATTTTTATGGTAAAAAGATCTCATCAACGGAATACGATCATTGGAAAACGGAAAACATCGCCTCTTATCCACACCAATTAATCTCTCTTATTATGTTTTCGTGTCTTAGCTCTCCACGCAATAATTCATTTCAAAATTCGAACTCAGTTAGGACTTTTTTGGGTTATAAGGTGTATTGAGAATGGTTGGGAATTTTGGAATTGAAAATTTTCTTAGTTGTCCGTTAGTGCATTTTCGGGCTTTTGCTCTTTTTTCTTCTTCTTCATGTTTTTCTCTTTTATTTATTTTTTTCTTGCTATTTTTCTGAGCATTTTTCTTTTATTTTTTTTCTTTCCCCATTTTATTTCACTATTTGGACTTACTTTCTGAATTTTCAATTTTCACAACTCTAGGCTATTTGCATTTTTTGGGTTATCAAACGAAATTGAATTTTTTTTTCACCTCAATTGGGTTGCAAATGGATAATTTTTCATTACTGTTTATGTCTAATATTTTTGGGTAACAAACGAGGGCCTACTTCATTGTTCGAATCACTCATTATTAAACCATATGCGTCTTGAGAATAAATTAGTTTAGAGATATTTTAGTGCGTATTCAAGACGACATCTCACAAATTTCCCGTAACCGCTAAAAAAAAGGAATTGAGATCTTCAAAGACTTATTAAAATGCTTAAATGAACTTTGAGTGAACCATTAACTTGGATTGATTTAATTACTCACAAAAATTAATAGGCTCAACATCAGGTTTATTAATCTCCACATTTATTCGTAAAGTCATAAATTTTTGCCCAATTTCCATCTTTGGTCAGTTGAGACTTTGTGCAATTGAATTTTTACAATTTAAGACTTCAAACAAAATTTTAGTGACATTTTTGAAAAATTTAAATTTTTATTTATTTTGAATAAAAATATTTTTGGCTTTTTCAATTTTTTTTTGAATTTTTGAAATTTTCTAATTTTTTGGGCATTTTAAAAATTTGTGAAGTTTTTAAAAGACGCACTTGTCACCCCCCAACTTAAACTTTTGCATTGTCCTCAATCAAAAGGACTCAAATCTAAAGAAAAAAAAGAATAAGTCCGAAAATAAAATGAACAAATATTAAAATGCAATAAGACACTATATAACTCCAATACACGACTCAAAAATACAATAAAAATCACCCCATACGTGTCGGGGGTGCGGCGACCTCTATCTCTCCACTAAAAACTCAGTCGACCCCTAGTTCGGGGTCCGAAACTCTCCTCGTCTCGCCCGTCCTCACATCATAAACAAATAGTCAAAACAAATTGGGACCAGTCCTATAGATAAGAGGGGCACCTTGAGGATGGTGATGACTGAGGTGAATGGGATCCTCATAGGGCCCAGTCGAATTATAGTATACTTGTCCCGACTTGGAGGGGACATCCTGGTCAAAATTGGAGGGAATGCATAGGTCGGGTTCTGAATCGAACGAGACTCGAGTCCTCTCCTCTATCACATCCGAGAACTCAAATGACACAGGTGGATAGTCACGAAGAAGACCCTCATTTATCCTATTTTTCCTTTCACCCCCTTCGACGTGGTCACATGAGTCCAATAGTGAGGCTCTCATTCACTGGTCTGAATTCTTTCCCACGGTCCTCTACGCTCATATCTCTTAACTCCCTCTCTCGCTCGCCTTCTAAATCCTCTCTCTTGCTCTCAACTTCAGTCTTAGAACACGACTTCTTGACCCCTAGATCATTATCAGAATTATCGTTCTCACTTGACGTAACTCAATATACCCCTAATGGCTCTCTCGTACGAGTCATCTCGTTCTCTTATACTATCTCTTTAATAAGATCCGTCTCTTGCGATTCGCCCTCATCACTCTCGGGCTGGGTGATGTTGAAGATATTTATTTTGAGAGTTATGTTCCCGAACGTGAGTTGCATTTTCCCATTCCGAGTGTTGATTAATTGTAATACCCCGTATTTTCTGTGATATTTATTTTTGGGATTAATTGAATTTTAGGAGAATTAATTGGGAATTAATCCGGGTTAAAAATACTAACGAGATGCGAGTTGGTATTTGATTATGTGCATATATGATTTTATATGAATATTGAATTATGAAATTTGTCGTGAGATTGATATACGGCAATTTGGACATTTTATTGGGACGCGTGTGACAGTCGCGTCAGGATATAATTATTTTAATTATAAAAGTGAATTTAAATTCTATTAACCGTATGGTCATTTTGAGTGCGCCAACGCATCCGGAAAGGTCGAGATAGGCAGAAAACACTAGCCGGGGGTTTAGTTTGGGTCCCGGGGTATTTTTAGGCCATACCGGCATCTTATAAGGGTAGTTTGGTAATATTGTATTTTTGGGATTTAATAATGACGAAAATTAGTAAATTATATCTGATTTAGGAAACCAACCACTAAACCCACTACCAACCATATTGACCCATAAGACTACGGGGAGTTTTAGAATTAGGTTTTCTAAGTTCCCAAAACAAACCCTAGCCACCCTTAGAGAAGAAGGCTTGTAGAGAGAGAGAGAGAAGGAATTCTGCAGAAAAAGCTTCATCAAATCAAGACCAAATTCAGAGACACTCGAGGCAAGTGGTCTAATTTCAATTATTATAGATAATGCTTCTTCCATGCGTAGGAATTTACATAAATCAAATTGTTCTTGAGAGTTTAATAAAAACCCATTTTAATTGGACTTAGAACTTGAATGTTGAGGAGTAATTGCATGTAGAATCGTATAGGAATGATTTCCCTGATGTTAATATGTGTTGGGTGTAACAAAAACGGATCTAATTTGAGTAGATTGATGATAAAAAATTCTAGGGTTTATGTTCTTGAAAATTTGGGGAAAAGTGAAGAGACTTGATGATTTAATGATGTTTAGGATGGATTGATTCCTTAAAACACGTTAGTATGTGACCTTGATATGTTTAGGATTGATTAGAGACCTTAAAACATTGTTGGGATGAATTTTGGTTGAGATTTGAGGTGTAGAAATTGGTGAAAAACGAATAAGGATTTCTGGGCTCGAGTCTGGTCGCTCGTTAGAAGACCTGCCCAGGTCGTTCGAACGACCTCGTTCGAACGAGCTTCTAACGAGTTGACCATTGACTTCTAACGAGGGTGAAGTTCGTTCGATGAGTTCGTTCGAACGAGATCTCGTTAGAAAGCCCACTTCGTTCGAACGAGATCTCGTTAGAAGACTCAGTTCGTTCGAACGAAGTCTCGTTCAAACAGCCTCGTTCGAACGAGTTGACAGTTTAGGCTATTTAGCCTGTTTTGATCCCGAGTGTCCCGTAACCTCGTGTATACATAGAGATAACCTTCCCTTGATGATTAATTGGCATATTTGGGATGTTTGGGATATAATGAGGAGTCAAACCTAGTAGTGTAGTTTGAACCTAAAGGAGACTATGAAGTAGGACGTGAGTGTCTAATACGATGTGAGCTATTGACGGCCTAATATATTATATTAACCGGGAACATATAAATTGGGTAATATTATATGTTGGTACAAGAATGAGAAATGTACTACAATTAAACTACGGTGATTACTAAGATGCGTGTTTACTTAGTATTGGTATATGATTTGTGTGTATGACATACCTACCATACTTGCTATCACGGGAGGTTTGCGTTCGCTTAGGGCCCTCTAATCCTTGTGTTGCCCGGATTTAGACTGGTTACCTTGATGAACATAGGTCAGAGAAAGACTTATTGGGATGTTAATAAGTCCGCTGATCGTGGGAGCGTAGGTATGTGCGTGACCCATGTGATGTGACTGTGTTCGCCTCCATTATTTGTGATGTTGTTATCTATGAACTATTCCTGAGAGATTTGGAATATGTGATCCTTATGTACATGATATACCGGGATGGATAGCAGAGTATGCGTGCACCGCAGCTAGTTCTCGGGGTGCTTGTATTGTATTATATTGTATATTTATGTTGTGGGAAAATATACACTTTATTATGGGAACTTTCATATGGTATTGTGTGAGTAAATTTGGAAAATATAAAAGGGATAATCTATAATGAGTTGTGTTACTTTTATGGGAAACTGAATCTACGTTAAGCCCTATTTAAATGTGATCATTATAATGTTAATGGGAACCGAGTAATAAGGGTAGAACCTATGACAGTCTAGCTAGATATGATATCACTTAGCTAGTAGTTTGTGTCATTTTAGGTGGGTACTTACGTTAGGAGTGCACAGTTAGACGAGAGGTGAGAATTTCATGTGAGTGTACGTCCTAACATGTACTTTGCATTTAATGTTTTAAATGTTTTTAAAGCACTTGCAGGTTTTTAAAATATCTCCACATTCGGGCTCTGACCCGTTTGCTTTCAAATCTATTTTCTTGTAAAACCATTTTAGGTGCCCAGCCACAAGGACACCATGCATAGGATACTCATTCAGGTGACGAGCTGTAGCTGTTTGTGGAAGCTACAGGGATTTTCTTTTAGACGCTTCTATCATTTGGATTCCATATTCAGTATTCTTCAGTTGTAGGGCATGTTGCCCAAATTCTATTAGAGACATTTCCATTTCAGTTTTTCAGACTTTGGCATGTATTAATTCAGTATTCAGTATTTCGTTACTTATTTCAGTTGTGGGATTTGGTGTGAGGAGTTTTTCCTCCGGATTTATTTATATCATGTGATGGTTATTCTATTATTTCGTTATGGTGAATGGTGATATTATTCTTGCTTTAAATCTTTTACTGCATGTTAATCAGACCTTAATGTAAAATTTGACAACTTACTTTTTAAAAACTGGTAGGTCGTTAGAAGCCCCTGCCCAGGTCATTCGAACGAACTCGTTCGAACGAGCTTCTAACGAATTGACCAGTCGCTTCTAACGAAAGGGAACTTCGTTCGATAACTTCGTTCGAACGAGATCTCGTTAGAAGGTACAGTTCGTTCGAACGAACTGGATCTCGTTCGAACAGTCTCGTTCGAACGAGACTTCTAACGAGCTGACAGTTTGATCTCGTTCGAACAGCCTCGTTCGAACGAGACATCTAACGAGTTGACAGTTTAGGCCTTTTTGGCCTGTTTTGATTTTTGGAGTCCCGTAAACTTGTTCGAGGATATAGGTAACCTTCCTTTGATGATGTATGGATATATTTGGGACTTTTGGGTTATTATGAGGAGTAAATTATATACGAGTGATTTAAATCAATGAACCGTTTGGGTTGAGACGCGAGTGTCTTCTACGACGTGAGAATAGATTATGGCGCATATGATTATAAACCGGAATCGTATAAAGTGTGTAAAGTATATATTGGTACTAGAATGAGAATAGTACTACAATTAAACTACGGGATTATTAAGACGTGTGTTTACTTAGTATTGGCATATGAATTGTGTGTATGACATACCTACCATACTTGCTATCACGGGAGGTTTGCGTTCGCTTAGGGCCCTCTAATCCTTGTGTTGCCCGGATTTAGACTGGTTACCTTGATGAACATAGGTCATAGAAAGACTTATTGGGATATTAATAAGTTCGCTGATCGTGGGAGTGTAGGTATGTGCGTGACCCATGTGATGTGACTGTGTTCGCCTCCATTATTTGTGATGTTGTTATCTGTGAACTATTCCTGAGAGATTCGGAATATGTAATCCTTATGTACGTGATGTACCGGGATGGATAGCAGAGTATGTGTGCACCACAGCTTAGTTCTCGGGGTGCTTGTATTGTATATTTATGTTGTGATTAATATACACTTAATTAATGGGAACCTTCATGTTAATGTTGTGAATATAATTACGGTATTGTTTCGAGATACATAACGGGTTAGCTGATAGTGAAATATATTGCATATTGAGCATCTGAGTTTACGTTAAACCCCTATTTAATTACGAGCGTTATAATGTTAATAGAACCGAGTAATACGGGTAGGACCTATGACAGTCTAGCTAGATATGATGTCACTTAGCTAGTGGTTTGTGTCGTTGTAGATGGGTACTTACGTTAGGAGTGCACAGTTAGACGAGAGGTGAGAATATCATGTGAGTGCACGTCCTAACATGTACTTTGCATTTAATGATTTAAATGTTTTTAAAGCACTTGCAGGTTTTTAAAAATATCTCCACATTCGGGCTCTGACCCGTTTGCTTTCAAATCTATTTTCTTGTAAAACCATTTTAGGTGCCCAGCCACAAGGACACCATGCATAGGATACTCATTCTGGTGACGAGCTGTAGCTGTTTGTGGAAGCTACAGGGATTTGCTTGTAGACGCTTCTATCACTTGGATTCCAGGTTTATTATCTATCAGTTGTAGGGCATGTTGCCCATTTCTATTAGAGTTATATTTCCATTACAGTTTTCAGACTTTGGCATGTATTGATTTAGTATTCAGTTTACTTATTTCAGTTGTGGGATTGTAGTGAGGAGTTTTCCTCCAGACTTTATTTACATTGCGTGATGGTTATTCTATTTACTTCATTATGGTGAATGGTGTTATTATTCTTCATTACACTTGTTGCATGTTAATCAGACTTAAATTAAAATTTGGCACTTACTTTTTAAATACTAGGTGGTTAGTAATCATTAAAATGTTTTCGACAGTGATGCTATTAACTGAGCCAACTTGGCATTTTGAATTAATTTAATAAAGGAGTAGCTACCCGGTATTTAATTAGTCAGGGTGTCACAGGTGGTATCAGAGCATCAGGTTCTAGTGTCCTTTAGGATCTGTACGGCTATTATGTTTCCGCTAAGTTTTCTTTGATATAGAGCCCTATATTTTAGGACTGTTGTACTCTTTTGTGTATGCTACGTTCTTCAGCTATTTTAAGTTTATAACTGCGAACTTATAACCTTCATTCTTATTTCAGATGCCTCCACGACGTGCACGACGAGTTCCCAGGGATGCAACGCCCGAACCCCAGCCCGTTCCAGTTCAGGGCATGATGAACGCCGCTGAGGTTGCAGCTATTGTAGCCCAAGCGGTTAATGCCGCAATTGCCGTAGTTCAGCAGGCACCACCTCAGGCGCCGGTTGCCTAGCCAGTACAGGCAAATGCATTCCCGTGTGCTTGGGAACGTGTACGTGACGGTTTTCAGAAAGCGCATCCGCTAGAGTTTGCAGGTAGCTCAGATGTGGTAGTCTCGAGCCAGTGGAGGAAGGATATGCAGAGGCACTTGAGGATGCATGAGTGCACGGATGTTCAGAAGCAAGTGTTAGCTACTTTCAAGCTAGTTGGATCTGCACTGCAGTGGTGGGAGTCTATTACCACCGTGGAGGAGAGGGATACTCTCACTATTCAGGACTTTTGGGTGCGGTTTGACCGTAAGTACTTTCCGTCCGCTGTTCATACGAAAATGAGGAAGAAATTGATGAATCTGAAGCAGGAGGGTAAGACCGTGGCCGTGTATGAGGCCGAGGTCACGAATCTGTTGAATATCGTCCCGGATGAGATACCGACAGAAAAGAAGAAGATTGAGAAATTCACCGACGGGTTGACATGGAGGATCCGTCAGCATCTGTTAGGGAACCTTTCGTTGGCCATTTATTCTGATGTGGTTAACGCTGCTTTGTTACACTGCCAGGATCACCGCTTTCATATGACTGAAAGCAAGAGATCGGGAGAGTCTAGCCATCAGGGCAGGACTGGAGGACATGGTGCTAGTGGGGCACAATCTGTTCAGTGGCATAGACAGGGTGAGCAGCGTTTCCAGCAGGGGGATCGGAAGAGGTTCAGATCAGGGAATTATAGGCACGGACAGGGAGGTTTCCTTCAGGGCCATCAGGGTCCAAACGGCCATCAGGGCCAACCGGGGAAGAATGGGCAGCAGTTTCAGCAGGGCCAGTGGAGGAATGGTAACGGCCACCAGGGCCGGGGGCAGTAGGGACCGAGAGGGGGAAACTTTCCGGGAAAGTGTTTTGTTTGTGGCAAGACTGGCCATAAAGTCCAGGACTGTCCTGATAGGGATAGGGCCCCGCAGCAGCAGCAGGGTGCTCGACATGAGCCACAGAGGCCAATTTTTCCACCAGCCCTCCCAGCTCCAACCCAGGTGCCAGCTCTTCCAGCCAGTCCAGCAGTTCCTGTGCAGCAGGGACAGTTACAGTATGGACATGTCTATAACGTTCACCAGGCAGCAGCTCCGCAGGCACCGCCCGCGATTGAGGGTACGTTTCCTATCCATGGCACTATGGGTCGGGTATTGTTTGATACGAGGGCTACACATTGCTTTATAGCCACACATTTGGCGAAAGCCTTAGGGTTTTTAGCTACGGCAGAGAGCACAGTGACGTGTGTAGACTCACCATTGGGGAGTGGGTCACTTATTTTCTTTATATGCCGGGGAGTAGGGGTAGAGATTGGTAGTCTGGTATTACCTGCAGATATGTTGGTATTAGATATGCATGTTCACGATGTGATTATCGGTATGGATTGGCTCGCTGATTATAGAGCCATGATTGATTGCTTCGGTGGGAGCATTATTTTTTCCATTCCGGGGCAATAGATGTTTGTAGTGGCGATGCCTCGCCCAGAGGGAGGCTCGACCGCTCATTTGTACTACCTAGAGGAGGATACCTCTAAGGAGGTTGTGATTCCTTTAGATTCGATCCCAGTCGTCAGGGAGTATTCTGATGTATTTCAGGAGATACCAGGCCTACCCCCCAGTCGAGAGATAGACTTTGTTATAGATTTATTGCCAGACACGAGACCTATAGCACGCGCACCGTATCGTATGGCTCCGGCTGAGATGAGAGAGTTACGGGATCAGATTGAGCAGTTGTTGGGTCAGGGGTTTATTCGGAGGAGTACTTCACCGTGGGGTGCCCCTGTGTTGTTCGTAAAGAAGAGAGATGGTTCACTGAGATTGTGTGTGGACTACCGAGAGTTGAATAAGGTCACGATACGGAATAAGTATCCGTTGCCTCGAATCGATGACTTATTCGACCAGTTGAGAGGAGCTTCTTTCTTCTCGAAGATTGATTTGAGATCGGGATACCATCAGTTGCGTATCAGGGAGGAAGATGTCTCGAAGACTGCGTTCTTGTCGAGATATGGTTCTTACGAGTTTCGGGTTATGCCGTTTGGTTTGACCAACGCTCCAGCAGTGTTTATGGACTTGATGAATAGAGTGTTCAGGGATTTCCTAGATCAGTTTGTCATTGTCTTCATCGATGATATTCTGGTTTATTCCCAGACAGAGGAGGAGCACGCCGAGCATTTGAGGCAAGTTTTGCAGACACTACGTCAGAACGAGTTGTATGCAAAGTATGAGAAGTGCGGGTTTTGGTTGAAGGAGGTCCAGTTTTTGGGACATATCATTTCCGACCAGGGAATATCCGTTGATCCGGGGAAGGTATCCGCGGTGAGGGAGTGGGGGCAGCCCACGACACCAACGGAGATTCGTAGTTTCTTGGGTCTAGCAGGATACTATAGGAGGTTCATCCGGGGATTCTCGAAGATTGCAGGTCCTTTGACACATTTGACTCGTAAAGGTGTGCCATTCATCTGGAGTGATGCCTGTCAGTTGGCATTCGATGAATTGAAGGATAAGTTGACCTCAGTACCTGTGTTAGCATTGCCGAGACCGGGAGTTGAATATTTAGTTTACACCGATGCGTCCTTACAAGGACTTGGAGGTGTATTGCAGCAGGAGAGTCAGGCCATAACTTATGCTTCCCGTAAGCTAAAGCCTCATGAGAAGAATTACCCCACTCATGACTTGGAGTTGGCGGCAGTTGTTTTTGCTCTTCGGATATGGTGACATTACCTGTTGGGGGAGAAGTTTCGGTTGTTCACAGACCACAAGTCCCTACAGTACCTATTCACGCAAAAGGAGTTGAATATGCGGCAGCGAAGGTGGCTTGAGTTTGTGAAGGACTACCAGTTTAATATTCAGTATCACCCGGGAAAGGCTAACGTGGTAGCAGACGCGTTGAGCCGTAGGCCAACAGATGAAGTGGCAGAGGTGTGGAAGGCCAAGTGGAAGGAATTGGGACACCAGGATGCAGTGGCCCGATCTTTCATGTCTATGATGACCGTTACACCGCAGATTGTCACGAAGGTAGTACGGGCACAGGATAATGACTCATTCTGTCAGGAGCAGATAGTTCAATTACTAGCAGAGGGAGCTGAGTCCTATACCGTTGGCTCAGACGGGGGATTACGCTTCAATGGGAGGTTAGTAGTTCCGGAAAGGGAACAATTGCGACATGAGGTGATGGCAGAGTCGCACGGCTCATGGTTCGCGGTACATCCCGGTGGGGACAAAATGTACCAAGACATGAGACGACAGTATTGGTGGAGCGGAATGAAGAGAGATATTGCCAAGTTTGTTTCAAAATACGCCACTTGTAAGCTAGTAAAAGTGGATCATCAGAAACCGGCAGGACTACTACAGCCGTTGGAGATTCTGATGTGGATGTGGGAAAGCATATCCATGGACTTTATCACGGGATTGCCTACGTCACAGAAAGGTCACGATTCCATTTGGGTAATTATGGACAGATTGACCAAAGTCGCTCATTTTCTACCCGTAAGGACAGACTACACTGCGGGACAGTATGCCCAGCTCTTTATTGCAGAGATAGTGAGACTTCACGGTGTGCCCCTAAATATCGTGTCTGACAGAGACAAGATATTTGTTTCGCGGTTTTGGGAGAGTTTTCAGGAGGCCATGGGCACGGAACTGCGGTTGAGTACGGCGTATCACCCGCAGACCGATGGGCAAACGGAGCGTACAAATGAGATGTTGGAGGACATGCTACGTATGAGTATCATTGATTTTGGGGGTGGATGGGAGCAGTATCTTCCAGTGGTAGAGTTTGCTTACAACAACTCATATCAGTTCACTATTGGCATGGCTCCATTTGAGGCGTTGTACGGTAGACCTTGTCGTTCCCCAGCATGTTGGTTGGAGGTGGGGGATAACAAACTACTTGGGCCGGAAGTGATTCAGGATACTTCGGCAAGGATAGAATTGATTCGGAGTCGCATTCGGGTAGCTCAGGATCGGCAGAAGAGCTATGCTGATGCGAAGAGGTTCTTCAGAGAGTTTCAAGTGGGGGACCAGGTTTTGCTCAGAGTATCTCCTATGAAGGGGATTACGCATTTCGGGAAGAAAGGGAAGTTGGCACCGAGATATGTGGGACCATTTCCTATTATTGAGCGGATTGGACCGGTTGCGTATAGACTTGGATTACCCGAGCATTTGCATCGGATTCACGATGTATTTCATATTTCCTCGCTAAGGAAATATCTTAGAGACAATTTGGCTCATACTCATATTGCTCTAGAGGACATCGAACTCCAGCCGGATAGCTCCTACGAGAAGGGGCCAATTGCTGTTTTGGACCGAAGTGAGCGAAAACTGCGGTCAAAGATAGTTCCGTTAGTGCGTGTTCAGTGGCGACATCATAATGTCGAGGAGTCCACATGGGAGCGCAAGGATGAGATGCGCCAACGTTATCCAGAGTTGTTCATACCAGGTACTTTCTAGTTCCGAATTTCGGGATGAAATTCAGTTATTAGGGGGGAAGTATGTAATACCCCGTATTTTCTGTGATATTTATTTTTGGGATAAATTGAATTTTAAGAGAATTAATTGGGAATTAATCCGGGTTAAAAATACTAACGAGATGCGAGTTGGTATTTGATTATGTGCATATATGATTTTATATGAATATTGAATTATGAAATTTGTCGTGAGATTGATATACGGCAATTTGGACATTTTATTGGGACGCGTGTGACAGTCGCGTCAGGATATAATTATTTTAATTATAAAAGTGAATTTAAATTCTATTAACCGTATGGTCGTTTTGAGTGCACCAACGCGTCCGGAAAGGTCGAGATAGGCAGAAAACACTAGCCGGGGGTTTAGTTTGGGTCCCGGGGTATTTTTAGGCCATACCGGCATCTTATAAGGGTAGTTTGGTAATATTGTATTTTTGGGATTTAATAATGACGAAAATTAGTAAATTATATCTGATTTAGGAAACCAACCACTAAACCCACTACCAACCATATTGACCCATAAGACTACGGGGAGTTTTAGAATTAGGTTTTCTAAGTTCCCAAAACAAACCCTAGCCACCCTTGGAGAAGAAGGCTTGTAGAGAGAGAGAGAGAAGGAATTCTGCAGAAAAAGCTTCATCAAATCAACACCAAATTCAGAGACACTCGAGGCAAGTGGTTTAATTTCAATTATTATAGAGAATGCTTCTTCCATGCGTAGGAATTTACATAAATCAAATTGTTCTTGAGAGTTTAATAAAAACCCATTTTAATTGGACTTAGAACTTGAATGTTGAGGAGTAATTGCATGTAGAATCGTATAGGAATGATTTCCCTGATGTTAATATGTGTTGGGTGTAACAAAAACGGATCTAATTTGAGTAGATTGATGATAAAAAATTCTAGGGTTTATGTTCTTGAAAATTTGGGGAAACGTGAAGAGACTTGATGATTTAATGATGTTTAGGATGGATTGATTCCTTAAAACACGTTAGTATGTGACCTTGATATGTTTAGGATTGATTAGAGACCTTAAAACATTGTTGGGACGAATTTTGGTTGAGATTTGAGGTGTAGAAATTGGTGAAAAACGAATAAGGATTTCTGGGCTCGAGTCTGGTCGCTCGTTAGAAGACCTGCCCAGGTCGTTCGAACGACCTCGTTCGAACGAGCTTCTAACGAGTTGACCATTGACTTCTAATGAGGGTGAAGTTCGTTCGATGATTTCGTTCGAACGAGATCTCGTTAGAAAGCCCACTTCGTTCGAACGAGATCTCGTTAGAAGAACGAAGTCTCGTTCGAACAGCCTCGTTCGAACGAGTTGACAGTTTAGGCTATTTAGCCTGTTTTGATCCCGAGTGTCCCGTAACCTCGTGTATACATAGAGATAACCTTCCCTTGATGATTAATTGGCATATTTGGGATGTTTGGGATATAATGAGGAGTCAAACCTAGTAATGTAGTTTGAACCTAAAGGAGACTATGAAGTAGGACGTGAGTGTCTAATACGATGTGAGCTATTGACGGCCTAATATATTATATTAACCGGGAACATATAAATTGGGTAATATTATATGTTGGTACAAGAATGAGAAATGTACTACAATTAAACTACGGTGATTACTAAGATGCGTGTTTACTTAGTATTGGTATATGATTTGTGTGTATGACATACCTACCATACTTGCTATCACGGGAGGTTTGCGTTCTCTTAGGGCCCTCTAATCCTTGTGTTGCCCGGATTTAGACTGGTTACCTTGATGAACATAGGTCAGAGAAAGACTTATTGGGATGTTAATAAGTCCGCTGATCGTGGGAGCGTAGGTATGTGCGTGACCCATGTGATGTGACTGTGTTCGCCTCCATTATTTGTGATGTTGTTATCTATGAACTATTCCTGAGAGATTCGGAATATGTGATCCTTATGTACGTGATGTACCGGGATGGATAGCAGAGTATGCGTGCACCGCAGCTAGTTCTCGGGGTGCTTGTATTGTATTATATTGTATATTTATGTTGTGGGAAAATATACACTTTATTATGGGAACTTTCATATGGTATTGTGTGAGTAAATTTGGAAAATATAAAAGGGATAATCTATAATGAGTTGTGTTACTTTTATGGGAAACTGAATCTACGTTAAGCCCTATTTAAATGTGATCATTATAATGTTAATGGGAACCGAGTAATAAGGGTAGAACCTATGACAGTCTAGCTAGATATGATATCACTTAGCTAGTAGTTTGTGTCATTTTAGGTGGGTACTTACGTTAGGAGTGCACAGTTAGACGAGAGGTGAGAATTTCATGTGAGTGTACGTCCTAACATGTACTTTGCATTTAATGTTTTAAATGTTTTTAAAGCACTTGCAGGTTTTTAAAATATCTCCACATTCGGGCTCTGACCCGTTTGCTTTCAAATCTATTTTCTTGTAAAACCATTTTAGGTGCCCAGCCACAAGGACACCATGCATAGGATACTCATTCAGGTGACGAGCTGTAGCTGTTTGTGGAAGCTACAGGGATTTTCTTTTAGACGCTTCTATCATTTGGATTCCATATTCAGTATTCTTCAGTTGTAGGGCATGTTGCCCAAATTCTATTAGAGACATTTCCATTTCAGTTTTTCAGACTTTGGCATGTATTAATTCAGTATTCAGTATTTCGTTACTTATTTCAGTTGTGGGATTTGGTGTGAGGAGTTTTTCCTCCGGATTTATTTATATCATGTGATGGTTATTCTATTATTTCGTTATGGTGAATGGTGATATTATTCTTGCTTTAAATCTTTTACTGCATGTTAATCAGACCTTAATGTAAAATTTGACAACTTACTTTTTAAATACTAGGTGGTTAGTAATAATAAAATGTTTTCGACAGTGATGCTATTAACTGAGCCAACTTGGCATTTTGAATTAATTTAATAAAGGAGTAGCTACCCGGTATTTAATTAGTCGGGGTGTCACATTAATGCATTATCCATAGCTAAGAATAGGCAACCAAGGATAATGAAAACTTGATTACTTGGAAAAGCTGAGGGTTCCTCGTCCAAAATTATAAAATTTACCGAAAAGTGGAAAGTCTCAATTTGAACAATCACGTCCTCAACACCCCCCCGAGGTATCTTCACTGAACGATCTGCGAGTTGGAAAGTCATTGTTGTGGGCTTAAGGTCCCCTAAGTCTAATTGCTGATAGATGGAATATGAAAGAATGTTAACGCTCGCCCTAAGTCTATTAGCTCTCTCACAATTCAATTCATCCCCATGATGCACGAAATGGTCAGTGCACTCGAATCTTTAAATTTCGATGGAAGATCATTTAGCAGTACAAAAATGACGTTCTGTGTTAAAAACACATTTTTCTTTACCTTTAGCCTACATTTCACAATGAGTAAGTCCTTAAGGACTTTGGCATAGACGAGAATTTGCTTTATGGCATTGAGAAAAACATAAGTTAATCTTTACTTGCTTAAGAACGTCTAAAATATCATCACGAGAGGTCTCATTGGAATGGGATACTGACAATTGAGGGTATGGAGCATTAATGAGAGCTTTCATAACTACCTCGGGCCTAACTGTGTCATTATTACCACTCCTTTCTAAGGGGACATCTTTGGCCTCTTTAGTGCCGAGTGAAATCTCCTTATCATTTTACTCGTCGTGTGAAGGAGGTAACAAGTCAACTACTCTCCCACTACATAGAGTGGTAATTGCACTACATTGCTCTTGATGGTAGTTGGATGTAGAGATAACACTAGGTTGACCTTAATGAGGTCTTTGTCCTTGGGCCGAAAACTTACCCTTCTCTTGGATACTCAACGATGCTTGCAACTTTGAAATGTTTGCATTTATCTCTGCAAATTCGGGTGTTTTGTGCATTGGTGTTTTGCTTGCATGAATTGATTTATGTTATCCTCAAAAGTTCACCTCGACGGGGTGATATATGGTGCAAAAGGTGGTGTTTGTAGGTGTGGAGCTTGTTGAAAGTGCGAAGGTGGTGGTGAAAGAGGGGTAACATGTGAATTAGGATTCAATGTGGTGTTTGGTTGCCTGTAATTAAACCCAAGATGGTTCCTCCACGAAGGGTTATAAGAATTCTCGTGGGGAGGGGGGGGGGATTAAATTTAGCCTTAATATTTCCTATATCTCCCACTTATTCTTGAAGCATAACTTTGCCGTCCGGTATCGTCGAACATTCCTCTGTTGAATTTCCCGCCTCACTAATGGGACACACATTCTCTCTCGATTGAGTGGATACGGGTGTTTCTCTTGCCCTTAATCCGATAATGTCTTTCAATTATTTCACGAGTTGGTTTATTTGAAGTTGTAACTCAGCTTCTTTGTCCAAATGATAGAGTCCGAAAGCAGAAGTAACGGTGGACGTTTATCGAATCTGGGTTTGGGCGTTAGGATTGGATGTGACCCACGCTTGAGCTGTCTCGGCGACATACTAATGGTGGTCCTCTGCATCGTTTGTATCTAATCCCCAAAAGTGGAAGAAAGATATGAGACGATAATTTTCAAAACCATTGTTTGGGCATGTATTAACTAGCTCATTGAAACGTTCGTAGTATCAATCAAATGGCTCATTTTCTTATTGATTGAATGTTTGAATTTGAGCTTTGATGGAATTTGTTTGATGTTAGGGGAAGAATTTTAAGAGAAATTTGGCTTGCATGTCCCTTCATGATCCAATTGAGTTCGGTGCTAAAGACCATAGCCAGGTCTTTGCTTTATCCTTCAAAGAGAAAGGAAAAAGTTTGAGGCGAACGACATCTTGAGTGCAAGCTTGATCGCTAAATGTATCTCATGCCTCTTCGAACTCACGAATGTGGAGGTAGGGATTTTCTGAATCCATACTGTAAAAAGTGGGAAGAATCTAGATCATCCCATTTCGAAAGAGAAATTTCACCGCATTTTATGGAAGTAGAATGCATCCTGGAGTCACAGTCCACTCGGGATATAAGATCTCTCTCATAGGACGATACGGTATCTCTCCCTCACCCATACTATAACTAGCGTGGTCCGACAGGCTCTATCTCCAAATGACTCAGTATCCTCACTCGGTGTCCTAGAAACGAGACTCGTAGTTTGAGCGCTATAAAATTCTTGAATTTATCGGACGCACATAACTTTTGTGGAATTTTCTATCTTAAGCCATTTTTTGGGTAAGCATGTCTTATTCTAATTTTTTTGGTAATCATAATGATAATTCTGGTGAATACTCGCAAAGATAAAAGATTGAAACATCTAAAATGTCTTTGGGTGAGTATTACCTAATTCAAGTTATGGATTATGAAAATTTTGAGAATGATTATTCCAATTTTGGGCCTCAAAATCCTTTTGATAAGAATATTGAAATGATTTGCAATAGCTTTCAAAATTTTTATGATAATAATTTTGATAGTTATTCCGATTATAGTTTCCAAACTTTTCATTATTAATAATCGGCGCCTCCACCTATGACCTTGTGTGAGGGCTTGTTCATTCTTGAAAATAAAAAAATTGAAAACCTTATCGGGAAGAAAATCGCTGTTGGGGGGCAAAAGTTGGATACATTATTTGAATCCAACGACGATTTGTCTTTCGTGACTTTCGAAGTCAAGGAATGTTTTGCATCAGAAGAGGATTTTGTGCCTACTTTGGAGAAAATCATTCTTGACTTGACCCATGTTATAATAGAGAATGAAAATGAGGAAGAAATGGATGTAGTATCCATTTGCGATGAAATGATTTCTTCTTTAGCCCCCAAAGAAGAATATTTCATTGAAAATTATCTTATTTCCTTTGAAACTCAATATTCTAGAGATTATGAATTATCTCATGAGTTTGAATTTATTTCTTCCCCGTATTTATTCTATATTATCGAACCGATACAAGTGTCCGATGAATCGGTTCAAAACTTTAAAACGTTTAACCCTTTTAGTGATGAGGATTACTTGCTCGAGTTGCTTTTCATGAAGGCAATTTTGCCTCCATGTGCGCCACCTTCCATACTAATTGCAAAACATTTGTAAGGAAATTTAATTTTTTTTGGATCCCACATGTATTCGTCACCCGCTCAATCCAAATCCCCCATCATCCCCCATATTTTTTTAATTGATGATGACTCATTTCTTACGCTTTATACATACCTTCTGTTGTTTGAACGGAATTCCTATTTTTCGGAAGGTATGCATGAAAATGAGGGTACACCTATTTTCCCTCGAAGTCAAATTGTTTTTTGGGTGGTCCCTCAAAAATTTCAACTTCTAATATATAGTTAGTTATAATTTCAAATTGTAGGTTGTAAATAGTTAGTTTTTCCTTATTTTTTTTCTTTATTCTTACTTATTGTCTAGCGTAATTAGTTAAGTTTTTGTTATTTATTTTTTTATATGCTTGGTGCTAACATGTTTTGTAGAATCATTCAACTTGTACTTTCACAAGATCGCTCCATTTGGGGTAATATCTCTCTTTTCCTTTCTTTTGCTTGGTTCTTAATTCACATTGAAGATAATGTCAGGTTTTAGTTAAGGGGTGTGGGATATTCTATCCATTGTTTGTCTTAGTCGTCCATGATTTTAATATATGTTTTTCCTAAGCATTCTTTCCTTGTAAAAATTAAAATTTCAAAAGGATTTTTTTCCTTTTTTCCTTTTTTGGGCATTTTGCCTTTGTTTTCGATGATAAATTTTAATAAATGCCCGATCCAATAGACAACTCAATGATGTAAGTTCTTGATTTTAGAAGTTATTAGCCTTTAGTCCTCAATTATTGATGTTATGAATAATTCATGAATTAAACATTAATCCCATGGGCACATTCACTTTTATTGTTTAATTGATTTGGTTTAAGATTTTTATAACTCGGTAATCTTTTATTGCATTGTATTTACTTACACCTATTGAGCCTTATGCTTTTCTTCGTTTGTGAGTGTTATACACTATTCTTTCCTCCTTGAAAACGTAACAGTCGTTGGTAATCTCACTTTTCTTTCACTGTCCGTTCATTAATTAAGTTCACATATGAAATGTGTTACTTTAGCATGATTTTCGAAGTTTGTTTTGACTTGAGAATTGAGTAAACTTTAGGAAATTATCATATGCCATCTTTTTTATATCACTCATATTAACCTTGACCTCACTTTAAATGTTTTCCCTTATCAACCCCTTTGATCCTTAATATAGCCTTTGTTTCATAACCCGAAATCCCATAACCGACTCCACATTGGAGTTATAACCCATATATTTCACTTTCCATACCTTTTTATGGATTGATACTTGTGATTGAATGATGTTCATTTTACATGGTTACAATTAAGCATGTGAGAGTGCGAAAATAAAGAAAAATAAGAGAAAGAAAACAAAAGAAAAAGAAGAAAAGAAAAGAAAGAGAAAGTTTCATTTATGCAAATATTGTTCAATAATCCTTGTCACTCTCCAATTTCATATCTAATGCTTGTTATGGAAATATTTTTCTAATTTTGAATTTTCCCGTAATTTTCCATTATCCCGAGTTTTTCATTTTCGAACACCTTTGAATCCATATATATCTCTTTCATTTCATAACCTTAATCCCAAACCTATATTACAACCCTATAAAAGTCCCATGTGATCCTAGGGTGAATTCAATTCAAAAGTTTAAATAGTTTTGATATTCTATGAAAATACATTTTGCCTCCTTTAATGACGGAATCTTTAATTGAGATTACATGTTTTTCATTTTATATATAACGTTCTTCTTTGATGACATGTGTACGACCTAGTTTTCATTTACATTTATTCTTTATGCTTGCATGTCCCGTGTTTTACCTCCCATTCATAGTGATTTCATTTATTGAGCGTAATATCTGAAGAGGATTGATATATGCATGCTTTAATGCTTATCTGGTTTACAAAAGTCTTGCTAAACTGTACTTTGCATGTGCTCGCTCTTCCTCCTGCATCTTAAGGTTTTAATTCTATGAAATTTGTTTTATAATGTTAATAATAATGGACTTTTGTGTGAATTCATTCACTATGCTAATAATTTGTTAAAATTTTTTTCGATATTATTGGGCTTGTCACAAGTGATTAGGGATACATTTTGAGAAAACTTTGATGTTTGTGGGTTTCATCCCTGAAAACCCTCCCGAGACAACACTTGCCCAATAGGGTAACCTAGGGGTTTAATGGCTTATTACATATGTTAAATGTAATCGTTTTCCCTACGAAAGTGGTGCTTATTTATTTTTATACTTATATACATTTTGCACTGCTGTCTGTGGTCTAGTTTTATTTGTTTCATCACTAGGGACTAGCAATATCTAAGTTAGGGGGTTTGATATGTCACGAACATTGCATACTCGCGCCCGTTATCTTTATCCATTCTAGATCTTTTTGTGTGATTTATGTCTATATTTATGTCTATTATGTATGTTTATATGCTTTGCGGGGTTTAATTGAGCTTTTGTAGGTATAGGAACGCTTAAAGTGATGAGTGATTGCATTTTGAAGAAGTTTTTCTGTCAGACTCAACTTTAAAGGCATTTTAGACATTTCTTACTTCATCTATGGATCAATGGAATTCCACAGAAGAATAGTTTATTGAGTTAGCTTTGCGTTGCCACAAACAACACATCATTTTGAATTCGGACGAACAAGTTATAGCCATTTTCGAAAAGGACTCTTTCCCCTTCATGATGGACCAAAGGCTGCTCAAAATAGGGCATCGACCGACCAGCCTTAGGACCATGATTGACCGGTTAGTAATAATTGTCCCATGCATGAATATAGAAACTTAGACCTACTTGGTCGATCGATCAATGAAATTGGGTCGATTGATCGATGATCAGTTATTTCTGGGTGTTTCTTCCTTTTAATTTCATTCTCATTTATTTATTTTCCCACTTAGTATATAAGTGTGATTTTGTGTAAATATCAGACATAATTCGTTTTAGATAGTTTAGGTTTGGGAGGTTAAGGTTTGGAGAAGATTTTGGATGTGACTTTTCTCCCTCCTAGGGTTTACCAATATAGGTTATGTAAGAACATTTTTCATTATCCTTCTCCTTAAATTCAAGCTTGTATTGTTTTGTTTTTTGCTTTGTCATTTATTTACTTACTTTGTAATGTGGATTTTATTGCTTTCATTTACTTGCTTTCTTTACTTTATTGCATTTAAATACATGTCTTCCATTATGCTTTCTAGCTAATTTAGTTTAGGTTGAGATTGATTGAACTCACCTTGGGTTAATGGGTTCCTTTGCTTTGGTGATGGGTTTTATGAGTTTAATTCGATTGGGTAGTTCTTGATTTTATGCCTAGGAGATTTAATGATATATATCATATATGCGCCATATTTACGACCTTACGTGTGTAATTTTCGGGGTATTTGTTGACGCTAAAATCACAATAGGCTTTTATGACAATTTATGGGGTAACATCTTTAAATTTAATTAATTGATGAAATGAGATTTAATCTTGGTAGACTTGTCTTCCCATGTAACCATTATACTAATTAACTAGAGGTGAGGGATATTAGTCTCAATCTATAGTTTTTATTCCTTTTTATAATCGTAGTTTAAACACATGCCTAGTATTATCTTTTCTTTTGTTAAGGATTAGCTTTTACATTTTTATTCCAGAAGTATTAAATCAATAGAATTCTAACAACTAGTCTCTATGGATTTCAATACCCTAACTATCCGTTATACTCCCTTAAGAGAGTGTAGTTAATAATTTAGCTTTTTGTAGTTAGGAGGTGAAACGAATTCGACGACTAGCGTACTGACACTGCCCTACTTTTCATCCTTTAATCAGTAAAGCCACTTATGTAGGTTTTCCTATATAAACTGTTATTACACTTCATTTCAAAATCAATCACAAATGATTTTCAATAGAAAAAATACTAAGAGAGCTTTGTGTCTTCTTCATCTTCATCTTTTTTAAGAAGATAAGAACACATTTTTGAAAAAAAAAAGAATCTAGTTTCTTAATCTATTTCATCTTTTCTACTTCTCTTCGTTACATTTGATCACCTTTGTTTCTTGAGGTTAATTAATATCACAGAAGACGAAGATTTTACCAAGAACAAATTTTCAAATATCACCTTTTCATACACTTTAGGGTCTTTATCCCATCAAGAGTGTTGTGATCTTTGAGGTTCTTTTTCGGGTTCAAATAATGTGTGAGCTCCACGTTTAAAGATAAAGGCTTGTGCAACATTGTTGATGTGTGTCAAGAGATAAAAGAAGTTTATAATTTCTTTCACCGTAAATGGATCTTCAAATTGCTACAAATTAATGGAAAAAGTGTGAGGTGCGAGTGTGAGCGGAAGTTATGTTAGTCATGTGACACCCCGTCTAATTAAATACCGGGTAGCTACTCCTTTATTCAAATTAATATGAAATGTCAAGTTGGTTCAGTTCATAACATCACTGTCGAAATCGTTTATTTAAACAATTACTAGCCACCTAATATTTTAAAAGTGAGATGTCAATTAATTTACTTAGATTAACATGCAACAAGTTAAATTATGAACTAATGATACCACTGTCACATCACAATGACAATAGAATAACAATGGAAGAAAATGAATCTGGAGGAATATTCCTCTGAATAATCCGAATACTGAATAAAACCAAATACAAAGTCTGAATCACTAATTAATTAAATCCAAAACTGAAATAGAACTGAGTAAATAAGATGTCTCTAAGAGAAAAGGGGCGACATGCCCTACAGATGAATAAATCTGAAATGGAGTCAAAGCCGAAAGTAAAAGCGTCTATTATCGAGATCCTGTAACTTCCATAGCAGCTACAGCACGTCCCTGGAATGCAACTTCTAAGCTTGGTGTCCGTGTGGCTGGGCACCTAAAATATTTTTACAAGAAAATAGATTTGAAAGCAAACGGGTCAGAGTCCGATTGTGAAAACAGTTTAAAATATAGCAAGTGTTTAATATCATTAAACAATGAATATAAAATACATGATAGTGCGTGCACTCACATGAGTTCCTCACCTCTCAACTAATTGTGCACTCCTAACGTACCCGTACCCGTTCTAGTTATTCCACTATCTAACTAGTCCAATCCATAACCTGACTTTACTTTACAATTCAAAGTTCAATTCTCGACATCTTAATATAAATTGAGAGTCTTACTTTTTATTCCTCAGAATTAGTTATAATGATTATTATAGATTTCTCATTTTTAACTATACTAAAAATGTCACAATTATTCACACTTACATTTTAATAAAAGTCCATTTCAACTCCCATCATATTAATCTCAGCATAAATATACAATAAGGGCACCTCTAGGCTAAGCTGCGGTGCACACATACTCTGCTATCGAATCCCGGCACATCACGTACATGAGGATCACGTATTCTGAATCTCTCAGGAACCGTTTCAATAAGCATCAAACACCCTAATGGAGGCGAACATAGTTCACATTCCCAAGGGTCACGCACATACCTACGCTCCCATGGTCAGCTGACTTATTAACTCACAAATAAGTCATTCTCTGACCTATGTCCTTGAGGTACCAATCTAAATTCTCCCGTAGGCACACAAAGATTAGATGTCCCTAATCGAAAGCCGACCTCCCGTGATAGCAAGTATGGAAGGTATGTTATACACATATAAGTTCATATACTAAGCATTCACACATCTTAGATATCTTATAATATTAATAGAGGTATATTTTACATTCCTATACCGTCATTAAATGTTGTACATTTACAAGTCCCCGGATAATATACAATATAGATCACCAACACTTCTCACGTCGCAAATTCAAGTGCTTACAACCTAACCCATATAAGTCACCAGGTCTTTTATATAATTACAAGTTTTAATCCTCAACGTACTCCAATCTCACAAATATACCCACCAATCAACAAGGTAAGAATAACATTCAATTAAATAAGCCCACGGAAAATTCGAAACGAAAATCGGGCTGAAAAAAATCATTATGTAATCTCGTTAGAAGTCTCTAAGATCTCGTTCGAACGAGTGTCGTTCGAATGAAAGGCTTTGAACAAACCATCAACTCGTTAGAAATGCTACTGGAATCTCGTTAGAAGCTCGTTTGAATGACCTGGGTTGGTCTTCTAACGAAAATTCCGAGACAACCCAGAATTTCGCCCAACTTCGTTTTTCCCATTTTCGCTTCTCTAAATCCATCCTAAGTTCGTACCAATTAAGTTTTAACGTTTTTAAACTACTCTAAGTCACCCTAAGTCACTTCTTAATATATTTTTGGGGTCAAATCTTACTAATCAACATGTAATAACCATAAATTCTCAAATCATGCCCCAAACCCTATGAACATGAACCCAGAATTTAATTGAATATAAAGACTCCTTATTACTCCGTTTTTAAATCATCAAAAGTTATATTTTGGGTACTGAATTCGTCCATAACCATTCTACATGCAATACCTATCCAAAATTATGAGTTCCATAACAATTCTATTGGGTTTTCATCAAAACTTTCAAGGCATATAAAGTTTCTACACTAAACATGGAGGAAATATTCATTGAAATTAATGACATCAAATGACTTACCTTAGGTTTGCTGTGATGAATCATTGTTGGTGATCGAGGGTTGATACTCTCTTCTTTCCGATCACAATTCCTTCCAAAATGATGGTAGTGGGTGGTGGTTTTGGTTTGAAACCTCTTGTAATTTCTCTCAAACTCCCGTAGCCCACTTCTAATGTTTTTGACTGATAATGGACTTAGTGGCCTCACTAATTATTAATAAATAACCATGAAAATTCGTGGGTCTTAACTCCTCACTTTTTAAAATTATCAAATTACCCTTCTGGGTTACCGGTTTGGCCTAAAAATGCCCGGGACCCAAGCTAAACCCCCGGCTAGTGTTTTTTGACTAACTCGACCCTTCCGGACACATTGGCGAACTCAAAATGACCATCCGATTGATAAAAATATAAAGTACTTTTTAATCTAATTAAATTCATTCCTGACGCGACTGACACGCGCGTCCCAACTTAATTTCCCAAATTGTCGTATTTCTGCCTCGCGACAATATTAATATTTTCAATACTCATATATTACCATATATTCTCAGTAATGTTTTATTTTAACATCATAAACAAATACCAACTCACGTCCCGTTAGTATTTACCTCCGAATTCATTTACAAATTAATTCTCATTTAATTAAATTAATCCATTAAATAAAATCAATAAAATTACGGGGTGTTACATACTTCCCCCCTAATAACAAAATTTCATCCCGAAATTCGAAACTAAAGAATACCTGGTAAAAATAACTCTGGATAACGTTCGCGTATCTCATCCTCACGCTCCCATGTAGACTCCTCGGCATTATGATGCCGCCACTGAACACGTACTAATGGTACTATCTTCGATCTCAGTTTCCTCTCGCTGTGGTCCAGAATGGCAATCGGCCCCTCCTCGTAGAACCTATCGGGCTGTAGATCGATGTCCTCTAAAGCAATGTGAGTATGGGCCAAATAGTCCCTAAGATATATCCTTAGCGAGGAAATATGGAACACGTCATGAATCCTATGCAAGTGCTCCGGTAACCCAAGTCTATACGCTACTGGCCCAATTCGCTTGTTGATAGGAAATGGCCCCACATATCTTGGTGCCAGTTTCCCCTTCTTCCCAAAACGCATTATTCCCTTCATCGGAGATACTCTGAGTAGCACCTGGTCCCCCACCCTGAACTCTCAGAAGAACCTCTTGGCATCAGTATAGCTCTTCTGTCGGTCCTGAGCTACCTGAATACGGCTCCGTATCATCTCTATCCTTGCCGAAGTATCTTGAATCACTTTCGGCCCAAGGAGTTTGTTATCCCCCACCTCTAACCAACATGCTGGGGAATGACAAGGTCTACCATACAATGCCTTGAATGGAGCCATGCCAATGGTGAACTGGTAGGAGTTATTATAAGCAAACTCCACCAGTGGAAGGTACTGCTCCCAACCACCTCTAAAGTCTAGGATGCACATAAGCAACAAGTCCTCCAACATCTTATTCATCTGCTCGGTTTGCCCATCTGTCTACGGGTGATACGCCGTACTCAACCGCAACTCCGTACCCATGGCCTCCTAGAAACTCTCCCAAAATCGTGAAACAAATATCTTGTCTCGGTCAGACACGATATTGAGAGGCACCCCGTGAAGTCTCGCTATCTTCGCTATGAAAATCTGGGCATACTGTCCCGTAGTGTAATATGTCCGCGTTGACAGAAAATGAGAAACTTTGGTCAACCTATCCACGATTACCCATATGGAGTCTTGACCCCTCTGTGATGTAGGTAATCTTGTGATAAAATCCATGGAAACGATCTCCCATTTCCACATAGGAACCTCTAATGGCTGTAGAAGTCCTGCCGATCTCTGATGGTCCACCTTTACCAGCTGACAAGTGGCACATTTAGAAATAAACTCGATAATATCTCTCTTCATCCCGCTCTACCAGTACTGTCGCCTCATGTCCTGGTACATCTTATCCCCGCCAGTATGTACTGTGAATCATGAACCGTGCGACTCTGACATTACCTCGTGCCACAAGTCCTCCCCTTCCGGAACGACCAGTCTCCCATTAAAGCATAAACCCCCGTCTGAACTAACGGTATAGGACTCGGCTCCCTCTGCTAGTAATCAAACTATCTGCTCTTGACATAATGAGTCTTTTGCCTGGGCTTGTATCACTCTCACAACAATCTAAGGCATAACAGTCATCACAGACATGAATGATCGGGCCACTGCATCCTGGTGTCCCAACTCCTTCCACTTTGCTCTCCACACTTCGGCCACCTCACCTACTAGCCTACGGCTCAACGCGTTTGCTACTACGTTAGCCTTCCCTAGGTGATATTGGATATCAAACTGATAATCCTTCACGAACTCAAGCCACCGACGTAGACGCATATTAAGTTCCTTATGCGCGAAGAGGTACTATAGAGACTTGTGGTCCGGGAACAAGCGGAATTTCTACCCCAGGAGATAATGTCTCTAAATACGAAGAGCAAATACGACTGTCGCTAACTCCAAGTCGTGGGTGGGGTAATTCTTCTCATAAGGCTTAAGCTTACGGGAAGCATAAGCTATATCCTGACTCCCCTGTTGCAGTACACCTCCAAGTCCTTATAAGGACGCATCGGTGTAGACTAGATACTCAACTCCCGGTTTGGGCAATGATAACACTGGTGCTGAGGTCAACTTATCCTTCAACTCATAGAATGCCAACTTACAAGCATCCCTCCAGATGAATGGCACACCTTTGTGAGTCAGATGTGTCAAAGGACCCGCTATCTTAGAAAACCCCCGAATAAACCTTTTGTAGTATCCTTCTAGGCCCAAGAAACTACGTATTTCAGTTGGTGTTGTGGGCTGTCCCCACTCTCTCACCGCCGATACCTTCCCCGAATCAACTGATATCCCCCTGTCTGAAATGATATGCCCCCAAAACTGTACCTCCTTCATCCAAAACCCACACTTTTCATATTTTGCATATAACGCGTTTTGACGCAGCGTCTGCAAAACCTGTCTCAAGTGCTCGGCATGTTCCTCCTCTGTCTGGGAGTAAACTAGAATGTCATCAATAAAGACGATGACAAACTGGTCTAGGAACTCTCTGAACACTCTATTCATCAAGTCCATAAACACGGCTGGAGCGTTGGTTAGGCCAAAAGGCATAACTCGAAACTCATAGGAGCTATATCTCATCAAGAAAGCAGTCTTCGAGACGTCTTGTTCCCTAATACGCGACTGATGGTATCCCGATCGCAAGTCAATCTTTGATAAGAAAGAAGCTCCTCTCAACTGGCCGAATAGGTTATCGATTTGGGGCAACGAATACTTATTCGATTTCGCGACTTTATTCAACTCCCTGTAATCTACACACAACCTCAAAGATCCATCCCTCTTCTTTACGAATAGCACAGGGGCACCCCATAGCGAAGTACTCCAACGGATAAGTCCCTGACCCAACAGCTGCTCTATCTGATCTCGTAGCTCTCTCATCTCCGCTACAGCCATACGGTAAGGTACGTGGACTATAGGCTGAGTTCCCGGTGTCAAATCGATAACAAAGTCTATCTCTCTACTAGGAGGTAATCCTGGAATATCCTGGAATACATCAGTAAACTCCCTAATAACTGAAATCGAATCCAGTGGCATCACCACTTCCTTAGAGGTCTCCTCCTCTATGTAATACAAGTGAGTGGACGAACCTCCCTCAGGACGAGGCATCGCCACTAAGAACATCTCTTGCCCGGGTATGGCAAAAATAATACTCCGGCTAAAACAATCAATCATGGCTTGGTACGCAACTAGCCAATCCATGCCAACGATAGCATCGTACTCAGTCATATCTAACATTAACATATCAACAGGTAAAGTAAACCTCCCGATCTCGATACCCACACCTCTACATATAAGGGAAATCATAGAACCTCTACTCAATGGTGAATCTACGCAAGTAACTGTGCTCTTCGCGGTGTCTAACAACCCTATAGTGCACGCAAATCTCGTGGAAATGAAACAGTGTGTGGCCCCCGTATCGAATAAAATACGCCCCATAGTCCCCTGAATAGAGAACATACCCTCAATAGCGGGTGGATCCTGCGGGACTGTGGCCTACTGGAGCTTATAAACTCGTCCGTATTGAAGCTATCCCTGCTGGACTGGGACTACTGGGATGGGTGGTAAAGCTGGCATTTATGGTGGTGTTGGGAGGGCGATGGGAAACATAGGTCTCTAGGGCTCGTGTTGAGCACCCTACTGCTGCTGCTGTGGGGCCCTGCCCTTATCAGGACACTCCTGACGCTTGTGGCCAATCTTGCCACAAATAAAATATTTTCTCGAAAAGTTTCCCCCTCTCTGACCCTACTGCCCACGACCCTGATGACCGTTGCCATTCTTCCACTGACCATGCTGGCCCTGCTGAAACTGCTGCTTTTGGCCGTACTGGCTCTGCTGACCCTGATGGCCGTGACGAAAACCTCCCTGACCATTTCTGAAACCTCCATATCGAAATATCTTAGAATCCCCCTACTGGGAACTATGATCACCCTGCCTGTACTGACCCTGAGCTGATTGTGCCCCGCTGGCACCATTCCTCCCTGTCCTGCCCTGATGGCTGGACTCTCTTGATCGCTTACCCTCGACCAAGTGAAAGCGGTGGTCCTGGCAGTGAAGCTGTGTTGCGTTAAGCACATCATAATAAGTGGCCAACGAGAGATTTCCTAGCAAGTGCTGACGGATCCTCTAAGTCAATCCATCCATGAATTTCTGTATCTTCTTCTCTTCAGTCAAAATCTCATCGGGAATGATGTTCAGAAGATTTGTGAACTCGGCCTCATACTCTGCCACTGTCTTCCCCTCCTGCTTGAGGTTCATTAACTTCCTCCTCATCTTGGTGTGAACTGCTGAGGGAAAGTACTTGCGGTCAAACCGCACCCAGAAATCCTGAATGGTAAGAACATCTCTTTCCTCCGCGGTGGTAATGGACTCCCACCAGTACAACGCTGACCCTACCAGCTTAAAAGTAGCCAATATCTGTCTCTGCACATCCGTACACTCATACATCCTCAAGTGTCTTTGGTTATCCTTCTTCCACTGACTGGACATAACAACGTTGGAGCTACCTGTAAACTTCGGAGGGTGTGCCTTCTGAAAGGCATCACGAACACGTTCCCAAGAAGACGAGAATGCGTGAGCCTGGACTGGGGCGACCACCGGCGCCTGAGGCGGTGCCTGCTATACAACTGCTAAAGCGGCATTTACCGCTTGGGCTACAATGGCTGTAACCTCTGCGGCATTCATGGAACCCTGAACTGGTGCAGGCTGTGTCTCGGGCTGAGCATTCCTGGGAACTCTCTGTGCACATCGTGGAGGCATCTGAAATGAGAGATAAGTCTTATAAGTTCCCAGTTATTATCTCAAAATAGCTTAAGAGCGAAAGATACACAAAGAGTACAACAATCCTAAAATATAGGGCTCTATATCAAGGAACGCTACGCGAAAACCTAACAAGCCGTACAGAACCTAAGGAAACTAGAACCTGATGCTCTGATACCACCTGTGACAGTCTAATTAAATACCGGGTAGCTACTCCTTTATTCAAATTAATACGAAATGTCAAGTTGGTTCAGTTCATAGCATCACTGTCGAAATGGTTTATTTAAACAATTACTAGATGTGACACCCCGCCTAATTAAATACCGGGCGATCACTCCTTTATTAAATTAAATCAAGGTTAACAGTTGGTTCATTCTCAGCATCACTGTCGATAAAAATAAATTTTCCAATTTAACACCCTAAATTATTAAGCTAAGTGTCAAAAACATTTTTCATACAAACTTTCCAAATATTAGTTAAAGAAAAGATTTATTTATTTAAAACAACATTTTTACAATTAAAAATCACACCACGAAGAACTAAATAATAACATACATTCGTCAATCGAATGCCAACATAATAAAAACTAAAATCACAGGTCCATAATGAAGTAGTCCCAAAGAACAATACTGGAAATAACTGGAATATAAATGTCCCAACAACAAATAAAAATGGAAAGGGCGACACGTGCCCAATAAATGAGAATGCTAGAATGGAGTCAATAAAGGAAGCCGTCTACGCAAGTGACCTGCAACTCCCACCTAAGCTGCAGCACGTTCCTCTCAAAGGATCCTAAGCAAGACGCCCCTATGGATGGACACCTGAAATATATGCATATATATACAAGAGAGAGGGAGAGAGAAAAAGAAATGGGTCAGAGCCCGAAAGTGTGTTTGATTTTAAAATACGTTTAGCAAGTATTTAAATTGATACAGGCCAATGCAATAACATATTAGTGCGTCTCTCTCTTGAGAAATACTCACCTCTCTTCTAATGTGCACACCTATCGCACTAACCTTCCCATTGGTTTGTTCTTAACAATGTATCGCACTTGACTTTCTAAAAGATTTACTTAACTTAGGTTACTCGTAAGGTTTACAATACAACGATTCAATTCTAAAAAGAATGTTCCAATTAGTAACCAAAGTTCTCCATTTTAACTTTATAAAATCCATAAGTTTCCCAGTGACATGTTATTTACTCAAAATAAGTATACATAATTTAGTCCAGGATTATTCCTCGCTTACTACGTTACAACAATAGTTTAAATTTCTCAATCCAGGTATATATATAAATTACTCGTATAGTTTATATATATATATATACTGACAACACCAACATATAAATTATGGAGTAGGTATATTCTTCTTTCTCAAAACAAGTATTTATAATTTTCAGTCAACAACCAAGTCCTACATATCAAATCACGGTAGGTAGTTCCAAATTTCAGAATTTCATATATATATTAACTACTCGTATAATATATATTATAACTGCACCCCCAACTAGATTATGGTGCGGGCATACTCTACTATCCAAAGCCCCATATCACTCATATTAAGGGGAATACATTCGGAATCACTCTCGAAATGTATTAACATACATACACAAACAATATTGAGGCGAAGAATAGATTCCAAGTCTCTAAGAGGATGGCACATACCTGCGTCTCTTAGGACCGTCTGAACTATCACGTCGATAGCCTGTACCAAGGACATCTATCTTCTAGGGTACAAGTCAATATCCCCCATAAAGGTCCCATCGAGATAAGACTTGTCCCAGCGCGGAAACCTCAGGGATAGCAAGTAGCGTGGGTATGATTTTCGCATGCATATATTATATGTACACACAATCATATAAATATACCACTTTATCATATTAATATAGGTTCTTCTCATCACCCGTAATTATATCATTTATCCTTAATTTCACATTTATAGAAATACGTATAAGGTTTCGTTCCTAACCTTAACTCGAAGGGTTTTCTCACTTATTACCTAACACTCGTGGCTATATCCTCACAAATCTAAATTTCAGTAGGTGTCTTTATTAGGTTCCAACGTAACTCTCTTACGCACCTCACCCTTTAAATTCATAAATCTAACAACCTAAGGTAAATATCCCATAAATATCATTCTCGTTGAATATTAAAGGTTCCAACATTATTTCATATACCCTACTGGTCCTCAATGTCTCCCAAATCATTTTATTTAGAATGCCCAAGAATCATTTCACGATAAACTTAATTTAACTAATTAAACAAGGGAAATAGGAGTCTGCCAGGAGGGGTCGATCGATCGAAGCTTGGGGCTCGATCGATCGAACCTTCGATCGATCGAAGCTCTATGCTCGATCGATCGATCAAGCAGGTCTGGGCAAAAATTCTGCAGAAATTGCAGTGACGGGATTGATTAAAGTTCTACATCAAAACTCATATTTTCCAACACTAATCGACCCAAAAAGTCTACTGCTAACATACTAACATAATTCCAGATATCTTTAACGTTCAGCATGCGTGTATACATCATTAAACATGGTTACACAATCCAAAATCTAATCTAAACATCAAGAACCCTACAGTTTTCATAACTATGATTCAATTCAGTTTTTCTCCAGAATTTCTTCCTCATATAACATCAAAATTCGTGGGTAATACATCTATAACATCAAGAGTTCCCAGCATAAGGTTTTAATCTTCTCTACATGCAATTTCCTATCAAAATTTGGGGTTTTCTTACATGGATTAAATTCCTAATTAATCCTAAACTAATATGAACATTGCATTAACGAAATACGCAAGTTAAACACTTGCCTGGGATTTTCAAAAGTCTGATTTCCTGTTGATTTTGGTGTGGTTGTGTTCTCCTCCTCGCGATCTACGCGGTGGTGGTGACGGCGGTGCAAACGGAGGTGTTTTGGCCTTGAATCACCTTGAAAGGTCTCTCCTCTCTTCTCCAATGGCCGTCTTAGGGTTCCGAATGTTCTAACCCTAAATGGCTAACCTAACCAGCTGATAAAGGCTGCTAAAATTCGTGGGTTTAATTACCCTATTTTGGAAAAAGACCAAAATGCCCTCCCGGGTCACTAATTAGGCCTAAAAACACCCCGAGACCCGAACCAAACCCCCGGGTACACTTTTCTGACTATCTCAACCCTTCCGGACGCGTTGGCGCACTCAAAATGACCATACGGACAACTTATAAAATATTCACTTTTTATTTAACAAAATTAGTCCCGACGTGACATAGGCACGTCCCGACTTAAATTTCTGAAATAGTCGTTTAATTCACTTATGACATTCAATATAACCAAAATAATATATTACTATGCTCATTAGTAATATTCAACAAGTTTCCCATAATTACTAACTCTCGACACGTTAATAATTATAACATAATTAATTTCCGGATTTTTTTATTTATTTATTAAATAAACAGTCACATTAAATTTAATAATTCCCCAAATTAATATAGCATAAAAAATACGGGGTATTACACTAGACACCTAATATTTTAAAAGTGAGATGTCAATTTTAATTTACTTAGATTAACATGCGACAAGTTAAATTATGAACTAATGATACCACTGTCACATCACAATCACAATAGAATAACAATGGAAGAAAATGAATCTGGAGGAATACTCCTCTGAATAATTCGAATACTGAATAAAACCAAATTCAAAGTCTGAATCACTAATTAATTAAATCCAAAACTGAAATAGAACTGAGTAAATAAGATGTCTCTAAGAGAAAAGGGGCGACATGCCCTACAGATGAATAAATCTGAAATGGAGTTAAAGCCGAAAGTAAAAGCGTCTATTATCGAGATCCTGTAACTTCCATAGCAGCTACAACACGTCCCTGGAATGAAACTTCTAAGCTTGGTGTCCTTATGGCTGGGCACCTAAAAGGTTTTTACAAGAAAATAGATTTGAAAGCAAACGGGTCAGAGCCCGATTGTGAAAACAGTTTAAAATATAGCAAGTGTTTAATATCATTAAACAATGAAAATAAAATACACGATAGTGCGTGCACTCACATGAGTTCCTCACCTCTCAACTAATTGTGCACTCCTAACGTACCCGTACCCGTACCCGTTCAAGTTATTCCACTATCTAAATAGTCCAATCCATAACCTGACTTTACTTTACAATTCAAAGTTCAATTCCCGACATCTTAATATAAACTGAGAGTCTTACTTTTTATTCCTCAAAATTAGTTATAATAATTACTATGGATTTCCCATTTTTAACTCTACTAAAAATGTCACAATTATTCACACTTACATTTTAATAAAAGTCCATTTCAACTCCCAGCATATTAATCTCAACATAAATACACAGTAAGGGCACCCCTAGGCTAATCTGCGGTGCACAAATACTCTGCTATCGAATCCCGGCACATCACGTACATGAGGATCACGTATTCTGAATCTCTCAGGAACCGTTTCAATAAGCATCAAACACCCTAATGGAGGCGAACATAGTTCACATTCCCAAGGGTCACGCACATACCTACGCTCCCATGGTCAGCTGACTTATTAACTCACAAATAAGTCATTCTCTGACCTATGTCCTTGAGGTACCAATCTAAATTCTCCCGTAGGCACACAAAGATTAGATGTCCCTAATCGAAAGCCGACCTCCCGTGATAGCAAGTATGGAAGGTATGTTATACACATATAAGTTCATATACTAAGCATTCACACATCTTAGATATCTTATAATATTAATAGAGGTATATTTTACATTCCTATACCGTCATTAAATGTTGTACATTTACAAGTCCCCGGATAATATACAATATAGATCGCCAACACTTCTCACGTCGCAAATTCAAGTGCTTACAACCTAACCCATATAAGTCACCAGGTCTTTTATATAATTACAAGTTTTAATCCTCAACGTACTCCAATCTCACAAATATACCCACCAATCAACAAGGTAAGAATAACATTCAATTAAATAAGCCCACGGAAAATTCGAAACGAAAATCGGGCTGAAAAAAATCATTATGTAATCTCGTTAGAAGTCTCTAAGATCTCGTTCGAACGAGTGTCGTTAGAATGAAAGGCTTTGAACAAACCATCAACTCGTTAGAAAGGCTACTGGAATCTCATTAGAAGCTCGTTCGAATGACCTGGGTTGGTCTTCTAACGAAAATTCCGAGACAACCCCGAATTTCTCCCAACTTCGTTTTTATCCATTTTCTCTTCTCTAAATCCATCCTAAGTTCGTACCAATTAAGTTTTAATGTTTTTAAACTACTCTAAGTCACCCTAAGTCACTTCTTAACATATTTTTGGTGTCAAATCTTACTAATCAATATGTAATAACCACAAATCCCTAAATCTTTCCCTAAACCCTATGAACATGAACCCACAATTTAATTGAATATAAAGACTCCTTATTATTCCATTTTCAAATCATCAAAAGTTATATTTTGGGCACTGAATTCGTCCATAACCATTCTACATGCAATCCCTATCCAAAATTATGAGTTCCATAACAATTCCATTGGGTTTTCATCAAAACTTTCAAGGCATATAAAGTTTCTACACTAAACATGGAGGAAATATTCATTGAAATTAATGACATCAAATCACTTGCCTTAGGTTTGCTGTGCTGGATTGTTGTTGGTGATCGAGGGTTGATACTCTCTTCTTTCCGGTCATAATTCCTTCCAAAATGATGCTGGTGGGTGGTGGTTTTGGTTTGAAACCTCTTGTAATTTCTCTCAAACTCCCGTAGCCCACTTCTAATGTTTTTGTCTGATAATGGCCTTAGTGGCCTCACTAATTATTAATAAATAACCATCAAAATTCGTGGGTATTAACTCCTCACTTTTTAAAATTACCAAATTACTTCTGGGTTGCCGGTTTGGCCTAAAAATGCCCCGGGACCCAAACTAAACCCCCGGCTAGTATTTTCTTACTAACTCGACCCTTCCGGAAATGTTGGCGCACTCAAAATGACCATTCGGTTGATAAAAATATAAATTACTTTTTAATCTAATTAAATCCTTTCCTGACGCGACTGACACGCGCTTCCTAACTTAATTTCCCAAATTGTCATATTTCTGCCTCGCGACAATATTAATATTTTCAATACTCATATATTGCCTTATATTCTCAGTATTGTTTTATTTTAACATCATAAACAAATACCAACTCACGTCCCGTTAGTATTTACCTCCGAATTAATTTATAAATTAATTCTCATTTAATTCAGTTAATCCATTAAATAAAATTAATAAAATCATGGGGTATTACAAGTCATTAGTCCCCCGCGTTTGTCTTGATCAAGTTTTCAGTGAGATTTTTGCATTAGACCGGGTTTCTTTCCATTAGTGGTTTTTTCTCCTCATACATATAGTGTTATATTTCTATTTAACTTTTTTGCATCTTGTATCACCCACATGCTTAAAAAAGATAAATACTTGGTTTGATTGATAAAACTTTGGTGAATATTTAAGCATAGACGTTTAGGTGTACTAAAATAATTTTTGGTGGGTCTCCATTATGGTACATGTTACACCTTCCTAAGTCCCGTATTAGGCCCCTCTAAAATTCTTTCATCTTAAGAATTGAATAACCTCATTAAATGCTCCCCACTAGAGAAAACACATTGATTCTTCCATCTAGGGGTGGTAAATGGACGGATACAGATCGAATACCATGTTTTCCATATTCGCATCCGTTATCTGGATGCACTATCCGTATCCGCCCGAATAGTTAAAACAACTATCCATATCCATATCTGCTCGGATACCTCGGATATTATCCATATCTGTTTACATTATTTAGTCATCGCAAAAAATAGATATTAAAATATCCAATTCAATGAGATCCAATCCAATCCAAATAAATATATAACAAAATTACTACCTCCTGACATCAACAATTATGTCTTCCATAATAATAGTGGCATTCTATAATGATAATATGACTTATAGCCATCCATACTTTACAACCATATAAGCTTAAAGCCATAAAAAAAAATAGTAGCATTCCATAACAGTAGAAATAAACACGCACCTTATAGATTAAATCAAATTTATTGAGAATGATAACCTCATGGACCTTTTAGTCTTCAAAACATACTGATATTTTTATTTTAATAAGTATACATTTTTATTTTGTATATAATATACATGTTGTTAACTTCAACTCTCATCATAATCAAAACCATTTCTTTACTTTTTTATTTCTCTCCTACATTTATTTATAATTAAGGAAACTAATGAACAACCACATAAACAATATATAAATACAGTTATATATTTTTATTTTTGTTTTTATTTTGTATATACCTGTTATTGTTAACTTTCTGTTGCAGGAGGAGGGGATGAGCAGCTGCGGAGTTGATGCGTAGCGTAGGGGTTGATGAAAAGCGGTGCAAGGATTGATGAACAGCGGCCAACTGATGTGGCAGAAGGGTAGGATGTGGAATGAGGGTTTTTTGTGGAGTGAAATAAGGGTTTCTTTTTTCTTGTTTTGTACGAATAAGAAATGAAATTAAATTAGTTTTTTTTAGTGGAGTATATGTTCTTTAGTGGGTGTATATTGTGTGTGATATGGTGCATTATAACTTTAGTATAACTCCATGATAATATACCCAATGAAATAACAATACATGGAATTTTATAATATACCCAATAAAATAATAAATGTAGGGTGTTTTTGTTTTGAGTGGAGTGTGTGTTTGTTTTGTTTTAGGGAATAAATGATAAAGTATTTTTTAATATTATTTTATTAGTAATACTAATACTAATATTATTAGTAATACTTTAAACATATGTTTGATGGATACGGATATTTGATAAAATGGATACTCCGTATCGAATACGGATTATCCGCGTCGGATACTAGTACTATCCATATCCGTATCTGTTTTCCCGGATATTTTTATAGAGTATCCATATTCGTATCCGTTTCCATTTTTTTGGATAAATATCTACAAATTCAGATTCTGATATCGGACGGATGCGGATTTTCGAATATCCATTTACAACTCTACTTTTATCCCATATTGATCATGTCCCGACCTTAATCAATTTCAACACCCCCCTAACCATTGTCGTTTTAATCTAGGACCGATCCATCATCAAAATGATTTGATTTGACCCTCCCAAAATGCATTCATTTCACATGTTACGACTTTTAAACTCCACGAATAGTGTTTTCTTCAACCCTAAACCTCCATAAGAAGATTAACCAATCTCCAACTAAACCTAACATTGTTCTAAAATGATTTTTAATGGTTATAATGTTATTCTAACATCATTAATTCGTTCTTAAATTCTCAAATTATAAGCATATGTACTAAATCTTAATCTAAAATTTTAAATTATAAGGATTCATTATTAAAAAAATATTAGTCTAAAGTATCCATATATTTCATATTAATCCAGCTTTAATTTTACTTGATTACAACCTAAATTAGGTTTTCAAATGCAAAAATTAACATAAATATATTACAGTTAATAGCCAAGAATGATAGGTATATGTTTCCATATCTCTAGTGTTAAATCTTTATTGATGGTACCTCCTTTATTAATTCTTCCCTTACAAAGACATGGTTTCCTTAGGTTTCGTTCTCTCTTTAGTTTATATTAGTTAATGAATCTAATGACTCTCTTATACCCTTAATCCTGTAAGGTATCCTTTAGGCCAATATTAGAACCTCTAAATGATCCCAAAACACTGCGCAAATGATTTTAAAGTAATTCTAAAGGATTACCCGACCATGGGGCCGAACTTAACATATTTTTATTCTTTTTTGAGGTTTCGTACCCCTTTAGTGCGCTGTCTAACAACACACATAGTGTAACGCCCTGACCCTGATATATGGGTTATTCTTGATCAACTCTGTCCGACCCGAGCGTTAGTTGTGAAGTGCAATGAAACAACCTAAATAATGTTGCTAGTTCGATTTTATTTTAATTAACATTTCACTAGTTTAACATGCGATTCAAGTGTCAAGATAAGCTATGTGAGGGACCCGTAGGGAACACCCCGAAGTCTAAGCATACATAGATACTAACAAAGAATAACCCGTAAAATGCTCTCAAAATACTAAAAATGCTCCCAACCTGCTGTAACAAAGAGAGGGTGTGAGCAGATGCCCGGTGGGAATAAGCAACAATACAATATAGAATCGAACGACCGAAAGAGACTCCATATGTTATAACTATGCATACATGCTACTTTCTTATATATATATATACATATATTTACACTTTAAAGAATGAGACCGCTTTTAAACAAAAACGTTACTTATCCGAATTAATTCACCTTAATCACATAAGTAAAAGAACTTATTTTGAATACTTAGCATTTATTCATTCATTTGACTCGCACAGTTTAATACACAAATGACTACACTTTGTTTAACTTTGAAAAATCTTCACAAACGCATTCTTGTGTTAATTACGGGTTGAACCTCTAAGGTCGCTTAACTCACCCATTTAACCTCTACACTTTACACTTTTCATTAACTTTTTGGACATTATTATATTTGTAGATTACTAGTCCACTTTAACCCATATCGGAACACCCTTTAATTCATTCAAGTTAGGTTGTACTCACACGTTCGACCGCACAGCCCGTTTATTGATATGTTCCGCATACCACCATCTTTTTTTGAAATTATTCTAACTAATCGCATACTTGCACGGGCTCCACACCGCCGGCTATGAGCACCATATGCTCTGGTCCATGATTTAGGGCTTTTCACCCAAGGTCTCTGGGCCCTTATTTCTTATTTTTCGATTGCATTTGAGTCTTTATTAATGTGTTTGACATTTTACACATGTTCACACTATTCGACTTCTTTACTTTTTCCCGATCGAATCCAAACCGTGGGGGCTTCACCCTAACTTGTGATACATTTTGAATTTGACCATTCTTGTCCCTTACGTACTGACGCTGATTTCATATTAGCACCATTTAGATATCAAGGACTTATGTCAATTTCATTCACAATAGTGTAAAAACATTCATTTCATAAAAAATTTTCTCTGTACGTAAATTTACCAATTTACCCTTTTATTGTCAAAACTCATAGTTTAGTGCTTTAGCAAGTATTATTTTTTGAAATGGTTATTGAGTTCCAACTTAATATTTAAAACACCCGTAGCCATTGTAACACTTATTTAATATCCCACTTTTACCCAACTTTCGCACTTGACACTTTTACACCATAAATATTGTGACAACCCGCTCAAAATAATAACGGGTGGCCAACCCTATACTACATTAAATCAGGTATCTCAGATGGCTCAGTCTCAACATCAATTGACAATACTAAATAATATAAGGCTAACTACCCAAAATTTTTAAAAGCGGATTGCCAAAAATTTGAAACTTTTATTTAACACCAAAACAAAACCAACTATGCAACCATAACCAACAATACAACATCTAACTATGGTGAGTGATATGTGCAAACTCCAATAATATAAAAGAGTGCAATACAATGTACAAATGAAATACCCGAATATGCTGTCGGGTCACAGACAATACAATAATCAGAGAAGGGAAAAATATAAAGTGTTAACTACAACACTTGAGTGTAGACCCAAATATACAACTGAATCATAATCTAGATATACAAAAGATAGGAATCGACTGAGACAAAGTGCCGCAACAGTCCGCTACTGATACAACTCCACGAATACACTGGATGGATAGTCATCAATGATGTCCTTGCGGAGGAACACCTAAAAGAATACAATATGTATACATAGGAGGAGAAAATATAAACGGGTCAGAGCCCGAGTGGAAAACATTTTATAGCAAGTGAATTAAAATGCATAATAATTATAAATGCATTATTACATGATTTAATGGAGTCTCACTCTCCATAATAATCCAACTCGCCTCTCAACTAAAGCGCGAAACTAAACGTATGCATATGATCTGCAAATAAATGCCCAAATCTAATTAGGCAGATAAATCTATCTAAATCCCAATATAATATCCAATTAAAATCATCTAACTTATCTCCAATTCTACACTTATCTTAATATTATCTAACTCATATACTTTAACTTTTAATGTTAGGGTTCTCATTCATTTGTTCACTTACTTGACATATAGGGTTTACATACCCATTTTCCAATCCAACATACAATAAACATAAACATGTTCTTTACTAGAATTTCATATATTCTAGTTATGCCAACAATATACAATTATAGATGAGTTATTAACATCTAAGTTCTAAGGACTAAACTTACTCCCAATTCTTAATACTGCACTACGTTTCGTGCATGGGACGTCTCGCCGAGGCGAAATCCAAACAAGGAACCCCCCGTTACACTACTCCTGGCAGTATTAATTTTCGAGATTCATTATGCCCTCAATGCATGATGCATGTAACCCAAATTCTTATTACTCCATTTTAATTAATTATTATTCCCAATTCTCAACAGTACACGGCGTTTCATGCGTGGGACGTCTCGCCGAAGCGAAATCGAAATAAGGAACCCCCTCGTTACACTACTCCTGGCACTGTCGATCGTCGGGATAGGTCATATATATATATAAATAGAGTACCACCACATGGAATCTTTTTCCATACCCACTTTGGTACCCGCCTAATAAGACAAGGCTGATAAGGGGTTGTACATTATCCCTGGCGGGACCCATAATAACAAGGTATAGCATTTTTATGCACCGGGTATGAAAAAAGGGTACCAAAGTGGGTCTGTGTAGCTTTATTCATCTAAATGTAAGAATTATGGACTAAATTCTCCCCAATTTTCAACGTTACACTGCGGTTCGTGCGTGGGACGTCTCGCCTAAGCGAAATCCAAACAAGGACCCCCCGATACACTAATCCTGGCAATGTTGGTCGTTGAGGTCCATTATGCCCTCGATACTCAAGTACAAGCACAACAACAATATAATAACCATCCAACCGAGTTATAACTCGAGGATGCAGGCTCACATGCTATCACCTTCCAGTTGCCCATACCATGTAGCAAACTGGGAACCACCTGGTGGTGTTTAACGTCACCCACCTCGTGATCAACTCACGCACACAACGTCCCGGGAAGCGGTCATAGCTCCTAACCGGCAAGTGAGAACGACACATACCCACGACTTCCCTCCCCAAAATAAATAATGTATATCTCATAATAATCACATGGACGACTATGACCTGGAGAATATCCACACCCTGCTCATTAAGCCAAGATGCTCACCCTCATCGCACGTAACTTCCCAATGATAGCAAGGAGGGGGTATGCTTCACTATATGTATATATTTATACCATCACATAAGGTATACATACATTACCACATCATATAAAGATATACCATCATATAAGGTATACCTATCACATCATTTACATATTCATAGTACGCACTTAGGCGTAGTTGAATTAATATCATTATTTAGTATATCTCTCTCTCTTGATACACTAATCGTCAATTCTCATACATCTTCCCCACTTAGTATACACTATACTATTTCTCTCTTGAAGCCCACATGTGGCTTCTATTTATGAATTGTCTCTCAATTCTATTTAATTTAAGGATATTCTTTATCCCGATGTACCTCAATTATTATTTATAATCCTCCATCCATAATATGGTTCAATTAATTATATGAACCTTCCAAATCATCCGATTTGGGATTTGATCTTAAGATCCAATATCTCTAAACTCATTCTCGTTCGTTCACATAAATTTAGCAATTATCTCCAAATAGGACTTACAATGATAGTGGGCTTCCCCATTTAGATTATACCACAATCTCTAATCGGTATTCCTCAATTTAAGTCAATAAGACTCCCATGATTTCTTATAACGGAAACTCCCTAAAATCTCCAAAACGTACTCCATACGATTCCTATAGAGGCTCCCAATCGATAACCTCGAACAAAATGGAATGAAATTCTCCCTAGAAAAACATCCCTCGAAAAGCCCTGTTTTCGAATCGATTCGGGCCAATTCCGAATCGATTCGGCCCTGCGAATCGATTCGGCCTTCAAGGCGAATCAATTCGGGTCCTAAGACCTGGGACTCTGTCTTAGGACGAATCTATTCGGCTGGGGTCCGAATCGAATCGGTCACTCAGACCTGGGCACCTGCATATTTCTGAATCGATTCAGTAGGAGGCCGAATCGATTCGGCCCTTCAGAACTCTCGAAAATGGCTACTTTTTAGTAAGCCAAAAATCCCAAAATTCATTTTAATCATTTTCTCTTCATTTCTTTTCAACCCAATCACATATATATCATTAATATCCATCAAAGAACACATATAAACTAATTTATAACCTCAAATTCATTTCTACAAAACAAATCTAAGATTATACCCAAAAATTAGGTTTTGATCAACTAAACCTAAAACCCATAATTTAATCCACAAATCATGCAATAAATGGTACACAATAATTATTTAGCAAGTTTAATCACTTGCCTCAAGTTCGTAGGGTCTGATTTGTCCTCGAGATCGCGTAATGACCGGAAATCTCCACTTTCTCTCTCCTTTCTCCTTCTTTCTCTTCTTCTTTCTTTCTTTCTTTCTATTTCTCTTTCTCTCTAAGGAGAATCAATCTCCCGTAGGCTTTTAAGCCTTGTCTTCCAATGTACACATCTTTAAATGACAATACACACTTTAAATGACTCGGTGACTTTAATTCCAGTCAAAAGAACTTAAAATATTTCGGAACCTAAATAGACCCCAAGTACAGTCATTTCGACTATCTCGACCCTTCCGGACACAACTACACCCTCAAAATTGCCATTCGACACACTTTCTAACAACCTCAAATTTTGACCTCAGATGCCCATCTCAATTATTCTCTAAATAAAATAATATTTATCTCTCCCAAATTAAATAAATAACCATCACTAAAACCTTGGGTTGTTACAAATATATAAAATAACACCATGACATAATAATATGTATTAAGCTCCCATTCTCCACACATTAAGCACCGATTCGTCTTATTTCATATTTAAACCCAACAAGACTTTCTTTAAACTTTCTCGTATATTTATTATCAAAATACTACAAGTTTACATGCATGAGAAAGCGGACTTTAAGGTCCTAAAATCCTATTGAATGGGTTACACATACATGTCATCCTAGAAATTTATATTATTTGCAAAAATATGCTTTCCAAGTCACAAGACATTTGATTAATTTCTTCAAACTCAATAAATGTCCGTTGTTCATAAAATCTCTATTTTTGTAAGGAACATAAAAATATTTATTTCATAAATATTTTGACAAGATTAATATCATTCCATATTTTATTCCATAAAATATCCATTATTTACTTTTTACTAGAAACACACTAAGATAACATTTTCTCACATTTTTATTCCATAAAAATGTTTATTATTTCTTTTTGCTAGAAATACACAAAAATAACCATTTTTAACATTTTATTCCATAAAATGTTTATTATTTTTTTAATAGAAATACACAAAAATAACATTTTCTCACATTTTCATTTATTGAAAATGTTTAATATTTCTTTTCTGAATTTGCAAGACACATTTTGAATCATCGTTTTTGATACCCATTTTAAACAATATTAAGATGACTAACAATAAACAATAGGATGCAAACTATTATCCTTCCTACATATATTTGATCTAATATATGTAAATAACATGCTAAATTTATACTACACATTAAATTTGGATTAAAGTTAGTTTTTTCCACCTTAAGGAGCTCTAATATGTTGTAGATGGTGATGAAGATGGATGACTCCCCACCTCTAAAGGTGGCCTTAAGGGATTTCTAAAATCCTTTGACAAAGTTGGTTCCATAAAAGCTTGGGTGACCTCTTCAAATCCCATCTTCAAGTCCCCAATAAATACTAAGAACATCATCGTCATCTTTACTCTAAGGTCATCTAGGGTTTCTACGTTGAAGTGTGGGGTGGAATGACTCTACAAATCATAGTTATAGGGATTGGTAGTGGGAGTGTGTGGTGGAAGTCTGAGGCAGAAGTGTTTGCTCCATGGGAGCTCCAAGCTAGAGACAAATGGCATAGAGACTCTAATGGATTTTTTCCCCACAATTCAGCACGATATTATCTTCTTATAACCAAAGGCAATGGGTTATTAATTTATATGGAACCCTTATAACCCCAAAGCCATCCCATATCAAGTATGAAGTCACCACAAATCGACATCAAACCTATTCTAATGGCTAACATATTAACGCAACTCACACCCTTATCTCTCTTTCTCTTTTTGAAACAAAACAGACGACCCATAATTTCTTAACACACTAAGAATTCCTTCCTTACAGACACAAGTTTTAAACCCACCGTCGAGCATTTGATAGCACATATGGCAGGTCTGACCACGTCAGGCGTCATTTGAACGACTGGAGATGGTGGTCGAACGACATTTTCCTTCGTCCCAACGATCCATTCTCGCGATGTCTCCTATCGCTGCTAATGACATCAAAAGTTGTTCGAAGTAGCCCTTTTTATTTTCTTTTATGATTTTTCTTTCTCCAATTATTCTTCACTATTCTCCTATAATCCAATTTGTTACCCACCAATCCTTGTGATTATAATTAGCTCCTAATTATATAAAATCTGTATATAATTTAATTAACTAATCGGGGCGGGAAATTACACATATGAAATATAAAAAATCCCACACTAATATTAAATAACAATGGTTTTAAATAATTTAAGTTCCCTGTATAAATTGATTGGTTAACATTCACATGCATTGATTCATTTTAAATCCCAATTATATAATTATTTAAAATTAAGAGGTATTACAATTTATAGTTTAAGGCCCATAACTTTTGATAACTCTTTTTTGAACTACTTTTGGTATTTTTCTAAAAGTGGCATAAAGCCGTAAAGAGACACTAAAAATTGAAATGTATAAAAAATAAAAAATAATGTGTAATAATGAAAGAAAAATTATTCTGTTTTGGCCTATATTGTTTTAAAAATGCAAGTGTGACACCCGTAGAGTCTTTTGGTCATTATTGGATTGTAGTTAACCTATAATAGTATATATAAATACAATTACAATTGTTAGAACAATGTTTTTGGTTGATAAAAGGATCTTTAATTTGAATTACTAATGTGTATATTGGGATACATCCCAAGGGTTTTGTTTTGGACCTATCGAGACAATCTTAATTGATTTTATGAAATGGAAATTGTTTACAATTATGTAAATTGAATTAGGTGTTTAGCCACATTATGCCGGTTAGAGAAAATGATGGAGTCGCCTATAACTAAAATTAATCTAAAGGGTTGACAAGTGACAAGATAAGAGGTCACCAAATAAATTAAATATATCCCAGCGCCCTAGGATTAATGATCGAAGAAAATGCACATGATGAAATGAGAGTGACATTTAATACTGACGATGCAAGCCCATGAAAGTAGATGATATTTGGCGTAGCCATGAAAATTAAAGAGTCACGAATTAAGTCACGAAAGGAACTAATGTGTTAAACATAATGTTTCAAGAATTAAGTCACGAAATAATCAGTAGACAGACCATGGCACTCCATATTTTTTAATAGTAAAGAGTTGGAGTGGAAACTTAGAATTCATTGAACTACGAGTGTGCATGTTAAAACACTTACAAGATTATGTCATGGGGCATGCACCTAATGGAAACATATAAATACACATATATTACAGTGGAGTTATTACACTCTAAAAGAAGAATCAATATACAACTGAACTACACAAAGATTAAAGAGAACAATAAGGATATATGACTTAGTTAGGACTCAACACATAATTTATGTAAATAAATTTATAACTTTGACATTGGTCGAGTTACGTCTATGAAGGGGAATTTTTTCATTCCAAGTTTTTATAAAAAATACTATTATCTAATTATTTTTGTGATGTTCGTAGAATGTGATTATTATTAAGTGTAATTATTGATGATTCACTTGATCACAATGGCCCTAAGAAAAGTTTTGGACCTTATACAATAGGCCCGAGGCCATGAAAGGTCATCAAATACATTAGACTATCAAAGTACCTCTACTTGAAAGTCCTAAATGATTTATTTAATACCCTCTCGCCTTTGGTAATCCCCATTTATATACTCAAGACCTCACCCACATTAGCAAGACCTTAGGAGTGATGTTTATACCTTGGCCAACCTTTCATACGCTTAATTACATTCAATGATAAGCCAAAAACCATAGTTAGGGTTCGTGGATCATTTAAAAGATGCAATCAAACCTTAACCTCTAAGATTTTTCAAGGGGACCAAACTCATCGAAAAGGTATTTCTAAGGATAAAACATACTTCAAATATATTCATGAAGACCTCATATGCCCAAGGAAACCTCATGAACCTAATAATGCTTTCCCTTAAATCCTAACGGGGTTTATTTAGATAATTCCTCTAACTTCCCTAATGGAATAAACCCTAGATTTGAAGTATTGTATCACATTTAATGAATATAACCTACCCCCACTCATATGACCCTACATACACTTGATCTCCTCTAACACTCTTAACATACATCATATTACGGGGAGCAATAGTGATAACATTATTCCTCATCTTCTTCCTCAATTTCCTATGTATAAAGGTTTGAAGGAGGCATTTATCCTACTTTAACATTTGAAGTTTTATAGTAACAACAAAATGGAAAATAATTATAAAGTTTCTTTACCCCTATGCTTTGAAGATGAAATTGAATTCCAAGTTTGTAGGTGTAAAATTAATCCACGCACAAACGATGACACTAACGTGACAATAAGCTCTTAAGAGAAGGCTTTAATGCCGATTACGGGAAATACTTGTGATGCTATTGAAGCCCTTATGCTTTTGACTCACTTGAGTGTATATTGTATAAGTGCTCATCAAGTTTGGAAATTGTGACAAAATTATGTCCATCCTAGAAACCAAAGAACCTCAGAAATTGGTTTGCCTATTCATCTCTCTATCTTGTAGTGATCAAGAGACTATTGCCAACACTCACACACAGTAGAATTTAATTCATGCATGTCATACTGCATAATAATGTGTGTACATATGTTGAGTTTGTTTAAATCCCTAATTATGATTTTTAATAATTTTTTGGGATTTTTTAAACATTTTTTAAACAAGGTTTTATTAATTAAAACTTGTTTTAAAAGTTTATGGGGTCAATTTCTAAATATACTTTGTTGTGTATTATGGCCTAATGTTACCTTGGGTAGAATCCAAAAGCGGCACAAACTTGAGGGTGTGTTTTTAATTACTTTAGACGCGCGTTTGGTATCCTGTTATTTCCCTACACTTGTCTGCCTCCGATTGGGTGGAACTGTGTTTCTTTACTGAGTTAAAAACGCGTATGGTTTCAGCCCTTGGATCATTTGTTATCAACGATCTGCATGTCGTCTTGATGAATCCCAGTGTAACTTTTTAAGCCAATCACGTTTCGTTTAACCACCGCATTGTGTGAGCCCTTGGATTCAAGTCAAATTATATTAACTCTATCCTAGCCCTTGGTTTTGATCAGATCTCTCGAACCTTCTCCTCACACTATAAAAAGGACCCTTCCCTCAGACTTCGAAAACTTTTGCCATTTCCAATTTTTCTGAGAGAAGAGAGAAACCAGAGAGAGAAAGAAAGTTAGAAACCCTAACTTTATTCGTCTAAATCCTCTTCAAACTAAACCCAAACACTTCTTCAAAACACCATATCCAAAAACACCATCCGGAGTGTTCTTGAGTGTTTGAGAGTTTGAGTTGAGTTATTTTTTGTTGCTGTAACCTTGTGTTCGTTAGATCTTGTTTCCAACTTAAACTTTTACTTAGATCTAGTTTCTGATTCCATAGAAATCTCAGATCTGAGTTATTCATGTTACAGTACACTTAGTTTCATTGTTTATTTCTCATCTTGAGAAATATATTGTTGATTATTTTCTCTAAAACGTTGTTTACTTTGAAATCAACAATAAATGCTTTATGTTTCTTGTTCTTGTAAAACTAAACCTTTGACTTAGTTTGGAATCTCACTTGGAGGTTTTTAATCTCGAAAATCTTTTCAAAACAGAGATTGATTAAGATCTTGACTGATTTGTAAGCAAGATATCCGTGGATTCTGGGATTTTTTGAAAGGTCAAATAAGGCTCAAAGTTTTGTAAGAAGAAAGAAAAGAAAAGATCACAGCATATAGTCTTACTGTAATTTGTTAGGACTGTTTGTACTTAATAAGTGTGTGTGTGCATGCATGTTTTAGAGAGCACCTCCACAAACACTTACACCCTACAACACGAAAAGTGTTGGTAATAAGATCTTGTGAACATAAGTCGACGTAAAGTGCTGGAACAAATCAGAAGTTGACAAACTGAGAGAACTACATCTACAATCAGAACTGCAGAGAAGTTATAAGGACACCAGAGGGTACATTCCTGGTGCGAGGGAAATCGAGTGTTCGTGTAGGGACACTATCGTTGATTTCGGCTCCCGCTCGACACGCAAAAGAAAACCTAAGCTACAGCTACACTTGACAAGCAAGTAAAGCGGTAAGTCGGGTATCGAGAATCCACAGGGAGTAATTGAATTTTAGATGTTAATTGTTTAATTACTTCACGAATAAAAGTGTAAAAGGTGATGTGTGGTTATGGTGACAAAAGAAAAGAATAAGTTAATGCTAAATTAAAGTAAAGCGAGGATCGGGATCGCATTCTACCAAACGGATCGAAACAACTACTAACTAGAGTTAAGGCTCGAAAGCGATCTAATCGAGCATTTACGATTAAGCATAAAAATCACGCAAGAAGGAATTTAACCCAAAGTTGCGAGATAAAACATTTAACTGAGAAATGATCACACGCGGATTAAATTCGGATTGTCGCTATAAACACTAAAGTTGCGTGACAAATAAAGTTAAACGCTTAACAATCCAACTTTAATACACGCGGTTTCAATTAAACGCGATTTTGCACTAAACCTAGTTTTCGGAGCTCGGGGCCCGAAAATGGCAGAAATGAAATCCCGACCCTATTTATCTAAGGGTGCATGGTGAGTTACACTAAATTATGCTAATTAGGCTAGGAAAGCAAGAATTAAAACATGTAAACTAGTTAGAAAGCATTGAAACTAAATTACAAGGCAAGAGAAGAAGAAGAACAAACTAGATTAATGGAGAGGAAGTGAATAGTTCAATCTTACAACCAATTAGTGTGTCAATCCAAGAGAGGAAGAAGAAGAACCCTCCAAAACCAAACCCTAACTAAAACTATCTAATTCAGAATATATGAGTCTAAGTATATCTAAGTCTCTCTTATTACAACAAAACCCAACTTATATAGTAAGTTGGAATAAAAGAAAGAAAATATCTGCAGGGGAAAAACAGGGGATCGATCGATCGACATCTGGGGTCGATCGATCGACATTGGAAAACGTGGCAAAAATAATAAGGCTCGATCGATCGACCCCCAGGCTCGATCGATCGATCAAGCAAGCAGGGGCAGCCTGCAATCTCCCCTGCATTGGCATACAATCCAACGTCGCTCAAATCGCCGTAACTTTGTCGTTATGCATCGGAATCACGCACCGTTCACGTCCACGCGAAGCTAGCGAGGAGAGATACAACTTCCGTGTAGATGTCGGGCCAGGTGCCCAAGCTGTCAAAAGATTAAAATGCCCTTGCGCGTGCGGTTGTGTACGGAAATCGAGCGAAACGCATCCGAAGTTCACACTAAGCATCCAAACACCTACAAAAGCTCAATTAACCCATGCAAAACATGTTAACATAGAAATCCGAGGGTTGTCTGGTTAACGAGCATAAATATAGGGAATAAGATACCCGAGGGGGCTAATAACGCGTAGGTTAATGGGTGAAATACGCAATATTTCCGCCGTATCACACCCCCTAACTTACACATTGCTAGTCCCTAGCAATGAAATAGGAAGCAACAAGAAGAACAAGTAAACCAACACAGGAGAGAGTACAAAAGTATGGTATAAAAGCAATAAAAAGATAAGGCCACTTTCGCGGGCGATTCGAGTGCATTTAGCGTATGCAATAAGCCGTTAAACCCCTAGGTTACCCTAGTGGACGAGTGTCGTCTCGTGAGGGTTTTCAGGGATGAAACCCACAAACATCATAAAGTTTCCTCAAAATATGCCCAATCAAGTAAGACAAACTCATCAGTGCGAACAAGATTTCAACATGTTATTAGCATATCAAACGAATTCACATGAGAAGTCCGTAGTTATTAACATTATCGAATGCACCTCAATGAATTGAAACCCTAACATGTGGAAGGGGAGTGAGCATATGCAAAGTATGATTTGGCGAAAAACTTAAATAAACCGGATATACATAAAGGCATGCATATATTCAATCCTCACGGGCATTACGCTCAACAAATGAATTCACTATGAAAAGGGAGGTAATACACGGGACATGCGGGCATAAAGAGTAAATGTAAATGGAAACTAGGATGCGCACATGCCATAAATGAGGAACGCTATATAGGAAATGAAAAACTTGCAATCTCAATGAAAGGATACCGCACACTAAAAGAGGCGAAATGCATTTTCACAGATTATCACAACTATTATGACTTTTGAATTACATCAACCTAAGATCACATAGGACTTATAATAGGGTTGTAACGTAGGTATGGCTAGGGTGTGAAACGAAGGAATGTATGTACGGATTCAAAGTATTCGGGATGAAAACTCGGGATAATGGGAGAATGCGTGCAATAACAAAAGTTGGACAAAGATGTCCAAACGAGCATAGATATAACAATCGAGAGAGTAATCAAAGCTTATTGAAACACTACAAACAATATTTATAACTTTCTCTTTCTTTTTCTTTTCTTCCTTTTTCTCACTTTTTCTCTTTTGTTTTCAACTTTTTGCTTTCTCTTTTTCTTTTCACTTCTTACTCTTTTCATGCTCAAATTGCAACCAAAATACAATAATAACATTCAATTCCAAGCAACAATCCAAACAAGGGTACGTAAGGTAATATATATGGTATAAAACTCCAATTTGGAGTTGGTTATGGGATTTTGGGTAGTGAAAAGAAAGGCTAGTATTTAGGCTCAAGTGGGTTGACTAGGGAACATATAAAAGGTGAGGTCAAGGTCATATGGGTGATATATCAAAGAGGGCCTATGACCATTTCACAAAGTATACGCAATTCTCGAGTCAAAACAACAGATGAAAATCATGCTCAAGTAACACATTTCAAGTATGAACTCAATTAATGAACGGTCAATGAAAGAATAAAGAGATTACCAATGACTGTAACGTTTTCAAAGAGGAAAGAATAGTGTATACACTCACAAATGAAGATAAGTCTCTAATCTCACTCGGAGTAAGTATATACAATGCAAAAAAAGCATACCGAGTTATAAAAATCTTAAGCCAATTCAATATACAAAGAATGGTGCATATGTTCACGGATAAAGTTTAATTCATGAAGTTATTCATAATATCAATGATTTAGGGACTAAAATCTAATAACTTCTAAAATCGAGAACATGCATAGTTGAATTGTCTATTTGATCGGGCAATTATTAAAATTTATCACTGGAAACAAGGAAAAATGCCCAACAAAGGAGAAAAAAAAAAGAAAATATTTTTGAAATTTTTAACAAAAACATGCTTTGTAACTAAATTGTAATCAAATTCAAGGACTAAACAGCAAAATGGATAAAATATCCTACACCCCCTAACTTAAATGTTGCATTGTCCCCAATGCGTCCATTAAAGAACACAACACAAAGCTAGGAAAAGAATGATATTTCCCACACGTGGAGCGATCTCCGTAAGTACAAGTCCAAATGAAGCTGCAAAACAAGTTAGTACAAAGCATATGAAGAATATGTACCGATGTATTAAGTTAAGAGAAACTATGTCACAAGTCACAATAATATAGAGGGGCTGAAGTGCAAATACTAGATAAATTGATGGTGAACTTTTTGATTTTATAAAATGGAAGGTCACACACATCAAAATCCAATAAACAACGAGAGACTACATTTTCATTTCTCATTTCATAAGTTCAATACAAAATTACTTAATACATTACAACTTCTGAAATAAAAGAAATACCAATAAAAATAAAAATAAAAATAAAAATAAAAAGTACAATATACTATCCGATCCCAAAAATACAAAAGGAAACTCAGAACAACAGCAGCCTAGTGGCCAGAACCACTAGGATCGGAGGGGTCCTGAAAATGAGGAGGCACTGGTGAGTCGGAATCACTGCGCTGCAGATAAAGATCTCTCATCATCCGCTGCATCATCCGGTAATCCTGTCTGCTCTGTGCCCTAGCCTGCCTCTGCAAAGCCCACTCCTGCTGCTGCTCGGCCTGAAACTGCTCCTGCTGAGCCTGCTGCTGATCCAGGCGGGACTCCCAAGTTGCCCACCTGAGCAGGGTCTCCTCCCAGCGCTGGTCCTGCACGGCCTGGTATGCCGCAAAGCGGGCATCATCCTCTGTGTGTGGCGCGTGAGAACCCTCACCCGTCTCCATCTCTCTAATCTCATCCTCCTCGTCGTCTGGCAAGTCAGGTATCTCTGCCCTCTGTCTCTTCCCAGCCGGTTGCCCCCACTCGCGCTTCAGCATTTTTGTGATGTTGTCATTTGAGAGAAGCCCGAGTGGCACATGCTTACGGTCTGCGTCTAACTCCTGGCAACCGTGAGAAATAAAAATCTTCGTGATAAGGGCAGGAAAAGGAAGGGAAAATCTCCAAGCGACCTCCTTCGCCGTAGCGCACATAATATCTAGAAAAATAGCGGGCAAACTGATACTGCCCAATCCATTCAGCATAGTGTAGATCAGTGCGGCATGCTTGTGACGAACCTCAGACCTGTTGTTCGTCACCATAAAGGAATGGACATTGATGTAGTGTAGTAGTCTAGGCAAGTCCTCCATCGCAGCCGAGCGGAAGGCACCCCTCTTCCACGGCTCGCCCGGTGCAAGGGCCTCTACCAATGTCCCACGGCCGAAGATAGGCCCATCGAGAAAACTGACTGGATCCGCAGGGAGAGGAACATCCATAAAATCCGCTAAGTCTGAAATACTAAATGGAATCCTCACCCCATGAACCATGGCCTCATATGTAGTCGGCCCATCAATGCTCTTCACCTCTACTAACGTCGCGTAGAAAATCCGTACCAACTCCTCGTTGACGCGCCCGTTAGTAGAAAGAAAGGGCTCCCACCCCTGACGGCGCAACAGAATCCGCGCCTCCCTCGGTATGTCCTTAAGGACCCATGCAAAATGATGACCAAGCGGTCGCTCGGAAGTGTAGAAATGTGCACGGAACCAATCCCGCTCCTGTTCTGAGCGGAACCCATCGATGCCCCCGGCGGGCACACACATAGTAGAAGAATATTTTTTTGGTGCCATTTCAACCTACAAAACACAAATTACACAAAACAAAGCAAGTGTAAGCACAGTTTATGGTTAGTAGTGTAAAAGTTGAAATGGTGGTGCAAGTGCGCAAAACCGAGGTGAAAACAAGCAACATTGCGATGAAAAATGTCGAAATGCGACTAGGCATGAAAATCACCCAAGTGTGCGTCAAAATAAGGATTGAAATTTGTTTTAGGCATTTTGATGAACACTTGGCGTGCGCAATGTGCGTCAAGGTCGAAAATACCGAGTTTGAACCAACAAACCACCCCACTCATGAACAACCAACAATGCAGCAATCAAAACATGATCATGAGTGGATATATAACAAGAATCATGCAAAAATTCAGTTGGTTCAAAACGAAATCAGGGGATAAAACCAACATTCAAACAATGTGTCAAACTAGGGTTTTAAACATGCAATTTATGACACAATTCTAACAAAAACTACAAAATCAAGTAAAACTAGTTAAGATTATACCTTGGATATGTAGAAATTGGAAGAAAAAGGATTAAATGTGATGAGGGGAAAACTAGGGCACAAACGGTTTTGAGAGAGGAGAGAAAAGAAATAAGAGAAATGGGGAAAAATAAGGCAGACCTCGGCTTAACCTGGTCGATCGATCGATCGACCCCCAGGCTCGATCGATCGATCGAGCAGGGCCAGGCCTACTGCATCCAAAATTTTTAAGGGGGGGAAATTGCAATTTTGGGAAAAATAGGGGGTTTAAATATAATATAACTATAAATATAGTATATATATATGTATCTACATAAAAATATGAAATAAAAATAGAAAAATAAAAATAAAAATAAAATAAAAATAAATACACATAGGCCTAAATATACACACCAAAAAGGCCTAAGCTAAAGAAAATAAAAAAAAATAAAAATAAAAATATGTACAATGAGCAACGCACACGCATATTCACGACAACAAATGAAAAATAAAATAAAAGAAAAATAAAAACAAATGCAAATGCGTGAGGATGCGTGTGTGAAAAACAAAGGGAAAAAAAATGTTTTTGTGATTTTTGATTGTTTTCTTAACAAATGTGTGCCGGGGCGCATATCTCCGCAAATTCAAGTCCGTTGAACCTACAAAAGAGTTAGAACCAATCATACAAAAGGAAAGAAAAAGAGATTAGCTAATTACACTAGGCTAAAATCAAGAAAAACAAAAATAAAGAAGTTAGTATATACAACCTACACTTTGGATGCGCCATTAACTATATACCAAAAGTTGAAATTTTTGAGGGTCCATCCAAAACACGATTTGACTTCGGAGGATCAACGGTGGACCCTCCCGAGCATGCATGCCTCCCGGAAAATAGGAATTCCGTTTGAACAACGGAAGGCATGTGGGCGGTGAAAGAAATGAACCATCGCCAATTTGAAATTCTAGGCGGACGATGGGGGATTTGGATAACAAGGGGGAAAAGTACACTTGAGGTCCAAGAAAAATCGATTCATCTCCCAAAGGTTTTTCAAATGGAATGGGAGATGGTGCACACATCGGGATAACAACCATCGACAACAAGTTCGGTAAAGAGTCCTCATCGGCAAAAAGTGTAGAAATTTTGAAAGTTTCTACCGACTCATAGGAATCAACCGGTGATTCTAATGGTTCGATCACGGAAAATGAATATGGTGATGAAACAAATTCAATCTCAATCGACTCATCGTCGGAAGGAGATTGAATTTCGAGGGAGAGAGATTCACACTCGATGAGAAATTCTCTGAAAAATTGAGGTGAAACACAAGTTTCCACCTCCTCGTTGTTTTGTGCATAAGAATTCATCTCATCGCAAAGTGAACCAAAACTCATTCCAGCATCATTTAAGCCTTCCAAACCTTGGGAGTAAAGAAGAAAAGTCTCTTCCAAAGTAGGCTTCCTCGGCTCAAGAGCCTCGGACTCCTCATTTGGTTGAAACTCATCTTCGAAAGTAATGAAATAAGAATCGTCATTGGATTCGAATAATGAATCCAACTCAAGCTCCCAATAACGATTTTCATTCCGATAAATGTTTTCAAGTCTTTCATTCTCAAGAAAATCTTCAAAATGGAAAACTTGAAAACTATCCCCAAAGTAAGAATCATTAGAATAACCGTAATAACTATAAAAGAAAGACATGGTTACCTTGTTGTTGAAAGATGGAGAATCCAAGAAAAAAGTGAGCAAAAGCGAGTAGAAGTTTCTTAGCGCTCAAAGTATGCAAATCCTGCAAAAAGGGTTAAAAGAAAGAGTACAAATAGGAAAGGAAAAATACTACGAAATCATAAAACAATTACTATCTAAAACAAACTCCCCGGCAACGGCGCCATTTTTGGTGCGAGGGATACCGAGTGTTCGTGTAGGGACACTATCGTTGATTTCGGCTCCCGCTCGACACGCAAAAGAAAACCTAAGCTACAGCTACACTTGACAAGCAAGTAAAGCGGTAAGTCGGGTATCGAGAATCCACAGGGAGTAATTGAATTTTAGATGTTAATTGTTTAATTACTTCACGAATAAAAGTGTAAAAGGTGATGTGTGGTTATGGTGACAAAAGAAAAGAATAAGTTAATGATAAAATAAAGTAAAGCGAGGATCGGGATCGCATTCTACCAAACGGATCGAAACAACTACTAACTAGAGTTAAGGCTCGAAAGCGATCTAATCGAGCATTTACGATTAAGCATAAAAATCACGCAAGAAGGAATTTAACCCAAAGTTGCGAGATAAAACATTTAACTGAGAAATGATCACACGCGGATTAAATTCGGATTGTCGCTATAAACACTAAAGTTGCGTGACAAATAAAGTTAAACGCTTAACAATCCAACTTTAATACACGCGGTTTCAATTAAACGCGATTTTGCACTAAACCTAGTTTTCGGAGCTCGGGGCCCGAAAATGGCAGAAATGAAATCCCGACCCTATTTATCTAAGGGTTCATGGTGAGTTACACTAAATTATGCTAATTAGGCTAGGAAAGCAAGAATTAAAACATATAAACTAGTTAGAAAGCATTGAAACTAAATTACAAGGCAAGAGAAGAAGAAGAACAAACTAGATTAATGGAGAGGAAGTGAATAGTTCAATCTTACAACCAATTAGTGTGTCAATCCAAGAGAGGAAGAAGAAGAACCCTCCAAAACCAAACCCTAACTAAAACTATCTAATTCAGAATATATGAGTCTAAGTATATCTAAGTCTCTCTTATTACAACAAAACCCAACTTATATAGTAAGTTGGAATAAAAGAAAGAAAATATCTGCAGGGGAAAAACAGGGGATCGATCGATCGACATCTGGGGTCGATCGATCGACATTGGAAAACGTGGCAAAAATAATAAGGCTCGATCGATCGACCCCCAGGCTCGATCGATCGATCAAGCAGGGGCAGCCTGCAATCTCCCCTGCATTGGCATACAATCCAACGTCGCTCAAATCGCCGTAACTTTGTCGTTATGCATCGGAATCGCGCACCGTTCACGTCCACGTGAAGCTAGCGAGGAGAGATACAACTTCCGTGTAGATGTCGGGCCAGGTGCCCAAGCTGTCAAAAGATTAAAATGCCCTTGCGCGTGCGGTTGTGTACGGAAATCGAGCGAAACGCATCCGAAGTTCACACTAAGCATCCAAACACCTACAAAAGCTCAATTAACCCCTGTAAAACATGTTAACATAGAAATCCGAGGGTTGTCTGGTTAACGAGCATAAATATAGGGAATAAGATACCCGAGGGGGCTAATAACGCGTAGGTTAACGGGTGAAATACGTAATATTTCCGCCGTATCAATTCCTAAACTTATATAGGTCTGAGTTGTTTGCATGTTAGTTATATAGTTTGTAACTCATAAATTTGTTTTAGTGGATTTTTCATTTTACTCCGTAGAGGGAGTCGTGGGCGTTTCCTCAATTGGTGAGGTTTTACCACGTAAAAAATTGTGAACATAATCTTTCTACATCTCCTCATCTCAGTCTTGGTTGTGCTGTGTTTAAAACTTGTTTAAACTATTTTTAAACTTGTTGCTCAAATCTTGAATAGATCTCGTACATACTTTTGTTAAACACATCTTGTGTTCAATCTTTTTGATTTAAGAAAAGAGTTTCTTCAAAAAACAACTCGGAGTTACTTAAATAGTTTATTTTCAATAAACGGCTTTAGTATCACATTTTCAATTGGTATCAGAGCTTGGTAAAACTGATTTTAAAGAGCTCCTGTGTTTCTGAAATTGTTTTTTGAAAATCAAATATGGACGAGAAAAATGAAAGATTTGGTAACTTGACCAGACCTCCAATCTTTGATGGAACCAATTTTGCTTACTGGAAAGTAAGGATGATTGCTTTCATTCAAGGAACTCTGGGAGATGATGTCTGGGACATTGTTGAAAATGGTTATTCTTTTCCTACCAAACTAGCCAACGAAGGAAGTAATGAGAGGGTTAAGAAAGCTTTAAGTGAGTTCACTCAAGAAGAGAAACAAGTTTCTCAAAATAATAACAAAGGAAAGAATGCCATATTTTTTTCCATAAATGAACATGAGTTCAAAAGAATCTCATCCTGTACCACTTCTAAGGAAGCTTGGGACACCTTGGTTACTGCTCATGAAGGAGACACTAGAGTTAAGGCTGCTAAAACCCAAATGCTTATCCAACAGTATAATTCCTTAATTATGTCTGAGACTGAGTCATTTGATGACTTCTATATGAACATGACTGATATTGTGACCAAACTGCATGCTAATGGGATAACCTATGATAGACAAGAAATTGTATCTAAAATTCTGAGATCATTACCACAGAAGTTTGATAACAAAAGATATGCTATTGAGGAAATATGTGATATAAATCTCACTCCTGAACTACTCAGTAGTAAACTAAGAACTGTGGAAATGGAACTGGAATTTAAGAAACAATTAACCCAATCCCATAGGAAACAGATTAGTTCCAATCTAAGCTTCTCTTCTAAATTGATTAAGCCTGAGTTTAATACTTCCAATGATGAATCTGATGAGGACTGCGATATAGAGAGTTTGGACAATCAGATTGCCTTAATGACAAAACAATTTAAGAAAATCATTAAGTTTAGAAACAAAGTGGCAAATAAACAAGGCAAGTCAAATTATCCAACTCCCTCTAGTCACAGACCTCATGAGAAAAATCACGACAAAAATCACAAGAACTCTCATATCAGACCTAATAGAGACCTTAAGAAGACTGAATGCTATAGATGTGGTAAACTGGGACACATTGCTCAAGACTGTAGAGTTAACTTGAACACTAAAAAAAAAAACACTAGAGCTAACATCTGCAAAACATGGGATGATTCAAGTGACTCTGAAAATGAGGAACCTGAGTCATCAGATGTTTTTGATCCTTGCATGTCCTTCTTTGCCAAGATTATTTATAATGATGACATGTCTATGTTTGTTAATGAGGATGAACCAAATAATTCTATGACTGATACTTCGAATATAGTTATTACTGGTTTAGATGTTTTGATTACTGAGAATGTTGCATGTTCTACCTCGGGGTGTGTGAGTCAAAGGGAACGCGATAATGACGATGTCAATGGGTGTGTGAGTTCTAAGAATGAAGCCTTAGGGGTCACTTCACACACTACACTTAGTGACTCGGACAATGAAGATCTCCTAGACATTCACACACTTTATGCTAAAACTCTCAAGAAAAGTGCTAAACTAGAAAAAATTGTGAAAGATCTTACCAAAAAGTTGGAAGATCTAAGCCTGATGGTCAAACTGAATTCTGAAGAGTACACTACCCAATGTTTAACTCATGAAAGTGAAATTAAGGTTTTTGATGAAAAACTGAAAACTTTGACTGAAACAAATGAAATTCTGGAGAAAAAGTACAAGGGAACATTGTTAGAATTGGAACAAACCAAAGAAAAGACAGCAACTATTTTCAAAAAATTTATAAAATTTGAAAATAATTCTAAATGTTTTGTTGAATTTGTTGCTGAATCTAAAACCAATTCTGATGATCGAACTGGTATAGGGTTTTGCTCCAATTTGAAGACACAAACAAAATCTTTTGAACCTATTAAGTTTGTGTCAGGAGGCAAAAGACCTATTGAAACATGCCCAGATTTTCATTCATTAAAAACTGAGTTTGATTTAAAACATCAAAACTTCAACATTGGGGAATCAAGTTGCTCTAAGCTTGAAAGTTCACCTAAGGCTAAATGCGTCTGCCCCTTTATCAGAAAGAGTGAACCTGCATTCAAACCTGTACTACCTAGGAATAAATTTCAGCCTCAAAACCTGTCAAAACCGTTGTTTAAGGACTTTCCTAAGGAGACCCCATTCTGAGCAATCTTTATTGCTCCTACTGTGACATATATGGTCACTCTTTCGGTGGTTGCTATGCTAGGAGACTACTCAATCCAGTCTATAATCCTCATACCTACCAGAACTTTAACTATTCTAGGAGGAGTCGAAACAATTACATACTTCCTAGACAGCCAGATAAAAACTCTAACTATAGAAAGAGAAAGACCAAACCTAAAAGAACATTTCCTAGAAGGAATCCTAAACACTTTCCTAAACCAAATGCTCAAGTCTTTCACAAAATTCAAAATCATGCACAAAATATTTTTCAGCAAAAATCTAATGCTCGCAAATTTTATCAGTTGAGAGCTAATAAGCGCAAGATGAAAACTAGAGCAATTTGGGTTAGAAAAGATGATCTATTATATTACCTCAGATGAAGTGTAATATTGTTGTTACTGATTTAAAAGCTGAACACACATCATCTGGTTGGTATTTAGACTCTGGATGTTCTAAGCACATGACTGGAGATGAATCTAAACTTTTAAACAAAACCAGATTTACTGGTGGTAAAGTCATTTTTGGTGATGGAGTTTCATCTCAAATCATAGGCAAAGGAACTCTCAAAGAAGAAGGACTTCCTGTTCTTGAAAATGTCCTGTTAGTTAAAGGTCTAAAGGCTAATTTACTTAGTATTTCGCAATTTTTTGACTCAGACCATACTGTTACCTTTTCAAAGAACAATTGCAAAATTTTAAATGAAAAAGGTGAATGCATAATTACTGGATTCAGAACTCCTGACAATTGCTACACTGTCAAGAACAATTCTGAAATTTGTAATGTTGCCAGAATGGATGACAACGAGATATGGCATAACAGAATGGGTCACATAAATTATGATAATCTTAGTAAATTGTCTACTCAAGGAATAGTAAGAGGAATTCCAAAAATTAAACCCATTCATAATATTTTCTGTGGTTCCTGTCAGGAAGGTAAAATTGTTAAGGCACCTCATAAGAAAGTCAAAGATATTCTTACCTCTAATCCATTAGAACTCATCCATATGGACCTAATGGGTCCTTCCCAAACTGTTAGCCTTTGTGGACACAGTTACATCTTAGTTATGGTTGATGACTTCACCAGATTTACTTGGGTAGCCTTTTTAAAACAAAAGTCTGACACTTTCCAAACCTTCCTAAAAATTCTTCTTAGGATTGAAAATGAAAAGGACACTCAAGTAAATAGAATCCGTAGTGATAGAGGTGGTGAATTCAAAGACACTGGTATTATAGAATACTGTGACTATAATGGTTACAAACACGAGTTCAGTGCTCCTAAGACTCCTCAACAAAATGGAATCGCCGAGAGAAAGAATCGTACCCTTCAAGAGATGGCACGTGTTATGTTACATGCCAAGAATTTACCTAAATATTTTTGGGTAGAATCTATTCGTACTGCGTGTCACATTATTAATAGGGTCTATCTTAGAAAGAATTCCAAACAAACCCCTTACGAATTTTAGTACAATAAAAAGCCTAATCTCAAATATCTTAGAACCTTTGGCAGTACTTGTTATGTATGCAAAGATAGGGAACACTTATCCAAATTTGAGAGCTGGGGAGATAAAGCCATATTTCTAGGATACTCGCCTAACAGTAGAGCTTATCGAGTGTATAATATTTGCACTAAAACCTTAATGGAATCCATAAATGTAATTGTTAGTGACACTACTGTAGAAAGCAAGACTGGTGAATTACCTATTGAAGAAGAGTCTACAAATATTTTAGAAAATGATTCTTCTGAAATAGATAATTCATTACCTATTGAGACACCTGAAGTACCTAACTGGGTTTCTAAAGATCATCCCATAAATAACGTAGTCGGTAACCCTAGTGAGCCAGTGCGTACAAGATCCCAACTTAGAAATTATGCACATTTTGCATGTTTTATTTCCCTTGTGGAACCAAAGAATGTAAATGAGGCATTGAATGACTCTCACTGGATATCTGCTATGCAGGAAGAACTTTTACAATTTGTCATTCATGATGTATGGTATCTTGTTCCACGTCCTGATCACAAAAAGGTTGTTGGTACTCGTTGGATCTTCAAAAATAAAACTGATGAAAATGGGATAATAATTAGAAATAAAGCTAGATTAGTTTCTCAAGGATACTCCCAAATAGAAGGAATTGATTTTAACGAGACCTTTGCCCCTGTTACTCGTTTAGAATCAGTTCATCTGCTTTTTGCTATAGCTTGTCACATGCAATTTACATTGTATCAAATGGATGTCAAATCTGTGTTCCTTAATGGAATACTGGCTGAGGAAACCTATGTAGAACAACCTAAAGGGTTCATTGACCCTAAATATCCAAATCACGTATTTCGTCTGAAAAAGGCTTTATATGGCCTTAACAAGCTCCTAGAGCTTGGTATGAGCGTCTTGCCAGTTTTCTTTTGGATAAAGGTTTCAAAAGAGGTGGAAATGACCAAACTCTATTTGTCAAACATTTTGACAAACACATTACTATTGCTCAAGTTTATGTAGACGATATTATATTTGGATCAACTTCTCCCTCAGAAGTAAAATCCTTTTCTGAAATTATGAGTAAAGAATTTCAGATGTCCCTTATGGGGGAGTTACAGTTCTTCCTAGGTCTCCAAGTCAAACAAAATCCAGAACGATTATTTGTTTCGCAATCTAAGTACGCTTTAGAGATAGTTAAGAAATTTGGCCCCGAGAGTGCTAAAGATGCTAAAACACCTATGAGTACTACGGTAAAATTGTCAAAAGATGAAAATGGAAATTCTGTAGATCCTACTCTATATCGTAGTATGATTGGAACATTACTATATCTTATTGCCTCGCGTCCTGATATCATGTATGCTGTGTGTGTTTGTGCACGTTATCAAAATAACCCTAAAGAGAGCCATTTGAATTCTGTTAAACATATAATTAAATATGTTAAAGGCACTCTGAATCTAGGAATTTGGTACACTAATGACACACCAAGCACTATTATTGGGTACACTGATGCTGACTGGGCTGGGTGTACTGATGATAGTAAAAGAACTTTAGGAGCATGTTATTATATTGGTAATAACTTGGTAGGATGGAGTAGTAAAAAATAAAATTGCACATCACTCTCGACAGCTGAATCTGAATACATAGCCGCTGGTAGCTGTTGTGCTCAATTATTGTGGCTTAAACAAATGCTAAGTGATTATGGTATTCAAGAAAACCAATTGTATCTCTATTGTGATAATCAAAGTGCGATTAATATTTCTAAAAACCCTATTCAACACTCGCGAACAAAGCATATAAAAATAATACATCATTTTATACACGAATTGGTTGAAACCAAGGAATTAGAAATCAATTATCTTCCTACTGATCTACAACTCGCAGATATGTTTACCAAACCTCTAGATTATAATAAATTCATTTCATTACGTAAATCTATTGGTATGGTTTGTGCTGAGTAATACCTTTGCTGTTTATCCAAGTTTTTCCCTTTGTCCATTTGAGACAAAATGGGGGAGAAATTTGAGTCTATTAATCTCTTGCATATACTAAACAGCTTGATCTTAGTGATTCATTGCAGGTATTCTTTTTGTACAGTCATTCTCAACTGTTGTAATAGGATGTTAAATTGTAAATAGTTGAGTTATGTACTTTTTGATTTCTAGGATTTGGGTAGATAGAATTTTGATAGGACTAAGTCTTTCTTATTTTTTTTGTTTCCCTACGAGTCCTAGATGACTCAAAGGAGATTTTGTCTCATACTTCCAAAGGGGGAGATTGAAGCCCTTATACTTTTGACTCACTTGAGTTTATATTGTATAAGTGCTCATCTAGTTTGGAAATTGTGACAAAATTATGTCCATCCTAGAAACCAAAGAACCTCAAAAATTGGTTTGCCTATTCATCTCTCTATCTTGTAGTGATCAAGAGACTATTGCCAACACTCACACACAGTAGAATTCAATTCATGCATGTCATACTGCATAATAATGTGTGTACATATGTTGAGTTTGTTTAAATCCCTAATTATGATTTTTAATAATTTTTTGGGATTTTTAAACATTTTTTAAACAAGGTTTTATTAATTAAAACTTGTTTTAAAAGTTTATGGAGTCAATTTCTAAATATACTTTGTTGTGTATTATGGCCTAATGTTACCTTGGGTAGAATCCAAAAGAGGCACAAACTTGAGGGTGTGTTTTTAATTACTTTAGACACGCGTTTGGTATCCTGTTATTGCCCTACACTTGTCTGCCTCTGATTGGGTGGAACTGTGTTTCTTTACTGAGTTAAAAACGCGTATGGTTTCAGCCCTTGGATCATTTATTATCAACGATCTGCATGTCGTCTTGATGAATCCCAGTGTAACTTTTTAAGCCAATCACATTTCGTTTAACCACCGCATTGTGTTAGCCCTTGGATTCAAGTCAAATTATATTGACTCGATCCTAGCCCTTGGTTTTGATCAGATCTCTCAAACCTTCTCCTCACACTATAAAAAGGACCCTTCCCTCAGACTTCGAAGACTTTTGCCATTTCCAATTTTTCTGAGAGAAGAGAGAAGAGAGAAGAGAGAAACCAGAGAGAGAAAGAAAGTTAGAAACCCTAACTTTATTCGTCCAAATCCTCTTCAAACCAAACCCAAACACTTCTTCAAAACACCATATCCAAAAACACCATCCTGAGTGTTCTTGAGTGTTTGAGAGTTTGAGTTGAGTTATTTTTGTTGCTGTAACCTTGTGTTCGTTAGATCTTGTTTCCAACTTAAACTTTTACTTAGATCTAGTTTCTGATTCCATAGAAATCTCAGATCAGAGTTATTCATGTTACAGTACACTTAGTTTCATTGTTTATTTCACATCTTGAGAAATATATTGTTGATTATTTTCTCTAAAACGTTTGTTTACTTTGAAATCAACAATAAATGCTTTCTGTTTCTTGTTCTTGTAAAACTAAACCTTTGACCTAGTTTGGAATCTCACTTGGAGGTTTCCAATCTCGAAAATCTTTTCAAAACAGAGATTGATTAAGATCTTGACTGATTTGTAAGCAAGATATCCGTGGATTCTGGGATTTTTTGAAAGGTCAAATAAGGTTCAAAGTTTTGTAAGAAGAAAGAAAAGAAAAGATCACAGCATATAGTCTTACTGTAATTTGTTAGGACTGTTTGTACTTAATAAGTGTGTGTGTGCATGCATGTTTTAGAGAGCACCTCCACAAACACTTACACCCTAGAACACGAAAAGTGTTGGTAATAAGATCTTGTGAACATAAGTCGACGTAAAGTGCTGGAACAAATCAGAAGTTGATAAACTGAGAGAACTACATCTACAATCAGAACTGCAGAGAAGTTATAAGGACACCAGAGGGTACATTCCTAAACTTATATAGGTCTGAGTTGTTTGCATGTTAGTTATATAGTTTGTAACTCATAAATTTGACTTAGTGGATTTTTCATTTTACTCCGTAGAGGGAGTCGTGGATGTTTCCTCAATTGGTGAGGTTTTACCACGTAAAAAATTGTGAACATAATCTTTCTACATCTCCTCATCTCAGTCTTGGTTGTGCTGTGTTTAAAACTTGTTTAAACTATCTTTTAAACTTGTTGCTCAAATCTTGAATAGATCTCGTACATACTTTTGTTAAACACATCTTGTGTTCAAACTTTTTGATTTAAGAAAAGAGTTTCTTCAAAAAACAACTCGGAGTTAATTAAATAGTTTATTTTCAATAAACGACTTTAGTATCGCATTTTCAGCTATTGATGCAAAAATTAGAAATTTTTTAGGAGAGATATTGAAGCTTACGAACATCAATGAAGTTTTAGCTTTCCTTAAGAGAGAACAAAGATACGACGGTAAGGCGAAAGTAGTAATTTGATCTTTAATTGAAGAAGGTGTGAAATTATTTGGTTCTCTAGATTAACATTTGCTAATTTTTTACTAACAACAAAAGGGAATTTTTATTTTTAAGAAATTTTTATAGTGAAAGTCAAAGAGGATAAATGGTTATGGTGTTCTGTAGGAACATTATCAAATACTTATTTTTTGTATGATTATGTAGTTTTTGGTTTTGTTTTGAAAACCATAAGGTTTTAGGGTATCGAACAACTTTAACAAGGCATGCTACACTAGTGTAAAGAGTTATAATTTTTATTTCCTATGTTGTAACTAGAGATTTACCATTTCTTCCCTTTGAGTCATTGTCGAATTAAGTGGTATTTAGAATGAAAATATATAAACTATAATATTCTCCCGTCCCGATAAAGACCTCTTGGGACCTCATATAACCATGTCAATATCACTAAAGTTTTCATGCTTGTAATACTTCACATGAAGAGAACATGTAATAAGATCATTTTCATAGTGACCATTGGTCCCTCCAATGAGTAAAGCAACGACTTAAATATTTTTTAATTATCTTTACCACTATTATGTTATTCCTTCTCCTAAGAGTATGATCATATAAAATCTAAGGTCTCGTATGATCTTAAACCCCATTAATAGTTAATTAATAAAATTTCATGTTAACTCTTACGTTGTATTAATATAACTGATATTAAATTTCAGGTTTTGTTATTGCAGGTACAAAAATGATAGACATTGTATTAGGTTTGAAAGTCAAGGTGCGCCATCACACCCAATAAGTCTCCCTATGGGTTCATGCACGTTGAGTATTGAGCTTTGGAACACTCAATATTAAGAGACTATACCCCAACTATTGTTTAATTTAACCTCACATGCTTACTCAACAATACAACTAACATAAAATAGATAAGTAATAAGACATAAGCGGACCACATTTCACATTTCACCTAATAACGCGAGCGTTCCAAACCAGTTAACCCATGGGTAACCTAAATATTAAAATGAGGGTTATACAACTTGGTGGCGAAAAACTGGGTTCATATTCCTTCAAGAGTGAATGAGAGTGATAGTGGCGAGTCCCAAAGTTAAAATAGAATTTGTGCTTGTGTTTTACGCATTAGGATGGAATAATTTGTGAAAACATTATTAGGCAAGATTCACTTGTTAAAGGAAGGTAATACCGAATGAAAAAGATGAAACATGCGAACGAGTGTGAGATATCGCAACGTGTAGATAGGACATAGGGGAACTACAAGGAAATATTAATGCGTCTAATGTAACCTCTTCAACGAATAACCATATTCAACTATAGGATGACTTGTGAGAGAATAATATTCCTCCATCATCCCACCATATTGATAGCCAATCATGGCGTACTCGATAAAATTTGGAGGATTCAAGCTCCCCAAAGGACTTAACAATGACAAGGGTCATCAACGTTTGTTACATTGTTGGGAATCTTAGTAACAACGAAAAGTCTTAACACTTAGCATTTTGTAGAGTAATGAAAATGCATTGGATAATAAATCAAATTGCGACAAACGATATGAAGTCATTCCAAGCGTTAGGGATGACATGCGAGAAGTGATTATGACATTACAAACTCGATAATGAGTATATGGACTTTCATAGGATGTACTTGCGGTTATTGGGCCAATTTGGAATACGGAACTCATGGAAAAATTTAACTTTGACTGAGTCATGTTCTCAGGATTGTGGCACTTAGTGCACGCTGAAAGGAAAACTACGTTAAGCCAGCGGCATGCAAGGATAGTCTCCCATATGTTTTGGGTTTATAATGCACACGTCCATTTTGTTTTGTATAAATAGTGACCCAACTATATTTTGGTTTTGTAAATTCTCTTCCCTCCATTAAAAAATCTGACGTCATCCACCAAGTTGTATGAAAACTCAAAACCACCACAATTGAACTAACTAATATTTGTTAAACTACCATTTTACACTCAAATATGCATGAACCTTTCCACTTGATCTTCACGCATATATATATATATATATTATCCTTTTTTAAAACTAAACAAGACGTGACATTAAAATTTTCCCCTCTTTGTCACCACTATGCATTATTTTTCTTACATTTTTTGGGAACCAAGTAAGTTGTTTATTTCCCTCTTATTGTTGAACACCAAACAAAACACTATTGTTTATTTAGTTTTATAAAATGAACCAAAATTTTAATTCATAGGAAATAATTAATCAATACCAATTTATATTTGGTTCCGACAACAACAACAACAAAAAAAAAACGAATAGCAAGAAAATTTTATTATACCCATGCACGTTGTATACTAGTCCGTAAGAGAGTAAATATCAAGTGGGAAAAAAAATATGATACATAACATGACATTTCCCTTTCCATAGCCATATGAGGTTAAAATTGTAATATCAAAATATTAGTTGATCTAAAAAACATAAAAATATTTTCTATTAATTTTGTTAGTGATGTCATTATTGTTGCTAAATGGAGGGTCATATGATTATGAAACCAAAACACAAAAAGGTCATTGTATCAAAACATTCAAAGAGATAGAAGGTAGGCTATTGCAATCATCCTTTTTCTCTTCTCTTTATCTCTTTTGTTCTGTTGGCTATTTTTTGGTGGTGGAACAAGTGGCTTTATGATGAGCAGTTGTTTTGGGAGATGTTATGCCAATAGAGAAACGGCCATATTTTTTTGTATTATTATCTATATCTCATGTTTGGAATCTTCAAATCACTTGCTATCACAGAAACGGTCTTATTCAGGTCACATGTGTTGTATATGCTTAACGACAATTCTAGTGGGGACATGGACACACCTCACATGTATACAGAATGTAACCGTTGGAACAATTTTTCTTCTTCAAAACATAAAATATAGAAAACGGCCCCACCGAAATGAAAAATGACTAACTTGACTAAACGTTAAAAAAAGGGTTTGAGGAGTTTTGATTATTTATTTGCTCACACTTGAAGGAAAAAGATTACTTTGGGAGGAAGGGGACATGGTGTACCCAATTTATTTGTTTTTCTTCTTATATCGTAAGTTTAAATTTTTTTTTTTTAACTTACCCGCGGTTAGGAAAGGGAGGGGGGAGCGGGATTGAACGCACGCCCCCCTTGGGAGGAAGGATCGGTGGTAACCATTGGGGCAAGCCCCTTTGGTTTCTTATATTGTGAGTTACTATTAATAAGTTTTAGAGCATAGGTGAAAGATGTCGTGTTGGTTTCATGTCAAACCCAACCTGATATGTTATTATACTGGGTATTATCGGATTCATACCATATCAATTTGGATGGTGCTTAAGTTAAATATTCACGAGTCATGTCATGTATTTCGATTAAATGATTAAATTCACTCCAAATTCAATAAGTTATTCTGAGCATATGAACTTTTTAGGCCCCTCAATTCGTTAGCATGTTATCAGGTGAAAGATGTGGATGTCGATTGATCTTACCCTTATATATATACATGAGGAGATTGTTTACATGTCTTGAACCCGAGATCAACCTTAACTTGGGCGAGAGCACTTGCCATCGTACCGAGATATGACCACTAAAAGCAAAACTTCTATAAAGAAAGAAAAAGATGAAAATATTAAATTTAGTAGGAATAAAAAAAAGTTATGTTCCCACCCAACCAAACTGCGCGAGTGGCATAAAATTTGCCATCCAATCACCTTATTTGACCAAAAGGCCAGAGTAGCAAGCATGTAAAAAAACAGATAAAAAACGTTCGTATTTGGCATAAAAAATAGGGTCATTTACTTTTTGGGGTACGTTTGTTTATAATATTAGTTGCTTGGGATACGTTTGTTTACGTATTAGTTCGTTAGGTTCAAAACTAACGGAAGCCGTTAGTTGACTTAGTTGATTGTTTGCTGACATCATCAATAGTTTTCTCTCACATGATAAAAGACATATTTGCCCTTGACATCTTTGCCTTAAAGCATAAAAATTGTTGTTCAATATTAATAAAAATATTTTTAATAGAAAAAAAAAATATATATATATATATATTATAAGGTTAAATAATTAGAAAAAAACAGTTGAAAAATTTGTCAAAAATTGTTTTAAATTAATTTTCGAAAATTATGAAAAATTGTTAAAAATAGTTTCTTGAAAAAAATATTTTCCACCAATTAAAATATATATATAAAAAAGGATCTCCACCAATTAAAAACTGTTTTCCATCCAAAAAAATAATTTTCGTAAATAAAAAAGGATTTTCAGTTAAAAAATATTATCCAGCATAAAAAAATATATTCCAGAAATATAACTGAATAAAAAATAAAACTGAATATATATATATTATAATTTCAAAAACTGCATATATATACAAATAAAAAAATATATCTTAAAAAAAATGATTCCAGCCTACAAATACATCTTCAAAATCCTTTTTGACAGTTTATATATTAAAAATACATCTTGTTTATAATGATGGTGAAGGTTTTTTTGATGACCGGAGGATTTTTGCTATAAATTATTTTTCTTGAGAATATATTTTTTTAATTGAAAATTATTTTATTTGGTGGTAATTTTTTTACTGGAGTTTATACTGAAATTATTTTTTTCGAAGATATATATTTTATTATTTCTGGAGTTTTATTTATGAATTTTGACCGGTGTTTTATTTCTGGAGTTTTTTTTTTGCCGGAGGTTCCTAAAAATCCATTTTTTTTGCGATAGGTTTTTTTTTTTGGCTTGAGAATATATTTTCTTAGTAGAATTTTTTTTGGGAAATAATAATTTTAACTAAAAATTCTTTTTAAATAGTTTTTTTAAATCATTTAATAAAGATTTTTTAATTGAAAATCATTTTTTTAAATCAGTTTTATTTTCATATTTTTTTTGCTGAAAATTATTTTTTCTAGAAATATATTTTTTTAATTGAAATCAGTTTTATTTTACTATTTTTTGGCTGGAAATTATTTTTTTGGGGAATATATTTTTTTGACTTAATATATTTGTTTTTGAAAATTTTGTTTTGTTGAAAATTATTTTATTTGGTGGAAAACATTTATTATTTTGTTTTAAAATAATTGTAAAATTATTTTTAAATAATTTAATATTTTATTCTTGTTTATTATATTTAAACAGTTGTAAATAGTCATATTTTTAAAAAATGTAAAACATTTTTTCTTAAAAAAACTTAATATTTTTATATTTAAACAATATATATATATATATACAAACCGTTGATTGAGATGAAAGGAAAGTCTTATTTCTTTACTGTTTGAGTGTTAGTTGACTAACAAAACTTTAACAACTTTCGTTAAAATAACAACCATGCAAAAATAAGAGAAACTAGCGTACCCCAAGGATCAAATATGGTAAACAAACGTATCCCAAACTGTAAATGACTCTAAAAAATAACTAAATGTCGATAGTAAGTCACAATTTTTTTTTTAAAATTTTAGACAATGTTCTTACAAATACTCTAAACTCCTAAAAATATGGACATGTATTGAGATGTACTTTTATGATGTACAATTTGTAAGTTCTTTTACTGACATTATATAGGATTTCACGCATACCCAATTTATATACTCTTTGTGCGGACCATTTTGTTAAAATAGTAAAAAAAATATTTTTGGACTGATTTTTTTATATGATTTTTAAACATTTCAATATGACCATAAGAAAAATTCGTCTCAAAATGAATTATTTTGCCATTTTAAAAAAATCGGTTAAACTTCGTCAGTTTCTAAGTTGTTAAAAACTAACAAAGTTTGATCGATTTTTTAAAAATAGCAAAATAATTCATTTTGAACTAAATTTTTTTATAGTCCTACTAAAATGTTTAAAAACTATAAAAAACAATAGGCCAATTTTTTTTAATTATTTTATCTAAAATGGTTCCCGCCAACGATATGTAAACGGGAGTATGCATGAGAATCTCTCTCTCTCTCTCTCTCTCTCTCTCTCTCTCTCTCTCTCTCTCTCTCTCTCTCTCTCTCTCTCTCTCTCTCTCTCTCTCTCTCTCTATATATATATATATATATATATAATGAATTCCTATATTTTAATTATTAAATATGTTTTGAGTGAAGGATAAGTTTAATGAATATTTAAATAGTTTTTTTTAATTTGCTCCCCGTCATTAATTTTATATATGAGATACTTTTGTAATAAAGTTTGAGCCTATTAATTATAAAAACAGGTACATGTGTGGATAAGAAAAGTTAAAAAAATGGTGGCAAAGTATGTGGATTGTGCTATAATTTTAATTTGAGATATCATGTCATACGTGCCAATTTAGTTGATGTTGATTTATTGCTAAAGCAAAACACAAGATGTATTGGGTCAAGTCCAACTCAACCTTTTGACCCTTCGTATTATGTGATTATTTTTGGACATATTCAAATTTGTGTGCTTATGGCTAGTTTCAAGATTTGGGTCAAGGTTTATAGCTACATGCGTTTGTTTACGATAATGAGTATCTTTATAATCTTGACTAAATTATTTGAGTCACGGAATTGTTCTCTCAATATAAGAATATTTTATTTTATTGTTTTTTCTTCCTACTAGGTTTTTATACCCCCATCGGCGAGTTTGGGGGGCATTTAATCAGTCGTCCAAACTTCTCTAGTAACTTTCTCCTACGTTTTCTCATTCGATGTTAAGGAGGTTTGTTCTCCGACAACACAACAACTTGGATGGTAATGTGACATCCCGCCTAATAAAATATCGGGTGATAAGTTCTATACCAAATTAAAACAGGAATTCCAGTTGGATCATCCTTAGCATCACTGTCGAAAACTTTTAAGACTTACTAGCCACCTAGTATTCTAAAAACTGGTGCCAATTTTAACTTTTTAATTAAACCAAAACAGTACATGCGGAATTAAAATATAAACCATTCACACAATTGAATGAAAATAAACTGAATCATAATTACACAACTTGCCGAATAAATCACCGGCCACCAAAGAAATAATTCAATACAAATATTCAACACCTGAATAAATTACCCCTGAAAACTGTACCGAGAAGTTTGGGTGACAAGCCCTAAATAAAACTGAAACTGATACAAGATTCCTACTCTAGGAATGAATGAATGATGCGTCTAATCCAAACTCCTGCTAGCATCCACATATGCCGCAGCTCCGTGTCCCTGGAATAGAATATCGATCCTGGCGTCCCTGTGGCTGGACGCCTAAAAGGTTTTGAAAATATTTTTATAGCAAGAGTTAGAACCCAAAACATTTTGAAAATATTTAGCAAGTGAAATAACTGCAGTAATTTAAAAATGCATGAATGCGCTTCATATTTAAGTTAGTGTCTCACTCCCTTGTGGACATTCTCACCCCTCCACTATTGTGCACACCTACCGGTTACCTTAACCCCACCTAGTTGTACTACCCCGTCCAACTAGTCCTGGTATAACCTTCCCTTGCCATACTACTCTAACCTGAGTATAATGATTTCCTGAATTATAAGTTATTTCACAATTAACTTAATTAATTCCTTCTTAATGAATATCATATAACCGTAACCCAAGTTATATAAATTTAATACGTCACACTCTGTATTATTCCCACAAATGATTAACTTAATTAATTTCTTATTAATTAACAGCATATAACTGTAACCCGAGTTATATAAAGTAAATACATCACACACTGTATTGTCTCCTACATATAATATTTGTTACCATATTATACGTACTTTTACTAACAACCACACATATATCATACGTGTATCCATCCTTCCGAGTATACCCTCACCGGATGATTCCCTCTAAAATGCTATCTCACCAGGTGTGCTCACAAAACCTAGTTCCCCAAGTTGGAATCGCTCGCCAACTTGGCCCAAAATATAAACGTAGTGGAGGCGGTCATATTCCTTCCCTGAAAGTGAGGTAAATCCCTCACCCATATATACCGGACGCTATGACCTGGGGATATACTTGCCCTACTCCTCAAGCTAGGGGATTCACCCACATCGCGCATCCTCCCTTGATAGCATCAGAGTATTTTAAATTGAATAAATATCTAGTCACTGATATTTAATATCACACACAATATAAACACGTATATATATACTATCACTGAACCGTATATATATAATATAAACCCCGACTTTACCGTATACTCAAAATTCCGTACACTGCCTATAATTTAATATCACACACAATGTATAATATATATATATATATATATATATATATATATATAAACCCTGACTTTACCGTGTATTAAATATCCCGTACACTGCCCGAAATTTCCTGAGTCTGTGGCCCGACTCAACGTAATTAATTTTCTCACTTAATAATTTATCATCTTTCCGAGTCTATGGTCCGACTCTAATATATTTAACTCATACCTCAATTTATATAATATTTTCCCCGAGTCTATGGTCCGACTCCAATTAAATTAATTAACACACTTATTAATTTAATACCTCCTCGAGTCTATCGCCCGACTCTACTTGAATTGATAAACACACCTATTAATTTAATCCTCCCCGAGTCTATAATTCGACTCTAATTAAATTAATTATCACATTTATTAATTTAATCCTACCCGAAACTACAATCCGACTCTAATTAAATTAATTATCACATTTATTAATTTAATAAATTGGTGTCACCCAGCCATTATCCCCGGACTCACTTACTTGGCCCGTAGCTTAATATTCCCCGAGTCTATGTTCAGACTCCAAATTAATTACTTTCTCGCAATAATTAATTTACTACTTTGATACCACTTAACCAATATCCCCGGACTCGCTCACTCGATCCCTTCTACATCTCATAATTTCATTCTCACATTTTCACCCACAATGTGTCACACATTTATTTTCATAATTTCCCCAATTACTTTTACCTATAATTTTTAGCACACCCGGACTCACCCACCTGGTCCATAATTAAATATTTCGCCTAAATTCCTTTAATAATGTAGTGTCACCCAATTACAATACCCGAATAACATTCTTCAGCCCAATATCGATAATTGAATTATTCCTCCAAATTTGTTCATCTCCTGACATATCGTTCACACCCTCCTAAACCCAATTATGTCACCCTATAATTGTTAAGGAAATATGTGTCCCATATAAATTTCTCACCAAATAAAAATTAAGGGAATCAAACTTAAATAAAACCCTCATTATAAACAACCTGGCCGAACTGCCCACAATTTCCCATCGTCGATCGATCGATGGCCCACGATCGATCGATCGATCCCTTCGTGACAACTTTTCTTCCCCACGAAAATTTCTACCATTAACGAGCTTTAAGGTTTCTTTGCCTCAAAAACCAACCTCAAATCAGCATGTTAATCATCTTATATCATTACTCATGAACTAAAAATATCATCTAAACCTTTTAACATCATTAACACTATGAATCTTGACCCACTCAAGAACACAAAATTTCTAGGGTACAATCCCAATCCCAATTTCAAATTCAAATTTCATCCTTTTATATTCCGATTTTTCTCATTCAAACCAGATAATCATACTCAAAATTATATATCACAACTAATTCTTTCCTTAAATTCCATTCAATGGTTCCATTAACAAAACCCTCTTTTTGTACCCATTTATCCCCAAAACGAATTTTAGTATACACATCACTAAAATATGAATTGGATATCACGCTTTAGGAGTAAAAACAGTTAACCACTTGCCTGAAATCGTTCGTAGGGTCTGATCCGTTGTCGTAGCCCCTTGATTTTGCTCCAAAATCCCCAATTTGGCTTTTGATCGTTTTTCCCCAATCTCCCTCTAAAACCCTAGGTTAGAATTGTGTTGGCTCTGATTTTCCTTTTCTTAGGTTTAGGTTTAAAAATACAAATCCCGTTTTTAGCCTAATGGGCTAAATTAAAATAGCCCAAATCACCCCGTGTGGCCCAGTTACGCCCAAAAATGCCCCGAGACCCAATTACTACCCCCGGGTACTCTTTTCTGACTATCTCGACCCATCCGGACTCAACCGCGCACTCAGAATTGGCGTCTGAATTAATTTATCAAAATCCTTATCTCACACCCAATTTAGTCTATATCGACTCCCGGCTGAGATAAGTGTACACCCCGTCATTAATACCCGAAATGACATAATAAACTTATTACTGTTCACTTAGTAAATAAATTTCCCTAAATATTAACCATTCACTCCCCGATTAATAATTAAATATATATTGTCACAATTAATTCAATTAAAATTACAACACATAAGTAAATTTAGAATTCCCGAATTAATTAAATATTGAATGCACAAAAATACGGGGTGTTACATACTTCCCCCCTTACAAAGGAATTTCGTCCTCGAAATTAAGATGAGCGTAATGTTCCAAGTTTCGTATATTACTCTCTAGTCATGTGCCTCCAAGTCCGCTATATCTATCCCATCCGCTTCTAACCATACGTTGTACAAGTATGCATTTAAAATTAACCAGGGCGCCCATACACCCTATACCCGTGATTGTCTTAATTAACCGCACAAAATTTATCTTATTTAACCCGGGTGCCCATACACCCTATCCCCGCGCTCTACCGCACGAAAGGTACCCGACTATGTTAGTCGTAACCCGTAATATAACTTCGAACCCGTAGTCATATCACATACATATATATATCTACTGCCCCGGGTACCCAACCCATGTGCTAACGTCCAAACATCTCCCCATAAATACTTGTCTCTCAACACAAAAGTATATACGCTTACCCTTATTCTACCAAAGACAACATAAAATACCGCGCCCTTACTATCACTAGTCCTTGCTCAAAATAAACCCCGAGCTATCTCTCTTTGCTCGAAAATAAATCTAACCACCCTGATTCACTTCAGTAAACATCCCCACTTACCGGGATAAAATGTGATAACACAAAACCTCACTATGTGCTATCGCACCACGCAATACAACATATATATCCACATATATACAGGCTATACGCCCTCTCCGGTGATACCTAGTACCAACCCTACCCTGGTGTCACGAACACCAAAATTTTACACTACTATCCACAATAGTTAAATTCCATCGCTATCCAGCCGATATTTAGGAAATATTATCAACCCTACTCCCATAATTCTCGAAAGTAGTAACTCTTCTCAAAATTCAAACAATCATTCAGTGTACACCTCCACTCTCCCGTGAAGAACACCAAGGAACTCCGCTACCCTACGAAAAATTTATCCACATACTATGGCTGCTATCGCCAACGCGCCCACTAAGTTCGACTCACCTGTGAACTCTAGTGAAAATAAGTCTTATACTGTGACATCCTCTTTGTCACTCAAAATATATATCCCATGCCCCTAGGGTAAAAATAATTACTTCTATACTCCAGCTGCAACGGCTGGTTCTCGGGTTCCGGAGCAGCTTCTCCCTGTCCGAATGCACCCATGACTTGCTTTAGTGACTGTACATCCAGGACCTCGTCCTGTAGTTAACCTCTGCCTTGCTTAAGATAACTCTCTTCATGTGTCTCGCTTTCCCCACAAACGAAACACCTTCTAATACATTCACCCTGCTACTGGTCCCTTCCATATCGACCTTGTTGGAAATCCTGGCCATCCTGCCGATAGCCTCCAGTTTCAAATCGTTTGGCATGATTTTCCTGTCGAAAATCCTGCCCCTAATCTCCCCCAGTCTGCTGTTGGGATACCCTACTGGTATTGTTCCCTCCTGCCTTATCCGACTGGCTAGTTTCCACTCCCCTCCCACTTCCTTTTGCGTGGAAGCGATATTCCCGACAGTGCCGGAGTGCTGCGTTAACGACATCAGTATAAGCTACTAATGCGTATTTACCAATTAAATGTTATCTGATTCTCCAGACTAACCCATCCATAAACTTTGCTTTCTCTCTCTTTTCCTTGCTTACCTCATCTGATACAAAATTTGCCAACGAGTGAATTCTTCCTCGTAATCGGCCACTGAACGGTCCCCTTTGAGTCACCTCACAAAATTTTCTCCTCGTTTCGATCTCAGCCGCCGGAGGAAAATACTTGCGGTTGAACCGCACCCAAAACCCTGCAATAGCTAGTGTGTCCCTTTTCTCAACTGTGGTGATCGACTCCCACCACTGTAGCGCTGCTCCCACTAAACTAAAAGTGGTTAGCATTTTCTTTCGCACCCCATCGCAATCTCCCATGCGTAGGTGACGCTGGATATATCTCTCTTCCTTGACACGCTAGCACTACATCTGAACCCCCTCGCAACTCTTATGGGTTTCCACTAAAATAACCTCCGTTTCTTATTTCCACCCCGACGACCCCCGCGTGAGTCTGAATATCCGGCGCCACTAACACTTGTGGTTGATCCCATGGAAAGTACCCTGCCGTTGTGACCACCGTCGTCTCAACCACCCACGCCACTAGTTCAGTTACCTGTGCTGCCAAAATCATCTCTGGCCGTTGTTGCGGTAGCTCTTGCTCCTAACAAGCCTCCCTCGTCTCATCTCCCCCTGCTGCCATAGCTGCTCTCCCTCTCCTGGGCGTCATCTGGAATGAGAATCGAATTTTGTATGAGTTCACTCTCAAATATAAATTTCGCAGAAGAACGTATATGCGCATACGTATTAGAATACAACAATCCTATAATAGGGCTCTATATCAAAGATTGCTAAGCCGAAACGTGAAAAGTCACACAGATCCTAAGGACACTAGAACCTGATGCTCTGATACCATGTGTGACACCCCGCCTAATAAAATACCGGGTGATCAGTCCTATACCAAATTAAAACAGGAATCCCAGTTGGATCATTCTTAGCATCACTGTCGAAAACTTTTTAAGACTTACTAACCACCTAGTATTCCAAAAGCTGGTGCCAATTTTAACTTTTTAATTAAACCAAAATAGTGCATGCGGAATTAAAATATAAACCATTCACACAACTGAATGAAAATAAACTGAATCATAATTACACAACTTGCCGAATAAATCACCGGCCACCAAAGAAATAATCCAATACAAATATTCAACACCTGAATAAATTACACCTGAAAACTGTACCGAGAAGTTTGAGCGACAAGCCCTAAATAAAACTGAAACTGATACAAGATTCCTACTCTAGGAATGAATGAATGATGAGTCTAATCCAAACTCCTGCTAGCATCCACATATGCCGCAGCTCCGTGTCCCTGGAATAGAATATCGATCCTGGCGTCCCTGTGGCTGGACGCCTAAAAGGTTTTGAAAATATTTGTATAGCAAGGGTTAGAACCCAAACCATTTTTGAAATATTTAGCAAGTGAAATAACTGCAGTAATTTAAAAATGCATGAATGCGCTTCATATTTAAGTTAGTGTCGCACTACCTTGTGGACATTCTCACCCCTCCACTATTGTTCACACCAACCGATTATCTTAACCCCACCTAGTTGTGCTACCCCGTCCAACTAGTCCTGGTATAACCTTCCCTTTCCATACTACTCTAACCCGAGTATAATGATTTCCTGAATTATAAGTTATTTCACAATTAACTTAATTAATTCCTTCTTAATGAATATCATATAACCGTAACACAAGTTATATAAATTTAATACGTCACACTCTGTATTATTCCCACAAATGATTAACTTAATTAATTTCTCATTAATTAACAGCATATAACTGTAACCCGAGTTATATAAAGTAAATACATCACACACTGTATTATCTCCTACATTTAATATTTGCTACCATATTATACGTACCTTTACTAACAACCACACATATATCATACGTGTATCCATCCTTCCGAGTATACCCTCACCGGATGATTCCCTCTAAAATGCTATCTCACTAGATGTGCTCACAAAACCTAGTTCCCCAAGTTGAAATCGCTCACTAACTTGGCCCAAAATATAAACGTAGCGGAGGCGGTCATATTCCTTCCCTGAAAGTGAGGTAAATCCCTCACCCATATATACCGGACGCTATGCCGTGGGGATATACTCGCCCTACTCCTCAAGCTAGGGGATTCACCCACATCGCGCAACCTCCCTTGATAGCATTAGAGTATTTTAAATTGAATAAATATCTAGTCACTGATATTTAATATCACACACAATATAAACACGTATATATATATATACTATCACTGAACCGTATATATATAATATAAACCCCGGCTTTACCGTGTACTCAAAATCCCGTACACCGCCTGTAATTTAATATCACACACAATGTATACCCATATATATATATATATACTATCACTATACCGTATGTATATATATATATATATATATATATATATATATATATATATATATATATATATTATAAATCCTGGCTTTACCGTGTATTAAATATCCCGTACACTGCCCGAAATTTCCTGAGTCTGTGGCCCGACTCAACGTAATTAATTTTCTCACTTAATAATTTATCGTCTTTCCGAGTCTATGGTCCGACTCTAATATATTTAACTCATACCACAATTTATATAATATTTTCCCCGAGTCAATGGTCCAACTCCAATTAAATTAATTAACACACTTATTAATTTAATACCTCCCCGAGTCTATCGTCCGACTATACTTGAATTGATTATCACACCTATTAATTTAATCCTCCCCGAGTCTATAATTCGACTCTAATTAAATTAATTATCACATTTATTAATTTAATCCTACCCGAATCTACAATCCGACTCTAATTAAATTAATTATCACATTTATTAATTTAATAACTTGGTGTCACCCAGCCATTATCCCCGGACTCACTTACTTGGCCCGTAACTTAATATTTCCCGAGTCTATGTTCCGACTCCAAATTAATTACTTTCTCGCAATAATTAATTTACTACTTTGATACCACTTAACCAATATCCCCGGACTCGCTCACTCGGTCCCTTCTACATCTCATAATTTCATTCTCACATTTTCACCCACAATGTGTCACACATTTATTTTCATAATTTTCCCAATTACTTTTACCTATAATTTTTAGCACCCCCGGACTCACCCACCTGGTCCATAATTAAATATTTCGCCTAAATTCCTTTAATAATGTAGTGTCACCCAATTACAATACCCGAATATCATTCCTCGGCCCAATATCGATAATTGAATTATTCCTCCAAATTCGTTCATCTCCTGACATACCGTTCACACCCTCCTAAACCCAAATATGTCACCCAATAATTGTTAAGGAAATATGTGTCCCATATAAATTTCTCACCAAATAAAAATTAAGGGAATTAAAGCTTAAATAAAACCCTCATTATAAACAACTTGGCCGAACTGCCCAAAATTTCCCATCGTCTATCGATCGATGGCCCACGATCGATCGATCGATCCCTTCGTGACAGCTCTTCTTCCCCACAAAAATTTCCACCATTAACGAGCTTTAAGGTTTCTTTTCCTCAAAAACCAACCTCAAATCAGCATGTTAATCATCTTATATCATTACTCATGAACTAAAAATATCATCTAAACCTTTTAACATCATTAACACTATGAATCTTGACCCACTCAAGAACACAAAATTTCTAGGGTACAATCCCAATTTCAAATTCAAATTTCATCCTTTTATATTCCGATTTTTCTCATTCAAACCAGATAATCATACTCAGAATTATATATCACAACTAATTCTTTCCTTAAATTCCATTCAATGGTTCCATTAACAAAACCCCCTTTTTATTCCCATTTATCACCAAAACGAATTTTAGTATACACATCACTAAAATATGAATTGGATATCACGCTTTAGGAGTAAAAATAGTTAACCACTTGCCTGAAATCGTTCGTAGGGTCTGATCCGTTGTCGTAGCCCTTTGATTTTGCTCCAAAATCCCCAATTTGGCTTTTGATCGTTTTTCCCCAATCTCCCTCTCAAACCCTAGGTTAGAATTGTGTTGGCTCTGATTTTCCTTTTCTTAGGTTTAGGTTTAAAAATACAAATCCCGTTTTTAGCCAAATGGGCTAAATTAAAATAGCCCAAATCACCCCGTGTGGGCCCGGTTATGCCCAAAAATTCCCCGAGACCCAATTACTACCCCGGGTACTCTTTTCTGACTATCTCGACCCATCCGGACTCAACCGCGCACTCAGAATTGGCGTTCGAATTAATTTATAAAAATTCTTATCTCACACCCAATTTAGTCTATATCGACTCCCGGCTGAGATAAGTGTACACCCCGTCATTAATACCCGAAATGACGTAATTAACTTATTACTGTTCACTTAGTAAATAAATTTCCCTAAATATTAACCATTCACTCCCCGATTAATAATTAAATATATATTGTCATAATTAATTCAATTAAAATTACAACACATAATTAAATTTAAAATTCTCGAATTAATTAAATATTGAATGCACAAAAATACGGGGTGTTACATCTTTCGTGCTTGCGGCTCAGCGTGCGATTGATGATTTTGGGTTTTTAGATGACGCAAACATTATGTCGGCTTCCCTGATTGCATCCTCGTCGGAGACACATACGCCACACGAATTAAACAATGAGTTACATGTGTCGTATAATTTTTTAATATCATAATTTATATTATTTGTTTCAATAATGCAATGACTTGGTTAATCAGTAAACTAATTTAATTGATTGAACTATTTAGTAATTTAATAAATACATGGTTTAAGTTAGTAAATTTATAGATCAATTAGGTTCAGGCCTCTCGACTTCACCATGCTAACAAGGTTAGAGATTGGGCAGGGAGAGATTGTTTCGTTTGACAAAGAGAATGAGACATTTGCTTATGTCATACAATATTTCTCTGAGCTTAAGAAGGATCATACTAGGTCTAGAATGATTCTACAGAGTTATTTTCCGAAGCTGAAGGCTATGGTCGGGGATGACCAAGTAGCTGTTAATGTTGTGGTATATGTTTGGGAGTTTATATTTTTACACTCTCGACCAATTGTTCTTCACAAATGGCAATATTGCCATCAATGTTGGTTGGTTGACTTCTCTGATACACGTAAAGTATTTATGTGACTTTAGTTGGGCAACGTCATCATAACGCATCTTTATACCAAGTTGGATGTGGCGTGCTAGCTGGAGAACCCATGTCGCAATGTCGTCGCGCGTGAACAAATTAACCTTGATCCTTTAGGTAAATTTCATTTAATTAATATGTTTTCATCCCTATTGATTTCATAAAATTTAATCATTGTTATAAATTTCATTTGCAGTTTTGGTGGTCTGAGTATCTGCAATGCATGCACCCTTTGTTGGATGAGGATCATGCCAACGCTGATGTATTTCTGCACATTCTATAATAAAGGTGGGATAATAGTCAAGCAACTATGGGTGACGTTTATCACAACCTATTCATGGACCTTAATCAGTTAGAGATTCGGAATCCCACGACATGGTGCGGTGATCCTGGGTTAGGATTCGACACTTAGACAAAGACGATGTGGTGCAGTCCCATATCATTATAAGACATATGATTATTTATCAGTTGAGGATGGTATCCACGTCTATTATTTTGGGGATTTTTATAGGCAATAACACATTGTATTTTTAGTGGTCCCATACCCCCCTCTCGGAGAGATGTGGCATGCTAACGCGTGCAACATCGATGGTCCATTGCCTCTCTTACGTAAATATGTACTTGGACTACGGAACGTGGTGGGCAGAGTACGAGTAGAGGTCGTTAGTACCGAGGGTGTACATAATAGATAATGTCGATATCACGCAGGTCGATACCATTAGGACGGAGCTAAAGATCCAATATGCTGACAATTGTCATTATGCACAGAGAGGGTACCTTGCAACCATTGGTGATGGTGTATTGAGGGAACATGTGGTGAACATGCATTGGAGTAACGATTATGACCCATTGACTCAGGTAACCTGGGATATTTCCCTTGAGTAGGTAAAATTATATTTATTATGTTAACATTTTATTTCTAATATATTACTGCTTTGATATTTATTGAATTATTTTATTAATGTAGGACGAATACTATAGCCGTCCATGTTACGTGATCCTAGTAGGTCATAGTTTGAGAGAGATGTTGTACCTCCAAACACAGAATCGACACCATTATATATGACATGTACATGACTCGTTTAGGAAGACGATGTAATAGTTTGTTGTTATGCATATTGACTATGATGCAATCCATATGGAGCATGATTTTTTCTAAAAGATGTTCAATATCCAATATAATACCTAAAGTGAGTCAGAGCCATCATCTCACTCGATAGTTTCTTTTTCCTTTTAACATTATGTTTCGAACATTTACTTTAAGCTTGCTTATAGATATTTTTTTATGCCTATGTTTATGTTTCCTATTAATATCTTCATTTCACTTTTCTTTATTTAATCGCTGATCAAATTTAATTTATCCTAACCCATAATAAAATTCTATTAAATTTAATTAAGACTATACTTAAAAGAATGGTTAATCCTCGCGACACTCTAATTGCCACGCGTGTCATTCTCGTGGCACTTGGTATTCCATGACAAACATAACTATAATGCTCCTTAACAAAGAAATCCATGAACATTTTCTCCTAAATTGGCTTGTTTGGAAAAAAATTATTATTATTATTATTATTATTATTATTATTATTATTATTATTATTATTATTATTATTATTATTATTATTATTATTATTATTATTATTATTATTATTATTATTATTATTATTATTATTATTATACTCCATACTTTGAAGAGCCTAAATCAACAAATTTGTTGCTCTATACAGTGGAGATGGTGTTATATGAAAGTTATATCTCCTTTACTAATATTGGGTTATATTATAAGTTATAATATTACATTTAACAATATTTCACTAAGTAAATTCAAATCTATCAACTTTCTTGATATTACCGTTAGAGTACTGATATACCTACAATTCATATAATTTAAACTTAACCATTATTGTTATCCAAGTGTCCCTTCTATCTTCATTAACCAAATAATCTATATAGTTTTCTTTTTATTTATGATATAAATGAGATACTTATACTATTTTCACGAATATGTTAACTTTTATCCTATATTTTCTAGTTTATTACACGTACATGCCCATATTTGAATTTGCAGCTTTTCATAATCATTTTAAACTTATTATTTCTTGCTTTCTCAATGAGAAGTGTGTCTCGTTTAGTATGAATGGTTTGATAATTGTCATTTTGAACTTCACAACGATACACATATGACATGTCACGCTAGTGTCACTTCTTCACTTTAACAAATATGCTTTAGTTTTTTGGGTAGCATAATCGCTAATATCTATCTCCATTAAGGGTTGAGAGTAAAATAATGTAAACAATTATTATTACTTAGCTCTTAGCCCTCAAGTTTTGTTACATCTCTATTATTATATAGCAATTATAGTCGTGCTTATTTTAAACTTTCTCACTTGTAGAGTTTCTCTTCACACTTGTTTTTTTAGAATTAGTCATTGCTTTTATTCTATCCACCATCATTAGTTAATAAAATTACACATCGCCTAATCTTGTATCCTTCCAATCAATTCATCTACTACTAAATTAAAAGGATAATAACTTAACGCTGAAGCTTGGTGTAAACCTAAAATATTTAAAAACTCATCACATCCTCCTATCAATATTTTTACTATGGTTACAAAACCATTATACCGATCCATTACGATACAAATAAATCTACACTCATTTGAATTTAAAAGTCGCCATATTATATTATTGTGTATTACACTACAATGCTTCTTTAAATCTATAAAAACCATATGAATGTCTTATTTTTCTCTGTATACATTCTCACAAGTCTCTTTACTAGGTAGATAGCTTTTATTATTGGTCTTTCATAGATATTTAAAATAGTGTAGTTTACATTCTTAATCAATTTTCACTTACTCCCTACTAAAGTTATTTTATGACTCGTTAAATTTACATAACAATAATTTAAGGTATATATATATATATATATATATATATACTATATATATATATATACATGTGTGTGTGTACTAAAATACTCTTTCCCAATTCATCATGAATGTTTATAGTCATTATAATCACTCATTCATCCCCTAGAAATTTTCAAACCTCAGTGGGAGTAACATTAATCATATCTCACTTCTCGTTTCAGCACTTTGCAACATTTTTAACATCCAATACCCTATATATTTGTGAATATGTACTTTCTTGAATCAACTAAAGTTTATATATAGTTATTCTATCCCCGTAATATGGATGTTATCATCTCTTAAAACTCTCTAATCATCATTCGTAATACACTTAACATTATTAAACCTTTTCTTTTTAAATACTTAAATCTAACAAACATTACAATTTTCTTTTTCCCTTCACTTATTTTCAGTTTTATATAAAGAATATCATATGTTGTAATCTTAATGTACACACCTTATTTATCTTATTTCATTTCATATTTACATCTATCAAAAGGGTCTTCATTTTTAATTGTTTGCCACGTCTTAAAGTACGCTAATGTTGTTTTTAGTATATTTTAGACTTAGTCTTTACACTAAAAAGTGTATTTTAGTTTATGGATCCTTATTATAAATTATCCACAAGTCTCCTAAATATTTCTGTAATGAACATATCTTTAACCATTTACCATATTTCTTTAATGGTAAATCTTTGAATTATTATACTATTTCTTCATATAAGTATCACAACCTAAATCCATAGGTTAATTGTCTCTTTTATTACCCATGATTATATTTTATTATTTACATCCAACATTATTATCCTAGGTTACAAAGTTAAGCTCTATAATTAACTATAGTACAATTTATACATTTTGATCGATATACTTTTTTGTTTCTAAAAGTATATTCAACTGTTATTTTCTTAATTTTTAAAGGTTATATTTTCACAATCCCTTTTTTATATATTCATTTGTATAAGATCACACATGATCATAAAATTTTAAATAGACTCTACAACGTCAACCATTCTTCAAAATTGTATCCTTTATACACCATCTCCTATCTTGCACAATCTTCTACTACAATCCCATTAAAACCTCATCTTATATTTATTGCCTCACCTACATGTATTTATTTAATGGATTTATCCTTTTATTCCCAAAGTTAAATATTAGATTCCTAGTATACTCATACTTGGCATAATCACTAAGAATATCAATTATAATTTCATTAACTATAAGTTTTATAAATATTCTATTCGTTTTGCTAATCTAAATTGTGATATGATTTTTAAGGTTCTTTCTTACCCACTCATGTTACATTGCTTAAAAAGTATCCTAATATTTATATTCTTATAATTCATGTCTATAAGGATATGAAAACATTTTATGTTTAATGTCATCAACTACCTTAAACAACTCACCTCATTTATATGGTATTGGGATTGGCTCGTGATGTTTTGAACCTGGACAATGTTATCATATCAAAGTAAAAGTTCTATTATAAGATTAATGCACCAAATTCCATATGTGTATGTTTTAATCTTAATAATTGATTACAATAAAATTAGTGCTTTTAAAAAAGTTTGATTTTCAGATAATAATTTTACATTTGAGATGAAATGAGTAATATGAGTATTAATAGATTTTTTTTTGCAGTATTCCAATTTAGATTAGCTTTTTCCCAATCCGCATCACTTATTTTCAAGTGATTTAACTTTGAAATTGGATAATAATATTAGGTAACAAAATACCACTAGGGGTAACAAATGAGGATGGTCACCTATCGCCTGTATTGTGCACACTCAATATGATTAACTTTATCAAACTTATAAATGATCTTTTCCCCTTCACTTGTTCTAACTTTATACATATATATATCCAAACTATTTCAAATTAATGTCTACAACATACTTGTCTCATTTCTTCACATATTTATGTAACATCAAGACCCTAGATATTGAGTCTTACATAGTCTAATTTATCGCATACTGATCGCATTAGGTAAAATTTATGCTCCAACCCTATTAGGTTGGTAAGTTATTTTACTTTTTATTTAATTATCGAGTGATCATGCACGTTCCATATACAATGTATAGGAGTTTTAGGGTACAATTATTGTCAATTTTATCAAAAACCGCAAATGCACGGGCTATTATAGAATAGTGAGTGTAAGTACGGGTCGAACCCGCAGAGATTTATCAATTTTTTTTGTTAAAAATAATTGTGACTATCCAACAAGACGAAATGGGTCTAGAAATGAGATGTGATAATTAAACTAAGCAAACACAAATAAAAAGTAGGACTACGAGAGATGTAATCAAGGGAGCGTAAAAATTAGGATGTTGGATCCATTTATCACATTCAACTAATATTATGTAATAATTTAAATTCTCCAGTCCCGATTTTATAACTCAAATTAAACCAACCCTCGTCGTATTTAATTCGGAGGATAACACGGTTAAGTTCTCAATAAAATTTAATGTCTCTAAATTAAGACGACTAAAATCCCTATTCCCTTAAAAGTTCACTTTTAGATTTCATAGTATAGTCTTTAAGTATGGACTATCAAAACAATCGAGTGCAAGCATAATCCATCAAAAAGTAATCACACTTAAAAATAAAAATATGATATTTTCTCAAACAAAGCCGAAGATTTAAAACACACTCTCATGTCGTTTTAAATGAATATCAAATTTTTAAGACCTTTAGCACATATCGGGAACAAAGACGAATTTAAATCACGCATAATATTAATCAAACATGATAAATTTCACCTAGTCCTAGTAAAGAAATTACACTAGCATAATTGAAGACATAATAAAATTGCAAGAATGATTATGAATTTTTATTAATAAAACAAACTTACAAATGTCGTGTCTCACAAATAATGTTGACATAATTCCTTCCACAAAGATACATTCTTGACCCTCAAATATAAATAAAACTCTCAAAATAAGATAACTAAAAACTATCTCTCAAACTCTCTCTACAATTCTCTCCTTGTTCTACACACAAAATAATGAGCCCACAAGGGTATTATTTATAGACTTAGGGTGAGCCATTAGGGTTTTGGTGAAACTCTTCAACTTATCACTCCACCTTTTCAATTTCCCCCCACTCGAAAAGTTTTATCTTTTCTTTCTCAACACGCATGCCAAATTTCATCTAAATCGGAAAATAAAAATTCCCGACTTTTTTTTTACGATTTCACAAGTGAAAAATAGTTATTTTCGAACGACCGTAAAAATCAGTTTTTTCGCGCCTTTTTCGAGTTGATCATCAATTTGCACCAAATTCCATCATTACCTGCAAAAATTTCACTAAGCAACGTTTTTTACAAATTAGCACAAGAGTATTATAAAATTATCGAAGTGTCCATTTTTTACTTAGAATTGCCATTTTGACTATGAATTCAATCATTCTCGCATTTTTTTTCTCTTTTTAATAAAATGGTCATAAGAAATTATCAAATAAAATAAAATGGGACTAACAATGTATAAATTTGGGTATAAAATATACAAATTAATGCACTCATCAACAATTCCCCTCCACCCCCCCTAAAAAAGAATAATTAAATATATGTATGATTAAATCCTAGGGATCCCATATAATCATATCAACTAGATTACTATGTACCTTGTATACTAAATCTTATAGAACATCTAACCTGTTGTGCCTGTGGGTTTTATACAAATAGGATGATAAAATTATAGTAAGAATAAACACACACACACACACACACAATATATATATATATATATATATATATATATATATATATATATATATATATATATATATATATATATATAATCGTATATCGTAATCTCATTTAAAAACCATTGCTGCCTCTTATAAGACATTTTGTTATTACAATTATGATTGTAACCTCACCGCAAGTCTAGTTAATTATTATCACTAAAACATGGTAGAAATCATTCCATCCATGTTAGGGTCATTATAGCTTAAATAGACTTTACTCTTAATCGTATTCTTTACCGAGCCATTAAACCATAAATATTATCTTAATTCAATTATTTGACATCCATTATCTCAATTTTTAGGATTATATAAATCCTTAATCATCTTCACGTATCCTTTTAAGTCCAATATACACAAACCCAGGTATAAGAATCCACTTGATTTAGCATGTTTTTTTAGGGACGACACATTATAATTTAAAGTGATTAACAAATGCAACAATGCATCAAACTCCTACTTATAAATAATTATATCCTTTATTAGATTTTATTAAAGCATGATCTCTATAGAACCTTTATTGACATTTTATTTGGCTTCGAGTTTACTAATCCTATTTATGTTCAATGAACTTTCACCATCTTCCATAAATGCTGCAACCATTACTTCCCTAGATAGTGTTTTGGAGTCTAATAAAAAATTTACACACCAAAGGGATTAAATTGACTCTTCAATGATCTCGACAATTTCCATTAACCTTTCAATCTAATCCCAATTTTATTTTAAATTTCAAGTGATTTACACTATATTCTTTCCTTTATATTATCCCAATGATAAAATCCAACACACTAACTTGTGTTTAACACTTTATCCTAATACTCATTATACTTTTGTAATAATCGTTGATAAGGCCACAAAGACAATGTGGCCATCCCGGATCTTAATACTCCTCGGAAGTCATCCAGAAAGAATGTTCCCTCATGACTTACCATTGTGGAAATACGCACACTTAGGAGTGAATCTGTGCATGCTCATCTTTCTTTTTTTCCTAGAGGTTAGATGGAGAGGGGATAATTAACCTATGGGGATATTATTGTCTGTGATGGTGTAAAATGCTTAATCTTCAACCCATTTTACTAAATAATAGGAAAAATAAAGTAAACAATTTAAAAAGGGATTACAAGTTAGTATGATCTAAACAAAATAAAAAAATAAAATAGGACTATGGACTATATTATGGAATGGAAAGGTGTTAGACACCTCTTTCTCCCTTTTATTCTCTAGCAAAATCAATATTCCCTTTGTCTTGTGTGTGTGTGTGTTTATATCTGTGAAAAATAGAAAAAGTGTAAGTATATTTGTAAGAGGGTAGTGGTACTGGGGTATATGTATTTCTTGAAAGGGTGAGGCATGACCTATACCAAGAAAAATATTTTCAAAGATAATAATATTCAAGAGCTAGAATAGAGACAATTTTTTTTACTTTATAATAAATAATATTTTGATTATAAGAATAATTAACTAATTATTGAATACATAATTTTTTCTATTACATAAAAACACTTTTCTTTAATAAAAGAGGAATGAACACTCTTGAGCGTAATGATTCTCTGAGAGTGGTGAAATAAGCACTTTAATATCTGAAAGAGAGCATGAAGATAGTATAGTTTATTATTTTATGAGTTTGCGCAACATAAAAGTGCTTTTTATGTCGTTGTCCATAAATATGCACCCAGTGCTCTATTTATAGTAAAACTTATAGGACTGATGTATCTATTGTGCGCCCAAGAATATTTCTGTTGTGATAAATATTTGAAAATATATTTTTCCTTATCATTATTTGTCACTGTCTACCACTATCCCTCGTTTTGTGGGGTGACATATGGTGTAATAGTGGACAAAAAGATGATCTTGTTGGCTAATAACTCAAAAGGTGATATTTTGTCTTCTATTAAAAATAATTTTTGAATAAGTTTGGAAAACTTTTGAGTGACTCTAAGGGTCACTCTCCACTTTATGACTTTAAAAGTTATCCGCGAGCACAAACCTCAAATGGTTGCTCGTCGTTTTGTGTGACAATGTAGTGTTTGTGTCAGTATGAATGACCTATTGGGTCCCTCACATAAATATTCTCTCTTTATTAATGTATTGAAGTGATTGAGCCTTAGATTGCTCAATAAGACCCTCTAAACCAAAACTCTCAAAAGGTCCCAAACTGGCTAGTTGCTTGAGGGCTATTTGCTCAGCTATGGCCCTGCTTTTGTATTTCTGAGGAATTTCTCGTGTGTTCCTGCTTTCCATTGAAATCGGTCGCTCATGCACTTATTTTTCTCTATAGCTAAGGGCTGATCGTGCAACCTTCTAGACTCTTTGGTTTTGCTCATATAACCCTCAAGTAACTGAGGGATTGCTCGTGCACTCCTCTATATTAGTCCCCTCATGAAGAATTCTCTTTTTCATTTGAAAATAAAGAGTTGTGCACAGAACATCATCTTGTGATCTTGAAGGGATTTTTATCATCATTACTTTGTGTTGTGATTGAACTTGTGAGACACATTTATTTATATTTTGAAAAATGACGTGTCGTGTTGGGCAATGGTATTTATAGTTCGATAATCATTACCTCTTTTTGAACCAATAATGCCTTTTTGTATTCTAAAAGTATAAATACCTCCCAGACCCCCCCATTTTCAAACTTTTACCATCAGTTTCATCGTTTTAGAGAGAAACTAAAGAAAATCATCCCAAGTTCTTTGCTTCCTCTAGCATTTTTCAATAAACAGAAAACCCATCCTTTTTTTCTACACTTTTCTTATATGCAATGGCTTCCTTTTCTGTCAGCACATCATCCACTACCATTACTAACACCATCGAGGTTTTTGTAAGCACCATACCTATTCAAGTACCAGTTATGGATTTTGAAATTTTCACTGTACTTCCATTGCCAGTTTTTTTTTAACTATCCCCACCACTTGTGGCGAAGCTGGTCCTTGTAGGCATTATAGTGGAACTAGTGATTCTATTGTTGTGAAGAAGGCACAATCGAAGTAATTGGAGAAATAATAAAAAAGTGACTTTATGGTGATGATGACCACTTCATGTCTTCATTTAAAAAAAATTGAGGCTAGTTTTGTTGTTATGTTGTCGGGGCAACCCATTTTTGGGGTTCCCAAGTCTGACGATACCCCAATTGTTCTCCCTGAGAGTTTTAGTGGATAAGGGTGACTTTTCATTTTCTAACATCAATTTTGATGTTTGCAGTAGAGCCCCTGAGGAATGGGAGGTTTGGCTTAACTATGTCATGTCTGTGGATAACTATCGTCCGACTAGCAAGAGGTTTCTACTAGGAATAACTATAGAGAGTTTGAAAAACTGTACCATCATGAGCATGAGCACCCTCAGCACCCTTATTTATGTTTAGAGTGTGGATAGTCACACTTTCTTCACTAATTGAGGAGAGTTCATTATCACTTTAGAGGATATATATGAATTTACTGGTTCACCTATTTTGGGATACCATATTTTCACTGATGGTTACTAAGATGCTGAGAGGAAAGGTTTATGAAAGGATTTAGAAAATGCTTTGGGAGATTTCATGCATTACATAGGTCTCACCTGCACAAGGGAGAGAAAGAACTCCTTTATTGAATAACAAAGATATTAGTTCAAGGATTTCAAACCCTCATCTAAGGATGAAATTAAAATAAAAACTCTAAAGACTTTAGATTGTCCGAGTTTGAAATCTACTGGTCATCTTATTGCTTTCTTTATTACCTTTCTTCAATATTTTCATTTATAGGTAGGCCCAATGATTCTCCTTGTGATCTTGTGTTTCGTTTAGCGATTCTCTTGCTCGTGGAAGAAATCTGCCTTTCGCTGCAATGAATTTGTGATTTATATACACTTGGATGGATCAAGCACATGTTAATATATAGAGATCTCGTGGGCACTATGATGTATATAATTTGGTCAACTCGTTCATTTTGATGGTATTTTTATTTGAGAAGTTCCCAAATGGGGCCTTAGAACCTCGCTCATTACCAGGTGGTACTGATCTCATTACAAGATAGCATAGGAAAACTCCTAAGTTCTCTCTAAGGCTTTTTTTTGGATAATATTTAGGAATTATGCATTAGTCCCTATGCAAGGAGATTTGGGGCATTTTTAATTGGGGTTTGTTTCTCCCCATCACCCAAGCACTAAGTCCTCCTATTTGTGCTGAAGTAGTGAAGAGTGTTTCACCCGTTTCTAAACTAGCATTCATATTGTCTTGTACTTTACCGTATTATGACGGATTAGGTCAAGGCTTGTGATTCTATCAATTTGAATGAGTGAGGAGGCAGTTCGGGTATAACCAAGGTAATTTTATTCCAAATTTTCCTTTATATTCATTTTACGAGTCATTTGTAGAGAGGGTTATATGTAAATTTTAACCTTGAAGGTATGGACCTTAAGTATGCCAAGATCTTAGAACTTCCTGATATTTTCTCGTGATTACTTGAGTTCTATGAGTAGTACTTGGTTTTTATTGTGGTAGCGCCAAATCTAGAGTGTAAAATCATGCATTCAAGATTTACCACGAGAAACATTCATTGAGGTTATCCCCTCCTTAGATAAGTATCTGAATAATCATACTCGCAATGAAATATGTCATTCTAGATGGGTTGTAAGACCAGATTTGGAATCTGTTACCCCAATTCTAGTGATTCCATCTGGGAAAAGACCATCTACTCGAAATATCCCAGAGTGGAAGCCAAACAAGCAAATTCTAAGGCCAATAAAAAGGACAAATTTCCTTCTAAGAGGAAACACTTGAATTTGTATATTTATTACTTTTTCCCTGCCCAAATTGGTTAATCGTGCCTATGTTTACCATTAAGACACGAGATGGGAGAAAGAAAACTCGGGTGACAAAAGTTATGAGTAATGATGCCTAGTAGACTAAATCTCAAATAAATACACTAATGGTGTTATGGAAAGTTACCAGACTGTCCTCAAAAGTTCACATCCATTTTCTCCAACCACTTCTCAACCTGCAAAAGGTACCATTATTATTTCTCAGATATTTTGTAAAGAATAAAGTAATGAGGATACGAGTTCTTATTTGACTTCATGTCCATCTAAAGAAGAACTTGATGATTATGATAATAGCCATTTGATAATCACATTTCATCTTCAAGTGACATTAGGTCACTCGCTATTTTTGAGGATCATTTGACTGATACTTTATTTTCTATATCATCTCGAGGGAATATGGTACTTGACATTGGAGAATTTCTCTAAGCGACCAAGAAGATACAATAATTCCTTTTCCCAACACAACTATCCCCACTATTGGGTTTTTGCCTTAGGGGCAGGTTCCTCGCCTAGAGCATATAAGTCTTTCACATTGCTCACCTATTTTTATTGTTGATTTATCGTTCATTGAATTGAGTTCTTCAATCAATATATTGTTTCTTCTTTATTCCCCAACAGGTTTGTTCTGTGGGAACGAGCATGGCGCTAGTGGCGAGTGCCCCTCCTCTACTTATTCATTCCATCCGTGCTCCTTTCCAAAGGGAAATGAACTCGATGTTGGTGACCCCCTCGGGCCTTGTTCACGAAGTATATTTTCTTTATTTTTTTGTTTTTTTAAAGAACAAATGTATAAAGAATTCTACACTAACTATATTATTTATGCTTATTTCTTTTAACTGTGTTTTCCACAAGTGTGGTAGATCTTATAAGTGTTACTTACTTTACTGTCCAGGTTGTGAAACTACCACTCAAGTATTTAGATGATCTTTAATTTTGCCCTCAATATTACTTTTACTTAACTTTATTCTCACTTGTACTTTGGTGGTAGATGTCTATTGCACTACCTTCTCCTACTAGTAGCTTTGCTACTTCTTCAAGAGCGAGTGGTTCATCTATTCAACCCCCAACCAGTGTTATAACTTTTACGGTCTAGGTAGTTTTTATTCACTTATACACTTAATATTTATTGAAGGTAATTTTGTTTATGACTTTGTATCTTCACAGGATCCTTTGACGAGTAGCCCCATTTCCCCTAGGGCATTACTTTACCAACTGGGATGACTCCCCCTAGGCCCTTCAGGAATAATTTTTATCCCAAGGGTACAATTGCCTATGGACAATAGGTCCCAGGTTCAAGAAATATCTACTTGACTAATTTTACATGTTGCATTGAGTGGCCCACTGTTACCTTCTTCTTTATTTAAACATGCAATATCATACTCTGATCCATGTTTTTGACAGGTTTATCAATATAATCTTTAAGATAATTTGTTCATGAAAACATTTAACACATTCCTCAATTTTAATCTTATTAGGTAGGTACGATCGACCTATCTCTTCTTGTTACTCAAGTTATTGAGTCTCAGGTCAATTTTATGATTAGCTCGAGTGATTACCCCCTTGGGTCCATAGGTATTAGCTTTTGCAAAATATTAACTCATTTTATCATACTTCTCAAACTTTGTATTTTGTGATCAACCAATTTCTTAATTTCAGATTGAGACTGTGGTAAGTTTGAATGTCGTTGTGCCCGTGGGACTCAGGTAATTGACTTTTGTACTTTATCTTTTTCTTATGCTTTGTAAATATATTGTATTATATGATCAACATGTTCCTTTATTTCTAAAATAATGTCATAAGTGACCCCATATCTTTGGGGCCTCGGGTATTTAACTTTTGTTCCTCATTTATCTTCGGAACCTCATGTACTGAACTTTTGTACCTTTTTTTTTAATTCTTTTGCTTATACTTTTCAAATACATGCTCGTCTTATTAACCTATTTCTTTGTTCTTAGGTTGACATTACGAGCATTCCTATATCTTTGGAGCTTCGGTTACTTAACATTTGTATCTATATTTATTCTTTTGCGCTTACTTCACGAGTAGTCATTTTTCACATGTGTTGTAATTTTACATTGTTTATATTGATTTGTCAGGTTGAGTATAAGGTTGACCATCTACCAGTTTTTTTTGTAGATTCTTATCCCAATTAATGAGTGAGCTATTTTTTTTTGTTATATTTTACCACTGGATTGACTTGTGCATTATTTTAACAATGATGTTTTGTCTCTTGTAGGAGAAGGACCATTATAGGCTCTCAAGCAGTAAGATTCCACCCATAGGCTTGCGAGTAAGTTTCATTCATGTAAACAACTTATCCCCATTATATTTGATGTACTTACCTTTCTTCTTTTTTATCTGGGGGGAGAAATATAGGAGGGAGAATGTTATGAGGAAGATGAGGAAGTCTCAGAGGCCACACAGTCTGATAGATTTGAGCATGAGCAGGGTGGAGATAATTATGGTGTTGTATCTGGCGGATACTTTATGGACATTGACTTTGACGCGGTAGAGTTGGATGATCCAGATGTTTACATGAAAGAGCTATTGTTCGAGTGTCTCATCAACCATGTTTATGGAGAGGATAATATTATCTGCAACTTGATTTATGAGCATCATCCAAAGAATTTCACCCGTCGATTCGTTTGAAATATCAATGGCATTACTATTGTCAATTTGAGGACACTTGCTAATCAAGTGTGTAGATTTAATTCCATTTCTTTGAGCAATATCACTCCTACTGAAGCATGCCATTTCCTTGCCACCATTAAAGATTTGGAGGGTTACTATCGCTTCAAGTTAGATTGGTTGGTTTCTTCCATTCATAATATCATTAACCCCACCATAAAGAAGTTGATAATATCCAAATCTTCTTGGAATGCGAAAGCTGAGAAGTGTCTTCAACAAGAAGATGCTATAAGGGGCCAAATAAAATCCATTGAACTTGAGTGGAGTAGAGTCTTATCAGATAAGGAAGAAGGTGTTTCTCATATGGCTTAGGCAGAGGAGGATGTGAAGCGAGAAATAAGCACCTTTTGGGAAAGTTTCTATAGGAAAGAAAACCTCATTTTCCATGTAACTGGTGGTTAGCTTGTGTAAGCTTCTGTTTATTAAATTTCTTAACTCTGGTAATACTTTAGCCTACTTTTCGAGTTGATATTTTGTTTGAAATGAAATATCAGCTTTCATTATTTGCCTTGTGCGTTTACTTTGAACCTTCTTTTATTGTCTTCGAGAAAGTAATGCAATTTGTTAAGCACTTTGTTATCTTCCCCTTATACGCTGGGATCTTTTGTTTCTTTGCTCTCTATATTTTATGTTTATAAAAAAAATTACAAGTGAGTGAACACGTGGTAAGAGGAGAATTCTCGCTTTTCTCACTATATTTTACTTTGATTAATGTGATAATAAACTTGATAACATATATCCCATTAACATATTGCAAATAAAACAAAAATCACTTTTCCCTCATGCTTTGGGAATTATTGGGTTTTTCTAGTTGCCATATGTTGTCATTAAGACGATGCAACCATAACTTTGAAAGTATATCCCACAAAATATTGTTAGTATATATATATACTTAATAAAGAGATAAAATACATTTATCCTTGTACTTTTGGAATTAATGTACTATTATTACTCTCCATATTTTGTTAGTAAGATGATGCAATCCTAACTTAAAAATGTATCCCCTCACAAAATATTGCATGCAAGTACATTAAACGAATATTATTTTTGTTGTAACACAACATATATGAGTAACGTGGCGTCACAAAATCTGAAGAAACTTTGGTGATAACAAATAAGATCAATTGTATTCATTTAATGATAATCTTGGTATCTTTTAAACATTGATCATACAGAGGAAATTTTTGTCTTTTCGTATAATTTTTTTTTTAATTTTCATGAGAAAGAAATATAAATTTTATGGGATACCTTAAGCGTAGCACTTCTTAAGCCACTTGCAGTTAATGGATTGGAGATTATTAGTCTCTGGCTATAAGATCTGGCAATACCCTGATTTTCCCACTCTTTTGACCATAAACGGACCTTCCCAATTAGACTTGAACTTCAAGGAAGACATGATCCTCAAATGGTGTGTACATGCTCTAAGAACTAATTCCCCAATTTGGAATTACCTTATCTTAGCTAGGTTTTCATTAGATCGCGATAGGTTTTGTGTGTAAAGCCTATAGTTTTCCTTGGCTTTATCCATATGCTCATCCAAGGCCTCCAATTTCACATGCGTTGGGTGTCGTAGTAAATCATTGTTCAAAGACATTTTTCATAGGGTACTGCTAGTTACACATGCAGAAAAACTTATGTTCTATAAAGAATAGAGAAAGAAGTGAACCCAGTTGGTTGCCTCTTCAAAGTTCTGTAAGCCCACAAAACCATTGGTAGTTTATCATCCCAACCAGGGAAATATTTAAGAATCTTCTTTAGAATTTTGATTAAGGTTTTATTAATTGCTTCATCTTGTCTATTCCCCTTTGTATAGGAAATAACAAAGCTATTATAAATGTTCTTGTATTTGTTTTTCAGTAATCCCATCTCCTAGCACATAAGCTATTTTTCATTATCTATGAGAATGACATTTGGGATAGCAAACTTGCAATGGATGTACTCATGAATGAACTGAGTGTCCACTTGAGTGGTTATCATCTTTAAAGGAATCACTTTTGACTATTTGGTATAAACTTCTATTGTAACTAGAATGAAAGCCTTTCGATAAGAAGATGGGGTGATCTTTCCCACTAGATCAAATGCATAAGTGCGAAAAGAGTAAGGTGATGATAAACTCTGTAACCTCACTTATGGTCATGTATCATATTTCGATGAACTTGACATGTTTTTGAGCGGTCCACAAAGTCAATGGAGTCATCTTACCTTGTGGGCCAAAAATACCCCAAAGTCATAAATTAATCATTTAACTTGGATCCACCCATGTGCAAGGGTTCATGAGCCTCCTTTAACACTTTTATCATTATTCATTGGCGACACACCTCAGGTCCTTCTCATGATATCATTTCCTATACAAATCTCCTTTGACTCGTTAAAATCTAGCAACCCTTTTCTTTAGGTCGATCTCATCTGCTTGTTTAACAAGCAACTCTCCATCCTTCAAGTAAGCGATGCATGACTTCCTCCAATCATTAAATACTTCCACTAAGTGACTCTCAACGGGATAATCGAACTTGATTTGGCATTGCAAGCAACACTTATATAATCGAGTGGAGTATTTTCTTATATTAGTCTAATAGTAGCCTCCTCATTGCAAATACTTGTAAAGGGGAATACCCGTGTCCCTAAAATGCATCTCGTGCATTGATCATAGTTTCTTGTTGGACTCTTATTATCATACATTGCTTGCTAAATATCCCGCTAAATCATTAAAGTAGAGAGTACTTTGCGTTATGTAGAAGATCGCCAACTCTTATATCTTCATATTCCTTCATGTATATCCAATTACTTGATGTAATACCCCGTAATTTTATTGATTTTTATTTAAGGGATTAATTAAATTAAATGAGAATTAATTGGGAATTAATCCGGATATAAATACTAGCGAGATGTGAGTTGGTATTTGATTACGATGTAAAATTGAATATTTCTGAGTATATATGGTAATATATGAGTATTGAAAATATTAAATTGTCGCGAGTCAGAAATACGACAATTTGGGGAATTTAGTTTGGACGCGTGTGTCAGTCGCGTCAGGAATGAAATTATTTAAATTAAAAAGTAAATTATATTTTTATCAACCGAATGATCATTTTGGGTGCGCCAACGTGTCCAGAAGGGTCGAAATAGTCAGAAAACACTAGTCGGGGGTTTAGTTTGGGTCCCAGGGCATTTTTAGGCCAAACCGGCAACCTAGAAGGGTATTTTGGTAATTTTAAAAATGGAGGAATTAAAACCCACGAATTTTAGAGTTTATTTTTATAATGTTAAAGAGGCCACTAAGGCCATTACCAGCCAAAAGCATTAGAAGTGGGCTACGGGAGTTAGAGAGAAGTTATCATAGGGTTCCAATCCAAAAACCACCTCCCCACCATCATTTTGGAAGAGATTGTGACCAAAAAGAGAGAAGAATCAAACTTGAATCATCGACAACAATCTGAAGAACGAATCTAAGGCAAGTGATTTGATATTTTTAAGTGCATTGAATATTTCTTCCATGTTTAGTGTAGGAACTGTTTTGTCTTGAAAGTTTTGAGGAAAACATAATGAAATTATTGTAGAAACTCTAATGTTGGGTTAGGAATTGCATGTAGAATGGTTATGGACAAATTTGCTATTCGAAGACTTAACTTTGATGATTCAAAAACGGATTTATGATGAGTAATTAGGCATAATAAAATTCCGGGTTCATGTTCATACGGTTTGGGGTAAAATTTGATGATTAATAATAATTACACGTTGATTAGGAGAAATTGACCCCAAAAATATGTTAAGAAACGACCAAAGAGGATTTAGTGAAGTTTAAGAACATTAAAATGCGATTGGGATGATCTTAGGATGAATTTAGAGAAGAGAAAAATTGAGAAAAATGAATTGGGAATTTTCTGGGCGTATTCTGCCATCTCGTTAGAATACCTGCCCAGGTCATTCGAACGAGACTTATAACGAGATGACCATACCCCTTCTAACGAGTTGGTAGTTCGTTCGAACGATCTCGTTCGAACAACCTCGTTCGAACGAGATTTCTAACGAGTTGACAGTATGGCCTTTTAGGCTTGATTTTATTTCGAACCTCCAGAAGACTTATATAATTGAGTGTAATCCTTCCCTTATTGATTTGTGGATATAGTTGTGAGATTGGAAGTACGTCGAGGATTAAAACTTAGAGTTTGGTAGTAAACCGGATGATATTTATGGTTAGAATATAAGTATCTAAAACTTCGACTTGAGGAGAGTTGATAACTTTAATGTATATAAATCGGGGACCTGTAAACGTGTGACATGAAATAACGGTATGGAAATAAGAAATATACCTCTATTAATATTATGGGATACCTAAGATATGAGAATGCTTGGTATATGTAGTTATCTGTGTATAACATACCTACCATACTTGCTATCACGGGAGGTCGGCATTCGATCAGGGCCATCTAATCTTTGTGTGCCTACGGGGGGGGGGGGGGGGGGATTTAGATTGGTACCTCGAGGACATAGGTAAGAGAAGGACTTATTGAGAAGTTAATAAGTTTGCTGATCATGGGAGCGTAGGTTTGTGCGTGACCTATGTGATGTGAACTATGTTCGCCTCCATTATGTGTGATTGTTGTTTATTGAAGACGATTCTTGAGAGATTCAGAATACGTGGTCCTTATGTACGTGATGTACCGGGATTGGATAGCAGAGTATGTGTGCACCGCAGCTTAGTCTCGGGGTGCCAGTATTGTATATTTATGATGAGAATAATATACTGCTAATTGAAATGAACTGTCATGAATAAATGTAAGTGTGAATAATTGCAATATTCTAGTAGAGTTAAAAATGGAAAATCTCTAGTGATTAGCATGACTAATATGGGAACTAAGAAGGAAAGTAAAACTCTCTGTTTAAATTAAGATGGCGGGACTTAAATCGTGAATTGTCTAGAAATGTTAGATTGTGTATTGGACTAGTTAGATATGGGAATAACTAAAACGGGTATGGGTACGATAGGAGGAACTCATGTGAGTGCACGCACTATCATATACTTTATATTCACTGTTTAATTATATTAAACACTTGCTGTATTTTAAACTGTTTTTCACAATCGGGCTCTGACCCGTTTTCTTTCAAATCTATTTTTGTAAAAACCTTTTTAGGTGCCCAACCACAAGGACACCAAGTATAGGAGTTCTATTCCCGCGACGTGCTGTAGTTGTTGTGGAAGTTACAGGACCTCGATAGTAGACGCCTCCACTTTATATTTTGACTCTACTTCAGATTCATTAATCTGTAGGGCATGTCGCCCCTTTCCTTTCAGAGACATCTTATTTACTCAGTTTTTATTTTATATTTTGGGTTGTAATTAAATTAATGATTCAGGCTTGTATTTGTTTATTTCAGTATTCGGATTGTTGTGATGTGCATTCCTCCAGATTCAGTTTATTATATCGTTATTTATTTGCGACTGTGATGTGGTTGTGGCATCATTATTTCATAATTTAAATGAATTGCATGTTAATCAGATTCAATTAAAATTGACAACTGACTTTTTAAATATTAGGTGGATAGTAATTGTTAAAACGTTTTTGACAGCGATGCTACGAGCTGAACCAACTTGACATTTTGAATTAATTTGAATAAAGGAGTAGCTACCCGGTATTTAATTAGTCAGGGTGTCACACTTGACTATTGAACCTCTCTAATGTTTGAGCTCCTAGCTTGGGAATAAAAAATTCACTATTAAAGACATTATTATCCTTTAAACGGTAATTGTAGCTTCTTCTCATCCATTTACAATTTCTAAGCAATTATTGCCAAAGTGTCCAGATGCCTATTCATTGTTCGGGGGGCCATTTTAAATTTACAGGCATAAATTGTTTCAATGAATACTGAATGATTATTCCGTAAGGAGAAAGGTTGGTATTCTTGAGAGTGAAATTCCTATTGAATTACTTGAGTATAAGGTAAGAGTCCCCTCTTATGAAAATATCTCTCACACCTCTTCATAGAGGTTCTAACAATCCCTGTATCAATGCTTTATACTCAACTTCATTATTTTAACATTTAAAATTAATTTTGTGGGAGATAATGATCTTCTCTTTGGCATTAGAGATTATGATTCCATTTTATCTAGTGCCTTGTAGAGACTAACCATCAAATTACATCTTCCACTCTTCTATTTCCTTGCACAGACAAGGTTTAAAATGATCCCCTAGTAATTCAACGCTCGAAGGTTAAAAATTTTAGCTTGAGAAGGTGGATAGAAGATAAACCAAAGCTTGAATTTTGGTAGCTTTTGGTGTAAGGCATTTCAAATCATTCTATAGGATAATAAACCACCTAGATTCTCGCCCAACTAAAATAATTCTCGCGAGTAAGTACTTGATAGGATCGTATGTAGTAATAATATGCATTATAAATGTGAGTAAGTAGCTCCTTAACTTCGATGCCATAAATACTTAGGCCACGTGATTCCTTTCTAAGTGTGTATACCTGGACTCAGTCCCTGATAGATCCTTCTTTCTCATAAGCTAGGAAATCTCTAATAGATCTTTCTGTATAAGTTAAACACAAGAGAAAAGGTTTACCTACTTTTAGGGAATCATAATTAAGGGAGAAGTTCGGATGTATTTAATCCACTTAACTTCTTTCTGGTGCTCATTACCCTATAACTATTTCACCTTATGGTTTATAAGTGGCTAGAAAGAATGAGTGATTTTTGTTAAAGCTAGTATAAATCTCACAGGGTAAGAAACTTTGCCTAGAAAGATCTTGAGTTGCTTCTGGCTCTTTGGTGGTGACATTATCAAAATTGCCTTCTTCATATTTACGTCTATTTTCACACCTTATCTGTTGATGACAAAACCAAGAAAATTACTTGCTATGACCATATAATCACACTTCGGGGGATTCATCTATATCTTGTACTTTTGACGACATTCAAAGACTCTTCTCAAATCTGGATGTGATTGCTTTATGTTTGGGACTTCACCACTTGATCATGTACATAAAATTTCAATATGTCATAAAATATGGCCATCATTGTTCGTTGATAAGTTTTCTCGATATTTTTCAATCCGAATGGCATAACTGTGTAGTGAAAATTGCCAAAAAAGAGTTCGAAAAGATATATTTTCTATGTCTGCTAGATCCATTTATATTTTATTGTATCCCACATACCCATCCATTAAACTTTACATTTCATGTCCAATAGTTTCATCCACCAAGCTATCAATGTTTGACGATCGTAACTCATCATTTGGATACACACGGTTCAAGTCCCTAAGTTCACACAGATCATGATTTGCTTCTTATCCTTCTTGGCAACAGGCAAAATGATCGAGAGACGAATAGGATGTTGTATGGGCTTAATGAAACCTATCGTGAGCAACTTCTCCACCTATGCCTTTATCTTTAAGTCTAGTTAGCTTTGTAAGTGCAAATATTATGTTTCACATGTAAAACATTAGGCAAAATATTCAACTTGTGAGAACTTACCTCAAGGTCTATTCTTGGCATTTCTATATATTTTTATGAAAATAAATCTGAAAACTCCTTGAGCAAGTTGATGATTTCTCCTCTTTACCTTGGACTTAAAAATTTGGATATGAATATGGGTCCCTTATCGCCACTTTTTCAACCAAGTTTAACTTTTTTAACTCTTGTAGTTACTCCCTTGGCCCGTCTTGCATCCATTATGGGGCCATTTTAGGTTCTATAATATGCTATTTTATATTATAGTCATTAATTAAAAATAATTTTGGTGTTAAGTTGACTCTCTCATCCCAGAATGCTAGTCCCTCATACCATTACAAATGGTAAATAAACTTTCCATTAGGCAAAACCCAATTCTTGCAAGTTCAAGCTGGTCTAACCTTATCTTTCGTTTGAGTTTTTCCCTTGTCTTTTATCTCAAGGGGTTCCACTCATGGGCCCAGTTTGCATGAACGAACTTCTTTGATGGACCCCCTTCATAGATTGCTTGGGAATCTCCAATTCCTTTGATCAAATGATCATTTCTCCCTTCACTAAGCTCAGTATAAAATAATGCACCAACTAGGTGGGCTTCCTCAACAAAGAAGTGTCTCTTGGTTGCTTTGATGACCACCTCCATTGCATGAATGATATCTTTTGCACATTGATGAAATGTAGAAGGCACAATACCGTGGGTATGCATCTAGACCCTTCCTATCAACAACTAGAAACTTGTGTTCGCATTATTGACATAAAATTTAATGTGGGTGATAACATTTCCTAACTTTATCCTAATATTTATATATCCTATTAACCTCATCCTTGCGCCATCAAAGCGTGAGATCACCAATGGTATTGACACGATCTTTTCCTCTAATATCCCCATTTCATAAAGCATGCTAATGGACATAATATTGATTGATGCCCCCATTTATCAATGCTCAAGGAAAATAATACCATTTACTAAAGCGGTCACATACAAAGGTCTATTGTGAAAGAATGGTACCTCCCTTTCAGATTCTGAGAATACCACATCTGGCGTGTACCTCTTGATGAGCTTCCTGATTGGCTTGTGCAAGTTGATCGAGGGATCTCCTCTATCTTGCAAAACTTCAATAATTTTGTTGGTAATTACCAATATGTTATTAGACTTAACTCCGATTTGATTGAAGAACCATTTGAGTTTGGTATCTTATCAACTTTTTCACACTTTAAGTTTAGCTTCACCTCATTAGTTTTTGAATTAATGACATACATTTCCTCTAAAGTCCCTTTTTCGTCTGGTGCGAGTGTTACACTGACATGTGCTTTTATAATCTTCAACTTCTCATCTCAATAACATTTTTAGTTCGCATGGTCTAAAATAAGAAGCCAATCGCTACAAGATTTATCATTTTCTTCCCATTCTTCACACTTCATCTTTTTTTCCAAATCATGGGCTACATCCATATTTGTTAATCCATATTGGTGGGTTGGCAAGGGATTATAAATTACATTTAGATGTGGGATTTGAATAATGTCCCTAGAAACTTTCTTATTTATTATCTTGCGTAGATAATAATAATCTTTAGTTGAGTGCTGCGCTCTTTGGTGCAACTTGCAAAAAATTTCATCCGCCCTGTCCGCTATTATGATCACTTTACTATACGAGTGTGGTGGCCCTACTACTCATTATCGAACCAGCGTTTGATAAAAATCCATATCTTCCTCCACGCTACACATCAATGGTGGAGGAACATTATTTTTTAACTCTCTGCCCCACCATCCTTTGATGTTCCTTGATCATTTTTCTTTCCCTTGGTACTATTATCCACATAGTTGACAATTTATTAGCGAGCGACCTGAAACCTTTCTTGATAAGGAACCTCTAGGGACTTCTAGCTTTATGCTTTCAGTTTTACAATCATTGAAATATTCCTTTATGATCGATTAAACTCCCTAAACATACCTTCTTGAGTCTCATTGATCAAGTGAATCTTATGCTCTTCAAACAAACCTTCTACGTAAATTTATAACAGTCTAGACTCTGTGGCCTCCTTGTGAATGTCTAGAGATTTTATCTAAAGAGCTTGATGTAATACATTAGCTACTATCCTGGATTTTATACTTCTTGGGCCAAATGCCTCAAAGTAAACTTATCTTTAGCTATAAAGAACTTTTGGAGAAACTTCTTGTGCATTTTTTTAGAGGTGGGAATGTTGTTTAGTGCTAGTGAGGGTACCATTAGTAGGCCTTCTCGGTAGGCCTGTCAACGAGTCAGAGACGGATCGGATTTAGGGAGATCTAGATCCGTGTAATCGAGTTTTCATCGGGTTCGGGTTCGGGTTCGGGTTCGGGTTCATGTTCGGGTTCGGGTTTTCATCGGGTCTATAATATTGGATCAAGACCCGGATCCGTTCGGGTCTTTGGGTCTCGAGTTTGGGTTCGGGTCTGGCCAAATATATACATTTATTTTATTTTATCCCCATTCTTTATTATTTAATCTTAAATTAAAATATTTTATAATGTATTGTAGAATATTATTAGTATAAATAAAACATATATTATTTATATTTATTATATACATAAATACATATTTTTATATACAATACTTACATGTTATATTGATAAGATATACTTATCATGTATATATTGATAGTATATATATATATATATATATATATATATATATATATATATATATATATATATATATATATATATATATATATATATACACAAAATAATAATGTACAATTCAGATCGGGTCTTCAGGTTCGGGTCTTATATAAGATCCAGACCCTATCCGTTTAATAAACGGGTCTTCGAGTCTAAAAAATATTCTCAGACCCTATTATAAGGATCGGTCCAGGTCAGGTTCGTGTCCGACCCGACCCATTGACAGGCCTACTTCTCGGTGAGAGTCTTCATGAACTCTCTCAGCTTTAAGTTTTTTAATTGAAATGCACACCAAGGTGATCCACAAACCTCTTGACATTCTCTTTAAGGCTCACCGTTTTGTGTGACAGTGTAGTGTTTATGTTCGTGCAAATGACCTCTTGGGTCCCATGCACTAATAGTCTTTCTTCTCAATATAGTGAAGTGGTTGAGCCTTAGCTTGCTCAATAAGACTTACCTCTTATTCTTCAAATCAAAACTCTCAAAAGGTCCCAAACTAGCCAGTTGCTCGAGTCCTACTTGCTCGACTAAGGCCTTTTACTAAGTTAACCTACCAAAAACAACAGTAATAAGCATTAGTGAGGGAAGTTATCAAGAACTTGATTTTGTGTTACTAAGGAACATCTCGCGTGTTCCTCATTTTCTTTCAAATCGATCTATCATGCACTTCCTACTCTTTATAGCTAAGGGTTGCTCGTGCAACCTTCGTTACTCTGTATATTTTAAAGGTTGCTCATGTACCCCTCTACAATGTTCAAGAATGTAGCTAAGTGATCTTGTGTGTGTATGTGGAAGTGTGAAAATGTGCCAGTAAGTATGAGTGTGTGAATAACATGTGTAAGTATGTGACATATGTAAATGTGTGCAAATATACAAGTGTGACTATACGCCAAGTGTATAAATTGTTTGATTATGTGTAGAGAAACGACTTTCCCTGGGGTCACCATGGGAAAGGTGAAAATGATTAGTCAAAATGTAGAGAAATGAATATGGGTAGGAATATTAGATCGTAACATAACTATTGAGAAGTGATTAGAGATGAATGAGCTGTTATACATTATCAAAGGTAAAAAGTGATAAATAAAATGAAATAAAAATGCAAAAATTGGAAAAGAATAAAAAAAATGGAGAAGAGGACTTGAATCTTGGAAATAAACCCAAGATTCCTACATACCCTCACGAGGAGAGATCAAAGCCCACATAGTTAAAAGAGGGCTTTAAGGGTAGATTTATGATACTTTGGAATTTAATATTGCTTTGATAGAAAAGTGAGTATTGAAACCCTAGTTTGTAAAAAAGTGGGTTTAGAACCCTAGTGTGTAGCAAATTATGCTTAAAACCCTTTTTGTGGAAAAATCAAGAAGAAATCACCATTAATTATCATATTAGTGTAAACCCTATTTTTGTTGATTTTGACTTTTGAAAAATATATTAGAGATATATAAGTATCTAAAAATGTATGAACTATAACTATTAAGCTTGGAGGGCAAATATAGTGCTAGTGAGACATGTAAATGCTAATCTAAACAAGAAAAATGCATATGTCTTCCTTATTTTACATCTGGATTTATTTGTGCACTATTCCACTAAAACTGACTAACCATTGCTTGCTAGTATATTAAGGGTTATCTCGCTTAAATTTAAGTTGTGCATATGTATATCTTTTAGACGAAATAACTAAGGTATTTATCCTTTACAAATATTGTTTTTCCACATACACTGAGAGAAATATATTACCTCCATCATTTTTTTACGCATTCCATCATATAAACATATGTTCGACGAGTTAGTTAAGAAATTTTGAATCACATTTAGAATTTCACTAATAGATTCTACAAGAATAAAAAATATCTAACAATCCTATTAGAATAAAATATATCCTCTTACGACACTAAATTTTGTGTGCCTTACTAGCTTTTCGAAGCACTATGAGCATGAAAGTCATGTTTTTTGTCACATTATCATACCGTTCAAACTTGTAATTATAAAAGTAAATAATTTTAGATATGAATAATCAAGTAATTAATAATACATTAAATGTTTCCAAATGATAAATTCTTTCATTAACGACTAAAACATGTTCGACCAATTTCAACTTCTATAAGTCATTCAAGGAACCCCTTCATTGTTTATTTTCAACAGAACTCAAGAGGGGAGGGTAAGACCCTCAATAACTCTTAAAAAACACATGAAATCAAAATTTCACTTTCATAATATCTCAAATATCATTGAAAACCAGTAAAAGATACATGTGGTTTTGCTAAGTGTATTATTTCTTTAGCCACTTTTAGTTAATGGGATATAAACAATCACCTTCTAGTTAAAAAATTCTATAGAACCATGAATTTCTCAGACCTCTTATAAAAAATGGTCCTTTGGCTTGAACTTTGATATATATATATATGCTCCTCAGGTGGTGAGTGGAAACAACAAGAACCAAATCTTCCACTTGAAATTCTCTTGGCCTCATTAGATTTTGATATGACCGATAGAGTGTATAATTTGAATTTTCTCTTAGTTGTGACTCGATGCTCATCAAAAGTCTCCAACTAGACATGCTTGGAGTCAGTTTAAAGATTATAATTCAATGTTATTCTTGCAAAGGGCAGTGCTAAATCAACAAGAAATATAACCTCTAATCGATATACCAACGAGAAAGAAGTGAACTGTAATACCCGCTATTTTTATGGCTTTTAAATTTGGGGATTTATTAAATTTAAATTGAGATATTAATTTAATATTTGTTCAAAAATTTATTTTAAATATTTACTAGCGTGGTGAGAGTTAATAATTATTGGAAATTTGTTGAATCTTACTTAATAAGTAAAGTAACATGTAGAATTGAATTTATTAAATTTGTCACGAGTGAATAATATGAAAATTATGGAAATTAAGTCAGGACGCGCCTGCGTCGTGTTGGGACTAAATTATTATTATAAGAAGTGAATAAATTATAAGTCATCCGTATGGTCATTTTGAGTGCGCCAACATGTTCAGAAGGGTCTAGATAGTCGAAAAAGTGTATTCGGGGGTTTAGTTTGGGTCTCGGGGCTTTTTAGGCCTAACTGGCATCCCGAGAGGGTATTATAGTGATTTTGTATTTTTGGGTAATTAAACCCACGAATTTTTCTAAGTTATATCAGCTATTAGAGTTTAGCTTTTAGGGTTAACAATCACAGAAACATAGAACAACCATTAGAGAAGAAATGTAGAGAGCTTTTCAAGAATTGATCACAAACCGTAGCTCCTCTTTCAAGATTAACACCATCGGGGCATAAATCGTAAGACGAGGAACGCAACCATATCCTTATCACCAACAAATCAGACCCTCAAATCCCAGGCAAGTATCTATCTTTCTACTTTTCTAGTTAATATTTCAACCATGTTAAAATAGGATTGATATACATATGTTTCATGAAAGAAATTGATGATTTAGGGAATTTAAATCACATGCCTTAGAGGAAATAAGTATATTCTGGAAATCTCAACATATGTAGAGGATTACCCACAAAATTGTATTGGTTTAGAAGTGAGAAATCTGGAAAAAATTAGAATAATGGAAGTTTAATGTAAAACTAGGGTTCTTGATAATTATGATGAATTATCCCTTTAATTCAATACCTTTGATGAATTTGTACATGCTTCACGTAGAAAATCTTGTATATAAGTATATCTAACCAGTAGTAAACTTGTTTGGGAGATTGGGGATCATTAATGGTGTTTTGGAAGAAATTCTTGGATGAAACCCGTAGGTCAACTTTACAGTTTCTGGGCAAGAACTGCTTGATCGATCGATCGACTCAAAAACATCGATCATTCGACTAATCGATCGATCGACCCCTCCTGGAAAACTACATGTTTTTCCTTTTTTGTTTAATCGAGATAAAATACGTAGGAACCCTTGAATATCATTTAAAGAGTATAATGGGTCATGAAGAGGACCAATAAGGTCTAAGTAGACTCCGTTGAGTGAAATTTTATATGGGATGAAATCGTGGGTTAACGGGAGGTTTCATCACATATAGGAAATTGTGCGTACGTGCACTAAAGAATTGAGATACTTGTGAAAGACTTAGATCGAAATATTAGAGACGGTGTACATACTGTAATTATCTTTAGTAAGAGAGAATACTTCGAGGGATGAGAAATAAGTATGAAATGATTATAATCGAGAATAAAAGAGATGAATCCTTTATGCGAGATAATTGGGTAAAATTGTACTAAGTACGGTTAATAATAATTATTATGGGCCGTGGGCGAACCTAATTGAAAAATGTGAATAATTATATATATGCTCGTGTAACTGTGTGTATATACTAAATATTATATTTATGAATAATCATACCCCCTCTACATGTTATCACAGAGGTTGTCGCACTGGGACAGTCTTATATCGATGGGACCTTTATGGGGGATATTGACTTATACCCTAGAACATAGGATTCGTTGGTACAGGCTATCTGCGAATGATAGTCAGACGGTCCTAAGAGACGTGAGGGGTATGTGCTCACCTCTTAGTGACTTGGAACTATGCTTTGCCTCCATTTTGTGTGTATTGTGTTAATACAGTTCGAGAGTGATTCTGAACTAGTATTTCCCTTAGTACGAGAGATACGGGGACTAGATAGCAGAGTATGCCAGCACCATAGATTTTATGTGGGGTGCCGATAGTATATATATTATATGAGTGATTAATATATATATGCATATATGGAAATCTTCTACTGTGTGTATAAGTAGTTAAGTATTGAATAAATGCTCCAAACTTGATAGTAAGTGTTCAGGAACTTTGTAACGGTATTGAGATGTTCTAAGTAACATAAGTAATCATGAAGATATTGATCTCTAAAGTAAATATCATAGCCTTGTTATTTCTCGAGATAAAACTTTATGAGGAATAAGTTAGATAGACTTATGATATTTAGTAGTACGGTAAGCGTGGGCACTAGATGAGAGGTGATAATTCTCAAGAGAGTGTCGCATATTAACATGGTTGTTACATTAGCTGATAAGCATTTTAAATACTTGCTAAACTATTTTAAAACGGTTTTACACTCGGGCTCTGACCCGTTTCTTGTCATTTTTCTCTCTCTTGTATATATATGTATGTATTACAGGTGCCCAGTGACGCGACTCAGAAAGTGTCTCTAATGTGCGTTCTCTCTAGGCTCAAGTGCAAGCATGTAGCGTTAGTAATAAACCCGGTAAGTCGGGATCGTATCCACAGGGAAATAGGACAATGAAATTGTGACGACGTTGGATAGATAAGGAAATCCTAACTCTGACTCTAAAGGAAAAAGAAAAATAATTTGGTTTGTTGAATAACTATACTAGATGCAATTTATGAAATTATGAAAAGTGCAACTATACTAAATTACCTAAAATACTGATGAATACTGATTTGAAACTTTAAACTATGTGATGAGAAAAACAGGACGGGAATACAATCCCCCAACCCTAGTGTATTGCAGGTATAATACTAATCATAAATTTCAATGATTAATTAGACCCAGAATTTAGTACTCCCAAGCATTACGTATATGAGGTTCAAGCCCGCACCGCACTTAATCAGAGGACGAGTAAATCGGTATTGCAATAGTTACACTCGAATTGCATTCTAAAGCATCTCGATTACCCGGAAGCAAACGAGATCCAAAGATCTACAATTGTCATGTTCCTACGCAATACGGTCGTAATAAATCACTAAATTCAGAGGATTAATGTTATACACATGAAATTATCACATCAGGCTGGGTTCATGTATCCCGAGCTTAGAAAATCTAGCCTAACATGCTGAAACTAATGAAAATAAATTTTGATTTGTAGAAAACCATAATTGAATTAAGGAAAATTTGTGGAATGATGTAAAAAGGAATTGAACTGAAGAAATTAACTACTAATCTTACCAAAATAGTAACAACAACAATTAAAAATACTTGTAATCACAGAACTTCTGAATAATCTTCACTATTGGAATTAAAATTGTAACCTAACTTCAAAACTAGGGTTTCTAAAAAAGAATGGAAAATTCTATTAATTCTCCCTACTAAAAATGATAATAAAACGGGTTTATATACCCTACAAAATTTTAGGAGTTTTAATTACACTAGGACTCTTCATAGGAGAAGGATAAGAAATTAAAATCTCGACAGCTGGATCGGCCCGGGCCTTATGCAGATCGGTCTGCCTTGAATGCGACCCGATTCTTTTATTTATGGGGCAGACCGGTCCAGGGCGAACCAGTTCGTTTATTTTTCCTCCCTCTTTGGTTTGATTTTGGTTCGGGGTTCTCTGGAATATGCACTGCGGACCGGTCCGGTCTTCATGCGGATCGGTCTGCCTCTTTGACTTTTTTCTCCAACTTTGACTGCTCATAACTTTTGTTCCGGGACTCCGATTGAAGTGTCGTTTCTTCCTATGTGCTCATGAATTTGATATCTTCAACTTCTCTTTAGGTTCATCATCCGAATTTTGGGTAAAAATTACACTTTTATCCTTTTGACTTTCCTTCTTGCCTTTCTCGATTCTTCCGATTTCTTTCTTTCGTTTTTGACAATAAATACCTGTAAAATTAGTATGAAATACCAGAAACTTGGTGTACTCGTTAGGATAAGTTTGTAACAAGATTATGAGATAAAGTCAAATCGATTACGTTGTTCGAGGTGCTAAAAGTAACTAAATTAAGGGATAAATTGGGAAGAATTTATGCCTAATCACCCAGCCACAGGGGCATTAGGCATAGGTTCTTTGGATTGGACGTGCTGAAACTATTGTGGGAGTGCAAGCCCTTGCTTTAGAAAACCTCTTCCTTGATTCAGTTTTTGATTTAGTACTGCATAGCTAGGGCATGTGTAACCTGATTTTCTATTTCAGTTTAGACTCATTAGAGATTTTGTATTTATTTCTGTTTTAGTATTCAGTATTCATTGGGAGTTAACTCTTGTCAGAATGATTTCATTTATGGTTCTTTGACTTGGCTTGGTTAATCTAGATGGATTAATTGGTAGTGTTGATTTCTATGCTTTGTATTTACGTGATTCTGAAATTGACTTTTATTTAAAAAGGTTTTCACGACTTTAAATTGTTTTGACACTTAGCTTAATTATTTAGGGTGTTTAAATTGGAAACATTTATTTTGCGACAGTGGTGCTAAGAATGAACCAACCGATCACCTTGTTTTTAATTTAATAAATGAGTGATCACTCGGTATTTAATTAGGCGGGGTTTCACAGGTGGTATCGAAGCATCAGGTTCTAGTGTTCTTTAGGATCTGTACGACTTATTTCTCTTCCAGCTTAGCGTGTTTTCTATAGAGCCCTATTTTTAGGATTGTTGTATTCTTTTGTTTACACGCTTACGTCTTCAGCTATTTGGGATTTGATGATAACTATAGACTAATAAACTTCCTTCTCATTTCATATGCCTCTGAGATGCACACCCCGAGACAGGAATGCCCAGCCCGAGCAGCCAGTAGCTCCGGCTTAGGGAATGATGAATGCAACTGAAGTAGCCGCCATTGTTGCTCAAGCGGTGAATGTCGCATTAGCGGTGGTGCAACAGGATCTAGCGCCAGTACCAGCACAACTTCCCACTGCATGGGAGCGGGTCTGAGATACCTTTCAGAAGGTGCATCCCTCTAAATTCTTGGGTAGTTCGGACATCGTGATCGCCAACCAATGGAAGAAGGATATCCAGAGGCATCTGCGCATGTATGAGTGCACTGATATGCAGAGACAATTACTATCTTCCTTCAAGCTAGTGGGGGGCGCTTTGTAGTGGTGGGAGTCCACCACCACCTTGGAGGAGAGGGACATCATATCGATTCAGTCATTTTGGGCGCGGTTTGACCGTAAGTATTTCCCATTCACCCTGTAGACTGAGATGAGATGGAGGTTACTAAATCTTAAGCAGGAGAGTATGACCGTTGCTGAGTACGAGAAGGAGTTCACTAGACTTCTCACTATAGTGTTGGATGAGGTGCCCACTGAGGAGAAGAAGATACTGCTATTTTTAGATGGATTGTCCTGGAGAATTCTATCGTTGGGTACTTACACTGACGTACTCAATGCCGCTCTGATGCGCTATCAGGATCACCGCTTCAATTAGCAGGAGAGCAAACGAGCAGGGGAGTCCAACCAACAGGGTAGGACAGGGGGCAGTAGTACTGGTGGGGCACCAATAGCCCAAGGGCAGACCCATCATAATGAGTAGAGTTCCCATCAAGGGGACCCTGTCAAGCGATTTTGATTAGGTGATTCCAGGTAGGGATTTAGATAGGGCCAGCAGGGCCAGTCCAGTCAGCACGTCCAATAGGGACAACACCGTCAGTATTAGGGCCAACAATATTTTCAGCAGGGCCAGTGGCGAGGTGGTAATGGCCAACAGGGCCGTGATTAGTAGGGGCAGAGGGGAGGAAATTTCAGAGGCAGATGTTTTGGATGTGGCAAGAATGGCCATAGGCGTTAGGATTTCCTAGAGGGGGATAGGGCCCCACAGCAGTAGGGTGTCCGTAATGAGCCATAACTCTTTCCAGCTGCCCTCCCAGCGCCAGCTCAGATGCCAGGCCTACTGGTCATCCCAGTCGCCCCAGTTCAGTTGGGGAAATTGTAGTATGGACGTGTCTATAACTTCCACCAGGCCGCAACACCTCAGGCACCACCCACGATTGAGGGTATGCTTCCTATCCATGGCACTATGGGTTGAGTTTTATTTGATATAGGGGCATCGTACTATTTTTTAGCTACTCATTTTACAAGGGCCTTAGGGTTATTAGACATGGCAGAGAGTAGAGTGACATGCGTAGACTCACCACTAGGGAATGAGTCTTTGATTTTCTTTATATTCCGGGGTATAGGTATAGAAATTGGTAGCTTGATTTTACCTGCGGGCATGCTAATTTTAGATATGCTTGAGCACGACGCCATTATTGGCATGGATTGGCTCGCTGCGTACAGAGCCATGATAGATTATTTCGATAGGAGTATTATTTTTTCCATTCCGGGGCAAGATATGTTTTTGGTGGCGATGCCTCGCCCAGAGGGAGGATCTTCCACCCATTTGTATTACTTAGAGGAGGATACCTCTAAGGAGATTGTGATTCCCATGGATTCAATTATAGTCGTTCGTGAGTTTTTGGATGTATTCCAGGATATACCGGGCCTACCCCCCAGTCGAGAGATAAATTTTATCATAGACTTAATGTCGGACACTCGGTCAATAACACGTGCACCGTACCGTATGGCTCCTGTGGAGATGAGGGAGTTACGAGATCAAATAGAGCAACTGTTAGGCCAGGGCTTTATTCGTAGGAGCACCTCACCTTAGGGAGCTCCGATGTTGTTTGTGAAGAAGAGATATAGTTCAGTGAGGTTATACGTGGATTACGGCGAGCTGAACAAGGTCACGATATAGAATAAATATCCGTTGCCTCGAATCGATGACTTATTCGACCAGCTAAGAGGAGCAGCCTTCTTTTCGAAGATAGTTTTGAGATCAGGATACCACCACCTATGTGTCGAAGCCTGCTTTCTTGATGAGATATGGGTCCTATGAGTTTAGAGTAATACCGTTTGGGTTGAAAAATGCTCCAGTCGAATTCATGAACTTGATGAACCGAGTGTTTAGAGAGTTCTTGGATCAGTTTGTCATAGTCTTCATAGATGACATCCTAATTTATTCACAAACTGAGGAGGAGCATGACGAGCACTTGAGGCAGGTTCTTCAGACTCTACGAGAGCATTAACTATATGCTAAGTATGAGAAGTGCGGGTTCTGGTTACGGGAGGTACAGTTTTTGGGGCATATTATGTCGAAATTGGGGATATCGGTTGACCCAAGAAAATTATCGACAGTGAGGGAGTGGGGACAGCCCACGACATCAACAGAGGTGCATAGTTTCTTGGGGTTAGACGGTTACTACAGGAGGTTCATCCGAGGCTTTTCAAAGATAGAGGGTCCATTAACAAATCTGACTCGCAAGGGAGTACGGTATGTATGGGATGATACTTGTCAATTTTCTTTTGACGAGCTGAAAGATAAGCTAACATCGATGACAGTTCTTGCTCTGCCCAGGGCGGGAATGGAGTACCTGGTGTATACTGATGCCTCTTTATAGGGACTCGATGGAGTACTTCAGCAGGAGGAGCAGGCTATAGCTTTTTCCTCCCTTAAGCTTCAGACTCACAAAAGGAATTACTCCACCCATGACCTGGAACTTACAGTGGTCGTAGTTGCATTGCGAATTTGGAGACATTATTTATCGGGGGAGAAGTTTCGCTTGTTCACAGATCAAAAGTCACTGCAATACTTATTCACTCAGAGAGAGTTGAACATGCGTCAGTGCAGGTGGTTGGAGTTTGTGAAAGACTACAAGTTCGAGATACAATACCATTCGGGGAAAGCTAATGTGGTTGCTGATGCATTAAGCCGTAGACCGGTAGGTAACGTAGTGAAAGTATGGAGAACGAAGTGGAAAGAGTTGGGTCACCAGGACGCGGTAGCCCATTCCTTTATATCTGTTATGTCAGTCACACCCGAGATTGTTACGAGGGTGATACAGGCACAAACAGCGGATACGTTTTGCCAGGAGCATATTGTACGACTCTTAGCTGAGGGTGCTGAGCCCTATTCAGTGAGTTCTGATGGGGGCTTGAGATTTATTGGGAGATTGGTGGTCCCAGAGGGAGAAGACTTACGTCATAAAATGATGACACAGTCGCACGGATCCAGATTTACAGTACATCCCAGATTGGATAAGATGTACCAGGATATGAGGCGATAGTATTGGTGGAGTGGGAAGAAGAAGGACATTGTTGAGTTCGTGTCCAAATGTTCTACCTATCAGATGGTAAAAGTGAACCACTAGAGATCGCCAGGGTTACTTCAGCCGTTGGATATACCTACGTGGAAATGGGAGAGTATTTCCATGTCCTTCATTACTGGGTTGCCTACATCACAGCGGGGTCACGATTCCATATGGGTTATAGTGGATCGGTTGACTAAGGTATCTCATTTTCTTCCAGTGTGGACAGACTACACCACGGGCCAATATGCACAGTTATTCATTATTGAGATTGTTAGGCTACATGGGGTGCCCCTAGATATTGTATCTGATAGAGACAAGATTTTTGCATCGCGCTTCTAGGAGAGCTTTCAGGAGGCCATGAGTACAGAGTTGAGATTGAGTTCAGATTACCAACCACAGACGGATGGACAGACAGAGCGTACCAACCAAATGCTGGAGGATATGCTATGCATGTGTGTCCTTGATTTTGGAGGAGGTTGGGAGTCGTATCTTCCACTGATGGAGTTCGCTTATAATAACTCCTATCAGTTCACGATCGGCATGGCCCCATTTGAGGTGGGTTATGGCAGACCTTGTTATTCTTCGCTTGTTGGCTAGAGGTGGGGGACAATAAATTGCTCGTACCAGAGGTGATTCAGGAGAATTCAGCTAGGATTGAGCTTATCAGGAGTCGCATTTGGGTAGCCCAGGACCTGTAGAAGAGCTATGCCAATGCAAAACGATCCTTCCGAGAGTTTGGCGTGGGGGACCAAGTATTACTGCGTGTGTCTCCTATGAAAGGATTAATGAGATTCGGTAAGAAAGGGAAATTGGCCCCGAGGTACGTGGGATCATTTCCTGTTATCGATAGGATTGGGCAGGTGGCATACAGATTGGGGTTGCCAGAGAACTTGCACCGCATTCACGATGTATTCCACATCTCGTCGTTGATACGATATCTTCGGGATAATATGACCCACACTCACATCGCGATAGAGGAGATTGACTTAAAGCCCGATAGTTTTTATGAGGAGAGACCAGTGGTTATCCTAGACCATAACGAGAGGAAATTGAGGTCGAAGGTAGTTTCACTTGTACGGGTTCAGTGGGAGCATCATAATGTGGAGGAGTCCACTTGGGAGTGCGAGACAGATATGCGTGAAAAATATCCAGATCTATTTTTACCAGGTATGTCTTATTTTCCGAATTTCGGGACGAAATTCCATTATTAAGGGAAAGTATGTAATACCCCGTATTTTTATGGCTTTTAAATTTGGAGATTTATTAAATTTAAATTGAGATATTAATTTAATATTAGTTCAAAAATTTATTTTAAATATTTACTAGCGTGATGAGAGTTAGTAATTATTGGGAATTTGTTGAATATTACTTAATAAGTAAAGTAATATGTAGAATTGAATTTATTAAAATTGTCATGAGTGAATAATATGACAATTATGAAAATTAAGTCGGGACGCACCTGTATCGTGTCGGGACTAAATTATTATTATAAGAAGTGAAAAAATTATAAGTCGCCCGTATGGTCGTTTTGAGCGCGCCAACATGCCCGAAAGGGTCGAGATAGTCAGAAAAGTGTACCCGGGGGTTTAGTTTGGGTCTCGGGGCTTTTTAGGCCTAACTGGCATCCCGGGAGGGTATTATAGTCATTCTGTTTTTTTGGGTAATTAAACCCACAAATTTTCCTAAGTTATATCAGCTATTAAAGTTTAGCTTTTAGGGTTAACAATCACAGAAACATAGAACAACCATTAGAGAAGAAAGGTAGAGAGCTTTTCAAGAATTGATCACAAACTGTAGCACCTCTTTTAAGATTAACACCATCGGGGCATAGATCGTAAGACGAGGAACGCAGCCATATCCTTATCACCAACAAATCAGACCCTCGAATATTAGGCATGTATCTATCTTTATACTTTTCTAGTTAATGTTTCACCCATATTAGAATAGGATTGATATAAATATGTTTCATGGAAGAATATGATGATTTAGGGAATTTAAATCACATGCCTTAGAGGAAATAAGTATATTCTGGAAATCTCAACATATGTTGAGGATTACCCACAAAATTGTATTGGTTTAGAAGTGATAAATCTGGAAAAAGAATTAAAAGAATGGAAGTTTAATGTAAAACTAGGGTTCTTGATAATTATGATGAATTATCCCTTTAATTCAATACCTTTGATGAATTTGTACATGCTTCACGTAGAAAATCTTGTATATAAGTATATCTAACCAGTAGTAAACTTGTTTGGGAGTTTGGGGATCATTAATGGTGTTTTGGAAGAAATTCTTGGATGAAACCCGTAGGTCAACTTTACAGTTTCTGGGCAAGAACTGCTTGATTGATCGATCGACTCAAAAACATCGATCATTCGACTAATCGATCGATTGACCCCTTTCCTCGATCGATCGACCCCTCCTGGAAAACTGCATGTTTTTCCTTTTTTGTTTAATCGAGATAAAATACGTAGGAACCCTTGAATATCATTTAAAGAGTATAATGGGTCATGAAGAGGACCAATAAGGTCTAAGTAGACTCCGTTGAGTGAAATTTTATATGGGATGAAATCGTGGGTTAACGGGAGGTTTCACCACATATAGGTAATTGTGCGTACGTGCACTAAAGAATTGAGATACTCATGAAAGACTTAGATCGAAATATTAGAGACGGTGTACATACTGTAATTATCTTTAGTAAGAGAGAATACTTCGAGGGATGAGAAATAAGTATGAAATGATTATAATCGAGAATAAAAGAGATGAATCCTTTATGCGAGATAATTGGGTAAAATTGTACTAAGTACAGTTAATAATAATTATTATGGGTCGTGGGCGAACCTAATTGAAAAATGTGAATAATTATATATATGGCCGTGTAACTGTGTGTATATACTAAATATTATATTTATGAATAATCATACCCCCTCTACATGTTATCACGGAGGTTGTCGCACCGGGACAGTCTTATATCGATGGGACCTTTATGGGGGATATTGACTTATACCCTAGAACATAGGATTCATTGGTACAGGCTATCTGAGAATGATAGTCAGATGGTCCTAAGAGACGTGAGGGGAATGTGCTGACCTCTTAGTGACTTGGAACTATGCTTAGCCTCCATTTTGTGTGTATTGTGTTAATACAATTCGAGAGTTATCATGAACTAGTATTTCCCTTAGTATGAGTGATATGGGGACTAGATAGCAGAGTATTCCAGCACCATAGATTTTATGTGAGGTGCCGATAGTATATCTATTATAGAAGTGATTAATATATATACGTATATATGGAAATCTTCTACTGTGCATATAAGTAGTTAAGTATTGAATAAATGTTCCTAACTTGATAGTAAGTGTTGGGGAACTTTATAATGGTACTAAGATGTTCTAAGTAACGTAAGTAATCATGAAGAGATTGATCTCTAGACTAAATATCATAGCCTTGTTATTTCTCGAGATAAAACTTTATGAGGGATAAGTTAGATAGACTTATGAGATTTAGTAGTACGGTAGGCGTGCGCACTAGATGAGAGGTGAAAATTCTCGATAGAGTGTCGCATATTAACATGGGTGTTAAATTAGCCAGTAAGCATTTTAAATACTTGCTAAACTATTTTAAAACTGTTTTACACTCGGGTTCTGACATGTTTCCTTTCATTTTTCTCTCTCTTGTATATATATGTATGTATTGCAGGGGCCCAGCCACAGGGGCATCAGGCATAAGTTATTTGGATTGGACGTGCTGCAGCTTATGTGGGAGTTGCTGGCCCTTGCTTTAGACGACCTCTTCCTTGATTCAGTTTTTGATTTAGTACTGCATAGTTAGGGAATGTGTAGCCCGATTTCCTATTTCTGTTGAGACTCATTAGAGATTTTGTATTTATTTCTGTTTTCAGTATTCAGTACATATTGGGAGTTAACTCTTGTCAGGATGATTTCATTTATGGTTCTTTGACTTGGTTTGGTTAATCTTGATGGCTTAATTCGTTGTGTTGATTGCTATCCTTTGCATTTATGTGATTCTGAAACTGGCTTTTATTTAAAAAGGTTTTCACGTTGGAATTTAATAAATTGGAATAAGACTAATTATTTTGACACTTAGCTTAATTATTTAGGGTGTTATTGGAAATATTTATTTTGCGATAGTGGTGCTAAGAGTGAACCAACCGTTCACCTTAATTTTAATTTAATAAAGGACTGATCACCGCTATTTAATTAGGCGGGGTGTCACATGAACCCAGTGGGTTTGCTCTTTGATGTTCTATATGCCCATAAAACCATTGTCAACTTTATGTCCCAAATCCTTGGAAAATTATACAACATTTTCTTGAGAGTTGTTACTAATGTCCCCATTGCTCTTGGGGTAAAAGATAGTCAGACTATTATGAATGATTTTATATTTATCCATGAGAATCCTCATTGTTTTCAAATGAATTATTTTTCATTGTTCTTTAGAACAACTTTGGGTAAACCAAATCTATAAGTAATATATTCTCGAATGAGTTGAACAACTAATTGGGTAATGATGCTTCTCAGTGGACCTGCCTCTGACCATTTTATGTTTAGTTATGTTGCTAATAGGATGAAAGCCTTCCCTTGAGAAATTGGTATAATGTTTCTAATAAGATAAAAATCCCATATGTGAAAAGGGTATGGAGTTTCTAGACTCTAGAGGATTTTTTAAGGATTATGAACCAAGTTATTATGTAATTACAATATCTGCTTTTATAAACTTTAACGAGTCATCCTCTATTGTGGTCCAATAAATACCCCAGTGTACTTAATTGGTTATACAATTTAGCTCCACCCATATATGATGGCTCATGCTCTTTTTTAGTACTTCCTCAAAATCTTACTTTTTTATGCATCTCAACTCTTTTTCATTGTATCCTTTTATATAAAATTATCTATTTAATAGGTAAAAGAAAATAACTCTTCTTTTTAAGTGAATTTCATTTCCCTTATCGTTAGGTAGCTTTGAGGGAATTATTCGACCAGTTAGGAGTAGCTCACTCATGTCTGATAGAGTTGGTAAAAATCAGAACTCAAAGAAACATGGATGGATATAGGTTGATCAATGTAAATCTTGGAACTGGATTCACATGATCAAGTTATGATATCAATCCAAGGTTATGGAGTCCCACATGCTCGAGTCTTTTTCTGTTCTCTATAAATGTAACCCACACCCCTTGAAAAGAGTCATGTAATATTTATTATCAACAATCGATAAATAAAAAGAGATAAACACCCCGTGGATGTAGACACATTACCGAACCACGTACATACTATGTTATTGTGTGAGTATGATTATTATTCTTACCCATCTTGATTATGTTGTATTCATAATAGTAGGATTTTTCCACCTAGAATATCTCAATATATTTTAAGTTAGCTACGCAAGGTTTTCTTTAATTATGTATTGCTTCCACAAAGTTAGCTTTTGTGGGTTAATTAAATTGTGTTTGAAAGTTAAGGTATCCTCGTTGCAACTTGGTTTCATTTTTACTCATGCTTGACCAATAATAATATTCTCTTTCCAAGTGCTTGTAGATGGGCACATTTTTATCTCTATAGTGTGACTTAAGAATCGCTCATAACCTAACTTGGAGTTCCTTCTTTCCCACTCATCTAGATAAATGACTTCTCAAATTTTTGAAATATATATTTCCTTGATGCATGTATAAATTCACTAGTAATACCATTTTCATCGAAACATATCTTATTTCAAGATGCTTAGCAATAGGAGTCCTCCAATAACTAGGCTTCTTAATGGGGAATCAACTTTTTATTATGGTAGGAGTTTTTCTTCTATGAATAGTCACCGTAATAGTTGCTTATTCCATATCCACTTTTTGAGCAATAGTTTCCAGTGCATCTAAGTATATGCTCATAGTGTGAGGATGCCTCTCATTTTTTACTAAATTAAATTTCTTCATCGGCCATTTCATGATTGATCAACAAGGATCAAAGTTTACATGCTTCATCATAAATTTACCATTGAACTACTTCACCACCAAGTTATAGTACTCGTGAATGTAGATTGCTCGAATGCCTCTTATTAATGCTTTGAGAAATCCCAAACACTTGAAGTCCAAATTATAATAAAGAGTGATCTTTTTTTCTTTTTGGTCCTCAGGGTAATACCTGTTCCCCTAGTGCCTAACGCTAAGGAATTATCAAACTCCATCTTCCACTCTTAAATACTTTACATGCACATGATTAAAACTCATTACATGTTAATTATTCACGTGGTGGTTCAAATATTTTCCTTGGAATATTTATGTTTAGGGTTTCTACGTCTTGACTTTTGATTTACTTTGGAGAGATACATTTGAGATCACACTGAGATAAGGTGAGGATTTATCTTACTTCTTGTCCTACCAACATAGTTCTTTCCATATACTATTTAATGAAATCATATGGACAAAAAAGTAAGCAATTAATGTCTTAATTTTTAGGCCACAAAAAATAATGTTAAAAAATGTATTTCCATGCTCGTGTACCTTGATTTCACCCCTGAAATAACTAGAACAAATAATATAGATGATTATCTTTGCCTTTTTGATCCTAAATGATCATGGAACCAATGGATTTAGGTTTGGAGGTATCGTATAACAGTAGGGCTTACCCACTTTGGTAAGTATCATTATTAAAGGACATGTTAGGATCTCCTTGATTGTATCAAAATCTCATTGATGTTCCTCCCTTAATTGGAATCTGGCCATTTCTTTCTATATAAGCGCAAAAGGATGTGTAATTTCTTCTAAAGATTGTATGAATCTCCCCAAATAGAAGACTTTGACAAGAAAGATCTCGAATTTTTTCTAACTCTTTGGATGTGGAATTAACAAATCGCCTTATATTTTTCCACATCCATCTCCACTCCTTACCAATGGTCATCCCAAAAATGTATTTCGAGGGATTCAAGGTCATTAATATATTACACTTATTTCAAAAAATTTCCTTGGGTCTCTGATATGTTTATTTTTACTTTTAATTTAACTACCATATCATCCACATATAATACAATATTTCTTGGAATAAGTCTTAAAGTATGGCAATCATGGGACCTTGATACATTGTCCCCACATTTTAAATCTAAAGAGAATTATAATGTAGTAAAATGTTCCCAACAGTGTTTTCAAAGATGTTTTATTTACGTCTGTTAAGTCCAATTTAAGCTAGTTATAACCCTCATAACCATCTATAAATAACGTATATGTCATTGCAACCCTTTGCAACAACTAGATTGTCAATGCTCAATAGGGAAAACATTTACTTTAGACATGCTCAATTAAATCTCTAATATTTAAAAAAAAAACAGATTTGAGACTTGTAGATTTTTGACAACTAAACAAGATGTTGGATAAGTATTATGAACCCAACTTGAACTTAACTGCCTTAGTGATGATATTTATGTCTACTTTAGCCTTGTGCATGATAGTGGAATGCTCTATAGGCAAAGCATTGGGTAATACATTTAGTATTTGAGAGATAACTTTTGGATCAATTCATAGGATCTCGGTATACTCTCTCATCAATTTTAAAGTCTTATCTCTTTGCATTGGATTGAAAGCCTTAGAATTGAAAATAGGCATCTTGTCACCTCCTACCACTCTAAAGTTTTGTTCTTTCAACTCTTTTAGTTGCTCACTTGAACTATCTTTATATATTCTCGAGCATACTTTGTTTATTCAATTTGCTCCAAAATGTGGGAATTATCAATTACAAATAACTCTAGAGCTAAGTCATCATCCTCTTTCTAGAATTCTTCCCAGTTACACCATTATAAATGGTATATAAATTTTCTATTTTGCAACATAACTTTCTTGCACGTTCTCTCAGGTTTAGCATATGCCTTGTTTTTTCTATAATTATTTTCCTCTATTTCTTTCCCGTTATTCACCTTTCGTATTAATATTTTGTGGGCGGACTTCCTCGCTGAATTATATGGTTTTGTGACTGAGTATTCTTTTTTTCTTTCTATTTCTCTTTATTTACAAGGAATTTTATTTCACGCATTGCTTTTTGTAACGTCCTTTTGTGGGACATTCTACTTATGTTTGGCCTAAGGGATTCCTAGTTCGGTCATCATTGACTTATGTCGGATTTTCAGTTAGCATTCATGGTCTTGTTTGGCAAGTGGGTTTTGGATAGGGATGGCAATTTAACCCAGCCCGCAGGATTCCCGACCAGATCCGACCTTACACTACACCAAAAAGGCTACCTTATCACGGTCATTGATCGTGAACCAAAAATGCGCATTTTTTTGTCACGATTAATGACCGTGAGAAGTCCGTGATAATGGTTTGTCATGGTCAAAGACCTTGACATGCCCGTGACAACTCTTATAATTAAAACCCTAGGTGCCTCATTTTTTCCCACTGTTTGCTTTCCCTCCATTTCTCTCTATTCTAGGTTGAGCGCCGGTTCCCTCTCTCTCTAATTTCAGGTCATCTCTCTCTCTCTCTCTCTCTCTCTCTCTCTCGTGTATACGTGTGTGTATATGTGTGTGTATGTGTAGAACTGCATGTGGGTGTGTGTGTCTGCGCGCGCGCGTGTGTAAGTGTATAGGGGCAGTGGGGGGAGGGTAGGGGTGAGGAGTGGGGGGCAGGGGGAAGTGATGTGGGGGAGGGGTAGTGGGGGTCAGGGGGGAGTGTATGTGTGGGGGGGGGGGGTGCAGGGGGAGTAATGGGTGGAATGGGGGGGGGGGGTCAGTGTGTGTGTGTGTAGTGTAGGTGTTTATTGATATTGAATTGCATTGGAATTGATGAATTGCATTGGTATTGAAATTTTTATATTGAATTGAGTTGTACAAGTTGTATTAATTGAACACATAGATATTTAAATTCTTGCCTCACTCTCTCATATTAAATCCTAATTAAATTGTCTTAACAACTACCTTATCTAAATGAAAGGGTATCGCTCGGTGGGGGAGGGTCATTGTTTGGATTTCACTTCGGTTAGACATTCCATGCACGAAGTTTAGTGATGGGCAGGAGTGACAACTCAAACCTTTAATATAATTAACATGATTTTAATGTAGTATCGTATTTCACGAGAAGTCACATAGTGTTACCATCCCCTTAGCTCCTTATGAAATGGACTAAAACATATAAAATGCTTTAAACATTAATCACCTTTTTAATTTGTGTACATTGTAATTCTATAGAACTCGTTTCTCTAAATTGAAATTGAATTATAATTGGTATTGATATTGGTAAAAAGTGGTATAAATTAAAATTGAATTTGAATTGGTATGGAGATTTGTATAAGGTTTAGTTCTTATGCGTATTTAAATTAAATGAAACATACTTTAAATTACATAATTAAATGAAATCTCTCGAATTGTGATAACACATAATTAAATGAAACATACTTTAAATTACATATAGTGCACATAATATCGCCGATACACACGGACTCGGCGCCATATTATGATCCATTTCCCATCGTGACCCCCGCCGAGCGGCCTATGTTAACAATTGGTTGGTCAAGCGTGTTTCTACTCGACATATATTGTGGGGAGCTGATAGCGAGGGGGTTGAGGGATCCGAGCTTCCTCCCAGGTATGCTGGTTCATATACGTTCCCTCCAAGACATTGAGGTAAGAGTACGTATCACGCATGAGGTGGAGGGAAAGGAGAACTCACCGTTGTGGTTGCACGAATAATGCAGTGTTCCCATATAACGGGGTGTTTCAATTCGTATGTCGTGTGGCCTTCCTTCCTCCTCTGACATGCTCCTTCTTCATGACATTATTTCTATCTTTTTTTGGATATTTGGATATTGGATTATATTTGTATTTTTTTTATTTTGGTACATATTGGTTTGGATATGGATATTTGCATTTCTATTTTATTTGGATATGGATTATATATGTCATGGTTTGGTGTATTATTTTTATTTTATTTGGATATATGTTATTTGTACAATTACAATTTTTCTATAACAGGTATAAATATACTACTGGGCAGTGGCAGTGGCAGTGGCCATACTGCCCAGCAGTTTTTTTAATTCTGACCAAAATTGTCACGGTCAAAGACCGTGAGAATTTTTTTGGTTTTGTCATGAACTTGTCAAGGTTAAAGACCATGACAAGTCTAATGAGGTGGCAAGTCCGTGACAACTAAGTTGTCACCCCCAGACTTGTCACGGTCAGTGACCGTGACAAGTTGGACTTGTGACTATTTTAGACATTGACAACTCAATTGTTTTGGTGTAGTGTTAATGGGGCGGGTTAAAAATCCATTTAAAAGAATAGGGGCAGGTTTGGGTTAAAAAAACGTTTATGAAACGGGGCGGATTCGGGTTTTGTCAAAATATGCTCGCCCTGCCCCATTTAGTAATTAAATTTACTTTTATATCCTTTTTATACTAACCTAATAACACTCCCACCACACACACACACACACACACACACACACACACACACATATATATATATATATATATATATATATATATATATATATATATATATATATATATATATATATATATATATAAACTTATGAAATCCTACATCCCTTAACTTCTTTTACCCAAACCCAAAGTCGACCACTCTTCTCCTCTCCCTTGTATCTCAACCAAAGAAAAAATTATCAACCTATTTCTCTCTCTCTCTCTCCCGTCTCAATTGGCCAGTCTTCACTCTACCGATGTCGACAGACAGCAACAGAAGGGGCGACAACCAAGTTATACTCTCTGGTTTTGTAGGGTTTGTATAAATTTTTGGTTTATCGATTTGTATAACAACAAAATAAGTTATTTTCCTAATAGAGTTTTTCGACTAACAGAGGGTGGATTTGTTGTTCAAGCATATTTTTTATTGGTTTTTATAAATATCTAGTTTATTGTTCGAGCATATATTTTTTTAATTTGCTTTAGGCAGGTCGATTTTGTTGTTGTGGCTTCTTGTTATAACACTGGGTTCTTGGTATGAAATGCGATTTGTTGTGGATTTTGTTCAAGCAGTGGTTCTTGTCATATCAGTGGGTTATAACAGTGGTTCTTGTTATAATAATGGATCTTGATGTGGATTCATTGGTATAATATAATTCATTGGAATATCTATTTGACAGTTATATAAAATTTCTGAGTTTTTTTTATAATGATTCATAACTTATGAATAATGATAAAATATATATGTAGAGAAATCTCAGATCATGTTTGGACTATATACTGTGGATTATCGAAGTTATAATTTTTTTATTGTTGTGATTGTTGTTGAGTGACTAGTTTTGGGCAGAGATGGTGGTTCTAAAATCTACCCTCCAAAAAAATGAAAATGCAGGAAAAAGATAAACAAATGCAGTGAGATGTTCATAAGTTGTTGTCTATGAAAGGTTTTATCTTAGAAGTTAATTTTGAGACTTAGAAGTTAATTTTCATACATTTAATGTTAATTATTTGCTTACAAAGTCATTAATTTATTTGTTATACAATAAAATCAGTTTTAGAAAAAAAAATTGCGGGTTTTAACCTGTGGGACGGGGTGGGTTCGAGTCTAATTAGGTTATACTTAAATGGGTTTAGGTTTTAAAACGTAACCCGTAGCGGGTCGCGGGGTGGGTAAATATTTTTTTTTTGCGACCCATTCCATACCCGACCCATTTCCATCCCTAGTTTTGGACTCATCGGTCATATTTCCTAACTCCAAAGGCACACTTCAGTGGATTCATCTTTAGCTTGTACTTCCTGCATCGAATGAACACCTTTATCAAATTATCCATACGGGACTCTTTTTTCTTCGATATGATGACCAAATCATCCATATAAAATCCCAAGAATTTATGAATGAAGTCATGGAAAATGTCCATCATCATTCTCTCCTATGTTGATCTAGCATTTTTCAACTCGAAAGGCATCACTTTGTACATGAAATTGCCTAACTCAGTTCTGAATATTGTTTTCTCTGCATATATTGGATCCATCTTGATTTGGTTGTATCCCAAATACCCATCTATGAAGCTATACATTTTATGCCTAACAGTTGCATCGATCAAGCTATCAATAGAGGGCAGAGGAAACTCATCCTTTGAGCAAGATCTGTTTAATACCCTAAAGTTCACGCAAATTCATATCTGGTTCTTGTCATTCTTTCCCACCGGGACAATGCTAGACAACCAAAGTGGGTGATGGATTATTTTGATGAACCCTACTGCTAACAACCGTTAGACCTCCTCCTTAATTTTTAGATCCAACTCAGGCTTATAAGTTCTTGTATCTTACTTCATCAGTATGGCTGAAGGCAGAACGTCCTGCTGATGGTAACTTACCTCTTCATCTATCCCCTCAGTCTCCATGTATTTACACGCAAAGACGTCTCTATATTATCGAATTAGCTCAATCAAGGCCCTTATTTTCTCTACACTCAGTCTTTTGAAATGAAGATGGGCCTTGTATCTTCTCCTTCTTTGGTTAGATGAAGCTGCTCCAGTTCCTTCACCTGCGGATTTAGGCGGTCCATCATGTACTCTAGTTCTTCTTCTACTTCCTCCATAAATTCTTATATGTTTGAGTTATCTATGACCATGCACTACCCATGTTAGTTCACTAGAAAACATTCATATATTGGTTGAACCTATATAACAGCTCCTCCGACTTTTCGCTCACGCCTTTAAAGTCGATAAATCAACTTTCCCTCCACCATTATCACTTTCTTGCATTACTTGTTGGCCGTCACAACTGCATTTCATTTCCTATTTATTGAAGCTTTTGCCAACCCATGTCCCCAAAACCAGCTCAGTATGCTTTATCGTTAAACCGCATACTCCATCGAGTCTATCCTTGGTCTCATCCTATCTCCCATTTGTTTATATATATTCTAAGGTTTGGGATCGGCATGGTTGACCTCCTCAGCTAATTCTGTCCTACTTATTCCTTCACTACTTTGACCATTCATAGGGCCCATCCTTTATCTGATAGAGGGAACTCTGACTCCCTCAATTTATCTCATTAGGACTCTTGTATCCTCTGCCATCTCTGTATAAAACACTACATCCACCAAGTGTGCCTCTTCAGTTATAAAGGGATCCTTCGTTTCCCGTATAAAGATCTCAGTTCCCTTCATATTTGCCTTAGTGCATTAATGATATGTCAAAAGAACTAAAGCATGGTTGTGCATCCACACCCTTACTATCAAAAGAATGTAGGAAGTAACACTCTTAATCACATAAAACTTGATATGTGAAGTGAGATTCCCTATTACAATCCCTAAGTTCACATACCCAGTTGACTTGGAGGACTGGTTATCATAACCAGAGATCACCAAAGGCATTAATATTAATATTACCTCAGAGATGTTATATGTGTGAAATGATTTGATGGGCATGATGTTTATGCATGCTCCCCCATCCATTAGAGCTCTCACAAAACTTACCCCATTGATACTTGTCGTCATGTATAAGGGTCTATTGTGAGGGAACCTCACAGCTCTATCGACATCACTGAAAGTCACTTCGGATATGAATTTTCTTACCTGCCTGGACATAGGCCCCCTCTATCTCAACGATGGAACTGCATTCTTTCGTGCAATGTCTAAAATCGCTCGGATTATCTCCAGTCTTCTTTTATTCGACATTCCTACCTGATCAAAGAACCATGAGAATTTGGGTGATTGTAATACAACAAGGTATTTTAGCCCTTGGTCTACTTTTTCGTTATCAAGGTTGTACACATCCTCCACATCCCTAGCGCTTGCTTCATCATAGGCTATTACAACATTAGTTATCCCTCTCGTGCAATGTTCTAACGCTTCCTCAAAGTCTTCTTGCTCTACCACCAGTTCCCTCGCCTCCCTCTTAACTTATTCATCATAAGTAACTACTAGGCTAACTGCATGTCCTGGTAATGGGTTGTTATTGACGTTCTCTTGAGGGATCTGCAAAGTCCCTGCCTTCATATGCTTGCTTATAATCTTCCTCAGTGTAAAATAAGTCTCCGTTAAATGACCAATCTTTCGATGAATCTGGAAATATTTGGGATTAACTCTCACTTATGCATCTGGCTCTGTTGTAGGAGTATCCTTGGGATCATAGATTGTTCCCCATTGCACCATGGCATTGTAGAAACTGATGACCTCTTCAACAGTACAAGGCAATGGCGGTGGATCCTCTTTATCTTTGCTAAACTTCCTTTTATTGTCCTTCTTTCACTACTTGGCCCCCTCTCATCCATCGGCGTATCCCACTCGTGGGGGCTGGCTACGTCCTATAATGGGTTGTACTGGTTGCCTGAATATTATAGACACCACGACCAGGTTTGGACGTATAACCAACGAGATATTTATTGCTGCTTTTGAAAATGCTGCAAAGGTTCCTTCGTGCATTTTGTTTATAAGGTAACAGATGTACTCAGGGAATAAACCTTCAGCAAAAATCTGAAGTAGTTTGGACACCTTAGACTCCTCCCTCACATTGAGGGAACTTTCTCTGAATCTTCGAACGTAAGCCACCACCTCCTCTCCTGGTCGTTGCTTCTCCCTACAAAGTTGTGTCAATGTAAATTTATCTTCTACATGAAATA